>OZ034822.1:22648942-23907085 GCA_964030455.1 Linum trigynum
TCTTGTCTTAATGAGCTCCAAAGGTTGCATTTTTAGTCTAGGATTGCTTCATATGGACATGTTTAGGTGTGAATATTTAGGTATATGCAAAATTGGATGGAGTTTAGGGCAAGAAGTGTAAGTTGGTGAAGAGAAGGAGTTCTCGGACAACAATAAGAGATTACGGTCGGGAACCTCAGTTCGTGATCTTCGAGTTCACAAGGGATGCCAGAGTTCATAGTAGGGATAGGCTTTAAACCCTAGCAACTGGAAGACCCTGAGGGATAGAAAGTATGTGTGGCTATCGGTTCAGTTTCGCTTAACCACTAACCGATATGACAGTTAGTGGTTAACCAATAAACCAAAATCATTTACCGAAAAACCAAACCGCTAAGCCTTATCGGTTCTGGTAGTGGTTAGTTTGGCGGTTAACCACTAACCACACACAAACAAAATAAGAAAATGATTTTTGTCGAGTCCTCTGTGTGGACTAGGAAGAATACCTCCATCGGTACCCTTTGCCTTTGTTGGTTCAAGTAACCCTTATACTCACTCCATTTCCCAACTTTCACAAGTACCCTTTTCCTTTCGTTCGCCTTAGAGCAAAGTAAAGCAAAGGAGTCTCAATCGCCACCGGACTGTAGTATAGTGACACAAGTAATAAATATCAAATCCACGGGCCTCTAGAGTTACTATTACTCAGCTTCAGTTCATTATCTAGCAAAATAGATTAAGATAGAAAAACTATAAATACTCTAGCAAACTACAGTTAAAGTTAATCTAATTACAGGTTGGGAACTCACTCAGGTATGATTCCCTCTAACTGCTCAATTAGGTCCAAGTTGTAATTTCCTTTGGCTGATTTACTTTTGATTAGAATGCGGAAGATCCCAACTCTTAAGCTGACCAAGCCCTCTTAGACACATACCCAGGAGGCGACTAGCCTTCACCGGGTTAGAATGCTAAGGCGATTCACACAGATCTCCCCTACTTGGAACAAATTATAGTACAAAGCAAATAATTGACTGACTCTCGCACAATCAATTCACTACTATCAATCAAGGAAGCTCTCTTAACCTAATGAGATTCTATCTATCATAGGTTAAAGAAGAAATCAAGAGAATATGATAAGGATTCCATTGAATCAACGAATCATCCCTCAATCGATTAAAATCAAACAGTATAGCAGCCAAAGGTTCATACAAGAAAGATCCTAACACATGGAACTAGGGTTCCTCAAAACCTAAGTGAAGGGAAGTTACGTCATAGAGAAGAGAGAGAAAGCAGAAATATGATCTGGATCTTTAATCTCCATCTCCAAACTTGATTACCGAGCTCCAATGGTGAAGAAATCCTCCAAAATAGTTCCAAGAATGATTCCAAGTCGCTCTCTCTAGGGTTCGTCCCTTGGGTGTTTGGGAATCAAAACCCAGCTCTCCCTCTCAAAAATTGAAGATAACAGACTTATTCCCGAGCAGGGGGCAGAAACACGGTCGTGCTTCTCATTTCGTGTTTCAGCCTTGGCCGTGTTTCTTCTCTCGAATCGCCAATTGATCTTCGATTGACTTGAACTTGTGCCTATACTTCACTTTACGTGCTAGGACCTGAAATGTGACAAAGGAGCACAGTCTAGCATAAAATTGTCCAAGAAAGCACTAACTCGAGCCCAAACGATCAAGAAATGAGGGTGCAAACATGTGCAAATATGATGATATCAAATTCCCCACACTTAACAGTTTGCTTGTCCCCAAGCAAACCAAGTCAGACACATGGTTAGCTCAAAGCTTTTTAGCCATACAAACTTTTGGGACATATCATATAGGCACAAAACACGTGAATCATACTAGATACTAGGCATTAACACATGAACAACAACAACAACAACAACAACCTGGACAACCACCACAAATTACATTCGAGTGCATCAAAATTGGGTAAAGGAAGAGTTTCCCTTCTTTTCACCGACCAACATAGACTTGACTCAACCACTCATTCAAAATAGTCACCTCATGAATAAAATTCAAGACATCAAAATAAAGACCGACCAATCTAGGTCCTCAACGAGGTATATAATATGAAAATTGAATCACTCACACTCAACTAGTGGGGTCAGGAAAAAATTTGATGCAAGATGTGTTCATACTCGTACTCTCAATCCCTAATGTATCTTCACCATGACGACAGCCTCTAAATGCTAGAGTTCACATATCGGGTGTCACCACTAACTTGTCTGAAGGTCTTAGACATGGGTTTTTCCCTTTCTTTAGAGAACCACCACTTTTGCACATTCTTTTTATCCTTGCACATACATTACCAACCTTTAAGAATTTCCTCCAACCCTCACTTTATTTCCAGCAAAAAAACATGCAAAAACAACAATTCGAAACCTTTAAGAGATGCATACAGGTGGTTTTCAATGTAGACACAAAGAAAGAAAGTTACACGGCTCAAAGGGGCTAACTAGGGGGTATGACACAACATGACTGTTAATTTGGTTGTGGGTTAATCCTATACCTCCATCATCCTAATTAGTGGCAACGTGAATGCTACACATCATGGAATAGGGATCTATCGCACAAGAAAGAAACGAGCAGACTCAAATCTCACATGGCTACCTATATGCTATATCTCTCATTTTGATTCCCTGAACAGATGCATAAACGACTGTAGAAAATGAGTGATGAATCCAAGTCGCGGTTGGTAAGCAAACAGTTGAAAAACTGAACCCTACACAACTCTACTGCATGTCTCAGTCATCATTATAGGTTGTCTTAGTCTCAAACAAGTTATCATGCATCAATGCTAACAGCCAATCGATTCACCACATAAAATTACAATGCCAATATGATCATGCAAACATCAGTACTTGGAGCCCTCAAATCTCAAGATTTGGACAGTGGACTTGGCTCCAAGCACAAAAACACATCCATTCAGTCAAAGATAAACATCGATAACCCCCGCCCCCACACACACTTAAGATCGACATTGCCCTCAATGGAGAAGAGGGAAGGATAAGGGAAACGATGTTACCGGATTGGGTGATGAACGATGGTGGATGAAATAGGAGATGCCTTCCATGGAAGAGAGAGAGTAGGTGGAACCACAAACACCACACAAAAGCTCACAAAGATTGAGTTATTGACTCGAAAATCATAGCATAACACTGACTCAACCGAAGAGAAATAGGGAAAGAAATGTAGACCGACTGGTTGGGTTACCTCCCAACAAGTGCTTCTTTCACATCGTTAGCTGAACGATGGCTCCTAAGTTTCGATCCACCCCAAAACCTCCTTGAAGTTGAGGTTCTCACCATCAGGTGGAGTCTCAAGTCATGAGCAGGTGGTATGATAGGTGATGAAGATGGCTCGTGCCCTTGAGAAAGATGACGTATCTACACTCGATACCTCTGCTTCGCTTCTTCTCTTGTCTCATTACCCCAAACCAGATATAAAAGCATTGGTTGACCACCATTGCGTCCACCAAGAGGGACCGATGCCGATGTGATCTTGGTCTAGCAAAAAGACACTGCAAACAAATCCTTGCCAAACACCTCCTTCAAGTTTGTTGGAGATATTACATGTAACTCATGGTCGGTGCAAGCCTCTTCCACCTCAACTACTTCCTCAACCTAAACGCAAATTTCTTCTTCAACCCCCCTTCCTTCTTCAAAATGTGGTATCTCCCCTTGGTAAAGTTCAATAACTCCTTCTACTTCACTTCCTTCATCCTCCACAACTTCTTCCCTTACCCGTTCTCGCTCTTCTTCTTCCAGCACAGATGGGAGAGGAAGTCGCCAAGCAATTTTTTCAATGAGATCATCTTGCATCTCTTCCTCAGGCCCAGCATGTCAGAGTAGAAATGGGGAAAGGTGTGATTTTCCACCAGAGGATATTCTTGATATTGATTATCACGGGAGTTCTCCGTGACAACTTCTGTATGCTCCTCAACATCCTCATGATTGGCTTCTTCTTCCTCCTCCTCTACTTGTATGGTAGCATAAAGGTTGTCTTGAGCAAACTGTGCACAAGCTTTCTCAATGACCTCTATGTGCTTCTTTATGCTCTGGAGGGTCTCCTCTGTTTCACGGAGAAATGAGAAGTCAGTTTTGGGAATGGCCCAGATATGAGGATCCAGCTTGGAGCATGATCTTTCGGCGTTCCGAGCACAGTGCTCTATGAAAAGATTCAATTTACTCTCCGGCTCTGACCATGGAGTATAACAAGGCTCTGCAGAATGGCCCGTGAAGGCCGCCATGGCTAACTCCAAATCATATGGCCCCTCTAGTTGTGGGAGGAATTCTTCTTGCTAAGGAAATTGTTCTTGAGATGCCCAAAGGTCTGGTTGTTCTCCGTAGTATGGAGGTTGGGGCTGAAACCCGAATCCATAATCTTCTCCTCCTTGATTTCTCCAGGAAGTCTCAGGGTAATACCACTCGGATGGTGGTTGATACCCCCAATGGTTGGAGAAGCCATGCGGATCCATGTTTCAGGTCTGCACCAACAAAACCAAAACACTCAAGTGAAAAGAAAGGGCGGGAAAGAAAATAAAAACGCTAAAGTAGCAAACTTCTGCCTTTCCTAATAATCTAGAAATTCCCCATCAACGGCGTCAAAAGCTTGACTCACTAAAACACAACACATAAAAATGGCCAAGTGTAACCAATGAAAGGGACTGCAGTATAGTGGCACTAGTAATAAATATCGAATCCATGGGTCACTAGAGTTACTATTATTCAGCTTTCGTTCATTATCTAGCAAAACAGATTAAGATAGATGAACTATAAATACTCTAGCGAACTACAGAAGTTAATCTAATTACAGGTTGGGAACTCACTCATGTATGATTCCACCTAACTCCTCTATTAGGTCCAAGTTGTAATTTTCTTTGGTTGATTTACTGTTTATTAGACTGCAGAAGATCCGAAAGTAGCTTGGAATCTCTTAAGCTAACCAAGCCCTCTTAGACACAATACCCAGCAGGCGGCTAGCCTTCACTGGGTTAGAATGCTAAGGCGATTCACACAGATCTCCACTACTTGGAACAAATTTAAGTACAAAGCAATGAATTGACTGACTCTCGCACAATCAATTCACTACTATCAATCAAGGAAGCTATCTTAATCTAATAAGATTTTATCTATCATAGGTTAAAGAAGAAATCAAGAGAATACGATAAGGATTCAATTGAATCAACAAATCATGCCTCAATTGATTAAATTAAATAGTATAGCATCCAAAAAGGTTCATACAAGAAAGATCCTAACACATGAAACTATGGTTACTCAAAATCTAAGTGAAGGGAAGTTACACCATAGATAAGAGAGAGAATACATAAATATGATATAGATCTTCAATCTCCATCTCCAAGTTTGATTCCCGAGCTCCAATGGTGAGGAAATCCTCCAAAATAGTTCCAAGAATAATCCCAAGAGAGAAGTGCTAAGCTCCAGTTAGTGAGAGAATTCAATCTACATAAATTTTACCTACCATCACTATTTATACCCATCATGATCTCGACAGGGCTCCTCCATTTTCGCCCGGCGTCAGCATCGCATTTAGTGCTCCGTAACACCCAACGATTAGGCGCCTCGACCACTTTGCAAGATTTTTCTCACACCTTCGAGATGCCCATGTGGGGACCATCAACCATTCGTACTATTTTGGCTCCCAAAGGGTTTTGTCGCTATGCGCCCTTCTTTCCCGTGCAGTTGCAGCTTGTTGGACTAATTCCGCTTTTGGGCCCTATTGAGCCTCTATATGGGCATGTTCCTTTGTAATACCCCCAACAGTAACTATAATAAACACAACAAAACATAAATTTTTAAATGAGCATGAAATGTTAATATATGAATTGTTTCATTATTCGTTATTTTCGGACAGACCGCTCTTAGAAAGATGAAACAAAAGCAAACTTTCATAGTTCTCTGCCCACCTCCAACTACTTCTTCGTAAGTGAGGCGAGTTACTTCTTTCGGTTTGACTTAACTTACATCAAAGAAAAGATAGATGTCATCGATGCAAGGCAAATGAGGAACTTGTCTGGTCTTGTGGTGCACTCGCTCCCATTAAGAGAATGAAATGATGCCCCCAGCTCGACTCGAGATTAAGACTAACTAGGGCTGGAGATCAGGTCTTTCTCCCTACCTTAGGGATGTCTCTTTCTCGGTTCCGTTAGGTTTCGGTACAGGGTTTTACCAAAACTCGAAATACTGCCACATTAGGACTCGAGGCCCGATTTTTCAATTGATGGGTCGATTATCGGTTCTCCGATAATAATAAAAAAATTGGTTTTGGTTCCGGGTTACCTAGAGCACTAAACCCAAACGTTCACCCCTACCTAAAACCTATAATCTAAAAATTGCTAAACAAACAAGATATATCTAAATGTGGTAAAAAATCCCACTGTACACATGTTCTTAAAAAAAATACTCAAAATACATAAGTTATAAAAAATTTCCAAAACTACACATGTTTGGCATTCACCGTTTTTTGACAAACGCAGTGAAGATTATCACCGAGTTTGACAAACACAGTGAATATTTCACCGTTTTAAATTAAAACGGTGAAGTATTCACCATTTTTCTCTAAAACGATGAACCAATCACCGCTTCAAATTAAAACGGTGAATATATCACCGTTTAAGTCGGAGACGGTGAATATATCACCATTTTAGGGCAAAACGGTGAATACCTTCACCATTCTAGGTTAAAACGGTGAGTATTAGGCACGTTTTCAACCCCTGTTAGGTGAAAATTAGGTAACAGCTACCTAATGTTCACCGTTTGAGACAAACGCGGTGATGGTGTTCACCGTGTTTAACAAAAACGGTGAATAGTAGGAAGATTTTCCTATAAATACCAGGCCACCAGCAATTATAAAAACATAACCACTCCCCCCCCCTCTTCAAATTTCAGCAACCAAAACCGAGCATAATACACAGAACAGGAATTTTCGGTATGATTTAATTTTTGTATTATAGCTTAATGATGGGTTTTTAGTAGTTATAGTATGATTTAATTTTCGTATTATAACCTAATAATATTTTTAGTAGTTATATTGTTATGTTATGAATTACTTATCGTACCAATTGTAGTACTTAATTTTTGAATTTATGTTGTTGTTATTTAGTTGAATTTATGTTACGTTAGTTATGAGATGGAGTAATATTAGTCGTACAATATGGTTTTGGTTAATTTTACTGTCTTTAAGCTAATAGTTTAACTTACTGTAAAATGTAGATATGTGTAAATTCAAGAAGTTTCGGCTTATTATTCGGTGGAATGGAAGGGTGACAAACTCTGACATAGGGATTGATTATGAGAACGGTGAATCCACTATGCTGAAAATTGAGTCGCGATTCAATTTTCAAGAACTCCGTGATATTTGTGTAGACAGGGTTTGTACGAGCGGCCAGACAAGACTTGGCAAATTAGTTACCGGTATCCAGACATGAGTGCTGGGGGGGTTGTGTACCAAGAAGTTTTCATAAACGATGATGACGCGGTTACGATGATGTTACAGTTCCTAAGCGATAACGGGATGCGGCTTGCAGAGGTGTATGTTGAGACCGAGGAGGTCGGTGAAACTCATTCTCACCAGTATTCTTATGATGATGGTTTTGCAGGAGGGTACGGATGGGGTGGTAGTTCGAGCAACTACGAAGGAGGTGGTTATACAGGAGGTCATGGAGAGGGTGGTAGTTCAATCAACTACGGTGGAGGTAGTAGTGCAGGATGTAGGGGTGTTCAAATGGTTACCGTGGTTATAACCAAACCAATTGAGCTTAAATTTCATTAACCATGGAATAGAATATCTTAACCAAACCGTCCAAATTAACACGAAAACCAAATTAACCAAACCAAAGTTTAATTGGTTTGGTTAATCGGATAATCGGATAAACCGAATAACATTACATTACATGAAAACATATCATCATCATTCGAGTTAATCTATCATTCATCATATCTGCACCTAATATAGTTAACTTACAACAAACCCCTTAACATAATACATACATATACCCCTCAATGCCCTCATCAAGAAGTTAAAATCTCTTCTTACAAAACAGTTAAACTATACATAGTTTGAGGTGAGGTGGCTGTCACGTAATCCAAAAGAAAGTCTAGTAGCTGTTCAAAAAACCTGCACAAAAAGAGCTACTGCCAATTTGCAATGCCATGCCTACGTTAGTTAGTTCCCACCTGCTTGAAAAATCAACAAAATAAACATAATTAGTTATCATCACATATAGCACTTGACAGAAACAAGAATAAGATTAACAAATACCACTCAAATAAAATCAAGAAGGCATCATGTATTCATGTGGTGATTATTTAAATATGCACTTTTGTTGAAAATGCATACAGTAGCACTATTCTCATATTGCAGTGGCAGGGGCAGAGAGTCTCGTGTGCAGCTGCTAGCCTGCTACTGTCCTAGTGTTTTTTTCATTCTTTCTTTTGGTTTGAGAATAACAACAATATATATTTATACCTGGAATGGTGGGCATCAGTATCATTGTCAAGTTCTATCTGTAGCGCCACTGATCGTAACATCACTTAAAGCTGTAAATTAAAATTGACAAAACATGAATACATTTTTTAGCACAAATTACCAAATGAATAAGCATAAATAAAAAGCAAGCAGTGGAATCTCGTTACCTTCTTCTAGATTTTCCAGTTCCACTGTATTTTCTTCAATGCTTGTGTTCTGTGGATACGATCTCACCCAATTCTGGCTACAAATGAGAGCTTGTGCAATCAGTGGAGTTAAAGAACTCCTGTGTTCATCAAGAACTCGGCCACCAGTGCTAAAAGCAGATTCGGAAGCCACAGTGGAGATGGGTATGGCTAGAACATCCCTAGCCATACAAGCAAGGATTGGAAATCTAGCACTATTCATCTTCCACCAGTTCAAAACGCTAAAGTCTGCAGCCTCTTCTTCAGCTTGCTCCATTAAGTACTTATCCAACTCATTTCTACTCAATTCAACGCCGGATTCTAAGTTTCGTTGCTTGAAACGAGACTTCCTCATCAATTTTTGCCTCTCTGACCCTGATGTACTCCCAATACCGCTTGAGCTGGTTCCAAACTCAACAACTAAGGAACCTGGAATGTGGACAGGTACTTCACTTGGGACTTGATTCATTTTCCTATATTCCTCGTACATTTCATACATTTCCTCTTTAACCCTGTTCCCATATTCTTTTCCTGCTGCCTCTCCATACATTTCACCAAGAGTAAACACCAAATACTCCAATTTCTCTCTAGGATCAAGCACAAAGGCAATATAAATCAGTTTGTTCATTTTGTCAAAGTCTCCCCAATACTTATTGTACTTGATCTTCATCTTTGAAGCCATATGACGCAAATCAATATCAGAACCAGATTCCCATTTATGTAACATCCCTTGAATAACACTCAAGTCATGAAAAAATGAACAAGATGTCACATATGAAGAACCAGAAACTTTAAGAGTTAAATCATAGAAATGTTCCAAGAAGGTCACAAGCTTTCTAGCATTCTCCCAATCTAGGGAAGTTGGAGGCCCTCCAATTAGTCCATCATCTTTATGAAGCAAGTCCAAAGTGTAATACCCATCCATTCCCTCATACCTATCAAATGCCCTTTCGAATTTTTCAGCTGTGTTCAACATTAAATAGGTGGAGTTCCACCTAGTCGGCACATCCAAACAAAGCAAGCTCTTCCCTTCTATGTTTTCAAGTTTAATGTACTCCTTAAACTTTTCCAGCCTAGAAGGAGATGACCTTATGTACTTGAAAGCCTCTCGAACTCTTCTTACCGAAGGATGATGCTCCTTTAAACCATCACTAACAATTAAGTTGATGATATGAGCAGCACACCTCATGTGAAAATATTTTCCATTTGAAATGGCAGTTCCTCGAACAACAAGTTTCTCTCTTAAATACTCTACTGCCACATCATTTGCAGAAGCATTATCCACAGCAACAACAAATACTTTCTCAATACCCCAGTCACGTAAGCACATTTCAATACGTTCTCCTATATCCCTACCCTTGTGAGAAGAAATAGTGCAGAAATTCAAGATCTTCTTCTTCAATATCCAATCATCATCTATGTAATGGCCAGTAAGAGTCATGTAGTTGATGTTTTGCAAGGATGTCCAAGTATCCGTAGTTAAAGATATCCTTCCACCAATTTTCTTAAGGGATTGTCTCAACAAATCCTTTTCATCTGAAAACAGCTTAAAACAGTCCCTTGTAATGGTAGTTCTTGAAGGCATTTGAAACCTAGGACATGCAATTGCCATCACATGCCTAAACCCTTCCCTATCAACTACTCTAAAAGGCTCTTCATCGATAATAATCATACGTGCTACAGCCTTTCTAATTGCCTCTTGATTAAAGCTCCAATTACTAAGTTTCCCACCCCCATCTTGACCAGGTTTCAAGTTCAGCAGCTGCTGTTTCGGAGAAACCACTCGTTCATTGCAGGAAAGCATATGAAATCGTAAAGGGCTAGTTCCATCTTTTGATGTATCGGCATAGTAAACCTTACCACAGAAACTACACTTAGACACCACATCATCACCCTCTTTAGCTTTTGAAAATTGGGTCCAAACATCTGACCTTGCCTTCATTGGTTTTTTTCTCTTTCTCTTCAGTTTGGCAGTAGGTGGTATAGGAGCACGGTTGACAACTGGTATTGTTGTTGCATTCTCAGTACCACCGGCGACTGGATTTAAACTTGGACATGCTTGCAGTGATGCGCCGACAGTAGCATCAACAACAACACCATCGGTCAATTTCCTCAGTTCAGAAACCTGGAATTAACAAAGCTACATTAATCTTTTTTATTGTAAACGTGACATAGGGAAACATATACATAACCACAAATGAAGCACACACAAAGTTAAAAGATGGAGCTCACCTGTTTACAGAAAAAAGAAGGAAAAAAAGATGGTGCGACATTCATCAATTCAGAAAACTAGTTTAGAGAATAAGAAACAAAGAGACCAACAACCTACATGACTCAAAAGCAAAGTTCTCCAAGAACCCAACTTAAAGCATCTACTATCTACTAGGAAAACAAGAAAAGTAGATAAGCAAGGACTAAAACAGCAGCACCAAACCCTAACAGTGGTAAGAGAACACAGAATCGTAATGACCCATAGAAACACAGAAAAGAGAAGTGATGAAAGATTGAGTGTTGGCTTACTGTGCAAGAGGTGGATTTTGATTTAGATACCATTCTCGAAGAGTTACGAATGGAAATATTTGTATTCGACTGTCTCTCTCTCCCTCTCAATCTAGGGTTCAATGTTCTGGGGAGTGGGAATTGGATATGGGGATTGAGGACAGAGGGAAACGAACGTTTGGTTTTGTTTGGTGTTGAGAGAGAAACTGTAACACCCTACCCTATACGTTTTGCCTAATCATATTGTTCATACAATTGTAGCGGAAATAATCTCGGGTGTTACATTAATTATCAAAATTTACCTAAATAAAATTTCGACATGAATTACTCGCGTAATGGGCTAACAGTTCTTGCAACTTAACCTGCAAAATAATTCATCACAAACATATATACTCACAACCATATGCATTGGCTTTTCTTAGCCATAGTCACACTTTTCATACTTCCTAACTGCATACCATACTTATACATACCATAATCGTCACAACTTACACAGTTACACAACATATACACATATCATTAACTTTCCACACCTGTGGATATCTCACACTAGATCAGAAGCTAGTATGCACATGAAAAACGTTCTCAAAACATTTTTACAAAAAGGTGTGGATCACTGGCCAAAATCCCGAGTAGTAGTCCAAGCACAGAATGGTTGAAGACCATACCTCATCTTGCCTTCAACTCTTGCTCAGCTCCCACCTATACACCTATCTACTGTTGTTGCTGATGATCTACTTACACATAGCATAAGCAAAGAAGAAGAATAAAAGAGGGTCAGCTCATAGCTGAGTGAGATAATCATAGCATCGTGAGTTCATAACATAGCATACCACTACCATACATCTAGCAAACAAGCCAAAGCACTAGGATCAGATCTCAGCCCTCCGACATCCCAATAGGCAAAAGACTCAACCACCTTGACTTATGCATATGCATCTTATCATGTTTTACTTATAGGCGCCTGGCTACTCCCATGCTAATAACTCTCCCGGGAAACATACCCCACATCCCGTCGGATGTAGTCATACATACCCCAACATCCCGTCGGATGTGGTCATACATACCCCACACCACTCTGGGTGTAGTCATACCCCGACACCACTCTGGGTGTGGTCATATCTCATAAGAATTCTTCAGTCACCACCACATGAGAGGTGTGACTATCATACATATCATAATAGAGTAATAGCATAGGGAGCCCTAATTACTACGTAATTGACCGTGAGACCACAACATTCATATTTGGTATCCTTGTACCTGATACATATCTCATCTTGCTTAACCATAATTCATTACTTGCACATACTTGACCAGGCCACAATTGGCTCAACATAGATAAATCAGGAGTCGTATAGTTGCACTTCCTCGGGATAAACCCTCGTGCAAGTCATCCTCCTTAAAACATCATAATATCACCAGGGAATATATATTTTCCACTTGTACATCCAAATACAACAATCATGAAAAATCATATCCAATCACCTTCTCGAACCATCATAAGACATATTCACAATTAAACCCACATCTGGCAACATATATGGAATCGTCAACATAAACAAGGTCCATATCGATTAGGGCAAGTCAATAATATCATACAGCAATCCAGGGTTCAACATATAGCACAAAAGTTCATACACCCCTAATCATGCCATTCTAGTTCACCTAGATCAATTCTAAGCATCAATATAATTATCGTGATACGACAAACCCGGTATGCCGTGCTAATCCCTCACCAGTTCTGGTCGTTCAAACACCGGTTCTAGCCTCCGGTACTAAAACGTCAATTTCACGAACGAACCCCGAATTAAAATCCGAGACCGTCCTAATATCCCCTGCAGTATCCCCGTCAATATTAGTTCTAGGCTCCGGGTCAAATTCTTGATAAAAACACATCAAACCCTGGCCGGAGCTAAATTCAGCGGTTTGGACCCCGGCCTAATTAATAGCCGAAATTCAGGGATTAGAACTAGGAGATTGATTACCTCGCTGCAGGAAGCTCGTATATGAAATTTGGGCTCAATCCGGCTTCCGGATACTCTGAAACCCTAATTTAGCTTATCGGGAATTCAAGAAATTCCTGAACCAAAAACTCGTTTTAAAGCTCTAAATCGATAAATCACGATGTATGGATGAATTAGGCATTACTTACGGGATTTTTGGATCACTGTAGCTCAAGAATTTGAGCTTTGGAAATTCTCCTCGCGATGCCCTGTGCGCCTCTGCTTCTTGGTCCAGGAATAATGTAACGGAAGAGATGATAATGGACGAGGACGAGTGGGGGGGGATTTAATATATATGCCGGCCGCTTAATATATATATATAAATAAATAATTAATACGTATACTTATCCGATCGATCGATAATCCGATTT
The DNA here is from genome assembly GCA_964030455.1 of Linum trigynum. NCBI lineage: Eukaryota > Viridiplantae > Streptophyta > Magnoliopsida > Malpighiales > Linaceae > Linum > Linum trigynum. The sequence continues at coordinate 22,662,472 of OZ034822.1, forward strand.
TCGTCGAAATACTGTTAAAACGCTCGATTTTAAATCGCGAACTTTCTAGCGATCGAAATACGATTTTGCCGGAATGGGATGTTACAATTCTCCCCTCCTTAAAAGATTTCGTCCTCGAAATCTAACCTTGTGTCGATAGTTATCTGCTCGTTCCCCCCTAACCTACACTATCACAAATCTTGTTACTACCTAACTTTTAGGTTAGGAGATTCATAACATAGAGAGTAACACATAACACCTCAAGTTCCCATGTTTAGGTTTCAAAAACCTATACTGGGCTATCACAACAAAAGCACATCAGCAAGTTCAAAACATAACTTATTAAGCAAGATTGTTAACCTGTAAAGTAGGTTGCTACTAACTCAGGGTACTTCTCTCTCATACTTGCTTCAGTCTCCCAGGTAGCACTCTCACTATCTTGATTCCTCCACACAACCTTCAACATTGGAATTTCCTTTCTACGAAGAGTTTTAACCTGATGGTCAACAATCTGCACTGGGACTTCTTCAAATGTTAAATCTGTACCCAACTCGATCTCTTCTGGTTGTATAACATGGGAAGGATCCACTTTGTACCTCTTCAGCATACTAACATGAAATACATTGTGGATTTGGGATAGCTCTGGAGGCAATGCTAACTTATAAGCCACTGGTCCAATCTTCTCTGTGACTTCATATGGCCCAATATATCGAGGTGCAAGCTTTCCTTTCTTACCAAATCTCATCACCCCTTTCCATGGTGACACTTTGAGAAATACTTTCTCACCCACTTCGAAATTAACTTCACGCCTATTCGTGTCAACATAAACTTTCTGTCGATCTTGAGCCACCCTCAACCGCTCCCTGATTTCCTTGACCTTGTCAACTGTGATCTGAACTATCTCTGGCCCTGAAATTTGCCTTGCTCCTTCTACATCCCAACATAATGGTGTTCTACACTTCCTCCCATAAAGTGCTTCATATGGTGGAACACCCAAGCTACTATGGTACTGATTGTTGTAAGCAAACTCAATTAAGGGCAAATGGTCAATCCATGATTCCTCCCATTGCATTACACATGATCGAAGTAACTCCTCCAAGGTAAGGATGGTTCGTTCACTCTGCCCATCTGTTTGAGGATGATAAGCTGAAGTAAAATGTAATTTAGTTCCCAAGGCATCATGTAAACTTTGCCAAAACCGAGATGTGAAGCTCGGGTCTCGATCAGAGACAATAGAAATTGGCACACCATGCAATCTGACGATCTCCTTAATATATAGTTGAGACAAAGTCTCCAGTGATGGTTTCCACCTAATGGGTAAAAAGTGAGCCGATTTGGTTAGTCGGTCCACAATAACCCATACTGCATCTTTTCCCCTTGATGGTGGGAGACCATATACAAAATCCATTGTAATTCTTTCCCACTTCCATTCTGGAATTGGAAGTGGTTGCAGTTTTCCCACAGGAGCTTGATGTTCTGCCTTAACTTTCTGACATACCAGACATGTGAAAACATGTTCAGCCGCTTCCTTTTTCATCCCACGCCACCAAAAATATGGTTTGATCGTGTGGTACATTTTAGTTGCTCCTGGGTGCATAGCATAAGCAGAAGAATGAGCTTCATCTAGGATCTCTTTCCTCAAGTTATCAACATTAGGAACACATGCTCTTCCATTCATCTTCAACATGCCATCTACCATTTCAAATGGGCTTTCTTTTCCTTCCTCAATGTCTTGAATGATTTTTGCCAACTCTGGGTCCTCCTTCTGCTTCTCATGAATTTTGTCGTGCAACAAAGGTCGAATGTTCAACCGAGCTAGTAACCCTGTTACACCATCCACTTCCAAATCAACATTCATTGCCCTTAAATCAACCAGATCATTTATATTCTTCTTCCCCTTTCTGCTCAGAGCATCAGCAACTACATTAGCTTTACCTGGATGGTAATCAATGGTACAATCATAATCTTTCAACAACTCTATCCATCTCCTCTGGCGACTATTTAAATCTTTCTGATCCATAATATACTTCAAGCTTTTGTGATCAGTTAGAATTTTAAAAGTCTCACCATACAAATAATGTCGCCAAATCTTGAGAGCAAATACCACCGCTGCCAATTCTAAGTCATGAGTGGGATAATTTACTTCATGAGGACGCAATTGCCTAGAGGCATATGCGATAACTCTTCCATCTTGCATTAACACACAGCCCAATCCTTGATACGAGGCATCACTATACACCACAAAATCTCCCTGACTTGAAGGTAGTGCAAGTACTGGTGCTGTGGTCAATCTCTTTTTCAGTTCATCAAAACTCTTTTGACATGATTCATCCCAAACATACTTAGTATTCTTCCTCAACAGTTTAGTCAATGGTGCAGCAATTTTAGAAAATCCTTCGACAAACCGCCGATAATAACCAGCCATGCCAAGAAAACTTCTCAACTCCGACACATCTTTTGGTGGAGTCCAACTCACCACTGCTTCCACCTTTTTCGGATCCACCTCGACACCTCTTCCAGAAATTACATGTCCCAGAAATATTACCTCCTTCAGCCAAAACTCACATTTTGAGAATTTTGCATATAATTGTTTCTCCCTTAGAATTTGCAACACAATTCTAAGGTGAGTTTTGTGCTCCTCCTCGCTTTTAGAATAGATGAGAATATCATCTATGAACACAATCACAAACTTATCAAGATATTCATGGAAAACTCTGTTCATAAGAGCCATAAATACCGCTGGTGCATTAGTGAGTCCAAAAGGCATTACCAGGAACTCATAATGCCCATATCTTGTTCTAAAAGCTGTCTTTGAAGTTGCTCCATCTGCCACTTTCAATTGATGGTATCCAGACCTCAAATCAATCTTAGAAAAGACCGATGCACCCTGCAATTGATCAAACAAGTCATCTATTCTTGGGAGGGGATAACGGTTTTTCACTGTTGCTTTATTCAACCTCCGGTAGTCAATGCACATTCTCATGGAGCCATCTTTCTTCTTGACAAACAAAACCGGTGCACCCCAAGGTGAGATGCTAGGTCGAATAAACCCCTTGTCTAGCAATTCTTGCAATTGTTCTTTAAGCTCCTTCAGCTCAATTGGTGCCATTCTATATGGTGCCATTGAAATTGGTGTTGTGCCAGGTACCAATTCAATATCAAACTCTACTTCCCTTTCTGGTGGAAGGCCGGGAAGTTCTTCGGGGAATACATCAGGAAACTCCCTAACCACCTCTACATCCTCAACCTTCTTATCATTTACTACAGTAACTTGAGCAAGAAAGGCTTCACAACCTTCCTTCACTAATCGAAAAGCTTCCAAGGCAGAAAGAAAACCATGAGTCTCCTTTTTCTTAATGCCTCGGAATACAACAGGACCTTTATCTGGTGTGTTAAATAACACTTCTTTCTTTTGACAATCCACAACAGCTCCATGTGTTGCCAGAAAGTCCATTCCAAGGATGACATCAAATTCATCAAAAGGTAGCAGAATTAAATCTGCTGCTAAGAAAGCTCCTTCCACACAAATGAAGGAACTTCTAATAACTGAGTCTACCTTCAAGGTATCTCCCACAGGTGTTTTAACACATAAGGTATAGCCTAGCTTATCTGGAACTAAACGTAGCATATGTGCAAACGTATATGACATGAATGAGTGAGAGGAACCAGTATCGATCAAAGCATATAATTGCTTGCCAAGGATAGAAAGCATACCAGTTACAACTTCTGGTGCCACTTCTGCCTCACCTCGAGTCATTGCATAAACCCTCGGTGCTCCCTGTGCTCTGGTACCCTGCGTACCACTTCCTGATGGCTGATTTCGACCACCACCTCTACCACCCTGTGAACCACCACGACCACTCTGAAATCCACTACGGCCTCCCTGGTAACCACCCCTGAATGGGGCTCTACTAAATTGCACTGAAGGCTCGGACTGTGTAGCTCTTACTTCTCTCGAATGCGGGCAATCCCTCATGATGTGCCCAGGTTGGCCACACTGAAAGCATACACCAGAAAATCTCCTACACTCTCCAAGATGCCTCTTCTGACAAACTTGACAAAATGGAAATTGTGTGGCTGAGGAAATTGGTGCCCTGTATGATGTTCCTGACATAGATTGACTCGATGTTCTCCCAAAACTGCTAGGACCTCTCCTGGGTGGGTAACGAGGTCCAGCATAATTTACTCCAAACTTCCTCTTCTTCTCCTCTTCTTTGGCCTTGTGTTCCTCTCGGCTCTCAACTTCATAGGCTTCATACTTAAGTGCTGCCTCCTTGATTGTGGCCATACTCTCTTCATCAACCCTGTGGACCTTTTCTTTCAACCCTATGCGCAGACCATGCAAGTATCTCATCTTCTTCTTATGCTCAGTATCCGCCAACCCATCCTCAAAGTAAAGCAGTCGAACAAACTTGATGGTGTACTCAGTAACTGTCATATTCTCCTGGTTAAGGTTGGCAAATTCATTGTTCTTTGCCCTGATAAAAGCTTCGGGAAGAAACTCTGTCTTAAAGGCCTTCAGAAACTCCTCCCAGGTGAACTGAACTCGTTCACCATTAACTCTAGAGACTGAGGACCACCAGCTCCTCGCATACCCCTTTAGGAGAAAAACAACATATTGCACTTTTTCCTCTGGGGTTGCATAAAGATACTCAAACACATCTTCCATCTCTCTCAACCACTCTACTACAGCATCTGGGCTCACATCTCCCTTAAAGTCCCTACCACCCAAACTCTTCATCTTTGCATAATCTAATACTGGCGGTCTTGCATCAACCGCCCCCACTCCTCTCGACTGGTCAGTAGGAACATTTTCACAACTTCCGTGCGAGCTACAAGGAAATATTGGCCTTAGATTGATCCACACAAAATTCATTCTTCACCAAATCTCTCACTTGGTTAAAACAAAAAATTTCCAAAATAATTACTTGAAAACATAGAAGTTCAAAACTCAATTTTGAAAACCATGATGCAGATAATTTCATCCAACATACCAATACACATAATCATGTCAAACTCAATTCCCAGTTTAAGTCATTATGGGGTACTCCCCTCCTTAGGAGTGTTTAACCTCCCATAGGGTATAGTACGCCATAACAGCAAAAAGAGGGAACCGGGCTCTGATACCAAACTGTAACACCCTACCCTATACGTTTTGCCTAATCATATTGTTCATACAATTGCAGCGGAAATAATCTCGGGTGTTACATTAATTATCAAAATTTACCTAAATAAAATTTCGACATGAATTACTCGCGTAATGGGCTAACAGTTCTTGCAACTTAACCTGCAAAATAATTCATCACAAACATATATACTCACAACCATATGCATTGGCTTTTCTTAGCCATAGTCACACTTTTCATACTTCCTAACTGCATACCATACTTATACATACCATAATCGTCACAACTTACACAGTTACACAACATATACACATATCATTAACTTTCCACACCTGTGGATATCTCACACTAGATCAGAAGCTAGTATGCACATGAAAAACGTTCTCAAAACATTTTTACAAAAAGGTGTGGATCACTGGCCAAAATCCCGAGTAGTAGTCCAAGCACAGAATGGTTGAAGACCATACCTCATCTTGCTTCAACTCTTGCTCAGCTCCCACCTATACACCTATCTACTGCTGTTGCTGATGATCTACTTACACATAGCATAAGCAGAGAAGAAGAATAAAAGAGGGTCAGCTCATAGCTGAGTGAGATAATCATAGCATCGTGAGTTCATAACATAGCATACCACTACCATACATCTAGCAAACAAGCCAAAGCACTAGGATCAGATCTCAGCCCTCCGACATCCCAATAGGCAAAAGACTCAACCACCTTGACTTATGCATATGCATCTTATCATGTTTTACTTATAGGCGCCTGGCTACTCCCATGCTAATAACTCTCCCGGGAAACATACCCCACATCCCGTCGGATGTAGTCATACATACCCCAACATCCCGTCGGATGTGGTCATACATACCCCACACCACTATGGGTGTAGTCATACCCCGACACCACTCTGGGTGTGGTCATATCTCATAAGAATTCTTCAGTCACCACCACATGAGAGGTGTGACTATCATACATATCATAATAGAGTAATAGCATAGGGAGCCTTAATTACTACGTAATTGACCGTGAGACCACAACATTCATATTTGGTATCCTTGTACCTGATTCATATCTCATCTTGCTTAACCATAATTCATTACTTGCACATGTACTTGACCAGGCCACAATTGGCTCAACATAGGTAAATCAGGAGTCGTATAGTTGCACTTCCTCGGGATAAACCCTCGTGCAAGTCATCCTCCTTAAAACATCATAATATCACCAGGGAATATATATTTTCCACTTGTACATCCAAATACAACAATCATGAAAAATCATATCCAATCACCTTCTCGAACCATCATAAGACATATTCACAATTAAACCCACATCTGGCAACATATATGGAATCGTCAACATAAACAAGGTCCATATCGATTAGGGCAAGTCAATAATATCATACAGCAATCCAGGGTTCAACATATAGCACAAAAGTTCATACACCCCTAATCATGCCATTCTAGTTCACCTAGATCAATTCTAAGCATCAATATAATTATCGTGATACGACAAACCCGGTATGCCGTGCTAATCCCTCACCAGTTCTGGTCGTTCAAACACCAGTTCTAGCCTCCGGTACTAAAACGTCAATTTCACGAACGAACCCCGAATTAAAATCCGAGACCGTCCTAATATCCCCTGCAGTATCCCCGTCAATATTAGTTCTAGGCTCCGGGTCAAATTCTTGATAAAAACACATCAAACCCTGGCCGGAGCTAAATTCAGCGGTTTGGACCCCGGCCTAATTAATAGCCGAAATTCAGGGATTAGAACTAGGGGATTGATTACCTCGCTGCAGGAAGCTCGTATATGAAATTTGGGCTCAATCCGGCTTCCGGATACTCCGAAACCCTAATTTAGCTTATCGGGAATTCAAAAAATTCCTGAACCAAAAACTCGTTTTAAAGCTCTAAATCGATAAATCACGATGTATGGATGAATTAGGCATTACTTACGGGATTTTTGGATCACTGTAGCTCAAGAATTTGAGCTTTGGAAATTCTCCTCGCGATGCCCTGTGCGCCTCTGCTTCTCGGTCCAGGAATAATGTAACGGAAGAGATGATAATGGACGAGGACGAGTGGGGGGGGGATTTAATATATATGCCGGCCGCTTAATATATATATAAATAAATAATTAATACGTATACTTATCCGATCGATCGATATTCCGATTTTCTTCGAAATACTGTTAAAACACTCGATTTTAAATCGCGAACTTTCTAGCGATCGAAATACGATTTTGCCGGAATGGGATGTTACAGACCCACTTGATGGTAGTGGTCTAGTGGAAACTGGAAAGTGAAAATCATCATTAATTATTTGTTTGGTTAATTGGCTTCATTGGTTAGCAAAGTTGAAACCAAACCAAACCACTCAAACCAAATAAGCTAAATTATTTAACCAAACCAAACCAATTATCCAAATTATCCGAACCAAATTAACCGAATAGTACCGGTTAATATGGTTACCACGGTAACCAATCCGTTTGAACACCCCTAGCAGGATGGGTGCCATCGGAAGAATACTCGCAACAGGATCAACCAGCCTCATTTGTTGAGGCCGATGGCGTTCAATGGCCTGCTTGGGGGCCAGAGTGGTCTGAAATCGAGAATACCATTCGATTAGGGCGTACTTCACATGAGCGAGAAGACGATGTTGGTGATGTTGGTCATGTTGATCCTTCTGGCCCCAGCTATCCATTTGACTCAAGCGACGAGGATACTGATGAAGATTTGAGATCAGTGAGCGAGGAGGAAGATACTGATGATAACGACGACGAGGCGACATTTCGTGAGGCACCCACGCCATACCACACACAGGTTCCAACTCAATTTCTACATAGTCAGAATGATTCCCCCGACTTTGTCCCTATGCCAGTGTATAATCCGACGGCCAATTTGGAGGCGGGTATGACGTTCTCATCGAAGGATGTTGTGCAGAATGCCTTTACCGAAGAGGCCTTGAGGCGCAATTTCGAGTGGAAGGTAAAATATTCTGACAGTAAAAAATTACATGTCATATGCAAGAATGATGCAGAGGGTTGTACGTGGCAACTGCGGGCTGCAAATATGAAGAGAAAGGGTGCCTGGGTGATTCGAAAAGCCGAGACCAACCACACTTGCTCCTCGTCCAAACGTTCCCAGGATCACAGGCGACTTAAAGCAAAAAAATTGGGAGAACTATTATACACCTTATCGAAGCAAAACCAGATATCAAGGTCAAAGCTATCATGGCCGAGGTGAAGGATCGACATTCTTACACGATAAGGTACAAAAAAGCATGGCATGGAAAGCAGAAAGCCATGACTGAGGTGTATGGTGATTGGGAGGATTCGTATGCTTTACTCCCTAGACTTATGGCCGCAATGGAGGAGTCAAACCCTGGGATTGTTTTCGTGCCAGTATACAACAATGTATACACTGAGGATCAAGTTCGAGTACAGGAGAAGTTGATGTTTCACCGTATTTTTTGGGCTTTCAAACCATGCATTGACGGGTTTGCGTTCTGCATACCGGTTATTCAGATATTTTAATACATGTTTACTATTTGAAATGTTTCTATTCTTGCAGACCAAGTAAATTTCATACTAATTACTTCCTAATATTTAATTAGGTTGATGGAACCTTCCTTACTGGGAAGTACAGAGGAACTCTTCTCATTGCCACTGGCGTTGATGGAAACAGGCGGATTTTCCCGCTTGCATTTGCAATAGTGGAAGGGGAGAACAGCTTAAGTTGGGCATGGTTCTTTGACCAACTACACGAACACGTGACACAGCGGGAGGGTATTACGATTATATCTGATCGACACGCGGGGATTAGGAATGTCGTGGGTGGTTTTCCTGACGAGTGGGGATGGACATGGCACTGGTGTATTCGACACTGGCTCGCCAATTTCCAACACAAATTTGGAAAGAAGAAAGACATCAAAAATCAATTGTGGCATGCAGGTACTAATGTCCTTTAATGCGAGTTATCTATGTGTTTAATAATTTGTTGTTTATCATCTATTGACCATTTCTATATTGTTCACCTTGCAGCGGTTGCACATCAGCCAAAAAAGTACGAGCAGAAGATGAAGGCAATCCGTCAGACTCACCGAGCTGGAGCAGTATGGGCTGAAGGTCAAGAATTGGCCATGTGGACGTTCCATATGGACAACGGGGCCATATGGGTCATTGCAACTACCAACCATGGAGAAAGTATAAATAATGTGTACAAGGGCCTTCAAGCGATGCCTATTTTTGTCATAGTGGAGATGTCATACTGGAAGGTCAACGAGTGGCGGGTGGCTCGGCTGCAGCTAGCGATAGGGAGGGAAATATCTGGTCATCCGATAGCACATGACGTTTTTGAGCAAATGCAGAAGAACGAAGAAAAATCAAGTAAGCATAAAGTTGTTCTTTTTTATCGCAGTGAAGGGATATTTGCAGTGGAAACAGGTGTATGGGGTGGAGGTAGACGTGGCCACAATCATCAAACGGTTACTCTGCACTACGAATCAGGGGAATGTACATGTCAAAAATATCAAAACGAGAGGATATCCTGTTCACATGCAATGGCAGTAGCTAAGTCATTAACTATGAACAGAAACACTCTGGTAAGTCCTTACTACACTGAACAAGCGATACGGAACTCATATGATGCAGCTTTGAGTCCCATGCCAGATGAAGCATATTGGCCTATATTCGCTGGGAAGTTGATTATCCCACCGTTGCACCTAAAACGCACCAAGAGTCGTCCTAGAGTTGAAAGGATGCACAATGAGATGGATCAAGTTGAACGCACGAGGCGGGGACCAAAGCGATGCTCGAAGTGCAGACAACCTGGTCATGACAAGAGGCATTGCCTAGGACAACCACTCCAGCATGACGAGGATATAACCAAGGACCAATGATGTACAAGACATCTATCTTAATATTCATTTACTTGTAATGCGGCACTAAATTGTAAGCTTGTTTGAATTTTCATTACCCCTTTGTTTGAAATACTTGTTTAATTGTCGTTGATCGTCAAAATTATATAGACATCTGGGTATATATTTGTTCAACCTAAAATTTTCTCCTTGTCGCTACGATCGCGTAGCCGCAAACGGCTCGTTATTTCAACGTCAAACGAATAAGATACGTTCGTTTTAGTTTTAGGTACGCAAACGTTACTCTAACGACATGTGCAGCATTGAACTAACTTATCTCACTCGTTTGAACTCGAAATTGAGATCTGTAAAATTCTACATGATCATGATTGATTTTCCCAACTTTTTTGTGTTGAGCTTAGATACTAATTCTTGATAAATTGATCCAGAATAATAAAACAAAAAATGTCATCAATAAAGTGTTTCAATGACAACTTAAGTGCGTAGGATAGTTTTTAGACAATGCAAACTCAAATCACAAGACCGAAAACACTAGATAGTTCACTGGTTTTATTCATTTGGTTGCCCCTCATTTTGGCCCTCAGCTCGCCCTCCTCCTCGTCTTCCACGACGTCCTCGACCCCTTCTTCCACCTCCTCCTTCTACTTCTTGGCGGGCTCGCTCAACGACTTGTCACGGATGTCTCTTATCCCGAGCCCCTACTAGATTTACAAGTGGCGGTGGAGGTTGCTGAGATGGACCGGTAGCCTGCTGGTAGATCGGGCGGTGAGGGGTTTGTTGATGCGGGGTGTGATACATCGAACTCTATTGCTGATGGTGGAAATGAGAGAAATTATCTGGTTCCTGAGATGAACCTCCAGCGACATCCGGTGCAGGTGCCCACTCGTACACAAATGGTTCAGGGAGCTCGGTTTCTTGAGTTGTACGCACCTCTTCAAAAGTAGGCAGAGGTCTGCGTTTGCTCCTTCATGGGGGCTCAACCAGGGGAACAATGGGCTCACCATCACGAAATGATGGGCGTGATGGAGCGGGAATGTGAGGATAGGCCACGACATTCCTCCTTTGCTCTCGAGTACAACTCAAGATATGTTCATAAGCCTTCGCAGCCAAGAAGTTTTCCGCTCATCCATGCTTGGAGCACTATCGAGGGTGTGTTTGGCGTGTTCCAAACCATCAACCTAAGCAATCCACATAATAAAATAAAATTAATTAAACCTTAAAACAAAATAATTAGACTCACGCGGGAGATTAGGATGACTTACCAACGAACCCATCACAGCACCTTGCTTTGACACCCATCTATTGGTGAACTTCCGATACCACTGCATGTACCCATCGTGGTAGCCCATTGGTCTCCACTCCGGCATCCCTTGGACCACCCATGTCCTTCTATTCTCCCAGATGTTGATGTAGTACTGATGCTTTAGTATCCAATTCTTTGAAGCGTGTCGGAGGTCGATGGCATGTAGCTCCCTGAAACCTTGAGGCGGGGTTTGTGGAATTGGTTGCTCCATTCGAAATTCCCTCAAGGATCGATCGGGTAGGTACCACTCCACGACGTGTCAACAGTTCAATGGCACCTTGCACAACCACGTCTCGTGATCCAGAGGGTTTCTAAGATGATGCAGTTCGACCACTTCACGTGGATATGGATCCCAAGTAACCTATATTCATTCAAATAATGCAATTAGCGACCATTTACCTTAAAAAACCTTAACTTGTTAAAATATGATAAAGCATGATTACCTGATTCCACCAAGGCTTATCTAACTCAGAACGATAAAACAGTAACGAATGCTCAGGTTGATGGTCATTCGTATTTGCTCCTATCCACCTTGTAAGTAAAAGCATGGAATAAATTTAAATTAGGCTAAGTACGGATTAAATTCAATTTAAATCTAGCTAATCATGGTATAAATTTAAATTAGGCTAAGTACGGATCAAATTCAATTTAAATCTAGCTAAGCATGGTATAATTTTAAATTAGGCTAAGTACGGAACAAATTCAATTGAACTCTAGCTAATCATGGAATAATTTTAAATTAGGCTAAGTACGGAATAAATTCAATTGAAATCTAGCTAATCATGGAATAATTTTAAATTAGGCTAAGTACGGAATAAACTTACTTGACACCGTAAGGGGGATTTTGCAGAAAGTTTAGCTCATCATCGGCTCTCCGGTATGGACGTGGGTCTAGAGGTGCAAAGATTGGAAGATGCTCCCATACCCACAGCTGTAGGATAAACATCGCAGCACCAGCTTGTTTTGCTCCCACCTTCGAGCAAGTGCAGCTCCCGGTATATGCCAGCTAACACGGCTAATCCCCAACTCTTTTCCCCGATTGCGTCCAGTCACCAGTGAGCAATGGCAGCCATATTCCTTGAATCCACCGGTTGACTTGTCGGGGAACAGAAATCCACCCACCAGACCAATGAGGTAGATGCGTGCATAGCGCTCCACTTGATCTTCCGGAGTCTCGTCATTGATTTCCACCTCATTCTGGATGTGAGTTACCAGCCACGGGACTGACACTTGTCCCGCATTCAACGGTGGATGCCCCCATCCTTGAATTGGTGTGGTGGTTGGCATGGCAAATCCCAACTCAGCAAGAATGAGCGGCCCTCAACCTCCTTCGGATTTGGTAGTGGAACCAATGATGGCATCTCCAGAAATCGGCAGCCCGGTGAGGATCGCCACGTCTTTGAGGGTGATCGTCATTTCCCCCTCCGGAAGGTGGAACGTATGGGTTTCGGGACGCCATCACTCCGCCATTGCCGTAAGCAGATCGTTGTCGATTTCGATCCGCATGAAATGTCGCAACATACCCAACCCGGTCCTCTCTATATAGGGCGCCAACCGTGGATGCCAAGGGGGCAAGTTTGTGGTCCCTTTATGAACGACGGGAATAAGTGATTCCTTCAAAAAAAAAGGGAAAACATCAATTTGTTAGTTTAAATAAAGCAAAATAAAACCTTAGAAAATAATCAAATAAAGCAAATAAATCATCAAATTACCGGATTGTTATCCCAAATACCACGGGAGCGATGAGCTTCTTGATCGGTTAAGAGTCTCATATCTCTTGGCCTATAATGGATATACAATCGAGGATCGTATATCTCGGTACCCATCTATAAAAAAGTAATGAAATCAGAGATTGTTTTGATAAAAAAAATCACAAAATCAAATTGTTACGATTAAAAATAAAAACACAAAAAAAAACCTACACGAAGAGCCTCTTCCTCCATTTTTTTGCAGAAGCTGGAAAGAGGTTCGACAGGTTCAGGTTTGTAAGGGACGGGAGCTTAGCAGGACGGGGGGGCTTTAGGGTCAAACTCTAGTAATTCTTTCTGATGTGGAAGATCGGATTTATCCGCAACCACGGAGCATACTTAGAACGAGACTAGAGCGGATAGATTGAGGGAGAAAGAATTGTAAAAGTGGTGGTGTGATTTGGAAGAGGGGGTGAAGGGTTCTATTTATAGGGAAGGAGGGAGGGGTCTGCGAAAATTGTTGGGGAGCATTCACCGCGTCCCTCAAAGGCGGTGAATGCATCGCCCTTCTAAGAAACGGCGACAGACGCGAATCGAGCCACGTGGCGTGCTGTGAGGCGTCAGATCTGGGAAGAAAACCACGATCCGCGCCTCACCGCATCCAACGGCCACGGTGAGTGGGTCAGCGACGCGGATCGCTGACGCAAACAAACACGGGGTATTCACCGTGTTTGTCGTCAGCGATCCGCGTCGCTTGATCGTGGCCCACAGCAGCGGTTTAATCTTCACCGCTTTTGAATAAAACGGTGAAGTATTCACCGTTTTACTCTAAAACAGTGATTGACTCGCTATTGGTTCACCATTTTAGAGGAAAACGGTAAAATATTCACTGTTTTGTCAAACGCTGTGATAATCTTCGCTGCGTTTGTCAAAAACGGTGAATGCCAAACATGTGTAGTTTTGGAAAAAATTTTATAACTTATGTATTTTGGGAATTTTTTTTAATAACTAGTGTACTTTGGGATTTTTTCCTCTAAATGTGTGCATTTCTAAAATATCTGCATTTGAGCAATTGACTCTTTTTTTAAATAACCCATGCAAACCGACCTTAAAAGATATTGAAACTACAAAAGGTGTGTGCTGGAACCTTTGAACTCAATATGATTCGTCTTTTGGCGAGAATGAGTTATTTTACGAACTTCGTTCTTAATAATTCTTTGTTGTCCTCTTTTATTCAATGTCATCACTCTAAATAGAGAGAACCAACTAGCTTACTTGGATAAGATGAGTATTTAAAGATACTCTCAGTCTCCTCCATAACTAATAAATCTTCAAATAACAAGAAGATCACTGAAGGTAATCTAGATCCCTAACCTGCAACGGAAGCACAATGGATAATGGAAATCACAAAGCAAATCCTAATCCTAACCAATCAAAAACTAAATCAATAAATCCCTATGTTAGAAACATTATTATTATGTCTTTTAGGGGTGGGCGCCCACTAAGGCTGATTAGGTTGAGGCTTAGTTTGTTAGGATTTGGGCTTTTATCTTTCTATAAATATGTATTTTGAGTTTCCTTTCAGAATTAAGAAGAGAATCATATAAAATTAATCCCAAGTCTCTGAACCCAATTGGTCTATTCTCCCTAAATCTGGCCACCAGTTAGTACTTTCTATCCTTACCGAATCTTCGTCAATTCTTTTCTCCAATTCTTCTATTTAAACCCTAATTCTTATTCTCAATTCTCGATTATCTACCAAATCTCTAAAATACGAACCCTAGACGTACATGCCATAGATTCGTAGTTCTTCCACCCTATACATCTATGATAAAGGCACTTGCTGAAACTTGGATGGGTTCCTCACTCTAGCCATGTGTATGTTTCTCATGGGCTTCATGGCCCATACGTGAGACATCATGGACTGCAGGGAATGGGTCACTTGGGAGGTGGACGTTCGTCCATCATTACCTCCCGTAGAAGAACAAACTTATCCCTAAGTCTGTCATCTTCATCAAAGTCGTTGTACAAGAACACAGTCGAGCCTTTACAACGACGACCAAGTGTAAAGTTTTCATCGCAACTAAAGCATAAACCAGCAGCACGTCGATGTCGACTTTACTGTTTAATGATCTAGGCTTGTCTGACAGTTCCTTCGGCTGTTCGAAAGTGGCCATCAACTTGATACAATAAATTTATTCATCTCGGATTCGGGCCAAGCTGATTGCTTCCTTAAGTGAATAAAGTCAAAAAAGACGAAGGGTTTCAGAGATCTCGGGTTTGAGACCACCCATGGAAGCCCAAACAAGAGCCTGTTGAGTCCAACTGTCCTCCTTATTGTTGAGCTGCTCAAATTCCCGCTGGTAGTCTCGCAACGATTTGGTTTTGCTTGATACACGTGACGTGAGGGCTTCATCCGCATAATCTTCATCAGCTGGACCAAACCTTATTTAGAGCTTGTTGGCGAAGATCTCCCAAGTGAGAATGACGCCATCGGTGGTGTAGGACTAGCTCAGCCAACGCCATCGTTGGTTAGCCACGTCTTCCAGATGATAAGCAGCCAGCAGGACCTTTTGTTCTTCTTCGACAGCTTGAATCAAAGAAATGATACACCTGAGTGAACCACTTAGTTGGATCCGCCCCAGAATACCTTGGAAACTCTAACTTGGTGAAGCGACCTATCAACATGGGGATTTTTCCAGAAATAGCACTGTTTAAAAAAAAAATTCCTAAAATAGCACCTAAGTCCGAAACATTCCAAAAATAGCACCATTTCCCAAAAACCGCTCCCTACCAGTGCGGTTTAGGCGAAAACCGCCACTCAGGTGCGCGTTTTTCGATGAAAACCGCACCCCTAGGGGGCGGTTTTGTAGATCACACCCCCACCATGCGGTTTGGTTGCAGACCGCACCCCCACCATGCGATCTGTTTTTTTTTTTTTTTTTTATTTTGAAAAATCCTAACCTAGGTGGAAACTTCAAACGGACGTATCTTTGTGTTCGGGTATCCGATCGTCGCGAATTTTTTTTGATTCCGCATAACTTTTTGAGATCTTGCAACCAAACCGCATGGTGGGGGTGCGATCTGCAAAACCGCCCCGTAGGGGTGCGGTTTTCATCGAAAAACGCGCCCCTGGGTGGCGGTTTTCGCCTAAACCGCACTGGTAGGGAGCGGTTTTTGGGAAAGGGTGCTATTTTTGGAATTTTTCGGACTTAGGTGCTATTTTTGGATTTTTTTTTTAAAACGGTGCTATTTCTGGAAAAATTCCATCAAGATACCAACTCATCACCCCTGCAGTGCTATAGCCATTGTG
This sequence comes from Linum trigynum, assembly GCA_964030455.1. NCBI lineage: Eukaryota > Viridiplantae > Streptophyta > Magnoliopsida > Malpighiales > Linaceae > Linum > Linum trigynum. The sequence continues at coordinate 22,678,755 of OZ034822.1, forward strand.
ACTTGTGAGTGTCATGATGATCAGACCTCCAAAATTGATGTCTGGAACTTGCGGTCGATTGGTCTCCTTCAGTTGCCTCTGGTCGACGTTGCAACACTTGACTAATTTCAACTTGGCCATTCTCCAAATTTTGAAGACGAGCAACCATGTCCATATTCCCAACTAGTCAGCAAATATCGATGGGAAGGCCACGCTGGACTATCTCTTGCAAGCTCTGAAGACTTGTCTCCAACACATCAACACTGCTCCTAAGCTGCAACTTCACGGGTGGTTGTCACTTGTCATGGAACCTTTGAATCAGAGTCAAACTATTCTTCTTTTTGGCGAGAACAAGCCAGTTTAGGAACTTTGTTCTTAATAATTCTTTGTTGTCCTCTCTCATTCAATGTCATCCCTATAAATAGGGAGAACCTTCTAACTTACACAGATAAGACGAGTATTTTCAGATACTCTCAATAAACTCCTCAACTGACAAATCTTCAAATAACAAGTTCATTTAAGGTGACCTTGTTTCCTAACTTTCAACGGAAAGCACAATAAATAATAGAAATCACAAAGCAAATCCTAACAAATCAAAAACCAAATCACTAAACCCCTATCCATCTATGGAAAAGGCAGCTGCTGCAACTTGGATTGGTTCCTCACTCTAGCCAAGTGCATCTTTCTCATGGGTTTCATGGCCTTTACGTGACCTGTTCGAATGCTTTCATAAAAGATTTATGAGATTTCTGTGGGGAGGTAGCCAGCCCACAGTACTTAACCTGGGGCGCCTTGTGATTGTGGTGCAGAGAAACATGGATAAAAGCAAAATATATGAGATAAATTTCACTAATTTAAATCATCTGTGACCTACTAGAGTAAGAAAACCCCACCAACAAAGAACAAAGCTTTGTAGTTTGTACCCTCAGTCCCCCAGCATCTGAATCCCATACAACTTTTACCCCTAAGCCCCTCCGTTGAAGCCAATTTTCCACTAACAAATTCATACAAAAGGTTACACAATCTGAGGTAGAAAACCAAAACACACAGCTTTTACCATGTGTTTGTTTGTTGGGTGTCAAAAGAACCCCCCATATATATATAAAGCATGCAGATACACATTCCCACTCCTGGAAATGCCTCAGCCTCTTGATTCCAATGCCAATAGTATTTTCTTTCTTGGACCCTGAAAACAACATCAAAGTAAACCAAAGAGGCATCAGCTTTCTCAAAACCTCCTGCCTCAGAAAGAGTACTCTGTCGTTTACAGAGACAAACAACCAGTTAACCAGGAAATGGACTCTTCTTCTGCATGGAATGGCTAGCTAGTGCAACTGATCGATCCCAACAAATGATAATGAGGAAAATTAAGTTTGGTCAAGCACAAACAAGAAGCCTGAGAAGAAAATGGAGACCTTTGAGACTTGAAACAAAAACTGTTGTTACAACTTGCAAATACAGTTCTATAATCATGAGTATCATCCCTCTAGGCTTTCTTTCAATACTAGACATCTTGATTTGGAGTTAAGACTCCCCACTTCTAACTCCTGGAAGGGCTAGTTGTAATTTATGCTTACCTGACAACTTATAATAGGAAAGCAAGGTCTGTTTATTCTTGATCCCAGAAAAATTGAAGAATATTATCAAATAGTAAAAACACCCATGCCGAATTCAAATGTATGTTGAAGAGAAAGAGTCCAGCTTGTGCATACCATTGGAATGCCCAAAGCCTTAAGATCATCGTCATTCATGTGTACAAGAGCGGCCATGTCAACCTGTAGATGATCAAGCATGCTAATGAGACAAAGAAGCATAGAGGCGGGTATTAATGGACCAAACAAACAAAGGAAGCACAATGTAGCCATACTTCCTCAGCCTGAAAAGTGATTTGGTATTTTTCAAGACCCAATGACTCCAAAAAGCTGTCCACTGATGTATCTTTCTGCAATAATAAGAATCTGCACTGATTAATGTTTGTGGTGTGAGCCAAGTAGTTATGAACTTATGGTTATAAGGAGCCTTTGGAAGTTAGTTTTCCTTAAATGTCATAACCACAAAGAAATTCTAACACTACAGTTTGGCTTTATTAGAGAACTTTGAAGACCCAGAGGGTCTATGCTGAGACATGGAAGAATGAGAAAAACATTAGACAGAAGTAAGAGATGCCTTTTGCTGAGACTTCTTTTTGGTAGCGACACTGGAAACTTTCTTAATCTCGGGTTCATGAGCTTCAGCAGCAACACTTCTCCTAGCTTGTTTTGACTTTGGTGGATCAAAATTCATCGGTTGTGGATTCATTGTCCCAGACAGCTTCTCCCTCAAATCAAGAATGCCTTGTCTTCCAGCTTGAGGTGCTTGGCTTTTCTTTTGGAGCTTTACTCGAAGATCTCGGGCATCAACTCTGCGATCTTCACAAATCATTAGAAGAGTAAGAAAACTAGATATGTTATTAAATCTGTGGCAGAAGTTATGCTTTAATTGTATAGGTAGAGTCACAGTGACATACTTGAAGTGTGTGGTTCATCATTATTAAAGAGGTCATGTTCCCACTTGTCATCTTGTCTTTGCCTGCATGAATCATGGCCTAAGTTCAGTAAATGCAATTAGCCTTCACATATTGGGCCAGATAAGCAACAAGAAGCAATTAGGCAAGAAGGTTTGTCCAAACTAAAAGGAAGATAGTGATGGACCAACGAAATCAAACAAAAGCAAATCATACTCCTGCAAGTTAGACCATCCATGCAATTATACGACTCGCGGACAATGCAGAAAGCAAATGCAATCCATGTTCCTGATGAGCATTGAATTAGATATTCTTAGTGACTTTAAGCCTCCGAGCAAGTTCAGTGTAAGGGTTTGACTAATTGAAGAACGAATATAATAGAATTAGTGGCTCTCTCGGAGGTTAAGGATATGAATCTCAGAAATATCATACCGGATGCTAGACTAGAGACTAGAAGAGATTCTTATGCCCTCTCCCTCCTTGGGGATGCAGTCACCTGCCTCTTTAACCTAATCACTATAGCAGTTAACCTAGATGAATCATCGCATAATAGATGCCAAAACTAGCAAGCACGTTTCTTTTTCCAAACATAAATGCATGCTCGGTGTAACTGTGGCGTTACAAGCATTCTATATCAAAAGCTAGTCTAAACCAAAGCTAGCAAGCATGTTTCCTCATCCAAACAGTTTTAAATCCAAAGTTCCAGTTTGTAGTATGGGCATCGGCAAACGGAGATGAACAATGACATATCACTGGTCATACTCACTGAATGCTTAAAACCTAATGGCAACGAAGCATATTCACCATATAACAGGAAAACAAGGAAACTCAAGCAAACATAATCCTAAAAATGGCACTCATTAGAAGCCACTTTCGCAGGTAAACAGTGTAATGCAGAATTTCGCAGTAAAAGGACTCATGGAAAAAGAGTAGCAACAAATTAAGGAAACAGACGAGCATTTTCTTCAGACTTCGCGTAAGCGGAAGTAAAGCTCTCTCAACTATCAGGCGCCTAGCTGAAGAAAAAGACGTGACGGGGGTCATACTCATAAGTAGAGAAGCCACACACCTTTTGCCAGTTACATGTCTCGGGCGTAAAGAGTCACCGACGGAATTTCCATTGAGACGCTCCTTCACAGACATCTTCTCCGAAGCTTCCACTCGATCAGCATACATCGTGACGGAACACTTAAACCCTAACCGCGAACAGCTGGTAGGAGAGGGAACGGCAACTGCAAGACCGGAGTTGGAGCGGAATCGGGAATCCGCCAAATTTTCCTCCACGAGTATGAAAAAGAAGGCGGCAGAGGCAACGAAAAATGAATTTGGTTTTGAAATTGGAGCACTCCCGTCCCCTCCAAGAACAAAATCCTTCTTCTTTTTCCTTTTTGGTGGATGTCGCGTTGAGCTTCTCTCCTTACGAAGGGGATGGGTGGTTACTGGTTATTGGTACGTGAGCGTGGATGACCCGTCCGGTTCCCGCAAACTCGGGTTCCTATGCGAGTCAGTCAGGGTCGGATTCTGCAAGGTTGTCAAACCGGGTTAAGTCATTCGGCCGGTTTGACAAGGGGTTTGGGGTTTAATGGTTGGATCGGGGTTCAACCGAGTTAAGCCGGTTTTTCCACCCTCCTCACCCCACTTCACTCAAGTTCTTCACTGCCCTTTCTCCAGGTCCAAATTCAATGGATCCACCTCCGCTCCACGTTGTCTTCCTCCCTTTCATGGCTCAAGGCCACATGATCCAATCACAGACATGGCGAGACTCTTCGCCCGCCGCGGCGTCAAGTCAACGATCATCACCACTCCCCTCAACGCCACTCTCTTCTCCGGCAAGATCCGCCGCGACGCCCAATTGGGTCTTCCAATCGAAACCCACATTATCGAATTCCCCTGTGCAGAGGCAGGGCTGTCGGAAGGTTGCGAGAACGTCAACGCCATCAAATCCCCCGAGCTCACGATCCCGTTCTTCAAGTCCATGGTCGTTTTCCAGCGCCCTGCCGAGGATCTCCTCCGGCAGTGGCGGCCGGATTGCATCATCGCCAACGTCTTCTTCACCTGGGCTACAGAGACCGCCGGCAGACTCTGCATCCCGAGGCTCTTCTTCAACGGAACCGGGGCGTTCGCCGTGTCTTTGCTTCACGCCCTCAAACTCCACGAGGCTTGCAGCGGCGAGGAGTGGCGACTGGAGCGCCGGCGTGGCGTGGCGTGACGAGAGGAGCGCCGACGGCGAGCGGCTGCTGTGCTGGGGCAGGTGTTCTCTACTCTACTGGCTGGTCTCGACGAGGGAGGAGGTTAGGGAACGGCGACGCAATAGATAGGGTTCTCTGCTGGCTGGGCTCGACGAGGGAGGAGCCAAAACGACGCCATCTTCCTCAAAACCGGTAGCCGGATCAGTCCGGTCAGACCCCGGTTTTGACCGACTATCGGCCAGCTCTAAATATGGCTGGATCTGACCCTTTTAGTGTCCGGTTCCGGCCAGACCCGGTTCGATCGGCCGGTTGGACCCCGGTTTGACAACCATGGGATTCTGCTTAGAAAGGGGCGTAGTTGACTACTTGACTAGTTGTGGGCTTGTGGCGTTGTGGGGAAATGGGTGGTTGACCCGGTTTAACCGCAATTCATCCGTAAATAACTCAAACTAGTAATCAGCCCGCGCTCCGCGGCGGGATAAGTTTGGCTTGAGTAATTTCATGGATTATGATATATATTTGTATACATGTAATCTGGAAACGGTTGAGATAGTTGTTGGATAGAGTTTGTTCTATGGTATTGTTAAGCCCGGGCCATGTTCTGTCGCGTAGAAATGTCAACATATGTTATCAGCGTACACGGGGCCGCTCGATTGTGTGACCTAGCTGTCTTCATCAAGCATCATTGTTGCCAAACCAAGGATGCTGTCATTGTAGATGCATTATAGTTGGGTGCACGAAACCGTGTTGGGGATTTAGTGTATCAAGGCATAAAAAAAAAAGATAGTACATAACAGCCTTGTGAGATCCAAAAATCCTAATCAAATTTAAACATTGTTTTGTCCTCATTGGACCTGGAGAATGAAAACTTAGTTAAGGAAGGAGGATAATAGAGGCAGCAAACACGCAGCAGGGACTCTTTCTGTCATTGGTGTTGACGATCACTTGTCGATTCTTGAGGTATGCCAAAGTGTTGAAACTCTGATGTGAGGTTTGGCTGGTGCGGTTCTGTTCTTCAGATCCGAGGAACCGATGTACAGTTCTCCTGCAAACATTCTGCTGCATTTTTTGATCAGCAACGCCTTAGCCGCTTCCGCATCGAGTTTCACGTACTTGGTTGGTGACATTCCGATTATTGAGAGAGTTGCCTCATGGTCCAGTATGGCATCAATATCATCAGATCCTTGTTCACACTTGACTTCAAGCTGATAGTGCAAGCTGGTCATAAATATAAGCGAGAAGTTATGTTAGTTTCTTTGTGGATAAATTAGTAAATAATAGATGCACATTGAAATAGGAAACATACTCTGGTCATTCCTCAGTTGTTCTGCAGATGCCTTTTCGAAATTTCATCTGTGATATGTGGAACTTGGCACGGTAAATCACCTAATATGAATGGTATATCTTAGTTAGTAATGTTTGTTTGTAAAATGTAACTGCGGGATGTAGCTATTTATGAAGCATTTTGTCCCCGACTAACCTTGTGGCAGCTCTGATAAGATGCAAGCATAACTTTGATGTCAGCAAGTGTTTTCTTCTCAACTGTTGATCGAAGGCAGCCTGTTTTCTTACTGGTATTGGCGTCCATGTAGTAAACCTGCCTGCGGCTATGAAGGAAGTTGGTTGTAGCAAAATAATAAAAAGTGTTATCTTTATTCTGGTCGATTGGCAGTATATATGAATGGAAGAATGAATAACACTTGTTCAGAGAGGAGTGTACATGTGCATAATTTCCTTGAATGTGCCTGCATAAGATCTGATTATCAACTCACTGACAGGGGTGGATTCAAAACGATACTGATATTTCTGGCTGGACAGGAGCGGCACTCGAATAGCAGCTTTGATTGTAACAATGAGGGGCAGGTGAGCCTCAGCTGTCGGCGCATCCTCTAAGAACTTCGGAATGTCATATCCTCGATACAGTACAGATGCCTTAGCGCCACTGTTTGTGGCAGATGTATGTGAGGTTGATGATTCATATAATTAATAAAGTAGTATATTATTCTATAGAACGCACCTCACATCCTGTATGACCATGTGGAATTCTCGGAGAGTACCACGAACTGTTGTAGGAACACTGATACGCCTAACGCATGCAGTGATATCTGTGGTTACCGGGAGAGTTTATCATTTTAAAGTTTACGTTTATTTTAGCATGGGAAACTGAGATAGCCAAGCGTACCTGTATGATAGTCAATGGTATTTATCTGCTGTGGTACTATCGAAAAAGCCATCCCAATGTCCCAGCCGATGGGTAATCGTGGCTCATCTGGGTCTTCTTCAATTCTGGGGATGTTTTGTTCGGGAGTTATGTGTATCCTTAACTCTCCCCTGCAACAATCCTAGGATTCTCTCTTGCTGGTATAGCCACCACCGAATCAAAACGATAAAAGTTCCCGACTTTAATCCTGCGAGAAATCTTGCTGATGTCCTTTTCATCAACCACCAACTCGATCAATCGTGCCTATAAGATAAAAAGTTTAGCGGTTTCAAACTACATGGTACACTGGTTTAAAAGCACTTGTGAATAGATTATGCAATCATGTGCATGCTGAGGTTTTTAAGCCCGGGTGCCTCTCGGAATTCGAGCCACGTCATCACAGGCCGAGCAATCACTATGCGAGTGTTTGTGCCCAAACGCAAACCCCGAAATGGCATGCAAGTTTCAATCGGATCTATAAGACAATAAAGGGATACGAAATGGATTTTTTTATCTTTCTTACAGAGGAATCGAGATTATTGGGAGGATTTGTTTACGAAAATGGAAGTTGCTCACCTTTGATATCGGTGGGGACCATGTGAGCGCCATCTCTTGACTGGCGGTTTTTGCCTAAACTCTCCATGAAAGGTGGGGTCTCTGTGCGAACAATACAAAAACCGACCAGAAATGTTGTTTCAGTAGTAAAAGCGTCGAAGAAGAGAGAGACGTGGACTTACCTTTGTTTTAATGTTTGTCTGATAGTTTCTGTGGTGGGGCTTCCTCGGCGGAGAAAGGTTGATGAAGATGTGGATGGCGGTTCTCGATGGTTGATGAGGGAGGATAGGGTTTTAAAGAGGATCGCTTGATTTGAACAGGCCTGTATTATGGGCTTTTATTTAAATCATGTTTGTGACTATAAAGGGTTTGCATTGGTCATTGTATTATGGGCTTGAACAACGGGCCTGTATGTTTTCTGATTTTCATTGTATTGCCCTATAGTTTTGTGGATTGTGGTCCAAGCAAGGCAATTTGTACAAAATTGAGTTTTTTTATCTTACATTTAGATAAACACGTTTCTAATAACTCAGATCTTCCATTTATATGATATAAACTGCAATATGTGTTTGAGGAACTGATTGCCAAAAGTGAAGGTGAATGTAGTTCTTCATCATTCATTATTTGGACGCATGATCAAGACAAAACATTCACCTCTCGGAACTATTTAGATACAAACATCAGGGTCTTCTATACGGACTAAACACAATAACCGGCGGGTAGGCAATGGTCAAAATGAGTGCGTCAGTGAATTTCTTCGATCCTACAAAAGAAAAACAATTTATTTCAGTCACATTTACTGATGCAAACATTTGTTAGTTTAATAGGTTTAATGGAATTACCTTATAAGTAGTTTAGGTATCCACTATATTGGCAAATGCTTCGTTGAAGACTATGGGCCTGTTTACTTTCATTTCTGTTTCCTGTTTTTGAGAAAACAGATGTTGAAAACAGGTGAAAACAACATTTTGTCGTTTCCGAAAACAGCAGGAAGTTGCCACTTTCTGTTTTCATAGTTGGAAACGAATAGAAAACAGAATGAAAAGTAAACAAGTTTTCTCATTTCGGTTGCCAAATTTATCACATGAAAACAGAAAACAGGAAACGAAAATGGAAGTGAACAGGGCCTATGTTTCTTGTAAAGTCATGAGGTATTTCTGGTGGGTTTTCTATCAGAATCCTCAAACCTCTTGCTGATTTTACTCTTGAAACTCCCACATAGAGTTGGCCATGACTAAACACTGGTTCAGGCAAATATATCCCAACTTTTTCGAGTGTTTGTCCTTGGCTTTTATTTATAGTCATCGCATAGCATAATCGCACTGGAAATTGCCTCCTCTTGAGTATAAAGGGCCACTTGGAGTTCTCCACATTCAACAATATTCTTGGTATAATGACCTCATCAGTGTCATAAGAACCACCCATAATGTTGCCTTTTATATAGTTGTCCCCCAACGATGTGATCATTATTCTTGTGCTGTTGCATAAGCCAAGACCAGGGTTTAAGTTGCGTAAGAGCATAACTGGTGTATTTACCTTTAATGTGATCTCGTGGTATGGTACTCCGTTGAATGTAAGAGTGTTGAGAAACTCAGTTGGATAGCTTTCATCAAACGAATCCGCTATTTCTGTCGATAGCAGTAGCGAGTCTTAGCTGTAATAGGTTGTCGGATATCCTGGAACATTTTGCATCATAAAATTATTAATTGTAGAAACAGTTGCATTCGTTGGAGTAATTATGGCTCTACTGGTGAGGTACGCCAGGTGTCTATGATTTCGGGGGAACAAATCATAGATATCATCCACGATTGACTGAACAGGATCAACTCCAGGATCAATTAGGAATAGTTGTGGAATCTGTATCCAATCCATTGGAGCATCTTCCCTGAATGATCTTGCTTTAAGTTTTCCATCTCCTAAAGCGAGGACCCATTCTGGGAATGTATATCCATGTATTAGTCGCTGGTCAGCATGTTGGGCTTCTGTGATTCGCATATTTGTAGATAGCTGCATAACTTTAAAATAACTCCATAGTTTGGATCTAGTCAATGAGCTATCAACTGTTTGTTCACGCCCAGCTTCGGTTATAACTGGGAGAGTTTGGCGAAAATCTCCACCAAAAAGAACAGTCTTTCCCCCATAAGGTTTATAGCTATGTCCATTCAGCGGAACATTTAATATATCGCATAAACTGCGATCCACTGCTTCAAAAGCTCGTCGATGTGTCATGGGCGCCTCATCCCATATGATTAAGGATGCTTCTTTTAACAGATCAGCTAAATGTGTACCGTGTTTAATTGGACATGTCGATGTTGCATCCAGAATCAGAGGAATTTTGAATCTTGAATGTGTTGTGGATGCTTTGGGAAGAAGTGTTGCTGCGATACCTGATGATGCAACCAAAACAACTATTTTCCCCAAACTTCTAAGTCTTGCTGTAATTACATTATAGAGATATGTTTTGCATGTACCTCCGTGGCCGTATAAGAAGAATGCGCGGCCCATCTTGTTGTGTACTGAATTGATAACAGCTGAATACACATTGGTTTGCTCAACGTTCAGTGACTGTAACATTGTGGTGGCCAGTGCATGTTGCTGGTCTACATCGAAAGCAAGATGCTCGTTTATAAGTGGATCTCACCACTATCGCATAAACTATCTGATGGGAGTGGAAGATTAAAGTTCTCAAGAGTCATTGAGTGTGAGCTCAACATAGTCTGTAGTTGATGTAGAACCCAGTTCTGCAGTCGTTCGTCGCTAGGCCTCAGAGTCTGATCTCTGAAATCCTTTATTAAACTGTACGCATAATCTTCAGACATAGATTTCCAAGAAGAGATGAACAATGTTATCGGGCTTGGTATTTCACAGAACATCAGCATTGACACGAAAGTGCGTCAAATCACTCGTGGCATGCTAGAAGATGAGATATCTGCTAATACTCGTATCCATTCTGAAGAGTCTAATAAAAGGCCCAATGTTTCACAAGCTTTTTCAAAATCTGCACAAAGTTCTCCATTGACAGTCCTGAGCTGAGCATAACTAACAGCGCCGCGAATTTTTGTGAGCAGCATTCGGAGGAAGAAAACATCGCCAGAACCTGGTGGAACACATGCAATTCTGCCTATTGCGAATCCTTTCTTGCGAGGACTCCACTCTTTACAATCAGATAGCCAAGTGTAGTTGTTGGGTATCTGTGCATATGTCAGAATTCTTGCCTGGGGTCTCTACGATTAAGCGCAAACCATTCTGTTAAGTGCGTCCTACCTGCATAAGGATTCCCCAAAACATTTCGAACATTGGATTGCTTCTTATAAGGTATTTTTTGCTGACCATCCAAATGAACTCCCAAGCGCACAACTGCTGGCTCTCTTACATGTATTGGATACTCATTCAGCCTCCATATAGCTTCATAAGATGACAACGATCGGCAGTCAATGAATTGCTAAATTTCATCTCTGTATTTCACGGATTACACTTCTACATTATTGTGAGGTGCATCAGCATTTTCAACAATCACCAATGACATGTCTGGACCTTTTGTCACATATTTGAAAAGATATTTAATAAGTTTGCCTTTATGACATACCTCGACATTGATATGAGCCTGCATTCTCACCAACAAATTTCGGTTGTATGGAACAACATGTCGATTGTCGAGGACTGAACTGCCCTTTTGAACCTCTATGCCCGAGTTTGATCTTCTATAAACGACATTTCCGAATTTGTCAAATTACGTGGCTGAGTTAAACACTTTTGGGAATTGTTTGGAACATCTGCCGTTTGAGGATCGTTTTTTGTCTCGCATGCACGGTGCATTCGTGTTTGCTTAGCCGCATGGGCCATGTAACATATATTTGCAAACAGCCTCATACCCAACTGGATCTTGTTGAGGGTCAGGAATTTCAGCTGAGATAACCTCATCAATGTCAGCAGTTGTCCTCAGTTTATTCTCCTCGGCCAACCAAACCAGCAATTGTATGTGGGGCAGACCTTTTTTTTGGAACTCCACTGTATACATTACTGGCACAAAACAAAATCTGTTAAGAAGCCAAATATTCATATATGTGCATTGAAAGACAAATGATAGTCAACTCTGAAAAAAAATAAACTTCATTAAATGACCAGGCTGATCTTACTTGCAATCGCCTTCCCAAAGTAGGAGTTTTTCTTAATGTCATCAATCAGAATGCTGAGCTTAATGTGGAAAACCCTTGACACCATTGGTTTGTCCGAGCTACTTGGACCAACTATATCGTGAAAAGCTTCTGTGATTTCTTCCCACAACGAATTACACATAAATGTAATAAATAGATCCGGATTTCCAAAGAATTCAACCACCGCCATTGCATCGTGATATAATTGTTGCATATATCGTGGGCTACCTATATAAGTCCCTGGGAGGACAACATGACCCACTTTATCCCCGTCGAGATCACCCCGCGCCATTGCATCCTGTAAGCCTTGATAAACTTCAGCTCTAAGTTGTGGCTGATGGCAGCGCAGAAATGCCAGCCTATTTAACTCTATTGATGAATAGGCGTCAATACAAAAGTGCTGAAGAGCTTTTCCAGCTTGAACAATTGTATGGCCTTCATTGATGCGATATTAGAGCCTAAATGTGTAGTATTCACGCTGAGTAACAAATTGTCTGCGCATAGAAGGAGGACAGAAAGCTGACCTGTATTTGATAAGCGGATGATAACCATCCTCTCCATATGGAAATAAGAGCGGGAAATGCAATGCATCAAATTTTGGATTGAGACTTGTAATTCTCTTTAAACCTTCATAAATGTGATCAACAATGATATCTCGATCGTCCCTGTCTGGAATAAAATCGCCTGGTATGAGTGCTGCGATTTCAGTGCTGCTTGGAAAGTCGTATTGTCGATTTCTACTCTTAGCTCCAAAAATTCGAAGTTTCAAATTTGTCGTTGTAGAATCCTGCAACTGATGTCGAACTCGCCTGAATGTCTTGACAAGTTGATTGTTTTGATCCAGCATTTGTAGCAATAAAGTGAGTAATTCTGGCATAAGTAGAGCATCACGGGAAGCATAATTTGCCAAACGGTTGTCAATTTCATTCTCTGGTTCAAAAATATAAAGCTGGGCAAACTTTGGTTTTTCACCATCAGGAGGCAACAACGAACCAATCCTATGATTATTTTCTCCACATATTACCATTGAATAAGGCCCCCTTCCAGAGAGAGAGCGAGGGTCGATAGAAGCGCCAAATGATGTGAAACACAATGAACCATTATACGATCTAATGTTGTCCCTGAAATGCTTAGACATAGCGCCACCATCAAATCGCAGAAGTTCAGCCAACAAATGTGGAGGTTGTGCTAAGAGCGGCAAAACAACGCGGCCTTTTTGACAGCATAATGCATAAATTGGATTAGTCGTCGCTCGATGGCGGTCGAGCCTTTCCATATCCCAAAACAAAGCACCACAGTACTTACAAACACACTCTGGCTGACCAATCCTCATAATATCTTTGTGGAGTGGCTTTCTAGCCGTGGGAATATGCCTACCACAATGGAGTTTCGCCTAAATTCCGCCGATTCAAACAATCAGTTTTCTGACGGCTAGCTTGTGTTACTCGACCGATGCCTTCGTTACATTCATCCTCCATATCACGCATACCCTGTTCCTGAAAAAATATGGGTCGAGTTATATCTCTGGATCTCAATTGCTTCATATTCTGATAGCGCGTTTTCCTCGGCCGTGATGGACCTGATATGTATACAACAAACTTAAGAGTGGTAAGTTTACTACGGTCAGCGACCGATATGAACAAATGCTAGTAACGCATAATACAGGCATGGATATTTCATGCTCCAAACAGCAAACGTAGAATAATGTTTAACTTGATCACCAGCTGGCGATGGCGAAACTTGATGAAGATTCAATAATGACCCCCGCATGGTGCTCTGAGACACAGCAGATGTTTCCCCAAACACTGCTTAAGTAGTTGAAAGATCCTCTGATGGCTGTTTGGGAATTTCAATTCTAGCTCTTTTACGTGTTAAAGTCTGATATTGAGCTTTTCTTATTCTTGGAGGCATTGCCGCACAGTCTAGACAAAAGCATGCAAAAGAACAACGTCATTTATTGCTGGAACGCTTCACTAATAGAGCTGAGATGAAATTGGATATAATGAATCAATAACGGACATAATTGAAGATTCACTCTACCTTGAACAATAAAAAGCGTGGTGGTTGTGTAGATGACTGTCCAAATCGGCTGGCAAGCATAAGATACAAATGAGGAAGTCTTAGATGAAATATGAGACTGGGATGGGAGAAGTTCCCAGAGAAGTTGACACAACCCTTATGAAGAAGAAGACCTCCCTTAAAATGCATCATCATGGATATTTGAGATATGCAATCATATCTACCTATATTAAAATGTGTGATTATGGGTATCCGTGATATTAGATATGCATTAGTATATTGCTTTACCACTCCAAAAATATCTAACTTTGTGCTAAATTAATAAAATGAGAAAAAGCAATCATATTAGTTTAATCTTTGTATAGAAAGTGGCTTCATTACGGAGACAAAAGCGATTACGGAGGAAATTGCTCGAGCAATTTTCCATTTTGGAACATGTGCCTCAATTGGAATCCATAAATATTGGGATCCAACATAATTAACACATTCCTATTCCAATTGCTCATATATGTTCAAACGTGTGTTTTTAGGACTATCAATTCCACAAAATGTCGAACATGTTTTAACACATTTTGATAACTAAATCATAGAACAGGCTACTTCCTGTATAAAACGTGAGTTTGTTAGACTTTAAGAGGAAGAATCAACGAACATTTAGCAAAACAGGAGCATGGCTACGCTAAGAATGGACATACATTGTACCCGCAAAATGAAACAACCTATTTAAGCAACGATAAGTAGAAGTCATATTACATATAACATCTCACAAGGGAAAAAAACGCGGTTGCAATATTACAATAAGTTACCACGCAAAAGTCACATATAGCAACCAACACCACCTCAATACCGCCAAAAGAACTACTATCCGACAAAACATAGACGGCTACATAAATGAAAAGCACAGAGAATATACATCCTCTGATAACATCCATATAGGTGTAGACAGCACAATTTCGAGACCAGAATTCCCAAAACATGATTGTCCAAAAAAAGAGAATAATTTGCAAAAGCATAACGAAACACAATATCTCCTCGAACATAAGACAGCTACAATCCCGGAGATATCATCAAACACATCTTTAGTTCCTGCAGCAAACAACATGGAATAATAAGAATCATGACACGCACAAAAACTAACCTACAACACAAATGTTCTGAGAGAATAGGTTTAAACAACAGAGCTAGGAGTACCCTTGAAACCATGATCACTTCTTGAACAAACCACGCTTTGCCGCCGATTTTTTCTGACTATCCACCGAATCATCCCTTTCCATATCAACACCTGCCTGCGAGGAACCACCATGTTGCGCCTGAGCACTTTCGGCAGCATCCAATTTCTCCACCTTGATCTTGGCCAGTGGAGAAACCAACCTTGAAACAAATAGAGTTTTTCATTCTAAGAACGGGAGCAATAACACAAACATAAAACAGTAAAAAATTGACAATATAGAACATAAATACTCACGGCGATGCCGATGGTGACATGACGGTTGAACCTAAAGTCATTCCAGGAGATGACTCGGGGGATGGCTTTAAAACTTTCGCAGCTGGCATAGATGAGCCACGACCAACATCCTCGGGGCTCATAGACTCTTCAATCCTTGCTGATCGTCTGTGGATCATTGAAGCAGCAGATTGGACAGATGGTACAGCAGAATGAACAGCAGAGGACATCGCAGCAGGTGCAACAGCTCGGGTAGAGCCCACCTGTACACCCATCGCTAAAACCTGAGAAGCTCCAAGTACCCGTGACTCAGTATCAATATCTTCATTTCTGACATTTGCAGAAATAGGATTTCGAAAATCCTTGGCCTCATAACTGGGAAATCTACGAATTATAGTAACTGATTCAGGTGTCATCCTCGAACAACATCGCAAATTAGCAAAACAAACTTCGGGAACAACGCCAATACCTGCCAATCAGATATGGTTCATCAGTGATGCTAAACGGCATAGTCGGAGCTTCAATGAGAATAGAGTCTGAAACCTTTTCCTTTCCCTTCGAGGTCCTTGAGAACACATCACAAATATTTCACTTTAGACATGACAGACAGACCAAAGCAAAACACACAGAAACCAAAGCACCCAACACTGACCTCGATGAACCAGAGGGGCCCCCTATGATACTCGATGCGCGCATCATAGGAGCAGCCAACGGAGGGGGCGAAGAAAACTCAAGCAGATCACCCACCACAGTAGGATTATCAAGAGGAACCACTTGGGTCACACGGAATTCACCCGAGGAGAAACCAGTTGGTCCCGGCAACGACAACCTATAATCAAACTTGACATATTGCCCTCGTAACTGATGCAGTTGCGGGGGCAGCTGACCAGGACGATGGGGGAACCTCTGGGCCAAATGTGCAGCAGAAACGTTCACCGACGTAAGCGCACACACCCCCCCCCCCCATTAGGATAAAACGCGCCTCACAGGAGTCATCCCTTAGTGTAAGCTGGAGCTTGTAGCTGAGGGAAAAAGAACATTAGCAACAAAACTCACAACAGTCAACAAACATACAAAAAATGACACATGGTCATACTTGACGCGAGTTTGTTCCTCATCCAACTGCCAATCCTTTGGACACCAAAACATATTATCACGACGCTTCGAAACAGCCTTCGAACATAACTTGCATGAAATATAATACCAAGGTGTTTTTGACTCGACATCAACAATCACTCCACCACAGAGATACTTCTCTTCCTAACCAAAAAAAAAGGGCAAGTTACGTCCAAACACGGGGAAAATAATAGCAATAAACTTTTAGACGAATACGCAATACCAGTGAGGCATTTGTTCTGGATAACGCCAGCAGCTGACTCAAAGTCCTGGTTCGACGATCAGCATCAGCTGTAGCATCAGCGGCAGTAGCAAACTCTACCGGCAAGGATTCAACAAACTCATGTTTCTCAGCAAACCTAGTAGAGATCCAAGCACCATAACTTAGACAACATAGGAGCCTTGGCAAAAAACGGACTACACCAACAGTACACAGGAAATCGGCAACAACCCACAACTAACTTACCTAGATGCAAGAAAATAAGCCTTTGGTACAGGAGGATTGACTGATATGCGAGTAGCGGCAAAACTCGACAGAACATACTCATCTGAAAAGTAGAATAAAAGACGACAAAAACTATAACATACTAATAGACCACACTCAATCTAACGAAACCTTGCATGCAATAAGGAAGCAACAACATACCTCCCAGCTTATTAACCAGCAAGCCTCCAAATGCCAAAATCACAGCTTCAATCGAGTCAGCCTGGGTCAGAGCAACGTGATCCAACACCGCAGAAAAGTCATCCCAGAGCGTAATCGAGACCTTCGCTCCACTGAGAAAAGAAAGAGGGACATGTAAGAGAAACAAATAACAAACACGACAATCACAACTGAACCCATAAACACAGGAAAACGCAAAACACCTTTCATCCTCAACTATGACCGTCTGCTTGACTGCAGGCCCGTTATTTGTGATCTTGTGCGATATCCCGCTGATCGAACTGAGTCGGCCAACGACATCTATGAAAACAGTACAAAGGTAAAATCTTAGTAAACAAACAACAGATATATAAGCAAAGCAAATCTAACAAAAACAAACCTGCTAACCTGTCAAATAACGATGGTTACCGGCATGCATATTCAACTGAGAGAAAGCCACAAACTCGTAAGCATCAAGTGGGAAACTTTCAGCAGGCAGAACACAAGACTGAAAAGAAGCCGAAGGAGAAAGACCCAGAGCCAAATCAAAGGAACAGGCCCGATACTGATTCGGCGGATTGCTCAGGGCAAAAGTCTTTATGACGTATATCTTGCCAACCGAGAGATTATGACGAATCCCAGCAGCCATCGAAGTCGGTGAGACGCCCTGTATCAGCATACCCTGCGCAAAACACACCAGCATGCCGCATGAACAAAGCGAAGAGAGCACAGCAAACGTGGGCAAAAAAGAAAAGGCGGGAAGGACAGAAACTTAACCGTTTGTCGACCCAAAGAGTACAGTAATTGTAGATCCTAATGTCCCCCGGAGACTTCGCCGGCCACACATGCAGCAGTCGGAGCCGCAAAGAAACGTTGGCATTGCGAGGACCTCCGAGGTTACAAAGCAGCGTAAACTCCATGGTTTGGGAAAAGAAGAGCACCAAAGAGAGAGGAAACAATTTTTGATAAAGAAAACAAAATGACAGTAGGGAAGTTCCGACGCTACGAAAGATAAAAAAAAATGAAGGAAAGAATGAACACACGTGAAAGTACTACATGTCAGTTACCGGTCCAATGACGAAAGGAAACGTAAAAAATGGGAAACGGCACTGCGATTGACAAAAAGATAAGGACAACGTAAAATCAAGGAACTGCCAATGAAACCATAAAAAGCAACGAAGGATACCAGTCGCCGAAGCGGCGGTTGTCAGATATCAGGCCAAACACAAAGGAAACCGGTCCCCCCAGGCCAAAATGCAAAACGCTGTATATAAAATGGCGCGCCCATCATTGGCCGAAATCCAGGAAGACAAGAAACAAAGCCCACGTACAAGAGAGGAAAGCAAAGCAGTGCGTGTAATAATTATATATATGGGGCGGCCTCAGGGGAAATGATAGAAAGAAGCAGAAAACGTGTAACACCCTACCCTATACGTTTTGCCTAATCATGATGTTCATACAATTGCAGCAGAATTAAACTTGAGTGTTACATTAATTATCAAATTTTACCCAAATAAAATTTCGACATGAATTACTCGCGTAATGGGCTAACAGTTCTTGCAACTTATCCTGCAAAATAATTCATATGAATCTCTTCATTCGTAGACATACAATTATACTCATAACCTTATACATTGCTTCTCATAGCCATAGGCACAGTTTCATACTCCACAACTGCATACCTTACTAATACATGTCATAGTCGTCACAACTTACACAGTTACACAGCATATACACATATCATCAACTTTCAACACCTGTGGATATCTCACACTACATCAGAAGCTGGTATGCACATGAATAACGTTCTCAACCATTTTTACAAAAAGGTGTGGATCACTGGCCAAAATCCCGAGTAGTAGTCCAAGCACAGAATGGTTGAAGACCATACCTCATCTTGCCTTCAACTCTTGCTCAGCTTCCACCTATACACCTATCTACTGCTTCTGATGATCTGCTTACACATGGCATAAGCAGAGAAGAAGAATAAAAGAGGGTCAGCTCATAGCTGAGTGAGATAATCATAGCATCGTGAGTTCATAACATAGCATACCACTACCATACATCTAGCAAACAAGCCAAAGCACTAGGATCAGATCTCAGCCCTCCGACATCCCAATAGGCAAAAGACTCAACCACCTTGACTTATGCATATGCATCTTATTATGTTTTACTCATAGGCGCCTGGCTACTCCCATGCTAATAACTCTCCCGGGAAACATACCCCACATCCCGTCGGATGTAGTCATACATACCCCAACATCCCGTCGGATGTGGTCATACATACCCCACACCACTATGGGTGTAGTCATACCCCGACACCGCTCTGGGTGTGGTCATATCTCGTAAGAATTCTTCAGTCACCACCACATGAGAGGTGTGACTATCATACCTATCATAATAGAGTAATAGCATAGGGAGCCCTAATTACTATGTAGTTGACCGTGAGACCACAACACTCATATTTGGTATCCTTGTACATGATTCATATCTCATCTTGCTTAATCATAATTCATTACTTACACATGTACTTGACCTGGCCGTAATTGGCTCATCATAGATAAATCAGGAGTCGTATAATTGCAGTTCCTCGGGATAAACCCTCGTGCAAGTCATCCTCCTTAAACATCATAATATCACCCTGGGAAGTTTATTTCCCCCACTTGTGAATCCAAAAACAACCACAATATCACATCATGTCAAAACACCCGATCGAACAGCCATGAAGTCATATCAACGGTTAAGCCACAAATGGCAACATGTATGCAATCATCAACATAAACAAGGTTCATATCGGCTAGGGCAAGTCAATAATATCATACAACAATCCATGGTTCATCATATAGCATAAAAGTCCATACACCCCTAATCATGCCATTCTAGTTCACGTAGGTCAATTCTAAGCATCAATATAATTATCGTGATACGACAAACCCGGTATGCCGTGCTAATCCCTCACCAGTTCTGGTCGTTCAAACACCGGTTTAACCATCCCGTACTAAAACGTCAATTTCACAAACAAACCCTGAATTAAAATCCGAGACCGTCCTAATATCCCCTGCAGTATCCCCGTCAATATTAGTTCTAGGCTCCGGGTGAAATTCTTGATAAAAACACATCAAACCCTGGCCGGAGCTAAATCCAGCGGTTCCGGATCCGACCTAAATAATAGCTGAAATTCAGGGATTAGAACTAGAGGATTGATTACCTCGCTGCAGGAAGCTCGTATATGAAATTTGGGCTCAATCCGGCTTCCAAATACTCCGAAACCCTAATTTGGCTTATCGGGAATTCAAGAAATTCCTGAACCAAAAACTCGTTTTAAAGTTCTAAATCGATAAATCACGATGTATAGATGAATTAGGCATTACTTACGGGATTTTTGGATTGCTAAAGCTCAAGAATCGAGCTCGGAGAATTTCCTGCTCTCTCCCCTGCCCGCCCTGTTTCTCAAACTATCTCTCGGTTCTTTCTCGGTGGAGAAATGGGAAAAAAGTTGATGATGATGGGTATAAATGACGGGTGGGGATTAATATATATGCGGCCGCTATGTATATATATATATATATATATATATATATATAATAAAGTATGGGTCAGACTCGTATGCTCCTGACACATAGTATATGTCAGGTCCTCCACATCGTTGATCTAATTTGATGGTGTTGATTAATTCTAATTAATTTTTTTTATTTTACAATATATAAATAATTAATTGGTTATATTACTTCTTTAGACGTACTCTTGCATAAATTTTCATATAATTTCATATTCACGTACCTACTTTTCTTTTAATTATCACTCGAACACCCGACTTTTGTAAATGTATCTCCATCAAGCTACTTAATTTTTCATCTGTTGGTACTTGGTAGATGTAATCCCAGATCCATCGTAACAACTCCACATCCTCTTTACGGCTTTACCTCTTGTCGTTCATCGGGTACGAACTACGAACCCTCTCCTCTCTTCCTTTGGTTATCGAATCAATTCTCCTCCCAAGCCGTCTTCAATCGCCAAGCACTGGATTAAGGGAATGAATCGTGGGTTGTAGAGGTGGATGAGGAAGGGCTGATCGAAAGCTGAACTTTTACAATCCGAACGTCTCTGGACGAAATCGATGGGGATAGCGAGTATAGGCGAAGAAAATTTATACTAGAAACGCATGAAGACGAAATTGATGGACATGGCGGTGGGGACGCGAGGTCACACATGAGGAAGGGTAATCGAAAATTGTTGATGGAGAATTTAGATTGGTAGCCTCCTGTGCCTCCCTCAACGATGATTTCATCGTTTTCATAAGCTCCGTCTCCCATTCTGCATGCAGTCGCCGGAATCCAGTCCAAGTTCTTGCTTATGCGAATCGACGAAACTGGTTCTTTAATTTAAAATGGGTTATCGCCGGCGATGGATGCCGGTGACCCTTTCATAGGTTCCATAGAAAGCATAGGTCGATATGTTGAAGCATATATCAGAAGCAAGAGAAGAAAAACTACAAACAAGGGGATACCCCAAATTAGATTGGCATTCCCAGCAACTTGAAAAATGCTACTGCTACTGCTCTTTGTCTGTGGTTCCCTCCTCTACGCTGCTCTGCTCTTCAAATTCATCACCGGCACCGCTGAAGGTAATCATTTGCTTTATTACCTATTTCAGCTCTTGGCCTTCTTTTGCTGCTTACCCTGGCGGGATTGCCCACATCATGAAATTGGCCTCATCTAAAAGTCTTCTTTTCATCTTTGTGTTATAGAAGATTTCACTTTGACGTCAAAGGAGGTGTCAATTGCGAAGAGATTGAAGATAAGGTATTCTATGTTGGTGTCCTACTGTTGGTCTCCATTTTAGGTGGTTCTCTGGCCAAACAATTTTGTGAGTTTGGGTGCCAAGCTTGTTCTGTTAGGTCAAAATGAGACTGAAGTGGAGCGAGTTAAGAACTTAAGAAGCAACTTACGAGTTACGGCTGTGGTCATCCATTTTCATTCCCTCCAGCTCTGCCCCTTCTGCTTCCAGCGGATTGAGAGATACAGGGGAAGTGATTCAGGTTAGCAACTCTTTCTCTGTCACTTGTTCTCTTCGTGGTCTTCCGTTGTAGGATTCGACGGATATGGATAATTCCTTAGGGTTTAAGATTTCTTTGTTACTTTTGCTGTGACTCTTATCTCTGCTGACTTCCTTCCAAGCTACGTATTCTACTTTTCCCACTTGGTCGCGCGGCTGAAATTCGATGAAGTGAAAAACTATCGGTGAAATCTTATCTGTGTACTGAATTTCGAATATATCTTGTGCTTCGAATTAGCCGGCTCTGTTACTTGCTTAATTTGCTTTTCATTGAATTTTCAGCACGAATCAGTGTTCACCTATCTCGTGGATTGTTGTTGTGCTGCGTCAATTGATTGCTATTGTCCTAGTCTGTTCCTAGTCTTTCTCCCGGAGAAAGTGATGTTTATTTTTTCCAATTCCCGAATTTGAGGTGTCAAAATCCTGTTCTATGATATCTGAATTATGATACTCTAGATGCATTGGAATAATAAGGTCGACATAGATTGGTGAGCTGCTGGCCTGACTGAGATGCTTTTTTGTTTTTGTTTTAGTAATTAGCTTGCTCGTGGTCACAAACATATTTCTTAGATATCACTGTGAAACATATGATTTATCATAAAATTATGAAGTAGCTATTTGTATTAGATTTGATGGTGGCATGTGGGTTTGCTTATGTATGAGGTCCTCAGATAATCTGGCAGGCTATGATGTCGGGGTAAGAGATCTTGTTGTGTAATGATATTTGTTTTACAATTGAATGAAAAGTTTTATTTTCTAATGATTACTTTGTTCCATCTTGTGTACATAGCCATGTGGCGATGTGGATCTAATGAGGCTAGCTCTGGACATGGTTGGTGCGCTCCAGAATGATAAGATGGAGAAAATGATTCGACGTGCTCATAAACACTCGACTACAGGGGAAAACATGATTCTCAAAGACATGGCTGCCATGCATGGAGATGCATATGTTTAAGTTATTTTGGTTTTTCCGTTTTTTGTTGAATTAGTTAAGTTTGCAGTTTGGGAATTCTTGATGTATATGTTTAGATCCATATATTTGTTATTTTGGTAGATTGTTCATTGTTCAGTTTGAGAACAAACTAGTTCTATTTATGCTAAACCTCAAGTAATTTAGGCGAAGTGTGCAATTGAATTACATTTCACATCTCTTCCATTTAGGTTGTTGCGTTCATCCAGAATCCAGCTTGAATAGCAGCTTCTGTGATAGTACAGTTTTGGCGTAATAGACTGTTAATTGTTAGAAGTGAAGTAGTTCAATTGATGAGGTCTCAGGCCTTCTACTGAACTTTCTATTGTTTGCTTGTTCAGATTTGTTTGCTCAGCTTTTTGCTTCACTCTTAGAGCTTGATGGTTAGAAATGAGGTCGTTTTTGCCATTTCAGTTTTGGTTCTTTTTCCATCATGGAATATGTTATTGATAAGCCCCAATCCGCGAGGCTTGTTGAACACAGCTTGGAAATCAGATTTCTAAGCCAGAAAACAGAGTAACAGGGGAATAGAAGGATGGTTCGGAGTGCAACTTCAACACCACGCGCGGGGAAGAGGCTCAACCGAATTCAAGGTAGCAACCCGACCACAATTGAGGTGATGACTCAATCGATACAAGGCTCGCTCGTTGTTGGCGATTTGAACCAAGCAACAAGGACAATCCATGAGTTAAAAACTCAATGAACAAGTTCTTAATTGATTAACGTCTAACCATTACAATGGAGTTTGTAGGTCTTTAAATAAGCAAACTAAAACCTAATTCGAGTACAAAACAAACAAGGAAAGCTAATTAATCCTACTACGCCTAAAGGTAACAAACCCAAACAGAAAAGGAATCCCAACTCGTCCATAAAACCCAAAACTTGTAGCTCACGTAAGCTACCTCCAAAACAGGTTCCATAGCAACTTTGACCCCCACGTTCACATGCCTCCAGGTCTCCATCTCCTTAGCCAATACCTTGCCTCTGTAGACAAACAAACACACTTTCATGTGGTACAAAGATCCTTCCCTGATTCGAACCCATCTTCCCTGAATGGAGCTCCAAAGTGACCTTCCTGACCATGCCTTCAGACTTGGCCAAATTCTGGCAGTTTGACAGTTTTGAGACAGCTATTTTGAGGCCTTAAAATACAGCCTTAACGATCTTGTATGAACCCGAATCCCATGCCATCTTGTAGAGGAAGTGTTTATCTTCAAAACAACACCTTAACCTTGAATTTCTATCAACCCAATTGGAAGGTTCGGGCTCGCAAAGTCGGCTACCTGAACTCATCATAATACTTAGCCAAAAATTCAGATTGTGCAAATGAGTTAGCTTTGCTTCTTGAACGAACAATTCTAACTTGGAAGGGAAGCAATCCAAGCTCATATCAGTTATCAAGTACCATTACAACATAGCTTAATTATTAAAAGTACTCCAAAAACATTGTTGACACAGTTAAGGCGCATAAGGTATGGTACATTTACAATCAGGTTTACAATAGCAGGGAAAAAAAGTGTAGCAGAAGTAGAAAAACAAAGAGAAACGAAAATGTAGAGTTGTTAATGGTGATATTTCCTTCAATGTAGCCACTCGTTTTCCTTCCAGCAAGCACATCAATAAGAGGGGTTTTACCAGCACCACTAACTCTTATAAGAGCTGTCAGAACACCTGGTCTGAAAGCACCACTAATACCCTTCAGAAGCACCAGTTTATCTTCAGCAACACCTTGGCCTTTCATTTCCCGGAGGCCAAAGATAAACGAAAATGGTTGGTTAATCTTTGATCCCAAATGATAACAACAAATCCTATATGCTTTTTCAATGATAACTACTTCTATTGTAACTAACTAACCTCTGGCATGAAAACAGAGTATACAATGTCGTCAAAAGTGATGGAATGAGGCTCAAATGGAAGAACCATCCCTTTCTTCTTGCTTCTTGTGGCTTGATCATCTGCAGCAGCGGTTATGGAGGAACCACCAGTTGACATCTCAATGGTTCCTGCTGAATTGGTGGCTTCATCTTCAGGTATGATGACCTGTGGCTTCTGAAACTCTGTTCATTTTAACATATCAAAACATAATTTAGCAAACAAAAGGTTTCTTGCTCTAGAAGCATGAACTTGAACAACGAATATTTGGGTGGGGTTTACTTATGGTCCAAGAAAGTAAGAGCGAAAGCAAAAACAAACTTCCATCCCTATGATCTGTGTAGGTGGGGGTTACTTATGGTCCAAGAAACTGTCTCTAGGTGCATTTGTTAGTTATGAATTGTTAAAAGAGCACTATGTTACCTTCAGAACTTAGTCCATAACCACATTGCTTTCCAGACCTGTTGCAGCAGCCTAATAGTACAAGAACATGACAAAAGAAAGGACAAGTATCAATCTACTGTGGATTCCAAAATAACAAATAGATATTAGTGGCGGCTAAATACAAAGTAGAATGAATCATCATTCCAATGGATTGAAAGTAACATAAACAAATCTCAAATTAACATTATCGCTACGATAATGAAGCCGCCATGACCCACCTTCATGCCGACATCGATATCAGGATCATGTTTAATATTTGCTGCATTTTCTCTTCTCGACAACTCAGCCATCATATCTACAGGTTTTCCCACAGTAATATTGACTTAGCAAGCATCCATGTTTGAATTTCAAACAAATCCATAATCAGAAGAAGAGAACAAAAGAGTACTGGAAAACCGGGAAATAGTTCTTGAGACTGAAGAGAGAATGAGAATCAATCATGGATTCCAGAAGAACAGGAATTTCACCTGCTCATCGGTTGTCTTAGGCAAAGGCGATCCACCACCAATAGCAGCATACCCTTCTTTGCTTTTAGGTTCTCGGACAACAGAAATTAACTGTGCCAATGGCTTCTGAAGAAATTGGAATGTCCTATGTAAACGGATGATATCCTGTAGCGAGAAATTGGAAGTAGGGTTAATAAAAAACCTGAAGATGGTGCATAAGGCCACTAACAAGCAATGAGAAAGGCGGGAAATGGCCATACTGGATCGGCAAACAAATAACAGGAATGGCTAAACATCATGAAGCGTTCCTGGGCATCCAAGGTTCAGAAGTAGCACACCGATTTTCTCTTCAGCAGTTTGCGATCGACTATGAGGGGAAGAAGTCTTATCGAACAGGCGGATCCCTACAGAAGGAGCAGTGGATTGGGCAACAACATTTCTCCTCCGATCTTCGAGTGACTCGTTATGCGAGATGCATACGCCATATATATCTGTGGAATTTCGAACATAGGATATATCTTATCCCCAACCCCAATGCCTTAAATATCTGCCTAATTCCCAACCACAAAGCCAAAGACCTAATCAATCACAAGCTTCAGAATTCACAGAGAACACACAATTGACCGGAGATTCCAACTTTACCGTCCAATTTCAATTTGAATAGCTCATTCTTCATCGTCATTGTGTTGTACAGCCACAGGTCCGCAGGAGGACTGGCTGAGCCGTCGCCCCTGGTTTCCCCAGAATTGTTCGTGCTGAGCACAGGAAGGGAAGAAGTGTCCAGTCATGTCCTGATTTCAAAAGGAAATCAAAGAAACGAGACGAAACAAAAAATATGGAAGTTCCTGCTATCAGATACCAAACGTTCAATCACCCTTACCGAAACCATAAATCTCGAGCTCCTCGTCATAATCGTCGAGCACATCGAGCGCAATCTTGTTGAGGTTTTGCTTGAAACTTTCAATCGAGCTCCCGTCGTTCCAAAAACAGGGGAAGAAAGAAGAATACGGACGCGGCCACACTTTCGAGTTTCGACCGTCGGCCAAGTCGACCAGATTCAAATCCCTCCAAATCGACCAGATTCGTCAACTCCCCTTTTCAGATTGACTACATGCAATAGAGAAGGGAGATGAAAGAATTAGGATTTTTTTTGTTGTTATTGTGGAAAAAGGAATGATTCAGCTGCAGTTGAAAAGAGACGTCAAACGTTTTTGGCGGACAATAATAAGGTTTCTGAAAAAATAAGAGGAAAAATTGTGCTTTTTAATTTTTTTTCTCCCGCAATTTTTTTAACTGTAACGAAAATCTAGAGGGAAACTTGTATGTATTTAATCCCATTTAATTTCGTTTATATTGATATGGTATGTAAATTATATCTAGCTCAAGTTATTTAATAGTAAATACTAAATAGTATCCTACAAATTTATTATATATGATTATCCTTTCAAATTTTAAATTACACATTTTTATCACATAGTAAAGTTATATAAAATAGTATCTATTAAATATTACAAAAAAAACATAAAATAATTGTCCTCCATTCTAAAAACAACATTTTACAAGATTAATTTAGGGGTAGTTTGGATGAGGAATTGTAACGAATCAATTTGGCACAATTGTCTTGTTTTGAGACAATTGTACCAAATTGCCTCGTTTGCCAGCAAAAAATTTGATTGAATCAATCTGTCTGAGGTATTTTTAATTGATCCATTTTGACTCAATTTCAAATACCTGAGGTGGGGGCAGGAAATTCGAATTAACTCGTTTTAATTGCCTCGTTTATAAAACGAGACAATTGATCAAATTGACTCATTTCTAAATTGATCCATCCAAATATATGTTATTCGTGTTCCAAAATGAATAACATTTTGTCTCTTACATGGGGAGATATTAGGGTTACTTACATGGTTGGTCACTGAAATTACTAAATGTTCAGATTTGGTCACTAAAAATATATAATTCCGTTCGTTGTCACTAAAATTAATCAAACGGTTCAAGTTTGGTCACTCTCCGTTACCTTCCGTCAATCTCCGTTAAAGTCGTCAGTTTTTTGCTAACATGGCTAACAGAAGTGCCTAATAAGCTAATTTTAACCCACAAAAAATAAAATCTGGCCCACCACCTCATTAAAACCAACCACATAAGAAACCAACCCAATCCAACCCAACCATTGACCCGACCCTTCCTCTTCTTCCTCCTGTTGACAACCCTTTGATCTGAATTTTCTGAACCCACTTAGATTTAAAGGTCCAGATTTAGTTACTCATAGGTCAGTAACCATTATCCTAAGCCAGCGATTCGGCTCAAGATAGGGTGCATAACCCATGGTTATGCACCCATCAATAACTAAATTTAGACCCTTCATTTAGAAAATCCAGATATAAGGATGGAGAATTAAAGACGATTTTTGTTTTCCCTAACTTTCTTAATCGGCTCATATTTTCTTCGTTTTAACTCGAGGGGGGTGGGGGGTTTGCAAAGGTGGAACGAGTTCGTTGTGCTCTACAAAATGAGATCCATTTTCAATATTTTTCGAGGATATTTTTTTCTTGCCTCTCGGTACCAACTGCATACCATATGGTATTTTCTTCGTTTTTAATTTGTTTTTGAAAACGTTTGTATAGAAGGAACGAGCTCATCATAATCTATTGGATCTACAAATTTGTGGGTGAACAAATTACAGAACCAATAAATACCACACAATACCACCCTGGTACGGGGTGGTATCTTGTGGTACACAATGTTAAAAATCGTAAATGACAGTTAATATTCTTCTACTATCATGTATTAAACCATCCTACAGTATTGGTTTGTTCATACCACCATGGTATACTTTTCAAATCGTAGGTATGCTCTTATTTCAATACCAGTCAATACCATATGGTATAGACGGGTACAAAATGACTTTTTTTTTTTGTTAGAAAAATATATCGAAGTGGATATCATTTTGAAAACACAATTAATCTGATCTAACTGTGCAAAAAAAAAAAAATTAATTTTGACTTAAAACGAGTGAGAAATCGTCCGTCAAAAATTAAGGAAGGGAAAATTAAAGACTTTCCAGAAGAGAGAAGAATGCTGATGTGGACGGATTACTCATGGTTACTCACCATAATATTACTGACGTGATTCGTTCCAAGCGATTCCGGGTGAAAAAGGAAGTAAAAATATTTGATGGATAAAAACGAGGTATTCTGGAAAAAAGAGGAAAATTTGTAATGTTTTAAATTTCGTCTCCGACAATTATTCATTTTAAATTTCGTTTTTATCCGCCTAAAACTAAGAGGCAAACTTTACTATTTTGAATTTTGTTTGAGATAAATTTAGACTACATAGCCCTCGAAATTTTGAGAAAAAATTCAAAATTAAAATTCATGCTTTCAAAAATTCAAAAGAATGATAAACCTGTCGAGCCCCCTGTTTTCTGTGTACATGGCATACTTAAACTTCTCTCTCTAAACCAATACATGATTTACCAAATGTAAATTACATATTATATAACAAAATGTGTAAGATTGCTCAAATGGATTCTCTTAGCTGTGATGTAGTCAATATTACAACAAGGTTCGCAGAATTACATGAACCTTAAACAAGGGTTAGCCACCAAGTTAGACGTAGATAATGATAATAGCATTGCATTGCATTTAAACATACTCATATGGGATTAACAATTACTTTGTATTAATGCAATAAACAACACGACTTTTGTAATAAAAGAAAGGGTAAATACAATATATTAGCCATAATTATTAAACAGTAAGGAATTATAGTCACAACTATCGAAATACAAATTATTAGCCAATCATTAAATTTTCGTAACACTTCTGTTAGTAATAATGACTAAGCTTTTACGATGCCGAGTTGGCTCTCACGTGACAGTCATCATATCATATTTTTTACGATGTTGACATGGCCTTCTCCGTTAAAAATTTGAAAACAGTAACGGGCTGTTAGCCAAATCTGGACTCGCAACAATAGTTATGACTAATAATTTGTATTTCGATGGTTGTGGCTATAATTTCCCGCTGCTTAATAATTATAAGTTATGGCTAATATTGTATTTAGTATTTACCTAAAAGAAAAGAAAAAAACTTGATAGTCATTCTATATATGCACACCGTACTACGATCATTTATCTGGGATATGTATTACCAAAAGCTAAGGTACATTTCTTGTACGAGTGGGATTTGTGCTTGTTTGATTTAGTTAACAATTAATATAATGTTTTCTCACTACACAAGCTCGGTATACCTCCAACACAAACACACAACTCAAATTAAGGACATTCCTAAAGCCAATGATCATGAATAACGCTCCTCTCTGTTCTACAAAAGGTCTCACATAGTTTTGCGAACCAAGTTAGACTTAAATATCGATAATAGTATTAAATGCAATGGAACATTACAAAGGTCTAATACGGTTTTGACAAATCCTTCTTACACAAAGTACGTTGCAAAAGATGGAAAACTTAATTATCTAGCTAAAAAACCAAAACCCAAGACCAACACATGCTTTGCTGGCTTCACAACTACATCGCGATGTGTAGGTCGTTTGGAAGCTGCGATTGTTTTGTTGCGATTGTCATTATGCATGTATTATTTACAATGCTTTTTTGTTTTAGCCGAAATAATACATGGATTGTTTCTATGATGTGACAGAAACTATCAATCATTTTGAGTGATTGTTATATCTCAACTTTTAGTTGTGATTGTTGAGATGAGATTGTTTGGTCTCGGCTTTTAGCTTATGCGACATACACAATCACACATACCAAACGTTGTATTCTACAATGCATCAAATTCGACAATACAAGTATAATATTATACATGCATTCTCAACAATACATCTATTTAACAATCGCAACTTCCAAACGACCCCGTAGTGGTCGCACGGTATTTAACTTCGAGGACCAGTTTGCTTGAATTTTTATTCAATATGATCGTTGTCTCGGGGATATGAGGGGGAAAAGATTAAATTATATTTTGAATTTAATTATGGTGTACCTCCACTAAAGAGTACCATCTTAATGCACATTGAACAAAGTGCATTCTCAAAACTAGCATTTCTTAAATTAAAAAATGAACTCGATTAGGTTACTATGTATAAAGAACAAAGGAAACTAAAGAGAGGAAATTACTACATACACTGTAACCATGCTCAACAAAGATAGGTTGTGAAGAAGAAATATAACACTGAAACAAACGATATAAAGTGAAGTTGTGAAACCGAAAGAATGTCAACTTGAGAAGTAAATAAATAAAGGGTTAATATTTTTGTATGACCTGAACTTTGACCAAAATAAACATCTTGCCCAATCTTTTCGATCTATAACATCCTGGCCCGAACTATACACCAAAATAAACAATTTGGCCAGATCCGACTTTTGACCGTTAACTTGGACGGTCAAACGCGTTGACCGTTAGTCAACGCGCCATGTCATTGCCAAGTCACCATAAAATATTTAAAATAATTCACAATTTCCACACATTCCCTAATTTTAAATTATTATAAATTAAAAAAAAAATCATCTAATACATTAGTTAAACCAAAAATAAAAAACGAAAAAAATAAATATTTATCAGATTTTCTGACTTGGCAGTGACATGGCACGTTGACCGTTAGTCAACGCGTTTGACCATCCAAGTTAACGGTCAAACATCGAGTTTGGCCAAATTGTTTATTTTGGTGTATAGTTCGGGCCAGGATGTTATAGATCGAAAAGATTGGCCAGGATGTTTATTTTGGTCAAAGTTCAGGCCATACGAAAATATTAACCCATAAATAAACTAATACAATGTGTACTTCTTTGTTTCCACCATATTTTAACTAATTCATCAAATCCTTATAAGTATTCTAACTTCTCATCAAATGGTAGATCAATGATTAAATAATGAGTGATGCTTATGGTCGAAGACAAACTTCGAGTATTAGGCTTTAATTGTAGGACCAAAATTAATAAAGGTGTACATACATTGAGCTATAGATCTTCTCCAGCTGACTAGGTCCGATACCCCATTCCCTCGTACCCGTTTATTTCCCCCAGCCCAACCCCTTTCATGTCACAGCTCCGCCACTGCACTATTCTTTTCAACGGCGTCGTTTTTCTGAGTAAGCGGGAACACAAAAAGGCCCGTCATCACTCCTCTTCTTCCCCGTTATCTCCCTCTGCAGGCTGCAGTTTCTCCGTTTCGATTCTCAATTCCGGCCACGAGAATCCCGCGGACCAGACGCGCGCTCCACCACCGATTTTTGCATCTTGGAAACGACGATATTCATTATTTTATTCAATCCTTCACCGTCAACTGATTCCGATTTTTCGCCAAAGGGTAGCAGTCCGCTGCCATCTTAAAAGTAGAGGATGAGCTGACGTCGATGCAGTCGGAAACAGGGACGAAGATGCGCTGGAGTTGATGACCGGTCTACAGCCGAGGATGAGCTCGAGTCTTGGGTTGGACGAGGGGAGCAACCACAACTCTGCATAATCTGAAAACCTAAAAAATGAATTTTACGGATTAAATTTAGATCACCTCTAGGGTTTAGGTTTTGATGGTTATTTGGTTTGGATGATGATGGTCAAATAAAGAGTTGGTTATTGGGGAAGTTATGATGAACAGATGATGAAGATGGTGGTCGAATTGGACTGTGGGATTGATGATGATGATCCATTAATTGGAGCAAATTTTAATTAAAGAAGTTCGTGAAATATGGTATCATACGAGAAAATATAACGGTAATTTTTGTTGGGGGCTTCATAGCACATACAATTATTTAAGGGGTGGAAGTAGTAATTATAATTATTAATTTTAACATAATTTATAATGACCGTTAGATTAGATCAACGGTGCAAAAATCTGTCGCATACTATGTGTCAGGAGCATACGAGTCGAATCCAATAAAGTATATATATAATTAATACGTATACTTATCCGATCGATTGATATCCGATTTTCGCCGAAATACAATCAAAACGCTCAATTTTAAATCGCGAACTTTCTAGCGATCGAAATATGGATTTTGGCGGAATGGGACGTTACGATTCTCCCCTCCTTAAAAGATTTCGTCCCCGAAATCTAACCTTAAGTTGTACCCTTAGTCCGCTTACTTACCCTTGACATGGTTTATCGTAGATAAACCATTACCTAACTCTTAGGTTAGGTGATTCACAACATAGAAAGTAACACATAACAACTCAAGTTCCCATGTTTAGGTTTCAAAAACCTATACTGGGCTATCACAACAAAAGCACATCAACAAGTTCAAAACATAACTTATTAAGCAAGAATGTTAACATGCAAAGTAGGTTGCTACTAACTCAGGGTACTTCTCTCGCATACTTGCTTCAGTTTCCCAGGTAGCACTCTCACTTTCTTGATTTCTCCAAACCACTTTCAACATTGGGATTTCCTTCCTACGAAGATTCTTAATCTGAAAATCAACAATCTCAACTGGAACCTCCTCAAAAGTCAAATATGAACCCAACTCGATCTCTTTTGGTTGTATAACATGGGAAGGATCCACTTTGTACCTCTTCAGCACACTAACATGAAATACATTGTGGATTTGGGATAGTTCTGGAGGCAATGCTAACTTATAAGCCACTGGTCCAATCTTCTCTGTGATTTCATATGGCCCAATATATCGAGGTGCAAGCTTTCCTTTCTTACCAAATCTCATAACCCCTTTCCATGGTGACACTTTGAGAAATACTTTCTCACCCACATCGAAATTAACTTCACGCCTACACATGTCAACATAAACTTTCTGTCGATCTTGAGCCACCCTTAAACGCTCCCTGATTTCCTGACCTTGTCAACTGTGATCTGAACTATCTCTGGCCCTTAGATTTGCCTTGATCCTTCTACATCCCAACATAATGATGTTCTACACTTCCTCCCATAAAGTGCTTCATATGGTGGAACACCCAAGCTAATATGGTACTGATTGTTGTAAGCAAACTCAATTAGGGGCAAATGGTCAATCCATGATTCCTCCCATTGCATTACACATGATCGAAGTAATTCCTCCAAAGTTAGGATGGTTCGTTCACTCTGCCCATCTGTTTGAGGATGATAAGCGAAAGTAAAATGCAGTTTAGTTCCCAAGGCATCATGTAAACTTTGCCAAAACCGAGATGTGAAGCTCGGGTCTCGATCAGAGACAATAGAAATTGGCACACCATGCAATCTGACGATCTCCTTAATATATAGTTGAGACAAAGTCTCCAGTGATGGTTTCCATCTAATGGGTAAAAAGTGAGCCGATTTGGTCAGTCGGTCCACAATAACCCATACTGCATCTTTTCCCCTTGATGATGGGAGACCATATACAAAATCCATTGTGATTCTTTCCCGCTTCCATTCTGGAATTGGAAGTGGTTGCAGTTTCCCTACAGGAGCTTGATGTTCTGCCTTAACTTTCTGACATACCAGACATGTGAAAACATGTTCAGCCGCTTCCTTTTTCATCCCACGCCACCAAAAATATGGTTTGATCGTGTGATACATTTTAGTTGCTCCTGGGTGCATAGCATAAGTATAAGAATGAGCTTCATCTAGGATCTCTTTCCTCAAGTTATCAACATTAGGAACACATGCTCTTCCATTAATCTTCAACATGCCATCTACCATTTCAAATGGGCTTTCTTTTCCTTCCTCAATGTCTTGAATGATTTTTGCCAACTCTGGGTCCTCCTTCTGCTTCTCACGAATTTTGTCGTGCAACAAAGGTCGAATGTTCAACCGAGCTAGTAACCCTGTTACACCATCCACTTCCAAATCCACATTCATTGCCCTCAAATCAACTAGATCATTTATATTCTTCTTTCCCTTTCTGCTCAGAGCATCAGCAACTACATTAGCTTTACCTGGATGGTAATCAATGGTACAATCATAATCTTTCAACAACTCTATCCATCTCCTCTGGCGATTATTTAAATCCTTCTGATCCATGATATAATTCAAGATTTTGTGATCAGTTAGGATTATAAAAGTCTCACCATACAAATAATGTCGCCAAATCTTGAGAGCAAATACCACCGCTGCCAATTCTAAGTCATGAGTGGGATAATTTACTTCATGAGGACGCAATTGCCTAGAGGCATATGCGATAACTCTTCCATCTTGCATTAACACACAACTCAGTCCTTGATATGAGGCATCACTATACACCACGAACTCTCCATGGTTTGAAGGTAAAGCCAGTACTGGTGCTGTGGTCAATTTCTTCTTCAGATCATCAAAACTCTTCTGACATGATTCATCCCAAACATACTTGGTATTCTTCCTCAACAGTTTAGTCAATGGTGCAGCAATTTTAGAAAATCCTTCGACAAACCGCCGATAGTAACCCGCCATGCCAAGAAAACTTCTCAACTCCGACACATCTTTTGGTGGAGCCCAACTCACCACTGCTTCCACCTTTTTCGGATCCACCTCGACACCTCTCCCAGAAATTACATGTCCCAGAAATATTACCTCCTTCAGCCAAAACTCACATTTTGAGAATTTTGCATATAATTGTTTCTCTCTTAGAATTTGCAACACAATTCTAAGGTGAGTTTTGTGCTCCTCCTCGCTTTTAGAATAGATGAGAATATCATCTATGAACACAATCACAAACTTATCAAGATATTCATGGAAAACTCTGTTCATAAGAGCCATAAATACCGCTGGTGCATTAGTGAGTCCAAAAGGCATTACCAGGAACTCATAATGCCCATATCTTGTTCTAAAAGCTGTCTTTGAAGTTGCTCCATCTGCCACTTTCAATTGATGGTATCCAGACCTCAATTCAATCTTAGAAAATACTGATGCACCCTGCAATTGATCAAACAAATCATCTATTCTTGGAAGGGGATAACGATTCTTCATTGTCGCCTTATTCAACCTCCGGTAGTCAATGCACATTCTCATGGAGCCATCTTTCTTCTTGACAAACAAAACCGGTGCACCCCAAGGTGAGATGCTAGGTCGAATAAACCCCTTGTCTAACAATTCTTGCTATTTTTCTTTAAGCTCCTTCAGCTCAATTGGTGCCATTCTATATGGTGCCATTGAAATTGGTGTTGTGCCAGGTACCAATTCAATATCAAACTCTACTTCCCTTTCTGGTGGAAGGCCAGGAAGTTCTTCGGGGAATACATCCGGAAACTCCCTTACCACCTCTACATCCTCAACCTTCTTATCATTTACTACAGTAACTTGAGCAAGAAAGGCTTCACAACCTTCCTTCACTAATCGAAAAGCTTCCAAAGCAGAAAGAAAACCATGAGTCTCCTTTTTCTTAATGCCTCGAAATACAACAGGACCTTTATCTGGTGTGTTGAATAACACTTCTTTCTTTTGACAATCCACAACAGCTCCATGTGTTGCCAGAAAGTCCATTCCAAGGATGACATCAAATTCATCAAAAGGTAGCAGAATTAAATCTGCTGCTAGGAAAGCTCCTTCCACACAAATGAAGGAACTTCTAATTACTGAGTCTACCTTCAAGGTATCTCCCACAGGTGTTTTAACACATAAGGTATAACCTAGCTTATCTGGAACTAAGCGTAGCATATGTGCAAACGTATATGACATGAATGAGTGAGAGGAACCAGTATCGATCAAAGCATATAATTGCTTGCCAAGGATAGAAAGCATACCAGTCACAACTTCTGGTGCCACTTCTGCCTCACCTCGAGTCATTGCATAAACCCTCGGTGCTCCATGTGCTCTGGTACCCTGCGTTCCACTTCCTGATGGCTGATTTCGACCACCACCTCTACCACCCTGTGAACCACCACGACCACTCTGAAATCCACTACGGCCTCCCTAGTAACCACCCCTGAATGGGGCTCTACTAATTTGCACTGAAGGCTTGGACTGTGTAGCTCTTACTTCTCTCGCATGCGGACATTCCTTCATGATGTGCCCAGGTTGGCCACAGTGAAAGCATACACCAGAAAATCTCCTACACTCTCCAAGATGGCTCTTCTGACAAACTTGACAAAATGGAAATTGTGTGGCCGAGGAAATTGGTGCCCTGTATGATGTTCCCGACATAGATTGATTTGGTGTTCTACCAAAACTGCTAGGACCTCTCCTGGGTGGGTAACGAGGTCCAGCATAATTTACTCCAAACTTCCTCTTCTTCTCCTCTTCTTTGGCCTTGTGTTCCTCTCGACTCTCAACTTCATAGGCTTCATACTTAAGTGCTGCCTCCTTGATTGTGGCCATGCTCTCTTCATCAACCCTGTGGATCTTTTCTTTCAATCCTATGCGCAGACCATGCAAGTGAACTGAACTCGTTCACCATTAACTCTAGAGACAGAGGACCACCAGCTCCTTGCGTACCCCTAAAGGAGAAAAACAACATATTGTACTTTTTCCTCTGGGGACGCATAAAGATATTCAAACACATCTTCCATCTACCTCAACCACTCTACCACAGCATCCGGACTCACATCTCCTTTAAAATCCCTACCACCTAAACTCTTCATCTTTGCATAATCTAATACTGGCGGCCTTGCATCAACCGCCCCCACTCCTCTCGACTGGTCAGTAGGAACATTATGACAACTTCCGTGCGAGCTACAAGGAAATATTGGCCTTAGCTTGATCCACACAAAATTCATTCTTCACCCACTCTCTCATTTGGTTAAAACTAAATTTTCCAAAAATAATTACTTGAAAACAAATAAGTTCAAAACTCAATTTTGAAAACCATGATGCAGGTAATTTCATCCAATATACCAATACACATAATCATGTCAAACTCAATTCCCAATTTAAGTCATTATGGGGTACTCCCCTCATTAGGAGTGTTTAACCTCCCATAGGGTATAGTACGCCATAACAGCTAAAAGAGGGAACCGGGCTCTGATACCAAACTGTAACACCCTACCCTATACGTTTTGCCTAATCATGATGTTCATACAATTGCAGCGGAATTAAACTTGAGTGTTACATTAATTATCAAAATTTACCCAAATAAAATTTCGACATGAATTACTCGCGTAATGGGCTAACAGTTCTTGCAACTTATCCTGCAAAATAATTCATATGAATCCCTTCATTCGTAGACATAGAATTATACTCATAACCTTATACATTGCTTCTCATAGCCATAGGCACAGTTTCATACTCCACAACTGCATACCTTACTAATACATGTCATAGTCGTCACAACTTACACAGTTACACAGCATATACACATATCATCAACTTTCAACACCTGTGGATATCTCACACTGCATCAGAAGCTGGTATGCACATGAAAAACGTTCTCAACCATTTTTACAAAAAGGTGTGGATCACTGGCCAAAATCCCGAGTAGTAGTCCAAGCATAGAATGGTTGAAGACCATACCTCATCTTGCCTTCAACTCTTGCTCAGCTTCCACCTATACACCTATCTTCTGCTTCTGATGATCTGCTTACACATGGCATAAGCAGAGAAGAAGAATAAAAGAGGGTCAGCTCATAGCTGAGTGAGATAATCATAGCATCGTGAGTTCATAACATAGCATACCACTACCATACATCTAGCAAACAAGCCAAAGCACTAGGATCAGATCTCAGCCCTCCGACATCCCAATAGGCAAAAGACTCAACCACCTTGACTTATGCATATGCATCTTATTATGTTTTACTCATAGGCGCCTGGCTACTCCCATGCTAATAACTCTCCCGGGAAACATACCCCACATCCCGTCGGATGTAGTCATACATACCCCAACATCCCGTCGGATGTGGTCATACATACCCCACACCACTATGGGTGTAGTCATACCCCGACACCGCTCTGGGTGTGGTCATATCTCGTAAGAATTCTTCAGTCACCACCACATGAGAGGTGTGACTATCATACATATCATAATAGAGTAATAGCATAGGGAGCCCTAATTACTATGTAGTTGACCGTGAGACCACAACACTCATATTTGGTATCCTTGTACATGATTCATATCTCATCTTGCTTAATCATAGTTCATTACTTACACATGTACTTGACCTGGCCGTAATTGGCTCATCATAGGTAAATCAGGAGTCGTATAATTGCAGTTCATCGGGATAAACCCTCGTGCAAGTCATCCTCCTTAAACATCATAATATCACCCTGGGAAGTTTATTTCCCCCACTTGTGAATCCAAAAACAACCACAATATCACATCATGTCAAAACACCCGATCGAACAGCCATGAAGTCATATCAACGGTTAAGCCACAAATGGCAACATGTATGCAATCATCAACATAAACAAGGTTCATATCGGCTAGGGCAAGTCAATAATATCATACAACAATCTATGGTTCATCATATAGCATAAAAGTCCATACACCCCTAATCATGCCATTCTAGTTCACGTAGGTCAATTCTAAGCATCAATATAATTATCGTGATACGACAAACCCGGTATGCCGTGCTAATCCCTCACCAGTTCTGGTCGTTCAAACACCGGTTTAACCATCCCGTACTAAAACATCAATTTCACAAACGAACCCTGAATTAAAATCTGAGACCGTCCTAATATCCCCTGCAGTATCCCCGTCAATATTAGTTCTAGGCTCCGGGTGAAATTCTTGATAAAAACACATCAAACCCTGGCCGGAGCTAAATCCAGCGGTTCCGGATCCGACCTAAATAATAGCTGAAATTCAGGGATTAGAACTAGAGGATTGATTACCTCGCTGCAGGAAGCTCGTATATGAAATTTGGGCTCAATCCGGCTTCCGGATACTCCGAAACCCTAATTTGGCTTATCGGGAATTCATGAAATTCCTGAACCAAAAACTAGTTTTAAAGTTCTAAATCAATAAATCACGATGTATAGATGAATTAGGCATTACTTGCGGGATTTTTGGATTGCTAAAGCTCAAGAATCGAGCTCGGAGAATTTCCTGCTCTCTCCCCTACGCGCCCTGTTTCTCAAACTATCTCTCGGTTCTTTCTCGGTGGAGAAATGGGAAAAAAGTTGATGATGATGGGTATAAATGACGGGTGGGGATTAATATATATGCGGCCGCTATGTAATTATATATATATATATATATAATAAATTATATATATAATTAATACGTATACTTATCCGATCGATTGATAATCCGATTTTCGCCGAAATACAATCAAAACGCTCAATTTTAAATCGCGAACTTTCTAGCGATCGAAATATGGATTTTGCCGGAATGGGACGTTACAAAACGCAGGGGAAATGAGCGTCCATTCGAGAGCAAAGCGACACACATAGGAGCAACAAAAAACAAATAAAAAACCGGCCCACACACAGCTGAGCAGCCAATAAGAAAATGAGGCCGCAGAGCATGGACCAATTAGGGGAGGGTGAACAGTATTTTTTAGTCTAAATGAATAGTAAATTGTGTCTAGATGAACAGTAACGTGTCTTTGCAAATAACTTGTTCTAATTGTTGTAGGTGGGTTAACAATGTGGGTGATCGAGATCAGTTAATTTTCTACATGAACTTATTCTAGTGGGTGATGAGCGGTTTGCAAGTCACCCAAACGACCTGCAATCTACTTTTAATGACAAAAGGTTGTTTTCACTTTTTCTTATGAAAGCAAGTTATTTTTTTTCCTTTTTCATATTATCAAAAAATTATCATATTTTCTATTGTCCCAAACACTAATCATCGACTTCTAAAATCGGAAAACAAAGATTTTTGGACTACTATTGGTTACTATGTGTCTAATGTGTGGATTAAGATATCGTATCGAATCGGCCGGTTGTACGGAAAAACCAGAAATTGAGGTTGCCTTTCCTCGTGGAGTCCCTCGACCTCTCTCTCATCATACCAGACCCTATGGCGAGCTCTCTCCCGCCTAACCCATGCCTTCGACGAACCGACCTCTGCATGCCACCCTACTCATGCACTCTGCTCTCTCTTCTCTCAGTTGACCGAGACAGAGTCTCTTCCTCGTCAACCACAACATGTTGTCGTTGTCGATCATAACGAGTTATCATCGTCCATCTGTCTATTCTTTCTCAGCCAGGCAAGGTTTGGACTTTGTTGTTGACAAAGGTCGTTGTTGTTTACAGATAGAGCCATCAGTGCACTCCTCACGTGCCTCGTTCTGGACTTCTGATGTATTCCGGTATTACTCCAAAATGGAACCCTGATTTTTTTCGGTAAGATTTTCTTCCAAAAAAATATCTTTTATCCCAAAATGGTATTTTACTGGTACGAAACGTTGAAACCACGATCGTGTCATAAAATATCCTACCACATACGAGTTTGGCATGAATTCTGGCACGATTTCACAAACTAGGCTCTAATGTCCATAAGATATTGAGATGCAAATTACGAACAATTAGTTGTATCAAAGTCACAATAAGCGTTCTTTTCTCTACATTTGGTTGACGGTTTAATGAAATTATTGATAACCAGTGTCAAAGAAGTGAAATCCACATGTGGGAGGAGCCAGTGGCGGACCCAGAAATTTTACATAGGGGTGTCCTCTTTTAAAAAATAAATTAAATACAAATAATTTTAAAATAATTAATAAAAAATAAATAATATTTAAATAAGAAATATTTACTCATACAGTTTGAAAAAACTCACAATGTGTTTTCATATTAAAAAATGATTGTAGAACACACTTGGGATCTACACTATTCAAAAAAAAAAAATTGTCTCTGTATATCATATTAAACAATCATTCACGAACTGATCACATATTCAATTTCTAAACTTGTTCTTGATGTAATCCAAAGCTGAAAAGACTCTTTCAATACTTATTGTACAACCATAAATCAATACAAATTAAGGGTAGCTTGAAATTTGTTTAATTGTTAGATTTTGAAAATAATTAGAGATAGAGAATGACATTATACTATTACACGGTGTTTAAAATCGAATAACATATGAGTTGTAGCCTAATGAAAATTATGTTTATTAATAATAAAAGTGTCCTAGGTTTGAATTACCCAAACTACGACTTATATTCTCATACTCAAACTAAAAGATGAGAGTAGGATAATCACTTTTTTAAATTTAGGGGTGTCCCCGACTATCAATTATAATTTTTTTGTCAATACGTAAATTACTACCGGGGGTTGGATAATCGTTTTCCCAAATTTTAGGGGTGTCCCCCGTGGGTCCGCCCCTGGGAGGAGTGGTGGTCTCTATGAATATGTGGTTAATGACTTTGTTTTCTCTCTCAATGAATATTACATTAAAAGGGACCAATTGAAAAGTTTGTATGAGTAGTTGAAAACTTTGCACGTCACAAGTACATGTTATCCATGGAAGCCAAAGCGAGACATACTTTCTATTATTATAATATTCATAATTTGTGTAGAGAATTTCTTTTGCAAGTTAACTCATAAGCTAACTGCATACATCTGCT
This sequence comes from Linum trigynum, assembly GCA_964030455.1. Lineage (NCBI taxonomy): Eukaryota > Viridiplantae > Streptophyta > Magnoliopsida > Malpighiales > Linaceae > Linum > Linum trigynum. The sequence goes on from OZ034822.1 coordinate 22,720,686, forward strand.
ACCCACCTATCTTAAACCAAAAAAGAATGTAGGTAGATAGTGCGTCAAAACTATACCAACTCGTTAGTAAGCGGTGGATTGGTTGATTTGGGTGAATTTGGGCGATGAATATGATTATACCACACGTACGATGGATGGTAGGTCACAGTTAAAGGTTAAAGTTCAAAGTGTATCTCCAACATGGGACTATTCGCTGGTGGGCATGATGACGCTCAAATTACACTCCCTATATTTGATACATTTCTCCTACTATCAATGCATCTTTGTAAATTTTGATATATTCTATATGAATTTCGTAACTATCTAATCAACATGCCTAATTTGGACATTGAGTGTGTTTTGTACTATTTACACATTTTGGTGTTATTTTATGCATTTTAAGGATATTATATACTCAAAAGGAATATTGTCACTAATGGACTAGAAAGATGACGAGAGTACAAGCACATGGGCTCAAACGAAGGTGGATTTGGACACCAAATGAGCAGTTTATGGCCCAGAGAAGTAGTAGTGTAGCAGGCTTACCTTTGACCATGGTCAAAGCGGATCAAACAAAATACAATTTATATGATATTTGATGAGCAACCCAAATAGTTCAGGAGAAAGAAGTCCACCAAGATTAAGCTCATTTGAATTTAAAAAAAAAGGCTCAATTCAAAGTTCAAAGTCGGTGATGTCGTGCTCAACACGAGTCCATATATGACTGGGAGGCTTCTAGAACAATCTAGGGGCTTCCCGCCGACTTTGAAGCAAATTCGAGTTTTGGAAGTACAGGTTTTGGCAAAAAAAAAAACTTATTTGTAGACAGTTTTCTTCCTCCAACTACTAGTATAAATAGAGGCTTAGCCTTGAGGTTAGACACACCTTAAAAATCTTATCGTAGGGATTAAGGCAAAGCCTTGTCGGAGATGACTTAATCACTTGAGTTCAATGGATATTCTTTCATCATCAATGGTGGTTTCATCTCTTTAATGGCTAACTAAGTCTTTTTATTGTTTAGGGATGTGGATTCTATGACATTCATGTATCTTTTCTTTCTATGATTTAATAAGATGTCTTAGTTTATCGATGCTATGTATCATCTATTGAGTGGTGTTATGTTGTTGCTTATAATATCATTATAGGCTGCTTGAAAACTGCTCTTATATGGTATGCGTTTATCCTATGTGTGTAAGTTTAGTTGGTGACACAATTACGCATGCTTGTATGAGATTGATGTTTGAAATACTAGATGATCAATGCCATAAACCATTGTTATGAGCTTATAGAGGCCTTAGATGACAATGCGTTATTCATGCTTCCTTGTGTGATTGATTAGTTAATGACAAGAAGCAAAAGCACGCATTAAGTAGTTGTAGTTCTTTTTGCATGAAGCGAAAGTATGATTAAGCATTTAAACAAAAAGGATAGAGTATCATTATAGAAGATGCATCGATGCATGTAATTAAGAGATTGAATACATGAAAATCTAGATGAAACTACCTAAACAATGGTTTATCTTATTTATCTATCTTGTTTACTTGCTTGCTTTAATCATCTCGTACCTTGATTTTCTTAAAGTAGAAGTTCAGCCATCTATAGGGAACCTCAACCCATCGTGTTTACTTTTTATTGCATTGCTATTCACGAACAAGTTGTTAGTTTCAAAGTAGTTTCTATAAAAAGACCAGTTGAATATGACCCTAGACAAAATCTAGGCTATTACTTTGTGATATACTACAATTGCATCAGGGCACGGTTGCAAACGAGCTGCCTTGGACTGAACGATAGTCTACCGATGGTGGTGGTTCACTTTTGGGCAATTCGTACCCTCCAATAACTCTCTCAAGACATTCATGTGACTATCAAAGGGCCAAGGAGTGTAGTTTTGAAATGCTTCTCATTTCTGGCTATCAATATGCACCTTTGGAGGAATGTGAACTAAAGAACGATGTGGGTGTTAGAGCCTCTATTACAATAAGGGATCAATCTACAACTTTAGTATCCAAAAGATGAGTCTAGCCATGCCTCGAGAGAGTGTGTACACAAGAATACACAATGGTGGTAGTCTTCTCTGATCTTGCAAATAACTCAGGTCGAGTTTGATGAGAATCTCTTACTATGAAGCTTCTTCTTGGTTACTAGGACCCCTTTAGCGCATCTTCACACAAAGAAATCTAGTTTTGGAGACAATGATGAGCTCCATATCTATTTCCATCTTTCTTTTTTCATGGGCGGGACGCTACTTCCACCATCAAGCAAGTTAGTTGATCTATTATGGTAAGCATGGTATACGGATCGAACTTTGAATTCCCTCTAAGTATTGAATTTCCAAACCCAAAATTCAACAACTTTTTTGGTTGTAGTCGAGCCTCAGAATTTGTGGGATCCAAGGACCATGATGCACTCTAATGGATTCTCCATTTACCACCACTACAATTGTATTCATGTCAATAATCTTCTTCGGTCACACACGCTCGTCCATATCCATGAAGGTCTATTGCCCTTCCTTGTTGAAAGAAAATCCGAGCATAGGTTTTAGTTGTATAGAGCCTATAGTGTGTCAGGGGAAGAGCGCATAAATGCTTGCTTTGTTAAGAGTGAAAGTCAAGTCATTGAAGTTTTGAAAACTAGTTCCTCCATCTTATTTTAGAGAGAATAGGATATTTCCATTGCACTAGTGAATTCCTTGTTTTTTTCATCGCTCAAGAACAAGAGAATCTTTGTAGGAAAGTCCATCTTCTTGGTGAGAAAGTCGAGAAGCAAAGACAAGCACATAATGAAAGTTGGGATAACCTAAGTGACTACCTTGAGAAGTACCTCAGCTCCCCCTCCTAGTGATAGTAGAAGGCTCGTCTAGGCTTCTCTCTGTTTCTCCATTCTTGGGTGAGAAATGATAACGTTTTCTTCTCTGAACTTGCTCGCTTAGTAGGGACTCCCAAATACTTAAAGTGAAATTATAGTAACAAATTCTATCATATCAATGACAATATTCTTTTCTTCCTGTTGGCATTGTCGATGAAGAATATTGATGAATTGGTTGTATTCACCTCTCGTCGAGTGATCACTCCATAGTAATTTGTGCTATCAAGAATCTTTATTGCCTCTTTAACTGAACCTTCCCTAAAATCATTGTTTCATATGCAAAGAGACAGTAGGTGAGAATATGACATCTCGAGTTAAGCTTAATAATACCCTTAATGTGATTGTAAGCCACCGCTTCATCCACCAAGAAAGTAAAGGAAACCAATATAGAATGAAAGGAAAGGTGAGAGAAGAGCTCATTGACGATGCCACTTGAAGGTGTGAACTCAGTCGCTGCCTCTGCCTCCCCAAAGATGGAAGCGTGATAATTTCCAAAGGTGTTATCTTTGCTCTTGGATTTTTCAGCCTTGTGGGAGATAAATGGAAATGCGTTTTAGGTATTTTGAAATATAGTACAACAAAGTGCCCAATTTTCTGGTTTTCAACTACCAAAGTTAGGGTTTTCGGTGGGGAAAGTAGACTTCTTATCGGTTCCAACTACCCAAGTTTCATTCATTCTAACTGAGCCGAAACCGATAAGAAGGTCGAAAATGGAAACCCACATCATTGGTTTCTGATTGGTTCGGTTCACCCAGCCTAACCGAACCAACAGCCTGAAATATCCAAATATCAACCTACATCATGGCTAATGCTAACTCGCCCATCGGTCGGATCATAAGTTAGTCAAACCTAGAGATGGCAATTTCGACCTGATCCGAGTTACCCGATCTGTTTGACCTGTTTTGGGGCGGGTCCAACCCGCCCCATAGGCGGGGCGGGAATGGGTACCTCTCATCGACCCGACCTGCTCTGACCCGCCCCATTCTCGACCCGTTCTGGCCTAAGTTACATGTAATCTTAGTCAAATTACTTAGGATTTTCCTCTTATTACATCATATTTTATGTATAATAAAGTTGTAAATAATTGAAAAACTCAATTGCTCCAATAATTTAACTACATTTTATCAAATTATGATTTCTTTCTTGGTCTTTTAATTAAAATAACGAATAATTCTAATGTTTTTCGCATAAATTATATACCCAATGAGTCGACCTGCCTCGACCCGTGCCCCATAATAAATTACCCGACCCGTACCCGACCTGCCACGGGACGGGAATGGATATCGAGATACCCGCCCCGAACCTGCCCATTGTCATTCCTAGTCAAACCAAAGAAACAAACACGATGGACCCGTTCGATAGTCCTTGTAACCAACACGTCATAGATGATCGCCAAGTCTGTACATTGTCTAATCTGCCTTCAGTTAGCGTAAATGCGCTCTATTCCCTGGCTGATTCGCTTAAAGCCTCTACTCTTAACCTGCAAGGATACAACCTCCATAACCCAAATCCACGCCTTGCTGATCACTGTCGGTCTCTACCCCAATGGCAGCACCGTCAGTCGCTTAATCGCTTCGTATGCCCGCGCCGGCGGCATAGAAACCGCACGCCAAGTGTTCGACAAAACGCCTCAGAGAGGCGTTGATGCATGGAACTCGATCATCGTTGCGTACTCTCATGAACGTTCCCCAAGTCAAGTTCTGGGTCTTTACCATAGAATGATAACCGAGGGAGTTAGGCCTGATAGCTCTACTTTTACTGTGGCACTCAAAGCTTGCTCGACCTTGCCGGACTTACACGTGGGAAAGGAAATTTGGCGTCAAGCTGTGGATTTTGGATACCAGGGTGATGTGTTTGTTGCGTCGTCTGTTCTAAATTTGTTGGCCAAGTGCGGGAGATTGGATGAAGCGAAGGCGGTGTTTGATAAGATGGCCAGGAGAGATGTTGTGAGCTGGACCACTATGGTAACTGGGATCCTGCGCAGTGGACAGCCGTTAGAAGCAGTGGACATGTACAGGAGAATGCAGAAGGAGGGGATTGAAGGAGATGGGGTTATAATGGTGGGCTTAATCCAGGCTTGCTCTGAACTTGGAGAAATTACGGTGGGTCTTTCAGTTCACGGATACATGGTTAGGAGAGAGATACATATGAATGATGTAGTTGTTAGGACTAGCCTTGTGGATATGTATGCTAAATGCGGAAAATTGGAGCTTGCTTCTCGTGTTTTCAGAGAGATTCGTTTTAAAAATGCTGTTTCCTGGGGTGCGCTGATATCCGGCTATGCGCAAAATGGTATTGCAGGAACTGCACTTGAATTGTTGATTGAGATGCAGAGTTCTGGGGTGAAGCCAGATTCAGTTTCTCTCATCAGTGCAGTTTTGGCATGTTCACAAGTAGGGCAATTGAAACTAGGGAAGTCAGTACACGGATATATCCTTAGAAGGCTCAACTTCGAGCAGATTTTAGCCACTGCTTTGGTAGACATGTATGCCAAATGTGGATCACTTGCTTGTGCTCGAATTTTGTTTGACCGAGTAGATTCAAGAGATCTAATAATGTGGAATGCCATGATTTCCAGCTATGGGATCCATGGCCATGGAGAGGAAGCCCTCTCACTCTTTCTAGAGATGACAGTAACAGAAGACGTGAAACCAGATCATACAACTTTTGCTTCACTTCTTTCAGCTCTGAGTCACTCAGGATTAGTGGAAGCAGGGAAATGTTGGTTTCATAAAATGGTCAACGAATTTAAGATTCAAGCTAGTGAGAAGCACTTTGCATGCATGGTCGATCTTTTATCCAGGGCAGGGCGAGTGGAAGAAGCATGTCAGCTCATTGAGTCCATGGACTCTGAACCAGGACTTGCTGTTTGGGTTTCCCTATTGTCAGGCTGTCATAACTGCAGGAACGTAATGATAGGAGAGGTGGCAGCAAAGAAGATACTTGAGTCGAACGCAAATGACTCTGGAACTTATTCGTTGGTTTCTAACTTCTTTTCCATGGCCAAGAAGTGGGATGAAGTCTCTGTTTCAAGGAGGACCATGAAAAGGGCGGGAATGAGGAAAGTGCCTGGTTTTAGTTCAGTGGAAGTGAATGGAAAACACCAAGCTTTTCTAATGGAAGACAGGAACCACCATCAGTACGAGGATATCTTACAAACAATGGATAATTTGGTACATGAGATGACATCCATCAGTGCAAATCAAGACAGCGTATGTTTACTGAATGATCTTCTAGGGGACTAGAGTACCTGCAGAAAAGGCTGGTTGTATGATTTGACTGCCTAATCTTCTGGTACATGTCCTGAGCAGCTTTGTTTCTTCCAGTTGGACTGATACAATACCAATCATTCACCTACACTGCAATGGCTTATTCATCCTATTCCAAAATGCCGCTGCAACGACTGAGATATCTGACCCAGTTTTCACTCCTAGCTTTTGCCAAAACCACGTGCTGTCTTTCGTGGCATTACTTCGCTGAAGTTTTCTTGTTCTGGATTCTCAATATCATAAGTTTTGCAGAAACCAAGGGCAGAAATATGCAGTGCGAGGTATTACCATGAGAATCTAGACGGCAGAAATGGAGAGGCTTTCCGGCACCAAAGTGAAAGTGGCGGGTCTTTCATGGAGCCTGAATTGCTTCCTTTTATATGCTTTAGGTCTGTGCAGAAGCACACAGAAACGTGGGTTGCACGCTTTCATTTCATGAAGCTAACATGCGAGCGGCAGATAATGCTTATGCTTGTAAGTGACCTGCTCTTTCAATTTTCAGATGTCGGGAAAGAGCTCAGATAGATAGATATATGCCCGTTTGTATCTGCATTGTACGTGTAGTAAAACAGCACCAAAATTTGTCTTTTCAAAGCTGCTTCGTACTACACAGCTGTTAATTTGGCAAGCATATTTAGCCTGCTGCAGAAAATTTGAGACCCGATGTACAAGAAATGACGACGATTTGACAAATGACAATTCTCTTAGCCGCTGGCTTGTTTCCAAGTACAATTATCAATGGCCTATCTCTTATGGAAAATTTTATGATTGGAAGGAAACCAGAACGGATCAATGAGCCAGAGTCTATATATTCAACAACTTCAAATCTTCTAGATATGTTTGGTATTACAAATCAGTCCCCTATTCTACAAAACGAAGCATGCTGCCTCCCTCCACCTCTGCACCCTTGCCATAACTCGTGACACCATTTCCAGCAAATGAAGCACATCCAGCACCGTTTTGAAAGTTCCACTGAGACAAAAACAGGTTATCATTTCTCATCTTCACTCCTTCTCAACTCTTGTATCCTTGAGCTTGAGCCTGAAGGTTTTGGTTGTCTTCAAGCAACCGGTCGTATTCCAGCAACAGATCTGCAGATTGTTTCTGGAGGGCGGTGACATGGCCTTCAGCTGTTTCAATCTTCTTATCCTTTTCTTCTGCTTCGAGCTTTGCCTTCTTCAAGTCTTCTGATAGAGCTGAGATTTTTTCCTGAAGCTGCTTAATTTTCTTGGAAGCTTTCTCTTCCTTATCTTTGAGCTGCACGTTCTCTTTTTGAAGCTTTTCGAACTCATCTTTTGATGATCCAACGCTGCCTTTGAGACCGATTAGCTTTTTGAGATAGTGGTGCATACGATCAATCACAAACCCGAGGAACAGTGTAAAACCTGCCACATCAAAATGAAACAATTTGAGATGTAGGAAATAAAAAGCTTTTTTCGACACAGTTTGTTTCCACTGAATCACTGGCAGTTCTCAGGAGCTAAAAGGAGCAGCATCAGTCACCTCAGCAACAAGAAAACTCCAGACAACATGAGATAGAACATCAATTGAACTGATAAATGTAAAGGCACATCTCAAGAAAGAACCGATAGTGGCTTTTCTATCCAGCTCAGTAAAATGTAGCCTAAAGGCTAAAAGTAAATGATCCGAGTCCTATCAATTCCAGTCGTGGAGAAGTTAACTGCCATGTATCACAGGAAAACAGTAGTCCTTGGAAGACGAAAGCATCAAGAACAATACTTTCAAGCTACCATATGGCCTCAATAGCGCATTCCGTTTTTTCTCTTCACTCGAGATACCAATTCCCACATTTCCTAGCACCCATGAAGGCTGCTCTTGTGATTTGGCTTGTTTAATTTTCCATACTGTCATCAGTATGAATAAATATACACTATCATATAAGTGAATCTAAATCCATCAATGCATTCACCAGCATAAGGCCTTATTGCACATAGAACCTCACATCATCAGCATTGCAAAACATCATCCAGATCTTCTCCTTCGCAAGTTAAGGGACCTACCTAGAGCTTCAAGGCTGCTCTAAAACAAAGTTCCATGGCTGTATCAGCAGAGTGAAGGGAACATTGCCAATTTTCTGTTCCTAGAATTACATCCCATTTTTAACTCAACTCCTTAACTCAACTTTTCAAACTGATCAGGCAATCACATCCACATAATTTTACCAACTTTTAGTTTCAAGCTGCACTCTGAAAGATCACTGCCAAAGCGACATACAAACACGAACTTCCTCGTCCTAGCAAAAAGACCCTCAATCGCCCTCAGTCACACCTAGGCCACGACACTTGCGTAATCATCCATGACTGAAATTCCAACAACAATAACAACCAGCAGTACAGAACAGGAGCAAGGAAATCCGAGGATGTTACCTATGAGTGAAGCCTCGAGCAAGTGGCTTCTCCAGAGAACTTGGTCCATAGGCGACAGAGTACCAAGCTTGGCTCCTTTGTTTTGGATCTTCACGATGCTCATGAGGTACGACAATAGGATCACAAACATAGTACCAGCAATTGTTTTCACACTGGCGGGACCTTTCCCCATCTTCACCTGATCCAAACTCTTGAGCACCAGTTCCCTCAAAGGCCCGATCTTTACTAGCAGCAAGAATGCCATGGCCACTTCCGCAAACAAAACCAAGAACAGCAACTGGGTCATCTTTGCTTTTCACCTTTTAACTCCCACCAAAGAATGAAAAAGAAGCAGCAACCAGGGTGTCTATCTCGAGACGAACAAGATGAATTTTTTTCTTTTGGGGTGGGGGAATGAAAGGGCTATAGATCCATGGGGAAGAGTTGAAGAAATGAAATTTTAGGTGGAACCAGCTGGAATCAAATGGTGGGGGTTTTTAAGTAGTTCGTAAGGAACACGAAAGTGGCAGAGAAGGCGGAAGCTACAGATCTGCGCTGTGAAGAAGGTGGAAGCTTTTGGCTAAGAAGCCACACTTTTGTCACTTTAACTCTTTCAGTTCGTCATAAAGTATAGATGGGAAGAGGGTTTTAGTTTAGAGCTGATAAATGAGGAAGCTGCCCTTTCTTTTTCCTCTTTGCAGAGTACACCTCCTTGGAGATGGAGAAGGAAAACACATACACCGGAAATTTGAGGTAGAAATCAGAAATGGCATCCGTATTCACTGTCATCGGTCAAGCTGCTCAACTACATAAGGACTTCATATGTTCGGGCTTCCAGGGAGTTTAATAAAATGGGAACAAAGGATTTTGTTTGTTCCAAGAAGGCAATTTTTTTTTTGAAATGTTATGATAAGGTTCTAGTGATGGCAATGGAGAGTAGGGATGGCAACAAAATCCGAACTCACGGGTACCCACCCGATTCAACCCGGTCAACGCGGGTAAAATCCGTGTTGACGGGTTTTGGGCTGGGTTTGGGCTTAAACCCGTTCACTATTCATCGAGTTGAGTTGAGTTTGGGTTTAGATAAACCCGACCCATGGGTACCCGCCCACACCCATATAATTAATTTTCTCGGTATATTTAATATTCTAAACAACTAATCTTATTTTTGTTTGTGGAGACATGTCTAATTTTTCTTTCTAATTGTGTAGAACGAAGTTGATGTTATCGAGTGGAGAGTGAAAAAACTTAATTGAAAGGAAGAAGTTTTCAATTGATCATGTTATTTATGGATAATTTATGATTTGCTTCAATTTTCTTGAGTTTTCTAGATTGGTGTTGAACAATTTGTATAGTTAATTTGTGATTTGCTTGAATTTCTAGAATGCTGTTTTATATATGAATAATTTGTATTGAGAGATTGATATTTGGTTTTAATTTTGATAGGAACTTGTTATTGTAATTTTTTACGACAAAAACCCGTGAGTGCCCATGAACCCGCGGATACCCAACGGGTTGGGTTGGGTTTGAGTTTTTATAACCCGGTGGGTTTTACCCCGGGTTTTTTTTCACGGATAAACCCATGGGTTTGGGTTTGGCAAAACCCGACCCAACCCAACCCATTGCCATCCCTAATGGAGAGGTGATAGAAACCTATTTCTAGGGTTCTATCGATTGGGTTGGGAATTGATTGAGATTTAGGGATTTAGAAGAGAATTAGGGATTAGGAACAGAATTTAGGGAGAAGAAGAACTGAATGGCCGACGGCCAGATTAGGGGAGAAGAGAGTTTGAGAGGATTAGGAGAGATTAGGTTTGAAAGGATACTTTGATAATTCTTTCTTGATTCATTCTGAATAAAACACAGAGTACATATTTATAACGAAAGACTGGAAAAACCTAATAGACTATCCTATTATGACTCAAATACTACTAACCATATATAATAATTTCCTAATTATAGTAATTATGATAATTATGAATAAACCCGGAAATTGGGTTTCTATCATCCCCTCCCCCTTCAAACCAACCTTGTCCTCAAGGTTGACCGACTCGACCCATTTCTTCACATCGCCCGTGTAGACCGCGCCTTGTCTCCTCCACTCCTCGCGCTTTCTTTTCTTCCAATCAGGCTCCAATTCTTCACTTGACCTCCGTTTTTCGACCTTTTGTTGCTGATTCAAGTCTTTGAATTTCACCTCTATGGGCCCACTAATTGCTTCATTGACCAAGTCGAACTTCAATAGCTCCTCCTTTGTGGGTATCACACTCCGGCAACTTAAAGAATCCAAAGATTCGTTCCTTTTCAAGAACGCATCTTTAAGTACTAACTCGTCAAGGCCTTTATACTTCTTTCTTGGAGCTAGCCCATTAATTTGCTTAATGGAGCCTTCAATCTTGTTTGGGTCATCCTCTTTTAAAAGGTCATATTTCAAGCCCACAGAATTAGGTGCCCAAGCAATTGAGCCCATTTCAAACAATAGAGCTCTAATCAAGCTACCCACCTTCACTTTCTCCGGCCTGAGATTTGACTTACGCAAAACAGTGACCAGCCCATCGGAACACTCGATCTGACTGCTTCGGTCCAACTAGGCTCGACCCAGCTGCTCTATGCGGATGGAGGAGGTCCGAAGAACGCTGTCGCCGCTCTCCTTCCTCGACTCTTCCTCCTGTCCAACGCGACCCGCCGCCCTGCTGGTTTTCTTCTCCCTCGACGGCCCGACCCCAGGCGGCATTTTCTCCTCGAGCGCGCCGTCCACGAGCCGAATCCCAGGAAAATCCGATGCCATGCCTCTCCGCCGCTGTTTCTTCTCGATCGACAACTTGGCGGAATCTTCCTTGCATCCTCGTGTAGCTCGAGACCTCGGTGATACAACCCGAGAACCCTTCATCGCCTCGCCTTCCAGTTCCCGGTTGGCACCAGTCATCCTCGCCGTCCCGTCGGTTGATAACGCGGTGGCCTCAAGTTTAGAGATGGAGGGGGCCTTCTCCTTGGCTGAAACTTGTGGACGAATCGGTGAAGACGCGGACGAGGCAACGGTGATGCTCGACGCGTCGGTCGCCGGCTCCACTTCATCGGGCTTCAACTTCTTCCGAAACTTCCAATTGAACCTTGAACTCTTCACCAACAAATTCCCAATTAGAGGTTCAGCCTCTTTGAGATTTACCTGCAATACCTCCTCCACTTTCAGATTGGATTCAATCTTCTCTGCGAATGACTCTGCTGCCACGACCGAGGTGATTGCCGTCCTTGAAGCGGCAGCGACGGTGGTTGGTGATGCCGGCAAGGCAAGGTGGTCAAGCGTGGAGGTCGATGTCGGCAGCAGCTGTTGTTCGCGTGTAATTTCGGCTTCCTGAACTTCTTCTTTGGCAATGGATGATGGAAGTACGGCGACTGCTGCACCATGGTTCGATTGCTCGTCAGTTATGGTGATGATGTTAGGGATGGCAGCTGAGGGCGAAATAGGCTCCGAGACAACCTCCTCGACTTCCTTCGCGGTCGTTGCGGTCGAGGGAGAATGTGGAGCTTTACTCCTGGCAGCTTCTTTGTCGAGGACTGACTCGGCTCGCCTCACCAACCTTTCTGCTTCTTCACCCTCAGTCAGGGGCGCCTTCCCATGAGCCTTCTGCCCACCATCAAATCCATCTCTAGGGCCTTGCTGCTTCTTTCTGAACTTCCACCGGTCGATTGGAGGATTAAATTGGACTGGCGTTGATATGGAAGCAACCTGGACTGATGCTGGGGCAACATCGGAGGTTGGTGGTGATCGTGAGGCGATTTGAAGGGGTGTCCGAGGCGGCTGCCGGTCGACAAGGATCTCGCCAACCGGACCTTCTTTTTCTTCGAACACCTCAGGGACCGTCGTCCTTGCTACTTTACCCTGATCCTCCTTGAGCAAGCCTGTAGCGACTCCCATCACGGTGGTCATCACGACCTCATCAGCCATGACGGGCAGCGGTGGCGCTTCCTTCCTCGACAACTCGGCGGTGATCACCACAGGCTGCTGTTGTTCGAGGATCTCGACAACGGCTTTGACGGGACGAGCAACGGCTCGTGATGATGCTGAGGATGATGGCGCCCCAATGATAGTGGTTGCTGATGTGGAAGTGGCACCGATAGCTAGGCCTTGCGGCAGCAACTTCCTAGCCGCATCCTCCCGCTTCGCCGCCCTCATCCATGCCTCTTGATTACGGCGTTCCAAGGTCTGCTCCAGCAATGCTTATAGCCGTTACCACTCGGCATCGAAGAACTGTAACAAGCTCATTATGGTGCAATCGTCCCTAGTTCAGAGTTGTGACGAACTCAATCTCGGAACCGGGCTCTGATACCAGATGATAGAAACCTATTTCTAGGGTTCTATCGATTGGGTTGGGAATTTGGGAATTGATTGAGATTTAGGGATCTAGAAGAGAATTAGGGATTAGGAACAGAATTTAGGGAGAAGAAGAACTGAATGGCCGACGGCCAGATTAGGGGAGAAGAGAGTTTGAGAGGATTAGGAGAGATTAGGTTTGAAAGGATACTTTGATAATTCTTTCTTGATTCATTCTGAATAAAACGCAGAGTACATATTTATAACGAAAGGCTGGAAAAACCTAATAGACTATCCTATTATGACTCAAATACTACTAACCATATATAATAATTTCCTAATTATAGTAATTATGATAATTATGAATAAACCCGGAAATTGGGTTTCTATCAAGAGGGCAGTAACTCAACACCCATGCTCCATCCCACGTTACTGCGGGTCAGGGCGGAAGTAGATACTCATATGATATAGATACTTTAAGAAATTGAGATAAAATTGGTCAAGAACGGGACGGGGGCGAGGCAGGGTGGAAGTAGATACTCATATGATATATATATATATATATATAGCGGCTACTTCGGTGCACTAACTTTAAAAGTGTCCATAATACATCAAATTTTGAACTTTAATTAGTACTCTCAATCTAATATGATGATATGACATATAATCATAACAAATCAATCTATTACCCTAACCCCTTAACTTTCAATTTTGAATCCCAACTCAAAATCCCAAATTGTAAACCTAAACCCTAACCCTAAATCCCTAAATCCTAAATCCTTTGAATTAAAGTAAATTGTGAAAGGATTATTTTCAAATTCAAGTGCTTCTTGTTCACAATATCATAAGCAACAATTGATACCATTTTGACATGAATCGCATGCTCAGAATGACAATTATGATGCGGGTGCACTGAGTGCACCTGAAAAAGTGGGTGCACCGAATACTCTACCATATGTATATATATATATATGAATAGATACTGTAAGAAATTGAGGTAAAATTGGTCAAGAACGGGGCGAGGCAAGATGGTTCAAAAGTAGATACTCATGTCCCGCTCCACGCTACTACGAGTCAGGTAATACACGTCCCATCGCGGGTTAAGTCGATTAATACCAGGGGGCAAGTTCAAATTGCCATCACTACTAAAGAGTTCGAGATAAAATGTAAGCCAGTTGAATCTGATATAGTTGGTGTTGGTCATGAAATCGAATGTAATACTATCGATATAATTGTTTTCGGTCCCTAAGCAAAATGATGTCATTTAAGTAAATTTAATAAACAAAAAAACATGTGATTTATTTCACAAATTTAAAGCTATATATAGATATTATATGTTGGATTCAACTATAAAGGTTTGGTTGTTGTCGTTATTGTATTTAAATATGAATATTTGTTATTTTGTTTGGAGTGTTGTATTTTATTTAAATATGAATGTAGATTGTAAGTAGATTGTTTTTCAAATATATCTTACAAATACTGAAATTCATTTGATATTAATTGTTTTCACATTTACTTATTTTGTTCAACCAGTATAAATCAGTTGTTATCCATTTGAACTATATCACTTGCTAAATTGATGCAATGATTAAACCAGTTTGACAAAGATGATTGACATATGTATGGATGCTTGGCTTAGCCAGCACATAATTACATCAATTATTAATATAAAACTAGGTGGCGATGTCGCGCCTTGTCGCGGAGCGGAGATAGCATATGAGCATGTATTATGTGGTCTGTTATCATGTTTTGTTAGTATTATTAGTCTAAAATTAATTTTTGTTAGCTGTTTTGTTAGTAATATTGACTAGAAAAAGATATATGGTGGTCAACAACCAATTTATTTTTTTTTTGAAAATTTTGGCTAGTAAATGATATTTACCTAAACCCAAGTAGACCCATTGATTATGGGTAGGGTATGGGTGACCGCCATATATGGATATTTACTTCCATAATATAAATTTGTATGAGTTGGGTACTTGGGTATGGATACCCATTTATTCGAGGGTGTTTTAATTACACATACAAAAATTAGACCTATTTATAGAACTAAAAAAGTTTAGGTACCAAAATGTAATACACAAAAGATCTATTAAGTTTAGGTGCCAAAAAATAAATTTAGGTTATAAATATAAAGATCTATTAAGTTTAGGTACCGAACTGTAAGTTGCATACTTGAGGCTTAATTCCTTTTATGGTGATGTATTTAAGATGATAATTATTTACTTTTTGATAGAAAAATGAAAACTATTTATTTGATATGTGTAGATACCTAGCGAAACATTCCATGTATAATTGTTGAAAATTCTAGCCCGGGAGAAAAAGAAAGACTCCAGAGAGAAGCAAAAAGAATACGAACTGAAACTCGCTTAAAATTTCACGCCTTCAAATTCCATAGTGGAAAATGACGACTTTCTAATAAGTAATAACCATATATATTTATTTTTAATTGGACTCGACATTGAGCTGAAAAGTTAGTGGTTCATGGTTCAATTATTAATTCTCTAAACTGTTGGTGAGTCGTGTATGGACCCGTTCTAGATACCAAAACATAATTATTCAATGATTTTACATTAATATTAAATTTGGTGTGTCAAAATGAAAAATGTAAATTATAGTGACTAAATTGTGATTTAATTAAATTTGGGGTATTAAAATATGAATAGTTACGCAACAGTAACCGTACTTCATGTTTATATATATGAATTGGGTTAATGACACATTTGGTGACTGTGGTTACTAAATTGTGTCATGTTTACTCACTAAAAAAGTTAATATCAAATTTGGTCACTCTAATTACTAAAACTTGTCATATTTAGTCACTCTTCGTTAGTCTCCATCCAACTCCGTTAATGGAGTCCGTTATGTGGCGGCGTGGCTAACGGGAGCGCCTAGTCAGCGCCATTTTGACCCAAAAATGGTCACACCCGGCCCGCCGCGTCACTAAACCTGCCATGTCATACATCCAACCCAACCCATTAACCCAACCCGAGCCCGTCACCACCACTAACATACCTACCCGTCGTCCCACCACCATCGCAACCACCATCCTCTAGCGACCACATCGGCCGGAGGCAACCCGACCACTCCACGCCTTAAGTCTTGCTTCTTCTCCAGGCCAGCCTTGCGCTGTCGTACATCTTCTTCCTCCAATCTCAGTACTAGTACCATAACCGCAGCAGCAAAAGACAGCCCTGCCTGAAACACCCTAACCCGGCCGGGTACTACTCTTACTAAAATTCCCTTGATAAATAAAATACTCAAATCTCAAATTTCAACTGGGAAACCATTTTCATAAATAAAATACTGAAAACACACACTTGTAGCTCAGAGCAAAGCCCTAACACGTGGGCAAATTAAACTCAAACTTTAAAATCTCAATCTCATCTCCAGTCTATACTCATAATCATAAGATGTAAATAACTAGGTGGTCTATATCGTTGTTGCTACTGAGAATCTTAACTAGGCATCCTCCGTGACGCTTGCACTGCCCTCCTCTAGCTGGCTGCCCTCGAACTTTTCCTCTCAAACTCGCTGCTCTCTAACTGCTCCTCTAGCTCCTTCCTCTTCGAACTGGTGAGTGAGATGTGGTCAGTCTACGCCCTTACGTTTTAAACTTTCCTATACTTGAGTACTTTGCTTAAACACTTAACTTTAACTGGTGGAAGTTGTTTTGTACTTCCAAACTTAAAACCTTAACTCTTAAACTTTGAGGGAGTTGAAGTTCCTCTCCTCTCTTAAAGCTCAAATCTTGACTTAAATACTTGACTGACACGGGGATCCCTCACTAGCTAGTCCGGTTGCCAACTCATACGTATGAGAAGCCATCCAGGCTTTCCTTAAACTTAAACTTAAACTTAGTTAGGGAAGTCGTAACGATTCATCCCCCTAACATCTTAAACTTATCGTGGTGGCTCTTCACCACGATTCTCAAGGGCATAACTGCTGCCCATCTTAAAAGTCTCAAGAGCATAACTGCTGCTCTATCTCAAAGATCTCAAGAGCATAACTGCTGCTCTATCTGAAAATCTCAAATGGCAACGGACTGGCGCTAGTGACTAAAAACACTTAAAACGACTTCACCTTCTTGAAGGTGAGTTACCTCTTAAAAAGACCTTGTTTCTTACTCTTTAATAATAACTTATACTCGTAAAAATTTCAGAGTAATTAATAAACACTCTCTTCAAGCATAGCTCAAACAAAATCACCTCAAATAGCACAAAATCATCTCAAACCATAACTCAAGCAAGGCACAAATAATCAATCATACACATAACCACAGCAACGATAACCAATTCGCTAAAATACTTAAAATCGTAATGCTTAAAAGAATACGTAAGACGTAGAATTTACCCCATTTACACTCACCTTCTTGATCAGGTCGACTTGGCTTGAGCTAACCACCCTACAACGACGATTGCTTTGCCATAGTCTTACTTGAAAAATCCACGCGGCTCTAACCTTTATTCCTCCTGCTTGCTTAATCGCTTGAAAAATTCACGCGGCTCTAACCTTTATTCCTCCTGCTTGTTTAATCGCTCACGGCCCATCTCCTGCTTGCTTAAGCAGGTAGCTGACGTAGTAAATAGGCATCCGACCGTGGCACTGACACACCGATAATGGTCCTACTGCTTAAGTAAGCAGGTAGCTGACGTAGTAAATAGGCATCCGACCGTGGCACTGACACACCGATAATGGTCCTACTTGCTTAAGCAGTAGATCCAATGATGCCCACTCAACAATGGAATCGTCTTTTTGTTGCCCTCCCTCAATCACCTCCTTGCTTAAGCTAGCACCTCACGTAGCAGAGGGAGATAGCTCCACTTGGTTGCGGTGCTGCCGTTAGAAAGTGAAAGAGCAGGCTGGTCCATTAATCGCAAGCAGCCTGGTCCATTATCGGAAGCTAGCTTCTCCCGTAGGAGGCAGCCCTATCCCGCTGCTTCCTTGTCTGCTGCCGTTGGAGAGTGCAACGAGGCTTGTCCATCATCGGGGGAGTTCTCTTGGCGACGGAAAGCAGGAGCAAACTCTCTTAGCGGCAAGCAAGCTGCTCTCAATAGTAGGCAGCCCAAACCCCCTGCCGCCTCTGCCAAGCAAGCTGCTCTCATAGTAGATAGCCACCGCAGCAGATGATTGATGCGCGGCGAGAGCAATCGCCCGCTTCTCCGCTAAAATTGACACGAGACTGCAAAATCCCTCGTCCAAGCTGCTTTCAGTGAAGTAAGGGTTTTGCTCTTTGGGCTGAGGCCGAGTAGACCTTAGGGTTTATTATTATTATTTTTTTAAATAATAATAACAATTATGTTCTTATTATTATTATTATTATTATTATTATTATTATTATTATTATTCCTAGCACGCGATTGTAATCCTTAGTACGTAATCGTTACTCAAACCGTTCACGTATTATGGTCGAACCTTAACACAAAGGTCGGGGTGTAACACTGCCCCCCATTGTAGAACCATGCACAATACTCCCAGGGTCACCACGGCGAAGCTCACTGCAGCTAGCCCGAAGCCCAAGCACGGCTCCAATCCTCCCTCTCCTCGATCTCCTCTTAGTTTATCTCTCTTCAAGGACAACTTCAAGTTCAGAGTAAGCCCCTTCATTTTTCTCCTTTTCATTTGGGTGAAATTCTTGCAACCAGGATATGGAATTGAGGAGAAGAGGGTTGTATGGTGGAATCTCCATCGCTATCCACAAGAATCTCCATCCTGACGCCGCCAACAACAATGTCAAGCCTAAAATTTGAGGAGAAGAGGGTTGTAGTGGTGGAATCTTCGCCCACAACCGTAAGGAAGGAGTCGACGCCACCGCTTCAGCAACAACCATTAACGCCTAAACTATCCGACTTGAGGTCTTACGATGACGAAGAGCCGCAATGGGGGAATCAATCTAGGGTTTCGTCCACTGCTGTCGGCGCTCGATGTTGGAAGCTGACGACGGCTCGCGACGAATGTTGATTTGAGGGTTTCCTTGTTTGCTGCGATGGAGGAAACTAACAGCGGCGCCTGACGAAGAAGAAGAAAACAATGCGTCTTCGAAGGAGGATCCGGGACAAGGTGGTATCGTGGAGCTCTTCATCTTTCCCTGGAGTTCAATCGAAAATGGTTGAACCTAGAGGAAGGAGCAGAGCTTCGCGAGGAAGAAGAAAGGTTTTTGGTCTGAAAAAGGCCACTAACCAATTAAATTTTCCAGTTTTGTTAGCTGGGCTAGGATTTGGTTTTGGGTCGGGTTGGGTTAATGATTTGGGTTGAGTATATGACATGGCGGGTTTAGTGACATGGCGGGTCGGGTTTGACCATTTCCGGGTCAAAAAGACGCTGACTAGGCGCTTCCGTTAGCCACGTCAGCAGACAACGAACTCCATTAACGGAATTGGACGGAGACTAATGGAGAGTGACTAAATATGACTTGTTTTAGTAATTAGAGTGACCAAATTTGATATTAACTTTTTTAGTGACTAAACATGACACAATTTAGTAATCACAGTGACCAAATGTGGCATTAACCCTATATTAATTACTAGACTTGGTTAGTGGAGATTTTCTTGTTGATGTTGCTTGGTAAATATAAGCACCAATATGTTCGTTAAGTGCAAAGTAACCATAATGATTTTATCAGGGTGTAGCTCTTATAGAAACCAAGACCTAGGTGTTCCCGGATTGTTTCTAAGAATTGGGAATAAATAGATCAATTAGGGATTGATCGAGCCCAGGGATAAGAGAGGGGATTGAGAGATTGGGATCGTTCTAATTATTTTACTAAAATTTGTCCCCTAATTTCATTTACATAATATATATAAACCCGTCAATTTTGACAATTACCCAAACAATTACTTCCCAACAAAAGAACCAATATTTCCCTAAAATCCATCACAAATCCTAGCAAATTCATAAACAATAATACACTGAAAAAATGAATTCAAATGATTAAATAGAAAATATTATTGTTTCTATCATCCCCGCCTCCTGGAGAGCAACCTTGCTCTCAATGTTGAACCTCAGCAGCCTGGTTCGCCGTCCTTTGTTCCTCCGCGTCATCCTCATTCTCCTAGAGCCCCACCAACTTCATCAAATATGGCTTCGTGCGCTGGTGGCTAAACGTGAATCTCTCATTGTAGTTGAAGCATTTTCCTTCTTACATCTTCTGCTCGTTCCAAACGGGAGATAGTCTAACAAACCCCTTTGGAGGATCTCGGGATTTGGGTCGAGCTAACCCCAACGTGGCTAGAACGGTAGATGTCATGGCAGCACCAACAAATCTAAAGGCAAATCACAAGGATTCAGGCTTAAATACCTTGACTACAACTGCGATCTTGGGTCGGATGCCTGCCAGGCACAAGCCGACCAGAGTTTCCTCGCCACACCCTTGCACATGTTCTCCAGCTTGAGGAACTTTGCCCTGTAATCCGCCACTATCCTGGTTTGCCTAGCTTAGCCAGTTGCTCCGGAGCCCACCCCTCTGACCTTCCAAACTGGTAATTGAGCTCCACTTGGAACCTCGAACATATAATCAAGGTCTCTGCCTAACCATAAGATCTCTCCAACCACTCCAACCATTGAAAGGCATCCCTCTCTAAGTAGAAAGACACTAGATGCGTCTTCCTCTCCTCCTTATTGGGATGGTTCTTGAACCACCTGTCAGCAACATACAACCATAGACCAAAATCCTCATGGAAATTGAATTCTGGAAATTCAATGGTCGGCGGCCTAGCTCTGATCACAAGATCATCATCACCATCATATATGTGGTTGTAACCACCACACCTTATGTTATTGTTGCTTCCTGTCAAGGGTTGTGGTAGCCATGTTGTTCCCTATCATTTCGTCCTACCATCTCATCATCGTCGGGGTAGCTCTCATAACCCCTTAGCCTTACCCATCCACCTTGCCCATCATCGTGGAACCTACCTAATTGATTTGATTGTCACATTTTAGGTCCTAGGACGTAAATATGAACAAAAAATAAATTTCGGGATGACTGGATGCAAGAATGGTATTGAAAGGAGAAAGCAGAGAGAACACTGATAGAGGATATGACGTATTATTTCTCGTGTTTAGTGTCACGACCCATGATGTGGCCTTTTTCTCTAGGGCACGTGTCTGACGATTTCTTCTAGGAACACGATTTCTTCAAAAGGCAAACAATGTCTCGCATGCGCGTGAAGAAGTCACAGTCCTTGAACCGTGATATCAACACCAAAGCCCGAGTTTGTACCAAAATGATACGGCCGCGTCACGTGGCCGTGGTAGGGCAACTTCAACTTTTCTCCTATACGTGCATGAAACGAAACACTTAGAGACGAACACGGCCTGATGACACAGGCGTGTTTGGGACCTCGTTCGAGCTATTTCTGCAGACTATAATTCTGTAGCTGTGAATTGAGAGAGGGGAGAGCTGGGGTTTCACCCCCAAAACACCCAAGAGATGATTCTAGAGAGAGAGGTTATGGAGGGTTCTTGGAGCTAGATTCGAGGTGCCCAACCTCATTGGAGCTTGAAGATCATCCCTAGAAAATGAAGAGTAAAGATCTTGATGCTTGTATTGTAATCTCTCTCTGCTCTATGGATTAGTTCTCTTCACTTAGGTTGATGAATCCTAGTTCTAGATTTTGGATTGATATTGATGTATGTGACAAATCCTATGATTGACTACTCCTATTATCTATTTAATTGATGTTTATGATGAATTGCATTAGTTTTGATCCCCCTACATGTCAATTTGGCTTTGACCTAGGAGAGAGAATTTCTCCTTAGGTTCAATTAAGCTCCTCAATACTTCATTATAGGACATTTAATGGGTTTTGCCCAATCATGGGAATGGTTTGTGAACACCTCAATTTCCTTGGTCGGTTGTATGATATGCCTCTCTGGGTAGAGCAATTGAGCGGGATTGGATAACTCGAATAGAGAGTCCAATCTAGTATGGAATTCTCCACGGTAAACTATCGAGTCAATCAATCTAGAGTAGTACTCACATCTTTCAAATGAAGGAATTATGGGGATTCATGCCTAAGCGAGCTCCTACCTGGCAATTAGGTAGATTACTGGCTAGAGTAGTTTAGTTAGCTTACTTTCTTAATCACTATTCTTGTTTTGCTAGATAAAGAAACTAAGTGAAGTAACACTACATCAATAGACCCTAGGGTTAGATAATTTTATTTGATTCCACTATACTACACCCACTCGTTGGTTACACTTGGATTTTGATTGGGAGTGTATTTAGGGTCGAGTCAAGTTTTTCTGGTGTTGTTGCCTAGGAACACTGTTTATTGTTGGGAAAAAGGTGAATTATTTTAATCTTGCTTTTATTTTATTGCAATTTTGAGTTGTAACTTGCCTTTTCTCTCCATGTTTGTGTTGTTTCAACATCTTTCTCGTGAAAGGGAGTTAAGGGAAGAAAGAGAGTGAGTTTTGATTCAGGCTCAACCCAAAGAGGAGGAGTCTGAGGAAGTTGAAGAGTAGGAGTTTATAGTTGAAAACATGGCCAACTGAGACGATCAACAAGGTGACGAGGAGAAGAGCATGGGGTACTACATGTCCCCACGACAGGAGGATATCCAATTGAGCATCTTACATCCACCCGTACAGGCAAAAAACTTTAAGATCAAGTCCAATCTTATCTCGATGATCCATGGACTCGACAACGAGTGGCCAATAGAACACATCGACCAATTCTACAAGTTGACTGATGGCATCAAGATGAACAGTGTGCCTCAAGAAGCCCTTAGATTTAGACTTTTTACCTACTCTCTAAGTGGCAATGCTCGAAGTTAGTTAAAAAAACGACCCACTCTATCTATTGTCTCTTGGGAAGATTGGTCAAGAAGTTCATGGCACGATATTTCCCCCCATCCAAGACGGTGGAGATTCGAAGAAAAATCACCCATTTTACTCAAGAGGAGCATGAAAACTCTAAGGGATGCTTGGGAGCGTTACACTGAGATCTTTCTCCATTGCCCTTAACATGGATTCGATGAAGACTTCAAGATTGGTACATTCTACAATGGTCTCTTCCAGGAGGATCGTATGCTTATCAATTCCTTGTGTCAATGCAACATGCTCAACAAGACACCCCCACAAATGACTGAGCTATTTGGAGAAATGGTAGCCCAGAGGTACGATTGGGCATGACAAGAAGGAGAATTTGTTATCGTGATTAAAGTGTCCATGCAACCGAGTCAAGCCCCTCGCTTGAAGTAAAGATTGATGGACTGATTAAGATGCTAGTGAAGGATGGAAGTCGAGGGAAGAGCTAAGTGATGGCATGTGAGTGGTGTTCAAGCCCCAACCACGTGTTTGGAGGAGTGCCAAATTATTATGGAAGCTACCACATCAGAAGAGCAAGTCAATGTCATCTTGAATGCTAGGGGACCAACAACAACAACCCCTATAGCTTGACTGATATCACAGGATGGCAGAACCATCAGAATTTCTCGTGAGTATCATCAGCGATTCCAAGGCCACCGGGTTTCCAAGGACCAACCATTGGATATCAACCAAGAGTTCCATTCCCTCAACCAAAACCACAATTCCAAACTACAAAATTTCAATTTTAACAATATCGACCCTAAGGTGGTGAAGGTTATCAACATCAACAACAACAACCCGACAAGATCTCCAAGTTTGAAGATCTTGTCACCACCTTTGTGAGTTCAAGTCCTCAGAAGTTTAAAAATACTAAGAAGATCATGAAGATGGCTACAAGCAAGTTTTCTTCAGTTGAGGTAGGGCTAATGAGCCACCAAACTAGTCTCCAATACTTGGAGACACAAATCACCAATCTTGTTGAATCCCTTACCGAATGATCTCAAGGAGCCCTTCCATATAAAACCATAGCAAAGCCCAAAGATCAAAGAGCGGGGTTACATGTTATTGTGCTTACAAGTGGGAAGCTAACTCATGAGGAAGAACCAAAGAGATAGTTCAAGAAGAGACCCCTTAACCGGTTACTGAACGAGAACCTAAGGAGGAGAATGAACATGAGGCTAGGAATGTGAAGCCGACACTCCATCTCATGGTTAAGTACGAGCCTCAACTTCTTTCTCTTCAAGAATGCACAAAGACCGGTTGGACTAAGTTTGTGGAGATGCTCATGAAGCTCCATATCTCCATTCCACTCTTTGAGGCTTTGGCTTAAATGCCAAAGTATGCCAAGTTCTTCAAGGAGATACTCACTAAGAAAATGAAGTTTGAAGACCTCATCTCAGTCATATTGATCAAAGAGTGCTCCGCCATCATCTAGAACAAGCTTCCCTAGAAGCAACAAGATCCAGTGATTTTCACTATTCCCTTACACATTGATGCATTTCATATAGATAAATCCTTGGTGGATTTAGGTGCAAGCATAAAAGACATGCCTTTGAAGCTTTTTAAGAAGTTTGACCTAGGTGGACTAAAGGCAACTAAGCTGAGCGTGCCATTAACAGATAGATCGATAGTCCATCCTAAGGGTTTCATGCGGGCGTTCTAGTAAAGGTAGGAAAATTCTAATATATGGAAGATTTTGTTATCCTGGATATAAGTGATTATGTAGATGTGTCCCTTATTCTAAGGACACCCTTTCCTTGACACCAACAATGCATTAATCAATTTTAATGAAGGAACCTTGATCTTGAGGAATGGTGAGGAGCGTATTACCTTTTCAATTGCTAACAATGATAACTCAATGAATTTGAGTGAAATGAAATCAAAAGGGGATGTGGTTAAGGGCGTGATCCTTCCAAGGTGAGCGCCAAATGTAATTTTCGTGTTTTTGATGAGTTGTAGGATTCAAATCCGGGTGAGGCACCAAAAGGAAATGCCAAGAGGTATGGAGGTCAAAATTGAAAGGTATAATGTTGCCCCGACCAAAAAAAAAAAGGCCAAAGAGAAGATGGTTGGCTTTGAAGGCCACCCTTTGACAAAGGACGCTAGAGGCAACACGCCTCACCCCATGAATGTAGCGGATCCGCTTTCGGAGGCATCACGTTCTAAGGAATGAGATATGGCTCTGTCTAGCTATGGACGTAAACAAAGCATTTGTTAGGAGGGAATCCAACATAGGCTTGTGTTTCTTTTCTTTATTTTTTTTCTCTTTTTGTACGTGTGTTTGAGTCTAAGTATGCGAGTGTTGAAAACAATCTGTGCCCATGATTGCTTTGAATCGTTCATTGGATGTGTTGTGTTTGAGTTTGGGGCATGAATGAATCAAATGTGGATGAAAATTGACCAAGGCATAACTCTGTGTAATGTTCATGGTCTCTAGGCCGTGAAAATTGCACTTGCATGCGAGATGCATGGGATTTTCTGGTCATCTGCAAACTTCATGAACAATTTCCATAACTGTGAAGTCGACCACAAACTCACTGTTTTTATTCGTGATCGTGTTTCGTGTTATGTTCACGTTTTGATCGTGAACTTAACATGAAAACCGTGAAGACACCCCTCGAAAAGTAAAAGGGGCTTGAACTTCACCCGCCCTTTAGGCCCAAAGTCGCAGGAAAACTCTGTTTCTTCACCGAAAAACGTCGTCTCAGACTATTTTAAATGATTTAATAGACTTCTGGCCGTCCAAATAAAAAACCAAGCACATACCCACTACCCCTCCTCTAGGAGCTCATTTGTTGTAAATTTGGTGACGATCAGCAAACATTATTTAGCCGGTGACAAGGCTCTGGCAACTCCTCTAGTCAATTTTTGACCAGTTTCATACTCCCTCGCCTGTTCATTACCCTCTTTTACATCCCTACTACCTAGGTGTGTATTGATATTTTAACTTGTCAATTTGGAGACTTATTGAAGAATTTCCCGCATATGATGTATGCTTTGGCATTTGTTTGTTTGCTAGAATGGTTGAGCCAAACCATGCGTACCTCAAGTATTTGGTGAATCACAGACCTATGGGGGAAACTTCACAGTATGGAGCACTGGTCTCATAGGCTTCTAATGGCGCCTAGACTTCAACATGTTTGCAGATCCCTATTTCCAGGTTGCCATGTAAGCAATGGTCACTCATCCGTAGTGGCAGGGGCTCCTTAGCATTGACGAGCTGATTCTTTGTGAGCTAGGTATGGAGTTCTACTCCACATTTTGATACAAGCAGCCACTATGTCTCCACAACGAACCCTTCTTTGAGTTCTATTTGGGGGGTATCCGGCGCACCATTAACTATGACACCTTGGATTACATGAGAGCGATGGACCCCCAATTGTATATTAGGATATCTACCAAGAGCAGTACCAGGAGCATCAATTCTCATCTGGCCACATAAGGGCCAGTCTCTTCAGGATTCAGTGGAGGATTATCCACATGCTGCTAGCCCATTCTATCCTGCCATATGCCCGTGCCCAGGGGTAGGTGACTCTGAAAGGGATTGTGACCCTCCATACTCTGAGCAGACTCTGAGAGACTCCTTGGACCATGGACTACTTCTCCTCATGATTTGGACATGTCTTGTCCAGACTTCCTCTACTAATGGTTGGACCCGATGCTGAGTCATCACTGGGTTCTTCTTCAGCTTGGGTTGAGTCTTCCTCTTTTGGGATTGTCTTGACCTCATATAGAGACTTCTAATAGACTTCTCTGTCATTGGATCTCATCTTTATAATTAAAGATCTATACTATTCTATATATAGCTCATTTGGTCCTCTAGAGTTCTTCAATGCTTGATCCAAATCTCCTTAGGTTTCTTTGTACCTTCAAAGTCATAAAAGGCATGCCAAGAAGGCATTAAAGAGCAAAATCATAACCTAGGTCTATTAAAGACTTATTGATCAAATAGTTGTGATTTAGATAAGAAATCATATAGAAAGGGGCTAAAGATGCTTTAATAAAAGGGGAAAATGTATAAAAAATGAGATTGAAAAACACTATAAATAAAGGATCATCTATGAGACACCAAAAGTATAGGCCAAGAAGGAATGGAGGTCAGAGCTGAAACGCCTTTTGTTGCCCCGATCCAAAAACATGGGTAAATAAAAGATGATGAGCTTCAAAGGACACCCTTTGAAAAAGGACGTTAGAGGCAACAAACCTTGCCATGGGAATGTAGCGGATCCTCTCTCGGAGGAATCATGTTCTAAAGCATGAGATCCGACATTGTCTAGATATAGACGTAAAACAAAGAGCTTGCTGCAAGGCAACCCAACGTAGGTGATATGATCCCAATTTACCCCTTGGTTAAGGTTGGAATGCTTGCCAAAGGGTCTATCCATGTTGGAAGGAAAGATGGAAGAAATTGGTTAAGTGTTTGGACAGTTTCATGGTGCCTACTTTCCCGGTTTATATCTTACATCCTGGTCGATGGAAATACAAGGGAAGGATTGGGATTTGAAGTTAAAGTGTTTGTATACATGATTAAAGTCCTGGTTGAGCAAGAGCGAGCCGTTAAAGCCACTTTCCCAATGCCTCAAGCGCTATGTTGAAACTGGAAATCTGCCTGATTTTGGCTAAGTTCAGAATCAGTTTGAGTTGCCACCTTTGGAAGCTTATTCAAAGCAGATGAAGCATTGTCGATGTAAGAGTTGAGATGGAAGTTGAAGTTTGCAACTTGGGGAAGAAACGAATGAAGCCTATTTGGATCGAATCCCTCTGGAAGGCCTCGATCAGGCGCCTTAAAGTGGCTAGGAAGGCTGGAATGGATTGCTTGCGCATGAAGGCAGGATCTTGAGGTTGAAGCAACCGAGTTTTATTTCCTTTTTGAGTTGGGATTTTTGCTTCCTTGTTATATTAGAGTTAGATTTGAATCCTTGCTTGTTTTAAAATCGAATTAGGTTTTTCTATGTCTATTTAAAGGTTTGGAAGCCTCGTGTAAGGGAGTTTTGAGTTGAATGAAAATTGGGACTTTGTCACCCAAACCTTGCATTGTTGGTTGAGTTCTAGCTTCATGATTGCTTCCTAGAGCTTCAACCAAAACCAATCGAGCCTCTTCCCAAGTGCGAAGTTGCACCTTTGGTCCGTTTTTCGTATTAAGTTTGTTCAATTTGGTTTGAGCTGCGTATTTTGGTTCAAACAAGCACAAATGTGCTCATATTAGTAGGTTTATGTTTCTTTATTTAGTTTTCTCTTTTTGTGTGTGTGTGTGTGTTTGCTCATTGTGATAGCTTCCCCTCCCCCCCACCAAATGGTCCACTCACTTGTTTGACTTTTCACTTGCCATTATTCGGTAACTTCATTCCACCTCTATTATTCCTTCATTGAGGACAATTTCATGCTTAATTTTGTGTTTGTGTGTGTAGGGTGGAAATCGGTACGGTATCGGTATCCCAATGCCAAATAACGAAATCCCGAATATCAAATTACACCCTAAAATCAATCACAATCCCTAAATAATTTCGGTATCCCAATCCCTAAATATTTTGGTATCCCAATCAATACTTCGGTATCCCAATCGGTATTATCGAATACGAAATTAATAACCTTCGTAATTAATAATTAAATATATAAAGTATATTTAATTGTTTAATTTAGGGAAAAACGACTAAGCAAATAGTTTTGAGTTTGCCTAGAGCTAAGATATGGATAAGGAGAATGGTGGTGAGGTGACATCTCAAGTTCTTATCATTGGTAATCTTTAATTTGACGAATTGGAGGTTGAGAGACGACTAATACTATTGTTTGCTTTTTCGTGTTATGAAAATAACAAGAGATTAGGTGAGAGACGAGAGTGACTTAAAATGGAACGTCAATATTGAGTTGGATGGAGACTTCTAAGTAGTGCAATAGTGATAGAATGATCTATATATGTATAATTGAATGACACTCTTGGTGGTTGAGGGTCGTGTAGTAGTGAATGACTGAGTCTAGTTGAGACGATAAAATACACACTAACTTATACTTCGATATTGATCATTATTTCGGTATGTACCGATCCCAATCCCTAATACCGAATAAAAATTGAAATCAATCCCAAGAAATAATACGTGTATTTGGTAATACTAAATATAGACAAATTTGGTACGGTATTCGGTATCCAGCCCTATGTGTGTGTGTGTGGGGGGGGGGGGGGGGGTTGAATGTGTATGTGATTGCAATGTGAGTGAATGGATGTCATTTCTATGAATGGTTTGGAGGCCTTGTTATTGGCCGAATTTAAAGAATTTGAGGGTTCCAAGCACTTGTGGATGTGAATGAATGTCATTTGGCCAATATTGTGTGTGTTTTGGAGCCTAGATTTTATACCCAATTTTCAAATTTGAGGGTTCCAAACACCTTGTTTCATGCATGATTCCTACTTATTGTGCTTTGAGTTGTTGGTTGTTGTGATGGTATGCATTCTAGGTAGGTTAGTGTAGCAGTTTGAGGGATGTTTGCCCATGAAAAATGTTATCTCTACTTTTTCCTAGGTTGGTTGATATTGTTAACTAGTGGTATTAGGACATATGCATGTGTTGGAATCTCTCCCATTTTTTACTCAAAAAAGTTTTGTTGAAAGGTGATCCATTTTGAATGTGATTTTAAATGAAAATGGGTGTTCTCATGTGAGAGGCATCCGGTTATAGTGTTTAAGTTAAGCTCTCAAAGAGCTTTCTTTTGGATCGAAGTGCCCTTTGAGGATGTGTTTCTGGAATTCAGATAGCTTTCTAGCGTCCAACTTCCATCTTCTACATTCCATCTTCCCCAAAAACCTCTCCTCATTACAAGACTTATTGATACAGAGAATCAAAGAAGTTCAATTGGATGATATGGAGCGTAAGGAATTATTTACTAAAGTTGAGAAAAGGGTGGAGAGTAAATTTCTTATTCGTGATGGAATATTGGAATTGAATGATTGTTTATGTGTTCCAAATGTAAATAATCTACATAGGGAGATTTTGGAGGAGAGCCATACTTCTTATGAGATGCATCTGGGGGCTACCAAAAGTATCATAATTTGAAATCAAATTTTTGGTGGCCTAGAATGAAAAAAGATATAGCAAAATATGTGGCTAAATGCTTAGTATGTCATAATCTTAGGTAGAATATCAAGCCCTCATTTATAACCACTTATTATACTTGTGTGGAAATGGGAGAGGGTCATGATGGATGTTTGCCACCAACCCTCGGAATCAGGGACACCCACATTTTTTTGGAGTCGTCATTAATCTTATTTATGGTAAAATGAACAGTTTTTTTGGTTTTATTTTAGGTAAAACCATAACCTGGTCTATATTTTAGAGTTCTATGTTCGAGAGTACAATTATGTGTAAGTAAGTTATTCACACCACCACAATGGCCAAAAATTGGATGAAAAGATTGGTAGAACATTCTCTGTCTTGTCTATTTCTTTTGAATTCTTTAGAAATTATGGTTTTGTGATAGCTTAGTAAGTTATTAGTGGAAGGATTATACAGTTATTCTGTTTTATTTTACAAGTTTTTGTTCATACTTTCTAGTATGTTTATTAAATAAGGTAGAATGTTATGTGCAGATTTTGTCAGGTTCCTTGTGTATGAGCCACGCATGAACTAGGGGCAAGACAAACATGCTCTAATTTAAATTACTTGCCTAGGGTTGTGAGTATAAGAGTGGGACTTCTTATTCTTCACCATCAAATTTAGAACCTCTGTGAAAAAGGAAAGGTTCTTCGAGTTAGCAACATACTGCACTCTGTCTTAACCCTCTCTTCGACTAGTGTTCAGAAGTAGAAAGTAACAAGATTCTTTCTGAACCTATGGTCCTTCACCTTAATGTTTTCAACATACCCTTCCTTCCATCCATCCTTGACCATGTTTCCTTGACATGATGCATTCCTTCGCCCTCCAATACTCGCCAAATCTCTTTTGCATCACCTTTACCATACATCACACCACCAACTATTTAATCAAAAGAACCCATATACCTTCGTCCTAATATCCTTAGCATAATCCTCTTAATGCATGTGGAAGGGACCATGTGTCTACTTGCCATTGGAACTACATGTTGGATGAATTCATCTTATGCATGCTTGTGGTCGAGTTGCTCCTATGCTTAACACATCTTATGTCTCAAACTTTTGATGATTTAGTATGAATTAAGATGGAGTTAGGACGATGTTATATGGAGGATGGTTGAGTTGGGATTGTATGCCTGGAGAATGTGATTCTACGCCCAATGTTTGGTGTGTACACACGCTAGAACTAATGGATCGAGGGTGTGCTCTCTACTTGTGCCACTATGCCTCGCCTGTATGCGTGTGTGGCTTTTCCTGTGTTGGTTCTCCATCCATTTGTGTGATGACACACATCTTTTGTTTGAATGTATCAAAAATAAAGTGTTGGGTAGTTCTATTAGTCTTTATCTAATGGCTATCTCTTTTCAAGAACTCCTCTCAAAGATATATCGACCCACCGAGAATCACTATCCTAGTTGTGGGAAGTATGGGTCTCTCTTTCCTCATATCGTACTTTCAAAATCAGGAAACAATCATTGGGTATTGCTCGCGCATATGTGACAATACGTGGTTGGACCAACGATTAGCCTCAGATCATGCTTGTTGCTTGTGACATCAAAAGTTTCTATGCGGCTATAGCCTTGCTCTATGCATGTCGCCTAGCATTGGAGACTTCTAACTCCGTCATTTGAGTTATGGGGTTCTACGCTGTGAGACGCAGTCTCCTTTGAACAGGTTTCTTATGACTCGACTTCAAAGGATATAAGAGATTCGATGGGTAAAGCCTTTCAAATGTGATTTTCATAGGTGAGGAGATGACGCACCTGCTCTCTCTGTTGTTCTTTTTTCTTTCTTTATTTATGTTAAGGGATGAAATCGAGGGGGAACTAGCCGACTACATGGAGTGCTTCGGCTAATGGTAATTTTGTTTTACTTTTCACTACTTCTTATTGAGTCCAATTAGGACATTTTCCTATACTTTGAAGTTTAGT
Organism: Linum trigynum; assembly: GCA_964030455.1. Taxonomy (NCBI): domain Eukaryota; kingdom Viridiplantae; phylum Streptophyta; class Magnoliopsida; order Malpighiales; family Linaceae; genus Linum; species Linum trigynum. Next base: position 22,752,299 of record OZ034822.1, read on the forward strand.
AGATTGTGGTTCATATTTCATTACCACTAGTTTTTTGGCCCGCGCTTCACAATGCTAACAAACTAATAATATTTAAGATTTAGTTGAAATCAAATAAGTCACAAAATTGTTCAGGTAAGAATAAGATACTCCATGAATTTTACGTAGTGTCTTAATCATTACGAAAGACATATGTCATATATAATTTAATTGAAACATAAGAAATAACTATCATTTCATAAGTTTTATGTGTTGTCTTAATCATTATGAAAGACTTACATATGTTTGTTTATTTTATATAAGATATAATTGCCCTTTCATAAGCTTTACGTAATGACTTAATCGTTAGTTAAGACTCGTGTAATACCTTTGTTTAACAAATACGTAAGAAATAATTATCCTCAATAATAACTTATACGTAATTAATGTATTTGTAGTTTATGTAATTGTTATAGAATGTTGTTACATAAATCTTCCATAATATGTGGTCTAATAATCAAGTTATACATAGTATCATATTTTTACTTAAATTGTTATGTAAAAGTTAACTAACATCACAAAATCTGTGTTGGGGGAATGACTCTGTTTCGTCTGCTCCATCAATCAACGCGCCCATAACGATGCGCTAGGAAGGGTGCCCACAATGTCTCACTCGCGGAAGACAGAGCAAGTCATACAAACGGCAACGCGGCATGGGGAGCGACATTCGTTCCGCGCAGAAAGATAGTGCGGATTACCAAGAGGAACAGAAGCGCGCCAACCCCATCCGCGCATAAGTTGCGGAGACGCCGCTCCATCACCGCCAGTCGCCAAGAAGAGCGGGAGAGCGACAGCGCCATCCGCGCGCGATACTCTGAAACGACACTGGACGACTGACAATGCTACCCAACCCTATTCATAGACTCATCATACCCTAAACCCCTGTCTTTTCCATCTGTCGTGTCATCTCGAAAGCCCACTCACCGAGTGGTAGCCTATAAATAGAGCATTTACCGCGGTGGGTGAGGAGATCAGATTTTGCTCTCTCTCACTAGAAACTAAAAAAATCACCACTCTCTCTCTCTCTCTCTCTCTCTCTCTCTCTCTCTCTCTTGGCTTTAAACCTTGTGAGCTTGTGATCAAGGAAAGGAAATAAACGAAATACTTCTTAACTATATTCGCACCCCACTAACTCTTGTATTTCACTCCTACACTCAGTTAGACACAAACAATTGGCTCCATCCGTGGGGCCGCGAGTAAAGAAGATAATATGTCAGGAAAAACTTCAAACACCCTGGGAGAAGCAACCCCGATCAAAGCTATGATGGACGCGAGAAGGTTTGAAGAAGCCAACAACCTCAATGCGGTACTCATTGAGGAGGAGGAACCGGAGCTGGTAGCCAAGGAGATGAGGAACCAAATGGCAAAGCAAAACGAGGTCATAGCCGATATGCAAAACAAGATGAATCAAGTCATAGCGCTCATGATGAGCAAAGAGACCGCGTCGACGACACAGTTGGCGATGACCACGCCACATCTATCGCAGGTCGCACCACCAGCTCAGGCAGCACAACAAACCGAGCGGACCTCAGCTTCTTGCAACAACACCTATCCCTGCAATACCGCCCTCAACCCAAGAGGACCCTCCACAAACCACTAAGCGCCAAAATCATGGCAGAACATCTAAGCGGAATTCCACCCGCCCTCCCGATGCAACTCCAAACCAACTCCAACGCGACCCTTTGCAGAACCTTCCCCTCAACGTTCGCCGGCATATGACTCGATTGGTACAACAGGCTTCCAAACGGGATCATCCACTCATTCGAAGAGTTCATGCTCCTGTTCACAACCAAGTTCGCTTCCCAAAAGAGAAGACCCCTCCACCTGAAAGCCCTAATTGATATCAAGCAAAAGGGGAGAGCCTCTGGGCGTTCTACTCCAGATGGTCCTAGGTAGCAATGGCAGTACAGGATCTTACCCCCGAAATTGCCGCCCATCACCTTATGGAAGCCACCACCAACATGGAGCTCAAACGGGCGCTGGCAAAAAGACCGGTAACGCTATTGACAGAGCTAGAAGTCAAAATCTAGAAATCCATTACCCTGGAAGAAACCCTTGGCGCGGGATCTGTCAGGTGTTTTGAACCATCAAAGCCAATCAGAGGAGACAACTCCCAGTGCCACATGAGAAAATGATACAAAGGCACAGTGGAGCAAGTCGTCCGCTCGCTTTGCTAGAGCAAGTGGCGCGAAGGCGTTGGCCGGATAGGCGCCCGCCGAACAACTTCACGCCACTCAACAATTCGGTAAAGAACGTGTTCCACCTCATCCGCGAGAAAGGCTACCGGCTTAACTGTCCTGCGCCAGTAAGAGGCACAACTCATATACGCGACCACAAAAGCACTGCGACTTCCACAGAGAAACAGGCCACCTGACAAAAGATTGCGTAAACCTCCGAGTCGAAATTGAGGCTCTTATTCGAAGAGGATTTTTTCCGAATTCGTCCGCGGAGCGGAGGAGCAAACGGAACAAGAGACGGAGCCGCCACCTCCGCCACAACCTGATTACAACAAAGTTACTGGCTCGTAGAAATAGGAGTCGTGACAATTGAAGGAGACCGCCCAATAAAGAAGACGAAGCGCGAGCGCGCAATGAAATGTGCAACGGCTGATGTGAAGCTAAGATGCAACCTAAGCTTCGACGACGCAGAATTTCTGCAAGGATCCCGTCAGAAGACCCTCTCACCATCACCGCCCTAGTAGCTGCCTACAAAATTCATCGTCTACTGATAGATGGAGGTAGTGCAGCCGATATCCTTTTTAAAAGTACTCTCGATCTAATGGACATCGACCCGCGCATAATCAAGCACGCGCAAGGAAATTTGGTGGGGTTCTCAGGAATGAGGGTGGTAGTAATAGGCGCAATAACACTGCCGGTTGTGATCGGAGACCAGGAGCCGCGGATTTCAAAACAGGTTGAATTCACCATTGTCGACTGTAATTCACTTCACAATGGCATCCTGGGACGGCCATTCCTCGCCAAATTCATGGCCCTCCTATCCACATGCCACCAGAAACTCAAATTCCCAACCAAGGCGGGAAACTGGTGAAGCGTGCTAGCTACCATGGGGCGTAACAAAAGGGGAGGGAGAGATGCGCCAAACCAACATCGTCAACACCAGAGCGGAGGATCCTTGCCCAGAGTCCATGGATTCTGACTTTGAAGTTGCACTTGACCCAACTGAACCAACGAAGAAGATCCGCATCTCAACCCACGTCCACGACGACTTGATCGAACAACTAATAGCATTCCTCAAAGAGTACAAGGAACTGTTCGCTTGGTGCACCGAGGACATGCCCGGAGTGCCAAGGCAAATCGCCCAACATTGTCTCGCGGTTCTTGTCAGCGTGGAACCAAGGCAACAAGTGCGCCGAATCTTCACAGGCAAAAAGCTAAAGGCCATAGAAGAGGAAGTCTCGCAGCTCCTTGCCGCGGGATTAATCCGTGAAGTCAAATATCCAAAATGGTTAGCCAACGTAGTCCTAGTGAAAAATATCCTCTGGAGCATGGCGAATGTGCATCGACTATACAACACTCAACAAGGTATGTCCCGGGGATCCCTACCCCCTGTTGCGCATCGACCAATTGATCGACGCCACTTCGGACCATGAAACATTGTCCTTCTTGGACATGTTCTAAGGATACCACCAGATCCCAATGGCCCGCGAGGACAAAAAAAAAACTGCCTTCATGACACCGTTCGAAAACTTCTGCTTCGTGGGAATGCCATTTGGATTGAAGAACGTTGGTACCACTTACCAACGAATGATCGGTTCAGTATTCTCACAACAGAAGGGGCGGAACATTGAGGCGTACGTGGACGACCTCATCGTGAAAACCAGAATGTGCAGCTCCCACCTAGAAGATCTGTGTGATACATTTGAAGCGCTCCGCAAACACTGTCTCCGCCTAAACCCACTGAAATGCGTCTTCGGCGCGGAGGCAAGAAAATTCTTGGGCTTCATGATCACCAGGTGTGGCATTGAAGTCGACCCAAAGCAAGTCACTGCCGTTCAGCAGCTACGAGCGCCGAGGAGCGCAATAGAAATACAATCCTTGAATGGTAAGCTAGCAGCCTTGGGAAGGTTCATACCAAGATCAGCTAATAAGTGCGCCCCTTTCTTCAAAACACTAAAAAGCGGCACGCGATTCGCATGGACACAAGAGTGTGAAGCAGCCTTCCAAGATATCAAGTCATATCTTGTATCTCCCCCTGTACTGATCGCTCCCAAGCTTAATGAAAAGTTGTTCTTGTACTTTGTCGTGTCGACCAAATCTGTAAGCGCGGTCTTAATATCTAGGAGAGACAACCAGACCGAGCACCCAGTATATTACACATCCCGAATGCTACTCAGTGTGGAAAGAAGATACTCCCCAATAGAAAAGGTTACCCTAGCCTTGGTAAGCACGTCGCAGAAGCTACGCCCTTACTTCCAAGCACACTCGATCACTGTCTTAACCAACCTCTCGTTAAAAAAGATCTTGCTCTTAAAGGAAGTGTCGGGGCGGATGGTCAAGTGGGAGGTCGAGTTGTCGGAGTACGACATCCCGTATGCGCCAAGGCTAGTGATAAAGGCACAAATACTGGCGGACTTCATCGCTAAAGGGATAACTCTCGATGCGGTACTAGAAGGAGTATGAGAGGTATATGTTGATGGTGCGACGAGCAAACACGAGGTTGGAGCGGGGGTAGTCGTGCGAACCCTGACGGGTGTCGTGCACGAGATCTCAATTCGGTCCAGAGCACTGAAAACGAACAACGCGGTCGAATCCGAAGCTATCTTGGCGGGAATGACGGTCGCGGGTGACTTGGGAGCAAAGAAAATAAGAGTATTGTCCGATTCCGTGCTGGCAGTGAACCAACTGCTTAGCGCTTTTAACGCAAAGGAGGACACGCTCGCGCAATATATTGAGCTTGTCAAGGAGCGGGCAACTACCTTCGAGGCGGTGACCTATGTGCAGATACCAAGGGAAGAAAACACATACATGCGGGTGCAATGTCCAAGCTGGCAACCGCTACTGACTTTGAGTCAGCGCGCTTGGTCTTGGTACAAAAAGAAGAAGAAGAAAACTATAAAGGCACCATGGTCAATACCACATAGACGATGCAAGAGGAAGACTGGAGAGCCCCAATCATAAAATACTTGCAGGATGGCGCGATTCCGGAAGACACGAAAGAGGCATGGACCTTAAGACAAAAAGCGGCTCGTTGCACCCTCATCGGTGGTGAGCTGCACTGTCGGTCGTGCTCATGGACCAATGCCACAAATGTCAGGTGAACACTCGGCAACATCATCTACCATCGGTGGAGCTCAAAGGTAATCTAAGCCCATGGCCTTTCGCACAATGGGGTGTGGACCTTTTAGGTCCCTTCACAACAACAAAGGGAAAGCGCAAGTATATGATCGTGGTGGTCGACTACTTCACCAATTGGATCGAAGCAGAAGCGCTGGCCTCGATCACTGCTCAACAAGTGACCCGCTCCTTGAAAAACAACGTCTTGGCGCGCTTCGGCGTCCCAAACGCACTAATATTTGTTCACGGGAAACAATTTGACTGCGCGAAAGTGTGAACCATAGCACGATTCGCGTCGGTAGCATACCCCCAAGCCATTGGCCAGATGAAATCGGCAAAAAAAGCAATCTTACATGGCCTACACACCCGCCTCGATGAGGCGAAAGGTAATTGCGCGGACGAGCTACATACAGTGTTGTGGGCGCACCGCACCACCTTCAAGATAGCAACGGGAGAAACCCCATTCGCGCTCACATATGGCATAGACACGGTTATCGGATCACAATGTACGATGAAGAGAGCTATGATGAAGCACGGCTGCTGGACTTGGAGTTGGCACACGAGCGACGAGAGTTGGCAACTATCAACTAGCCGCGACTAAGGACCTGGTAGCAAAATACAACAACGCGAAGCTGGTTCCCCACAAGTTGATTCTGGGAGACCAAGTCCTGCGGCGGAACTTCCGTCCTGACCCCAAACATGGAAAGCTCGCATCCACATGGGAAGGACCATACCTAATCCGCGAGGTCGTCGTCGCCAATACTTTCAAGCTAAGCGAATTGGACGACGACAAAATTCCAAGGACATGGAACGCACATAACCTTAGAAAATATTGTCGACCAACCCGATGTATCACTAATCTACTAGCGTGAGTTTGAAATAATAATGATAGTGCATTTGCCTTTCCAGCAGAACATGATAATGCAACTTCAACGTAGTCGCGCGAGCATGAATCGCGCAAGAGATATATATAAAGTTCAGTGAAACACAAAAAGCGCTAATCATGAATTACAGGCGAAACAGAAGACAACTTTCGGTGATTATCGTCAACGTAACCGCGCGAGCATGAATCACACAAGAGATAGATATAAAGTTTAGTGGAACAAAAAAGTGCTAATCATGAATTACGCACGGAAATCAAATAAATTTGGATTCTTTCAACGCGAACATAACTCCAGGAGTACACTTGGTCTAATAGATTATAACATTTTCGGGGGCATCCGCGACATCACCACCATCCTCTTCATCCTCTGGCTCAAAGTCTGGCTCCAGCAACCGCTTCTCACCCAACGACTTCTTAACATGATTGACGAGGTCACGGACAACAGTCGCCTTCGACACCTCATGCACGTGGACGAGGTCCTCCTCCTTCTGACAAAATTTTTCTCGCAAGTTCTTCAACACCCCAGCATGGTCCGTCTCGAGACGCTCCTTCTCCACCAAATGCTCCACCTCCATTCGTTGTATCTCCGCCTCATATTCCTTCTTCACTTCCTCACGGATGGCATCCATCTCCTCGGCGCGAGCCTGCTCCTTTGCAGCATCGACTTCATCTGAGAGCTTGCTCTACAGAAGACCAAGCCGCTCCAGGGCTTCATTTGCCTTCTTCGTCGCATCCTCTGCGCGACTTTCAGCCGCAACCACCTTGCCCTCGAGCTGAACGCTCTTGTCCACTTCAGCTTTCAACATAGAGGTGTCATTGGCCCTCTCTTCCTGGGTGCCGAAGGTTTCCAGCAAACCCTACGCAAAGGAACAAACCGCCGCATACCTTAAAAAAAGAAGAGGGAAAAAGAGAGGCATAATGCAAGTTGAATGTCGTGCCCACACACAAAACGCTACTCACCGTAAAGTGGATCTGTGCGAGGTAGTGGAGCGGATCAGTGTTCTCCATCCGTGGAGGAATGCTCAAGATGGGGCCCAAAGTGTCCAGAGCACTATGCATGACAGTCAAAGACGATGCGGCACCAGAATGCACCCGTATGTCTCGAAAATGGTGGAAACAAGCATTCCGAACCCATGCATATATGGAAGTGTCTGTTGCACAGCGTGCCCACACGAACCTCGTTGTCCACAACCTGCCGCGTCGCCTTCTCCGCAACGCAAGCAACCTTGTTTGCTTGCTCCGCTGCCACAGGACGATCCAGTTCCTTCCTGTTCTTTTCCGCCCGAGGCTCCATGATATCATCCACGGACATCATGCTAGCGCATGGTTGAGTAGTCAACACCTGCAATAATAAGTCATAAGAAGTCCATTAGTACTATAGAATACACAGACAACAGAAGGAACTGACCATCGTTAAACAACTCCGTCAGACGAGCCGCGCGGACTCCTTTGTGATAGAGGTTAATCTTCTCCTCGAGAAGCATCTCATACTCATCCTCCAAGCGGTCATAAGCGACCACATCCGACTCAAACCCCTTCACGCTGCCATACTTCCAAACGGTTGGCTCGTCAACATGTTCACTCGCCCACTCCCTGGAGTAGGATTCACAAAGAAGAATCGCTCAAAACAGTTTTTGTCAAGTTTGGGCGAGCCTTATACATACTTATCAGGCCTCCTGTCACGCCGCTTTAGCGACAAACAATCGCTCTTACTCTTCTCCGTAGGGGCCTTCATCTTATAGAATTTTTGGAACAAGCCATAAGTCAGTGTGATGCCGCACCGCTTGCATACAAGGTGAAGCATCGAGGCGTGCATCATCACAGACGGAGATAGGTGGGAAATTGAGCTCTTCAGCCACCGAAGTAGGGCACACACTAGCGGATCCACGGGGAACTTAAACCCCATCCGCCAGTACCCAGTATAAATACTGAACCATCCAAGGGGGCAGTACCCAAATCGGCTCCACGTGGACGGTACCGCATACTTCCAAGAGGGGGGAAACCCCAACCCGTGCACAATCTCCTCTACCTCTATCCGCCCGTACACAGAGATGTGGTATGGTCCACGCACCAAATTATCACTTGGGGCGGTATGACGGTCGAACATCTCCGCCCAATCCAAAACTGTGTATTGAGCGTTGATGTAGCACGACCCCAACTGACTCATGGCCACGGAAACACGGGGAATGGCGACGGGAACTATCTCGCGAGGCGGGTCGGACTCAGTATCTAAGATCTCCACCGCCCCGCCGGAAGATGACAGGACAACGTCGGCGACGTCCCGACAGATGATCAACACCACCTAGCCCCCGAACTTGACCCGCCGGCTTTGCCTGCATGCCTGCATGCTTTTGAGTAGCTGAGGAGGAGATCACGATCGGCGTCGACGTCGTACAACGACGTCGATGGAACTCCGCCGCTGCCCTCATCGCCAGAAGCACGCAATTCCAGCGAAGGATCAGTAGAAATATGAGAGGAAGGAGAAAGATTACCTTCTTCGCCGAAAACACCCTCGATCTCAGGGATTGAACCACTATCAGCCATTGGAAATTAGAAAAGCAGACAGAGTAGAGACAGAACTGAGGTCGCAAACGAAGGAATGGAATCTGGGAAGCAAAAACTTTCGCAAAGTAGAGAGAAGCAATAGTAGTTGTTCGACTGAAGTCGAAAACCTCTATTTATAAGGGAAAGAAAGAGAAGACAAAAGGAAGTAACCGCATTGGGAATCGTAAGCGTCACATCGGGAATTCAAAATTCGAAACCAAAAATTAACCGCCCGAATGGGCGGACAGGACACTGCCATGTGGACGATGATCAAATGGTGATTGGTACCTAAAGGCGGCGCACCCACTATGCATGCAACCCGCCTGGGTGCAGGATACACCACCGAAACGAGAAAAATAAAAAAAGTAAAGCCACACGTCGCCAAAGAAAAGTGGGCCAAATGCACAAGCACCGGAGGAAGACCTCGCCAATGGAAGCGCGTAAATACAATCGCGTGCATAAGAAGATTGGAACAAAGAAGTAGCCTTCAACCGAGCCATCTCAAGCCGCACAAACTGAACAGGGGGCACTCGCGGAATACCCCCGGCTGAGGGGCAATTGTTGGGGGAAGGGCTCGGTTTTGTCCGCTCCATCAATCAACGCGTCTATAACGGCGCGCTAGGAAGGGCGCCTACAATGTCTCACTCACGGAAGATAGAGTAGGTCATACAAACGGCAACGCTGGGGAGCAGCATTCATTCTGCGCAGAAAGACAGCGCAGATTACCTAGAGGAACGGAAGCGTGCCAACGCCATCCGCGCATAAGTTGTGGAGACGCCGCTCCATCACCGCCAGTCGCCAAGATGAGCGGGAGCGCGACAGCGACATCCGCGCGCGATACTTAGAAACGACACCGGACGAATGACAAGGCTACCCACTCTATTCGTAGACCTCATCATACCCTAAACCCCTGTCTTTTCCAACTGTCGTGTCATCTCGAAAGCCCACCCACCGAGTGGTAGCCTATAAATAGATCATTTATCCCAGTGGGTGAGGAAATCGGATTTTGCTCTCTCTCACTAGAAACTCTAAAAATCACCACACACACACTCTCTCTATAGCATATGAGATGCAGTCTGCAGTTTGACACTACATAGGCATTCGGCCATTGCACCTTCTATTCCATCATTTTGTCCTTGACTACATAAAAAAAAGGTTTTGATCATCAATGTAATGTCTTCTAGTCCCATCCCCCATAAAAAAAATAAAAAAACAGCAAAAAGAATAAAAAATCAAAAGAAAATAATGAAATAGAAAAAAAGAAATGAAATTAAGAGAAAGAGAAAAGGGGCGAATAAATAAGGATCGATGAATCATTTTTGGGAATCGATGTTCTTCCCTTGTTGTATAGTTCTAGTTTGCTTATGTTATGCATTTTTCATTTCTTCAAGGCCTCGATATTAGATAGTTCTTGTTTTGCGTCCACCTTTGTAGCTCATTCCTCGTGAGCATCACCATTTCCATCCTCCGAAACCTCACCTTCATCCTTAACCTTACACATATCACCCGAACATTGTCATCTTGATATGCTTGTGTTTGTACTGATCGGTCCAACTGTGGTTAAAGAACAAGGTTCTGGTGAGCACTAGTAAGGAAAAACTTGAGCATAAACACCAACCCTTAAACACTTGTGTGATTGAGAGAAATACACATTCCTAGTTAGGGAATCTAGATGACATGCTTTTACTATTAACTTACCTTACTTTTTGTTTAAATAAGTTTTGGCACAATCCATTATCCATTTTTTGTGTGTTTATTCTATGTGTAGGGTATATCATGTGATGGAGTGTAATCTAACCTGCAACCCTAGGTATGCATGGAAAGGTGGAATTTTACGATAGTGTATATACATAGATGTCTACACTAAAGCATACTAGGTCCACAGCTAGTCACACCATCATTCAAGCAAAAATGTTATTAGTCGAGTCTTAGGAGTAGTGTGTATTTTATTTGAGTCCTAGGAGTTTTAGTTGTATGTTTATTTGCTTCTCTTTCAATTATTTCTCTCTTTTGCTTAGCGACAAGCAAATGCTAAGTGTGGGGTTGTGATAAGATTCATAAAATACATGTATTATGTGCATAAATGATTGATCTTTATGTATGTATGTGTTTAAATTGCTCTAAATTAATTCATATTGACCATGAAAATGACCCTAGTGTCATTACCAAGACATTTTAGCAATTTAACACAAATTGAAGCTAAGATTGTAGACAGAACAAAGTGCAGTGGACGAATGCAGGTGCAGTGGCAAAGTGTAGAAGTGCAGTGGCAAATGTCCAGCAGGACGCCAAACCGATATAGACCCAAATCGAATTATTGTTAATTGGAATCTTCACTCAATAATCAGCAGCCTAAGAAATCATTGGAATTGGATCAGTTCTCTTGGAAATGGGATCTGCAATTGCCTTGGTGTGGGGTATAAAAATCTGCAGAAGATGAACTTAAAAGGGGTACAAGGGGCAGCAACTAGGGGAGCTTAGTACACACTTTTGGAGACAAATTTTGGAGAAAAAAATCAAAGGAGAGAGCTCACTTTGACACACTTTGGAGTTGAGCATTTTGAAGAAAGGAATACTCTTGTAAGTTGGGGATTAACTTTAACACTTAGTACTTTCTCTACTCCTTTGTTTAGGTAATTAGTTATCATGTTGAACTCCCTAGTCCATCTTCCTATCCACAACACAAGATTTCCATCCATGGCTGCAACTGATTTGCCATCCCTCCTCTGCTTCAGCTAATTAAATCAGACGGGTGGTGTAAAAAGGATATTTTCGGTAATATCCCCCCATCTTTAATTTTGGATTTGGTTGATCTTCTCTCTTATTTCAATTCGATTGCGTTTGCTTTCAATTGAAGACCCCGATATTCTTAGTTTTACATGTTTCTCCATTGTTCCTCTATTAGTTTTGGTCATTAGGTTTGTTCCTTATTCTTCAGATTTCTTGATGCTGATTTAACTAAACTTTCCTGGAAGCCAGTTTGGTTGCTGTTCTTGTTGGTTTTTGTTGTGATGATTGCAGGTTTGGTGACATAACGGTTTTTCATCAGCCTCGTTCCCCTTGATCTGCCGTTCAATTCCAAGTTCTTGGTTACAAATCGACATCAACTTGCCTTGTTGGAGCTGCCGACGTCTTCTGCTGTCGCTGCCGCCTCCCCATCTGCCTCCGTAGTCATCACCATCGTCATCACACATCCCTCTATTGTGCATGCTTTCCTGTCGATGAACGACTGCCACGTGGTTTTGGGTTGGTGGATCTTATCTTTCCTTGGCGGTGGATCTTATCTATCCTTGCCACCTGGTTTTGGTTTTGGGTTGGCTGATCTTATCTTTTAGTTATAAAAAAATATCCACTAAAAGAACGGTGTTGATTTATCTATTCGGCCACACTTACTCGAATTTGCAGGAATTGTTTGGGCTCTTGGGCCTCAGCCTGCTGGGCATTTTTGACATCCTTATATTCTACTAATGGAATGGGTCTAGTTGGGGCATTTTGCGTTGTTTGTTTTGCAAAAGCTGGAGGCTGCAGTTTGTTGCGCGGTTGTCGCAATCAAGTGCGGTGGAAGCTTGAAGGCTGGCGTAGGTGTATCGTGAAGATTATATTCTTTTTGTGATTTTAAGTGTTATTTCGTCACTTTTTTCTTAGGGAAGTAACAGAGCTGCCCATTTAGTGGTATAAAAGGCTCTTTTATCGACATATAGATTAGTATCCACTGTCGTTGCATTTACCTATTGTAATCATATCTGTCTAATATTTCATCTGACTATGATAAAAAAAATTTAGTTATCATGTTGAACATTAGCATGTTTATGTACTTTCTTTCATCATGAACTAATCCCCCAATTTATGGGGGAAACTTATGGTTTCATTATCTAGCCTCGATGTTTGAACCATGACTTGTTTTTCCTCCATTTTCTACCATGTGAAATTGTTTGACGCTTTGTGTTGATTGGCCACCTTCACAATGATTTGTAGTGTTCTAGGTTAATAACGATAGTGAAAGCGTAGTAACCGAACGTATTTCACACCACATAATTGCCTATCGAAGCGATAGTGTATTAAATAGGGAATTATGCAGTCATTTTAGGGATATTGTTCTTAAGGCTAATTAATTAATTCAGTTAACTACGATAGTATAAATTGTCTTAATTAGTTAGTACGTGGTACTTCTCGATAGAGATATCTATCAATTTAGAGGTATCCCGATTGTAGAAATATGGATTAAATTGATTGACAAGGGTAATTAAAATTATTGAGGTAAATAGTAGAATCTTGTGTTTCCCCCGCAACTCTCAAAGTTAATTTCTCCAAAATATTTCATTTTCCGAGTTAGTTAATTTCAGTAATTCTACAACTCATCACTTGATTACAACCTTTGCAATTTCTACAATTTCTTGAACTAAATTTGTTAATTATTGAATTTCACCAATCCCCTAGAGAACGATACTTTGACTTACACTGGCAAACGCGTCTGTGAACTGGCAGCGTCATCTATAAAATGGGTGTGAACGTTGACCCTTCACTTCACGACCCAAAACTTGCCGGAAAATTCAAATCTCGCCGAAAAACCGCAATTCTCCGACAGTTTTCAGGCCTTTTCACTCCCTTCCGGCGAGCAAAACCCAAAACAAACCCCAGATCCATTCTTCCCTCATCAAGGGCGACCTTCGCCTGGATTTTGGGGAGATTTACGGCAAAAAGATTCCAACGAAGTCGCTGCCGGTGAGCCTCCGACGAGAGTCCGACGAGCTTCCAATGAAGCTCCGAAGACCCTACTCCGAATTGTTTTAAGGCTGTTTTTCGCCTTCCTCACCCTCACCTCACTTCCTCCGACGTCCTACTTGCGTCTCCAAGTTGGTTTTTCAGCTCTTCCTTATTTATTTTTGGGAGAATCGGAATAGGTAGTGAAGTGAGGTGGATTGTAGTGCCTTGAATGTTGAACTTAGAATTAGGGCGAGGAATTAGGCGACTCCTTGATCTCGAAGTGGTGCACCCACAATGGTGCCAACTCCTTGATCTCGAAGATGATAATTATGAGGAACTATGCGTCGAGTTTTCAGTACCTCCACCCTCGTCAAGACCCATACCCTCATCGGCCATCAAGTGTGCCTGGTCATGTTCCTGTTGGGAGGGGAATGTCGCATATTGTGCTACGACGGGTTAGCTAGAGCCTTAGGAGTTGAAGCCAAACATGAGGAAGAATGGGAGGAAGACGCCATCCGAAGTTGCGACATGAATTCCGCATTTCGGAAGTTCTGCCTCCCTGAGCACCGAAGGACAAAGTTTAGGTCAGCCCTCACAGTAGCATCTAATCCAGCTCCAGTGGCGTGTCATCATCGCACTCCTGGCTCGTTCCCTCTACTCGACTTGCACTTGGGTTCAGTCGTGGCCACTTCTTTTGCCAGGGCCATGGGGGGCAAAGGTTGTTATATCACATCGATGGGTCCCTACATCACCCGCTTGCTCGCTACTTCAATCTCAGCCTTGCGGGATGCATTAGGGAGGGACGCACCTCAGGGTTTGACGAGGGCACCTTGCACTCCATGCGCTTATTGCTCACCTTTGGACAATTTCAGTACATTTAGGGATTGAGTCTACCTCTAGGGGTTCCACCCCCAGAGCAGCCACCTTCTCGAGCACCCAGTCGCCGCCAGCGTCCCGCGCTCTAGCGTCCTATACCACCACCACCACCACCTGCTTTAGCATCCACACTAGTCGGTGATCCACTCGTCTAGAGGATGGATCGTCTCGAGATCCAGTTTGGGGGAGTGACTTCCCGCCTTGACCGGCAGACCGACCTTTTTGAGCAGATGGCTCGACACCAAGGTCTCATTCCCGATGATGAGTTGGGGCCTTCGACCCAGTGAGAGTTAGCCGACGAGGGAGATATGTGGCATAGCCGATTCCTTTTGCCCCATTACTCCACTTGGAACTCTGAACTCTTTTGTTTTATTTTTCTTTCGTTTATGTGTGTGTGACTATAAACTACTACTACTATCATATTGTGTTGTGAAATAACCTCGCCTTCAGCAAGTCGTATTGTGTTTGTGTGTGTGTGTGTTTGTCTTCTCCTTGAAGCTCCAAATCTCCTACCCTGGAAACAGTTCCAACTTTCACTCACCAAGCAAAGCGGTAATGTCATTCTACCCATATCTTACGCCATTGAGGGCAATGTTGAGCTTAAGTGTTGGGGGGGGGGGGGGTAGTCTATTATTATGCTTGTGTGAGTGTGATTGATGCTTGGAGCCTTGATATATGTCCAACTTTGAAAAATTTGAGGGCTCCAAGCAATGTTTTAATTATCAAAGTGGCTGGTTTGTATGAGAATCTTGTGGTTATTGGCATTGACCTTGAATTGTTGAATGTGATCAAGTATGTCCAATGATGATGACTGAGAGGTGCATTAGGATAGAGCAAAGGTTTAGTTCTCATGTGTGCAAAAATGAATGTATGTTTTGACTCGATTACTTGTTGATTACAATTGCTATGCATGTTACTTTGTGAATTGGAATAAACGGTTGGGTGACTAGGTAGCCATGTGAGCTTTGAGTCGATCGTTTTCATCTTGTGTGCTTATATCCTTCTTACCATGGAGAGTAACATCATAGTTGTCACTAGTGAGTATGATGGAGGCATATGATTAGTCCACACCCAAATGTTGATTGTCCCGAAATGATTTATCCACTAGTCAACCCCTTTGAGCCTTGTGACTTTGGGGGTCGTTCTCATGATTCAGAGCTTTTTTTCTTGTGAGCTTAATGGTGTTAATAGAACGACCCCCCCCCCCCCTCATCATTTTTTCGTGTCTATACGTGTGTCGTCCTTGTATCCCAGAGCTATCGCTTTTGAGTTCCATTGAGGTTCTACATAGGATGATTGTGTGCGGTTCTTGCTAGGAATGAAAGTGGATGGAAGAGTAGTGTTTGAGTGAGTTCTTAAAAAGTGAGCATTGATCGTTAAAAGTAGCGTGGAAAAGAAAAAGAAAGAAAGGAAATGAAAAAAAGAAAGAAAAAGAAACGAAAAAGAGCTAATAAAACGGGGTAAATAAAGTAGAGGGTGCCACAAGGAATCACAGGGTATGCTCTAGGGGTGGTTTCTTGGCACACAAGCCATTGAAACCACCACATGGTCTTAGAACTCCTTCACTACCAAATCGAAATGTAATACCAAGAGTAGACCAAGGAATAGCGCTTAAGGGAAGTTCATGATGGGTGATAGTTTGGAAGGGAGAAGCAAGGTTTTTGGCCGATGCTAGTGGTCGTTGTTTGTAAGGAAGGTTCCTAGTCAAAACCATAGAACCTTCGGTTTTAGGGTGCAGATGTAGGACCTTATGATGTGTTTGTTACCATCCAAAAAGTCTTTTCCCCATGTCCAAGACAATCGCCATTCATTTGAACCCGTGTCTAAAACCTCCAAACAAGCTAGTGATGACAACCATTCCGTGAACTCTAGCATTTAGAGGTTGCCGCCATGTTGTTGAGACGATAGGACCGAGTGTTGATGATTTTGCACATTCTTTGCACCAAAAGGTCCCGACCCCACTGGTCAAGAGAGTGAGTGATTCATTCTTGTTTTGCATGTCATATCATACCCCGGTGAGGACCTTTGTTGCCCATCCGTTTGTTCCTTGGAATTGAAATCTATGCATGGTTAGTTTTGGTTGGTAAGTGATCTTGTTGAAAATTTCATTGATTCATGAACAATGTGAGAACTTTTCATTTGCCCGTTCCTAGTAGCCTCGAATGTCATTTGTGGTGGATGTCGGTATTGCTTGCAACGGTCCTTGTGTTAATTGCCAATAGCCATTTGAGATTTGCCACTTTGTGTCCTTTGATTTGTCCCCAAAGCATTTTGATAGGTTGAGATATTACCTCGTGTGAAATGGTTTGCTTGGGGACAAGCAAATATCTAAGTGTGGGGGAGTGATTCGGGCCTAATCGCACACATTTTATCCCTATTTCCCTTGGGCATTTGTGGCATTTTAACTCCTAAAAGGTGGTTTTACGCTAGGTTTTGTGTGCTTTAGTGTGTTTCAGTATCTAACAGGTGAAACCAGCCACGGAGTCGAAAGTTTGAAGAAAAGGAGCAAAAACCGGGTAAAGAGGGTGATTCAGGCTAGGTTCACGGTTTCCCATTGGAGTTCACGGTCTCCTATGGCCGTGAACTGAAGCCATAAATCGTGAACCTCAAAGCGTCCAGGGCGAATTCTGAAGTTACTGACGCAAGGCGAGTTCACGGCCAACTAGACCGTTAACTTTGAGTGCAAACCGTGAACTCATGTGAGTGAAGATGTGCGTTTCGACACAACGCTCCGAGTTCACAGACGCGTTGCAGAATTCATGGCCGTGAACTGAGTCCGATCCCAGTATAAAATTTGGGCTGAAAGGAAGAGAGAGGGAGAGCCCAAGAGTGAGAAAGCACCTTCTTCAGATTTTAGAGAGAGAAAGGACGAACCAAAGGAGAAAAAAGGCTAGGGTTTGCTCCAAGTGGTGAATTTGGAAGAATCTCCTCCAGAGAAGATCAACACAAGATCAAAGGAGAGTGGAGGCATCACCATGATGGTTCTACTTCTTTCTTTTGTGTTCTTCCCCTTTCTAGCATGGAGTAGTCACCTTGTTCACTTGGGTGTTGTGAAACCCTAACTATTTGCCATGCAGTTGTAGTGTGAATTGAATGATTGTTTATGGGTGTTGTTTAATTTAATGATTGAGGTATTTTCATGATGATTGTGCATGTTTGTGCTTAGCAATCTAATTGGCCATTCTAACCTAGGTTAGAGGGGAAACACCCCTTGCCAAAAGAGGCTCAATTTAGTTGGGATTCCTTGGGCTTTTCAAGCCACCTACCTAGGTTAATGTAGGGCAAACCTCTATCTTGAATTAATCGACTAGGTTAATCGTAATTAGCCGTCCAACCATCAGTTTGAGAGAGAAGGTAAGTCAACCCTCAATTGCCTTAACTAAGAGGGCTACTCTAGTAGCCTATAATGTATCCCTCGGTTTGGCAATTGAAAGTGTGGTCTTCGATCATAGTTTCACCTCCTAGCGGTTCATCATAGTTGCACCGCCTTGCCCATAACGTCCCATTCGAGTCCACGTGCTATGGTAGTAGACTAGTAGATAGGGGGAAGCGACAACCGAGTGATCCTTCTCATCTAGAGCTTTCAAACCATTTATCTTTGCTTTGTTTTGATTTAAACCTCATAGTTTTCAACCAAAAACCAATCCGCTAGATAATGTTCCAAACAATGGAAGTAGGGGGTACATGGACCGGCCTGGGTTGATATTTAAACATACTTGTCCTATGTTGCACTCATCTAAGGTTTATACTTGGGTCTTAGGTGGAATTTTGTTGTGATATTCATGACGAGTCTGTTGGTAAATCCTTTATCCGGTTGATTCGGCTCAGGAGACGATGAAGCAACGGTCATTTCGATCACAAAAATGATGTTTTCCATGAATAGTTGTTCAGTTATCCTTCCTTCACCATCGTTCTCCGACCCGCCAACAAGTCTAGTAGTTACAATGGTGATATGTGTCGCAGTGGTGGTTATGATAACCGCAATGGCAAGGGCAGTTGTTGCGCTGACAACAACTTATTTTCGGCCGCCCTCTTTAGCGTCGACGCGTTGGGCATGACAACCTAGGTGGTACAGGCTCGACTTGGTGGATCAGCAGTCGTGGCGAGTCTAAAACTAGTTCGAACCTTAACCATTAAGATTTGAGCTAGTTCCCTCATGGTGAGTTCTTTTTCAGAACTCAAAATGTTTAATCTAATTTGATACCCCTATTAGATACCTTGTGATCTAGGGCATGTTTGGGTCAATTTATGAAATTAAAAATTGGATTTGAATAGGGACTAAGAAACGAAATATAGAATTTAAAGATTGAATAACATGATTTGGGAATGACGGGAAGAATAGGCATGCAACCCTTTACGGGTAGAGGAGACGAGATACAGAGAATTGGGAGAATAAGTTTTTTTTTTTGTCTACTTAAGGCTCTTGTAATGCACCAACGAACACTATCAACAATTTTAAAATGTTAGTGGTCGTGCTGAAAGTAGAGGAATCTCTTTGCCATGATCGTGTTTTGCCCTTCTCTCTCACATGAAGGTGGTTCTTAGCAGATGTAATTGGATTGACATCTCCTTCACCAACCATCGTTTTAATGGGGACTAGTGGTAGAATAAGCGTCTATCAAGAATTTGACATTAGTTGGCTCCTCCTCAGCTTATTAAGTGTTTTCTTCTCGTGGTTATCTTGGCACTGTGGCTGGCTTTGTTTTGTTGGAGCTCGAGGCCGAGCAGGGCGAGATGGATGACTTTAAGATGTGCTCGTTTGATGGAGGTCTTGCGGACTCTACTAGCATGCTCTCTATTTTGGACGTGCTATTCCGTTGAGGGGTGTTTGGGTAAGGACTTACCCTAATATTTAAAATAAATTTAAAAAATTAATAGTTATTTACCCTAATATTTTTTAGTGACAAACAGAAAATGAATTAAAAAAATGATTAATCAAACGTGTCATTTCGCAAGAACGAAAAGGACACGCGCTCCAAAATGGAAGCTAATGAAAAAGTTGAAAACTGCAGCCAGCAATTAGTCCACTAAGCCAAGCCACTTCAATATTTATTAGGGAAAGCTAGCTAGCTAGCTAAACTTATGTTTTAAGTGGGAAAACGGAAAAAGAGAGGAGAAATGATCGATTCAGCCAGCGAGAAAATGCTCCCACAGAAGCCGACAAACGATGAAACACACTACCCGGTGCTCAGCTCTGAGCCTCTGACACATACAAAACAACCAACCACAGCCACAGGGACAGCGCTCTTTCTTTTTTTTCCTTCTTCCCTTCTAACGGGACGGAGGAGTTGGTCCGGTCAAGCCGCCATTAACAGTTCCCCCGTCACCGTTAACCCCATTGGGAAACGGAGAAACAGACCACCCTCCATTGGTTGACCCTCTCCTGTTTATGGAGTCAACTGTGAGAAAATGGGTAGTATAGAGAAAACCCATGGCGTGCTTGGTGGAAGAAGTGGAAACTTCGCTGGCAGTGGTAGGGGGTGAAATTGGTGATGGTGATTTGAGAGAAGGACGGCTCGATGCGGAGGGAAACTACAAAGATCTCGTCTTTCTCTCTCGGCTTCTTTTGGGTTTAATTTATTTTCTTCCCTAGTTTTTTACAGCGAGAAGGAGACTTGGAATTGGGGGAGGAGAAAGAAACCAAAGAATCGTCAAACTAAACCGGTGGCTCCGGTCAATGGTTGATATACCTCCCTCCCTCTTTCTCCCTTTCTCCTTGTAAACCAGCTCTATGCTTTTTCCCCCTGGTTTAGAACGCCCTCTCTCTCTAGAAAAGTCTTCCTTGTTTTCCTTTTTCCATCTTGCAGGAGCTCTCTTGAGCTAGTAATTGCCGCGAGAAGAAGAGGTTGGATTTTGTTGAAGGGTTGAGCTTTGGGCTCTTCGGGTTCTGCTCCAACCTTGCCGGAAAGGAGAACAAGAAAGAGGAAATGGCGGTAAGTTCTGTGCTTGCGCTCATCTTTTCCTTTCTTTTCCCTGGCTGTCTCATTGGGAAGGTAGCAGCCTTTTCAAGGTTGAAAGATGATGATTCTGCCCAGGTTGTAGCTGCATATAGAAAAATTATTGCGGTTTGTATGTTGCTGTGGTGTTGTTGATTTGCAAAGCTCCGGTTTTATTGTTACTGTTTACTCGACTTTATGTGACGAGGAATTGGCGAGGATTAGAGAATTATGGGTACTGAGGTTTAAGGAAAGCAAAGATGGGTGTTTCTTAGTATGTCTAGGTTGAACCTGCAACTCGTGATTCTGGAGGAACGACACCGATTATAGGAAGATTTGGTCTTTTTACTCTGATGTTTGAGTGGCGCTTAATTTAGAAATTCGAGGTTGGATTAATGAAATTGAAAGTGGGGTATATAGATAATTATATCACCACAATGTTAATGGTATCACTCACTTTTTTCTTCTTTAACTTGGACCGACTGATTCTCCTGTGAAAATAAAGTCTCTAATTGAGAACTGGAGATGCTATGGATGCAATGATTGTGATCAGCCAAAAGTAGTTTTGTGTGCTTCTCTTTATAAAAGTTATGACATTTGTGAAAAAATGAAGTAAACGTATGCATTATTATGTTTGGATGTTATTAATCATGAATGAGATAGGCTTATGCTTAATGTTTTTCTAGCAAATATATTGGTGCCTTACTATGACTGAGACGCGGTGCTATGACTGAGATGCCATTGCTGTGATCGAAAAGGATGGTTAACATGTTGCTTTGATTGCCATGATGAAACCATTGTCTCAAATTAACTTGCTAAAGTAGAACTATCACATGGGATTGGTGCAGCCAATGATGTATTAAGGCTCATTCTTCGTATTTGAGATGATTGGTTTGTTAGTCATGACCTACAACTTTGTGAGCTTGATCCCTAAGGACTTCCAAATCATCTGAATTTCTGATATATATATTCATTTATCTGTGTTTGTTTGTTTGTTCTGGTTGATCCTTTCTGTGCCAACTTGAACGCTTGATGCTAATGGGGCGGTAGGGCAGTTGAAGCCCCAATCCCAAGTTGCAATCATGAGTGCAGTTGCACATTGCAGTTCTTACAATGGCTTATGTTGTCTATCCTTGCCCTCGTTATAGTCTATTACAATTGTAAACTCCTGGGTTAAGTTTTTTACTGCACATACTGAGGACAGAGTGATGCATCTATTTGAATGAGTCATCGGTGAGAGTAGTGAGAATCCTGGATGAGACATAAGTATTGGAAGTATGCCCTGAAAGGTCAAGATAACAGCGACCCTGACTTTTCCTGAGATAAACTATTGCTGACTGATGAGAGGGCTTAGCATTTGGCAGTTGGTAGGTTAGTATGATCCTCTACTTGCTTGTGGGAAAGCATCAGTCAATGTGATTTCAGCAGGAGCATTAGTGTTTAAATTAGCTGATGCCATATATTAGACATACTCGGTGATCGATGATGTTGAACCCATCACTCCTAATTCATTTTTACCTTACAAAGTGAACGATGTTTCCACTCACTCGTTTGATGATAGTGCTATCCTATCATTTTTGTGTGCCTGAAAGTGTTACAGAGAAGCTTAATTCAGCACTGGGCTCTGCCACTGCTCATTCTGCTGCTAATTTGAATTACTGGAAACATTATGTTCTCTCCTTTCTTTTTAATTCTATTAGATGCTGCCTTTTCTTTTATTGTCAAAATGTGGGCTGGACGTTAACTTTTTTGTAACTGCAGCAGCAGCAGCAGCGTTCGCATGTGCCTAAGTTTGGCAACTGGGAAAGTGAAGAGCAAGTCCCATACACCGCATATTTCGACAAGGCAAGGAAGGGCCGAACCGGTGGGAAGATGATCAACCCAAATGATCCCATGGAGAACCCAGATTTGCTTCCTCCACCTAAAGTGGTTAAAGCTGAACCAGTAGTAGAACCCGCTGCTGGGCAGCTTGTTGTTCGACGAGCACACGACCGCAGGGATGATGCCAGTGAACTCAAACCGGCCGTTGGCTCTCCAGCACGCCCTGAAAATGGGACCCGCAGAGCTGGGCCGGGAGGAGGCCGTGGAGGAGGAGGAGGAGGAGCAGTAAGCCGTCCTGCAAGGAACAGTGCTGGGTCTGATAACAGCTTTGAACGCTCACCACTACATCCTCATGCTAGAATCTCAGGAGGCCGTGCCAGTGGGGCACCGTCACCAGTCTGGGAAGGGAAGAATTCCCATGAGAGCAGTCATAGTACACCTGGAAGGTCAAGACTGAGACCAAAAGGCGACGAGAGTGTAAAGTTTCACCACCCTCATTTCCCATTTCATTTGAGAGCTTAAATCTTCATCATTTTATTAGTTCTGCACTTAAAAACATTAACATCGGTTCCTTGTCCTTGAATCAGCCTGATAAGGGTGCTGCTGTTCCAAAGTTTGGGGACTGGGACGAGAACAACCCGGCATCAGCAGATGGATACACTCACATCTTCAACATGGTGAGGGAAGAGAGACAGGGTGGCGTTGCAGGGAGGGGACCTGGCGGCTCGTATGGCGACTCGTCCCATGGCAATGCTCGGAAGCACAACTCTGGCGAAACCACCTTGGTAATGATGACATTTTCCCCCCAGCACTTTCTTCAATCTATGCTTGTTCAGATTATGGTATGGTGTTCAATGTTACTGAAAAATGGGGTGTCTTTGCAGTGTTACTGTTTTCCATGGGGAAGAAAGTGATGGTGGAGATTGATATTGGGAGGATCAGGAAACCAACCATTCAGAGAAAAAGGTGTGGGGGAAGTGTAAATACTCTCTCTAATGTCTGTTTCATATTTTGATGTTTTGTTTTCATGGAGAGCAAGCTGATTCTCTCTGTCTTTTGTGGGTGATTATCTTGTGATGTGAAAACATAACTTATACGCCATTGTTTTCTGTGGAACTCTTGGCTCTTCTTTACTTTCTTCTCTTTTGAATTTAGAAAAAATACTGTTTCAAATTTCTAGCTACCATGGTTAGTATATTGAATTGGGAAGGATTACACATAGAATTCTTTCATTGTTAGGATTATTAAGAGATTTTCCTTCATTTTCTTCTCGTGTTGTGTAATTTTGCTGTAATGCCTAATGTTTGGAAGTTGAAGGTTTTCTTACGTGAGGATTATTGTTGTCCTGGACTCATGGTATTCATTTCTTAATCATCTTCTATTTGAGATTGCGTGGCTATGTATTTTTTGAACCGTACCGCATCAAACTGGGAAATATGATGGTTCATGGTTAAACTGTTGGCCATTGTAAAATTGGTGGTGAACCGCTATAAAACTAGTTGGTTTGTACTTAATTAACTACTAGCTTAAGATCCTGAATTTGATTAGTGAAAGTTAACAATTTATGTTTCGTGTGATCATTTGCAGAAAGAGAAATAGATACGGCATTGGCAATATCATAAAATTAAATAATATCATAAATTATCTAATATCGATTTCTAAACGCTAATCCACTTGTAAATATAAGTAATAAATAAGCTCTAAATATTTCATTTTTTTAATTGACAATATTAAACCCATCTTCCCGTAATTTTTATTTTAACATCATTAGCCTTTCCTTCAAACGATTTGGTTACCATGATAACCGTTTTAACCGGTACTATTTGGATAATTTGGTCTGGTTTATTTGGATAATTGGTTTGGTTTGGTTAAAGTTTTTAGCTTGTTTGGTTTAGATGGTTTGGTTTGGTTTCAGACACTCCTAACCAGTCAAACCAAATTAACCAGTTAAGTAATTAGTCATATATCTAACATATATTATATACACATAATACTTTGCATAACCACTCAAGAGTTAACGTTCATCCCTTTTAGACTCATAAGATATAAAACTCAATATTGCTCATATAGTGTATATTTATATATGTAAAGTCTATACCACAACATATGGACACCTAATTTAGATAAATTTCATACATTATGATGAATGAAAACTTGAAAGGAATGTCGTTTCCAGCTAGGGATGGCAACGGGTCGGGTTGGGGCGGGTTTTGTCAAACCCAAATCCAAACCCATGGGTTTATCCGCAAAAAAAAAACCCGGGGTAAAACCCGCTGGGTTTGAAAAACTCAAACCCAACCCAACCCGCTGGGTATCCGCGGGTTCATGGGTACCCGTGGGTTTTTGTGGTAAAAAATTTACAATAACAAATTTATTTCAAAATAAAAGTTTAACATCAATTTTCTCATACAAATTATTCATACAAAAAACACCAATCTAGAACATACAAGCAAACCGCAAATGATCAATACAAATTATTCAAAATTAAAGATAAACATCTATAAACAACAAAATTAATATTAATCTTCTTCCTCGTCAAATAAGTTTCTTCACTCTCCACTCCATAATATCAATTTCATTCTAAACAATTAGAAAGAACAAATTATACATGTCTCCACAAACATAAATAATATTAGTTGTTTAAAGAAGATATATTATTTAGAATATTAAATATACCGGGAAAGTAATTATATATGTGGGCGGGTATCCATGGGGCGGGTTTACCCAAACCCAAACCCAACCCGGTGAATAGTGTAGTGGGTTTAAACCCGAACCCGGCCCAAAACCCGTCCACACGGGTTTTACCCGCGTTGACCGGGTTGGGTCGGGTGGGTACCCGTGGGTTCGGGTTTTGTTGTCATCCCGAAAAATTTTCATCGTCAATGATAATGTGATTTTATATTGGTTAATTTGGTTAACCAATTAACCAAACCGATTAAACTTTAGTTTGGTTAATTTGGTTGTTGTATTAATTTGGACGGTTTGGTTATGATATTGTATTTCATGGTTAATGGAATTTAGCCTTATTTGGTTTGGTTATAACCATGGTAACCATTTGAACACCCCTAGTCGGAGGCGACGAAGAAGGCGAGGACGTGGGTGATGAAGTGGCGCTCGTTGGGGAGAGTGATTCTCAGTGGCGGGTGTCCAGAGAGAGGTCGGGTATTGTTATTGGAGATTAGAAGAAATTAGGGTTTTTTATTTATTTTAAATAAAAGTGATAATGAGGTGGAAATGAGATGACAATTTTAAATATTTTAATTTTATTAAAATTATTATTTTTAAATTGCCATGTCACACATTTAACGGTCAACTTTTAAAGTTGACCGCCACGTAAGCAAAAGTTAACGGAGTTGGACGGGGAGTGACCAAACGTGAACGGTTTTAGTAAACTGAAATACCACCATTGGATTTAAATATTTTGAGTGACCAAACTTGAACGTTTTTTATAATCTCAGTGACCAACCATGCAATTAACCCTTAGTATTTTCATTGCGATTTACCTTGATCATCATTCATCAGTACTTCATATTGAAATCATAAGAACAAACAATTTGGAAATGTGGTATGAGAGAAACATATAGTCTATATGTCCATAACCGTTAAGCATTCTATTTACGTTTTATATGAGTTATTATTTGTGCAACTTAATTATTTGTTCTTCCCCTTTAAACCTCTCCATTCCATATCACATTGACGTATTATAATAAAATTCACATGATTCGACTGATTTAAGTCTATTTAAGGGTCGTTTGGAGAACATGATTTAGTGCGTGGATTCATTGAATCCGTAGATTTTTTAGAAAGTTATATTTTTTTTGTTGCTTTTTGTATTGTGGATTTTAGCTTTAGAGATTTCAAATCTCTAAAATCTATGGATATCAAATCTCTCATAATCAGAGAGATTCTATATATTGATTCGTAAGATTTTTTCTTCTACCTTTTCTCTTTCTTTCTTTTATTTATTTATAATATTAAATATATTTATCAACAAAGTTTTTAATATTTTTCGAACCACTCTAATTTTTTTATTAAGGTTGTTGACAATCTAGATTTAAACTCATATTCTTCAAACGACCCCTCAGTGCATTAAGTCAAGATGAATCAATTTGAGTTTGTATTACCAACCCATGTAGTTTGTCGCTATTATACATGCCAATAGGAATCCCAAACATCTGCGCCAATGCCCATTTGCCATAAAGAAAATCCGGCCCGGCCCTAAGGGTGCGCCAGCCGGCCCTCCGGCATAGTGCCTCCAAATTTTGGGGCCTCTGGTCCTCCACTATATATGATTAATTACAATTACGAATTATTAGATTTCGGTTATAAATTTAAAACGATAAAAAATTTATAAATTGAGTTTTGATTATGGGTCTAAAAAAATAATAAAATTTTTAATCCTAAGGTTAAAGGAACGGTCGAATCACATGAGATGAATACTTGTTTTCTTATTAAAATGTTTTCAAACCATATAACATAACTTATTCTTTGTCGCGTGTTTTCTAAATAGAACAAAAGAGGTAATTGATGATGCCTCATTATTATCATTATTAAATTTGTTGCTTTAAATTTCTTCATTTTCGTCAATTAATATGTTTGTACTACCAAGGCAATAGTGGTTAATTAATTAAATAATTCGCATTGATTTATTAAACGTTAACCAAAATAGGTAGGTACAACCACCAATAGTATAAAGGGAAAAAATAACTAAATCAGTTATAATTCGCATTGACTTTTTAACTATTCATGTGATTGTTGCTACAACAGAAAGAAGCTTTTTGAAATTAAAGTTGTTCAAGTCTTATATGTGCTCTACAATAACATAAGAGAGCCTTAACGAGTTAGCTATGTTAGCAATTGAGAATAGCTATTTGGATGATGCAAAGATGGAAGAGCTAATAGATGATTTTATTTCAAATAATACTAGATGGTTGTTACTTTTTAAACAATGATGGATGATTTTATTCCTTTTGCAATCACTTTATGAACTTATGTATTTTATTATTATTTAATAATTTTTAGTCTTAAAAAATTTACGTAAAAATCTTTATAGCCACATTTTAAATTTTCGAACAGGACCTCTAAATATCATAGGCCGGCCTGAAGAAAATTTAGTAGATTGGTTAGCCTTGTTAGTAGATTGTATGACCAAATCAATCCACTTAAACCAAACCAATTAGTCATTTGTAAAAAAATCAAACCTATTAGCCAAATTAACTAAACTACAACTGATTAAAAAAACTTGTTGATGTACTATTTATGGTAAACGATGAATCACTTCTGTATGAGTATGTCATTATTGACATAGAATTTTATTCTTCAAAATATAAAAAGTGGGTATCATTTTATAGATCTCGTTAAATAAATTTTTATATGCAAAAATAATTAAAATTAAAGTTAAAGGAGAGAGCTTGACACATGGAGCGATCATTATTTATATTTTAGGTTAGTTTTAATTCAAAATGACTATTGTGTCCCACCTAAAATCACTCTCGTTGCAACATTTTTTAAAGACAAAATACCACTAGAAAACCCAAACCATGAAAAATGTGTCATTTGTGTCCTAAAATATTCAATATGACATTTGTGTCCTAAACTATTTTTTTTGTTAGAGTTAACCGGCGTTGATCGTTAGTCATTAACAGAAAGTCTAGTTAGTGCTGATGTGGCATCTGTAGTGGAATTTATAATTATTTTCCATATAAGAAAAGAAAATGAAAAATTACAAAAAATGGGGATTTACCCTTCCCTCTCCCGTTTCCCAACCTCCGCCGCTGCAACCTGAAAACCGCTGCTCCCATTGCTCCTATTGAAGCCTCGACTGAAGCACCTGAAAACCGTTGCTCCCGTTGAAACCTCGCCGCCGCCGCAACCTGAAGGAGGAAATCTTCACTTCACCTCCGTCGTTGTTCCAGTTGAAGCCTCGATGTGAACCCTAGAATGTAGATCAATTAGAGCTGCAGATCCAATGAAACTCAGAAACAGTGGTGTTGAAATTAGATCTGCAGTGACGAAGAGCAATTCGAATACGACGGAGTTGGAGATGGTTTTGGCTATACAGGTTTCCATCGACGATTTGGAAGGGGTACGAGCTTCCCTCCGCCTCCTCGTCGGCGATTGGAAGGGGTTCGAGCTTCAACCCAAAATAAGAGAGTACCTAAACCATGATCCCCAGAAATCCAAACCTCCGAACTAGAAATCGAACTTCTTCTTCCTCCAACCTGGTTCGGAATCTGCTTCATATCCTTCTCTTCCATCCGCCTCTCGCACCCTCCCTCCCTCTCGACATCGACTATTCTTCCCTTCTTCCTCCATCACTGCCAAATCCAGTAAGAGAGAGAGAGAGAGAGAGAGAGAGAGAGAGAGAGAGAGAGAGAGAGAGATGTGTGGAGGGTTGCGGCGCTAGGCTAGTCGGGTTGCGGTGGAGCTAGGCCAGTTGAAGAACAGAGGCGAGAGGGTTTGAAGAATAGAGACAGAGATGAATCGTCTTCATTAGTGGCGAGGAGGCTTTTGGATTTACAGAGGGCCGACGAATAGAGGCATAGGGAGGCAGCTTTTTAGGGTAAAATACCTCGAGTACCACTTAAATTTGAGAATTGGGGCAGACATACCACTTAAGTTTGAATATAGTGTCGGGTACCATTAAAGTCTCCAAAATGTGTATCCGTCTAGTTTTCCATCCAACCCAAACTTTTAATTACCTTTTGGTACCCAAAACTTTAAAAACATCAAAATTATTTTTTCAACAAGTATTATCTAATATAAAAATTAGAGAACCTTCTAAACATAGTACTACTAGAATGGCTAATGAAATTTTTTCGATATAATAGATAAAATAGTAAAAATAATAATGAATATCAAGAAGGAATAATATATATACTAAAAGATTATAATCTATAATTAAAATCAATATTAGAAGATCTATTTAAACCCATAATTCGATTAAAAGCACTACTAAAATCAGTTAAAATAAAACCTTATTGACCACTAAAACATCAAGACCAAAGAAGGATAAATGGAACAAAATTTGAAAATTAAATATATTTCATTAATTGAAAAAAATTTAAACGAAATGAGACAGAAGGTAACCAAGTAATAAGTAAACTATAAAAGCTACAACATTCGGTTTCAAATATAGAAAAGAAAATATGACTATAGAAAAAGAATTAGAAATAGAAATAGTAAATTTAACTAATATGGAACATCTAGAATATAATATATAGAATTACAAGGAGATTTAAATGAAAAATTAGACAACATCAATATGATTTAAGTGAACTAAAATAACATCCTCGGATTATTTATATCATGATAAAATTCATAGAATATATTTCTTCAGGGAGTAATTCAATTATTAGAACACATAATGATAATTTAAAAGAAGATTCCAACTAAACAATAAAAAAGTGATGTTTTTCATAAGTCCAAAGGATTTTTTAAATAATAAGAAGTAAAAGGACCATTTCTGAAATTTAGAAAATGAAATATTCCAAAAATATTCTGTCAACTTTAACGGAATGCACTTAGCAGTAAA
The DNA here is from genome assembly GCA_964030455.1 of Linum trigynum. Lineage (NCBI taxonomy): Eukaryota > Viridiplantae > Streptophyta > Magnoliopsida > Malpighiales > Linaceae > Linum > Linum trigynum. The sequence goes on from OZ034822.1 coordinate 22,781,909, forward strand.
CTTAAGTGTTACCGGGTGCACATAATAGAGTTCAGTGGTACCCGACGCCCTATTCAAACTTAAGTGGTATAGCTCCTCAAATTCTCATACTTTAGTGGTACCCGATGTATTTTACCTCAACTTTTTAGGTTTCTTTTACTTTCTAATTTTTTTTACTTTTTTATTTTATAAAATAATTAAATTTTGAATCAAAAAAATAATATTTAATGATGTGACATCTACATGGCTACAAACTTTTTTGCCACATCACCAAATCTGTGACGTTCGTTTGGTCAACGTTATCTATAATGGTCAACGAAATTGTCGGGACATAAATGACACGCAACTATAATAGGTTAGGACACAAATGTAATATTGGATACTTTAGAACACAAATGACACATCTTTAATACTTCGGGGTTTCTAGTGTATTAGCCTTTTTTAAATGACACCAACCCTTAAAACTCTCATGTTGTATTGTGTTGGGACAAGTATACCCTAATTAAAGAAGTAGCATAGTGGTGACTAACATTGTATTCAGTGGGTTTTGGGAATCTATTGCAACTTTGTTATTATTTGACCGATTTAATATGATTTCAATCAACACTAAGCAAATGAAAGAAAACTAACTAACAAGTAAGCTTTAACTCGAGACAAAAAAAACGTATTTAGTATGGAAATCCCCCAAACTAGCATGTGACCAAGTCTAATGGAATTCTCATGTAATTTCCTTAACTCCTTATGATGCTAGAATCCCTAGGACAACAAATAAGTCAACAAACTGCACTTAATTTCACTTCTATGCTTGGATTCTTATATTGTGTGTTACCCCAAATGCAAATGAGAATATAACTTATTGTAAATTCTATGAGATTATTCTCATACTGCTCTATTTGAGTTCTAATCTTGACCTAATTAGTTGGACACTCTCATAAGTAGAGAACAAAACAATCAATAACATTCAGAGCAATAGATCGGCAAAATAATTTTTTTTGACAAAAGATAATCATATATTGATTCAACAAAGGAAGATAGTTACATCCTGGAATCCTGCCAGGCCTAAAAATTAAAAGAACGACAAGTAGACGGGTACAAAGAAAGGGCCTTTCTAGCCACCGCATGGGCAACCCTATTGTTATTCCGACCTACAAATCGTATGCTAGACCCAGAGTGATTTGCAATATATTGTCTAATTTCCGCTAAAATCACCACAACCCTACTATATCTGGTATCCGCTTGATTGATCTTGTCGATAATGACATTGGCATTGCCTTTAAATTGCACATCAAGGAACCCATTGTTCACACACCAAGAGATCGCTTCCCGGAGGACAAGGGTTTCCACCACCAGAGGATCATCAATAGACTGAAACTGGATCCCTTGAGCTCGTAAGACGTCCCTATGATGGCCAAGCAGAACCATCCCGTTCGCCAAATGAAACCCAACCCTTGTAGCCCCATCCCACATACACACCACCGAGGGACCCTAATAGGGCAAAAGCGTATAGCTTCAATTCCTATCTCGTAGTAAACCGGAAAGTCCGGGTATCGTCTCTCATGGACTGGTACAACCTTATATTCTATCAATTTTATAAAGCAAACTATAGGTGAAAATAGTTTAATGAGACTAATTTCTAAAAGCAAAATAAAATAAACAAAGTAACTAAATGAAAACTGTCGGGAGTAATCAACGGAGAAAGCTCTGGGAGAAACATCGGGACTCACTACCTATCCTATCCAGATTAATTCACATATTCCAATACATTTAATCCATATCTCTACAACCAAGATATCACTATTGTGCTAGCTATCCCTGTCGGGAATTACTACGTACTAAACAATTAAATCAAATCCTACTGTCGTAGCTCAATGACTTAACTATTTAGCCTGAAGAACGATATCCCAATTAAGACCACATAGCATCTTATATAATCCACTGTCGCTTCGATAAGTTACTATGTCACATGAAATATGTTCAATTATTAGGGTTTCACTGTCGCTAATAACCTAATTAACTACAAATCATTGTATTGGTGGCCAGTCAACACAAAGCATTAAGTAATTTAATGCAATAGAGTTTGGAAGAAAAGAGATATGAATCAATCCATCAAATCTAGAAATAGCTGCATCCTATGGTGTTTCCCCCAGAAATCGGGGTTTAGTTCATGACGAAAATAAAACAAACAATCATGTTCATAATCATCATGTTACGAAGCAAAGCAAAAGAAAACAAATACTGATAATTGCTTCCCGCTGCTCTGCACTCGATCGCCGCAACAAGCTGCTCGCTCCGCCCAAAAAGAATTCTCGTCCCAGCTCCGCGCCGCTAATTCTTCTTTTCTCCAAGGATTTCCGCTCCTCCCAAGAGAATTCCGCCTGTTGCCTTTTATTCTTCGGCCCCCTCCAATTATTCCTAGTGTCCTTTCTTTCCCAAAATATTCCGTCCAAAACACTTCCCCCTTCAATTAATTGCTGCCCCCAAATATTAAAAGTCCAAGGACCCTAAAACATCCATAGCCCGCCATTAATTTTTGATCGAATCTAGCGGGGCCCTCCATCAATTGGGCTTTAGCCCAATGATTTGATGTGGAAGAAATATGGATCCAATTCCTCCCGTAATCTCCTGCTTGGGAAGTTCCAGGGCTGCCATTTTATCTATCTTTTCACCTAAACACACACCAAAACTCCAACACAAAATGGTAATGGCTTTTCAACCATTACGGATTAATTCTCCCTAAAATAGCACCAATCGGCTTAAACATACCATGAGATAGTCACATAAAGCTCAAGAATCCGATATATTAAAGCCAATTATCACGACCCCACACTCAATTGTTGCTTGTCCCTAAGCAACGACTCAAACAACACAAACACATAACCATCCAAAACAATGACACATCACAAACTCACCACTCAAAACAAAACAAAATTTTCCTTGTACTCTTGTTGTAATCAATAGTTTCTTTCTCAAAGGACAAGCTGTGCTTTAATGATCATACCTTTCATCCCACACTCAAGGCCTTTGCAACCCTTTAACATTGACTGACTCAAATTCACCAAAAACTCAATTAGCAAACACTCAATTTAGATCGTCGGTAGTGGGTGGTTAACAACTTATGGTGTAACAGTTATTAGGAGAATCTAACCACATCAGTGAGGTGCATATTTCGTGAGGACAATCTGGCTTACTCACACCAATCATAAGCAATTAACAAAGCATGAGTCTAAAAAACTAATGGGGGAAGCCTTTCGCTAACTAGATTTTAAGTTTAAGCACATCTCTACCTTTTCTGACAAGGAGAGGCTTTCTCTCTTTCTGATTTTGCTTGCCGAGTGGTCGTATTTAGTACAAGTGGGATTTTTTTTTACCGGTGACCGAGCAAAAACAATTTCTGCGTCTTTGCACTCGCATAAGAGCTTCTTTTAACTCCTTTTCCTCGGTCCGTGTGGAGGGTCACTGCACATCCTCTAATGGCACTTCACTCAACTGGGGATCGTACTTGATAAGCAACATCGTACGGTCGCGAACCGATTCTCAATTGAATCCTTCCTAATCCCCATGTGCAATGAGTGATTGCCTCACACAATTTTGGTATTTTACCCACACTTTAATTGTTATGGCAACTTTCTTATATTTTACTCGTCAGGTAGTGTTTTCTCATTTATAAAGATACAGTTCACCCCATTTAAAACATTCAAAACATAGAGACTCAATGCTAAGTCAAAAGCTCACAACAACTGCAAGTAAGCACGGTATCCAAACATGTGGAATGGTCAATGTTCTCCACCTAACCACTTCACCATAAGTCATTACACTATCCTCACAAAAGAGAGTTTTGCTAAAAGAGTTTGCTCATTTAAAGCACATCAAGTCAGTCAAAACATCAAGCTCATTGTGAAGAACTATGCAATTCAACACTAGTGGGATGATTTTGATGATTTCATTCATGCACAAACTCATTTTCAAAGCATCACGGTCATTTACATCTGTCCTTGCTTTGATTTCAGAATCTGAGCAGATAGGACATGTGATCGTTGTTCAGGTTGTCCACTATCACAGGAGAAGGGATTTTTCCTTTCTCGAGCTCCACTTTCAAAGTCATCAAATGCATCTTGATTATGATCGACTTGAAAGACATTAAAAATTTCCTCCTCCTTAACTACTCGGAATGTCAGTTTGCCTCTCCCAACATCGATGAGTGCATCTCCAGTTGCTAGAAAAGGTCTCCCAAGAATGAGAGGCACTCCCTGATCTTCTTCCATCTCCAGAATCACAAAATCTGTAGGGAGAATAAACTTCCCCACCTTCACCAATACATTCTCCACCACTCCCTTTGGAATTTTCACTGATCGATCGGCCAATTGGAGAGTGATCCGAGTAGGCTTAAGAACATCTCCCAATCCCAATTTCTTGTAGACTGAGTATGGCATCAAATTAATTCCTTCTCCAAGATCACAAAGTGATTTATTGAATTCTGTACCTCCAATGACACATGGAATGGTGAAGCTGCCCGGATCATCCTTCTTTTCTGGTAATTTATTCTGAATCACAGCACTACATTCAGAAATAAGGGTTTCCTTATCTAGATCAGCCCATTTGCGCTTCTTCGTCAGCAACTCCCTTAAAAATTTAGCATATGTAGGCATCTGTTCAAGTGCCTCTGCCAACGGTATGTTGATATGATGTTGCTTGAAGAGATTCACAAATTTCTTGAAGTTTGGGTCTTTGATAGATGATGACTCGGTATTTGCACATGTTTTCCCCTTTGTTTCTTGATTGTTTGAGCTTGAATTATTACGTCTTTGGCATATTTTAAGCTAGGTTGTGTTCCTTTGTCACATTTCAGGTCCTAGCACATAAAGTGAAGCATAGGCGCAAGTTTCAAGTCAATCAGAGATCAATTGACGATTCGGGAGAAGAAACTCGGGTATGACCTGAAGAAGAATGGATTTATACCTCACTTTATGGACAAATAATCATGCAATCTTGTCATGAAAAGAAAGAGGACGAGACTACGAGCGTCTGGGATCAAACGGCGACTGATTCGGAGTCCGGACGAGGGAGAAACGAAGCATTAAACAGAGGCTGAGCAAGCCACACGGGCACAACCCACACGGCCGTGTGACCTGGCCATGTGGCCGTGTGGAAATCACCGAGCCTTCACACGGGCAGCTGGGAAAGCCACACGGCCGTGTGAGTCGGGAATTGCTGTTTAAAACCCGATTTTCAGCAAAAGGAAAGGGAGAGAGCTGAGTTTTGGATCCCAAACACCCAAGGGACGAATCCTAGAGAGAAAGAGAGCGACTTGGGAACATTCTTGGAGCTATTTTGGAGGATTTCTTCGCCATTGGAGCTCGGGAATCAAGCTTGGAGATGGAGATTTAAGATCTAAATCAGATTTCTGCAGTCTCTCTCTTCTCTATGGAGTAACTTCCCTTCACTTAGGTTTTGAGGAACCTTAGTTCCATGAGTTAGGATCTTTCTTGTATGAAGTTTTGGATGCTATATTGTTTGATTATAATCGAATGATGCATGTTTATTGAGTCAATTGAAGTCTGATCAACTTTTCCTGATTCCTGCTGCAATCTGAGATAGATAGAATCTGATTAGGTTGCTAGAGTCTCATCATTCGGTAGTAGGAGATTGGCTATACGAGAGTTAGCCAGTTTACTGCTTTGTACTGGAATCCAATTCCAGTAGTGGAGTTCTGTGCTTATTGCTTCAGCTTTCTATCCCGGTGAAGACTAGTCGTCTGCCGGATAGTTAGACTGAGAGGGCTTGGTCAGCTTAAGAGATTCCAAGCTACTGTCGGATCTTCCGCAGTTTAATCAACAGTAAATCAACCAAAAGGAATTACAACTTGGACCTAATTGAGGAGCTAGGGGGAATCATACCTAAGTGAGTTCCCAAACTGTAATTAGTAGTTTTACTTAGTTTAGTTAGTAGAGTAGTTAGTTAATCAATCCTTAATCTAGTTTGCTAGATAATGAACTGAAGCTGAGTAATAGTAACTCTAGAGACCCGTGGATTCGATATTTATTACTTGTGCCACTATACTGCAGTCCCTTTCATTGGTTACACTTGGCCATTGTTAGGTGTTGTATTTTAGCGTGTCAAGTTTTTGGCGCCGTTGCCGGGGACTTTCTAGAGTATTAGGAAAGGCAGAAGTTTGTTACTTTAGCATTTTTCTTTTCTTTTCTTTTCCACCCTTGCTTTTCACTTGGGTGTTTTTGTTTTTGTTGGTGCAGATCTGAATCATGGATCCTAATGGCTTCTCCAATCATTGGGGGTATCCACCACCATCTGGGTGGTATTACCCCGCGACTCCCTACAGCAATCAAGGAGGAGAAGACTATGGATTTGGGTTCCAGTACCAACCCCCTTTCCATGGAGAACAACCAGACCCCTGGGCATATCAAGAACAACCTCATTACCAAGAAGACTTTCTCCCACAACCAGAAGGGCCATCGGAGCTGGAGTTACCCATGGCGGCCTTCACGGGCCACTCTACAGAGCCATGCTACACTTCACTGGAAGATCCGAACAAACAATTAAGGCTTCTCGTGGAGCAGTTTGCTCGAGACACTGAGAAATCATGCTCCAAGATGGATATTCAAATCAAAGCCCTTGCCACTTGCGATCCCTCATTTCTCCATGATATGGAGGAGACTGTTCAGCGCTCAGCGAAGCAAACACAGTGGGTGAAGCTCTGGGATTAATTCAACGGAGAAAGCTCTGGGAGAAACACCGGGACTCACTACCTATCCTATCCAGATTAATTCACATATTCCAATATATTTAATCCATATCTCTACAGCCAAGATATCATTATTATGCTAGCTATCCCTGTCGGGAATTACTACGTACTAAACAATTAAATCAAATCCTACTGTCGTAGCTCAATGACTTAACTATTTAGCCTGAAGAACGATATCCCAATCAAGACCGCATAGCATCTTATTTAATCCACTGTCGCTTCGATAAGTTACTATGTCACATGAAATATGTTCAGTTATTAGGGTTTCACTGTCGCTAATAACCTAATTAACTACAAATCATTGTATTGGTGGACAATCAACACAAAGCATTAAGTAATTTCATGCAATAGAGTTTGGAAGAAAAGAGATATGAATCAATCCATCAAATCTAGAAATAGCTGCATCCTATGGTGTTTCCCCCAGAAATCGGGGTTTAGTTCATGACGAAAATAAAACAAACAATCATGTTCATAATCATCATGGTACGAAGCAAAGCAAAAGAAAACAAATATGGATAATTGCTTCCCGCTGCTCTGCACTCGATCGCCGCAACAAGCTGCTCGCTCCGCTGACTCGACTCTACTGTCACTCCAGGAATTGGCCAAGTGTAACCACTTCCTAAAGCGTAGTATAGCGGGTTTGGGTTTAATTATCAACCCGGGTCCTAGATCTGATGACTACTCAGTGAATTCTTGTTATCTAGCAATGAAACTGGAATGCAAGTCTAAACTATCAAACTAACAAGCAAGTAAACGGTTGTGTTCAGGTTAAGAGAGGTCACCCGGATATGGTTCCCCCTAGACTGCAGTTAAGCCGGATTGTAATTACCAAGTTCGGTTTCTATGATAGTTATACTGCGGAAGGTTCTTAAACAGCCTGAAGTCTCGACTAAAGGTCTTCAGACCCTCTCAATCTGAGTCTCTAGCGGGCGACTAACCTCCACCGGAGTAAACAAATTGAGGCCTTAACAAACAAAACCTCCACTACCGGAGTAAATCCGGTACAAAATAGTCAGTTGGCTCCTCGACTAAAGTCACCAACTCCCTATCTTCAATCAAGGATGCTCTATCAACCTAGGCAGATATTCTCATTCTAGGTTAAAGCAGAAACAATAGGAATTTGACGAGGATTCATGCCATTCAATCATTCAAACCTCAATTGAATATAATCAAATCATAGAATCAGTACTTGGGTTCATACAATCAAAGCCTAACATACAAATCTAGGGTTCTCCATACCCAGATGAATGGGAGAACTACTCCATGGAGAAAGAAGCAAAAGCAGAATCAGACGCGGAATTCATACCGTGAAGGATGGTTTCCTGCTCCTGGACGTTGATCGACACTTCTCCAAGCTCAAACTGGCCTCCAATGGTGTTGAAGATCAATCTAGGGCGCTTGGAGACTCTTGTTCGTCGCTTTCTCTGTCTAGGAATCGTTCTCTCTCTCAAAAACTCGAATCCCCTTCTGTTTGGCTGAAAATCTGCTTAAAAAGGCATCAGTGGCCAAAGCACGGTCGAGGGCACGGCCGTGTAATGCCTCAGCCCGCCCGTGCTTTGGCTAGGGTTAATTACACGACCATGTGTTGGGAGAAACACGGCCGTGTTTGGTGATGGGCACGGCCGTGCTTTGTGCCCGTGTTTTGGCTTGCTTTTTCCAACTCGAATTTGCTCTCGGCATAAAAAGCACGGCCACCAGAACACGGCCGTGTAATGATTTAGGTGTGCCCGTGTTTTGGCTCCAGCTCACTGAAATGACTTCCGAATGCCCCGAAACTCGCGCTTAGCCTTCCCTTTGACACCTGGGACCTAAAACATGACAAAATAGCACAACCCGGCGTAAAATAGGCCAAAACACACGACTATGCCCCTCAAACGGATAAGAACTAGGGGCGCAAATATGTGCAATTACATCGTTATCAAACTCCCCCACACTTAACCGTTTGCTTGTCCCCAAGCAAACCTAACTCAAACCAATGCAACTCTCCAGACCTCTATAGCAACAAAAAACCCAGATCGTAGGTAGAGGACTTCCTAGGTCATTTAGCAGCTTACGAGGTCAACCGACGCACAAGTCATCTCATAGCTTCTTCGGTGAGAGCACTAGTATCGAGTCGGCATCATGGCAAATAGTGAACAGAGGACAAATGAATCGTGGATGAAGGGATTCTCAAAAACAAAAGATCATGGACTCACATTTTTCAAGGTGCTCTATTTTCTTCTTGACGATGGTTGGAACCCTTTTTCTTTCTGTTTTGCTTGTTTTTTGTAATTTTTTATTTCAAGGGTCCCAACCTGCTCTTACCGGCCATGCCAAGAGCGGATGTCTCGAGCCTCGTGCGGGGGAAAGACATGTAAGGGGGCTGGAGGCAGTAGGTGGAAATTGGGAACGGATTCCCGTCTCCCCTTACACTCTTTCGCCCTATTCACACGGGAGACGTCATTTTGAAGCACATTTTCGAGCACCTGTTAAACTCAAAACATGATACAAGAGTCCATGACAGGTAGAGAATCCACAACACCACACAACTCAAGGGTCCTAAGATCACTAATTCACTCAATCAACCAACACAATATGAAGAAGAATTGAGACTTCTTAAATGCATCAACATCCTTCATAGTGCTACACTACCTCCCTAGGTTGCACATTACTATAAAGACTGTCAATTCAAAGCATACTGAGCAGGCAATTGCAAGGAACACGTACTTGGAGCCCTCAAATTTAAAAATTTGGACAGTGGACTAGGCTCCAAGCACACAAACAGATCTAATGCAGTCAAAGATAAACATCCCCCCACACTTAAGATCGACATTGCCCTCAATGGAGAAGAGGGAAGGGAAAGGGGAACGATGTTACCGGTATGCACAGACTGCAGGAGACTGGAAGCGGGCCAGTCGGAGTGAAGCGGACTGGAGAGAGGACCAGTCAGGGCAAGCACAGCCAAAGGAAACCAAAGAGCTCAAACACCATATGTTAGGTCCAATGGTCAGCCCAATAAAACATCATCCAAAACCAAAGAAAACAAACCAAAACCAAACTGGTTTTCAATCCGACTCAAAACACAAGAAAGAAAATCAAACCGTGGTGGGGTTGCCTCCCCACAAGCGCTTCTTTACCGTCTTTTAGATGGACGCCCATGGTGGATACTCAGGGCGGTGCAGGAACAGGTGCCTCCAAGAGCGGATCCACGTCGCTCTGGAGGTACAGCTTCAGGTTGTGGCCATGCACCCGACGGATGCGACCACCATCATCAGTCAGCTCGACCTGCCCATCTGGCAAGATGCAGGCGAGTGAGTACCCGGACGGCCAGGGTGGTCGTGGTGCAGGAGGTGGGACCAGCTCATAGTGGTCTCCACTCTTCTTCCGTGCAGGCTTAGCAACCTGCTGCTTCGGCCGCCACTCCTCCTTGATCTTTTTGTTCGGAGGCGAGGCTGGATGGAGTGGCGGCGAAGGAATGATAGGAGGGTCCTGCAAAATAGGAGGTGCAGAAGGATACACGACAGACTCGTGTACCTGATCAGAAATGGCATGTACATGCGTGACAGCAATCATAGCACAGTGATCAAATTCAGTCACAGAAAAAGTAGCCTGTTCATTCCCAGCACGCAAGATCAGTTTACCATCATGCACATCAATAAGTGCCTTGGTGGTGGCAAGAAATGGTCTACCTAGAATCAAAGGCACATCCACATCCTCATGTATATCATGAATAACAAAATCAACAGGATATGTGAATGCACCGACACTGACAAGCAGATCCTCTATGATTCCCCTAGGATGCACAATGGAACGATCAGCCAGCTGAATGCTCATCCTAGTAGGGCTAAGTTCACCTAGGTCTAACTTTTTATACAACTTATATGGCATGACGTTTATGCTAGCGCCTAGGTCCACCAAGGACTTGCCTACATGCATGCTGCCAATAGTAAGAGGGATAGTAAAACTCCCTGGATCCTAGCGCTTTTCGGGCAGCTTGTTCTGCAGGATAGCAGAACACTCCTCGCTCAGCAACACTGTCGAGAGATCCCCCAAGTTTCTTCTTGTTGGTGAGGAGATCTTTCACGAACTTGGCATACTTGGGCATCTTCGACAGTGCCTCCACGAACGGTATGCTGATGTTGAGCTGCTTCAACATTGCCATGAACTTGGCAAACTCAGTCTCCAGCTTGTCTTTGTGTAGGCGAGTGGGGAAGGGAAGCTGGGGGCACATGCTCCTTAACCACTGGTTGTGGCTTGGGAGCAGGGGCTTCCTTCTCCACCCGCACTGCTGCATCGTCTGCTGGAAGTGCTGAAGCAAGTAGTGGTTCCTCCTGTCTGACCGGGACAGGATCAACAGATATGGTCTTACCGCTCCTGGTAAAAATGGCATCCAGCTGTTGATGCTGGTGAGGATCTCGAGGATTCGGGACAGTGGTGGCAGGCAGAGTCCCCGGTGCCCTGGTGGTGTTTTGGCGGGCCAAGATGCCCACCTGGGTCTGCAGATCCTGCAAAATGGCACCCTGGTTCCGCTGACCTGCCTCCAGTGACGTGATAGCAGCCTGAGTGCTAGTCATGAATGAAGCTAGAATGTTTTCCAGCTTCGTCATCCTATCATCTGGGGCCGGAGCTGCTGCTGGCTCGGCAAACTGGCGCTGGGGCTGCTGGAATGGCTGCCCCTTCCTAGGCTGGTAGGGCTGCTGCTGTGTGTCTGGCCCCTGGCGAGCTTGGAAGGGCTGCCTCTGCTGAAAACCACCTGCTGGTGCTGGGAAACCAGGTGGTTTAGTGGTGTTGCTGCTCCAGGCGAAGTTGGGATGCTGGCGCCACCCCTCATTATATGTGTTACTGTATGGATCGAGGCGCCGCGCATTGGCGATGAAGGCCAACTGCTCATGGGGTGTGGTAGACTCCCTCATAGCCTGGCAGTCCTCAACTAGGTGATTGGAGCTCTCGCACCACTGACATTGAGCTACTGGAGGTGTAGCCAAACCTCTGCCCGGAATCAGACTGTTGGGCTGCTTCAATGTCTGCACTAGCTCAGCTACCTGCTGCTCGAGCCCGGATCTGGTCTCCATGGTGTGCACACCACGGTCCCGAGACTGTCTGCCTCGGCTACCCTGTCCCCAAGAATGATCTCTGGCAGCCAAAGTATTGATCATCTGGTTCAGCTCGGGTGGAGTCTTAGTGAGAATATCCCCTCCTGGGCATAGAGACTCAATCACCCTCTGGCTATCTGGAGAGAGGGCACTGTAGAAGTTCCCCACTATGAATGCATCACTGAAGCCATGATGGGGACACTGCCAGAAATATCCCATGTACCGCTCCCAAGCATCACGAAGTGACTCATCTGGCTCTTGGAGGAAGTGAGTGATCTCCCGCTGAATCTCTGTAGTCCTCGATGCCGGATAGTACCTGTGCACGAGGTGATGGACAATGGGGGCTGGGTCTCCAACCACCTCTTAGCATTCCCCGCCAGAGAATGGGGAAAGAGATGAAGGCAGATTGCATCATCCGGGACACCATTCAGCTTGAACCCGTTCGTCATCTGCAGAAAACGAGAAAGATATACCCTGGCCTCCTCATCCTTCAAGCCATGGAACTGGATAGAGGATGTAATGAGCTGAATCCAGCATGCCTTGATCTCGAAGTTGTTTGCTGGAATAGGCAGGTAGAGGATGACCGGGCGAATGTCAGCAATCCGAGGAGTGTAGTAGTACTCCAAGGTGGGACCCGGCTGCGGTGGATGATGAACTCCATGATCCTGGGGTATGGGGTTGTTCCCCAGGACCTGATTCACCGGGGGAGCCTGCTGAGGATTCCCCTGGTGTTGATTGTAGTCTTCCATCTCGTACTCCTCCTCAGAATCACTGCTCACGTGGCCGTCTATGCGCTCTTCCGTAGCCAGTCTAGCTCGCTGTTGTCTCCTGAGTTGGCGACAGGTGCGGTCAATCTCTGGATTCAACGGCAGTAAACCTCCTGACTGGCTACGGGTCATGCACTACCTGCACACACTCAAGCAAGCAAACCCGTGAAGGCACAAGTGGGACAAAGCAAACAGAGCAAAAAGAAAAGCTAAATTAACAGAAATCACTTTTCTTCAACAACCTAGCCGTCCCCGGCAACGGCGCAAAAAACTTGACTTGACTCTACTGTCACTCCAGGAATTGGCCAAGTGTAACCACTTCCTAAAGCGTAGTATAGCGGGTTTGGGTTTAATTATCAACCCGGGTCCTAGATCTGATGACTACTCAGTGAATTCTTGTTATCTAGCAATGAAACTGGAATGCAAGTCTAAACTATCAAACTAACAAGCAAGTAAACGGTTGTGTTCAGGTTAAGAGAGGTCACCCGGATATGGTTCCCCCTAGACTGCAGTTAAGCCGAATTGTAATTACCAAGTTCGGTTTCTATGATAGTTATACTGCGGAAGGTTCTTAAACAGCCTGAAGTCTCGACTAAAGGTCTTCAGACCCTCTCAATCTGAGTCTCTAGCGGGCGACTAACCTCCACCGGAGTAAACAGATTGAGGCCTTAACAAACAAAACCTCCACTACCGGAGTAAATCCGGTACATAATAGTCAGTTGGCTCCTCGACTAAAGTCACCAACTCCCTATCTTCAATCAAGGATGCTCTATCAACCTAGGCAGATATTCTCATTCTAGGTTAAAGCAGAAACAACAGGAATTTGATCAGGATTCATGCCATTCAATCATTCAAACCTCAATCGAATATAATCAAATCATAGAATCAGTACTTGGGTTCATACAATCAAAGCCTAACATACAAATCTAGGGTTCTCCATACCCAGATGAATGGGAGAACTACTCCATGGAGAAAGAAGCAAAAGCAGAATCAGACGCGGAATTCATATTGTGAAGGATGGATTCCTGCTCCTGGACGTTGATCGGCACTTCTCCAAGCTCAAGCTGGCCTCCAATGGTGTTGAAGATCAATCTAGGGCGCTTGGAGACTCTTGTTCGTTGCTTTCTCTCTCTAGGAATCGTTCTCTCTCTCAAAAACTCGAATCCCCTTCTGTTTGGCTGAAAATCTGCTTAAAAAGGCATCAGTGGCCAAAGCACGGTCGAGGGCACGGCCGTGTAATGCCTCAGCCCGCCCGTGCTTTGGCTAGGGTTAATTACACGGCAATGTGTTGGGAGAAACACGGCCGTGTTTGGTGATGGGCACGGCCGTGCTTTGGGTGGACACGGCCGTGCTTTGTGCCCCTGTTTTGGCTTGCTTTTGCCAACTCGAATTTGCTCTCGGCATAAAAAGCACGGCCACCAGAACACGGCCGTGTAATGATTTAGGTGTGCCCGTGTTTTGGCTCCAGCTCACCGAAATGACTTCCGAATGCCCCGAAACTCGCGCTTAGCCTTCCCTTTGACACCTGGGACCTGAAACATGACAAAATAGCACAACCCGGCGTAAAATAGGCCAAAACACACAACTATGCCCCTCAAACGGATAAGAACTAGGGGCGCAAATATGTGCAATTACATCGTTATCATCCGCCCAAAAAGAATTCTCGTCCTAGCTCCGCGCCGCCAATTCTTCTTTTCTCCAAGGATTTCCGCTCCTCCGAAGAGAATTCCGCCTGCTGCCTTTTATTCTTCGGCCCTCTCCAATTATTCCTAGTGTCCTTTCTTTCCCAAAATATTCCGTCCAAACCACTTCCCCTTCCATTAATTGCTGCCCCCAAATATTAAAAGTCTCAGGCCCCAAAAACATCCCCAGCCCGCCATTAATTTTTGATCCAATCTAGCGGGGCCTTGAGCCCAGTCCGTCCCTCCATCAATTGGGCTTTAGCCCAATGATTTGATGTGGAAGAAATATGGATCCAATTCCTCCCGCCATCTCCTGCTTGGGAAGTTCCAGTGCTGCCATTTTATCTATCTTTTCACCTAAACACACACCAAAACTCCAACACAAAATGGTAATGGCTTTTCAACCATTACAGATTAATTCTCCCTAAAATAGCACCAATTGGCTTAAACATACCGTGAGATAGTCACATAAAGCTCAAGAATCCGATATATTAAAGCCAATTATCAAGACCCCACACTCAATTGTTGCTTGTCCCTAAGCAACGACTCAAACAACACAAACACATAACCATCCAAAACAATGACACATCACAAACTCACTACTCAAAACAAAACAAATTTTTCCTTGTACTCTTGTTGTAATCAATAGTTTCTTTCTCAATGGACAAGTTGTGCTATAATGATCATACCTTTCACCCCACACTCAAGGCCTTTGCAACCCTTTAACATTGACTGACTCAAATTCACCAAAAACTCAATTAGCAAACACTCAATTTAGATCGTCGGTAGTGGGTGGTTAACAACTTATGGTCTAACAGTTATTAGGAGAATCTAACCACATCAGTGAGGTGCATATTTCGTGAGGACAATCTGGCTTACTCTCACCAATCATAAGCAATTAACAAAACATGAGTCTAAAAAACTAATGGGGGAAGACTTTCGCAAACTAGATTTTAACTTTAAGCACATCACTACCTTTTCTGACAAGGGGAGGCTTTCTCTCTTTCTGATTTTGCTTGCGAGTGGTCGTATTTAGTACAAGTTGGATTTTTTTTTTACCGGTGACCGAGCAAGAGCAATTTCTGCTTCTTCGCACTCGCATAGGAGCTTCTTTTAACTCCTTTTCCTCGGTCCGTGTGGAGGGTCACTGCACATCCTCTAATGGCACTTCACTCAATTGGGGATCGTACTTGATAAGCAACATCGTACGGTCGCAAACCGATTCTCAATTGAATCTTTCCTAATCCCCATGTGCAATGAGTGATTGCCTTACACGATTTTGGTATTTTACCCACACTTTAATTGTTATGGCAACTTTCTTATATTTTACTTGTCAGGTAGTGTTTTCTCATTTATTAAGATACAGTTCACCCCATTTAAAACATTCAAAACATAGAGACTCAATGCAAAGTCAAAAGCTCACAACAACTGCAAGTAAGCACGGTATCCAAACATGTGAAATGGTCAATGTTCTCCACCTAACCACTTCACCATAAGTCATTACAATATCCTCACAAAAGAGAGTTTTGCTAAAAGAGTTTGCTCATTTAAAGCACATCAAGCTCATTGTGAAGAACTATGCAATTCAACACTAGTGGGATGATTTTGATGATTTCATTCAAGCACAAACTCATTTTCAAAGCATCAAGGTGATCTGGCAAGGATTCCAGTCCTTGCTTTGATTTCAGAATCTGAGCAGATAGGACATGTGATCGTTGTTCAGGTTGTCCACTATCACAGGAGAAGGAATTTTTCCTTTCTCGAGATCCACTTTCAAAGTCATCAAATGCATCTTGATTATGATCGACTTGAAAGACATTAAAAAACTTCCTCCTCCTTACCTACTCGGAATGTCAGTTTGCCTCTCCCAACATCGATGAGTGCATCTCCAGTTGCTAGAAAAGGTCTCCCGATAACGATGTAATTGCACGTATTTGCACCCCTAATTCTTATCCGTTTGAGAGGCATAGTCGTGTATTTTGGCCTATTTTACGCTAGGTTGTGCTATTTTGTCATATTTCAGGTCCCAGGCGTCAAAGGAAAGGCTAAGCACGAGTTTCGGGGCATTCGGAAGTCATTTCGGTGAGCTGGAGCCAAAAACATTGGCTAAAAATGCGGGCAAACATTGTTCCATCACCAAACATTAGTCATTTCGGTGAGCCGTGTTCTGTGGCCGTGCTTTTACTGCCGAGAGCAAAGTCGAGTTGGGCAAACATTGGCTAAAAACACGGGCAGAAGCACGGCCGTGTCCACCAAAGCACGGCCGTGTCCATCACCAAACACGCCCGTGTTTCGCCCAAGGCACTGGCCGTGTAATTAACCCTAGCCAAAACATGGACGGGCTGAGGTATTACACGGCCGTGCCCTCGACCGTGTTTTGGCCACTGATGCCCTTTTAAGCAGATTTTCAGCCAAACAGAAGGGGGATTCGAGTTTTGAGAGAGATAGAGCGATTCCTAGAGAGAGGAAGCGACGAACAAGAGTCTCCAAGTGCCCTAGATTGATCTTCAACACCATTGGAGGCCAGTTTGAGCTTGGAGAAGTGCCGATCAACGTCTAGGAGCAGGAATCCATCCTTCACAGTATGAATTCCGCGTCTGATTCTGCTTTTGCTTTCTTCTCCATGGAGTAGTTCTCCCATTCATCTGGGTATGGAGAACCCTAGATTTGTATGTTAGGCTTTGATTGTATGAACCCAAATACTGATTCTATGATTTGATTATATTCGATTGAGGTTTGAATGATTGAATGACATGAATCCTGATCAAATTCCTGTTGTTTCTGCTTTGACCTAGAATGAGAATATCTGCCTAGGTTGATAGAGCATCCTTGATTGAAGGTAGGGAGTTGGTGACTTTAGTCGAGGAGCCAACTCACTATTCTGTACCGGTTTTACTCCGGTAGTGGAGGTTTTGTTTGTTAAGGCCTCAATCTGTTTACTCCGGTGGAGGTTAGTCGCCCGCTAGAGACTCAGATTGAGAGGGTCTAAAGACCTTTAGTCAAGACTTCAGGCTGTTTAAGAACCTTCCGCAGTATAACTATCATAGAAATTGAACTTGGTAATTACAATCCGGCTTAACTGCAGTCTTAGGGGAACCATATCCGGGTGACCTCTCTTAACCTGAATACAACCGTTTGTTTGCTCTGTTAGTTTGTTAGTTTAGACTTGCATTAAAGTTTCATTGCTAGATAACAAGAACTCACTGAGTAGTCATCAGATCTAGGACCCGGGTTGACATATAAACCTAACCCTCTATACTACGCTTTAGGAAGTGGTGTCACTTGGCCAATTCCTGGAGTGACAGTAGAAGTGAGTCATCTCCCAAGAATGAGAGGCACTCCCCGATCTTCTTCCATCTCCAAAATCAAAAAAATATGTTGGGAGAATAAACTTCCCCACCTTCACCAATACATTCTCCACCACTCCCTTTGGAATTTTCACTGATCGATCGGCTAATTGGAGAGTGATCCGTGTAGGCTTAAGAACATCTCCCAATCCCAATTTCTTGTAGACTGAGTATGGCATCAAATTAATTCCTGCTCCATGATCACAAAGTGATTTATTGAATTCTGTACCTCCAATGACACATGGAATGGTGAAGCTGCCCGGATCATCCCTCTTTTTTGGTAATTTATTCTGAATCACAGCACTACATTCAGAAGTAAGGGTTACCTTCTATAGATCATCCCATTTGCGCTTCTTCGTCAGCAACTCCCTTAAAAATTTAGCATATGTAGGCATTTGTTCAAGTGCCTCTGCCAACGGTATGTTGATATGAAGTTGCTTGAAGAGATTCACAAATTTCTTGAAGTTTGAGTCTTCCATGGGCTTCATTAACCTTTGAGGGAATGGTGCGGGAGGTTCATAAGAATTTACCTCTTCATTCTTGAGTTTTTCCACTTTTGGAGTTGCACAGGCAGAATGCTCATGCACAGGCAGATTGCATGCAGTTTGCCTCTGCAAGTAAGATTTTTTCAGCTTTTGCACTTTCTTCCTCCTTTTCTACCGAATTTTTCTTGCTCTTTGGATCCTCCAACTCCTTCCCACTCCTCAATGTGACTGCTACAACCATGGCGTCCTTTGGATTCCTCTCAGTATTTGCTGGTAAAGTCCCTGGAATCCTACCCTGAATATCTGCCAAAGTTTGAGCCATCTGGCCTATTTGCCTCTCCATAGCTAGCATAGATGATTGCTTATTATTGTTGATGGCTAGCTGTTAAGTGACAAATTGATCAAGACCCTTGAAATTATTGTCTGTCTTCTGCATATGAGCCAAAATCAACTCCTCCAGCTGGGGATTCTTCTCTGGTTGAGGTTGCTGCTGTTGAAAACCAGGAGGTGGGATATTTTGAACACCAGTTGGGTTATTATTCGACCATGACATGTTGGGGTGATGTCTCCATTGAGGGTTATATGTATTTGAATACATACCACCCTGGCCCTGACTTCGCGGATTATTGATATATTGGACATCTTCCAACTAAGCAGCTCCCAGTGGACACGTATCCCTATGATGAGTACCCTCGCAAAGTTCACATGAAGCAACCTCCTCTTTTCTACCAAGAGTCATCTTAGCCAGCCTTCGTTCGAGTGCATCGAACTTGGAATCCAGCTTAGCAACAATCTTTGCTTCTAAACTTGCAACTCTGTCTATCTCATGCAAACCTCCTCTCCTTCGAATGCTGGTCTCACTACCCCATTCAGTATCTTCAGAACATATCTTCTCCACTAGTTCATATGCTTCTGGTGCTTCCATCCTTGTGAAACCATTTCGGGAAGCATTATTCAGAGCATCTCGGAATTGTCTTCTGATTCCGTTGAAGAAAATATAGATCACGTTCCATTCTTCAAGACCATGACTTGGGAATCTCATTAAAAGCCCCTTATAGCGCTCCCATGCCTCGGTCAGACTCTCGTCTTCAACTTGTTTAAAAGTAACAATTTCCTCTTGCCTCTTCATTGCCTTGGCAGGAGGAAAGTACTTATCCAAAAAGGTCTTCTCAAGCTGACCCCATGTCGTGATGGAACGGGGTGTTAGGTTCTAGAACCAGTGTGATGCATTCCCTATCAGAGATAATGAGAACATCCGAAGACGGATTGCATCATCAGACACAGTCGGTCTCTTCATCGTATCACAAATGCTCGCGAACCGGCAAAGATGTTCATGAGGATCCTCAGTACTAGACCCTGAGAAATTATACCCATTGGTGATCATATTGATGAATGTTGGGGTAATTTCCATGGTTGCATCCCAGCCGGAATGACAACACATGAAACTCGGGCTCCAGTCTTTCGATTCAAGCGAGCCCTGATCGAACGATCCTGGTCTGCCATGATGACAGGCTCGATGTCACGAGGTGGTGGTGGTGGTGTAGGGACGACAAGTGATGAAGCCTGCCTCTCTTGGTTTGGGAAGGCCTAGTAGTTGTGGTTGGCTTCTTCCCTAACTTGACCTGCTTCTTGTACTAACGGCAGGTCTTCTCAATCTCCGGATCTAGTGGCAGTAAATTGCCAGTCGTCCTTCTAGGCATGCACGAGGAGGATAAACCTGAAAATTCTTCTGCACACTAACACCCAGATCAAAATAGTTCACTCACAAAAATCAACAAAAATAAGGTAGGGCAGTCCCCGGCAACGGCGCCAAAACCTTGATAGGGCAAAAGCGTATAGCTTCAATTCCTATCTCGTAGTAAACCGGAAAGACCGGGTATCGTCTCTCAGGGACTGGTACAACCTTATATTCTATCAATTTTATAAAGCAAACTATAGGTGAAAATAGTTTAATGAGACTAATTTCTAAAAGCAAAATAAAATAAACAAAGTAACTAAATGAAAACTGTCGGGAGTCATCAACAGAGAAAGCTCTGGGAGAAACACCGGGACTCCCTACCTATCCTATCCAGATTAATTCACATATTCCAATCAATTTAATCCATATCTCTACAGCCAGGATATCACTATTGTGCTAGCTATCCCTGTCGGGAATTACTACGTACTAAACAATTAAATCAAATCCTACTCTCGTAGCTCAATGACTTAACTATTTAGCCTGAAGAACGATATCCCAATCAAGACCGCATAACATCTTATTTAATCCACTGTCGCTTCGATAAGTTACTATGTCACATGAAATATGTTAAGTTATTAGGGTTTCATTGTCGCTAATAACCTAATTAACTACAAATCACTGTATTGGTGGCCAGTCAACACAAAGCAATAAGTAATTTCATGCAATAGAGTTTGGAAGAAAAGAGATATGAATCAATCCATCAAATCTAGAAATAGCTGCATCCTATGGTGTTTCCCCTAGAAATCAGGGTTTAGTTCATGACAAAAATAAAACAAACAATCGTGTTCATAATCATCATGTTACGAAGCAAAGCAAAAGAAAACAAATACTGATAATTGCTTCCCGCTGCTCTGCACGATCGCCGCAACAAGCTGCTCGCTCCGCCCAAAAAGAATTCTCGTCCCAGCTCCGCGCTGCCAATTCTTTTTTTCTCCAAAGATTTCCACACCTCCCAAGAGAATTCCGCTTGCTGCCTTTTATTCTCCGGCCCCCTCCAATTATTCCTAGTGTCATTTCTTTCACAAAATATTCCGTCCAAAACACTTCCCCCATCAATTAATTGCTGCCCCCAAATATTAAAAGTCCCTGGCCCCAAAAACATCCCCAGCCCGCCATTAATTTTTGATCCAATCTAGCGGGCCCTTGAGCCCAGTTAGGGCTGTCAATTTGGTTTGGTTTGTTTAACCAAACCATTAAGTATGAAAAACCAAAAACCAAAACCCAAAAACCAAAACCAAAACCATTAAGTTGATAAATAATTTATTGAATAAACGTCATAATAATGGTCATAACAAATTATTGGTTGGCATGCGTGTCAAAAGAAACAAAAAAATATTTGTTGATAAATAATTTTATTCTTATTGGTTTCTTAATGGTTTCTATTGGTTTTTCGGTTTTAATCAAACCAAAACCAGTAAGTTGCTTATTGGTTTAAAACCAAAAAACTGAAACCATTAGCTTTCCAATTGGTTTGGTTTCGGTTAAAACCAAAAAACCAAAACCAAATGGACAGCCCTAAGCCCAGTCCATGTCCCTCCATCAATTGGGCTTTAGCTCAATGATTTGATGTGGAAGAAATATGGATCCAATCCCTCCTGCCATCTCCTGCTTCAAAAGTTCCAGTGCTGCCATTTTATCTATCTTTTCACCTAAACACACACCAAAACTCCAACACAAAATGGTAATGGCTTTTCAACCATTACAGATTAATTCTCCATAAAATAGCACCAATCGGCTTAAACATACCGTGAGATAGTCACATAAAGCTCAAGAATCCGATATATTAAAGTCGATTATCAGCCCCGCAGGTAACCCAGATGTATGAAAAATCGGATTTAAACCCGGAGTCACACTCTCAGTAGGAAACCGCTCCCATTCCTCACATTGCTGGTGATATTGGCGCATCAAGGTAGGGAATCCAAATTGCTTGCCTTCAAAGACAACCCAATTTCGGGATTTCAAATCCGCTACAGAATGGCCACCACAGACAGGATCACAGAAGGTTGATGAATTAGGGAGAATAGCCGCTTGAGGAATAGGGGAAAAGTTTGGTGAGGCAACCCTTGCCCAAGATGTTCTAGTCCCACGTAGTCCCGTAGGGCCCGAGCCACAGGACAGTCCAGAAACAAGTGCTCCATTGTTTTCGCTCCCCCCAGCATACCGGGCATCGAGGATGAACAGGGACGCGTTTCTCAAGTAGGCCCTCCGTTGTGGGGAGGATACGGTGGAAAATCTGCCAGATAAACACTTTCAACTTGGGAGGAATATTAGCCTCCCAGAGCCAAATCCAACTGGCTCTATCCATCCAGCTAGTCGTAGAACGCCAACAACCAGTTCTCATATCTAGGTCGACGGCTAAATGGTAGGCTGATTTAATAGTGAACACTCCATCAGTCGTGTCGTGCCAAATAAGTTTGTCCGCCATAGACTGCCTCGGAAGAGTAATAGAATGGATCATACGGCAGGTGGGTGGATCAAACCATTGACTCAGCTTACCAACACACCAGGCCCCCCCCCCCCCCCCCCCCCAACATTCTGGTCGATGACATCCGCCACTAGTGGACCGCACCCTCTGGGAGCACCTGAGGATTAAATCCCAGTAGGTCAAGATGCAATTGAGGGATCCAATTCGAGCAAAGCAGTGATGCCGACTGCCTATTGCCAATTTGCCATCGTAAGCCCTTCTCTAGCAACTGCCTTCCAAACAGAACACTTTGCCATCCCAAGGAAGGGCGCGAGCGCGCTTGGGCCTGAAGAAAAGTCCCACTATGGAAGTACTTCCCTTTGTAAACTTGAGCCAGCAAGGATTGGGGGCCTGGAGGATTCGCCATCTGATTTTAGCCAGTAGAGCCTGGTTAAAATGCTCAAAACAACGGAAACCCATCCCCCCATCATGCTTACTGCGGCACATCTTACGCTAGGACATCCAGTGGATTCGTGACTGGTCAGTAGTCACACCCCACCAGAACTGGGCTACGTGTTTGTCTAGAAGTCTACAAAGGGACAACAACATTTTAAAGCAAGACATAACATGCAACGGTAATGTTAAAGCAATTGACTTAGTCAATGTCTCCTTCGCCGCCCAAGATAAAGTACGCTGTTTCCACCCTTGCAATTTCTCAAGTAATTTTTCTTCCAGGTAGCGGAAGGTAGCCATTTTTGAGCGGGCAATTAGAGTCGGCAAACCCAAGTATTTATCATGGACCCCCATTGCTCATACCCCCAGAATCGCAGCCAGAAACTCCTAATCTTCTCGAGCTATATTTTTGCTAAAACAAACAACCGACTTGTCCAAGTTCACCCGTTGGCCACTCAATTCCTCATATTCGTTCAAAACTTCAATAAGATTCTCACACTCATGGAGATTCCCTCGCAGAAACAAGTAAGAATCATCTGCAAAGAATAGATGCGAAATATGAGGGGCACGAGGAGCGACTTTCACACCTCCCAATCGCTTGTCCGCTATTGCCTTGCGAAGAATAGCAGCAAATCCTTTCGTACAGAGCACAAACAGTAATGGGGAAAGGGGGTCCCCTTGTCTAAGCCCCCTGGAAGGCGAGAAGTATCCTGTCGGGGTGCCATTTATTTGGACCGAGAATGAAGTTGATTGCAGGCATTCCTGAATCCACCTCTCCACACAGAGTTGAATCCCATTTTTTCCAAGACAGCTAGTAGAAACGGCCATTCGACTCTATCATAGGCCTTTCAATGTCAACCTTTAGAGCCATGTACCCTTTCTTGCCGCGCGTCTTGATTTTCAAATGGTGCATCAACTCGTGCCCCATGAGGATATTCTCAATAATCTGCCTCTTACGAATGAAAGCATTTTAGCCTTCACCAAAAATTCTAAGTAGTATATCATCCAGCCTAGCAGTCATAATTTTATACACAAATCAGCACAAGCTGATGGGCCGAAGATGCTTCATATTCTCAACATTCTCTACTTTGGGTATCAATGTCAGCCAAGTATGATTGAAGCTTCGAAGCATCCTGCTAGACGCAAAAAATGAACAGACAACCTCAATCACTGAATTGCCAACAATATCCCAAAAGGCCTTGAAAAATTTCCCTGTAAAGTCATCAGAGCCAGGAGCCTGTTTGGATCCCATGGCGAACACTATATTTCGAACCTCCTAGGCATAACCTCTGCCGTTAGCATATTATTCATCTCTTGGGTTACGCTTTGATCAATAGGAAGACCCGCCACCCTATCGAACATATTCACCACTTGATTTTCTAAAGTGAATAAATGCTGATAAAAGTGACAGGCAGTGTCAGCTTTCCACTTCTCATCAGTAACCCAGTCACCATTGTCATTATGCAGGCCAGCCACAAAATTCCTTTTTTGAGCCAATGCACCCTGGACATCTGCTGCCAGTATAATTCTTCTGCCTCCCATTGGCGATTCAGTCCCACCTCGAGGACTTTCACCGCCTCCCAATTTATCGGATGATTGGATTTGAGGAGCTCAATTTCTACCTGGAGGGTCTTGATATTACGAAGCGAGTTGGTAGTCCCGGCCCTACTCCAGTCATAGAGAAGATGTCTCAATTTTTTCAGTTTCTCCCAGAGCTGGTACATCGGGGTACTTGAGCTTGACTCCTACCACACATAACTGACCATCGCTTTGACTTCAGGGTTGTCAGCCCATCGAGCATCAAATCTGAATAACTGGCAAAAATATCGATCATAGGGCCGGTCAACTAGGAGCAACGCCCTATGATCCAAACCAAGGTCTGTAAAATGTTTGACAAGAGTATCGAGGAATTGCTCCACCCACGTTGAGAACAGAAGGCCCGATCAAGTCGTTCGCGAATGCATGCATTACCAAAATGTTTGTTCGTCCAGGTGAAAGTATCCCCTTGATAGCCAGGATCATGAAGCCCAAGGTCGATGATAAACTCACGGGGATTAATCGATTGTGCACTATTCCAAACATTTCCCCCATCTTTCTCATGTGCATGCAGGGTGGTATTGAAGTCACTAATAACCACGTAAGGGAGATGAATATCGGCACAAATTTCACGAAGATGAGCCAATTGCGTGGCTCTGGTAGACAGGTTACAACTAATGTAAACAAAAAAACAACATAAGAAAAATCCACTTTATTAATTTGAATACCGATACAAAAATCTGAATGATAAAACACCGAAGCGTCAATGTCGAGGGACCAAGCAACAACAAGACCACCAGATGCATCAATGGTGGGAAACTAATCTCCAGCGAGCTCTTGTTTCAGAAAAGAAAACAAGTTCCGGTTTATTCGAACGAAGTAAACCCAAAGCAGTTTGAAATGTGAGGGATGGCCCAATTCCTCTCACATTCCAGGCCATAAGCCTCATATATCTGGTTGGGACCATTTTAGGCTGGTTTCCTCCACCGTATTAGTAGCGTCCTTTTCTTCCACAAACTGTTTCTTCAGTGTAGGGGGCTTGCAGTCATCCCCATCCACCGCCTGAAATGCCGGTTTCCTATCTCTGTTTTGCAGGACCGCATCATTGGATCCATATTCATTCAGATCTCCAAGCTCCCCAGTCAACGCAGAGGATGTCTCCACCATGAGCCCGCAAATAATCGGGTTAGGCGCGACATTCATCGGAGGAGAGGAGTGAGAGTTATGAAAATCCATCCCACCTCAAATGCACGCACCACCTGTTGAACATGACCATTGAGCGGTCTTTCATTAACCGGTTTTCTACTTCGCAGTTCAAAATGATGTACATCGCCTTTCGGACTAGTCTCAATTGACTCAGTCATCACAGTCCCATCTGGTACCGACTCCAGGTAGGTATTAAATGGGGACGGAGCACTCTCCATCTGTTCTAGGACAGGAACATCCACCCAAATCTCATCCTCAATAATCACTGCCATTGAGGTCTCGCGAGGAGCATTTATGGAACCGTTTTCTTCAGCTTTCCCTGTTGGAGACAGCCGCCTCTCTCGGCATCCGGCGTGGCGCATTTTTGGCAAGACATTTTGGGCTAGGCTGGCCGGGTAGCTTGCATTCCATCCTCAATATGCGGGAAGCCTTGCTCTCCCGCTTCACGTCCACTGGTTCTTGCTCCACTGACCGTCCCTCACCACGAAGGGAGGCAAACAGCGGCGACAGCTCATCTTCGGATTCCTCCTCCAGCAGCAATCTCCTTCTCCGAGTTTCCACCAAGACAGCATGAGTGAGACCGACTACAGGAATGGAGGGGTTAGACGAAACCTTCCCCCGAGAGACAGGCCCATCTGGTTTGCGATCATCCGCCTCGTGGCGACCCACCTCTTTACCCAACAGTCCTGGTTTTCGAGCGGTCTTTGGGTCAAGGGGAATACGGCCAGAGCCCTGCTTTTCTTTCCCTTTAGCTCGGCGATGCATGCTAGGTCCCAGGTTCATTTTGGGAGATCGAGGGATGGAAATCCCCTATGGCTTCTTCGTGATTGCGCCTGATTCTCTCTTGCCATGGGTTCGGGCTCAATCCGTTCCTCAACCCCCTGCCCAAGAGACAGGCCATGGTGATCCGCGTCATCCACATCCATAGCCTCCAGTCTCGGCTCCGCAACATTACGAGCCGGTATGAGTTGGTTACGAGGGCCCTTGATGGCATTGTTTACCCAAACAGTTTTAGACTTCCCCTGGAATGGGATAGTGATATCATCCTCATCATAGACCCTTGTCCCCAGCTTCTTGGTCATCATATGCGGGCCAAATCGCTCTTTGCGAGTTGGGGGATCGAAAACACACTCTCTCTGGAAATGTCCCACCCGTCCGCAAAGGAATCAAAAGGATGGGAGGTGCTCGTACTTCAGTCGGACCCAGAAGCACCCCGTCTCCTCACTAGCAGCCATTAGTTGCGATCGCAGGGGCCGAGAGAAATCGATCAACGCTTTCACCTTGATGAACTATCTCCCAGTGTCAGGGCAAGAATATATACCTACTTCTAGCACTTGTCCGATCGTGGGACCAACCACCTTCATACCAAACTTTGAAGTGCAACAATCATCCTTCACATCCCAAAGTTGCACCTGGAATGGGGCCACCGCAAGCTCCTCATACCTTTGCCTCGTTACCGACGGCATCCATGATCATGGCTTGCAACACTTTGACCCTCCCCTTGCATTTCCATGGGGAGTTCACCAAATCCCGAATTTCGGTAGTCGTGATCCTCGCCGTGGTGAAGATGCGGCCAAGCAATATATGGGATCTACGAACTTGAACAGACTGAACTTAATCAAGGGAGAATTGCACCACTTGATCCTCACTCACATGTGTCGCCATATTGATCTACAATGAGGAGGGGGGTGCAATGTTATTATTCGTAATCATTCGTGGCCGCCACTTTAATTCCAACAACTCACACGGAGCAGTGGCGGCGCTGAGGGTCTGTTCCTCTCTATCAAGGAAATGAAAAACAGTCACAGGGGGATTTAGAGTACCTAGGGGAAGAGGGGAGCCTGAGTTGGGGAAAATCCATCGGAGCTCTCAACACTTTCTATCACCAAACGCTACTCACTAAATAGAAAGGGTTAAATGAGAGTTCTCGTCCAACTAGGTCGCTTTTCGCCAGGACTTCTTTCGTATCACGGCTTTGAGGAAGAGGATAAGGGAGCCTCCGATTCGTATCTCCATCCCCAGCCAAAAGACTCAAAATATTCATTTTTTAAAAATAAAATCTGATATATTGTTGCACCGGCGAATCCTACTGGGAGAGATCCCCCCGCCCAGTTCGGCGTCCGAATCTCCAGCAATTCGAAAACATTGCGTCTCCAACGTGATAGGTCTCGCCGGTCATTACTGCGCCACCGCACCTGTTCCCGCCGGCCGGGATTTTTTTCCTGGTCCAGATATCTGTATATTGTGCCCGAATCACTACCCTCCGAAGCGGCAGGGTTTCGGGTTTGCTCTTTGAGCCCTGGTGATAGACGCGAGTTATTAGTGAGGGTGGGATTCTCCAGCGGCGTCGCCAACGGATACTCCCTAGGAGGAGCAAGGTTAGCTTGGTACGAGGGGACATGCTCACAGATCATGCCTTCCAGCTCATCTGACGAGGGGAGTTTAAATCTCCACATCGTCTTGCGTAGAGCACTCCGACTTTTCTTCATTAAGGAGTGGTTTATATCACACTCCGCCATAAAACTATGATTTCTTTTTCTGCCTTTATGTTAAGCTTACTATCCTAGAAGAATGGACGTGTAGAAGCATCTCGATTAGTTTATACCATTTTTAATTGGACTCCTAATCTTCCGTTTCAAATCCCTACTCTGGGATCGGGGCTTTTCGCGCCGGTTGGAGATCCAAAACCCGCTCCTAGGTTTACATCGACAGGGAAAATATGAAGGGTTCGTTGCGTGATCCGGCGGCGATCCAGCTGCACACCACCCCTGGGCTTGATTGGGCATGCTAGCATGCAGAACTTCTTTCACAGCTACGATGACCAGGTGGCCAAGCAGTCGGCAAAAGCAAAGGAGAGAGGCGAGAGCATCTCTCCACATTTTTTTTAAATGATTGCAACTTTTCAGCGGCCGGTAAAATCAAATATCAAGTAGTCATAAATGGAATTAAGATCCATACACAATAATCTTACTAAAATACACTTACATACTATAAGTTAGAGTTCATCTTACCCAAGTACAATGGTTTCTAGCCCATAGATATTACGAAAGAATACATTAGGAAAGGAGAAAAGGAAATATTCATGGATTGAAATTTGAAACTTCAATTTTCAATTTGTTCTTCTTTGCTTCAAATTTATGCATCAAAGATAGAAAAATCCTTCTCATTTTCTGGCTTCGGCTCTCTCTCTCTAATCACCCAGAATCCTTGTTTCTCTTAATTTAATGTGTTAGAATTAGGGGAAACCCTTTCCTTCAAAGTGCCCACTCTTCTTATATAGTTGTTAGGGACAAGGTAGATTGCCAATAGGCACACAACCGGTTGTCATTCCTCACTCTGTCACTTTGTCACAACTTAGAAGACCCCATCTAACTAAATTTTGACTTTCCAATTTAAGTAACTCTCGTCTCTCACCTAATCTCTTGTTATTTTTATAACACCAAAAATCAAAAACTAGTATTATTCTCCTTTCAGCCTTCAATTCATCAAATTAAAGATTGCCAATAACAAGAATTTGAGATGTCACCTCTCATCCATTTTTCTTATCCATATCCTAGCTCTAGGCAAATCAAACTCTTTAAAAGGTATTATAAGTAGTATAGATTCTTTTTTAAATACATTTTGAGTACATAAGCAATGAGTTCATCATGACGTATTATGATTTACAAATCTTTTTCATATTATCATCTATACAATCATCTTATCTTAACATATGTTATGGTTGTTTTAGAACAACATTTTGCACTAAAGTAAAACTAAATAAGAATATAATCAACATCACCAAAACTCAAACTTGCAACCTAAGAGTCGAAATCATTATCACTTAAACCATGTAACCAATATGCTAAGTTCTATTTGATGCTACGAAGCACAATAAAATTAGTATTCATGTTATTAAATGTGTTTAAAATCTAACATCTAATCTTCATTTTTACCTTATAAATTATGTACTCTATTTCTTTCATAATATAAATATACAGATAGTTAAAAATAACTTTATTTTTCAGTTTCACTTCATAATATGTATGATATTTATTTAACAATGTTCGAAAAAAATAAAATTACAAAACAATTTAAAAAAATTGGTTACTACAAAATTCAAAAACATTATTACATTTTTCATGTCATTTTCGTTTCAAATTAAAAATAAAAAATCAATGAATACCCTTTGGTAATGTAAAGGACGATCTATAATGTAATTTTGTAATTTTTATTTTAGAAAATAACAGTTTATTTGGAAATTGTGAAGCATGTATGTAACTTTCCTTAGGAAACAAACAAAACACCATTTTCCTGTTCTCTCGTCTCCTCTCCCCACTAGGTCGCTACTATCCACCGAACATATAACCCTTTGCTTTTTCTCCTTCCTCTACACTTTTTCGTTAAAGCCGATCTTTGCGACTCCTTGGCGTGGTTGACAATGACGGCGCTAGAAGGAGGGCTCAATGACGACAGGAGAAGAAGAAGTCGCCGTTGACAGTCCCTAGGTCTCACCAATGATGCAAACGGGCTTACATCCGTTTCGGTTCCGGTACAAAGATTTGTGAGTGGCGGGTGCGTCTACCGGCGACGGCGGTAACCTTCAAAGCACCGCCGATTAGGGGTGGGCAATGGGCGGGTTGGATGGGTTTTCGTTTCAAATTGACCCACCCGCTTACTAGCGTGTTGGAATAATTGTGACCCGCAATCCACCCATATTCTTCTGCGGGTCGGGTTGGGTGGGTGGCGGATGAGTACAATTAGTTCGTAGGTTAACCCGCAAAAACAATTCTCCAACTAGCCATTAAGAAAGTTGACTAACATTTATAATAATTTCATAGTAAATTAATAAGACTATTTCCATTTAAACACTTCTCAATTTGTCTCAAGTGAATCCATGTAGTATTTACATACAAAATTTTACTACTCTATCAACCAATTGATTAGAGAAAACTTATGCATTTTGTGATTTTGATAAAATTAATAATTTATAGTTTTCATCCCAAAATTAATGGATATTAACAATATATTGCATTCCAATATCCAATATCTAATAGATATTACACAACACAATAACTAGTAATAGTAGTCAAAGTCATTCTTTATTATCCACCTTTAAAATTATATGGTCAGATTGTCGTGCAGTTCGAACATATGATGAATATTCGACAATATAAGAAACACCATTTTTTCATGTAAAAATGGGATGCGGGTCATTTAGGTGACCCACAATCCACTCACCACCCACCAACATAACTTCGGGTGATAGATTTATCAATCCGAAATCCACCCTCATCAATCACCCACTGCTTGCGAGTCGAGTTATTTGCGGGTGGATCGATATCAATCCGCGAATTAACTACTCATGTGCCCACCCTTACCGCAGGTTTCAATTCCGGGGCAGTGGCGGTTACGCGGGGGATACCAGCGGTTCAGATAAGTACTCCCTCCATTATTTATTTTCCTTTATAATTATCCTTCATAATTTCTTTCTTTTATATCATTCTTTCCAACACTTTTCATTTTTATTTTCTATAATTATGACATATTTTTAAAAAAATTGTATACTAGAAAATGAAAAAAGTTGGCCCCATCTTCGTGAGTGGATCGCAAAGTCCGTTACGTGCGTACTTACCGATAATGACTTACGACATCGTGCTCTTCCGGTGATGGCCCCCTCCGCTGTGGAGATTATTCGGGCCTAATTGTACACTTTTTACCCCTGATTCTATTTGACGTTTGTTGCAATTGAACTCCAAAAAGGTTGGTTTTACGTGAGGTTTCTTGTGTTTCAGATCCTAACAGGTAAAACCAAACCCGGAGTCGAAAGTTGGAAGAAAAGGAACAAAGACTGGGCAAAGAGGAGGAAACAGCCATTCACGACGTGAGGTTGGAGTTCACGGTCTTACAAGGCCGTGAACTGGAGCCAGAACCTGTGAAGAAATGAGCGACCAGAGAGGGGTTTTCAGGTTACTGACGGCTAGGGTGTTCACATTCGCTAAGACCGTAAACATAGGCCACAGACCGTGAACCCGAGCCAACAGAGCTGTGCGTTTTGGTCTCAGCACTGAGATCACAGACATGTTTCAATATTCACGGCCGCGAACTCAGGCAGTGAACTGGGCACGATCTCAATTAAAAGGAGCTGAAAGGAAGAAGAAAAAGGGAGAGAGACCTAGTGTGAGAAACTTCTCCTTCTTCAGATTTTAGAGTGAGAAAGTGACGAATCAAAGAAGAGGAAATGCTAGGGTTCCATCTCCAAGCAAGAATTTGGGTTTCTTCAGCACAAGAAGCAAGGCTTACATCTTCATGATGGTTTTCTTTTTCCTCTTTTGTGTTTTCCCTTCTCCTAGCATGGAGTAGTACCTTCTTTCACTTGAGTGTTTGTAAGCCTTAGCTACAATTATGTAAATACTTGTATGAATTGAACGATTTGTGTGTGGTTGTGTTTTAATGTGATTGTGGAGGTATTATTCAGAAATGATTGTGTTGTGTGAAAGCCTATTAATCTAATTGTCGTTCTAACCTAACTTAGAGAGGATACCTCCTTAGCTTAAGAGGCTCTATTGGAGATGGGTGTTCTTGTGCATTTCATGCCTCCTATGCTAGTTTAGAGAGGAAACCTTCTTTGTTTCAAAAGAGGCTCTATTAGAGATGGGTTTCCTTGGGCATTCTATGCCTCCTATTCTAGGTTAGTTATAGGGCAACCTCCTATTTTGTATTAAGCACTTAGGGTTGTGTTGTGGGTGGCCGTCCGAACTCCAATTCGAGGGTGAAGTCTAATCATTCCTTAGTCAATAGGTTGAGAGGATCACATTCGTGGCTTGGATCGTATCCCATTCCTCAACCTAGAGGCTAAGAGGGTAGATTTGGCTGCTTGTTAGACTTCCCTGCGCTTTATGACCCCCTAACCACACACGGTCGTTTGAGTCTTCAAGTCGTAAGTTTTAGCTAGGGAAAGCAACACCCAGGTGAAGCTTTCTCAACTAGTGTGAAATTCATTTTAACTTTGCAAAGTAATTTAGTTTTAGACCTTTGTTTTCACCAAAACCAATTCACTAGATAATGTTTCAAACAGTCGAAGTAGAAGTACATGGCCCGGTTCGATATTTAAACATACTTGCCCTATATTGAACTCATCTAAGGTGTATACTTGGACCTTAGGTGAGATTTTATTGTGATAGTCGGAGCGAGTCAAGTTTTTTGATGCCGTTTCCGAGGAACAACGGTCTGTTATCGTGAAAAGTTTGTTTGGTGTTAATCTAGCTTTTAATTTTTGTTTTGTCAAGTTTGTGAAGTGTTTACTTGTGCTAGACGTGTTGTGTTCTTTAAGTGTGTGTAGGGAGGTGCATGACCCGGAGCAATCCGACACCTTTAATACCACTGGACGAGGAAATCAACCGGACTTTCTGACTTTTAGCTCGAGAGAGGGAGCCAGCGGAAGCAAGAAGGAGAAGTGAAGAAAGGGGACAACAAGTTGGTCCTAGATTTGAAGGAGTTGAAGGAGAAGTTGAAGTAGAGATGGCGGCAAATCAACCTCAAGTTGCCAATCCGGCCACGAATGCAAATGTGGAAGTGGGAGCCGAGAAAGAGCCAAGGACTATGGGCTATTACATGGATCCACAGGCGGCGGATATCCAATCTCCTATCTTACATCTAGGGGTGGGTAACGGGAAACGGGTATTTGGGTATACCCGTACCCGTCCAGTTTTTTGTGGGTTACGGGTACCCTTATTACCCATAATATTATTAACGGACGGGACTTGGGATTGTATATTCCTAATTTGGGTACCCGCAGGTTACCCGCAAATACCCATTTGGGTAATATGGGTACCCGTTATACCCATTCAAAAAGCAAAGACAGAAAGCCTGTCTTCAATCACATAGGCCCAACCCATCCAGAATGGAAAAACTCTTTTGTCCTTTGACCCTTCCCAACAGACGAGTGACCTAGCTAGCTCTCCCTCGACCCTCTCCTTGGACTCGCAATAGAGGCGCAGTCACCGTGCAGCCATAGCTCCTATCATCTCGTCACCACTCACCCTAACCACTGGTCCACCGCCTGAGACCTCGTCGGCGCCGCCGCACCGCCTCCTCTCATCCCATCATCGATCGCCTCCGCCGTAACTGCAACTCCCGTTGCTGCTCCCCAAGGCGTCATCGAAGTCAAGTATCCCCTCTAGCGGGATACTT
Organism: Linum trigynum; assembly: GCA_964030455.1. Lineage (NCBI taxonomy): Eukaryota > Viridiplantae > Streptophyta > Magnoliopsida > Malpighiales > Linaceae > Linum > Linum trigynum. The sequence continues at coordinate 22,815,507 of OZ034822.1, forward strand.
TCACTCCAACCCGTGCACTTTCCGGCAACCACACCATCGTATTGGTAGGCGGAGTTTTTGAATTGGGTTATTTCAAGACTGGGAAATATGACTCACCGTCGTCGTAGCCGTCACCTACCAGCAGCAGTCACCCGACAGTTCTGCTCAAGCTCAACTCTCCAATTTCGAACGTCGTAGCCCTCAGGTGATGATTGTCGTACGGGTATTTATGGGTAATATGGGTACCCGTTATCCGTCCCATACGGGTAATGGGTACCCGTTACCCATATGTGTTTGGGACATGGGATGGACTTTGGTCTCCAAACGGGATTGGGTACCCGTTTCAAACGGGATGGGTATCCCGTCCCATCCCGTTGCCCACCCCTACTTACATCCATCTATGGCCGCCAACAACTTTGAAATCAAGCCCACTCCCATGACGATGATTCAACAAAATGCCTTATACCACGGGCTTGCACATGAATCACCACGAGAGCATGTCCAAAGGTTTCTTGAGCTAGCGGGAAGTTTGAAGATAAATGGTGTCTCCTTGGAGGCATTACAATTTAGGCTATGCCCCTAGTCTCTTGCGGGGAAAACACTCCGATGGCTCAACAACCGACCGGCTCTATCCATCACCTCTTGGGACGATTTACTCAACAAGTTCATGAACCGATATTGTGCTCCTTCCAAGATGGCCGAGTGGAGGAAGAAGATCACTCACTTCGAGCAAGATGAGGATGAGACGTTGAGGGATGAATGAGAAAGGTTCTCGGACTACTTCCTCCAATGCCCTCACCATGGGTTCAAAGAGAAATTTCGGATAGAAACTTTCTATGGAGGACTCATTCAAGATGGTAAGATCCTTATCGACTCTCTTTATCAAGGGAGGTTGATGAACATGACCCCTCCTCAAGTCACAAAATTGCTTGAAGATATGGCTTTTAAAGGGTATGATTGGGGCTTGACGAGGAGTGGTAAGAGAACCACCGAAAGAGGAGTAAGAAGTGTGGGAGCAAGTGCTCCACTTGAAGCAAAGCTGGACAAGTTGATCGACGTGATCCTTGAGGACAAGAAGCAAGGGAAGAGAGCGGTGATGTCTTGTGATTGGTGTTTGAGCACTAATCATGAAATTGTGGATTGCCTAGCGATGAAGGAGACAAGTACCCCCCGATGAGCAAGTGAACTTTATTGCCAACACTAGAGGGAACAACCCTTATAGCAGCACATACAAACCCGGGTGGCACAATCATCCGAACTTCGCTTGGTCTTCCCCTACAAATCCAATACCTCGTGGTTTCCAAGGTCCAACGGGTAACTATCAACCTCGGCCAACATTCATCCAAAAAAGACCTCAATTCCAGAACTCAAACTTCCAACAACCATATCAAGCACAAAGCGGTCAAGGGTTTCAACAAAAACAACAAGTCGACAAGCTCTATAAACTTGAAGACCTTGTGACCACCTTTGTGAGTACAAGCTCTCAGAATTTCAAGAAGATTGATCAATTCATGGATTTGGCAACATCCAAGTTTACCTCGTTTGAGGCAGGACTCCGAAGCCATCAAGCAAGTCTCCAAAACTTGGAAGTTCAAATTAGCAATCTTGTCGGGATCCTTACTGAGGACCAAAGAGAGCCCTACCCTCTAAAACCATTGCCAACCCCCAAGAATCAAGCTGGGTGCAATGAAATTTTCTTGAGGAGCGGGAAGGTGACCCCGCAGGTCGTTGCCAAAGAAGTGAATGAGAAGGAAGACCCTCTACCCGGGGGTGAAGAAGAGGAAACCTCGGGAGAAAAGAGAGGAGTGGCAAGGAAGGCATCACCGGCGCCACCACCTGTGGCGGAGTACAAGACACCCCTACCTTTTCCCACGAGGGTGCACAAGGAAAGTTTGGAAGCGGAATGTGGAAGCTTCATGAAGATGCTCCGAGAGCTCCACCTCAACATTCCCTTCCTTGAAGCAATGACCCATATGCCAAGGTATGCAAAATACCTCAAGGGGCTTCTCTCTAACAAGTCAAAGTTCGAAGACCTCGCCAATGTCACCCTAGGCGAGGAGTGCTTTGCCTTCATTCTCAACAGGTTGCCCAAGAAGCAACCCGTTCCAGGTAATTTCACTATACCTCTTTGCATCGGTTCTCATCACATAGAAAATTCCTTGGTGGGCTTAAGGGCGAGCATAAATGTGATGCCATATAAGTTTTTTAAGAGGCTAGACATAGGTGAACTAAAGACTACGAGGCTTAGTGTCACATTGGCCGATCGCTATGTCATTAGTCCAAAGGGCATCGTGGAGGACGTGCCAGTACGAGTGGGGAAATCTGTTATCCGGCGAATTTTGTGATCCTGGATATAAGTTAGGATTCTGAGATGCCACTCATATTAGGAAGCCCTTTCCTTGCCACCGCCAAGGCATTAATTGTTGTAAATGAGGCAACTTTGATTTTGAGAGATGGTGAGGAGAGAATGACTCTAGGAATTGATCATCAGCATAGGAGTGAGGAAGTGAAGGAAGTGGAACCGGGTGATATGAATGCAAGTGGAGGGAAGCCTTGCAGGGCGAACCCCACTATTATTATTGGTTCTTGTGATGGTGTGAAGCAGGAAAGCAAGGAGGGCATCTCGCCCAAAGAAGGAAGGAAAGTAGCTTGGAGGGAAAGGATAAGTCGTGCTAATGCCCAGTGGAAGGAAAATGGCAAAGCAAAAGTCATCGGCCATGAAGGCCACCCCATGGAGAGTAAGTTGGGAGGCGACATGTCTCGCCCCGAGATCGTGGCGGATCCATTATCGGTGGCATCACGTTCAAAGGCATGATAGATCTGCAACGTCAAGCTAGTGACGTTAACTTAGCGCTTGTTGGGAGGCAACCCAACGTATGTTTGTTTTCTTTTCCTTATTTTTTATTTGTGTGTCGAGTGAAGAGTCCAAGTGGTCTAGTGGTATCCCAGTGCCAAGTTTTTGAGATTGTATGTTTCGAGTTGTGTCGTGATTGATAGTAGGCACGTGGAATAGGTCGAGTAAAAATTTTCAGAAGTGTGTTGTTTTCAATGACCTGTGTGTCAAACGCGTCCGTGAACCAGAGCGCTTCCCTCATCAAAAGCGGCCTTCGTTGAGATTTTAGGAAGATTTGGGCCAACTTTTTCCGGTGAAGTCGCCGGCGGTGAGACTCCGACAAGAGTTCGGTGAGCTTCCGACGAAGCTCTGGCGACCCTTCTCTAGTCCGTTTTCGGCGTAGTTTTCGCCTTCCTCGCCCTCTCCTCACCTCCCTACCATTCCTACTTGAGTCTGCAAGTTGGTTTTCAGCTCTACCTTATTTAATTTAAGAGGATCATATTAGGTAGTGTAGTGAGGAGAATTTTAGGAAATTGAATGTTGAACTTAGCATTAGGGCGAGGAATTAGGTGAATTAGGATAATTGAATGGTTGAATGATGTTGCTTGAGCTTAGTTGATCCTTGGTGGGCACGTATTGATTCGAATTGCTTTTATTTGTGAAATTTGTCCACAAAGTGCTAATTTTGAATGAATGCGAAATGTTTATGCTTGAGTGGTGGTTGGTAGCCACCATGGCATGATTCGGATTTTAATTTTGTGTGAATAATCCATGAACACCTAGAACCATGCCCCGGTGTGCTTGAGCTTAAATGTTTAAATAGAATGGGTTCGTAGTGGAAATGCAAGTGTGTGTGTGGGGGGGGGGGGGGGGATTCCTTTTTCCTATAATGAGTTGTGATTGACAATTATTTCCATATATGGTGCTTGTTTGTCATTTTTTTTGCAGGATGCTTAACGTGGAGTATGAGTACGTGAGCTACTTGGAGAACCACCCATGGTTCAAGACCAAGTTTGCTTACCAGCGGGATAGCCCGATTGGGCCACATTGGCGACTGAACCTGGACATGTTTAACTTGTTCAGGTGCCGAGCCGCAATGTCAGGGGGGCAACTGTCACGCCCAATGGCGCCAGCTGCTGTCCTTGGATCAGCTCATCTACCACGAGCTCTACGTGGAGTTCTACTCCACTTTCACCCACATCATCTCGACCGGCAAGAAGAGCCAACTATATGTGAAGTTTATGTTGGGAGGTCAGCCACGAGTGCTGACCTACAATGCTTTCGCCCAGGCTATGGGGCTCGACATGGCGTACATGACGATGACAGAGCGACAGTTCAACACAAACTTTCACTACCAGACCGCATTACAGGCCCTCTGTTGCTTCGAGCACGAGCACGACGAGTTTGAGGCTAGCCGCACCAATGCGGTGAAGCTAAGGACCCCATGGAGGATCATTGACACGCCAAAACACAACACCAAACTGCGACCAAGTGTAATCGCAGTCCGGGAATGCAGTAAAGTGACAAGTTCTATTATCAACCTGGGGTCTAGATCTACTGCTTACTCCGTGATTATCTATTATCTAGCCAACTAAGTCAAGTGATTGTTGTTTTAAGCAAAAGCAGTAAGAAAGCAGGAATTGGTTCGGTTTTCTCAAGCAAAGAAGAGTCACTCGGGAATGAGTCCCCCTAGCTCCTTAGTTAGGTCTCAATTGTAATTACACTTGGTTGATTTACTGTTGATTAGACTGCGGAAGATCCGACAGTAGCTTGGAATCTCTTAAGCTGACCAAGCCCTCTCAGTCTAACTACCCGGAAGACGACTAGTCTTCACCGTTATAGAAAGCTGAAGCAATAAGCACAGAACTCCACTACTGGAATTGGATTCCAGTACAAAGCAGTAAATTGGCTAACTCTCGTATAGCCAATCTCCTACTACCGAATGAAGAGGCTCTAACAACCTAATCAGATTCTATCTATCTCAGGTTGCAGCAGAAATCAAGAAAAGCTGATCAGACTTCAATCAATTCAATAAAACATGCATCATTCGATTAAAACCAAACAATATAATCATCCCAAGTCATTACAATCAAATCCCTAACACATGGAACTAGGGTTCTTCATACCCAAGTGAGAGAAGGGTTCTACTCCATAGAGAGAGAGAGAGAGGAAAACAGAATACAAAGCAGTCATACTCATAACAATGGGAAGAATCTGCTCAGGGATGATGATTTCCACTCCTATGACGATCTCCAAGCTCGATTTGATGAAACCCAGCTCCAAGATGGCTTCTAGGATGTGTTCTTCGCACTTTCTCTCTCTAGGGCTCTATTTTTGCTCTAAAAATTCCATTCTCTCACTTGTGGCCCGAAATTGGGTAAAAACCTGAAAATCCCGATCACACGGGCAGGCCACACGGCCGTGTGGCATACCCAGTTGCCCGTGTGAGACACAAAACGCCGCGTTTCCAATAATTGCACTTCAGGCTACCTACACGGCCAGGGACACACGGCCGTGCAGCTCACCCAGCCTGCCCGTGCGAAGCCTCGCATAATCCCACACGGCCACATTGCTCCTTCACACGGCCGTGTGAGATTTATTCCTGCCCGTGTGAAGGCTCGCACAATCCCACACGGCCACATTGATTACTTGCACTGCCGTGTGGGTTTTGTGTGTGCCCGTGTGGCTTCCTCAGCGACTTGCCTCACGTCCGATCTTCGTCTAATCGACCCCGAACTCGCTCCCAAACCTTAATTCACGTACTAGGACCTGAAATATCATAAACAAGCACAACCTAGCGTGAAATCGGCCTAAAACACGAGAATCAACACCTCAAACGGCTCCAGAATAGGGGTAAAAACATGTGCAATTAACCGTTTATCAATCATGCATACGCTCCTGACCAGATCTGTCGTCCCCAGCTCGCAGTCGGGCCATCAGATCACGAACAAAGGATTGTTGGCTCTCTTTTCGATGAGGCATCCAGCAGAGCCGATGCTTGGGGCGAAACAGGGTGGACACTATGCATATGGGGGCATCATCACGAGGATAGCACCATTCGGTGCCGGTCCTTCCACTTCTGGGGTACCCTTCGTGAGGATAGACCTTCTAGAGACCCACGTCGTGGGAGTCACTTCCCGGCTAGACTGGCACATCGGCCTGCTCAAGCGGATCGCTCGTCGTCAGGGCCTCCTTCCAGAGGATGAGTGTGGACCTACGACTCAGTGAGAAGTAGCCAACGAGTGAGACATGTGGCCGAGCCAATTCCTTTCGCCCCACTTCTCCACTTGGAACTCTGAACTTTGTTGTTTTATTTTTGTTTCTTTTATTTAGTATGTGTGAACAACAACTACTATCATATTGTTTTGTGTAATAACCTCACCTCGAGCGAGTATGTGTTGTGTTTGTGTATGTGTTTTTTGCCTTCTCCTTTAAGCTTAGCTCTCCTAACCCGAGAAAAATTCCAACTTTCACTCACAAAGCAAGCGGTAACATCGTTCTACCCCTATCTTACCCCATTGAGGGCAATGTTAAACTTAAGTGTGGGTTGGGGGGGGGGGGGGGGTAGTTTATTCTTATGCTCATGTGGGTGTGATTGATGCTTGGAGCCTTGATGTATACCCAAATTTGAAAATTTTGAGGGCTCAAAGCAATGTTTGCATGATCAATGTGGCCGGTTTGTAGGAGAATATCGTGTTTTATTGGCATTGACCTTGAATTGTTGCATGTGATTGAGTGTATCCTATGATGATGACTGAGAGCTGCATTAGGATAGTGCAAAAGTTTAGTTCTCATGTGTGCAAAATGAATGGATGTCTTGACTCGATTACTTGTTGATTACAATTGCTATGCATTGTGTTTTGTGAAAGTGTAATTGATAATTCGGTGACTAGGTACCCATGTGAGTTTTGAGCCGATAGTTTTCTTATTGTGTGCTTAAATCCCTCTTACCATGGCGAGTAATATCATAGTTGTCACTAGCGAGTATGATGGAGGCACAGGATTATTCCACGCCTAAATGTTGATTGTCCCAAAATGTTTTATCCCCTAGTCAAACCCTTTGAGCCTTGTGCTTTTGGGGGTCGTTCTCATGTTAGGAGCTTTTTGCTTGTGTGCTTGATGGTGTTTGATAAAAAGACCCCCCCCCCATCCTTTCTTCATGTCTATATGTGAGGCTTCCTTGTGTCCCGGAGCTCTCTCTTTTGAGTACCATTGAGGTTCTACATAGGAGGATTGGGTGCGGTTCTTGCTAGGAATGAAAGAGAAAATAGTAGTATTGAAGTGAGTTCTTAAAAGAGAGCATTGGTTGTTAAAAGTAGTGTGGAAAGTGTTTTACTCTCTAGTACCCCTGTCAAAAAGAAAAGAAAAATAAAATAAAGAAAGAGGAAAGTAGAAAGAAAGAGGAAACGAAAAAGTGGTAATAAAATGGGGTCAATAAAGTAGACAATGCCGCAAAAGTATCAAAGAGTATGCTCCAAGTGGGGTTTCTTGGCACTCAAGCCATTGAAACCCCCACATTATTTTAGAACTCCTTTACTACCAAGTCGAAATGTGATAGCAAGAGTAGACCAAGGAAGAGCGCTTAAATGTGATAGCGATAGTTTGGAAGGGAGAAGCAAGGTTTTTGGCCGATGCTAGTGGTCATTGTTTGTATGGGAGGTTCTTAGTCGAAACCATAGAACCTTCGAGTTTAGGGTGAAGATGTAGGACCTCATGATGTATTTGCCACCACCCAAAAAGCCTTTCCACATGTCCAAGAAAATTGCCAGTCATTTGAACTCGTGTCTAAGACCTCCAGACAAGCTAGTGATGACAACCGTCCTGTGAACTCTAACATTTAGAGGTTTCCGCCGTGGTGAAGAGACGATAGGTCCGAGTGTTGATGATTGTGCACATTCTTTGCACCAAAAAGGTCTCGACCCCACTGGTCAAGAGAGTGAGTGATTCATTCTTGCTTTGCATGTCATATCATATCCCTGTGAGGACCTTTGTTGCCCGTTCGTTTGTTCCTTGGACTTGAATGTTATGCTTGGTTAGTTGTGGTTGATAAGTGATCTTGTTGAGACTTGCATTGATTCATGAACAAGGTGAGAACTTTTTGTTTGCCCATTTGGGGTGACCTCGAATGTCGTTTGTGGTGGATGTCGGTATTGCTTGCAACAATCCATGTGTTAATTGCCAATAGCCATTCAGATTTGCCACTTTGTCCCCAAAGAATTTTGTTAGGTTGAGAGATTACGTTGTGTGAAATGGTTTTCTTGGGGAAAAGCAAACATCTAAGTGTGGGGGAGTGATTCGGGCCTAATTATACACTTTTTAACCCCGATTCTCTATGACGTTTGTTGCAATTGAAATCCAAAAAGGTTGGTTTTACGCGAGATTTCTTGTGTTTCAGATCCTAAAAGGTAAAACCAAACCCAGATCGAAAGTTGGAGGAAAAGGAACAAAGACCGGGCAAAGAGGAGGAAACAACTAATGTTCACGGCCTAATGTTGGAGTTCACGGTCTTACAAGGCTGTGAAATGGAGCCACAGCCCGTGAAGCAAAGAGCGACTAGTCAGGGTTTACAGGTTACTGACGGTCAGACTGTTCATGGTCGCTAAGACCGTGAACATAGGCCACATACCGTGAACCCGAGCCAGCACAGCGATGCGTTTTGGTCTCAGCACTGAGATAACGGACACATTTCAATGTTCACGGTCGCGAACTCAGACCGTGAACTGGGCAAGATCTCAATTAAAAGGAGTTGAAAGGAAAAAGGAAAGGGGAGAGAGACCTAGTGTGAGAAACTTATACTTCTTCAGATTTTAGAGTAAGAAAGTGATGAACCAAATAAGAGGAAAAGCTAGGGTTCCATATACAAGAAATGATTTGGGTTTCTTCAGCACAAGGAGCAAGGCTTGCATCTTCGTGATGGTTTTCCTTTCCCTCTTTTGTGGTTCCCTTCTCCTAGCATGGAGTAGTCGCTTCTTTCACTTGGGTGTTTGTAAACCATAGCTACAATTATGTAAACACTTGTATGAATTGAATGGTTTGTGTGTGGTTGTGTTTTAATGTGATTATGGAGGTATTATTCAGATTTGATTGTGTTGTGTGAAAGGCTATCAATCTAATTGTCATTCTAACCTAGCTTAGAGAGGAGACCTCCTTAGGTTAAGAGGCCCCATTGGAGATGGGTGTTCTTGGGCATTTCATGCATCCTAGGCTAGTTTATAGAGGAAACCTCTTTTTTCCAAAGAGGCTCTATTAGAGCTGGGTTTCCTAGGGCATTCAATGCTTCCTAAACTAGTTTAGAGAGAACCCTCCTTCACCTAAGAGGCTCTATTAGAGATGGGTTTCCTTGGGCATTCTATGCCTCATATTCTAGGTTAGTTAAAAGGAAAACCTCCTATTTTGTATTAAGCACTTAGGGTTTGGTTGTGGGTGGCCGTCTGAACTCCAATTCGAGGGTGAGGTCTAACCATTCCTTAGTCGATAGGTTGAGAGGGTCACATTCGTGGCTTGGATCGTATCCCATTCCTCAACCTAGAGTCTAAGAGGGTAGCTTTGGCTGCTTGTTAGACTTCCCTACGGTTTATGACCCCCTAACCACACACGGTCGTTCGAGTCTTCAAGTCGTAATTGTTAGCTAGGGGGAGCAACACCCGAGTGAAGCTTTCTCAACTAGAGTCAAATCCATTTTACCTTTGCAAAGTAATTTAGTTTTAGGGCTTTGTTTTCACCAAAACCAATTTGCTATATAATGTTTCAAACAGTCGAAGTAGCAGTACATGGACCGGTTCGGGTCGATTTTTAAACATACTTGCCCTATATTATACGCATCTAAGGTTTATACTTGGATCTTAGGTGGGATTTTATTGTGATAGTCAGAGTGAGTCAGGAACCTATTACTGTGACTCCATGGTGTTACTTCTGGCTGCTGATGGAGCTTTATGGCTTTGTCAAAGGAAAGGTTGCGGTTTCGGAAGGCATTCCTGGTACACTGCTCGTCCAGGCTTTTTGACTGTCATTTGGAGGGAATGAATTTCCTGTTTGGCACTTCTAGTGACCAGTTGGATAATCCTCGACGCCAAAGCGTTTTGCTTGAGATTGTAGGAGCAAGGATTTTGGCATAGTTGTTTTCAATATTTATAGATATTCGGCCATTTGAGGCTACGTGTTTGTTAATTTTGCAGGTACAACTGCTCATAGGGTTGCCCATTTTGTGGTAAAACTGGCCCTTTCATCAGGAGTTCTTCTATTTGTCGACTACCGCACAACACTATTTTCTGTTTCTGACTCTATACTATCCAGGAATTTACCTGACTACTGTCTATGTTAAAAAAAAAACACTAAAACTGGACTTTTTCTCTACAATACAAAAAATTTATAGACTAGCATACTCATATTATGATTAACCAGAAGAAAATATAATTATATTTTTTTGTGCTAACTACATTAGTTAGAGATATTATTATGAAGTCAAAATATAGGCTTGGTAAATAAAAATGATCACAATCATGTATTCATGTGACGTTATCATATACCATAGAATTACTAATGTATACCAATATATTTAGCAATGTTTCACCATAATACACCACATTTCCATGTGTGTTAGATGTTACTGATGGTCGTGAAAATTTGTTTGTTGTTATTTTAACTAAAGTTTGAACTAAATACACGTATGGTCAATTAACAAAAGAAGTGACATAGAAAATCAGATATATATGTAATGTGTCATCTCTACGATCAAATTCAACATCTCTAACTTATTAAAAAATTTATCATTATGTTTTATTTTTGGACATTGTTTCTTTCTTTTCCATGTCTTTCATACTTATTAAAATCATGTTTTAATGCAATTTTATTTCTTTATTTATTACATAATTTCTTTCCTTTTCAGGGTGCGTTAAGATGCACGACCTTAATAATGCGTTGGATGTAAAATCATAAAATTATACAGATTTTATAATCAAACTCAAGCCATTGAATATATCTAATTACATAATTTTTTAAGGCTTTCATTTTATTAATTAGATAGTACCTTATTCTTAATTTAAATTAAAAAAAGAATACAAAATGAATCATAATTGTGATAAACAAACTGAATATGTTGGTTATATTTTAGAATATTATGTTTCCATTAACGTATGTTTTGATCCAATCTATCATAGTCATTTTGTGTAGTATAATTAATTCAAATTTTATGTGGAAACAAATATGCAATTCGAGTTCAAACAAATGAGATGTACTTAGGGATGGCAATTTCAACCCGCCCCGCGGGTATTACCCGACCTGACCCGCGATGGGGCGGGTATTACCCAACCCGCAGAAGCGTGGGGCGGGGCATGGGTATCTACTTCCGACCCGCCCTGCTCCGCCCCGTTCTAGACTCATTTTATCTCAATTTCTTACAATTTCTATACAAATTTCTCCTATTTTGACTTTTCTTCAACTAGTTAGAGTCGCTCTTTCAACTTGTTAGACTCAATTACCCATTCTATTATCACTATTTTTCATTCTTAAAGTGTTTTACCCTTCGTTTTATTGTAAAAAGTAAAATTTACTTGTATTTTTTTTGAATAACATGAAAGAGTGGGTCGACTCGTCCCGCCCTGTACCCGCGCAGGTTTTACCCGCCTCGCCCCGTAGTAGCGTGGGGCGGGGCATGGGAATTGAGGTACCCTCCCTGCCCCGCCCCATTGCCATCACTAGATGTACTCCACTAAAAGTTGATGAGAGTGGTTATGCATGATGCATAAACTTAGTGCTATGCACTACTCCGATAATTTTCACAAAAAACTACCTTTTTCTCCAACAAACACTGCCCCTTTATGTACAGAGTGGTTATGCATTTGTATGTTTACTGTATATTCAGGTCTCCAAAGTTCAAGAATATATTAAAATTCCATTATCCTCAACTTTTTGCTTATACTTTGTTGAGGTCTGTGAATGATTTTAACAACTCTAGACGTCACATTTTTGTCGCGTACTTCAACTTCCCTCAAGGTTCCATCATTCCCAAATTCATTCACATAACTACATGAGTTGGATTTAAACAATTGACTTGCTACGGATACATCGCGAATTAATTCCAGCTAGAGCCCAAGTTTTTAAACTCTAGTCTGTGCAGTATAGGGCAAGTATGTTTTAACTGTCAATCCCGGGCCAGTACATGTACCCCTACTTCAATCGCTTAGTTTGTTATCTAGCAAATGATTTTGGGTTTAAAACTAAGAAAACTACAAATGAAAACAAGCAAGTAAAGTAAATCGAGGTTGTCCCAATGAGAGAAGAGTTCAGTCGGGTATTGCTCCCCCTACCTTCATATCAAGATCGCCCAAATCGAATGCAAATGTGTACAGGTGTGTTTATACACCGTATGAAGGAGAAACAAGTGAAGTAAACCTCACTCTCTTAATCAATCGGTTAAGGAAAACAATTATACTAGGAACCTTAGCTCTCTCAATCAATAGATAAAGGATTGCTACAATAAACTATGGAGTCTAGTACTCTTAACCTTTCGGCTAAGGATTGCAACAATAAGCCAAGAATCCTAGTTTTCTTAACTGATAAAACTAAGGGTTGCAAGACCAATCCGTCGGAATTTAATCCGAACGGCAAAGTAACACCCAAGTTAAAGTGCTAAATCGAAGTTTGAGGTTTGCCCTAATTTTCCCTAGGTAGGTGCCTCAATTGGCCAAGGAATCCAGCCTATCAAAGCCTCCTAAAACAAGGGGAATTCCCTCTACCTAGGTCAAATTGGCTTAGTAATTAGAAATGAAGAACACAACCCAAACATCATGAAAATACCTTCCCCCTTGAGAGGTAAGAATCTTCAATCCTCTAGCTAAGGGCAAGCCCAATCGCCTTCCTCCTCCTTTGAATGACACTTTCTCTCTCTAGAATAGGAAAAGGAAACCCTAATATCTCACTAGAAACCCTCCTTTATTCTGAAAACTAAAACCCTAGAAAAAGCTCACATTCTTTCTCCTTCAGCTCAACTCCCCTTTTATACCCGGGTCGGGCTCAAATCACGGTCCCAGTTCACGCCCGTGAACTCAAGGTGGGGACCGTGATCTTGGGGCCAAAACACGCCGCTTTACTATGTCACTTCACGATCCGAGGCTGGAGTTCACGGTCTTACGACCATGAACTGGCTTAAGTCCATGAAATTGCAAATGGCTCTGGACCCTACACGCTTCACTTTGGAATTTTCTTCCGTTTTTGCGCTTTTCGACATCCAATCGTCCCCGAAACTCGTCCTTGACCCTCCCACACGTGATAGGACCGAAAATATAGCAAAACAAGCACAACCTAGCGTGAAATAGGTCCAGGTACGGCGATATACTAAACAAAATGTACAAAAGATGAGGGGTAAAATGTGTACAATTAGATCCGAATCACAACCCCATACTTGAACGTTTGCATGTCCCCAAGCAAACCAATTTAAAAAAGGAAATTTTTCAACTTAACAACAATAACTTGGGGACACATCAAATGACCCAAAATAGACGAATCTCAATGGCTATTGGGCATCAACACATGGACTGTTACAAGCAATACCACCATCCACCACAAACGACATTCAAATGCATTAAGAACGTGCAAACGAAAAGGTCTCACTTTGTTCACAAACCAACACATGCCTTGACAAAACCACTCACAAACTGCACTTAACCATGCATAGAGTTCAAGTCGAAGGGATAAACGAATGGGCAACCTAGGTCCTCACTAGGGTATGATATGACATGCAAAACAAGAATGAATCACTCACTCTCTTGACCAGTGGGGTCGAGACCATTTGGTGCAAAACATGTGCACAATCATCAACACTCAGCCCTATCATCTCTTCACCATGGTGGCAACCTCTAAATGCTAGAGTTCACGAGACAGTTGTCCTCACTAGTTTGTCCGGAGGTCTTAGACATGGGTTCAGATGACTAGCAATTGTCTTGGACATGGGAAAAAGGCCTTTTGGGTGGTGGAAAACGCAACATAAGGTCCTACATCTTCACCCTAAAACCGAAGTTCATATGGCTTCAATTAAGAACCTTCCCTACAATCAATGGCCACTAGAATCGGCCAAAAACACGCTTCCCTTCTTCCAAACAATTACCAACCACGAAATTCATTCAAGCACACCTCCTCAGCTAATCTTGTTATCCACATTTCAAGCATAGTAGTGAAGGAGGTCATCTCTTCCTCGACTAATCTTGTTATCCACATTGTAACAATAAGCCAAGAGTCCTAGCTCTCTTAACCAATAAAATTAAGGGTTGCAAGAGCAATCCCTTGGAACTTAATCCGGACGTCACCCAAGTTAAAGTGCTAAATCAAAGTTTGAGGTTTGCCCTAATTTTCCCTAGGTGGGTGACTCAATTGGTCAAGGAATCCAGCCTATCAAAGCCTCCTAACAAAAAGGGGAATTCCCTCTACCATGGTCAAACTGGCATAGTAATGAGAAATGAAGAACACAACCCAAACTTCATGAAAATACCTCAAACTTTGCATTAAACACAAACCCACACACAAAGAGTTCAATTAATACAATCTATCACATATTTCAAGCTAGGGTTCACAACACCCAAGAGAATATGTTACACCCCGCTCTTCCCAAAAGTCAAAATGACTATTATACCCTTGGGGAAATTTGTAAAATTCCACCATAAAATCGATGGGGACTAAAAATGTGAACTCTCGGTCCAAACGAGGTGGAGTTTCGACATAACATGAGGAAGTTATGGACGTTAACTGAGTTTTGGATTAAACTCACACGTAATTGTGAGATTCCCAAAATATCCTCAAATTAATCAAACCCTAAGAACTTTACTCTGCCTCGCCCTAATAGCAATTCGCAGCCTTTACTTTTCCACCCACAAGCAACTTGGCAAAAGCGGCCGCCCCTTCAACTCCAACTCGTCCACCACATCCCTTCTACTAAGAAACCTGCTTGCTTAGGTCGAGATTGTAGCCACCATCCCTTGCTGATTCTCTTCTGATACCTACACGAGGGCGAGTCATTCAGTATCCTTGGCACTCTAACCGACAGGAGGAGACCGCCGGCGCAACCAGGAGCGAGGCCGGGACTTATGCGAGGTCGGAACGATACTGTCTACTATGAGAGTTGCTTCCTCCTCTCTCCTTGTTGTTGCTATCGCCGCCCTACGGTGGCTGGGGATAATCTCCTCGTCATTGTTGGACGATGTGGGTGGACAGGCAGTTTCGCTCGAGAAGTCAAGGAAAAAGCGCCGCGCCATCGGAGAAGGGAGCAAGCTCTTGTCGTGGTAATGGGTATTGTTATCTCCGCTGTGGACTATCGGAAGCTCCCTCCTACTACGAGAGTTTCTTGCTTAAGCAGGAGGCGATGCTCTTACGGGGAATTAAAATCAAAAGCATCTACTCTCTCTACTACGAAAGGTGCTAGCTTAAGCAAGCAGGAGGCTCCTGGGAAATTAGAACCAAAGCGGCGCTACCTACTCCGTCTATTACGAGAGCTTAAGCAAGCCTAGGCTCCTGGGAAATTAAAATCAGAGCGGTGCTAGCGATTTTTCATCTGCTTGCGAAGCCACGCCGTAATCACCCCCACACAGGCAAGCAGGACCATTATTCATTAAGCATGCAGGAGGCCATGATTAAGCAAGCAGGAGGTGTCACTTAACAAAGCATTAGGTGGCTTGATCTCTGCACACGGACGGACGACGAGGGGTTGTTATTGCGAGCGGCGGCCAATAACGACCAAAGCAAGCTGGTCCAACCAAGTACGAGGGTAATATTGGAAGCGAGTATGGAAACTTTGGAACAAAATCATAACCAGTTCTGACGGAAGTAAGGTGAGTGTAAAGGGGGTAAATTCTACGCCTTACGTATTCTTTTAAGTATTATGATTTTAAGTATTTTAGCGAATTGGTTACCGTTGCTTGGTTATGTTTATGATTTATTATTTGTACTTTTCTTGAGCTATGATTTGAGGTGATTTTGTTCCATTTGAGGTGATATGAGGTGATTTTGTGTTATTTACCTTAAAGCGTGATGTTTGAGTTATTGTTAAAGTTTAAGAAACAAGTTCTTTTTAAGAAGTAACTCACCTTCAAGAAGGTGAAGTCGTTTTAAGTGTTTTTAGTCACTAGCGCTAGTCCGTTGCCATTTGAGATTTTCAGATAGAGCAGCAGTTATGCTCTTGAGACTTTTAAGATGAGTAGCAGTTATGCTCTTGAGAATCGTGGTGAAGAGCCACCACGATAAGTTTAAGATGTTAGGGGATGAATCGTTACGACTCCCCTAACTAAGTTTAAGTTTAAGTTTAAGGAAAGCCTTGATGGCTTCTCATACGTATGAGTTGGCAACCGGACTAGCTAGTGAGGGATCCCCGTGTCAGTCAAGAATTTAAGTGGAGATTTGAGTTTTAAGAGTACAGTTTAAAGAGTCAAGATTTTTAATAGTGGAGGTACAAAACAACTTCCACTAAGTGAAGTAAAGTGATCAAGTATTAATAAGATGTTAAACGTAAGGGCGTAGACTGACCCCATCTCACTCACCAGTTTGGCGAGCTAGAGAAGGAGCTAGAGGAGTAGTTAGTGAGCAGCAAGTTCGAGGGCAGACAGCTAGAGAAGGGCAGTGTAAGCGTCACGGAGGATGCCTAGTTAAGATTTTCGGTAGCAGCAACGACAGAGACTACCGGGTTATTTGCATTTTATGATTATGAGTATAGACTGGAGATCAGATTGAGATTTTAAAGTTTGAGTTTAATTTTCCCACATGTTAGGGCTTTCCTTTGAACTACAAGTGTGGGTTTTCAGTATTTTATTTGTGAAAGTTTTTCCCGCTGCAATTTAAGATTTGAGTATTTTATTTATCAAGGGCATTTTAGTAAAAGTAGTACTCGGGCAGGTTAGGGTGTTACAGAATAGGTAGGCTATTTTATACCTAGGCAAAGGAAAACAAGATAAAGGAGAGAAAGAACCATGAAGAGATAACAATCTTCCTTCCTCCTTGATTGAATCTCACTTGAGAGGTAAGAATCTTCACTCCTCTAGCTAAGGGCAAGCCCAATCTCCTTCTTCCTCCTTTGAACATCACTTTCTCTCTCTAGAATACGAAGAGGAAGCCCTAATCTCTCACTAGAAACCCTAATTTATTCTAAAAACTAAAACCCTAATGAAAGCTCCCCCTTCTTTCTCCTTAAGCTCAACTCCCCTTTTATACCCAGGTCGGCTCAAATCACGGTCCCAGTTCACGACCGTGAACTCAAGGCGGGTGTAACACCCTAACCCGGCCGGGTACTACTTTTACTAAAATACCCTTGATAAATCGTAAACCCAAATAAGAACTGAAAAGAGTTGGAAAAATAGCAAAAGCTTTTCATAAAAACTTTAACGTTTGTTGAAGTAAACTGAAATCTCTTAAGAGCAAGCCCTAACACTTGGACAAACCTCAACCATAGCATCTTAATATGAATCTCCAGTCTATACTCATAAATGTAAAGAAATAACTAAAACTCTACTTTGTTATCTGCTCAGATTCGATCTCTGGCACCTTCAGTGACGCTTGTACTATCCTCTTCTTACTAGCTTGCCTCGAACGGTTCCCTCAATCTCGCTGCTATTAGGGTGGGCATCGGTTTGGTTTGAATCAAACCGAAATGGGGCATACCGGGTTTCCGACTTCTCCCTTAGGTCAAACCAAGTTCGAACAGAAATATAATTCGGTTTGGTTTGGCCGGACCGAGTTATATTTCGGTTCAGTTCGGTTCGGTTTTAAGACCCCAACCCAAAATATCATCTATTACCACCAGCGCCGCCTCATTTTATTCATTTCCCCCTTTCATTAGGGTTTTTGGGTTAGGGTCACAAGACAGCTGCCCACAATCCCTCTCTCCAGCTCTGACCTCTCCGCTCTCTCCCTCAATCTCCGACTTCCCTGTCCATTCTCTCCCTCGATCTCCGACTCCCCCAAACCCAACATATCTCCAACTTTGGCCCTCCGCTCTCTCCCTCAATCCCTACCATCGTCATTCGTCACATCTCCCTCTCAACTCGACCATCATCTTCTCTCCCTCTCTCCCAGACTCGCCCAACTCTACCGACGACCATCATCTTATTTCCTTCACTCCCCGATTCTCCAATCTCGATCGTCACCTCCTCTATCTTCAGTGACAAGCTCGACGAGAATCAGATCTCAAAGATCGATAGGGTCGAGAACTAGAATAGGTTGTCGAGCTTCAATCTCCTATGAAATCTAAAACATTCAAGGCCTCCACCACGAGTCTCACCACATGCAACGCCGATATTCTCCTGCCATCGCCATTGGTTTATTCCAGTAGGTCGTGCCGCCTGCATGTGGTTGTTGGTGAAGCGTTTGAAGGGGAGGATGATCGGAGATGGATGCTCAGGTCGCCACTGGATTTGATGAAGCGAAGTCGTAGTTGCAGCCGCGGGGACGCGATGTGAGGTAGGAGGGGAGGCAGGTCAAAGAGGGTTGTGATGTTGTGGGCTGTAGGAGTTAGGTTTTGATTGGGCTAAGTGAGTTAGGTTTCATTTGGGCTTTGGGAGTTAGGATGTTAGGCGTTACATTTGGGCTCAGGGACTTGGGGGAATAGGGATAGTTTTGGGCTTATGTAATATATTTCGGTTTTTCGGTCGGGAATTCGGAACCTCGGTTCGGTTGAAAGAACCCTGGTTCCTGAACTATCCAGATTTGCCTTCCGAATTCCTAACGGAATAGTAGTATTTTGGTTTTGGGTCGGTTCAGGCCGGTTTCGGTTCGGGTCGGTTATGTAAACCCGAATCGGATGTCCACCCCTAGCCGCTATCCATCTGCTCCTCTAGCTAGCTGCTATCGATCTAGTTCTCGCTCATTCCTTTACTAAGGCCTGGTGAGTGAGTTGGGGTCAGTCTACGCCCTTACGTTTTAAACTTTCTAATAATTTTGCACCTCTTCTCAAACACTTAAACTCAAACTGAGGGAAGTTGTTTGTACTTCCATTCTTAAAAATCTTAACTCTTAAAACTGAATGGGAGTAACTGTTACTCTCCATTCTTAAAGCTTAAATCTCAACTTGAACTTCTGACTGACACGGGGATCCCTCACTAGCTAGTCTGGTTGCCAACTCATACGTATGAGAAGCCATCAAGGCTTTTCTGAAACTTAAACTTATCGTGGAAGGCTCTTTTTCCACGATTCTCAAGAGCATAACTCCTGCTCATCTTAAAGATATCAAGAGCATAACTGCTGCTCTGTCTCAAAGAGCTCAAGTGCATAACTGTTGCTCTGTCTCAAAGATCTCAAGTGCATAACTGCTGCTCTATCTGAAAATCTCAAATGGCAACGGACTGGCGCTAGTGGCTAAATACACTTAAAACGACTTCACCTTCTTGAAGGTGAAGTACTTTTTAAAACAAGAGGATTTGTTATCAACTTTAACAATCACTCATAATTAGCATAAAGCTTTTAGTTAAATAACAACTCATACATATACACTCCAAACATAGATCAAACAAATCACATATCATCAATCATAAGCACAATCAAACAAATGACAATCACTTCATCAAAATACTTAAAAGCTCGTAATACTTGAAAGAACATGTAAAGCATAGAATTTACCCACTTTACACTCACCTTACTTCCGTCGGAACTGGGTCTGATTTTGCTCCAAAGTTTCCATACTCGCTTCCAAAACATTATCCTTATTATTGTAATGTCCGCAGTCCATGCAATCTTCCATGATTAAGCATGCAGCTCTCGGGTGTGGAAGCATTTGGGACATCCACACTTCATCCATCCAAGGCAGGGCGGAGATGGCAATACCAACGAGACGATTAAGCAGCTCTCGTAGTGGAGGGAAAAAGCAGCCCGATGATGATTCTCCCAATACATATAAGCAAGCAGCTCTCGTAGTGGAGGGAAAAAGCAGCTCGATGATGATGCTCTCAATACATCAGTCCTCCATCGCAAGCTCATGCCTGCTTCCCCTCATCCATACAAGGCAGAGCGGAGACGGCAATAACAACGAGACGAGCTTGCTTAAGCAAGCAGCTCTCCTAGTGGAGAGAAAAAGCAGCCTGATAGACCATTGATTGCACATGTTTTTACCCCTATTCTTGAGCCATTTGAGATGTTGATTCTCGTGTTTTAAGCCGATTTCACGCTAGGTTGTGTGTTTATGTCATATTTCAGGGCTTGGCGTTGACATCGAGGCAAAGAAACGAGTTTCGGGTCGAAAGGAGGACGTTTGAGTTGAAGTGTGTTGGAGGAGCAAAATACCCAGCCATTAGCAAAAATACCCGGCTGGGTATTAATCTGAGGAGGCCGGGGAAAATCACTTTTGGACGTTTGAGAAATAGAAGGGGGCTCGGGCGTTGAACATAAATCCCCGATCGGGTATTCTTGACCTCGAACGGGGATTAATCCCCTGTCCAAAGCGGTGCATTTCAACAATCCCCGGCCGCCACCTAAAATACCCGACCGGGGATCGCAAATGACAACTTCTTAAGGGAAAAGAAGGGCAAAGTTGAAGGGTTTCGAGTTTTAGAGAGACAAAGCGTATACCTAGAGAGAGAAAGTGAAGAACATGATTCATCAAGCGCCTTAGATCGATCTTCATCACCATTGGAGCCCGGCTTGAGCTTGGAGAAGTGCTGATTGATTGCCACAAGCAGAATCTCATCCTTCACAGTATGGTTTCCGCGTCTGAGCTAGATTTCCCGTCTCTCTCTATGGAGTAACTTTCTCATTCACCTGGGTATGAAGAATCCTAGATTTAGATGTTAAGTCTAATTTTATGAACCCAAGTATGAATCCATTGGTTTGATTATATTCAATTGAGTTTTGATTTGTTGAATGGCATGAATTCTGATCAAATTCCTGTTGTTTCTGCTTTGACCAAGAAAGAGAATATCTACCTAGGTTGATAAAGCACCCTTGATTGAAGGTAGTGAATTGACGACTTTAGTCGAGGAGTCAATCCACTGTCTTGTACCGGAGTTTCTTCGGTAGTGGAGGTTTGGTTCGTTAGGGCCTCAATGTGTTTACTCCGGTGGAGGTTAGTCGCCCGCTGGGGACTCAGATTGAGAGGGCCTGGAGACCTTTAGTCAAGAATGCAGACTACATAAGAACCTCCCACAGTATAACTATTTTTGAATTCAAACTTGGTAAATTACAATCTGGCTTAACTGCAGTCTAGGGGGAACCATATCTGAGTGACCTCTCTCAACTTGAAAACAACCTTTTACTGCTTTGCTTGTTTGGACCTTCACTACACTTCCACTGCTAAATAATAAGAATTCACAGAGTAGTCATCACACTTAGGACCCGGGTTGACATTAAAACCCAAACCCGCTATACTACGCTCTAGTAGGTGGTTACATTTGGCCATTTTCTAGAGTGACGGTAGAAGCGAGTCACAGCCCAATGTTGATGCTCTCAATCCATCAGTCCTCCATCGCCAGCTCATGCCTGCTTCCCCTGGTCCTTCCCCGTCCGCCTGGGCATGACCAGTTACCCGCCAAAGCAAGCAAGCTGCTCTCATAGTAGCATTGTACTGTCTTTGCCAGCGGATCTGTTGATGTCGCCGCTGTTGCTTTGATTTGGGTCTCTCCCTCCTTTTGGACGATGTCGCCGCTTTGCTTTGTTTCTTTCCCGAGAGCAAGTTTCTTTCGGTGAGGGAGTAAATGGCTGCGAGGGTTTAGCTATTGGGGTAAGGCCAAGTGGGGTAGAGTAAGGGTCTAGGGTTTAATTAGTTAGAGGATATTTTGGGAATCACAATTACGTGTGAGTTTAATCTGAAACTCAATTAACGTCAGTAACTTCCTCAATTTATGTCCAAATTTTGACACCGCTAAAACCAACAGTTAACATTTTTAGTCTTCATTGATATTACGGTGGTACTTGACCCAAGAGTATAATAGTCATTTTGACTTTTGGGAAGAGCGAGGTGTAACAGCGGGGACCGTGATCTCGGGCCAAAATGCGCCGCTTTACTAAGTCAGTTCACGGTCTAGGGCTAGAGTTCACCGTCTTACGGCCGTGAACTGGCTTTAGTCCAGTGAAACTGCAAATGGCTCTGGACCCTCCACACATCACGGTCTCGAGCAATTGTCACGGTCGCCACTTTGGATTTTTCTTAGGTTTTTGCGCTTTTCGACCTCCAATAGTCACGAAACTTGTCCTCGATCCTCCCACACGCACTAGGAACTGAAATATAGCAAAACAAGCACAACCTAGTTTGAAATAGGTCGATGGACGGTGATCTACTAAACAAAATGGATAAGAGATGAGGGGTAAAATGTGTACAATTGGATCCGAATCAACAATCTATCTTCTCCAATCAATTTTAAAGAGTAAAACTCCATTGTCTGATCAAAACACATCAATTACTTTATTAGAGTGTCTATCAGTGAACTTAGTCACGTGACTCGACGAGATAGCTCCAGTCTATGTAGTTTTAATGATGATGGACAAAATAGCTACAAGGAGGAACATTACAGTTTTTGCCACTAGAGTTGTATAGTTTGGTGGTGTAGGACTGCAACTACAGCTTGATTAGATGCTCAAGAGATGCAATTATCCGAATCTTTAATTTATCGATTCCATGATTATTTCTTGGTTGTTTAGATACCAAACATGTCTTTCACTTGTGGATCTTTTTTGAGTAAATGTAAATGTAAGTGTTGTGTTGTTGTTATGTAGAAAATGGAAAGCACATCCCTGATAAAATAATTCAACCACTAAAAAATCTCACATTGTGCCACTTGACAGCTTCATCCATTTCTTGCGGTTTTATTGGCATCAAATAGCAAAGTTGCAAAGCATTTTCGTTAGTTTATTAAGATTTGTAATGGTGTCTTCGAGTTTAGTCCTATGGGTAGTAAGATTGGTCGCACCCGTCAGGTGCATGGCCATCATCTGAAGTTGTACCTCAAGAGCGATGTGGATCCGCTCTTGGAGGTACCTGTTCCTGCACCCCTCTGAGTATCCACCATGGGCGTCCAGCTAAAAGACGGTAAAGAAGCACTTGTGGGGAGGCAACCCCACCACGGTTTGCATTTCTTTTTCCCTTTTTCTGTGTTTTTTTGTCGTGTTTGAGTCAGTTGCACGTATGTGTTGAAGTTCGGCCGTCTGTGTTGCCTCGGTTTGGTGTTTTCGTGCAGGGGAGGTCGAAAAATTGATAGAATGAGATTTCTGGCCGAAAAGGGAAAATACCCGGTCGTGGCCAAAAATACCCGATCGGGTATTTTGGCCTCTTGGCGGGGACCCCTTCTGTGTTTCGGGGCGCCAAAAGGGCAAATCCCCGACCTTGACCCAAAAATATCCGACCGGGTATTTTTTGTTCAAGGCCGGGGATTTCCCAAAACGTGGTACGCCACGTTTTCAAAACCCCCGACAGCGCCTAAAAAATACACGACCGGGTATTTTTGAGGCCCGACCGGGAATTTTTGCTATTTAAGCAAACCCCCGGTCGCCCCTCTCTCTCTCCTCTCATATTTTCCAAACCTTCCTCTCTCTTCATCTCATTTTCCTCTCCCCTCTCTTCTGTTTGGTCGCCGCCGGCCGCTCCTCCTCTGCCGCCAACCGTCGTCCCTCTGACGCCGGTCGCCGTCCCTTCGTCGCCGGTCGTTTTCCGGCGACTTTCCGGCCGATTTTCCGGCGAGCTTCCCTGGTCATTTTGGGCTCAGTTTCGTGTCCCTCATCCCTCTCTTCGCGTCTCGTCTACAGTTCTACTTGAGTTTCCGGGTGTGTTTCTTGTTAGTTGTTCTTTTTTTGGAAAATCGAATTGTAGATTTTAGGATCGAGAACTGTGTTTTGCTTGGCATGCTTGAATTAGAATAGGGTGAGGGATGCCTTCAGTATGAATGGCTAATGTGTGTGTGTTGCCCGTTTGATTGAATTGGTTGATTATGCTTGATTCTTGCCTTGATTACGGTTGTGGCGCTTGCGTTTCAACCGTTTGTGCTTAAACTGTTAGCCTAGGTGGTCCTTAAGTGTGGGGAAGTGATGAACCCATACTGTGGTCCTGACGAGAATTTTCTTGGCTCCACCTTTGGTTTGATGATTTTGTAGGATCATGTCACTTGATCGCCCATTCATGCAGGACCTGCGCCTGCACCGGGATTACGCCGACCAGTTCCGCAAGGTCACCCGCGGAGTGCTCCAGCGCCATCACCATCTGGAGTGGGGGGTCTTCGAGCAGCTCCACTGCTTGAACGAGATCTCCACCGCCATCAGCCACCGTGATTGGCGGACGTTGCTGACCATCGACAAGCCCACCTACATAGATCCAGTGTGGGAGTCCTACACCACCTACCACTACCGCTCCAAAGCGGCCCGGGACTCCCTCGCGGTCAACTTCAGGCTAGGTGGCAGGCCACGGCAGCTGACCATTGATGGGCTGGCCTACGCCATGGGGATCCAGTACCACCCCTACTCGCACCACGAGATAGAGATCCCGCACCCGACGGACTGGAACTAGGGCGGGTTCTACCGCCAGATAGCTCGGGGCGACTACAGGGCAGACTACTTTGATGCCGGCCACACATCCGTCCGCACTCTTACGCCGCAGTGGCACGTCCTCAATCTGGTCATCACTCGCTCCATCATCCCCAATGCCACTGGTTCGCATAAGATCCCGAAGCGGGTTCTCTACGCCATGTATTCGATGGGGTACCCGGAACACATGCTGCACTTGGGTTCCTTCGTGGCTACCACCTTCTCTCGTTGCCACGGGAAACCCAACCATCTCTTCTGTGGTCCCCTGATCACCCGACTGGCGCGCCACTTCGATATTGAGCTAGAGGGACTCACGGATGCCTCAGCACGGGGCGACTCCACCCCTCTCAGCAGGGACGTTCTTCACAATGCACTCCTCCTGGCCTTTGATGGCACCCGCTCCTGGGTAGATGGGTTGTCCTTGCCCCCTGAGGAGGATGCAGATCTTGATGAGGATGAGGAGGACGACAACTACTCGGGCGAGGAAGAGGCCGATGATGATGATGATTATGGCGGGGCCATGGATGCTGATGAGCCGGAGCCCCCGCTCTCCCCCCCATGGGACCTTCAGCCACGACGGAGATCCGAGAGAGGCGATCCTCATCCGGTCCTTCTGGTCTGTCGATGGCTTCTGGCCCGTCGATGAATTTCTTCACGGAGCAGTTCCAGCAGATGGCCCGTCTTGTGTTGTTTTTGTTTGATTCGGAGTGCAAACTGTCTTGTGTTTTGGTTTCTTTTCTTTTCCATGGGAACCTCTACATCTTCCAGTGGATGTAGATTGATATCCAGGTTCTACCAATGGGTTTCAGCTTGATGAGCTTGACTCCCGAACCATATTGTACTGCAACCCTCGAAAAAGTACGGGAGGCCGCTTACCATAAAGTTGTCTCCGAGTTGAAGAAAATCTTACATACTTACAATATTTGTCTAAATATTTAGATACATTAAATAAAAAATCAATCAATGATAGATCATGCACAACTGATGAAGTGGCTCTCCTATCAGTCAAGACTTGAATAATAAATAGCAAAAATGAATTGTGATCAATCTTACTACCCATAAAAAGGTAGAAGACCGACATCATTGAATAATGACAGAGCATACAAGAAGAACACAAACAAATGAAGCAGACCGCCCAACAGGCGGACACAAACTAGTTCTACACTATAGTAGTATATTCATTCCACCATGGTATATTTCCATGCCACCATGGTACTACCAAGTATTATCACTATAGTATAGTCTGGTAATATATATATATATATATCAAACAAAGTGAATGTTATTTTGAAGAGCACAATTGATATGATTTTTCTCTACAAAAGATTTGAATTCAGAATTAAAACAAAAGATATATAGTCCGCTTAATTAAATTGGGGTAAAAGTTATGAATTGTTATCCTGCGTTTATTGCAGGTTATGTATAAATTGGTTAATGGTTATTGAGAGGATCCTCTCCCGGTATAAATGTTTGCTTGTCGATGCTAAACGTTGTATTTAAATATGAGTATTTGTCATTTTATATGGAATATTGTATTTTATTAAATATGAAGGCAGACTGAATGTAAATTTTTTCCAAATATATTTATATCTATTTAATTTTTTTCATATTTCTACATATTTTGTTAAACAAACATGATTCCACTGATCGAACATCACACTTCGGTTTGGCAAGGTCGACCAGTACTTTTGCTTCCCCTTCCGGTCTGGTTTGATTTGCCCCCAAAAAGTTCGCTTTAGTTCCTTTCCGTCTACCTCTAGCTGTTTGTTTTTTTTTTTTTTTTTTTTTTTTTGTGAATTTAGATTGTTATTTTAAAACCCTAGACGAGAGAAGTGGAGATTAGAGAAGCGAAGCGAAGAGGATCCGAAGAGAGTACGAAGGTCTGCGTCCTTTCCCCTTATCCGCGACAGTCAATTGACTCATCTTCCCTTTATCTCCCTACTGTTAGATCCATCATCTTCTACAGGATCCTAGATACTCAGTTGCAATTCTGTAGAGGTACCAAATCGTTTCTCCTCTTGGATTTCTTGTTCGATTTTGGGTGTCCGCTACCGCCTTGGTCCGATTGTTGTGGCGTCGGCTGTCGCACTTTGGTTTCATTTCAGTGATTTTTAGGGGTTTTACGCGGTCAGCCTTTTCTCAGGGCAATGGGTGGCCGACGGATGATAGTATTGAAGAAGGTTTAGGTTTTGCTATGGTTTCATGTTTTACCGGCTCTTTTGATTAGGAAAAGACGGATTTGCTAGAGTTTCATACTTTGAACCCGAGAAAGAAAAGTTTAAGAATAGAGAATTTTGGTGTTATGGACTGGTTGTTGCTGCTAGAGTGATAATTTCTTACCCTGTGGCTTTTGTTCGAATGTTGCTTGGTAATGGTTAGTTTGGCTCTCACTGGTGCTATTTTAAGTTTCATTTTCAAAGTCTGTCTTGTTTGGATGTCTGAGAGTTGGCATTGGATGCTAATCAAAGTCTTCTGCTTTCTCCCTTCATTCTGGATACTCCAAACGATTCTTTATGATGCTAATCTTTCATCCTTGATGTGCTGATGGTTCTTGTCGGCTTATAAAACGAAGTTAAAATTGATTCAGGAGTGGAACAATTACTGTGGAAGCTGTTAACAGAGGATGAGCACTCAGGCTCAGGGGCCTAGGGGAATTCACTCCTTGAGGCATGGAAAGAGAAAGCATGTGCCTGACTTGAATGTTGTCCCATGTGAGAACCGGGACCAGGTGGGAACTTCAGCTCAAACTGCAACGAGTCAAGTTCAAGAAGGCCAGCAAGTGCCTTCCGTAGCCCCAACCATTGATGTTGAGGCTCTTGATGATGATGTTATTGAATCCTCACCAGGGGCTTTTGCTGAAGTATGTTTTCTTTGTCTTCCTATTCCAAGGAGGGGCGATATATCTATTTTATTCTCCTTAAAGGTCAAAGTCTGAATGATGTTTTTGTTGTTTGTCTATGATTTTCTAGGCCAAGAACAATGCCCGCAGAACTCGAGCGATGACTGTTTATGATGTGGAGTCAGGTTGCTTTTTATTTCATTTGAACACTTTTTATGTTTTTGTCTTTTAATATCACTCTAGACACCAGTTGTAAGCTGAACTTGGACCTGTTTAGTGTTGTGCCACTAATAAATTAATTGGTTTTGGGGGCTTTATTGTTGGTTCTTGCTTAATAGTCTCTCTTGTTCACCTTCATTGCAGGACAACCAACGACTGTGACACCTTGTATACGAGACAAGCGTAGAAGAGTTCCAATAATTAACTGTGATTTGATTAACTTGGAAAGCAGCGGTTGCTCCACGGTAGTACGCACAGTTTAAATTCATATTCTTCTCGGCTTTTATTCATCTGTCTCTAAAGATTGCTGCTGATGGTTTCCTTGTATTCATATACGTCTCATTTTTCCTTCCAATCCAGAAGGACAAGGTGGAGCCACCTGCAGTGCCAGCGCCACCACCCCCGGAACCAATCTTTAACTGTCCAATCTGTATGGCTCCATTTGTTGAGGAGACATCAACTAAATGTGGACACATATTCTGTAAGAAATGTATCAAGCCTGCCATTGCTCGTCAGCCCAAATGCCCTACTTGTAGGAAAAAAATCACTGCTAAAGATCTTATTCGGGTGTTCCTTCCATCAACCGGTTGATTCTGGTATCTAGATGTGCAATAGCTGTGTAAGTTTCCTTTATTCTCTGGGTCTTGATACTAGCTTCTACAATGTTGATTTTGAAGTTTTTATTTTGAGTTAAAATTCATGTGCTTATGAGTACATAAACAAAAAATTTAGTGGTGGTAAGATGCTAGATGAAATGTTGGAAGTAGGTGTATTGATGCAGAGTTTGTATGGGGCCTTCAAAATGGCAGCAAGTCATGGAAAAGCACATCTGGGTGTCGCGAAGAAATCGATAATTGAACTATGTCATTTCTTGCGATCTTACACTCGCACTTCCGTTATTGAATATAAGTTCGGCGTTATTCCTCATTTAAGTTACTTTATTTCCTTCCATTTGTAACAGGGTTAGTTGAGATAGCTTTGAGATGGATCGGTTGAAGGAGACAACAGCTGTAGCATAGCTGATGCAAATTGTTTTTTTGTTTTCTCTGTTCTAAATTTTGGATTGGTATCAGTACAAGTAGTATATCTAACATGTGAAATTGAACAGGTTTGCCATGTATTCATGAATTGGCGATCTGTTTTTATTCAGTCCTTGAACTTGTGAGCAGCCTATGTTGCCTTGGTGTTTCACCGTTAGGTGGTGTATAGTTATTGGAATTTGGATGGACTGAATGCAGTTTAACCTATTGAAAGGTTCTAGCTTCTATTGGTTTGAGATTAGAATATGCGGGTGCAAATATGGATGCGTTGGGTCGTTTGGATTAGAGATTTCAGGGGTTAATGGTTGGTGACTGAGATTACAAAAAACGTACGACTTTGGTCACTCAAAATATTTAAATTTATTGGTGGTATTAAATATTTGAGATTAGAATATGCGGGTGCAAATATGGATGCGTTGGGGTCGTTTGGATTAGAGATTTCAGGGGTTAATTGCATGGTTGGTTACTGAGATTACAAAAAACGTACGACTTTGGTCACTCAAAATATTTAAATTCATTGGTGGTATTTCAGTTCATTGAAACAGTTTACGTTTGGTCACTCTTTGTCTAACTTCTTTAACTTTTACTGATGTGGCAGTCAATTCTCAAAGTAGACCGTTAATTTAGTGACTTGATAATTAAGAAATAATAAATAAAATAAAATTTATTCTATTTTAATATCCAACTCATTCTTACCGTAAAATAAATAAATAAAATAAAAATTATTATAATTATCGAATAATTTAATCTATGTTAAACCGTATATAAACCCTTTGACCTTCATTTTCCCCTCCAAAACCAAATCCATCCAGAAGGAAAAGACTTCCTCTCTTTTTCACTCCCCCATCCCTCCTAAAGGTTGGGAACAAGACGAATATGCCAAGGAATGGCCATAGGAATGGGCGCATCATGACATCTTACGATGTCTCGCCCGAATGAATTAGTTGGTATGTCATCTTAGCAAGTGATACCTTTTTGTTTTCGGCCATAAAGAGGAAATGAATAATGAGAGGAGCAATAACCCCCTTATCAGTCCAGCAGGGACTCTTTTCCCATGGTTTTCTCTAAAGATGCAATTGACCAACCCGCCATCTCTTTCCTTCAATAATGCCTCCCGTATTCCCGACATGCTAAGGGAAGAGAGAGAGAGAGAGAGAGAGAGAGAGAGAGAGAGAGAGAGAGAGAGAGAGAGAGAGAGAGAGAGAGAGAGAGAGAGAGAGAGAGAGAGAGAGAGAGAGAGAGAGAGAGAGAGAGAGAGAGAGAGAGAGAGAGAGAGAGAGAGAGAGAGAATGTTGCTAATAAGGGAAGAATTATTTTGGAACTTAGACCTGTAAAGGGAATCAGGTCGGTAACAAAAGGTCATCATTCTTTTTAAGTTTAGTCTGCGGGCTAGGTAACATAATGGAAATGTATTGGACTGCTCCGCTCGGGTCGAGGCTGCCACTCGGTCCTAACCCGGCCAGGTACTAATTTTACCAAAATACCCTTAATAAACCGTGAAATAAAATAAAAACTGAAAATACTTAGAAAAATAGCGGAAACATTTCATAAATAACTTTAATAAATACCGAAAACAACTGTCATTACTTAAACACAAAGCTTGACACTTGGACAAACTCAAATCTTAAAATCTCAAAATGATCTCCAGCCTATACTCATAATCATAAACTGAAACAACTAAAAAGTCTCTAATGCTACTGCTTCCTGGAAGCCTTGACAGACATCCTCAGTGGCGCTTGCACTTCCCTCCTCTAGTTGGTTGCCCTCAAACTGCTCCTCTCGAACTCGCTGCTCTCTAACTCCTCTTAGTCCTCTTCAAACTGGTGAGTGAGATGGGGTTAGTCTACGCCCTTACGTTTATTACTTTTAATACTTGACCACTTTGCTTGAAACACTTACTTAAACTTATGGAAGTTGTTTGTACTTCCGACTTTTAAACTTTAACTCTTGAAAACGTATTAGTTCTTCCTTTATCTTATTGTTGGGCCCCTACCTCGACTTAGCTGGCACCACTACTAGCCTTACTTACTATCTTACTTCTTAAACATGACTACCCTCACAATGGGGTGCCCCTCAAATGGGTTTAACCACCGCGGAACGAATCACCATCCGGTAGCACACCTAAACCTAGGCAATGGAGACCGCAGAACTCATCACCATCCGACTCCACGCCTGACCAACTACCGCAGAACGTATCACCATCCGGTAGGGGTCAACTACCGGGGAACTTATCACAGTCCGGTAGGGATCTGTCAAGCTAGTGGCTAGCTAAGAGAGGTTAACTTATTCTTACTCATGACTTTCTCTTACTCTTATCACCATAACTTATTAAGCGGTGAATTATATAAAGCACTCCTTCCTAATGTTGTAAAACATAGACTTAAATTATGAAACGTAGATATTGAAATGCTCAAAACAATAACTCAAGTCGAAGCATGCATAATCAACACAATCATAAATCAAACAGTGCACACACACTTCACGTAAAAGCAAATACTTGAACATGTAAGGCAAATACTTGAAAATACGTAAGGCGTAGAATTTACCCCCTTTACACTCACCTCATTTCATTTGAAACCGACTCTGATTCCGATATATAAATTCCATAACTCGATCCCATAATATTTTCCTCGTTTCCACGATTCTATAAGCGCAGACAGTTCCTCGTTCGGACGTCAAACGAATGAGATAGGAGCAAATTACGAATTCTGTTAGATTCCAAAATACTAGGTACCAAATCTGAACTTATCCCAGTCAACCTATTGACCCTGACCCTTCTGGAAAATTCCGAAATCAATCTCATATCTTTTCAAATTACCCAGTACAGTACCTGATCGTTGACATATCCTTTTCCAAACTTTGGGATATCGGTTCTCCCTCATCCGATGTCCGAATTTGATTTCGTCGACACTGTGACGCTCCTGAGATCGCCCTCTACGCAACCGTATTCACCTTTCGAAGTTTCGTCGAACTCCAAAAATTTCCAGATTCCGTTGATACGCCGACGAAGCTCCGGTGAAGCTCCGACGAGGCATCTACAGACCTCCAAACGCAAATCCGACTCCATGGAACATTTCTAACGTTCTCCCGACCAAAACCCAGTGCCCAGGCTCCTTCCTTTCCCTCTCCTTCTATTCCCTCACTTTCTCCCTTCTTCTTTGAAGTCGAGTCCAAAACAGTGGACGGAGAGGCGACGACGTTGGGAGGGTCCACGTGCGGATGGGTTTCTTGCCGCGAGCTGCTGCTGTGCTTCAAAACTGAGTGATGCCCTCTTCTCTTTTTCCTTTCCTTTTCTTTTCCTTTCACTTCGCTCTCTCTTTCTCTGCTTATCGCGGTTACAGGAGAAGGAATTAAGGGTAGGGTATGAGCTGCCTTGAACCTCTTCTTCTCACCCATGAAAGGGTTTCCACTAAACGATCCTCATAAGAATAATCTCTTCATCCTCCCCGAGACGTATCAAAACCTCGTACTGTCTCCTAGAGTTATTTTCCTAATCATGATTTGAGTATAAACTGGAGATTCTAAAATCATCAAAAGAACTCTGACTCGTTTGACCAAACCTTAAACCTGACAACCCTTTTTCCTTTACTTAAAAAAAATAACTTGAAAACTCATATCGTCACTCCAGTATTCCTTGGAGACCAAGAAATAGCGGAGTGCCGGCTCTGATACCAAAATGTAACACCCTAACCCGACCGGGTACTAATTTTACCAAAATACCCTTAATAAACCGTGAAATAAAATAAAAACTGAAAATACTTAGAAAAATAGCGGAAACATTTCATAAATAACTTTAATAAATACCGAAAACAACTATCATTACTTAAACACAAAGCTTGACACTTGGGCAAACTAAAACCTTAAAATCTCAAAATGATCTCCAGCCTATACTTATAATCATAAAACTGAAACAACTAAAAGGTCTCTAATGCTACTGCTTCCTGAAAGCCTTGACCAGACATCCTCAGTGGCGCTTGTACATCCCTCCTCTAGTTGGCTGCCCTCAAACTGCTCCTCTCGAACTCGCTGCTCTCTAACTCCTCTTAGTCCTCTTCAAACTGGTGAGTGAGATGGGGTCAGTCTACGCCCTTACGTTTATTACTTTTAATACTTGACCACTTTGCTTGAAACACTTACTTAAACTTATGGAAGTTGTTTGTACTTCCGACTTTTAAACTTTAACTCTTGAAAACGTATTAGTTCTTCCTTTATCTTATTGTTGGGCCCCTACCTCGACTTAGCTGGCGCCACTACTAGCCTTACTTACTTTCTTACTTCTTAAACATGACTACCCTCACAATGGGGTGCCCCTCCAATGGGTTTGACCACCGCGGAATGAATCACCATCCGGTGTCAAACTACGGTATGACTACCGCGAAACGTATCACCATCTCGTAGCACTCCTAAATCTAGGCAATGGAGACCGCAGAACTCATTACCATCCGGCTCCACGTCTGACCAACTACAGCGGAACGTATCACCATCCGGTAGGGGTCAACTACCGTGGGACTTATCACCGTCCCGTAGGGATCTGTCTAGCTAGTGGCTAGCTAAGTGAGGTTAACTTATTCTTACTTGTGACTTTCTCTTACTCTTATCACCATAACTTATTAAGCGGTGAATTATATAAAGCACTCCTTCTTAATGTTGTAAAACATAGACTTAAATTATGAAACGTAGATATTGAAATGCTCAAAACAATAACTCAAGTCGAAGCATACATAATCAACACAATCATAAATCAAACAGTGTGCACACACTTCACGTAAAAGCAAATACTTGAACATGTAAGGCAAATACTTGAAAATACGTAACGCGTAGAATTTACCCCCTTTACACTCACTTCATTTCCGTTGAAACCGACTCTGATTCCGATATATAAATTCCATAACTTGATCCCATAATATTCTCCTCGTTTTCACGTTTCTATAGGGGTAGACAGTTCCTTGTTCGGACGTCAAACGAACGAGATAGGAGCAAATTACGAATTTTGTCAGATTCCAAAATACTAGGTACCAAATCTGAACTTATCCCAGTCACCTATTGACCCTGACCCTTTTGGAAAATTATGAAATCAATCCCATATCTTTTCAAATTACCCAGTACAGTACTTGATCATTGACATATCCTTTTCCAAACTTTGGAGACTCGGTTTTCCCTCATCCGACGTCCGAATTTGATTTCAACGACACTGTGACGCTTCTGAGATTGCCCTCTACACAACCGTATTCACCTTTCGAAGTTTCGTCGAACTCCAAAATTTTCCAGATTCTGGTGATACACCGACGAAGCTCCGGCGAATCTCCGACGAGGCTTCTACAGGTCTCCAAACGCAAATCCGACTTCTTAGAACATTTCTTACGTTCTCCCGACCAAAACCCAATGCCCAGACTCCTTCCTTTCCCTCTCCTTCTATTCCCTCACTTTCCCCCTTCTTCTTTGACGTCGAGTCCAAAACAGTGGACGGAGAGGCGATGGCGCGGGGAGGGTCCATGTGCGGATGAGTTTCTTGCTGCGGGCTGCTGCTGTGCTGTGCTTCAAAACTGAGTGATGCCCTCTTCTCCTTTTCCTTTCCTTTTCTTTTCCTTTCACTTCGCTCTCTCTTTCTCTGCTTATCGCGGTTACAGGAGAAGGAATTAAAGGTGGGGGGGGGGGTTATGGGAGGGGATTAATTAAAGTGTAACCAAGTGAGATGGAAGTGGTAATGGTTGTAACGGGTGGGAAATGAATTAATTCCTTTTGTTTTACTTAATTCAAATCAATTAATCCTTGGTTAGGATTAGTCAAGAATTAATTAAAATAAAATTCCCAATTCGAACCGAGTTAATTACTGGTTGAACCTAACCTATAAAATTCGGGATGTTACATTTCCTCCACCCTTATAAAAATTTCGTCCCCGAAATTTGCTTGTACTCATTCTTCCATATTCCTCATTCTTGTACTTCCTTGCCTTTAGAACTTATTCTCGCTATATGAACTTTGATGATGTTGCTTGTCCCGTATAATCTACCTCACTTCTTATATTTCCTCTTTACCATAAAAGGTATTCTCCCAAGCTCGTTTGCAGTTGGACCTTAAATGGAAGTCGAAGTATCACAACTTAGACCTGTAAAGGGAATCAGGTCAATAACAAAAGGTCATCATTCTTTTTAAGTTTAGTCTGCGGGCTAGGTAACATAATGGAAATGTATTGGAATGCTCCGCTCGGGTCGAGGCTGCCACTCGGTCCTAAGACGGATCAAAGAAGAGTGGGGAACCTCAACCTGGCGAACTGAAACATCTTAGTAACCAGAATGACCACTTTCCTTTCGGCACTCGCTTGAAGGAATGGTTGAACCTCAACTGCTAGTACGTGTTTATTATTCGGGGCGTTCCGTCATTGTCGTAGGTCCCTCTCTTTCACCCAAAAGAAGGAACCAACACTCCAGAAACAGAGCAAACAGCAAAATTCAACCTCCAAAGCATGCACCATATTTCTCCCAAGCACCCAAAGCTCAACGCTTCGACAATGGCAAACCACTTCTCGCCTCGCCCAGGAGGAACAGCTCGGCATCATGGTCATGGCGCTCCACTACGTCATCTCAGGCACCACCGATTCAGCTCGAGCTCATGAATTGCTCCAATTACTATTCAATCAAGCTGCAACCAATGCAGTCAAAAGAGCAATTCTACCTATAAGCGGTTTGTTGACCTAGAAGCATAAAGTCCTAAGATTTTAAGTTTTAAAGCGTAGATTTTACTGTAGACACCACATTTTGTCCGGGATAATCGTTTTATTGAAAACACGATTATTGAAAATAATTATTGTAACATCGTACTACGATTATATTTAAAAAGGAAACTGAAGATATTTTAGTTGAGACTAGCAGTTGCAAGTCAATATGAATCAACAATTATCAAATTTGCTCCTAGTCGATTCTAGGGCATAATTAGTTAAGATAGGATCGGTTTAAGTTAAGATTAGCAGTGGCAAATATTAAATATAAATTCTCAATTAGAAGGGAGAAATGACTATAGTGCAAATTTTGTTGCTCGAGTTTGGATTTGGATTGGAATTGGAAATGGGACAAATTGAATAGTGGAATGAGCTTTATTATCAAAAATTCAAAGTTGATACATCGTACAACTTGGGTAATGACCTCTAAATAAAGCAAGAATTAAAATTAATTACAATGACTAATGCTAACTCTGCAAAATTTGGGCCATGCAATTTGATTTGTAAATATACAACTACAAAGAGAGAAATATTTGAGCCTTGAGGCATGAATCTGGTCCACTGGCCCAGCTTTCTCAATCAACGAAGCCCAGATACCTGAAAAAATGAGAAGAGACCAATTAGTCCAATTACAGATCTTTAAGCCCAAAATAGGCTGTCACTCGGCCCAACCCAACAGGGCCAACTCGGCCAACTAGTTCGGTCTAGAGACTAGCCCAACAATCCAACCCAGACCAATTTGGTCTAACAATATCTTATCCAGCCGACCAAGCACACCTTTCAAATTCCAAATAAAGAAATGCTCATTTCAGAGAGCAACACGTGGCGTTGGCTTTGATATTTAAGGAGCTCTTTGGCTCTCGGTTTTGTGGGGACGAGGGGAAGGAAAAGAAACCACTAGAGATAGAAATACATATACAAACAGAAATACATACAATTTCTTCTGTGGAGAAAGGCGCTGAAGATCATACAAGAAAGAGTGGTATTCTCAAATGACACCAGATTAGCTTTTCAACTTCTTTAACTCTTTTCATAATGAAATTTTGCTTTTGTGCTAAGGTTCTTTTGGGTTCAAATTTCATCTCTCGTATTATTCTACTAAACTAGCTAATATGTTCACTCATTTCCCTTTGAAGTGGTTTATGTTTGAGCAATAATTGTTAGTGTCTTCCCTCTACTAGTATTGATTATGCACACTACATAGTAGAGTTTCGTTTAAATTTAGCTACTCGATTTCCATTTTATCTTACTCGCCATCCATTTGTAGTGATTAATCATCTTCCAAGTTTCCATAGATCTACTATTTGCGACATATATGTTCTCTTTTTGCCATGAAACATAGCTAATACGAAACACCATAATCGAAATTCCATATCCATCACACCATAATCAAACATGACAATTACAAAGTCACCAAATTGAGAAGGTCATAGAAATTATCCAAAACCATTTTTACATTTTAAAATCTTATAGATTAGTATAGATTTGGATCCGAAAATCACCATAGCATAATAAACTCCACATTCACAAATCAATTATCAACCATAGTTCAGTAAAATCACAAGCAATAAATGCATTTTAGAGTTCATAATCTACCCAAAATCATGAGCAGTAGCAATGATTTATAGTACCCAGTCTAGCAAACCACAGGCAGAGGCAGTGATTTGCAATCACCAAAACTAACAATTTGGGGTCTGTTAATTAAATTTCCAATTCAGAAAACCTTTCTTTTCTAACTTCAAGAGCATCTAGAGCTAGATCCGAAACCACGGATCAAATCCACCCACATCAAAAATTCCAGAACACACACAACCATTGTTTTTTAGTATTCAGGTTCACAAATCATTTATTCTATAGCTATATGGCCGAGTTTTTTTAGTTTTTTTCTAGCTCAAAACTTCTCAAGAGCAGTAGGAGACCTCACCTATGCCACTCTACTCTCAAATCTACAATAAATCAGGGTAATTAGTCAGGATCGATAATCAGAATCCTTCAAAGACAAAAAAAAAACTCAAAAAAAAAAAAAAAAATACACAGATCACCTCTAAGCCTCTGGCGGTCTCTTTTTCCGCAACCACCGGCCAAAATACCCTCGTCGCCAGCGACTTCTCGTACTCCCGCAACAGATCCGAAGCCCAAATAGAAAATGCCCTGAAATAAAACCCCGAAAAATATTAGAAGACCATCTGATGACTTGATATATACACATGTTTTTATCCACCATTCCTGTACCGTTTGAGTCTCATCTCTCGTGTTTTAGGCCGATTTCACGCTAGGTTGTTCTTGTTTGTGATATTTCAGGTCCTAGTACGTGAAAGAAGGTTTGGGCACGAGTTCGGGGTCGATTGGAGGAAGTTGGGGCGTTTGACGAAAAGCTGGAAAAGCCACACGGGCACGCCTAAAAACCCACACGGCCGTGTGACCTGGACGTGTGGAAAAAAATTGCACGGGCAAGCCACACTGGCCATGCAGGGGACC
Organism: Linum trigynum; assembly: GCA_964030455.1. Lineage (NCBI taxonomy): Eukaryota > Viridiplantae > Streptophyta > Magnoliopsida > Malpighiales > Linaceae > Linum > Linum trigynum. The sequence goes on from OZ034822.1 coordinate 22,853,078, forward strand.
CCTTATGGCCGTGTGGAAAGTCCAGGGAGCTCACACGGGCACGCCTAAAATCCACACGGTCGTGTGGTTTTGGCCGTGTAGCGTACCTGAAGCCACTTAATTGAAACGCGGCGTTTTGCACACTCACACAGGCACGCGTAAAAATCCACACGGCCGTGTGGTCGGGAATTTCTTGGTTTTAACCCAAATTCGAGCCAAAGGAGAGGGAATCGACTTTTGGGAGCAAAAACAGAGTCTTAGAGAGAGAAAGTGCAAAGAACACCCCCTAAGAGTGGTTTTGGAGCTGGGTTTCATCAATCAAGCTTGGAAATCATCCTTGGAGTGAAGATCATCATCCCAGAGCAGATTCTTCCCATCTTGATGAGTATGAATGCTTTGTCTGCTATTTCTCTCTCTCTCTCTCTCTATGGAGTAGAACTCTCTCTCACTTGGGTATGAAGAACCCTAGTTCCATGTGTTAGGAATCATTGTCGTAACGACTTTTGGATTGTGATATTGCTTGATTATATTCGATTGAAGTGTTTTGATTGAGTCAATTGAACTCTGATAATCTTTTATTGATTTCTGCTGCAACCTGAGATAGATAGAATCTGATTAGGTTGTTAGGGCTTCTTCAACCGGTAGTAGTGATCGATTATACGAGAGTTAGTCGATTCATTGCTTTGTACTGGAATCTAATTCCTGTAGTGGAGTTCTGTGTTCATTGCCTCATCGTTCTATCCCGGTGAAGACTAGTCGTCTGCCGGGTAGTTTGATTGAGAGGGCTTGGTCAGCTTAAGAGATTCCAAGCTACTGGCGGATCTTTCGTAGTATAATCAGCAGTAAAACAACCAAAAGTAATTACAACTGTGACCTAACTAAGGAGCTAGGGGGACTCATTCCCGAGTGACTCTTCCTTTGCTTTAGAAAACCGAATCTTTTCCTGCTTTCTTACTGTTTTAGTTAAAACCACAATCAATCGACTTAGTTGGCTAGATAATAGATATTCACGGAGTAGATCTAGACCCCGGGTTGATAATTAGAACTTGCCACTTTACTGCATTTCCGGACTACGATTACACTTGGTCGTAGTTTGGTGTTGTGTTTTAGTGTGTCAAGTTTTTGGCGCCGTTGCCGGGGAACTCTAGTTTATTGTAGAAACGTGAAAGTTTGTTACTTTAGCATTTACTTTTATGCATCCTCTCTTTTCCACCCTTGCTTTTCACTTGGGTATTTTGTTTTTGTTGGTGCAGATCTGATAAATGGATTCTCAAGGCTTCTCAACAATTGGGGGTATCCACCACCACCCGAGTGGTATTACCCCGAGACTTCATGGAGCACCCAAGGAGGAGAAGACTTTGGAATCGGGTTTCAATACCAAACCCCCTACTACGAAGAACAATCAGATCCTTGGGTATTTCAAGAACAATCTCATTATCAAGAAGAATTCCTCCCACAACTAGAAGGGCCATCAGATCTTGATTTTCCACAGCCTTCACGGGCCATGTGGTAGAGCCATGCTACACTCCACAGCCAGATCCAAACTATCACTTGAGGCTTCTCGTGGAGCAGATTTTCTTGAGTACCTGAGAGATCATTTCCCGAGATGGATCCTCATATCCAGGCCATGGCCCAAACTGACTTCTCCTTTCCACGTGAAACAGAGGATACCCTTTGGAGCATAAAGAAGCACATAGAGGTCATTGAGAAAACTTGTGCACAGTTTTCTCAAGACAGCCTTTATGCTGCCATACAAGTAGATGAGGAGGAAGAAGAAGGAAATCATGAGGATGTTGAGGAGCATACAGAAGTTGTCTCGGAAAGCCCCCATGATAATCATGATCAAGTGTATCCTCAGGTGGTAGATCACAACTGTCCCCATTTCCGCTCTGATATGCTGGGCTCGAGCGAGGAGATGCAAGATGATCTCATTGAAGAAATTACATGGCGACTTGCTCTCCAATCTGTGCTAGAAGAAGAAGAGCGAGAAAGGGTGAGAGAAGAAGTTGTGGAGGACGAGGAAGAGAGCAAAGAAGAGGAAGTTCTTGATTTTTTCCAAGGGGAGAAACCACATTTTGATGAAGGAAGGGGGGTTAAAGAAGAAAGTGGTGTCCAGGTTGAGGATGAAGTTGAGGTGGAAGAGGCATGCACCGGCCATGAGTTACATGTGATATCTCCACCAAACTTCGAGGAGCTGCTTGGCAAGGACCCACTAGCAGTGTCTCTCTGCCAGACCAAGACCACATCAACATCGATCCCTCTTGGTGGATGCGATGGTGGTCAATCGAATATATCTTATCTGGTTTGGGGCAATGAGACAAGAGCAGACACGAAGGAGAGGTCTCGAGAGTGGAGACTTCATCTTCCTCAAGGCCACAAGCCATCTTCATCACCTAGCACATCACATGCTCGTGACTTGAGACTCCACATCATCGACGAGAACCTCAACTTCAAGGAGGTTCTGGGGTGGACCGAAACTTAGGAGCCACCGTCTAGCTAAAGACGTAAAAGAAGCGCTTGTGGGGAGGCGACCCCACCAAGGTTTGTTTTTCGGTTTGTCCACTTGGAACTATGGTTTCTATCACCCAATGTGTTTTGATGACTCTAGACCTATTGACTGGTCCCATTTCCAGTCCCCCGGCAGTCCATATTCCAGATAACATCATTCCCCCTTATATTTCCCTTGCTCCATTGAGGGCAATGTCGTGCTTAAGTGTGTGTGTAGGGGGGGGGGGGGTTATCTATTTTTGACTGCTAGATGAGTTTGTATGTTTGGAGCCTAGTCCACTGTCCAATTTGATGAATTGAGGGTTCCAAGTATTGTTCTCTTCAAAATCCTGCTCAGTATGCTTTGAATTGACAGTCTCTATGGTGATATGCAACCTAGGGAGGTAGTTGTAGCACTATGGAGAATGTTGAAGTATAAGATTTTTCCTATCGGTCTCTCTGCTGTGCCGGTTGATTTTGTGAACTAGTGGATTTAAGACCGTTGATTCATGTGGTATTGATGACTCCTCTTATGTTGTGTTGTGGGCTCGTGTATCGAAAAAGGAAGCTCAAGTGTGAAATGAAAAAGCAGTTGGTCCTCCATGTCAAAATTTTGAAATTCTAAGACCTGGGGTAAGCCCAACGTGTGTGGCACCGTTCATTGCACAAAATCGAATTTTGGAAGAGATTTTAGTGATCCTTGGTGGGGTAGGCCTACAAGGTGAAGCTAATTTGTCTCTAGTACAAGTAAAATTTCCACCCAATGAACAGTTGGCCTACTTGAGGATGTGTTTTTAAGGGCACAGATAGAGCTTCCGACCCCCCTTAATTTCATTGACACTCCACACGAAGTGAGGAGTAGGAGTTAAAAGAAGTATTCTGGCGAGTGACATATGTACAGAAATTGCTCTTGCTCACCTAATAAGGGCAGAACGCGCATACAAACTGTAGTTGGAACCCCAGCAAAGAAAAAAAAACAAATAGTAAGAAGAAGGGGTTCCAACAAGTGAAATGAAATGAAAGAGCACCGATACAATGAGTCCTTCGTTGTTGAATTGAGTGAGTCTCCTTATCCATGAATTGACTGTCTTAGTTCCACTGCTTCTCATGATACTGGCTTGAGTCTAGTACTCGCATTGAGAGAGATAGGAGGCGTCTTAGAAGACCAGTTGACCTCGTAAGTTGCTAAATGATCTAGAAAATCCTCTGCCGACGATTGGGGTTGCATGTTGCTATAGAGGTCTGGAGAGTTGTATTGGTTTGAGTCAGGTTTGCTTGGAGACAAGCAAACGATTAAGTGTGGGGGAATTTGATGACTTGATATATACACATGTTTTTATCCACCATTCCTGTACCGTTTGAGTCTCATCTCTCGTGTTTTAGGCTGATTTCACGCTAGGTTGTTCTTGTTTGTGATATTTCAGGTCCTAGTACGTGGAAGAAGGTTTGGGCACGAGTTCGGGGTCGATTGACTAAGTTGGGGCGTTTGACGAAAAGCTGGAAAAGCCACACGGGCACGCCTAAAAACCCACACGGCCGTGTGACTTGGCCGTGTGGCACCAAATTGCACGGGCAAGCCACACTGGCCGTGCAGGGGACCCCTTGTGGACGTGTGGAAAGTCTAGGGAGCTCACACGGGCACGCCTAAAATCCACATGGCCGTGTGGTTTTGGCCGTGTAGCGTACCTGAAGCCACTTAATTGAAATGCAGCGTTTTTCACACTCACACGGGCACGCCTAAAAATCCGCACGGCCGTGTGGTCGGAAATTTCTGGGTTTTAACCCAAATTCGAGCCAAAGGAGAGGGAATGGACTTTTGGGAGCAAAAACAGAGCCCTAGAGAGAGAAAGTGCAAAGAACACCCCATAAGAGTGGTTTTGGAGCTGGGTTTCATCAATCAAGCTTGGAAATCATCCTTGGAGTGAAGATTATCATCCCAGAGCAAATTCTTCCCATCTTGATGAGTATGACTGCTTTGTCTGCTGTTTTTCTCTCTATCTCTATGGAGTAGAACTTTCTCTCACTTGGGTATGAAGAACCCTAGTTTAATGTGTTAGGAATCATTGTTGTAATGACTTTTGGATTGTGATATTTCTTGATTATAATCGATTGAAGTGTTTTGATTGAGTCAATTGAAGTCTGATCATCTTTTATTGATTTATGCTGCAACCTGAGATATATAGAATCTGATTAGGTTGTAGTCGATTCACTACTTTGTACGGGAATCTAATTCCAGAAGCGGAGTCTGTGTTCATTGCCTCAGCGTTCTATCCCGGTGAAGACTAGTCGTCTGCCGGGTAGTTTGAATGAGAAGGCTTGGTTAGATTAAGAGATTCCAAGCTACTGGCGGATCTTCCGCAGTATAATCAGCAGTAAAACAACCAATAGTAATTACAACTGTGACCTAACTAAGGAGATAGGGGGCCTCATTCCCGAGTGACTCTTCCTTTGCTTTAGAAAACCAAATCTTTTCTTGCTTTCTTACTGCTTTTAGTTAAAACTACAATCAATCGACTTAGTTGCTAGATAATAGATATTCATGGAGTAGGCAGTAGATCTAGACCCCGGGTTGATAATTAGAACTTGCCACTTTACTGCATTTCCGGACTGCGATTACACTTGGTCGCAGTTTAGTGTTGTGTTTTAGCGTGTCACCATATCTTCAAGAAAAAACGAAAAAACAACATAAAGATGAATCTTACCTAAATCGAAGCCTCCCTAATTGATTAGAAGTTCTTTGGTCAGGTTTTTGTGGTCAACGACGGCATCTCTGCCTTTTGCTGCTATCGGCGGCGCCGGCGTGGACCACTGCCTGTCTTCTCCTCCCCTCGCACAAATCAAAACCCAGAAAGAAGATATCAAAATCCGAATCTAAAATCCAAAAAAAATCAAACGAAAACACACATGCAGGCCGGATTTTACCCATATCGTAGCCTTCCCGGTCAGATTAGCTTGATCCGAGCCGTTTCCTTGGCTAGCCGAGAAAGGAGAGCAAGTGAAGGATTTTGGTGTTTGGCAAAGGGTTATGGTTTTGGGTTTTCCTTTTGTTCTTTGCGAAAGGACAAGAATGAGAAGAAGATGGAGACGGTTTGTAGTTTTGCTTCTCTGGAAGAGAAGAAGAGAGGCGAGAGTGAGAGGAGAGAGGGGAGAAGAGAGGTGGCGGGGATTGTGGGATGAGAAATCAAAGGGTTTCTGTTTTGGGGAAGCAAAAACGAGTGAGAGGGGCGAGAGAGTAGGCTAGCGGCGGTCAAATTAGAGAAGATTAGGGTTTCATTTCTCGTTTAAGACATTTATATATGTTTCCAAATGTCCAAATTGCTCCTAGGGTTTCACTGATATTACACACCCATGCCACCGCGTTTTTGGTCATTTACCAAAATGCCCTTCCCCCATCTCTGCATTAAAAAACAAAAACACCAAACTCAGTGTCTTCCGAGATTCGAACTTGGGTCTTCGAGCATATGTGTCTGACGCCTTAACCGGTTGGACTGCTGGGCCCTCATGCAAAAGTGTAGTCATCTCATTCATATTTATTTGTTTTAAAATTCTTAATACGAAATGTTGAATGCGGATTAAGTTTATCTCGTTTCTTTTCCAATGCGTCAAAATATTTCCTAGTAACTTAAACTCTTATATACTATTTTTATAATTTCATAATAATCAATTTAAATTTTATTAACGAAAATTATAATATGAGAATTACGTTCAGTGGGACGTGGTAAAATTTATAATTAAAACGATCAAAGTTCCTAACGAACTACGTGGACTTTGATCCCATGTTATGGGTAGGTAGGCAGCCGAAAGGTTCGAGTCCAACTAACTAATCAATTTTATCTTCAATTTTTACGTCAGTGGGCGTATAATTTAATTACAACTAATACGATTTAAATTCTTTAGTGGTCCAGTAAGGCCCTAAAAATACCTAAAATACCTAGTAATAAACTAATACGTCAATGGATGTTTAGCTAAATTATACCCATTGAAATAGCAATATAGTAATGGTCCATTGGGATTTTAAAAATATATAATTACTAAAATACACCCAACTCATACAAAAACTTATAACCTTAAGTAGTACCGATTTAGGGCGTTGTGGGGATGTTGCTTAACTTCCCCACACGTAACCGTACTCTCGAACCCATATCTTTTAACCGCAGACTATGTCTCGGTGCTGACCCTAAGGTTAGAGCTGACCGAAGAGTGTTCGATCCACTCCAAGTAAGATCGATGGCGACTCCCAAAAAAGCCAACGCGACCACACGCGGACTCCCGGAGGGACGGTTGCGACATTTGACTACACTTGTAAATGAAAATCACGATTCTACCTAGAAGCATTTTGGTGACCTAAAAGGGTAAAAGCATAAGCTTTTAAGTTTTCAAGCATGAATTTGACTGCATTGGCTGCAGCGCCGATGCGGGTTCCCCAACAACTCCCTTCCGCAAGCTTAGCTTCGGCCGTACTGCCGCTGTCGGATCTCGACCCGTGTAACGTGTGACGGATAGACGGCTGATTGGTGTGCAAGCTTTTCCTGCCAAACCAAGAGGATGAAAATGGCTGCAACAAGAACAAGAAGAGGAAGTCAGCAGCAACGCCCCGGAAGCAGAGGGGGAAGAAGAATGGGTACAGAGGAGTGAGGCAACGGCCGTGGGGAAAATGGGCGGCGGAAGAGGGGCAAGGACATGGCGCGGAGCTAGAGATGCGGAATTTGAGCTAGCTTGGTTATGGGGAAGGAGGATCTACCGCCGCTGCTAGGCTGGCTTGGGAGCTCCAACGAGGAGGAAGTGCCCCTTTCAATTTGATAATTATAATAATTTTTATTTTATTTATTTATTTTATGGTAAAAATGAATTGGACATTAAAATAGATTAAATTTTATATTATTTATTATTTCTTAATTGCCACGTCACTAAGTTAACGGTCAACTTTGAGAGTTGACTGCGACATTAGCCAAAGTAAACGGAGTTGGACGGAGAGTGACCAAACATGAATGGTTTTAGTAAACTAAAGTACCACCAATGGATTTAAATATTTTGAGTGACCAAACTTGAACGTTTTTTTTTTGTAATCTCAGTGACCAACCATGCAATTAACCCGAGATTTCAGTGAGGGATTTGTGCACAATCTCTCATTCTATAGGATTTTAATAGAATAATTCGTTTGGAAGAACGAGAGATTGTAGACATGAGAGATTTTAAAATTCCTCAAATGCAGGTTTTAGAAATAGTTGATGGCCATAAGCTATTTCGAAATACATCATTTCATCTTTATTTTTGGTGATTTACCACTATTTTATTTTTCTTCTTCGTCCTTCATTATCAAAACTGAAAAAGAAACCAATCCAAACCTAACCCCAACTTCCCAGTCGTCATCTTCCTACTTCCTCTCCCACCCCTCCGTCGCTCTTCCCAACCCCCATTGCGAGCCATGCTCACCCAAATTCATCGGTGGTTTCAGAATAATGACGGCGACAATTAGCGGGAGCTGGTGCTTTCAGAAGTATGAAGGAGGCAGTCAATCTTCCTCCTCAAGCCCGATCTCAGAAGAGTGGCGACATCATCGATGATGGGTAATCGAATTTTCTGCCATCCTCTCTCCAACAAGAACCAGCGAGCAATGCTTCTCCCACCTCCTTTCTGGATTCTCAGGCGCTCTCTCGACGTCGCTGCTGCTCATGTCGTCGCTGAGATAGCAGCGGAAGAGGGGAAGAATGGCAAGGTCGAGTGCTAACAAGAATAAGAGGGGAATCAAGATTGTTCATGGCCACAACAGGTTGCAAACGGAGGGAGGAGATCTAATTGGGTTATGCTTAGGAATCGACGAAGATTCAAGTTGCTGTTGGTTGAAGAAGAAGACAATTTTTGGGCTTCTTCATGGAGGAACACATGAGGGAAAAACTGTATTTCTGCTTTCTCTATTAAAATTCCTTGTTAGTTTCCAAACGAGTTAATTTTAACAAATCCCGCATATAAATTTCCTGGTATTCTAAATAAGAGATATAGAGTCAAATCTCTCACAAATCTCTCAAAGTAAAAACCTCATCCAAACCACCCCGTAATGTGAATTGCTGATGCAAAGTTACAATTTCAATATGGTACACCAACTTCCGAACTTGCAGCAGGTGTGTATCTCCAATTTGGAGGGAAAATCACCTGCAATACCTGTTGAACATACATTGGAAAAATATGTGGTCTCCGGATTGAGAACAAGACTTTCAAAGGGGCAACATGTGTTAACCCGGGTTCCCACTTACAAATTTTGTCTAACGTGTTTATCCTGTCCAACATTGTCAACACTAGATAATTAGTCCACGCATTTGTTATCTCGTATTGTTTTGTTCTTGCATTTAGTAGGAGCTGTTGGAAGATGAATTTATGAAAAGCAATAGTGAAATTATGATAGCTAGAAGTGAAAATCGGTACAATGTTGTTATTCCAGTAATAACTAAATTCCAAATGCCAAATATACCCTAAATCCAATCCAATCCAATCCAATCCAATCCAATCCCAAATCCAATCCCTTTCGCTCAGATTTTATTAATCACCTACTATACTAGGGCTGCAAATGAGCCAAACTGCTCGCGAGCAACTCGGCGTCCGAATCGGAAAAAACTCGTTCGACACTCGACTCGTTGTTTAACAAGCTAGCTCGCGAGCCGGCTCGTTAGTAAACGAGCCAAGCTTGAGCTAGGCCATGCTCGGCTTGATAAGCTCGTGAGCTAGCTTGACTCGGTGGCTTGTTGAGCTAAGCTCGTGAGCTGGCTTGTTTAAAGCTTGTGGAAGGATTAATTACTCTTCTGAACATGAAAATTATCTTTTTAATAATGATGTGTATGGAAGTTAGATGTTATTTTTAGTTTCTAGTGTTCTTTTTATTATTTTTAATTTCTAATGTTCTTATTTGTACACATTTTTCAGCAAGAATGGTTTCAAATCGAGCTTATCTTGAGCCGAGCTTGTACTCAGCTTGACAAGCTGTGTTAATGAGCATTTACCAAGCTCTATCGAGCCGAGCTCGAGCTGGATTATTTTTAATCGAGTCGAGCTCGAGCTCGAGATGGATAATCAAAATTCGAGTTCGAGCCGAGCTCGAGCTAAAAAATTTATAAACAAGCAGAGCTCAAGCTAAGCAAAAACTCGACTCGACTCGGCTCGTTTGCAGCCCTAATAATAAGACTATTATGAACTAATTACCCCGTCTAGGGGATTTTCAAACGAATTAATGTAATATCAAAATTATTAAAACAAAAATATTTTTCCTCTCTAATTGCACACATTTTATCCATGTTTCCCTTGGGAGTTTGTGGCATTTGAACTCCTAAAAGTGTGGTTTTACACTAGGTTTTGTATGTTTTAGTGTGTTTCAGGATCTAACAGGTGAAACCAGCCCCGTAGTCGAAAGTTGGAAGAAAATGAGCAAAGACCGGGCAAAGAGGGTGATTCAGACCATGTTTACGGTTTCCATTGGAGTTCGAGGTCTCCTATGGCCGTGAACTGAAGCCATAAACCGAAGCGCCCAGGGAAAATTCTGAAGTTACTGACGCAAGGCGAGTTCACGGCCAACAAGATCGTGAACTTTGAGTGCAAACCGTGAACTCATGTGAGTGAAGCGGTGCGTTTAGACACAGCGCTCCGAGTTCACAGACGCGTTGAAGAATTCACGGCCGTGAACTAAGGCTGTGAACTAAGCCTGATCCCAGTGGTGAATTGGGAAGAATCTCCTCAAGAGAAGACCAACACAAGATCAAAGGAGAGTGGATGCATCTCTGACTCGCTCGAATCTACACTACAATTAAACCACAGTTAGAGCCCAAGTTTTTAAACTCTAATCGGGTGTAGTATAGGGAAAGTATCTATATATCGACCCGGGCCGGTCCGTCTACCCCTACTTCGGTTGTTAAAATCATTATCTAGCGATAAACTTTGGTTTAAAGGTTTGCCAATTGAAATGAAAGAAAGCAAAAGTAATTTGCTTTGAAAACTCTTTTGTGGGAAAGCCACTTGGGTTTCGCTTCCCCCTAAACCGCTACCATGCTACGTGGGTTGGAACGATTGCCTTGGGCACGCTAATTGTGAACCGCAGAGGAAAGCGTATGCGGTCGGGGACCACAATCTCGATTGCTAAACAGAGGTGAGGATGAAAGGTCGTGTCACTCGACCCTCTCGGTTTAGACAATCGGTAATCGGCTTACTTCCTCACTCAACTCTAAGGTCGGACGGTTTAACCACGATTAATCAACTTGTTCAATTCAATATTGAGGTTTGTCCTAACTCAACCTAGTTTAGGTGGCTTGGAAAGCTGAAGGAAACCAACTCGGTTGAGTCTCCCTTCAAGGGAGATTTTCCTCTCTAAACTAGGCTAAGTTGGCAAATTAGATTACTAGCACCCAAATGCACAAACTTAGGGGTGCTAAGCACAAAATATGCACAACCCTAGGATGCTAAGCACAAAATATGCACAACCCCTAAGTTGCTAAGCACAAGCATGCAAAATCATAGTGTAAAGTACCTCAAACATTAAATTGAACAATGCCCAATATCAATCATTCAAACCACATACAAGAAAACTACATGGTAGAGTTTAGGGTTTCACTACACCCAAGTGGGAGGAGGACTACTCCATGGAAAAAGTGGGAAGAACAAAGGAGATAAAGGTGGAAACCATCTTTTGGGGATGCCTCCTCTCTTCTTCAACCTTGAGCTGGGATTACCTTGGGGAAATCTTCCCAAAACCTCCTTTGAAGCCAAGCCCTAACCTCTTCTTCTCTCTTGGTTCTGTTTCTCTCACTAAAATGCAGAGGAAGTGTTTCTCTCATTAAAGTGGCTCCCCTCTCTCTTTCCTTGCAGCTCAGATTTTAAAAACGAGAGGGCTGAGTTCACGGCCGTGAACTCTCAAACGCGTCCGTGAACTCATGCCTTGTGCCAAAACGCTCCGCATCGATCACAAAAGTTCACGGGAAATTGCTTGTGTTCACGCTCCGCATAATGAGTTGTCATCCTCCATCTGTCTATTCTTTCTTGGCCAGGTAAGGTTTGGACTTTGTTGTTGACAAAGGCCATTGTTGTTTACAGATAGAGCCACCACTACACTCCTCACATGCCTTGTTTTGGACTTCTGATGTATTCTAGTATTACTTCAAAACGGAACCCTGATTTTTTGGGTAAGATTTTGACTCGTCCCGAATATCACAATAAATTCCCACCTAAGGCCCAAGTATAAACCTTAGATGGGTGCAATATAGGGCAAGTATGCTTAAATATTAACCCGGGCCGACCCGTGTACCCCTATTTCCGTTGTTTTAATCATTATCTATCGAATTGGTTTATGGTTGAATACTATGAACCGTGTACCCCTATAAACCATGAACCGCGAAGCTTCCAGGGAGAATTCTGAAGTTACTGACGCCGAGTGAGTTCACGGTCACTAAGACCGTGAACTTTGTGTGAAAGCCGTGAACTCAAGTGAGTGAAGTGGTGTGTTTCGACACAACACTCCAAGTTCACGGCCGTGAACTGAGCCCGATCCCAGTATAAAACGTGAGCTGAAAGGAAGAGAGAAGGGGAGCCCAAGAGTGAGAAAGCACATTCTTCTTAAGATTTTAGAGAGAGAAAGGATGAACCAAAGGAGAAAGGAGGCTAGGGTTTGCTCCAAGTGGTGAAGTGGGAAGAATATCCTCAAGAGAAGATCAACACAAGATCATAGGAGAGTGGAGACATCACCATGATGGTTTCTACTTCTTTCTTTTGTGTTCTTCCCCTTTCTAGCATGGAGTAGTTACCTTTTTCACTTGGGTATTGTGGCACCCTAACTATTTGCCATGTAGTTGTAGTGTGAATTGAATGATGGTTTATGGGTGTTGTTTAATTTAATGATTGGGGTATTTTTCATGATGATTGTGCATGTTTGTGCTTAACAATCTAATTGGCCATTCTAACCTAGGTTAGAGGGGAAACCCCTCTTTCCAAAAGAGGCTCAATTGAGTTGGGATTCCTTGGGCTTTTCAAGCCATCTACCTAGGTTAATGTAGGGCAAACCTCTATCTTGAATTAATCGACTAGGTTAATCATGATTAAGCCGTTCAACTATCGGTTTGAGGGAGAAGGTAAGTCAACCCTCAATTACCTTAACCAAGAGGGCTACTCTAGTAGCCTATAATGATCCTTCTCATATAGAGCTTTCAAACTATTTACCTTTGTTTTTTAATTTAAAATAGTTTCAACCAAAAATCAATTCGCTAGATAATGTTTCAAACAATGGAAGTAGCGGTACATGGACCGGCCCAGGTTGATATTTAAACATACTTGCCCTGTATTGCACCCATCTAAGGTTTACAGTTGGGCCTTAGTTGCGAATTTGTTGTGATATTCAGGACGAGTCAAGTTTTTTGGCGCCGTTGCCGGGGATCTTCGGTTCGTTATCTTGAAAAAGTTGTTTGGTGTAAATCTAGCTTTTATTTTTTCAACTCTGATTGTGTGAGTGTGTTGCTTGTGCTAGACGTGGTGTTGTTCTCTAAGTGTGTGCATGGAGGTGCATGACTGGGAGCAATCTGAAGCCTTTAGTACCGCTTGATGAGAACATCAACAGGACTCTTCGACTCCTAGCTCGGGAGAGGGAGTTAGCGGAAGCAAGAAGGAGAAGTGAATGAAGGGGACAACAATTGTGTCCCAGGGTTAGTGGAGTAGAAGTTGAAGGAGTTGTAAGTGAAGTTGATATTGGAGTTGAGATGGCAGAGAACCAAAGAGAAGGAGGAGCTGCCCAAGCTCACAACCAAAATGATGAGGCGACAGAGGAGGAAGCCCCAAGGAAAATGGGGTATTACATGGCCCCACGGCCGACGGACATTCAATCTCCTATCTTACAACCACCCGTGGCAGCCAACAACTTTGAAATCAAGCCGGCCCTCGTGACAATTATTCAGAACAAGGCTTTGTTCCACGGGCACACAAGCGAATAACCGAGGGAGCATGTGCAAAGATTTCTTGAGCTCGCGGGGAGTTTGAAGATAAATGGCGTGCCGGCGGAAGCTTTGCAATTAAGGATTTTCCCATACTCACGTTCAGGGAAGGCACTTCGATGGCTCAACAAACGACAGCCTCGTTCAATTACCTCGTGGGATGATCTTCTCAACAAATTCATGACCCGCTATTGCCCGCCATGGAAGACAGCCAAGTGGAGAAAGAAGATAACCCATTTCGAGAAAGATGAAGATGAGACCTTGAGAGATGCTTGGGAAAGATTCTCCGACTATTTTATTCAATGACCTCACCATTGGTACGAGGAACAATTTCGGATAGAAACTTTCTACGATGAACTTATACAGGAAGACAAGATCATCATTGAATCTCTTTGCCAAGGACGGTTGATGAACATGAACCCACCTCAAGTGACCCAGATGCTCAAAGATATGTCTCTTAATGGATATGATTGGTGCTTGACGAGAAGTGGGAAGAGAAGCAATGAAAGAGGAGTAAGAAGTGTGGGAGCAAGTGCTCCACTTGAAGTGAAGCTTGACAAGTTGATCGAGGTAATTCTTGAGGATAAGAAGCAAGGGAAGAGAGTGTTGATGCCGTGCGATTGGTGTTCGAGCACCAATCACAAAATTGCGGATTTCCAAACAATTAAGGAGTCGAGTACCTCGAGGAACAAGTCAATTTCGTTGCCAATGCTACGGAAAACAACCCATATAGCAATACTTACAACCCCGGGTGGAGAAATCATCCTAACTTTGCTTGGTCGTCCCCGACTAATCCGAGACCCCACCCCCCAGTTTCCAAGGCCTTACCGGCAATTATCAACCTCGGCCAACTTTCATCCAACAAAGGCCTCAATTCCAAAGCTCGAAATTCCAACAACCTTACCAAGTACAAGGTGGTCAAGGGTTCCAATAACAACAAAAACCCGACAAGCTGTCCAAAATTGAAGACCTTGTGAATACCTTTGTGAGCACGAGTGCTCAGAAGTTCGAGAAGATTGAGCAATTTATGGATGTGGCGACTACCTAGTTTACCTCGATTGAGGTGGGACTCCAAAGCCATCAAGCAAGCCTTCCAAATTTGGAGGTGCAAATCGGCAATCTTGCCGGGATCCTCACTGAGAGACCAAAGGGAGCCATACCCTCTCAAACCATTGCGAACCCCAAAGACCAAGCTGGGTGCAATGCGATTTACTTGAGGAGCGGGAAGGAGACTCCGGGAGTTGTTGTTAAGGAAGTGATTGAGAAGGAATACTCCAACCCCAAGGATGGAGATGAAGAGCCCTCGAAGGGAGAGAAAGAAGTGGCAAGGAAGGCATCACCGACGCCATCTCTAGTGGCCGAGTACAAGGAGAGGTTGGAAGCGGAATGTGGAGGCTTCATGTAGATGCTCCGAAAACTCCACCTCAACATCCCCTTCCTTGAAGCTATGGCTCACATGCCAAGGTACGCAAAGTAACTCAAAGGATTCCTCACCAAGAAACCAAAGTTCGAAGACCTCGACAACGTGACTCTAAGCGAGGAGTGCTCGACCTTCATCCTTAACCGGCTGCCCAAGAAGCGACCCGATCCAGGTAGCTTCACTATCCCTCTTAGTATTGGTAACCATCACATAGAAATGCCTTGGCGGATTTAGGAGCAAATGTCAATGTGATGCCCTATAAGCTTTTCAAAAGGCTAGACCTAGGTGAACTCAAGACCACTAAGCTTAGTGTCACATTAGTCAACCGCTCAACCATTGATCCTAGGGGTATCGTGGAGGACATGTTAGTACGATTGGGCAAGTTTTGCTATCCGATGGATTTTGTGTCCTTGATATAAGTGAGGAGTCAAATATGCTACTCATACTAGGACGTCCCTTCCTTGTAACCGCCAAGGCGTTAATTGATGTTAATAAGGGGACCTTGATTCTGAGGGATGGCGAGGAGAGGATCACTCTTGAAATTGAACCTAAGGCTAGAAGTGAGGATGTGAAGGAGTTGGTATCTGATGACTTGAATGTGAGTGGAGGAGAGCCTCTCAAGGCGAACCTCACTATTACTTTTGTTGCTTGTGATGATGTTAAGCTGGAAGTTAAGGAGGGTACTATGCTCAAAGAAAGGAAGAAGAAAGCTTGGAGGGAAAAGATGAAGTAAGTTTTGGCCCGAAGGAAGAAAAAGGGCAACACTAAGGTCGTCGGCCAAGAAGGCCACCTCATGGAGCTTAAGTTGGGAGGCTACATGCCTCGCCCCGAGAACGTGGCGGATCCACTCTCGGTGGCATCATGTTTCAAAACATGATAGATCCACAACGTCAAGCTAGTGATGTTAACTTAGCGCTTGTTGGGAGGCAACCCAACGTAGGTTTGTTTTCTTTTCCTTAATTTTTTTTTTGTGTGTCGAGTAAGCAGTTCTAGTGATCGAGTGGTGTCCCCGTGCCACGTTTTGTGGTTTTGCGTTTTAAGGTTGTGTCGTGATCGATAGATGGCATGGTGGATTAGGTCGAGTAAAAATTATTCAGAATTGCCCTATTTTAGCTGAGGTTCACGGACGGATTGCCCAGTTCACGGTCTTACAAGACCGTGAACAGGCAAACGCGTCAATGAACAGGGCGCTTCAACGAGCTTGCCAGTTGTCGGCCTGATATGATCCCAAATGGTCAACTATACATGTTTAAACTACTTGACGAAGAAGCTAGAGAAGTTGGAAAGAAGAAGGGCAGAATCTGACTAAGTCAAAATCCGTGTTCAGGGTACATACTTTGGAGGCATGGTTCTCTCAATTGGCTCAGTGAAAATTCCAGCTTAAGGGTTTGTTTTACAGACAAAGTTGCCATGTTTCCAATGGTATGCTTTGTGGATCCAGAAGATGTGATTAAGGCTGTTTTCCAAGGCTTCAAAGTTGCTACCTCAAAACTGGAAAACTGCCAGAAAATGACAAAGGCAGAAAACTGTTTTGTGAAGCCTACTTTGGAGCTTAATTCGAGGAGTATGGATCTGATTCAAGTCCAAAGGCTTCCACAACATGAAACTAGGTATGTTTATCTACCAAGGGAAGGAATCAGATGAAATATTGGAGTTCTGGAAGGCCTCGAACGAAAGGCGCGAAGTTAGTACGAAAACTGCTTTTGGACTGTTTGCTGCCAGCTTACTTGCGCTTGAAGAAAAGGAGTTTAAACCCAAATTTTGTGTCCTTTTTGGTGTAGAATTTTAACTTAATTGTTTTCTAGTTCTAATAGGGTTGTATTAGGTTTTATTTTCCTTTAAATACCGCTCTATTTCGTTGTAAAATTTAGAGTTGATTGAATAGAAAAGAAACCGTTTGGTTTTGCAAGTTTGCGAACTTGTTTTGGGTTTGGTGGATTCCAAACTTGCTGAGCTTTTTGTATCGATTGAATAGTCACTTCAATCGTGGTCGAGCAACTACCATTCTATACCAATCGAGCATTCCCCAGGGGTGGAATCATCCTTTTGGTTCCGTTTGATCAAAGTTCGTATTAAGAACGCTTTGTTCTTGATTAGAGCTCAATCGATTCTTCGATTGAGTCGTTAGTTGCGTGACTTTTGATAATATACACCCCCCCAGGGGCGTATTACGGCCAGCCACAATTCACGGCCGCATTGTTGTGTTCGCGGTCTTAACTACCGTGAACTGGCAAACGCGTCCGTGAATTGCCACATCGTCTATAAAAGGGGAGTGAGAGTTGGCCCTTCACTTCACGACCCAAAACTCGCCGGAAAATTCAAATCTCGCTGGAAAACCGCTATTCTCCAACGGTTTTCAGGCCTTTTCACACCCTTCCGGCGAACAACACCCAAAACAAACCTCAGACCCAAAACAAACCTTGATTTTGGGGAGATGTGGGCAAAAAATTCCTGGCGTAGTCGTCGCCGGTGATCCTCCAACGAGAGTCCGGCGAGCTTCTGAAGAAGTTTCGGCGACCCTTCTCCGGATTGTTTTAAGGTTGTTTTTCGCCTTCGTCGCCCTCGCCTCCTTTCCTCGTACGTCCTACCTGTGTCTCCAGGGTTTTCCAGCTCTAACTTATTTATTTTGGGAGAATCGGATTAGGAAGTGAAGTGAGGAGAATTTTAGTGCCTTGACTGTTGAATTTAGAATTAGGGCGAGGAATTAGGTGAATTAGGATGATTGAATAGATGATTGACTTTGTATGAGCCTAGTGAGCCTTGGTGGGCATTTGTTGATTCGAATTGCTTGCATTTGTAGATCTTGCCCACTAGGTGCTATTTTTTTGAATGAAGATGCATTGTTATGCTAGAATGTTGGTTGGTAGCCCCCGGGGCATGGGTTGGGGTACAAATCTTTTGTGTAGATGAACCGTGAATTAGCCACAACCATGCCATGGTGTGTTGAGCTTAAATGTTTGAAATCCATATTGGAGATAAGTGTGGGGGGGATTTCTTTTTCCTCCCAATGAGTGGTTCTTAACGAATGTTTCCACGTATGGTGTTTGTTTGTCAAATTTTTCAGGATGGTTAACATGAGACACCCGTTCCTTGTGGTCCTAAGAGGTCGCCCGATATGGAAAAGAAATTGTGTTTTTGGGCAACTGCGATCTCCGATTACCATTGGAAGCTCGACTTCACATAATTCGATATGCTTCATTGTGGTGATGCTATGAGGGAGGCAGTGGCACACCCACAATTTGCCAACTCCTTGATCTCGAAGATGACATTTACGGGGAACTGTGCGTCAAGTTTTTCAGTACCTTCACCCTCCTCAAGACCAAAACCCTCCTCAACCATCCAGTGCACGAGGTCGAGTTCATGTTGGGTGGGGGGGGGGGGAATGTCGTTCAATGAGCTACGACGGGTTAGCCAGAGCCTTAGGAGTTGAAGCCAGGCATGACAAAGAATGGGAGGAAGACGCCATCTAAAGTTGCCCCATGAATGCCACATTTCGAATTTTTTGCCTTCTATAGCACCGAAGGACAAAGTTTAGGTCGGCCCTCATAGTGGGATCCGCACTCCAGCCCCAGTGGCGTGTCATTGATGCTTGGAGCCTTGATATATGCCCACATTTGAAAATTTGAGGGCTCCAAGCAATGTTTGCATGATCAAAGTTGCTGGTTTGTAGGAGAATCTTGTGATTATTGGCATTGACCTTGAATTGTTCCATGTGATCGAGTATGTCCGATGACTGACAGGTGCATTAGGATAGTGCAAAGGTTTAGTTCTCATGTGTGCAAAAATGAATGAATGTTTTGACTCGATTACTTGTTGATTACAATTGCCATGCATGTTGCTTTATGAATTGGAATAGATTGTTGGGTGACTAGGTAGCCATGTGAGATTTGAGCCGATCTTTTTCTTCTTGTGTGATTAGATCCCTCTTACCATGGCGATTGACACCACAGTTGTCACTAGTGAGTATGATGGAGGCATAGGATTAGTCCACGCCCAAATGTTGATTGTCCCGAAATGATTTATCCACTAGTCAGCCCCTTTGAGCCTTGTGACTTTGGCGATCATTCTCATGTTAGGAGCTTTTTGCTTGTGAGCTTAATGGTGTTGATAGAACGACCCCCATCCTTTCTTCGTGTCTATACGTGTGTCGTCCTTGTGTCCCGGAGCTCTCGCATTTGAGTTCCATTGAGGTTCTACATAGGATGATTTTGTGCGGTTACATGAAGTGCTAAGCCATTACGAAAGTCTTACGTAATGGACGGTTCTTTTACGTAATGAATATTCATCTCGCGTTAAGTAAAGTGCTAAGTCATTACGGAAACCTTACGTAATGCTTCTGATTTAACTGTTATGTAAGAAACAACTGTCATTCTGTAATCTTTACATAATGGATATGTATTTTACGTAACAGTTGTAAAGGTGAATAAGTGATGAGTCATGACATGCACTGCCGGTAGGGCTAGAAGTTTGGTACCGGTATTTGGTATATACCGAATACCGTACCAAATTTATCACTATTTGGTATTATCAAATAACGATTTATTTTTTAGGATTGGGTATGAGATTCATTTTGGAGTGCTATTCGGTATTCGAGATAACGGGATTGGGATCGGTATATACCAAAATACCAAAAATTGAAAATTTAATGAAATATAGCATACAACATTTGATCATTCCTCACTCTTTCACAACTTAGAAGTCTATATCCAACTCAACTTTGACTTTCTAGTTTATGTCACTCTCGTTTCTCGCCTAATCTTTTGTTATTTTCATAACACCCAAAAGACAAACACTAGTATTAGTCGTCTCTCAGCCTCCAATTCGTCAAATTAAAGATTACTAGTGACAAGAATTTGAAATGTCACGTCTCTTCCATTCTCCTTATCCATATCCTAGCTCCAGGCAAACTCAAATCTCTTCGCTTAGTCTCTTTGCCTAAAATTAAACAATCAAATCTAATTTATATATTTAATTAATAATTGCCAAAATAATTAATTTCGTATTCGATAATAGCGATTGGGATACCGAAGTATCGATTGGGATACCAAAATACTTAGGGATTGGGATTGGGATACCGAAATTATTTAAGGATTGGGATTGGGATTGAGTTTAGGGTGTAATTCGGTATTCGAGATTTCGGTATTTGGTATTGGGATACTGATATCGTACCAATTTTCACCCCTAACTGTCGGTTACCACTGTTTTCATAATCAACTATCTAGTTAGATTGATTTTAGTATATTTTAGATGTATGGATTCATGCAAGTTACCTAACATGAAATAATATCCAAGTTACTGTAAGAGATCCCAATATATTTTTAGTTTTTCATTACTCAAATTTCTTTTATTTTTTGTTCTTTTGATTTTCCTATTCGAAACTGAATCGAATTGTTGCACAAACCTCTTAATTTTCTGCCATGCTCATATGTTAACGATGTTAAATGGATTAATTTTAATACACGACTAAACATCACTCTAAACATCACTCTAGTGGCAAGAGTTCTTAAAGCGCGCTATTTTCCCCACTGTGACATCATGGAAGCCGAGCTGGGAAGCAACCCGAGCTATATCTGGCGAAGTATTATGGCTGCTAAACCCCTGATGAAGGAGGGGTTAAGATGGCGAGTGGGTAATGGAGAACAGGTAAGGGTGTGGTGGGACAAATGGATTCCAAGTAGCCCAAATTTCCAAGTGGAATCCCCGGTGGCAAACCTTGGTCTACAAGCAAAAGTGGCTGAGCTAATCGATCATAATACGAGGAGTTGGAAGAGCAATGTCCTACAAGCTAACTTTAACCCTCAGGACAGAAGAAGAATCAATCAAATTCCAATTCCAAGAGTGCAGGAATCAGATGTGCGTGTCTGGGGGTGGGATAAGCTTGGGAATTACTCGGTAAAATCAGGCTACCATGTCTGGAGAAAGAAGAAGCTAGAGGGGTTGGGGGAAAGATACATCCCAGTGGACTGGAAGAGACTATGGCAGCTACAGCTTCCACCGAAAGTTCGAGTTTTCCTATGGAAATGGGGGAGCAATATTCTACCCACAGGAGCAAATCTATCGAAAAGAATCAGAGAGGCCTGCGACGAATGTCCCTTTTGTGGATTGCGCGAAACCCAGGAACACATCCTCAGGGATTGCGATTGGGCAGGGAGAATTTGGCGGCCAAGCGCTTTGGGTACTTTATTTGCAGAAGGGGCGGAGAAATCCAGTGAGGAATGGCTGTGTGATTTAATCGGCAAGGTTTCAGACGACGAGTTATGTTCGGTGGTAATGGCTCTATGGTTTATATGGAAAGAGCGCAACAATCAATACTTTAACAATCCAAAGATGGAGGAAAATGAAGTTATGGCCAGGGCGGAGGCGTACCTGGACGAATTCCGGTTGGGTGTGGCGGTCGAAGGTCCGGCGAGAGTTCCCCGGCGAGAGGTGAGATGGGAGAAACCTGAGAGGAACCTCCTAAAGGCAAATGTCGATGCATCCAAATTAAAAGAGGGAGGAACTGGATTGGGACTGGTGGTGCGTGATGAAGAGGGTCGAGTGGCCCTGGCGGCGGCACGGAGGACGCGAGTCGACTGGGAGCCGGAGATGGCGGAAGCTCATGCAATTCTCTGGGCACTCGATCTGTTGCAGACTCACGCTCCTCGACCAACCCTAATTGAGTCGGACTGCAAATCGCTGATTCAGAAGCTAGACCGACAGGGGAACATTGAAACCGAGCTGGGGGTTATAGTGAAGGAGATTAGAGAGAAGTGCTCGGAAAGAGGAGACGTTTGCTGGAGATTTTGGGGAAGAGGGGGAAATGCTGCTGCACATGAAATGGCAAGGGTGAAATGCAGATGGGAAGAAACTGAGCTGTGGCTGGGGAGCCCCCCAATTTTCATCCTCAATGTTCTAGAGAGGGACTGTAATGGCACTTTGCCAGTTTAAATAATAATATCCAGATTTCTTTTCAAAAAAAAAAAAAAAATGAGAAATGACTTGTTCTCTTAAAACAAAATAAAAATTACAAAACAAACATACTCTACGCCTACAGATCCTACGTTTTTGTCCTCTGCCTGAAAAAGAAAGAAAAAAAAAGAAAACATACGACGACGTCTCTTCTCCCCACCGCTGGCGACCCATAGTCAGAGGTGCCTCGGGATCAAGTGTTTTAGGTTGTCCTTCATTATAATTACAACAATGACTCTATTTGGGACGTTGTCGAACCAACAAGGTTTACCGGTGGGATATGCAGCAATGGTTAACAACAGATCTGGAACGAAATCCTAAAAGCATGATTCATTTCATTATAGCATTACAATATATATGGATGTTCTAGTACTACCAGATAACATTGGCCAGCTGCTAACAAGTACATGTTTGTTGTTTACTTGAAAGGGAAATAACTACTGACTTGAACGAAAAGGAAATAGAGCCTTCAAAAAAGCAGAACGACACTGTGGGAAGCAAACGGTGCGTATTAACGAAAATCAAGGCTGCAAAAAATGAAACGATGTGTTCCACTCGTCTTCTCCACTAAACATCACGAAGGGAGGGATATCCGTTGCAAATAAATTGAAATTTCAATGTGCCAGCTCTGTTACCCTCCTCTCCCCTCCGCAAGCTAGTGGGCATAGATTATGCTCACCAAGCTTCGAGAAAAGTTGAAGAAAAGGAGTTGGTGACAGGGCTTGGTGAATAGATTGGCGAGCTGGTGGGTGGAAGATACATGGATAAATTTAAGAACCCTGGATTGGAGTTTCTCTCGCACGAGGTGACAATGCAACTCAATGCTTCGTGCGTTCGTTGAAAGTTGGATTCTGGGCAATGTAGATGGCACTATGATTGTCGCAGTATATGAGAGCAGGCTTGGGGTGATCAACCTGAAAATCACGAAGTAGATAAAGAAGCCATTGGACTTCACAGGCAGTGTAAGCTAAAGCGCGATACTCGGCCTCACAAAAAGAACAAGAAATCGCCTTCTGTTTTTTGCTCTTCTAGGAGATTAAGGAGTCTCCAAGGTAAACACAATAACCTATGATTGAGCGGCGTGTGTCAACATAGGCAACCCAATATGAATATGTGAATGCTTTTAATCGAAGAGAACCATGGCTTGGGAGAAAAAGACCAGTAGCAGGGGCTATCTTGAGATATCTCAAAATGTGCAAGACAGCCTTGTAGTGAATAACACTGAGATTAGACATGTATTGACTAAGTTGTTGGGTTGCAAAACTGATATATGGCTGAGTGGTGGTGAGGTAAATGAGCTTCCCAACTAAGGTTTTGTAGTGTTCAGGGTATTCATAGGAAGTATCAACATCACTTGTAAGATGCAATTTGTAATCCACAGTAGTTGAAACCAATTTAGAATCCAGAACATTTGCGTCTTCAAGAATTCCTAATGTGTGGTTTCTTTGTGACAAACGAATCCCTTTTTTGTTTATGGAAACTTCAATTCCTAAGAAGAATCTCAGAACTCCCAAATCCTTGATACTGAAAGCATAATGAAGAACCTGTTTGAGTGACTGAATTTTGGTAAGATCATTTCCTCCAACAATCAAATCATCGACATAGATGAGAATACATGTGTAGGTAGAATCAGTAGCTTTGTAGAACAAAGAATGATCAACCATACTTTGTATGTATCCAACTATCTGTAATATGTCTGTGAGATTGGAAAACCACTGGCGTGATGCCTGTTTTAGACAATAAAGGGACTTCCTTAGGCGACAAACTGGATTAAAAAAACCTAGATGAGGATCATAGCCCTTATAAAGTGTCATGTAAACCTCCTCTTGCAAGTCCCCATGGAGAAAAGAATTATTCACATCCAATTAATGGATGTGCCAATTACCGATAGCTATAATTTCCAAGAATGCCCCTATGGTTGTCATTTTGATGACTGGAGCAAAAGTATCTTGATAGTCCACCCCTTCATACTGTGTGTTTCCTTTAGCCACTAATTTGGCCTTTCTCTTGTCTAGTGTCCCATCAAACTCAAACTTGGATTTGTAAACCCATTTGTTGCCTATGGTCTTTTCCCAGCAGGTAGCTCAACAACATCCCATGTCCTGTTTTTAATCAATCTTGTAATCTCATGTTTCATAACATTGTTCCATTCTTCTGTCTGAGAGGCTTATTTGTAGGTATTAGGATCTTGATGAGAGTATATGTTAAGTGGGTAATGACGATAATGAGCAACAAGGTTATCATAGGAGAGAATAGAAGAAAGAGTAAACCTTGTGTCTTGAACCTAAGGCGGTGAGGAGTGACCAATGATGCTAGGTTGTTGAGCAAGATAGCAATGATAATTCTGGACTAGATGAGAAGGTGGTTTAACATGTCTGATTAATTTTCTGGTGGGTAAGGGTTGAGATTATGGTTGGGAGGAAGTAGGCTGTGTAGGTGGAGCAGGTGGATTGGATGGAGAAGGTGAAGAACTTGAAGATGAAGGGGAAGAAGAGGGTCTGGAAGGATAGGGAGATGCAGAAGAAGGTGAACTAGATGAAGGAGGACTTGGAGATGGAGAAGAGGGAAAAGGTGATGGTATAGGAAAAAGGAGATAGGAGGAGGAGGAATCTGATCCATCAGAAGGAATGAAGTAAAATGGAAAGTGAGATTCATGAAAAATGATATCCCTGGAGATTAAAATGTCATGGGAAAAGAGATCATAGATTTTGAAATCTTTGATGCCTATAGGATAGCCAAGGAAAACTCCCTTTCTAGCTCTAGGTTGAAATTTGGTTCTGTGGTTTCCTAGGGTGCTAGCAAAACACAAACTGCCAAAAACTTTTAAGTCAGTAAGGTCAGGGTTTTATGATAGAGAAGTTCATAAGGAGTTTTGTTGTCTAGGACAGTGGAGGGAACCCTGTTAATGAGGTAGACAACATGTTTTACACAGTCTCCCCAGAAACTAGGTGACATAGAAGCCTGAAAAGATAGAGCTCTAGCAACATTAAGGATGTGTTGATGATTTCTTTCAACCTAACTGTTTGGTAGTGGTGTTTCAACACAAGACATTTCATGTATTATACCAGTAGATTGAAAGTAATCCTCCATTTGAAACTCCTTTACTTTGTCACTTCTCATTCTTTTAATGGCAACTTGAAACTGCCTTTGCATTTGATTGCAAAAGGCAATGAGCTTAGGTCTGGCTTCAGATTTTAAGGTAAGCAAAATGATCCAATTCATACGAGTATAATCATCCACTATAGCTAGGAAATATTTGTAGCCATCATAAGTAGGTACTGTGTTGGGACCTCAAATGCCAAAATGAAGCAGTTCAAAGGCATACAGTGTTACACTTTGACTGGAAGGAAAGGGAAGTCTCTTTTGCTTGACAAAGTGACAAACATCATAGGGTTGATCTCTCTGAGTATGGATGAATGTACAAAAAAGGTTTAGATGGGAATCTTGAAATGGGAAACATGGCCCAAACGAAAGTGCCACAGATCAAAATGAGAAGAACTAGCTGTTGAGATGTGTTTAGGTCTACTATATCCTTCTAAGTAGTATAGTCCATTGAGTAATCTAGCAGAACCAGCCACTCTCTTCTACATCAGATCCTGACATCCTGTATAAGACAAATGTTAGAATGAAAGGTCAAGGAGAGTGAGTTTTTGGTGGTTAACTTGCTGACAGAAACCATATTGAAAGAGAAATTGGAAACACAAAGGACATCTTCCATGAATAAATTGTCATTGTAAAAGATGGTTCATGTATGAGTAGCCTAAATCTGCTTACCAGTAGGCAAAGTTATGTAAACATTTTCAAGTGGCTTTGAGTTTTCAAAATGATCAATAGAACACATAATGTGATCAGATGCTCCTGTATCTAGGATCCATTTGTCCTTGTGATGAAGACTTGCATTAACAACATGTATGGATAGCCAACACTTAGAATAGTTACCTCTGGTGGAGACAAAAGATGTTGTTGAGTAAGATGGTTGTGCCTTTTGGGAATTCATCAAAGCTCATCAGCCTCTCATAATTTGTTCTGCAAAAAGGCCACTTTCCATGAGGGTAAGTCCTTTTGTTGGTATGCTGCATAGCCAGAGCAGTGACATCTTGACACGCTATGACACAATTCCTAACAAAGGCCAAGTGTAACCAATGAAAGGGACTGAAGTATAGTGGCTCAAGTAATAAATATCGAATCCACGGGTCTCTAGAGTTACTATTACTCAGTTTCAGTTCATTATCTAGCAAACCAGATTAAGATGAAAGAACTAAAACTACTCTAGCAAACTACAGTTAAACTTAATCTAATTACAGGTTGGGAACTCGCTTAGGTATGATTCCCCCTAGCCACTAGCCAGATTAATGATTGATGATTTCTAACTTGTTTCACTTTCACTCACAATGCGGAGAATCCATGACTAGACCTTGAGTCTCGACTAAAGGAACAAGGCCCTCTAGAGTCAATTGCCTAGAGGGACGTATCCTTCTCTAGAACAACCGATCAAGGCGTTCTGAACTAGACTCCCTCTATCGAAAGAGGTTCTCAATCGATACAAAGCAGCGAATCAACCCTCGACTAAAGCAATCGATCCACTACTATCAATCTATGGTGCTCTATTGACCTAATCAGGTATTTGCTCTCATAGGATCAAAGCAGAATCAATAATCTCGACTAAAGCAGAATTGAATCATGAAAATATGCATAGATTGAATATGAACTCAAGGTTATCAAGTCAGAGTACTCATACAATCATCCAATCAAACAAACATACCTAGGGTTCCTCAAAACCTAAGTGAAGGGAAGTTACTCCATAGAGAAGAGAGAGACTACAGTAAGAATCTTCAGATGATCAGTCTTCAAGTCCGGGCTTGTTCCACGAACTTCCTAGGCGAAGAAATCCTCCAGTTCCACTCCAAGAATGCCCTCAAATCGCCCTCTCTCTCTTTGGTTCGTCCCTTGGGTGTTTGGGATCCAAAACCCAGCTCTCCCTTTCCTTTGGCTCGAAATTGGGTTAAAACCCATAATTTCTCGACCACACGGCCAGGCCACACGGTCGTGTGGCTTTCCCAACTACCCTTGTGAGTTTGCAAAACGCGGCGTTTCGTTAAGTGACTTCAGGCTTCCTACACGGCCAGACCCACACGGCCGTGTGGATTTCCAGGCTGCCCGTCTGAGTTCCTTGGAATTTCCACACGGCCACAAGGGGTCCCCTACATGGCCCGTGTGAGTTTGCCCATGCAATTTGATGTCACACAGCCAGGTCACACGGCCTTGTGGGTTTTTAGGAGTGCCCGTGTGGCTTCCTCAGCTTCTCGCCAAACGTCCAATCTTCGTCCAATCGACCCCAAACTCATTCCCAAACCTTCATTCACGTACTAGGATCTGAAATATCACAAACAAGAACAACCTAACGTGAAATCGGCTTAAAACACGAGAATCAACATCTCAAACGGCTCAAGAATAGGGGCAAAAACATGTACAATCAATGGTCTATCACATCTGCAATAACAGAAGCTACCAATTTCCCGGTTTGTATTCCACAAAGTTGCCTCTCAGGTTGGAGCATTCTTTGAAAAACTCTATTAATGCCTGGAAGCTCATCTCCAAAAAGAACTTGTGATCTAACTCCAGAGAAGTTTTCATTAACTCCTCTAAGAAACTGTATAAAATAGCTACTTTAATGATATTCCATCACTCTTTTCATAGCTCTGTTGTCATTGTGACTAGTAGGTGTGCAATCACAGGGGATAAGTGGTTGATAGTTATCTAACTCATTCCTAAGAGTAATGACTCTACCATAGTATTCAGTAATCGTATGGTTACCTTGTTTCAGGTTGGCCAGTGCCTCCTCAAGCTCTGCAACCCTGATGATGTCTCCAGATTCATATCTGGTCTACAAGCTCCTCCATGCTTCAAGTGCTGACTTATTGGAGAGGATTGTCTACCTTATCCCACTCTCTACTGACTGCAGTATCCAACTAAGTATCATCACATTGTTCCTTATCCAAACTCCATGCTTTGGATCTGTCTCTTGTGGTTCTGGTTGAACATAGCTCGGCTCTTATCGTCGTAGTTGGTGGTGTTGAGTCTCTCGGCAACCAAGGTTGACTCTAACTGCTTTGATCCATGAAAGAAGTAAGGATCTTCCATCTGGTAAGTAACTGGTGGTGGTTGATCAATTGATGGCTGCTCGTTAGCAGCTGCTTGAGTGTTCGTTGCTGTTTGATTTTCTGCCATGGGTGGCGGGTAGGGTTTCAAACCGGGCTCTAATACCATAACAACATATCTGGAATGAAACCTAAAAGCCTGATTCATTTCATTCATCGCATTACAATATATATGGTTGTTCTAGCACTACCAGACAATATTAGCAGCTGGTAATAATTACATGTTCGTTGTAGATGAATTGAAATTTTAATGTGCCAGCTCTTTTAATGGTGGAGTAAGAAGTGCCAGTGACGGACGGGAAGGATCACTAGCTAGTAGGAGCAGTGGCGGATCCATGGGGCTCTAGGGGTGTCCCGGGACACCCTAAAATTTGGGAACACCATTATTCAACCCCCGATAGTAGTTTGCATATAGGTAAAAAAAATATTTAAGTGGTGGCGGGACACTCGTAAAATTTGGAAAAACAATTATAATCCTCCAATAGTAGTTTGTGTATGGGTAAATATAAACATTTAAGTGGTTGCCTATGTGATTTAAACTTGGGTCGATGCTATTATTGGTAAACATATTTTTCATTAGACTATAACTCATTTGTTCTTGTATTTCAAATCCAAATATAATAGTAAAAAGCTATTTTTTATCTCAATTATTTTCAAAAGCTAACGATTAAACCCAAACACGTCATGTGCTTTGTTTTCCTTTGGACAAGTCAGATATTTTCTTAATTAATAATTATTTAATTTTAATTTAATTTAATTTTTAGGAGAGAACACTTCTGTATAAAATTTCTGGATCCACCACTGAATAAGAGACATCTACGATAACAACAGAGGAAGAGGACGGGATAGTGAAAGATAGACAAGCCAACTATAGAGATTGACGTGGGGGAAAAGGTGGGGAGAGAAGACAGCAACAAAGTTGCCAAACTCTATAAGATATTAATGCTAATTTCTCTGGTAATTTTATTTGTATATTCATGGTGATGTCTAATTTCTCTGGTATAGAAACACATGAATTTAAAAAAAAATGTTCAAGATTTGCTTTAATTTGAAGGATTTAGGTTTACAACTTGAGGTTTTGGATTGGGATTCAAAATTGAAAGTTAAAAAATTATGATAATGAATTAATTAATTGTGATTCTATGTTATATCATCATATTATAATAATGCTACCAATTAAAGTTCAACATTCGATCATCATATTATAATAATACTATCAATTAAAGTTCAACATTCGATGTATCATGATCACTTTTAGAAAAGTTCAACATTCGATCATCATATTATAATAATACTATCAATTAAAGTTCAACATTCGATGTATCATGATCACTTTTAGAGTTGAGTGCATCAAATAGTCATATATGGGTACACCACTTTGTTCATCTGGAGTTGCGTTGTGACTTGTGACAATCAGCTAGCTCGAATGTCTATGGATAAGCGACTCTTTCGTCTCTCCTCTATATTGTCATAACGAAGCACCTCCAACTACAAATAAGTAACTAGCCCACTCACCAAGCAAAAAGCGCACACAAGGGAAAAGGCAAACAAACCAGCTCCTAAACTGTAATGAAGAAAGGTATCTGGAAGTTACATAAATGTACTGCTAAGGTGATGGCTCTTTCATCTCCCTAGTTTCTTTCTCCATTCCGTGCGTCCTCGGTTTATCTCGAGCCCTTGCTCACCTGCCAGTCTAAGCAGGTGAAGGAAGTTGAGGGATCCCTCAGCAGGTGACAAGGCCGACCCATTTGTCTTGCCGTCAACCGGTTCCACGCTAGTGAGTGAATCGACTACATCGTCTTGCTGGCATTCTCTTCTGTAATCCAGGGTGATTGTTTGCAGTTCATGTGTGTCGATCACTTCTTGAGGCATGCTCTGCAATGAAGTTGCATTTCAAGTGACTTATTATTAAGACCCTGAACATCAAGCAAGGAAGTTCCAGGACAAACGAGAGACGGGCTTCCAGTTCCAGGTACCAACCTCAAGAACCCATCCAATATACGCCACATTGTTGACGTGTTGATTCATGTCCAGATCAGCTCTTCTTGGCTGAAATGCCAAAGGTATTAATCATTCATCAGAAAAACAGCAGAATCAATAAAGTGAAATAAAATAGAAAGGAAGCATAAAATGCAAGCTTAACCAAGTATCTTACCATTAGTCCCAGTCTAGAATGTTGAGCAGGATCTTCTAGTTTTAAAATCTTCTTCAAGCTGCGGTTGTTTTCCTCTGGGAATGATAATCTGCAAGCGACGAAAAAGAAGTACAAGTATCAACTTTCAGTTTCTCTTTTCCGAAAGTGGTTATAGCCTGTAAAAGGTTGAAACAAACTGTAAGCATTAGCCACCTGAAAACTTACCCCAACTTACTGATATTGAGAAAGTGAAGACTAGCTAAGTGGTTTGCCTACCTATGTGCTAACAGGAAAACTGAGTGAAAGATGGAATTTAGCAATGGGAAGGCAAAGTACTGAACATTTAGCACAGCAAAGTCACAATAAAAGAGATTAGGCATTCAGCTGAAACGCATGGAGTAGTACCTTGGTTCTCGTGGACAGAAGACTAGGTACTCCTCACGAACTTCATCATTGACTTTCTGAAGCCGCCTAGTATCTTGGTTCATCATCACCCACTTGCTAAAAGTTAGAGAACACGTTTTGTGAAAATCCATAATACATCACTGGATAAGAGGACACAAAAACTAAATGCATAGTCGCCAGATGCAAATGATGAGTTTTTGTCAGGGAAAACAAAAGGATCCATTCAAGTTAGACAAGCAAGATAGGCAGGGTGAAGGACGGCCTATATAAAAGTCAAAAGTTCACCTCGTAGCTCTTCCAATAACTTCACCAGTAGCATAGTCCTTTATGATCCAGTCACGCCGGGTACCAATCCTACCCTCACTTTGGCACCACGTCTCGATCTCAACTACATCACTCCTGTAGCATGTAAGCAATCTTTTATCAGTCGGCAAAGAAATAGTAAGAAACCTGATTCTCAAGAATTGGTGGTGGCAGGGGATGAAAGGAGGAAAACCCACCAAGCTGGGTATCTGTAGATTTCAATGTGCATGCGCGCAGTCACCCAAATGAGATGCAATTTCCTCATGGTGGGAGTTGTTGCAAACCCGTCCGTTGAAAATCCAACACTCTGAGCATGGTTGCCCCCGACCTCCTGCAACCCGTAGTTAAACTAAATGTGATCTCTAGACATACTGGTAAAAGAAAATCCATTCCTACTAAAGACCAAGTCATGGCTGCTTTTCTTCAAGAGACAAAATATTCTATCCAGGGCTTTGAACTATAACCAGACCATCGAGCATTTCGTTACATGCAAGAGGATATACTTTGGTCTACATATTCCCCAATGTTTTCATCTCACCTATATAAGCCGACAGTCATGCACCATCTCGGAAGATAAGGAACTCTAGCTTATTGGTATAATGCTTCTGCTGTTGATTGTTATGACTCAATACACAATGTGAATCTGACAGGAATTTCAAATCCCAAAAGCAATTTGAAGTTCCAAAAGACACACAACATTTTACTGAATCACAGATAGCCAGAAAAATAATTACAAACTCAAACTGAAGAAAGAAACCCACGCTTTTTGAAGTTCCAGCAAACCCAAAAAGCATAAACTTCCAGAATTCACAGAGAAACACGGTTTAAACATGTAGCATCACATAGGCATTAGCACGCAGAAAATAATTCTCATCCCAGAATTTGTTTCCCATAAATCAAACAAACCCGTGAATTTAACAGCACAATAGAGACAGATGCCATAAGCTTCCCTAGCCAAAATGTGTAAACTCTCTCTTGAAAGAAGTACCTGTAAGAGATTAGCAATGGTCTCAACAGTGGCTGTCTTGTTAATCCCTACTTCATAGCACCTCACTATGAACTTCTCCTTATACGACAACCCATCCTCCGTCAAGCTCCCCAGTCTCAGCGTATCGGCGAAGCTCCCCCTCGCCGTCGCCGACCCAGATTCAATTTTTGACGCCACCCCGCCGTCAACCGACTGCACCGACGCTTTGCAGACGGTGGCGGCGGAGGAGGAGAGAACGAGGTTGCGAAGGGGAGGGAAAGGGCGGGAGCATGGGGCGAGGAATCTGCATTGGGGAAGAAGGGCGTGGATTCTGTCCGTTACATTGCAGGCAGAAAGCTTCATCGACATCTTTTTCTTCTGTTTAGTTTTCGGCTTTTTGGCGGAGAGAGGGCGAGAACAGAAGAAGAAGAAGAAGAAAGATTGGAGGCCGTATTCTGTGTACCAGAAATCAGCGCCTTTTTTAATTTTTTTTTTCCTCCTCGCCTGCTCCTTTTTATTGTCTCGGTGGTGGACTGCAGCGGCGCGTGGTGGGAGGACAGCGCGTGGTATTTGAGGAGTAGATTTGGTCGATATGACCGAGGAAATGAAAATTGTGCAATTTGTGTTGTGATGGGGTAGGTGGATACGCTGGCGGTAATAACAAAACGGTCGCTGTTTCGGGTTTTCCGTTGTGTTTTGGGCATGCATCAACACTTGCTATGGGTTGGAAATGGGTACGGTATCGGTATCCCAATACCAAATATTAAATATCGAATTACATCATTAAAGTCAATCTCAATCTTAATCCCTATCCTAACAAATTCCGGTATCCCAATCCAAATTCCTAAATATTTCGGTATCCCAAATGATACTTCGGTATCTCAATCGGTATTATCGAATGCGAAATTAATTACCTTTACAATTAATAATTAAATATATAAATTAGATTTTATTATTTAATTTAGGGGGAAAAGGCTAAGCAAAGAATCTTGAATTAGGATATCATTAAAGAGAATGGAGGAGATGAGACATCTCAAGTTCTTGTCATTAGTAATCTTTAATTTGACGAATTGGAGACTGTGACACTACTATTATAGTGATGGAATGATCTATGTATAATTAAATAACACTCTTGGTGGTTGAGGTTCGTGTAGTAGTGAATGAGATAGTTTAGTTGAGGATAAAATATGCACTAGCTTATATTTCAGTATTGATCGGTATTTCGGTATAATACCGATCACAATCCCGTAATTCCTAATATCGAATAACAATTGAAATTCAATCTCAATCACAATCCCAAGAAATAATAAGTGTATCTGATAATACCAAATATAGACAAATTCGGTACGATATTCGGTATATCCCAGCTACCAGTACAAAACTTCCAGCCACTTGCTATAGCAACGTGGACAAGAAAGAGAAATGGCTACTACTTGGAGAGCTATAGCAAAGAAGGATCGGGTGAATCGAAATCAAAAGATGAGCACAAAGGATATATGCCTCTCATTTATCAAGATCATCTAGGATTAATGGCCAAAGAAAATCAAGATATTCAAGGACTAATTGAAACTTTACATGCATGCAAAGATGACACTGTTTCGGATGAATATCACGAGTCAATTAAAACAATAGTTACGTAAAAAATGGCAAAGACACAGATCCATAGTCTAAACAAAAACTAAAAGAGAATGTGAATTTCTTCTGATGAAATAAAAGAGTATAAATGAACTAGAAAACTTTGTAAAAGTTCTTTCTGAACGAGTAATTCAGTTACAGTACAACTGTTATAGGCATATACCATCTTGCTAGAACTGTCTTCAAGATCTAGGAATCTGAAAACTTTTCCAAGAGAAGGATTTTTATAAAGAAAACCAAACTGACGACATGTTCAATGCTTTAGATGCCATAAGTATAGACATTTGAGAAATTAATGTTACACTCGGATTTGTTGGTTTGTCAAAGTACGAATTATCATATATAGCAATGAATAAAAATACGAGTTTAAATTAAAACAGAAATAAAACCTCAGATAACCAAACAACAATGGGTTCTCAAAGTCAATACTGCAACTTATGGGTTCCCAAAAGTAATATATATGTGCTTCATGAGGAAGGAATAGGTTAGAAGATAGCTTTCTCATAAAAAAAAAAGAAATTATTTCCTAAAGTCCTTTCTTTCTTTCATTTCCAACATGATCACCATTCCCATCCAATATCTTTGACGACTCTTGAACTTCCCTGGTGGCAGTGCAATCCTGGCTAATGAATCTGAGTTGTTCCACCATAAATTAAACTTAGCTTGCTCATGAAGCCATCAATTATCTGACTAGCCATCCTCCTGACGACCTCCTAACCCTTATGGCTAATAGCCTCCTTCCTTTCCTACTATTAATTAGGTTCTTCCACTACTTCTTCCCTCCAGCATTTCTTCCTTGTACTCTTTGTCGCTTCTCTTTAAGCTCTAGATGGGTTTGACAACTCCACAGTTTCCTCAACCTCTGGTGCGTCATCCTCCAACTTTTTTACTGTTCTCTAGAACTTATATGGATATGATTTTGATGACTCGTATACATTTACTTGGTTTTTTTTTTTACTTTGTTACAAGAACTCTGTTTTCTGGTCGACAAAACTACCAAGGCCAAAGATTGATACAATCTTGCAACACTCAATAAAATAGAGGTCATGTTTTTTTTTTTTTTTTTGCCAGTATCCAAGATGGTGAAGGAATTGAGATGTTTCTTGGGTTTAACTGTAGAGAGGTAGAAGAGTAGTCGATCGGGAAATGAAAGGAGCAAACCCGATTAGGGATTTTGACCAAGCTCCCCAATTGTCGACCTCAGTCTCTTATCAAAACGACACTGACCAAATTCGTTTGATATGAGATGATTATACTCGGTGGACCTCTGAAGAGAAGCCCAACAAACAGGTCACAAGCGACTGGGCCGAAGACTCAATCGAAGCCCGAGCCCAGAAGCTGAGAAGACCAAAGCAAGTCTTCTTCCTCTCAGTTTCAGAAAGAACAGAAACAGGGGAAGAGAAGAACAGAGGAAGCAGAAATCGAGCAAGCAGGGAAACAGCAGAAAACGAAATACACAGCGAGATTTTTACGAGGTTCACCACAGGGCTACTCCTCGTCCCGGAATAGTAGACACTATTCCGAGAGACACTTTTGATTTTCTGGTTTTTAGAAAGGAAGGGAAAGAAGAAGACTCGAGTACAGACAGAATGTGAAAATCAAAAGCTATGGAGACTAGGACCGAATTCTCGCAGGAATTCACTTACACCTTTGATTAACTGAACCTATTCCTCAGTGAATCAAAGCCACAGACGATTTCCCAAACCCTTGCCCTCTTCCACAAGGAGTTCCCAAACCGTAAAGAATTCAGACTGCACACTTCCTTTTAAAGAGCTTCAGGACAGGAGCCGTTGGCATTCAAAAATCTCCAGCAAAGGAAAGTCTAATAAGTTGCCAGGCTGCTCCCCCTTGATTGCAGCTTCAATCGCCTATGATCTCTCTAATTTGCCAGAGCAATCTCGTGACTTGATCTGATTGAGATCTCTTGATCCAACAATCTCCCCCTAAGTCAGAGATTGCTGATTTGCCGCTTGAACCCTGCAAAACATATATAGCTTTCCCAGAGCAAAACAAAAACCACAGACAGGTAGTCCAAGCAAACACAATTTAAAACCAGCTGGTAAGATCATCCGACAAAAAGTAACAACCAGTTGAACAAGGAAAAATAACTAGCTGGAGAAAACACGCCCAGCAAACCAGTCTAGATGAGCAGGAAAGACCAACAAGTTCAACCATCGAAGTCAGAACCATTCAGACACTGAACAAACAGTAACTAAGTCACTCGGAATAATATGCATCCCTGAGATCCGCCAAGACCTCTGCCAGAGATGGAGCACTAGAGGAAGAGTCATCATCTGAGTTACTGCTATCAGATTTGTCATTGCTGCTGACCCAGTGAACTTCAATTTCAGGGACATCATCTCCTTCAGGCTCAGCAACTACCATATCCTCCTTGTCTGGCTCTTCCATCGGACCGTCGTCATCAGAGCTATCACTATCAGTACTGTCACTCTCAGCATCAGCATCCTCCCCCTCAACGGCAAGCGCAATCTCGTCAAGAATATCATCGGCAGAGAGATATACATTGGGAGTAATGATTCGGAAGGGATCCAAGGAGATATGAAGGCGAATAATGAGACGAGTGATCAGTGGACCTAAGGGAAGATGGCCCAGATACTCGAATTGCTGGAAGGGATAAAGGTGCCCGAACAGAAGATGACAATAGTCAAGGGGAACATTTTGAACTGCATGTTGCAGAACCCAAAGATCAAGAGGAGTGACTCGATCCAGAAGAACAGTTCGAGGAAGAAACCTCCTAGTCAACAGATAATGAAATGTATGCAGGGATGGAAAAAGGAAAGCAGTAGGCAACGTAAGATAGGCATCTGGCTCGTGACCAGTGAGGAGGACAAATTCCTGAACAATATCAAAATTGAACAGAGGAAATTCAGAGTCATTGGCCAGTATTTCTCCAAACCTAGGAATATTGAGAAGACGCCTAAGATTTTCGAGGGGAATAGTAACAAGATTTCCATAGATCAGAGTGGTAAAAGTACGAGTATGAAGCCCAAAAGATCGAAAATTGGAGAAGAATAGACGTACACCTTCAGGGCATATATGCTCAGGAGTATCATTAATCAGAAAATCCCAGCCCAGATTGTGAACAAACCCAGTTACATCTAGACCATATTCTATGAGTTCAGCAAAAGGAATATGATGAGTAGGTATGAAAGGACGATGAGCAAAAGAGATGGAGTGACGCTGAGCATTGGCTGGGATGGGATCGTGAAAGAGAGTACCTGTGAAAGTTTTGGAGAACCCTAGTACCATAGCTAAGACAGGAAGACTTCTAAAACCGAGAAAGGATAATTATAATAGAGACTCAAGCATGCTTAAATAGATAATTGCAGAAACTAAACAGGAAGAACTAAAAGGGGCAAGACACAAAAAAAGTAAATAAACACAGCAAAAAAAAGAAAGATACAATCAATTAGGCACCGAGCAGTCAAGGGAGATCCTCCAGATTGTCTGGAGATCTTAAACCAATCTCATAACATAGAAAAGTAAATCTGTCTGCATTTAAAGCCTTGGTAAATAAGTCTGATAGTTGATATTCTGTAGGGATATGACTAATACTTATGGTATTTTGCTGAACTAAATCCCTAATAAAGTGGTATTTAATTTCAATGTGTTTAGTTCTTGAATGCTGAACCGGATTTTTTGACATACAGATTGCACTGGTGTTATCACACAGAAGAGGTATTGAGTTGATTGTCACATTATAATTGGTTCTTAAGCCATATTAGCTGAGTACAACAGCTGCCTGCATCAATATATTCTGCCTCAGCTGTTGAAAGTGCTACAGCTCCCTGTTTTTTGCATGACCAAGAGACTAGAGAAGTTCCTACAAATTGACACGTGCCTGTAGTACTTTTTCTGTCAGTTAAACTCCCTGCAAAGTCTGAATCACTGTAGCCTATTAGAGAGAAGTCATTGTTTTTGGGGTACCAAAGGCCTACTTCTGAAGTGCCTTTTAAGTATCTAAAAATTCTCTTAACAGCCGTTAGATGGCTTTCTTTAGGAGTTGACTGGAACCTAGCACAGATACATACACTATACTGTATGTCTGGTCTACTAGCAGTGAGGTAGAGTAAGGACCCTATCATCCCTCTATATCTTTTTTCATCTACAGGCACTCCTGTTTCATCCTTATTCAACTTGAGATTTACAGCCATAGGGGTGACACTAATTTTAACATTGTTTAAGTCAAATTTGTTTAGCATGTTTTGAAGATATTTTGACTGATTAATAAAGATACCAGAAGCAGACTGTTTGACTTGGAGCCCAAGAAAAAATTTCAATTCTCCCATCATACTCATTTCGAAGACTGACTTCATAGTTTCACAGAAGGAGGTGCATAGAGAAGGATCAGAGGATCCAAATACTATATCATCGACATAGACTTGAACCAGAAGAATATTACTTTCTA
Source organism: Linum trigynum (assembly GCA_964030455.1). Classification (NCBI taxonomy): domain Eukaryota; kingdom Viridiplantae; phylum Streptophyta; class Magnoliopsida; order Malpighiales; family Linaceae; genus Linum; species Linum trigynum. Next base: position 22,890,895 of record OZ034822.1, read on the forward strand.
CTTGTTTGGTGAATAGAGTTTTGTCTATGCTTCCTTGAACAAATGAATTCTCTAGAAGGAATGTTGTAAGGCGTTCAAACCAAGCTCTAGGAGCTTGTTTGAGTCCATACAATGCTTTGTTAAGCTTATAGACATGATCAGGATGTTTAAAATCAGTAAATCCAGGAGGCTTACATAAACATCCTCTTGTATGTACCCATTTAAGAAGGCACTTTTAACATCCATCTTATATAAAGGGAATCCCATGTGACTAGCAAAAGCACACAACAGTCTTATTGATTCTAGTCTAGCTACAGGGGCGAATGTTTCATCATAATCGATGCCTTCTTCTTGAAGGTACCCCTGGGCTACAAGTCTAGCTTTGTTTCGAATAATGAAACCCATTTCGTCAGATTTGTTACGGAAAACCCACTTAGTTCCTATAACAATCACATTTGGGGGTCTAGGAACAAGATCCCAGACACGAAGATGTTCAAACTGGGTTAATTCTTCTACCATAGCCATATTCCATTCATCATCATCTAGAGCTTCTTTATAGTTTTTAGGTTCAATTTGAGAAACAAATGCATATTGGCCTGGAGTATACTTACCTCTTGTTTGCAGTTTGTCATTGATGTTTCCTATTACTTGACTCTCAGGGTGGCGCTTCTGGATGTGAGGAGGGGCTTTGGGAGCTTCAATTGTGGCTTCTGATTCCTTATTGGAAGGCTGTAATTCTTCTGAATCTTTCACTGCATCATCCTGTGTACTAAGAGGAAATTGACAGGAGGTTGTGAGCTCACTTAAATCATATGACATGATTGTGGGAGAAGTTTCAGAATCAGTTTCATTGAAAACAACGTGTACTGATTCCTCCACTTTTCTAGTTCTTTTGTTAAACACTCTGTAGGCCTGACCTTTGGTAGAGTAACCAAGAAAGGTAGCAGGATCAGACTTAGCATCGAATTTACCTAGAGTGTCTCGAGTATTAAGAGTATAGCAAGGACATCCAAAGGGATGAAAATAGGAGATTTTAGGAGTTTTCCCTTTTAGAATCTCGTAGGGTGTCTTGTTTAATTGCTTTCGAACAATTACTCGATTAATAACATAACAAGCTGTGTTTACATATTCAGCCCAGAAGAATTTAGGAAGATTATAATCCAGGAGCATGGTTCTAGCACATTCGATTAATGTCCTATTTTTGCGTTCAACAACCCCATTTTGTTAAGGGGTACGAGGAGCAGAGAAGGAATGACTTATTCCAGATTGGTCACAGAATTCAGCAAAGTCATCAGAAATGAGTTCTCCTCCATTATCACTACGAATGTTTTTTATGTTTTCTTTGTTAATAGAGACAAAATGGTGAAATTTTTCAAACGTCTCATCTTTGTGAGCCAGAAAATAGACCCAGGAAAACCTAGAGTAATCATCTACTAGAACAAAAACATAGTTTTTCCCTCCTAGACTGGTGACATTACAAGGGCCAAATAGGTCCATGTGTATTAGTTCAAATGTTTTTGAGGTTGTAATGTCAGGTTTTGATTTAAAACTTTTTCTTCTTAGTTTTCCAGCAGCACAGGCATTACAAAAAAATTCTGCCTTGTCCTTAAGTCTAGGAATGCCTCTGGCTAGACTTAACCTGGATAAAACAGCTAGCTTAGGCAGACTAACATGCCCCAGCTTCTTGTGCCACAGATATTCAGAGGAAGTTGAGGACACTTGAAGACATTTAGCATTAAACTGACTAAGATCAGTAAGATCAACAATATACATATTGTTGATTCTTTTTCCTATAAACACAACTTTGTTATCCTTAGTTTGTTCAACTGAGCATCTCTCATTTTCAAACACAACTCGATTTCCATTACTGCATAATTGACTTTTTATAGCAGGTTGTGTTTTAAACCATTCACTAGTAACACATTTCTTATGACAGGATATGGACTTTTTCATACACTTCCTGATCCTATAATCTCACCTTGACTATCATCACCAAAAGTGACTTTACCACCACGTTTCATATTTAGAGAAGTGAATAGGTGATTCTTACCTGACATGTGATGCGAGCATCCACTGTCGAGGTACCACTTGGTATCATCAGGTGAGTCAGGTAGGTCCTTACTTGTTGTAGAGTACAATTCATTCTTCATAGAGGCCATAAACGCTTTTTCATCTTCGGATTCTTCCTCTCCTTCTGACTCATAGTCGCTCCAGGTTGCTTTCATGGCCTTTTCTTTTGCCCTCAGAGTTAGTGGGCAGTTTGCTCGAATGTGCCCAGGTTTGCCACATTTGTAGCAATCCTGAGCTTCCTTTTCATGAGATCCTGCATCAACATGTCTGGTCTGCGGGTTGCGCAGCCTATCTTGAAAGGAACTTTTGACTTTGTCAAAAGAGTTAGTTCGAAAAGATGCATTTCGATCAAGAGATTTTTGTTTATGATCTTGCTTATATTTCAGCATTCTGTGAAACTTGTTGCTTATTAAAGCAAATTCTCTACAGAATTCCTCACCTAGCTCACTGTCCGATTCATATTCAGTTATCTGAGATTTAAAGGCTAGAGTCTTCTTACGTTTTTCATCATCCTTGTTAACTTGTTTTAAAACATGTTCATGACTAAGAAGTGACCCAATTAACTCATCGATAGGTAAGGTATTTAGATTTCTGGCTTCTTCAATAGCAGTTCGTTTAGGAAGCCATTCTTTAGGTAAGGACCTTAAAATTTTTCTGTTTAAGTCTTTCAAAAGATAGACCTTCCCTAGACCTTTAAGCTTGTCAATAAGAACAGTGAATCTATAGTACATTTCATGAATACTCTCACCTGGACCCATGTCGAAGCATTCGTATTCGTGCACCAGAAGATCGATTCTGGTTTCCTTGATGTTTGACGACCCTTCATATGTACTTTCAAGCGATAGCCAGATTTGCTGGGCCGACTCACAGTGCTCCACCTTATCAGCTTCATCAGGTACCATGGCTGACTGTAGGATGTGCATCGCTCTCTGATTCAGTTGAGCGTTCTTCTTCTGAGCAACAGACCACAAGTTTTGCTCGGCATCCTCCATGGGCATAGGACAACCGCGAACGACAGTCCATAGATCTTCATCAACGCCCCAGAGGAAAGTCTTCATTCGCTTCTTCCACGCGGTGTAGTTGGAGCCAGTGAATATCGGCGGGTGATTATAGGAGGCATGCCCAAAATTTCCTGATGCCATATTTGACTGGATCTTCTCTTGGCAGTAATTAGCTCTCTCAAGAGCCAGGAGCTCTGATACCACTTGTAGAGAGGTAGAAGAGAAGTCGATCGGGAAATGAAAGGAGCAAACCCGATTAGGGATTTTGACCAAGCTCCCCAATTGTCAACCTCAGTCTCTTATCAAAACGACACTGACCAAATTCGTTTGATATGAGATGATTATACTCGGTGGACCTCTGAAGAGAAGCCCAACGAACAGGTCACAAGCGACTGGGTCGAAGACTCAATCGAAGCCCGAGCCCAGAAGCTGAGAAGACCAAAGCAAGTCTTCTTCCTCTCGGTTTCAGAAAGAACAGAAACAGGGGAAGAGAAGAACAGAGGAAGCAGAAATCGAGCAAGCAGGGAAACAGCAGAAAACGAAATACACAGCGAGATTTTTACGAGGTTCACCACAGGGCTACTCCTCGTCCCGGAATAGTAGACACTATTCCGAGAGACACTTTTGATTTTCTGGTTTTTAGAAAGGAAGGGAAAGAAGAAGACTCGAGTACAGACAGAATGTGAAAATCAAAAGCTATGGAGACTAGGACCGAATTCTCGCAGGAATTCACTTACACCTTTGATTAACTGAACCTATTCCTCAGTGAATCAAAGCCACAAACGATTTCCCAAACCCTTGCCCTCTTCCACAAGGAGTTCCCAAACCGTAAAGAATTCAGAGTGCACACTTCCTTTTAAAGAGCTTCAGGACAGGAGCCGTTGGCATTCAAAAATCTCCAGCAAAGGAAAGTCTAATAAGTTGCCAGGCTGCTCCCCCTTGATTGCAGCTTCAATCGTCTATGATCTCTCTAATTTGCCAGAGCAATCTCGTGACTTGATCTGATTGAGATCTTTTGATCCAACATTAACAGGTCATTACCATAAGTTTGTCAAGGGTTATGGGTCAATAAGCAAGCCCTGGACTGATGATTTGTTAAAGAAAGATTAGTTTTCTTGTTTTGTCGCATATGTAACAAGCGTTTGATTCTCTTTTAGCAAGCCATTATCTAAGCTCCCATATTAGCACTTCCAGACTTCGAGAAGAAATTCACTCTTGAGACTTATGCAAGTAGTCCATCCATAAGGTGGGCATTCAATTTCTTATCTCAACCAAGCACTTAACCAACGCAAGCAAGACCTACTCACATATGATAAACAATACCCCGATCGATGTTTTGTTAGCAAATTCTAAATGGCAACACTATCTAGACTAGACGGGCGCACTTTTTATTTTGACTAACCATAAATAAATGGTTGTAACACTTACTAGCTAGGACATAAGTTGCATAGCCATATTCAAAAGAAAGGCTTAATCAAGTTGTTGGGATTGGAAGTGCTACCTAACTTGGCGGGGAATGAGGTGATATTGGTGGCAACTTAATAGATTTTCCAAGAAGGGCCACTTTTCAGTTTGAGACATCCTTAATTTATACAGCTGCTAATATAATCTTTGATAATTAAGGTCTTCAAGTTTCATGGGACCGCACACAATTGTGCCTGCTGCTAGAGATGCAATATTTTCCAGGACATCCCTCTGCTCTTTGAAAGGTACGAAACTATACTTGTCCCCTGGATATCACTCATTGTAATCCCCATCAATAGTTGTCCTGGTTATCTATGACAAAGTGGTGTGTTATCACATCAACCTGTATTTACTCTCTTTGAGGTCTGGTCTGGTATGACTATCCTCCTTCCACTCTTGTTGTCCCTAATCCTTTGTCAACACCTATGCTAGTAGTAGCAGAGCATTTAGGGTTACAAGTTACAACTGACTCATCAATATGTTACACCACAACCTTGTCTTAGCTCAAACTCACAAAAGCAAGATGATTATTCTACATTCCCTCTCCCCTTTCTGAACAAACCAACCCACTCTACTAAAAAAATCTCTAAACCTAGATTTTTTTAATATAATGATTATTATTGTTTTCTTGAATACAATACTGATTATGCATAAAAATGATTATTATCATAAGAAACATACAGTTGTTACTACTGAAATAAAATATTTAAATTATTGCATATTTATTCTTTATATTTTATTTTTATATAATAATTTAACATACATTTTCACATCACTTCATACTTTCTAATTTTTCTTTCCAAACAAATTATTCCTTGACTTACACCCTACCAATTCACACCCCCTCGGTCGGTCTTGGAACGATTGGATTTTAGTCAGGTTTGGATAGGGTGGATACGAGAGTGCCTCTCATCGGCATCTTTCTCGGTAATGATGAATGGAGCCCCCTCGGGTTTCTTTCGATCGTCACGGGGGTTGAGACAGGGGGATCACTTGTCACCTTTACTGTTCGTGCTCTGTACGGAAGGATTTTCTGCCTTGATCAAGAAGGCGATTTCGGAAGGAAGGCTTGCGGGAGTTCGTGTGAGCCCTAGAGCTCCGGCCGTGTCGCATTTGTTCTTTGCAGATGATTCTTGTCTGTTTATGAGGGGATCCTTCCGAGTGTGTGACGCTCTTCTGGCGGTCCTGCAGGAGTACGAGACGTTAAGTGGGCAGAGGGTGAATCTGGCCAAGTCAGCCGTTTGCTTCAGTAGGAACATCTTGGGGCCGGATTGTGCCGCGATGGCTGCTCGGTTGGATGTGGGTGCGGTTGGGGTCCAGGATAAATACCCCGGTTTGTCGACTCTGGTAGCTAGGTCAAATGCGGAAACATTCAGGTTCGTTGAGGAGGTCCTTCTCGCTAGGTTGCAAGGGTGGAAACAACGTCATCTATCTTGGGCGGCAAAAGAAACCCTCCTTAAATCGGTGGCAGCGGCTTTTCCAATTCATGTTATGTCCTGTTTGCTGCTGCCAAAAACTTTGTGTCGTCGGCTAGATTTATTGATGGCACGGTTCTGGTGGGGGACGAAGGATGGCTTGTCGAGGATACATTGGATGTCTTGGCGACGACTGTGCAAAAGCAAGCATGAGGGCGGTTTGGGGTTCAGATGATTTGAGGAGTTCAATTAGGCCTTATCGGCAAAGGTAGGATGGCGGATTTTAGAGGAGCTGGGCTCGTTGTTAGCAAGAATGTATAAGGGAAAGTATTTCCCAAATGGGTCCCTCCTAACTACGGGTCCGCGATCTCGCCCATCCTGGGGCTGGCGGAGTGTGCTACATGGGTGTGATTTGCTCAAACAGGGTCTGCAATGGCAAATGGGTACGGGGGAGGAGGTGGAGATAGGATCTGCTCTGTGGGTGCCAGGGAAGGAGCAAGAGGCTCCTCCTCTCTTGCCTTTGGCTCCAGTCTCGGGACATGATAAAGTTTCGGCTTTGATTTGCCCAGGGGAGGGGAAATGGTGTGAGGAATGTCTGGTCGCTTGCTTCCCTCCTCAATGGGTCATACGGATTAAGGCTATTTCGTTGCCCCGCTTGGAGGTGAAGGACAAACTTATCTGGGCAGAAGATTCTTCTGGTGCGTACACTGTCAAGTCTGGGTCCCTCCTAACTATGGTTCCTGGGACTGGCAGACGGCCTGGATGGAGCCTATTTTGTGGTTTTCCTTCGACGAGTCTCAGAGCGGGTGTCCTCGGAGGCCATGATGTGCCGCGTAGTGGCGGTGTTATGGCGCATTTGGAAGGCGCGTAATTGGGTGGTATTCGAGTTCAAGCAGGTACACCAATCCATTCTCCGGCAGCAACTCCTATATCTGATGCAAGAGTGGGAAAGGGTGCTAGAAGGTGAGGGGGCTGTGGGGCTTGCTGGTCCGCCGGTACAAGGGGGTTGGGCGGGCTGGCGGGACCTGTGGGGGAGCCGTCGTGTTCTTTTGATGGTGTTGTTTGTGGGCAGTCTCATGCTGCAGTTGGGATAGTTATTCGGGATGCAACGGGAGCCGTCGTGTTGGCGAAAGGGGAGCGCTTGGATGGAGCGTTTGAGCCGGCAGTGATGGAGTTGGTTGCACTTCGGGAGGCTATGTACTGGTGCATAATGAGGGGCTGGGGGTCAATGATGATTATGGGGGATGCAAAGGTCGTAATTGATAAGGTGAATGCGATGGAGGTGATGGACGCCAAGGGTGGAGTAATCTTGCAGGAAGTCAGGGATTTTCGGCATATGTTGCTGGGGTTTAGAGTGCAGTTCATTGGTAGTTAGAACAATATGGTTGCCCATTTGGTGGCAAGGAAGGCCCTAGTATTGTCAGCTAGTGATGTGCTAGGTTTTGATTTTTGCGCTTGGCTCCGTTCGATCTATCTTTCTCTTGGTAATGCAAGCTATCTTTGGTTTAAAAAAAATTCACACCCCCTCGAATTTACTCCCTTACTTGCCAAACATGAACTATTTTGTAACTAACCATGTAGACATTATGAAGTAAGGTTAGCAACCGCGTTTGGCCGGCTGGTCTGATCGAGCAAGTGGGTTGAGTGTTAATGGTGTAATTAGTGATGGCAATGGGGCGGGGTGCTCTGCCCCACGCTACTTTGGATCGGGGTAGGTAAAAATCGTGCGGGTATGGGGCAAGACGTGTCAACCCACTCTTACATGTGATTCAAAAAAAATACACACAATTTTACTTTTTACGTTAAAATGAAGGAAAAAATACTTTATGAATGAAAATAGTGATAATAAATGGGTAATTGAGTCTAACAAGTCGAAAGATAGACTCTAACTAATTGAAAAAAAGTCAAAATAGAAAAATATGTATAGATACTGTAAGTAATTGAGATCGTATGGGCCAAGAACGGGGTGGGGCAAGGCGCGTCGAAAGTAGATATACATGCCATGCCCCACACTATTGCGAGTTGGGTATACCCACCCCATCACGGTTCAGGTCGGGTAATACCCGCGGGAAGGTTCAAATTGCCATCACTAAGTGTAATCGCTTTAGTCCGGATATATGAAAAAGTTATTATATTTCAAATATTTAAAAACTATAACTAATGGCATCTAATATATGGATAATAAACATATAACATTACACCAAAATAACATTTTATATTTGGATGCATCACATAGTGAAAATTCAAATACACTCATAGCATATAATATTAATATTCAAATATGAGCTTAGAATTTCAAAGTTAAGGTTAGACAAACGGAAAAGCCGAAAAAATGCACAATTCACAAACAAAAGGATAAAAACGAGGTTGAGTGATCTTCACCCATAGCAAGAGGGTACCAAGACGGCAAAACATCCCTGGTACCCAAGCGTGAAATTTGGCTAAGTATGGAATCTCATGGCAATAGGGGGCCAAACGATAGGGGACCGAGCACGACAAGATTGGTTAAGTACCAAGCCAAAGTACCAAGAGGGTACCAGGTCGGAAAAACATGCCTTGGTACCAAGACATAAAAAACATGAATTTGGCTAAGTATGGAGCTAAGGGGGCAGGGCAGGCAAGAAAGCCTCGGTACCAAGACCCCTAGAGGGTACCAAGTCATCATAGACATGATATAGAGCCCCTTAGGGGGCTATATGCAGACTAAGTCTCACAATGGGCTTGGTGGACCCCTAACGATGTATCAAGTTGGCAGGGTGCATGATGACTTGATATTTACACATGTTTTTGTCCAACATTCTTGTACCGTTTGAGTCTTATTTCTCGTGTTTTAGGCCAATTTCACGCTAGGTTGTTCTTGTTTGTGATATTTTAGGTCCTAATACGTGAATGAAGGTTTGGGAACGAGTTCGGGGTCGATTGGACGAAGATTGGACATTTGGCGAGAAGTTGAGGAACCCACACGGGCACACCTAAAATCCCACACGGCCGTGTGACTTGGCCGTGTGACACCAATTTGCACGGGCAAGCCACACTGGCCGTGTAGGGGACCCCTTGTGGCATTGTGGAAAGTCCAGGGAGCTCACACGGCCAGCCTGGAAATCCACACGGCCGTGTGTCTCTGGCCGTGCAGCAGGCTTGAAGACCCATTAATTGAAACGCCGCGTTTTATCATCCACACGAGCAAACTGGGAATCCACACGGCCGTGTGGTTGGGAAAATCTGGGTTTTAACCCAATTTCGAGCAAAAGGAGAGGGAATCGAGTTTTTGAACAAGAAATAGAGCCCCAGAGAGGGAAAGTGCGAAGAACACATCCTAGAAGTGATTTTGGAGCTGGGTTTCATCAATCGAGCTTTCAGATCATCATAGGAGTGAAGATCATCATCCCAGAGCAGTTTTTCCTCATCTTTATGAGTATGACTACTCTGTTTTCTGTTTTTCTCTCTCTCTATGGAGTAGAACCTTCTCTTACTTGGGTATGAAGAACCCTAGTTCCATGTGTTAGGGATCTTGATTGTAATGACTTGGGATTGTTATACTGTCTGATTTTAATCGATTGATGCATGATTCAATGAGTCAATTGAAGTCTGATCACCTTTTCTTGATTTCTGCTGCAACCTGAGATAGATAGAATCTGATTAGGTTGTTAGAGCTTCATCAATCGGTAGTGGTAGATTGATTATACGAGAGTTAATCGATTTACTGCTTTGTACTGGAAACAAATTTTAGTAGTGGATTTTTGCATTCATAGCCTCAGCTTTCTATCCTGGTGAAGATTAGTCGTCTGCCGGGTAGTTTGACTAAGAGGGCTTGGTCAGCTTAAGAGATTCCAAGCTACTATCGGATCTTCCGCAGTTTAATCAACAGTTAATCAACCCAGGGTAATTACAACCTCGACCTAACTAAGGAGCTAGGGGGACTCATTCCTGAGTGACTCTTCCCTTGCTAAAGAACTTTGAACCATTTCCTGCTTTCTTACTGCTTTTAGTTAAACTCACAATCACTCGACTTAGTTTGCTAGATAATAGATATTCACGGAGTAGGCAGTAGATCTAGACCCCGGGTTGACAATTAGAGCTTGCCTGTTACTGCATTACCGGACTGCGATTACACTTGGTCCCAGTTTGGTGTTGTGTTTTAGCGTGTCAAGTTTTTGGCGCCGTTTCCGGGGACCCTTTAGGTTATTGGGGAAACGTGAAAGTTTGTTACTCTAGCTTTTTCTTTACTACATTTTCTCTCTTCCACATGTGTGCCTTCACGGGTTGCTTTTGCTGATTGTGTGCAGGTAGTGCATGACCCGTAGCCAGTCGGGAGATTTACTACCATTAGACCAAGAGCTTGAACGGACCTGTAGGAACTTCAAGCGGGCTCTAAAGGCACGACTGGCTGCGGAGGAAGATGTGGAGCAACTACACATCACTGAGGAGGAAGAAATGGGTGAACCACAAAACAATGATGTGCTCATTCCCGAGGAGCAAACCATGGGCTATTACTGGACGACCTACGCCGTAGAAATGAGGTCCCCCATCCAACACCCTCAAGTTGCTACCAACAACTTCGAGGTGAGTACCTCTGTCATCACCATGTTGTGCGGCTCAGTGGTATTCCGTGGCAAGGAGGGAGAGTGCCCCCGATCACACCTGAGGCGGTTCCATGAGCTCATCGATGGGATCAAGATAAATGGGGTCCCATCCGATGCCATCCAGCTGAGGTACTTCCCATTTACTCTGGAGGGGCAAGCTAAAGAGTGGCTGGACACTAGGCCTCCCGGATCAATCACCATGTTCGCCAACCTGGCGGACAAGTTCCTCACCCGCGATCATCCTCCATCGAAAACGTCGGACTTGCAGAAGAAGATCACCCACTTTGCCCAGGATGAAGATGAGAACATCCGGGACGCATGGGAGAGATACACCAGTCTCTTCTTGAGGTGTCCCAATCATGGTTTCAATGATGCCTTCAAGGTGGGCACCTTCTACCACGCCCTTTTTTCAGAAGACAAGCAGCTGATTGACTCGGTTTGTGGCGGGAACATGCTGACCAAGACGCAGCTGCAGTTGAATCAACTCTTTGAGGAGATGGCAGAGAAAGGGTATGATTGGGGCACTGCTAGGAGGTTGAGGAGAGCACCAAGCCGAGGTGTATATGATGTGGGCACCCACTCTTCTGATTTGGTGCAAGTTGTGTCTAAACTGGTCTCAACCATCAATCGGAATGGGATGGTTCCGGGGATAGGGCAGCAGCCGGCAATGCGTTTCCAGTGGTGCGAGAGTGCCCATCATATTGTAGAGGACTGCCAGGCCATGCGTGAGTCCAGTTCACCCCAGGAGCAGGTGAACTTCATCAACAATGTCCAGCGCAACGACCCATACAGTAACACCTACAATGAGGGATGGCACCGGAACCGAAATTCTCCTAGAGTGGCAACAACAATCAGAAGCCACCTGGCTTCCAAGCTCCTGCAACTAGTTTTCTGAACCAGAAGCAGCCATACCAGCCTCGGCCAGGCCAGATGCAGCATCAACAACCACTCTATCAGCCCAGACAGGGGAAGGCTTTTCAACAGCCCCCACAGCAGCAGTACCAGCAACTTGTTGCACCTCCATCAGTCCCAGCACCGGGCGATCCCGTGTCAGAACTGAGGGATCTAGTGACTACCTTGGCGAGCACTAGTACCCAAAAGTTCAATAAATGAGAGCAATTCATGGAAGTGGCTGCAGGCAAATTCATGGAGATTGAAGCTGGCCAGAGAAACCAGCAGGCACTCCTGCAGGATATGGACACCAAGATCGAGCACCTGGCAGATGCCCTTGCTTCCAAACCGGCTGGAACACTTCATGGCAAACCCCTACCAAATCCCAGAAATCATAAGGAGGGGTTGCACGCCATTGTGCTGAGAAGTGGGACTATGACTGCGGATGCACCGCAGAAGAGTGCCAAGAAGGTGACCTAGATCACCCTAGAGCCGGAAGAAGACCTAGTGATGGAAAAGGGGCCAGAGGATGAAGCTCCAAAGCCACAACCAGTAGTGGCTGAATATAAGCCTAAGCTCCCTTTTCCCACCAGGATTTACAAAGCCAGGCTAAAGGCAGAGTTCAGCAACTTCTCGTCCATGCGTAGGAAGCCGCATGTTCAAGTGCCCTTCACGGAGGCACTATCTCTGTTGCCTAGGTACGCGAAGTTCCTGAAGGAGCTTCTCTCGAAGAAGCGGAGGCTGAGCGAGCTAGCCATTATGGAGCTCAGCGAGGAGTGCTCGGCGATTTTGCAGAACAAGCTTCCGCAGAAGCAGAAGGACCCAGGTAGTTTTACTATCCCGTGCTCTATAGGTAAATTGCATGTAGAGAGGTCCTTGGCGGATCTAGGTGCTAGTATTAATGTGATACCATATAAATTGTTCAAGAAACTAGGCCGAGGTGAACCCAGTGCTACTAGGATCAGTATTCAACTAGCTGATCGATCTATAGTTCATCCTAGGGGCATAGTGGAAGACCTTCCGGTTAAGGTTGGCAGATTCTTTTATCCTGTGGATTTTGTTGTCTTGGACATCAATGAGGACACAAAAGTGCCCCTTTATACTGGGAAGGCCTTTCTTGGCCACCGCCAAGGATCTTATAGATGTACATGATGGGACCTTTGTTTTGAGGGATGTCGAGGAGCAAATAACATTTTCCATTGCTAATACTCTCCCTGCTTCATCGCCTTTGCATGTTGTTTCTCACCAGGAGCACGAGTCTGTCGTGTATCCTTCTATGCTCCCCATTTTGCAGGACCCACCTCCCATACCTTCGCCGCCACTCCTGTCCACTCAGTTACCAAAAGAAAAACACAAGGAAGAGTGGCGGCCGAAACTGCAGGTAGCTAAGCCTGCTCAAAAGAAAGCCGGAGACCACTATGAGCTGGTCCCGCCTCCTGAGCCTAGACTGCCTTGGCCATCCGAGTATTCACTCGCTTGCATCTTGCCGGATGGCCAGGTCGAGTTGAAGAATGCTGGTGGTCACACTCGTCGAGTGCATGGACACCACCTGAAGTTGTACCTCCAGAACGATGTGGATCCGCTCTTGAAGGTACATGGTCCTACACCTCTCTAAGCATCTACCCTATTGGCGTCCAGCTAAAAGACGATAAAGAAATTCTTGTGGGGAGGAAACCCCACCAATGTTTGTTTTTCTTTCGTTTGTTTTCGGTTTGTCCACTTGGAACTATGGTTTTTATCACCCAGTATGTTTTGATGACTCTATCCCTGCTGACTGGTCCCATTTCCAGTCCCCCGACAGTCCGTATTCCCGGTAACATCATTTCCCCTTGTCTTTCCCTCTGCTCCATTGAGGGCAATGTCGTGCTTAAGTGTGGGGGGTGTTTATATGTTGTTGACTGCTAGATGAGTTTGTGTGCTTGGAGCCTAGTCCGCTGTCCAAATCTCGAGATTTGAGGGCTCCAAGTATTGAGGTTTGCATGATCATATTGGCACTGTGGATTTGATTGGTGAATCAAATGGCTTTCGAATTATTGCATGACAACTTGATTGTAACTAGGACAACCTATGATGATGACTGAGACATGCATTAGAATTGTGTAGGGGTTTAGTTTTTTTTCAACTGTTTGCTTACCAACTGTGACTTGGATCGATCAGTTGCTCTTGACAGTCGTTTATGCATCTAGTTCAGGGAATCAGAATGAGAGATAGAGCATATAGGTAGGCATGTGAGATCAGTAAATTTGTTCGTGGGCTAATCCTATGCCTCCATCATCTTAGCTAGTGAAAACGTGAATGCTACACATCATGGAAGAGGCATGTTCCCTCTTCCATGATGTGTAGCATTCACGTTTTCACTAGCTAAGATGATGGAGGCATAGGATTAGCCCACGAACAAATTTACTGTCGTGGTGTGTCATGCCCCTCGTCAGCCCTTTGAGCCGTGTACTTTTCTTTCTTTCGGTCTACAATGGAAAATCACCCTTTTGCATCTCTTAGAAGGTTCCACAGAGTGGTTTTTGCATGTTCTCTGCTGTTTCTGCTAACAATAATGTGAGGTTTGGAGGTAGTTCTTAAAAAATTGGGCATGTGTTTGAAAAATGTGCAGAGGTGGTGGTTCTATCAAGAAATGAAAAAAAAAGGAAAAAGAAAAAAATGAATAAATGCAAAAGAGAGCCACTACCCAAAAATCTGAATCATGCTCGTTAAGTAGTGTTTCTTAGCAGTCTGGCTTGGAAATACCAACAATAGTGTGACCTCCTTCGCTCTTGTGCTCTAAAGAACTCGAGTAATGCAGAATGGCATAAAGAAAGTAAGTGATTTGATTGACTATGATTGTGTTGGGTTTGGAACTGTGAAACCTTGTGCTATGAATACTTCCACCACCTAAAAGGCATTTTCCCCATCTCCAAGACCCTAACCAGTCACTTGAACCTGTGTCTAAGACCTCCGGATTAGTTAGTGGTGACATCCCTTGTGTGAGCTCTAACATTTAGAGGCTGCCATCATGGTGAATAGATGTTAAGATTTGAGAGAATAAGCATGCGCATTTTTTCCGCATCAAAGGTCCTTACCCCACTGGTCGAGAGTGAGTGATTCATTTCCTTATTCTTTATCCTCTTTACCCCAGTGAGGACCTAGATGGCTCGGTCTTGATTCTGATGTCTTGAGGTTGATGCATGCGATGACTGTCTTGGTCAAGTGGTTGAGTCAAGTCTATGTTGGTTGGTGAACAGAAAGGATTCTTCATCCTTTACCCGATTTTACTGCACTCGAATGTCCTCTGTGGTGGTTGTCTAGGTTGCTGTTAATGTGTCCTTATGTCAATGATGAAAAGCCAGTATGATTCACGTGTTCTGTGCCTTTATGATTTGTCCCCAATGTTGGTATAATTGAAATATGTTGAGTTTACCTTGTATCTGACTTGGTTTGCTTGGGGACAAGCAAACGGTTAAGTGTGGGGGAATTTGATGACTTGATATTTACACATGTTTTTGTCCACCATTCTTGTACCGTTTGAGTCTTATTTCTAGTGTTTTAGGCCAATTTCACTCTAGGTTGTTCTTGTTTGTGATATTTCAGGTCCTAGTACGTGAATGAAGGTTTGGGAATGAGTTCGGGGTCGATTGGACGAAGATTGGACGTTTGGCAAGAAGCTGAGGAAGCCACACGGGCACACCTAAAATCCCACACGGCCGTGTAACTTGGCCGTGTGACACCAATTTGCAAGGGCAAGCCACACTGGCCGTGTAGGGGACCCCATGTGGCCGTGTGGAAAGTCCAGGGAGCTCACACGGCCAGCTTGGAAATCCACACGGCCGTGTGTCTCTAGCCATGCAGCAGGCCTGAAGACCCATTAATTGAAACGGCGCGTTTTATCATCCACACGGGCAAACTGGGAATCCACACGGCCGTGTGGTTGCGGAAATCTGGGTTTTAACCCAATTTCGAGCAAAAGGAGAGGGAATCTAGTTTTTGAACAAGAAACAGAGCCCTAGAGAGAGAAAGTGCGAAGAACACATCCTGGAAGTGATTTTGGAGCTGGGTTTCATCAATCGAGCTTGGAGATCATCATAGGAGTGAAGATCATCATCCCAGAGCAGATTTTCATCATCCCAGAGCAGATTTTCATCATCTTTATGAGTATGAATACTCTGTTTTCTGTTTTCCTCTCTCTCTCTCTCTATGGAGTAGAACCTTCTCTCACTTGGGTATGAAGAACCCTAGTTCCATGTGTTAGGGATCTTGATTGTAATGACTTAGGATTGTTATAATATCTGATTTTAGTCGATTGATGCATGATTCAATGAGTCAATTGAATTCTGATCATCTTTCCTTGATTTATGCTGCAACCTGAGATAGATAGAATCTGATTAGGTTGGTAGAGCTTCATCAATCGGTAGTGGTAGATTGATTATGCGAGAGTTAATCGATTTACTTCTTTGTACTGGAAACCAATTCCAGTAGTGGAGTTCTGCGTTCATAGCCTCAGCTTTCTATCCCAGTGAAGACTAGTTGTCTGCCGGGTAGTTGGACTGAGAGGGTTTGGTCAGCTTAAGAGATTCCAAGCTATTGTCGGATCTTCCGCAGTTTAATCACCAGTTAATCAACCCAGGGTAATTACAACCTCGACCTAACTAAGGATCTAGGGGGACTCATTCCCGAGTGACTCTTCCCTTGCTAAAGAACTTTGAACCATTTCCTGCTTTCTTACTGCTTTTAGTTAAACTCACAATCACTCGACTTAGTTTGCTAGATAATAGATATTCACGGAGTAGGCAGTAGATCTAGACCCCGGGTTGACAATTAGAGCTTGCCTGTTACTGCATTACCAGACTGCGATTACACTTGGTCGCAGTTGGATGTTGTGTTTTACCGTGTCAGTGCATGATACCAACTTGTTAGCTAGGTATCAAGCAGACAAGACGGGCTTGATACCAAAATGACAAGTTAGGTGCAATGTCAAGCTCCCTAAGCCTAAGTGTGGAGAATTAGTGGGGGGAAAAGGCCAAACTTTCATCATGTATAGGTGGGTAAAAGGGCCTAGCTAACAAGACGAAGATGGGAAAAAGTAGTAAGGTGACATTAAAGGAACTAAGTATGGAATCATCAAGGTGTCAGGATCGTCAAGGAGGCTCGATGAGAGAGCCAATGTGATGGGGGCAAGACAAGGAGGCCCCAACCCCTTCTAGTCAAGATGGGGTGACAAGATGAATCTCAAGTCATCAAGTCTGATGCCAAGCCACCCAGATGACAATACCAACTAGTCAACATGATGGAGCAAGGAGTCCAAAGAAATGGGGGTGAAGACCAAGACAACGATTACCAATTGGCCACAAGGTGACGACAAGTCGACAAGGGGTCCCTAAGGTGGTTTGATCAGACGACTCGTTGGCGGTTACCAAGTTGGGTTAAGGAGTCCTAAGGCGGTTAGAGCAACAGGTCAGCTAGCAATTACCAAGGCAGTTACGCCAGTTGCTATAAATAGGAGAAACAAAGATTGTAAAAGGGTTCCACAACCAAACATTTGACACATAATGTCAAAATTTATCTTTTTCTCTGCAATGTAGTCATAGTCATAGCCCTTAGTTTTTAGAGCTCTCACTAAACTTCTGACTCGTTCTAACTACAACATCCCAATCGACAGCCAAGTATAAATGCCGATCGAGTGTAGCATAGGGAAAGCAAGCAATAAGAATTTATCATACCACGGGGATCTAGGCTTACCCTACTTCAGGTTTAGGATTCGTTATCTAGCCAATCCTAGGATGGTGATTAATAAAACTAAGCTAACTAACCTAGCTAACCACTAACCTAGCCATTTACAAGGTTGGAGCTCACTTGGGCTCGATCATCCTAGGCCCGTTCATTGGATCAATGTTGGGTATCCTCATAGCTCGATCGAATCAAATACACTACCGTTTGGAGATGGACTCCCTTGGAAATGACCCGGAACGGCAAACCGATGGATGGGTAGTGCTCTATTTAACCTAGGGTTTCGTATAATGCTAGGAGACTGGTCTAATAAAATCCCGCGGGGACTACCCGGACAATATACGATAGGAGTGACCCGATCATGCCAAGGAAGGGGCTCTAAGGGGATTATCCCACTCCTAGGTCAAAAGCTCAAAGCATGAAAATGGAAACCATACCCATGCATTCATGAAAACATCCATCAATTAAGTAAAATCATCAATCAAACATGGAATGTGTCACATACATCAACATAAAACCCAAATCTAGACCTAGGGTTCTTAAACCCAAGAGAAGAGGGTGAATTTCTAGAGAGAGAGAGAGAGAGAGAGAGAGAGGGGAGAGATTACAAAGAAACCTCTAGATCTTCATCTTCTTCCAGGCTTGATTCCTAGCTTCCAAGTTTGATCAATGCCTTCAATTAAGCTCCAAGATCACTCCCTCTCTCACTAGAACTCCCCTTTGGTGTTTTCGGTTGAAACCCTAGAGAAAGAAAGTGTTCCTTCTCCAAAAACCAACTCTCCTTCTCTCTCCCCGCTATTGTCGTCATATTTTCCCGAAAGTGACTAGTTCATGGCCGCGTTGGCCAGTTCACGGCCGCGTTGGCCAGTTCACGGCCGCGTTGGCCAGTTCACGGCCGCGTTGGCCAGTTCATGGCCATGAACACCTAAACGCGTCCATGAACTCAGCGTCGTTTCCAAAATGCACCGCTTCACTCTCCTGGGTTCACGGTTTGTGCTCAATCTTCAAGGTCTTGTTGACTGTGTACTCGTCTCGCGGTAGTAACTGCGGATTTCTCCCTGGACGCCTCGATGTTCACTGTTTGTGGCTCCATTTCATTGTCATAGAGACCGTGAACTCCAATGCCAGGCCGTGAACTGTGGCTGCTTCATGGACGCCTGTGCTTCACTATTACGCGGCAATTATCACGGTCGACTTCGGACTTTTCTTCGGTTTTTGCGCTTTTTGTCGTCCAATTATCCTGAAACTCGTCATGGACCCTTCCACACGTGCTAGGATTGGAAATGTATCAAAACAAGCACAACCTAGCATGAAATATGTCGAGGAACGATGATCTACTAAGCTAAACGAATAAGAAATTGGGGTAAAATGTGTACATTTGGGCCCGAATCAACCTCCATAGGAGTAGGAGTAATTAACGTAGATGTTCTAAAAAAAATCATCAAAAATATCAAACACCCTCATTCAAACATTGTTCGGAGAGGAGTGAACCGTGTTATTAATCGTTGTTCAAGAAGTCAAATGTGCATTTATTAAGTACAAACACCAGACTTTCCTCGTTGGAAAACAAATTGGCACACCTGGTGGGACAACTATGTGTTTAATTTGATGGCTCTTAGGAGAAAGAATCAGGAAAGTGATGCTCCACTAGGGTTTGTGGAGGAGCAAGTTGCCAACATTGAACATGGCCAGTTAGCTGAAGCGGTTTCCGATGACAATGATGATGGGGAAGCCTTGCCGCCAGCACCAAGCTCGACCGTTGACGTAGTTGCTTCCATTGGGTCACTTCGCCAATTCATGGAGGAAGCTTTGGCTGGCAACACTCTTCAGGTAAATTCTCAACTTGATTGTCTTAACTCCTACGTAGATAGGTGTTTAAGTCAACTTTTTCGCCGGTGGCCAGAATGGCCAACCACGACAAGATAACTTACTGCTGCCGGTGACAACCTGACCAACCTCTCCCCACGTGAATCGCGGTGAGATTCCCGGCACCACTCAAGTGGAGGCATCCCATAACTTGGGAGTTGGAGAAATTCCACCATGTGGCAAAAATTTAGCCATTATGTTCAACACTCATGTTGAACAACCGCCATCTATCCCGGTGGCGAGACCCTACGATGCTCCTTCTAACATGGTTGGGGGAGGAAGGTTAGGTGTTGGGGATCAAGTTCTTCCACGTGCTTACCTAACACCCATACCACCCCAAGTCCATGGGCATGGTGTGGACCCCATGGGGTCGTACCACCAGGGGGGCATGATGCTTATGCCTTAAGGGAATAGGTGGCGCAACTCCTTATTGAACAATTTGGATTAGGAGTAAAGCCCACCATGCCACCTGTATACCGTAAGCCTTACGCTGAATGAGTAGATAGGCTATACCCATTCCCAAGAGGGTTTAGGGTGCCCGATTTTGCCACCTTCACGGGTACTGGTGACTAGTCTACTATTGAACATGTGGGACGGTTTACTGTCCAATGTGGAGACGTGGGAGACTTTGTCAAGTTAAGGCTCTCGGCAACTCGTTGATAGGGTCAGCTTTTGCACGCTATGTCAACTTGCCATCTAACTCTGTCCAAACTTGGCATCAGATGGAACAGATCTTCCATGCTCAGTTCTATAGATCTGAGCCTGATGTCTCAATGGCTAACTTGGCACGTATGCGCCAACAACTAGGGGAGTCGGTTGAGAATTTCTTGACAAACTTCAAGAATGCTCGTAACCATTGCTTTGTTAAGTTGACAGAAAGGGATTTTGTCAAGCTTGCACAAGGGGGCTTGAGTTTTGAGTTAAGGAAGAAGTTCCAAGACAGAGAGTTCTCGGACTTGTTCCAACTCATGTCTTGTGCTAAGAGATATGAGTCTCTTCTCCAAGATGAGGAGAATAGGCGGAGTGCATCAAGGGGGCAATACTTCCCCACAATCAACTACCATGTAAACCATGTTGGCCAAGAGGCCAATGAGGTGGAGGTAAATCAGGCTGAGTTAGCTCCAGGGAAGTCATAAGTTTCTGCTTCTTTATCTAAGGCTAAAAATGAACCATAGGGGGCAAACAATAGGGCCCCTATCCAACCATGCAAGTACTCCTTTGACATCTCGAATACTGACTTGATTTTTGACCAACTCTATAAGGATGGTGAGATCAAGTTGACTGGGGGGCATAACGTACCACCACCCGAGAAATGAAAAGGGAAGAAGTATTGTAAGTGGCATAACAACATGTCACATGCCATTGACTCATGTGTGGTTTTTCTCAATATCTTGTAGGATGCTATTGAGAAGGGGCGTATCAAGTTCCCGGAGCCAAAGAAGGATGCCATGTTAGTGGATATTGGTCCATTACCCAACATGGTGGGCATCAACATGGTTAACCCGAACCTCTCCAAAATTGAGTTGCCCTATTTCAAGCTGGTGTTGGATACAACGCCACCTCGAAGGAGCCCTAATGTGGGTTTTGAACAAGGTAGTCATCCGGTACAAAGTAGGCCAGCCCGGTCGCAATGATGACTGATGAAGTTGAGAAGTTGTGTGCTTAGTGCAAGAAGAGTCTCAAGCTTGACGTGGAGAGGCCGAGTCCATCGGTTCATCAAAGAATTGGTATTCCCAACAGGCCAAGGCAAATGGAGGGTATCGTCCAGTCGATTTGTGGGCAAGAAAGGCAATGGATAACACATGGTATTCCTTCCATCGATCTATGTCTAATCCCTTAATGAGCTCCCATCGATCTCGTCCACTCTGGTGCGGCTTCTCGCCTCGCCTTGCCTCTTCTCAAAATCCACCTCTGCTAACCCTTCATCAACCTAGTGGGTAAGAAGAGGCCAGTCTCGTCGTTACTTTCGAAGGTCTTGCCCTTAGCAAACCCTTACTAAACACATTATTGAGGTTTCCTGACTTAGACGAAAGTCGTTCTCGATTTTATCTCTCATACTTTATTACTTAATAACTTATGGAAAATCTTTACTCATAACCTTTTCTTGTAGAATTTATTTACTTCTCTCCTTAACTCATACTCATAAGTACTAGGGACCACCGCGTTACGTATCGCCGTCTGGTATCCCTATCCTCAAGGCAATGGCACTGCATTACGTATGGCCGTCCAGTCCATGCCCGGTCAACTACGGCGTTACGTCTCGCCGTCTAGTATAACCCCAACATACTCGATCAACTGTTGCGTTACGTCTCGCCATCCAGCAGTGATCCGACCATCTACTGTGTCTAGTAGTGGCCCAACCGCCCGGGGGTTCATCATACCATTAACCATCATCAACATACACATTCATACACATACATAGCACAACGCGTGCCTCCACCTTATGTAGGCGGTAGGATTCCTCACATACATAATCGCGCTTACTTGAAAATAACCAACAGAACTGAATTAAAAGACATAAACTAAAAGATCTCGACGGAGATTTTACCTCCTTTACACTCACCTTTGATATCAAGCTAGCCAGCTTGAACCCTCCATCGAACTCGAATCTTCTTCTCCCTCTGTAAGTCCCATCTTCACAATGTACGATTGATTAAACCTCGTATGAGACCGTCCAAACACAGTCCTTAGTTAGTAAGTACCATAATCACCGGCTTAAACTTGTCTAACCCGTTAAACGAATTGGTAAATTCATTCCTAACTCCCATCAAATTCCTCTACGCATAACCAACCACCCATCTACACATAATATAATACGCCGAAGGGAAAAACGGGAGCCCCATTTCAAATTTCCTGCAACGAGAGTGAAAGTATGAAGGACATTTTGGTCTTCACAATTACTTTTTTTATTCATTAAAAAGACACGTACTAGGATTCAAACCATGACCATTTTAAAGAAAAGCAAGGATCATAACCAATCACACTAAGTACATTTGTTGTATCATTTTAAATTAAAACATATAATAGCTGGGAGGAAAAAACCCTTCCCCAATTTCAAATTCCCTGCTCCAGGAGCGTTTGTAGGAAGGGTAGAATAGGGAGTGTCAATTTTTTTCTCTTTCCTCTATGGAACGGGCCAACTTACCGTACGCATGCGGATTTGAACGGGTCCAGGAGTGTCAATTTTTTTCTTTAAGCACTTTTATTTCTCCGTGGTGATAAAATATATATGAAAAGGCAAAAATAATACTTCTTTTTATTGCTACAAATTAAAAATTTAACAATAAACTAATGCATGGTATCTAATGGGCTAACCGCTAACCGTAAAATAAAAGAGTTGAATGGGCCTGACCTACACGGGATTTGGCCATCAAGTAAAACAAATAAACATCATTGGTTTGACATTCTAAAACAACCTATTTTCTCTGGCATAATATATATTATGCTATTATTTTATATCTTAGTGGCTAAAATATAATGTATTTTAAAGTTATTCAATGGTTCAACCTCGACAAACCCAATTAGTCCAATTTTTATCATTTCAAATATATATTATAATTATTTGATATCAGAATGATCAAATTATAGTGTATTTTATGGGGAATCGTTTGATATTTGTTAGTAAAAAATTAAACAGAAAGATCTATTTGGTTATTTTAAACATTAAAACGATCCTAAACATTTTTCAGTTTCTTTTGAATTTCTATGGTTTTATTCCCGAATAAGTGATGTGCAAATGGTGAATTGCAGTCACCTCTTTTCTTCCACTATTTTTTAATTTCAAATAGAAAGTTTAAAAGTAAAGAATAATTAGAATTTGGCATGGGTCAGTCAAACAGGCTGAATTTCAAGTTTTCGCCCGTTTTGATCAAGTCTAATTTATAATCACATGGTTCCCTGATACCCGATAAAAATCTCCATCCAAACCAGTTTGGCAGGTGAGTCCGTGTTTACCACCATTTTCTAGGGATACGACAACAGCGGTTCCTATCCCAAATCGTGTTGTTCGTTCTTGATTTCCTTAGATTTTATCATGGCCTAACAAAAACCAGAAAGCACAATGACGACAAGATGAAAGTTTTATAAAGCAAATTAATCGGCCAACGGGCCGAGTAAAAGCTAGCTACGATTGTGAGATGCTCATTTCCCGAAAACCGACGGGATAGGCGATTTTTTATTCGATTTTCTGGAATTTGGTTTCTATAAAACTTACTCCACCTCATCATATTACCAGAAACAATATTGTTTCACAAGGTAACAGGTACTTGATTTTGGTTCATAAGGCTGATTTTTTATTCGGTGCATCATTCATGTCTCTTTCCTGCTAAAATTCACTATTTTTATCATGTGTTTCCCAAAAAAAATATACAATAATAAGCTATACACCCCATTACATTATCAAATTTCATACCTCACTTTCCTCCGGCCAACTGGCCGGGGCCCACACTAGTGTTTACACCAAAAAATTAACCTTGTACCACATCGGTTAAAAACAAGGAATTAAATGGCTTTATAAGGCCAACTTAACCATATCAGTTTAAATCAGTTGAGTGGGCCATGGAGATTGGGTTTTTGGGCCCATTACTCCGTGTCACCACGCGTGCCATGTATCTCCAAATTTGGCTAAGTATGGGAGCCACCCCCATGACACGCAGAGGGGGTGGCTTACCACCCCCAGGACATGATTAGGGGGGTGGGCATCATACTGCCACCCCCATGGTGAAGCCACCCCCAAGACGTGGTAAGGGGGTGGGCATCATGTTGCCACCCCCAGGAGGTATCAAGGGGGGTGGCCACCATATTACCACCCCCAGGACGTGGTAAGGAGGGTGGGCATCACACTGCCACCCCCAGGAGGTACTGGCCACCATTATACCACCCCAGGACCCCCAGGACGTGGTAAGGGGGGTGGCCACCATCATACCACCCCCAGGAGGTGGCAAGGGGGGTGAGCATCATACCGCCACCCCCATGACATGGTGAGGGGGGTGATGGCAGAATTTGGCTAAGGCAAAGAAAACGTAGTGAGGGGGTCATATTACCAACCCCATGAGGTGTGAAATACGATTAAGTATGGAGAAGGATGGGGGCCCCATGGTATGATCAGGGGGTGATCCTCATATAGAATATGACACGAGGGTGATCACCAAGGATGGCAAGGAGAACCCCCCATGAGATGATCAATATCCACTCCCTATGGTATGGTCAAGGGGTCACCAACGTATGCCCCCATGGTATGGCCAAGGGGCGTGGTCAACATAGCCCCCATGAGGTTGCCAGGGGGACTACCAAGACACCACCCTCATGAGGTGGTCAAGGGGGGTCAGGTGGGCCGTGGTCTCCCTACTCTCGTAATGGTGAAGTATTTGCCATTTTTGACTCAAGTGATTCGAGTACCCACCCATATGTGGCACGTGGTATGCTTTCATGCCTTAGCCATTTTTTCTCTATAGACAAGCGAAGCTATGGAGGAGATACCAAGAGCAGGGAGCAAGGTTGTCAACCCGCGGATTGACCCGGACCCGATTGAGCTAGTGGGTCAAGGGTTAATGGGTCACCCGTTTTAGCCCGGTTTAGCCCGAAAATATGGAAAATGTCATTATATTGTACTTATCCTGATAAATTATATCAAATCTCATCTAACATATGAGTTATAACATATAATATAACACCAAAATAACATTTCGTACTTAGATTCAACATATAGTGAAAATTCACACACACTTATATAACATTAACATTCAAATGTTCAACTTAGGATTCCAAAGATTGAGTTAGGCGAAAAGAAAAATCGGAAAATAGGCGCATTTCGCTAAACAAAGAAAAAAATGACACAATTTGACCGCCAACCCGGTACCTTGTGGCGGTCGACCCGGCGGGTGCGTGCGGCCCGTTTTTCTCACCGGGTCAGGGTCAAAGTGGGTCAACCCGCGGGTTGACAACCTTGGCAGGGAGTGAGATCTCAAGAGGAGGGGGTCACGGCTGAAGAAGGTGGCACATCCAACGTCAGGGTAACCGTCGAAGAAGTTGAGAGGGTAACCGCCACTCCACGTCAGCAGAGCAGTTTCTCGAAGCAGTTACTTCTGGTTGCTATAAATAGGAGGTGAAGGTGACGGAGAAAGGGTTCGCCAAAATCACACCATACAACACAATGTCAAATTTTATCCTTTTATCTTTACCTTTTCCTCTGCAAATGTAGTCATAGCCATAGTTGTAGTTTCGGAGCTCTCACTGAACCTCCATAGGATAGAGTTAATATAATTTAGTTTGCCTCGTAGATCATCAAAAACATCGAACACCCTTGTTTGAACTTTGTTCAAAGAGGTGTGGACCGTGTTTGTTAATCGTTTGTTTGGAAGTCAAAGGTGCAAAATTCAATTCTCTTTCCTTTATTTTTCTCGCCGGGAAAACAACTAGTAATATATAATTAAGTAATTCTAGTTTCCTCCCGTTTAACTCATCAAAATCTTATTCATATCCTCCATTTATGCCATTGTATACGGATCATTTATCCTTATAAGAAGCTTGTTTTTCACGTGTTCGGAGCTCTCGATCATAATCCAATTCCTGAGTTAGGTCTCCTCTCCGTATGCGACCAAATTGCTTGCTCTCAAGCAAGCTCCTCGTACGCTAGCCCCCTCCGTAAAAATAACCGTGAACCCTTTGCATCGATATTTCATCGGGCCCTGAGTTGTCGTCTACGTCCTGCGGTGGTAACGTCCTCTTCTTATTCCACAGGTTAGATGCAGTTGTCTAAAGATCGCGGCCCGAGATCGATATCTCTCTCAGTTGATGGTATTCCAAAAGTCCCACTGTGGCCGCCTCTGCTGCTCCGTCCCATACGTTTGTATGTATATATGGCCAATCATGTACCAAATCCCTAGCTTTTTGTCCATCCATCCCACGTAGCCTTCCTTTAGTTATTCATAACCTCCTCATTATTTGTAGAAATGTGTGATAGCTTTGTACATATTATTATTTTGAGGGACCATTTCGTATTTTGTGCATGCTTAACCTAATGCCCATGTAGAGTATAAAAGGTGAAGTAGTGCGGCTTAGGTTGATTGTGAGAGAGAGCTGTATACAGCAAATCGGCTGCGGCTAATAAGATTGACTCGAGCTTCGGCTCACCGTGGAGTAGTCTCGTTCATTCTGAACGGGGAAACCACGTATATCGTTGTGTTGTGCTTCCGCGTTTTACTCTATTTTACATGGTATCAGAGCGATAGTCGATTCATACCTAGAAGATCGAGATGTCTGGAGAGTATGATAAGAATGGTAAGGGCGGTTCGTCAATGATCGCTGACGTCATACCCCTCACGTCGCCTTTGTATCTCCATCCGTCAGAAAATCCGGGCCAGCTGTTCGGAAGTGATTTGCTCACAGACTTGAATTATAGCGAATGGGTTAGTGATATGACTGAAACCCTAATTGCGAAAAACAAGATGGCCTTTGTCGATGGGTCTCTACCTCGTTCAAAGGCTGGTCTTGGGGTTTTTGATGAAGCATGGGGGCGCTGCGATGCTACCGTCAAGGGATGGCTCAAGACGACCATGAACAAAGAGGTGCGGAATAGTGTGCGGGGTGCGAAGACAGCGTGTTACATTTGGGATGATTTGAAGCAGCGGTTCGGCACCAGTTCCTCCACGCGCGCCTATGACTTACGAGGGAAGATAAGCTCCTTTCGGCAGGACAAGCTTAGCGTGTCAACCTTCTACACCACACTGCGCACTTATTGGAATGAATTACAGGCAGTTAGCATAAATCCACGTTGCTCATGTGGGTCTTGTGCATGTGATGTAGCTCAACAAGTACGTAGCAAGGAGGATGCTGAACACATGTTTGATTTCTTACTTGGTCTTGATGATGCCTTCTCGGTGGTGCGTACTCAAATTCTCAGCATGAAGCCCGTGACGACTCTCGCCGAGGCTTACCAGTTAGTGGCAGCTGAAGAACAGCAGCGGCAGATCACGGGGGCGCGACGTCCACCTGTGGAGGCAGCCGCTTTCCAAGTCAATAAGGAAAGGGATGCCGATGACGAAAGCCCGCGCTGCTCGCACTGTAACAAGTTGGGTCACACGAAGGAAACATGTTTTAAGATTATTGGTTACCCTGGGGATCAACGCAAAGGCAGGCAGGGTAGCCATGGAGATCGACCGGGAGAGCGTAGCTTCACCGGGTCTCGCAAGCAAAGGGGAGAAGGGAAATCACATCCTCGTGCAGCCAATGTAGACGTCGAGGATAGTCCAATCCCAGGTTTTTCAGCCGACCAACTTGCACGACTCAAGGAGTTTTTCTCGGCCCCTCTACCATCTCACAACGAACCGACAGCTCACATGGCCGGTAACAATCCTGAACCCTATGATTGGATTATCGATTCTGGTTGCAACGAACATATAGTTCGGGATTCGAGTTGGTTAGAAACTGTAGATGCTACGGGAAAATTCCCTCTCGTTAGGATACCGAACGGTGCGAGTATTCCAGTGATAGGGATTGGTACACTTAATCTGAATGGTAGCCTTAAACTGGATCGAGTGCTACATGTTCCGCAATTCCGTTGTAACTTGCTCTCTGTTAGCCGCTTAACCAAGGACAATGACGTCGCTTTGCTCTTTTTGGGTAATGTTTGTGTCCCCCAGGACTTACGCTCCAGGACCTTGATTGGACTGGGCTAGCTCCATGATGGCCTATACTATCTCCGCCGTATTACGGACTTCAAGGCTACTGGGAGACGAGTTCCTTCTGCTTTTGTGGCGGCTGGGAAGCAGTCTGTGGAGCTTTGGCATGCCCGTCTGAGGCATCCGTCGACAGCAAAGTTATCTACCTTACATGTTCCTTTACGGATTTCATATTTGACTTGAACATCGACATTGTGATTCTTGCTTGCGTGCCAAGCAGACTAGAGCGCCTTTTGTTATGCATTCTATTCGCACTCATGCTTGTTTAGAATTGGTGCACATGGATATTTTGGGTGGTTATCGTACCCCTTCTATGGATGGTTCACGTTATTTTTTAATCGTGGTGGACGATTATAGCAGAACCACATGGGTTTACTTGCTCAAATACAAATCAGACGTCGAACGGTATGTCCGATTCTTTTGTCAAATGGTCGAGACTCAGTTCAGTTCTAAAGTCCGCATGATCCAAGCCGACAATGGGTTGGAATTTCAGACCCGCACTCTACGAGAGTATTATGAAGCTCATGGAATTCATCTTCAAACCAGCTGTGTCGACACGCCTCAGCAGAACGGCGTAGTTGAACGAAAGCACCGACACCTGCTCGAAACAGCTCGTGCACTTCGTTTTCACTCCGGCCTCCCTGTTCGCTTCTGGGGAGAGTGTGTTGTCACAGTTAGCTACTTGATCAATTGGCTGTCGACGCGTGTTCTCGACCACAAGACCCCCTACGAGGTACTTACGGGTCGTCCTCCTCCCTATGGTCACCTTTGCAGCTTTCGATGTTTAGTGTATGCCAAAGACACACGCCATGGTCTTGACAAGTTCGTCGAGAGGGGGAGACCTTGTGTGTTTGTTGGATATCCAGGTGCTCAAAAGGGTTTTCTTGATTTTGACCTTCACTCTCGGAGGATATACTCCTCTAGGGATGTTCATTTTGTTGAAAATGTGTTTCCATTCCGTGAAAAGGAAGCGCCGAATAAAGCCTTGAAGGGACAAGATGCACCGAGCCATGTATTGAGGATGATGAACCCATGGACCTACCAACTAGTGTTCGTGCAGATCACGATGAAGAGGAAGGTCTTGGTGACGGTGGCGAATTCCATGAAGATCATGAGCATCAAGATAATGCACAACAGCATGGCACGGGTAATGAAGTGCCATCGGAGGAGCCTGTTTTGAGGCGTGGAACTCGCGACAGTCGTCCACCTCGTCATCTTGTGGACACATATGAGACAGAGCTGGTCGGACAACAGTACGAGGCGACGACGCCATACCCAATGGCGAATCACGTGGGATATAACCATTTTTCGCCTAAGCATCGCGCATACCTCACTGCCATCAGCAAGGTCACAGAGCCTAAAACCTTTGCTGAGGCCGTTAAGCATGCATGCTGGAGAGAGGCCATGCAGGGGGAGATCGATGCGTTGGTAGCAAATGGTACGTGGACCTTGGAGACGCTACCAGAGGGCATGAGGGCGATAGGCGCTAAATGGGTCTACAAAATAAAGTATAGAGCAGACGGAACTGTTGAACGGTACAAAGCGCGTCTCGTGGCAAAAGGGTTCACCCAGCTCGAAGGTGTCGATTTCCATGACACATTTGCACCAGTTGCTAAAGTGGTCACGGTGCGCGTTCTACTAGCTTTGGCGGTTAAACAAGGTTGGGATCTCCATCAGCTAGATGTGAATAATGCTTTTTTGCACGGCGACTTGGAGGAGGAAGTTTATATGCAAATACCGCAGGGGTTTGCCAAGCCAGGAGATAATCGTGTTTGCAGGTTGAGAAAGTCTCTCTACGGGTTGAAGCAAGCCTCACGAAACTGGTACCAAAAGTTTACGCAATCTCTTTCTGAGTTGGGTTTTAAGCCATCACAGGCAGATCATTCCTTGTTGATCTACAGACAGGGTGATATATTTGTGACAGCCTTAATATATGTTGACGACGTAATTCTCACTGGTAATAATACAGAGTTTATTCAGAAGGTAAAGAAGTTCCTTGACGAGAGGTTTAGCATCAAGGACTTGGGGAATCTGAAATATTTTCTCGGTATTGAGGAGGCAAGAGTGGCTGATGGGATTGTTCTTAACCAAAGAAAATACACCCTGGATATTCTCAATGATGCAGGTCTTACTGGAGCTCGTCCGAGCAGTTTTCTCATGGAGCAAAATCATGGTATGACAAGGCCGAGTGATCAAGCAGCCGACGATGCAAGCGGCTACAGATGGCTAGTGGGTCGCCTCCTATATCTAACGGTACCACAGCCTGATATCTCATACGCTGTGAATATATTGTCTTAGTTTGTTGGTTGTCCAAAGCAGGAGCATGTAGCAGCGACAGAGCGAGTCTTGCACTATTTGAAGACGTCCCCCGACCAAGGACTATTTTTCCCGTCATCTGGGCAATTGGAGTTGAGAGCTTACTGCGATGCGGACTGGGCAGGATGTCAAATGACCAGGAGATCTACTACCGGTTATTACATTGAACTTGGCGGAGCGCCGGTTTCATGGAGAACGAAGAAGCAGAAGGTTGTATCGCGTTCTTCAGCTGAGAGTGAGTACCGATCGATGGCTAGCACAGTCAGTGAGGTGTTGTGGCTGCGATTTCTTCTTGAAGAGCTGGGGTTTGCTCAACAGGGTCCTACGTTGCTCTACTGTGATAATCAAGCTACACTTCACATTGCAGCGAACCCTGTCTTTCACGAAAGGACCAAGCATGTTGAAATGGACTGCTATTTTGTTCGGGAACGTGTAATATCACAGGAGATAAAGCCAGAGAAGATTAGAACTAACTCACAGCTAGCAAACATCTTCACAAAGGCGTTGGGGACTCAGCAGTTTCAACATTGATGTCCAAGCTGGGCATTCGTGACCTGCACGCTCCAGCTTGAGGGCGAGTGTAGAAATGTGTGATAGCTTTGTACATATTATTATTTTGAGGGACCATTTCGTATTTTGTGCATGCTTAACCTAATGCCCACGTAGATTATAAAAGGTGAAGTAGTAAGGCTTAGGTTGATTGTGAGAGAGAGCTGTATACATCAAATCGGCTGCGGCTAATAAGATTGACTCGAGCTTCGGCTCACCGTGGAGTAGTCTCGTTCATTCTGAACGGGGAAACCACGTATATCGTTGTGTTGTGCTTCCGCGTTTTACTCTATTTTACATTATTATCACTTAATCACTGGTTACAACCATTCCCACAACAACTATCAAGTTTAATTCATAAAACATGATTTATTGGGATTAACTGTTGAGTTTAATCACTATAGCTAAGTGAAGGCAATTTGATATTCTAGGAAAATCAGATACCGGGTGTAACAAGAAGCCCTCACGTGAGGAGAACATTTAAGATGCCCAATGTGCCTCATGAAGGATGACATACGTATGACACCTGTCGTCAGCAAACTATAGCCAGTGACGGAATAATAAGGACTCAAACGAGAAGGTTCATTGCAAGAATGCTCAAGCACGACGGGGTCAGTATCCAACACCCACTCGTGAAATTGGGGGACCATCACAACCAACTGATAATTTTCAAGCTAGCATAGAGGTGGGTAACAAGGTGGGTAACAAGGTCTAGCTAACAAGACGAAGATGGATAGTAAGGCGACATTAAAGGAACTAAGTATGGAATCATCAAGGTGTCAGGATCGTCAAGGAGGCTTGATGAGAGAGCCAATGTGATGGAGGCAAGACAAGGAGGCCCCAAACCATTCCAGTCAAGACGGGGCGGCAAGATGAATCTCAACTCATCAAGTTTGATTCCAAGCCACCCACATGACAATACCAACCAGTCAACAGGATGAGGCAAGGAGTCCAAGGCAATGGGGGTGAATACCAAGACAACGGTTACCAATTGGCCACAAGGTGACGACAAGGGGTCCCTAAGGTGGTTTGAGCAGACGACTCATTGGCGGTTACCAAGATGGGTTAAGGAGTCCTAAGGCGGTTGGAGCAATAGGCCGGCTAGCAGTTACCAAGGCACTTACACCTAGTGGCTATCAATAGGTGAAACGAAGATTGCAAATGGTTCCACCCAAACATTTCACGCACAATGTCAAAATTTATCTTTTTCTCTGCAATGTAGTCATAGTCATAGCCCTTAGTTTTTGAAGCTCTCACTGAACCTCCGTAAGAGTAGGAGTAATTAACGTAGATTGTTCCCTAAAAAACCATCAAAAACATCAAACACCTTCGTTCGAACATTGTTCAGAGAGAAGTGAACCGTGTTATTAATCGTTGTTCAAGAAGTCAAAGGTGTATTTATTGAGTTCAAACACCAGATTTTCCTCACCGTAAAACACAAAGTTAATGATAATTGTTTTTGTTATACAAATTGGAGAAGTTTATGGTTTGGATCTCTGGTCAATGTAATATACATGCCAGTCCTTTGAACTCGCTATCTCTTGGTATTTAGAGAACTATCCAATGGCTGAGAGTTGTTGTTCATTTGTCAATGTAAATGAATATCTCTTTTATGGGTTCCAAAGGTAGTTTGTAGACCTGGCAAATTACAAACCCACCCGTTGACCCGACACGAAACCGCCCGAAAACTATAAATTTTTATGGGTTCCAAAGTTAATGTTAATTGTTTTTGTTATACAAATTGGAGGAGTTTATGGTTTGGATCTCTGGTCAATGTAATATACATGCCAGTCCTTTGAACTCGCTATATCTTGGTATTTAGAGAACTATCCAACGGCTGAGAGTTGTTGTTCATTTGTAAATGTAAATGAATATC
This sequence comes from Linum trigynum, assembly GCA_964030455.1. Lineage (NCBI taxonomy): Eukaryota > Viridiplantae > Streptophyta > Magnoliopsida > Malpighiales > Linaceae > Linum > Linum trigynum. Next base: position 22,923,298 of record OZ034822.1, read on the forward strand.
TCTTTTGTGGGTTCCAAAGGTAGTTTGTAGACCTGGCAAATTACAACCCCACCCATTGACCCGACACGAAACCGCCCGAAAACTAGAAATTTTTGTAACCCGAAATCCAAATGACCCGAACCCGATAACCCGTAATTTTTTTGGTCGGGTTGGGTGGATTAGCGGGTCGACCTGTTAGACCTGTTCAATTTCATATATCACTCCCGAAATATGATAAAATCACTCATAAATTGGTGAGATGTTTAAAAAATCACAAGGATTTGAATGACATGTTTGGAGTTTAAGGATAATCAAATATTATGTGTTTCCTGTAGTAGTATTACTCTTGTGATTGTTTTTTGAAGATTTGAGAATATGTTAATTGACATGTGTTAGGTAATTGTCATGCATATGTGAAAATTTGTGTTCTTTAAGAAAATATGAAGCATGTTTGATATTGTTTCTGAAAACACTCATAACCCGAAATGACCTGTAACCCGACCCGAAACCGAATAGGTTGGGTCAATATTTGACCTGAAATCAGCCAATCAAACATGACCCGACCCGTAATCAAAGTCCCCAACCTGAAATTACCCAACCCGACCAGATTGCCAAGTCTAGTAGTTTGGATTAGGGATGGCAACAAAACCCGAACCCACGGGTACCCATCCGACCCAACCCGGTCAATGCGGGTAAAATCCGTGTTGACGGGTTTTGGGCCGGGTTCGGGTTTAAACCCGATACACTATTCACGGGGTCGGGTTGGGTTTGGGTTTAGGTAAACCCGCCCCATGGGTACCCGCCCACACACATATAATTACTTTCCCGGTATATTTAATATTCTAAATAATATATCTTCCTTAAACAACTAATATTCTTTATGTTTGTGGATACATGTATAATTTGTTCTTTCTAATTGTTTAGAATGAAGTTGATATTATGAAGTGAAGAATGAAGAAACTTAGTTGACGAGGAAGCAGCTTTCAATTAATCTTATTGTTTATAGATGTATATATTTAATTTTGAACATTTTGTATTGATCAATTGCGGTTTGCTTGTATGCTCTAGATTGGTGTTTTTTGTATGATTAATTTGTATGAGAAAATTGATGCTAAACTTTTATTTTAAAAGAAACTTGTTATTGTAAATTTTTAACTAGAAAAACCCACGGGTACCCATGAACCCGCGGATACCCAGCGGGTTGGGTTGGGTTTGAGTTTTTCAAACCCAACGGGTTTTACCCCGGGTTTTTTTGACGGATAAACCCATGGGTTTGGGTTTGGGTTTGACAAAACCCGCCCCCTACCCGCCCCATTGCCATTCCTAGTTTGGATGCAGGTTTCATGTGAGGGATTTGGCCACAATCTCAGACAATAAGGATTTTTAAACAAAATTACTCGTTTGGAAAACATTTAAGTAATCAAAGATTTTAAACATTCCAAATTTCAAAAACCGGTTCTCAGCTATTTCACAATCCCTCAATATTTTACACATTTGTTCCACTTATGCCCCTGTTTTTTTATGTAAATCCAACTTTAGCCGTTCTTCCATTATTGTCGACCAGACTCTCCCCAAACAAATCGACGACGCGAAACTCTTTTTGGACGAACCCTTGTCTCGTCCGTTGAGGGCTACCGGCGGCGACCAAGCACCATTCCGATGCCGAGGAGAGTAGGGAGTTAGTTTCGGAGATCCACCGATTAGGGTCTGCATAAAAAACTCTTCCACAGGTTAGTTAGAGTTGTGCATAAAGTTTTCGGATTCCGCCTTCTGATATTAGGACTCTTTGTAGGCGTGTTTCGAGTTTGTTCTACTTGGCTGGTATCGACTAGATAAGTACTGAGGGGGAGGGGAGAGGGATATACATGTAGTTAGGTGGTGGTGGATTACCTCTAGGGGGTCGTTTGGATTAGTGTTTCTAATGAGTGATTTGGGCACAATCTCTCACAATGAGAGATTTTAATTAAAATCACTCGTTTGGGAATTAATTTTTCAATTAGAAATTTTAAACATTTCGGATTTCAGAAACCCACATTTGTGGGTTTGTGAATTTATTCCATATAGGGATGGCAATGGGTCGGGTTGGGGCGGGTTTTGTCAAACCCAAACCCAAACCCATGGGTTTATCCGTAAAAAAAAAACCCGGGGTAAAACCCGCTGGGTTTGAAAAACTCAAACCCAACCCAACCCGCCCGGTATCCGCGGGTTCATGGGTACCCGTGGGTTTTCGTGGTAAAAAATTTACAATAACAAGTTTCTTTCAAAATAAAAGTTTAATATTAATTTTCTCATACAAATTATTCATACAAAAAACACCAATCTAGAGCATACAAGCAAACCGCAAATGATCAATACAAATTGTTCAAAATATCAACTTCATTCTAAACAATTAGAAACAACAAATTATATATGTCTCCACAAACATAAAGAATATTAATTGTTTAAGGAAGATATATTATTTAGAGTATTAAATATACCGGGAAAATAATTATGTGTGTGGGCGGGTACCCATGGGGCGAGTTTACTTAAACCCAAACCCAACCCAACCCGATGAATAGTGGAGCGAGTTTAAACCCATACCCGGCCCAAAATCCATCAACACGGGTTTTACCCACATTAGCCGGGTTGGGTCGGGTGGGCACTCGTGGGTTCGGGTTTTGTTGCCATCCCTAATTCCATATATGCCCATGCTATTTTTATGAAAATCCAACTCTAATCCTTCGTAACTCTGTCTGTCCTTCAATTCTGTCTCTCTGTCGCGGCGTAGGGAAGCGGCTGTTGTCGATTGCTGATAGGCGGCGACTCAGCTTCGCAGCGCAGGGAATCTGCGGCGACAAACCCTTCTTGCAGCCGGTGAGTACGCGGAACCTTCATTAGCCGTTCTTCCTCCTTCGCTCCTCTTCGGGTTCTGGGATTGTAGCTTGATTGTGGTTGTTTCGCAAAGTAGAGAAGAGGTACCAAATCTTCTCGTCTCGTTGTTCTGGGTTTATGGCTTCCTCGTGGCTGCTTGCTCCGATTTGTTTGTGGCGGCAGCATTGCAAGTCTTTGTTTTGACCCTTGCTCCGATTCTGAGTTTATATATATGCTTCAAGCTGCTTCTTGTGTTATTTCATCCCAAATCCCTCTCAAATCACTCGAATTAAAAACACAAATCCAAACGACCCCTAGGTGGTTTGTGCGTCTGTTCATGGAGTCTCTTCCAATCTGCTTATTGGGAAACCATTGTGAGACTTCATGAGAGGACAACTGGGTTAGTTTTAATGATCAAGAATAACAAGGGATAGAACTCCTCAGTTTTTATTTTGGTGGTATGGATGGACTTGACTGAATGGATTAGACAGCGAGAAGGAAAGATGCATGTCCTGGGAAGTGAATAAGATGTGTTTTTAGGATCAATGAATTCAAAATTATGAATTTTGTGAGCTAGTTGGGTTCTTTATCTAATTATTCCTTCGCTTCATGTCAGGCTCAGTTGATAGTCCTTGGAGGAGATAGCTTCTTCATAGATGTTCACTCTACGTTGGGCATTTTGATCCCTCCCACTGAAGACAATGATTTACTGGAGCAGAGTTGCTCAATCTCAGCTGAGACTTCTATTGCATCAGTGGCCCAGACATTATTTCAAAATTTTCTATGCTTCCTCTCTTGTTCGCAATGCTAACTTTCACTCGGGTGCGTTTGCGTGGGGAGACCGTTTATCAGGAATTGATGTAAGGCCTGGTGAGTTTTACTACAATACCAGGTTCTTCGCTTCTAGCTATTCTCAGGTATAGTTTTGCCCCTCAAAGTCGATTCCTTTGCTGTCAAAATTCTGTTTTTTGTTGGTTTTGGGTTTTTGTGTTTTAGTGGGATTTCTGTTGACATAAGAACTATTGACTACATCACTGTCTTTCATTCTCAGGTTAGGGGAAGGAAGGAAGACGAAAACACTGGTGAGCCCCGTCTTAATGGGCACATTACAGGCAACATTGTAAGGCTTGTGACTGATTCAGGTGGGTTAGTAAAAGAAAGTAGTGAGTTCCAATTGTTGTCAGATGAGTGAGTCAATAATATTGCAACAGAGCCATTGGGGTTGATAGGTCATGGCCTTTTTTTCTGCAGGGCACAATGTTGTTTCACTGAGTGAAGCACTAGATCAAGCGAAGAGAATGAATCTTGATTTGGTTGAGGTCAGTTCTGGTATCGGTTTGTTGTGTTACCAACCTTGAGTTCCCTGCATTATCATGTTTCTCAAAAGCTATTCCCGTAAAAGCAGCTTTGCTGGCTTCAATGACGTTTTTCTTCTTTTCCTCTTTGTAAGAGCACATACACTTTTTAACTTGATTTCCAGTTGTAATTATGCAGTCATTCCCCCTTTTTAGCGGTTGCTTGGTTAGATATTGGGATATAATGGAATTTACTTGATTTTCAAAGGATAAGTGAGAATACATGATTTGTCTCGCAAACCTATGTCAGGAATATGTACCAGTTATACCAGTTGGATAGTTTTGAATTGGAAAATTATTATGAAAAAACTTGATTCCTGTTTTGTATAACTGTTCTGTAATGTATGATTACCTGTGACCACTTGGTGACTTCTGCTTAAGTGGCATAAGGCTGGTCCTTTGTGTTCCTTCTTTGCTTAATTTGATCCTTATGCATGTTGTCCCATGATTCAGCGTGTTATCACAAGACAACTTCCAATTGTGTTTGGCCTCTGCTTTACAATAAGTTTTTATGCATTAGGTTAGACTTTTATGATTGATATGGATTTTCCTAGAGTATTTCTTGAATGAGAAGTAGGATACGGAGGGTTGTGCTTTGATAGTAGCGGGAATTATGGTAAAGCAAGGGAAGTTCAGTGCGCATCAGATATCTTATGAACTCTCAATCGGCACCTGCTTGATTGTTTTCATTAATGTATCAATGATGCTCGTAACTTGGATGGCTATAATTTGAGCACCAGGTTACTCCATCTTATGTAGATGTGGAGATCCTCTTATTAGTCTTAAATGCAACTTTGTAAGGTACTTTAGGGAGCTTTTATTCTCCTCACGCTAAGTGGCTATTCCTAGGTTCAAAGGACTGCTGATCCACCCGTTTGTAAAATCATGGACTACCACCGGGAGAAATATGCTCGAGATCGAGTTCAGAAGGAAAAAGAGCGTGCTAAAAGTAAGGTATGTTGTCTTATCAATTCGAATTTGTCTCATATAAGAAAGTCATCGCTGCAGTTTTTGTTTTCTGGTGCTTTTGTTGTCCACTTTACTTGGTTTGAGAAAACTTTGGTGCTTTATTCGCATTTAGTTTTTGTTAGGCTGTTTCTTTTGTACTGGCTCCATTAAAAAACATAATCATAGGAACCTTGCCTTTCTGTTGTAAAAGTATAATAAAATGTTCTAGGGAGTTCAAGTTATTATATCTTATAAAATGAAATAAATGGAAGTACTTTTTGATGAATCTTGGAAGTGTTCAGTTTTCTCTTGAAAGTCTGGAGGAGTTTTGTAGGTTAATTTGTGCTGTTTCCCTCATGAGATGACAAGAACCTGCACCGTTTCTTAATGTCCTTCCCAAACATTGCTGAACTTGGCAACGTTTGAAATTTCATGCAGTCAGATGTGATGTTGAGAAAAGGAGCTTGCAAGGAAGTTCGATTTACCAAGAAAACTGTAAGTCATTTCTGGCCACTTTTCCTAAACTTCTAGTTATCTGAAATAGTAAGGTGGCATTGCTCCATGGAAAAATTGTATAGATAGCCCAGAATAATATGTATGCATTTATGTAGCAGTGCAAATCTATCCCGTTAAAATCTCGTTCTATACTGCTTTTTTCAGGAACTAAAAGATTTGAAAATGAAAGCAGATTCTGTGAAAAGATTGATGGAGCGTGGTTACCGGGTGAAGGTATTTCCCACCGCTAAAATCTCACTTTTGTTCATTCTTGTGATTTCTGGAACACATCTCTGGACTGCCTGCTATTTTTCTTCTAGATTAATCATCTGGTGTTGGTGGTCTGGTCCCTTAATCTAATTGATAGCACCGTCACCATTATTCTCATTTATAGTTTGTATTAATAAATTTGATTCAGTGTGTGGCTCTGCCTTCGGCAAGGAAGTATGAGGAGCAAGAGGATTTAGGAGCATTGTTATCCAATCTCACTGATTTGGTATGATGCATCTCTGTTTCATGTTTCCCCTGGTACTCTATCAATGTCATGTGATAAACTCTTTCTTGTGGGCATTCATCTACAGCTTGAAGACACAGTTGTGGAAAGTGGACCATTGTTGGAGAGAAAACAGGCGTACATTATAGTTAGACATATCAAATTTGGTCCATCCAAGAAAGGAACAAAAAAGATCAAGGATGCATATGCCCCTTCTTCAACTCACACTTCTGATACATCTATAGAAGATCCTGCTGAAACCGAAACTGAAATGGAAGATGAAATCCTTTTGAATAAGGATTATGTTCCGGATACAGGCATGCTGGACAATCGTTCCCCTTGGGCAGTAAAAGATCCAGCGAGTAATACTGTTGGTGTTTCCAATATTCCTAATACTAATGATGCAAATAGACATAGCATGGATCGAGCTATTGCAGGAAGAGCTTCCAGCTTGACCTCCAATGCTCCGAAGTTCCATGATCCCAGACAAAGGCATGCTCCAGAAACAGCAGAGATGGAGGTTTCAGCTGGTATACCAGAGCCCACAACTTTTGAAAATAGGTATAAAAGAAGTGAACCAGCAAACAACCGTTTGAGATCTACATCAGTGGATAGTAATAGATCTCAAGAGGGAGGCTCTTTCAGGTTTGAACCACAATCTTCAAGAAGTCGACAAAGATCTGATTTTTGGCGAGAACCTTCTTCACCTTCTGCTCCAGGTAATGAAGCACCTGGGTTTGGTGTATTTAGCTCTCCAAGGGGAGGTGGGCAGTCAGAAGCTAATAACAGCAGCAACAACAATGTAGGAAACCGTTATGGCGCTACCCGGAGGTATTAGAACTGAATTCAAACCCTCTTGAGGCCTCAAATGGTACCAGGCCCTGATGATGATGATGAAGGAAGGGGATTTGTGATGTCTTGGTGAGGTGGCAGTGGTCAGTGAGCCTTGAGGTCAGTTTGTAGAGTGCCATATGCAAGGAATAACTTAGCATCGGAAAATAACATCCTTGGCACAAGCACTTCTAGTTCTACAGGATGCCAAAGTTGGAGAGTCCAAACAATTGATTGACTGACAATTCATCTCTAGTTTCACTAGCAGTTTTAGTACAAAAAGCCAAATTTTATTGCTCTGATGTTTACTGGGTTATATACGTATTGCTAAGTTACTTTTGATGGATCATACAGTTGCGGAATAGATGGTGAGGAATGAGGATGTATTCCACATGGCTTGTGTAGATGCATCTTTCCAGCTTGATATTCTTCTCAGGTTATTAGCTCGAGTAGACAAGGTTAAGGTCTCAATGGCTTTTGTTTCTCCATACCAACAATCTTAATGCAGAAACCGCTACAGCGTACAAGTATGAGGATGGTTTGGGTAGTTTTGGGAAGCTGGATTGTTGATCTTTGATGTATATCAAGTATATTGCCTAGACACCAGTGGGATCAGTTACGGTATCAACACTCCTTGTGTTGTTATTGTAACAACACTAGCCTCCAACCAATAGGAATCTAGGATTGTGATGGCTTTTTATGAACTGAGTTGACCTAGTGTAAAATCAAAGCAGGGGTATAATTGTCATTATGAAAAATATATTTAAATAATAAAAAATAAAAAAATAAAAAATATTTTTTTATTTTCGGCCCAAAATTTTGGTCGCCGGAATTCGGCCATCGGTCGCCGGAATCTGGTCGCCGGTCAGCGGAATATGCTTTTTTGTCGCCGGAATATGCTATTTTGTCATCGGAATATGCTCACCGTCGTCGGAATATGCTTACCGACGTCGGAATATGCTTACCGGCATCGGAATCTAGTCACCGGGGCCGGAATATGCTTATCGGCGCCGGAATCCGGTCACTAACGGTCATCGGAGTTTGGTCAACGGTCTTCGTTGACCGGTCAACGGTCAACGACCACCGGATGTATGGTCTACATTTTGAGATTTATGGTTTGGTTTCTCACATTTTTGTATGCCTTTTGTGGTTCGCTTTATCGCGTTTGTGGTTTGCATTACGAAGTTCCTGGTTTGCTTTATCGTGTTTGTGGTTTGCATTGAGAAGTTTCTGGTTTGCTTTCAAAAACTTTGTGGTTTGCATTGTGGGGTTTTTGGTTTGTTTTAGGAGATTTGTGGTATGCATTAGGAGGTTTTTGGTTTGTTTTTGTGGTTTGCTTTAACGTGTTTGTGGTTTGCATTATGAGGTTTCTGGTGTGTTTTTGAAAATTCTGTGGTTTGCTTTGTGAGGTTTCTGGTTTGTTTTAATAGATTTTTGGTCTGCATTAGGATGTTTCTGGTTTGTTTGTGTGGTTTGCTTTATCGTGTTTGTGGTTTGGATTATGAGGTTTCTGGTGTGTTTTTGAAAATTCTGTGGTTTGCTTTATGAGGTTTCCGGTATGTTTTAGAGCATTTGCGGTGTCGTTTAGGAGGTTTCCGGTATGCTTTTGTGGTTTGTTTTATCGCATTTGTGGTTTGTATTAGGAGGTTTCTGATGTGCTTATAAAATATTTGTGGTTTGCTTTCTAACTTTTCTGATTTGTTTTAGGTGATTTATCGTATGTATTGAGAAGTTTCTAGTGTGCTTATGAAATGATAACTAACAAAAGAATGCAAAACTATTACAAAGCTACAACCCCATTTAGAATCACAAACCAATAATTGTAACAAAGCTCTTCCATGTTGAACTACTCATAATTGAATAACTTAAATCACAATCCAATCACAAGACTCCACCCAGCCATCTCACGAATTTTACAACTTGGAATTATCTTTTTTGCAACATAAACAGACATCTCAACTTTGTTCTTGGAGATGACCACACAACCAAACTCATAACCAACTAAAGATCACCCAAAAAATACCACATGCAAGTCGACTACAAAATCAGACCATGCTCATGTCATATCTGATTCAGTTGACACACCTGTACAAAGGGGCAATCCAATCTCTGCTTCCAAGTTCAGAAGCTTGAATCCTAATTCACTTTAGCCATTACTCCACTGCTTCCTCCCTCACTTCGTTGCGGTCTCTCCTGCAGCTTCACCGGGACCTCTCCAACATCAAAATTCTCCATCTACTGCTGAAATTAGCGTCATCTTTTGCATGTAGGGTTCAGATCGGTTGTTATACATATCAATCTCAAGCTGAAAAGCAAAAGCAAAAGAGGGCAGAGCCATCAATATCCACTCTCAAGCTCACAATATGTTCTGATCCCGCCTGTGCCGACGGAGATGAGAATTAGGGCTGGGTAGAATCCAGATCCTTGATGTTCTCGAGTACCATAGTGGGCCAAAGTGCAGAATAAAGAACGAGGCGAGATTTGGCTGCAATTGAAAGAGGAGGATTGGGGCCTCCGGCGTCGGAGTCGGTAACTGCATTTTCGGCGGCGGCGAAAACATACGAACAGTGGGGAAACATACGAACAGTGGGGAAATAACACCGCCGTCGGTCGTGAGGTTCGTGTAGCGCCAGGCCTTCCACGTCAGCAACGTCGCCGTCGCGATCCACAGGCGAAGCGCTTGCTGTTCTTGCGAGACCACGTGGAGAGGTTAGAAGGTTCAGATTGGACGGCGTCGGCACCGGGGAGAGTATTGGAGGAGAAAAAGCCGATGAGGAAGAAAGATACACGCGAGGAGGAGATCCAGAGACGGCTGCAGCTGGATATTAATTTTTTTTATTTGTTAGATATTGTGTTAATGGACCCTTTTACCCTTGTTGTTACTATAACAACAAAAGAGGTGTTGTTATAGTATCCGGAGCCGACACCAGTAATGTGCCATCTGAATACGAGTTGAGTAATTATTTCTTTGTTACTCAACTAAAGGGGTTAATTGCATAGTTGGTCACTGAGATTACTCAAATTTGGTCACTCGAAATATTTAAATCCATTGGTGGTACTTCAGTTTACTGAAACAGTTCACGTTTGGTCACTCTCCGTCCAACTCCGTTAACTTTGACTGATATGGCAATCAACTCTCAAAGTTGACCATTAACTTAGTGACGTGAAAATTAAAAAATAATAAATAAAATAAATTTAATCTATTTTAATGTCCAACTCATTTTTACCATAAAATAAAAAATTATAATTATTAATTATTATCAAATTAAAAGAGTCACCCGACACCACTTCCCTCCCCCGAAATCACTTCTTCTCCGCTCTTCCTCCACCAATTCCCTCCGCCATGCAATCTTAAAGATCATTGCGAACCCTGGATCCTTCACCCCAAATCAAATCTGCGATGAGATCCATAACCGTCGTTCTCAGAAGGCGGCGACGCGTGGTATATTTTTACGGTTCCAATGCAGTTTCTTTGCACCTTGAATTGGGTTTGAGAACTTGCCAAATCCCATTAGGACTCTATTAAGTACATTGCTTCTTACCCGCTCCAGCACTTCAAAAGGTGGAGTTGTGCACTTGTGCTGCACTCTGCAGATTTCTCCTTGCGAGCTTGAGATTCGTCATGAAATCGTTCGTCGACAAACTATTCCCCTGCTTCTCTCCTGGTGAGCGGCAGACTATCTGGGATCGGCTGCCGGAAGAGTTATGGACGAACATCTTTGGTAGACTGCCATATAGATCCTTGTTGCAGTGCCTCTTGGTCCAAAAGTCTTGGCTTCGTCTCATTACAAGTCCCCACTTCGTTTCCGCTCACCTCACCAGAATACTGGGAACTCCGACGGTCGGCGGCAACCCCTAGCGGAGAAGTGATTGCGGGGAAGGGATGTGGTGTGGGACGGCTCTTTTAATTTCATAATTAATAATTATATTTATTTATTTTATAGTAAAAATGAGTTGGACATTAAAATAGATTAAACTTTATTTTATTTATTATTTCTTAATTGCCACGTCACTAAGTTAACGGTCAACTTTGAGAGTTGACTGCCACATCAGACAAAGTTAACGGAGTTGGACGGAGAGTGACCAAATGTGAGGTTTCAGTAAACTGAAGTACAACCAATGGATTTAAATATTTCGAGTGACAAAACTTGAACGTTTTTTGTAATCTCAGTGACCAACCATGCAATTAACCCTCAACTAAAGTCAACACAGCCTTTTTTTTCCTTTCCCTCGTTGTGATCTCCCCCTGCTATCGAATTCAACATATAGAGACTACTACGGGTCAGTCCGTCATCCGTGGTCTTCTTACCAATTTTGACCTTATTAACGCACGTCACAACAACAAAAAAACACAACGATGAACAAGAACTCTGCCATACATCTTTGTTATTCGAGGTAACTGTAACACCCTGAGTCAACTTAGCTAAGGAAATGAGGTAGAAGAAGAAGAATTGCAGAGGAAATTTGTATTTGTATTTCTCATGATTGCAACAACCCACAATGGATTATGGATACCTAATATAATACCTTAAGTATACTTTCTCGGGTTGACAACTGTCAACCACCAGTTCATCTACACTATTACAAAGAACTCCCTTATTTTCTAATCCTTTACATTTAAGACCAACTATTACAAGTTCCACTCCTTCGGAATAGACTTGGCCTCAAGTTTGAAAATTTGGAAATCTCTTCTTCAATTCAGCTATAAACTCTCAAGTAGCATCTTCCTCCCGCAGATGAGACCACTCCACCAAAAGTTAGGTAACAACCTTGTTGTTCTGAGCAACCACTCTCCTAGCAAGCACTGCAACTGGTTCTAGTTTAAGATTTCCACTTTGATCCATCTCTGGCAATGTTGGTTGAGCTTTAACCTAGGATCCTCTAACCTATTTGAGTTGTGACACATGGAACACATTATGGAAGTCGCAATTTATATGCTACCGCACCAACTGTTTGTAACACCATAAAAGGTCTCTAGAACTTAGGAGCTAATTTTTGGTTAGCCCTTTGTTCCACAGAAATTTGTCTACAGGGTATGAGTTTCAAATACACCCAATCACTTTCCTTGAACACCCTCTCCGTTATATGCTTGTCTGCATTTGTTTTCGACAATTCGGTGCTCTAGCCAGGTTCCACCGTAGGAGCCCAACCAATCTCGGCTGCTCTCCAAGTTTGTCTGCTACTGTTGGGTGGGATATGATTCATCCGCTCTTGGTCATGAGGGAGAGATGATTGTTTGCAAAAGAATTACAAAAGCTTGGTGCAATGCACGTCAACGTTGAAAAGGGAGACCAATAAATGACAACTCCTAATCGTAAGAAAGAATAAAGAGCACCTTCGAGAGTTATTGTGCTTGTTTGTTGTTTAGAATCCCTCGGTGCACACCTTGAATGTTCGGCCTAAGGTATTAAGTATGGTCCTCACTCGAGACTTTGTGCTTGCACAATAAGATGATAGTAACGTTCATTCATCTCCGTCTACTCTTCTTTATGCAATGAAGAACTAGAGTGCATTCCCCATTGATTTGTCTATCATGTTACATTAGGTTTGAGTAGGTTTGCTTGGGTACAAGCAAACACCTAAGTGTGAGGGAGTTTGATAACACCTAAATTGGTGTTATTTATCCTTCATATTGAGGTTTGTTTCGTGCCAATTCATGTACATAATTGCTTGAATATCGTCGATTGCATCCCTATGTCCTTCCTATTTGAATTCGATGTTATTTTAGGATATTTTAGACGATACATGTGAATTAGGTATAAACAAGGTCACAAGTGTAGCAAGGGGGCAGAAGAATGAAGATTGTGGCCTAGAAGTGAAGATCACGGCCGAGATCATGGCCTGCAAAGTCAAGCTGAAGAGAGCGGCCGTGAATTGGTGGGCTCAGGACGCAAACTTCATGAAGGAGCCGAGGAGAAATAGAATGTTTCCTCAATCGGATCACGACCGTAGTGCATTTCGACCACGAGGAAGATCACGATCGCGCCTCGTGGATCGCGACCGTGAAGTCTGTTAGAAACCCAATTTAGGTGGGTTTCTCTATTTATTTATGGTAGGATAATTATCGTTATAGTTAGTAGAGATTTAGTAGAATTAAATTATTGGTTAGGGTTTATCGGTATTTTCCTATAAATATGTAATCTCCATTTCATTATGAACCAATCAAGGAAAATATTAAGAAAAGTATCTCTCCCAAATCTCTTCCAAAACCCTCTCAAATCTTGTCTATCTCTCCCCAAGGCCGCCGACCTATTCTTCTTAAATCTCCCCAATTCTGTTCTCCAATCCCTAAATCTCCAAATCTATTTTTAAATCCCTAATTTCTTATCCTAAACCCTAAATTCCTCTCTGTTACGTATAAGCGTGGGTGCCGAAGATCAGTCGCTAGAAGCCCTAAGAAGTGGGTTTCTAACAGTGGTATCAAAGCCCAGTTGCAGGTACTCGTACCAAACACATGTCGATATTTGAAGGGCTCTCACTTAGAGAACTAACCATGGTTCTTAGAATGAAGTTGGAGGCTGCGAGAATGGAGATGTGTCCAATCCCACCTCCAACCGCAACCGTAATCAAACCGTTGGTCGCTGAAACGGATTTTGAAGATTGGTTGGAACAACCGGCGTTCCCAATTGAGTAAGAGCAAGGGGAAACCACCACCGCTGATAAGACCGAGAAAGAAGCTGTTGCAACGGCTGTCCTCTCTGCGACATCACCGTCAACAAGAGTTCCTTCACCCATCGAGACAAAGACAGAAGTTGGCGAGTCTCGGGAGGCGGAGCCGCGTATCGCGAAAGAATCTCCAACACCACCAGTCGGCGTGATGAAGATCATGGGGGGGAGCAGGCCTAACCTTGTTGTTGTGGAAACAGCGGATCTTGTTGTCCCTGTTGTTGTTCCAAGCAAGGAGAGGGCATTTATTTTTGGAGAGCACAATGCTAAAGTTGAAGGGAGGAGGTTAATGCCAAGCTGATGACTCGATATATACACATGTTTTGTCCACCATTCTTATACCGTATGAGTCTCATTTCTGGTGTTTTAGGCTGATTTCACGATAGGTTGTTCTTGCTTGTGATATTTCAGGTCCTAGTACGTGAAGGAAGGTTTGGGCACGAGTTCGGGGTCGATTGGACGAATTTGGGACGTTTGACGAAAAGCTGAGGAAACCACACGGGCTTACCTAAATTCCACACGGCCGTGTGGAACTCCTTTGCGCGGGCAAAGCTACATTGGCCGTGTAAGGGCCCTTTTTGGCTGTGTGGGATTTCCAGAGAGTTCACACGGGAAGACCTAAATTCCACACGATCGTGGTTTTGGCCATGAAGCGTACCTGGAGTCACTAAATCGAACGCGGCGTTTTGGAGAGCCACACGGGCAGCTGGGGACTTCACACGGCCGTGTGATCGGGCATAACTGTTTTTTTAACCCAATTCCGGGTCTTTGAAGAGGGGGACGATTTTCCAGAGCAAAAATAGAGTCCTAGAGAGAGAAAAGTGCGAAGAACAAACCCTAGGAGTGATTTTGGAGCTGGTTTCATCAATCAAGCTTGGATTTCATCCTTGGAGTGAAGATTAACATCCCAGAGCATATTCTTCCCATTGATATGAGTATGACTATTTTGTATTGTGTTTTCCTCTCTCTCTCTCTCTCTCTCTCTCTCTCTATGGAGTATAACTCTCTCTCTCTCACTTGGGTATGAAGAACCCTAGTTCCATGTGTTAGGGATATTGATTGTAATGACTTTTGGATTGGTATATTGTGCGATTATAATCGATTGATGCGTGATTCATTGAGTCAATTGAAGGCTGATCAACTTTTCTTGATTTATGCTGCAACGTGAGATAGGTAGAATATGATTAGGTTGTTAGAGCTTCTTCAATCGGTAGTAGTGTATCGATTATACGAGAGTTAGTCGATTCACTGCTTTGTAATGGAATCCAATTCCAGTAGTGGAGTTCTGTGTTAATTGCCTCAACGTTTTATCCCGGTGAAGACTAGTCGTCTGTCGGGTAGTTTGTCTGAGAGGGCTTGGTCAGCTTAAGAGATTCCAAGCTATTATCGGATCTTCGGCAGTTTAATCAACAGTAAATCAACCAAAGGAAATTACAATTTTGACCTAACTAAGGAGCTAGGGGACTCATTCCCGAGTGACTCTTCCCTTGTTTAAGAACTTCGAACCATTTCCTACTTTCTTACTGCTTTTGTTTCAATCACTCTCACTACACTTACTCCCACTAGATAACAGGTAGTCACAGAGTAGGCAGTAGATAGACCCCGGGTTGATAAATTGAACTTGCCACTATTCTGCATTTTCATTCTGCGTGTCAAGTTTTAGCGTGTCAAGTTTTTGGCGCCGTTGCCGGGGACCTCTAGTTTATTGTAGAAACGTGAAAGTCTGTTACTTTAGCATTTAATTTTATGCATCCTATCTTTTGCACCCTTGCTTTTCACTTGGGTATTTTGTTTTTGTTGGTGCAGATCTGATACATGGATCCTCATGGCTTCTCCAACCATTGGGGGTATCCACCACCACCCGAGTGGTATTACCCCGAGACTTCTTGGAGCAACCAAGGAGGAGAAGACTGCGGAGTCAGGTTTCAGTACCAACCCTCCTACTACGAAGAACAATCAGACCCCTGGGTATTTCAAGAACAATCTCATTATCAAGAAGCATTCCTCCCACAACTAGAAGGGCCATCAGATCTTGATTTAGCCACAGCCCTCATGGGCCATCCGGCAGAGCCATGCTACACTCCACAGCCAGATCCAAACTATCACTTGAGGCTTCTCGTGGAGCAGATTGCTCGAGTACCTGAGAGATCCTTTCCCGAGATGGATCCTCATATCCAGGCCATTGCCCAAACTGACTTCTCCTTTCCCTGTGAAACAGAGGAGACCCTTCGGAGCATCAAGAAGCAATTAGTGGTCATTGAGAAAGCTTATGCACAGTTTTCTCAAGACAACCTTTATGCTATCGTACAAGTAGAGGAGGAGGAATAAGAAGGCAATCATGAGGATGTTGAGGAGCATACAGAGGTTGTCGCAGAAAGCTCCTATGATAATCATGATCAAGTGTATCCACTGGTGGTAGATCACAAATTTTCCCATTTCCGCTCTGACATGTTGGGCCCGGGCGAGGAGATGGAAGATGATCTCATTGAAGAAATTACATGGCGACTTGCTCTCCAATCTGTGCTAGAACAAGAAGAAGAGCGAGAAAGGGTGAGGGAAGAAGTTGTGGAGGATGAGGAAGAAAGCAAAGAAGAGGAAGTTCTTGATCTTTTCCAAGGGGAGAGACCACATTGTGATGAAGGAAGGGGGGTTGAAGAAGCAAGTGGTGTATAGGCCGAGGATGAAGTAGAGGTGGAAGAGGCATGCACCAGCCATGAGTTACATGTGATATCTCCACCAAACTTCGAGGAGCTGCTTGGCAAGGACCCATTTGCAGTGTCTCTTTGCCAGACCAAGACCAAATCAACATAGATCCTTCTTGGTGGATGCGATGGTGGTCAATCGATGGTATCTTATCTGTTTGGGGCAACGAGACAAGAGAAGATGCGAAGGAGAGGTCTCGAGAGTGGAGACTTCATCTTCCTCAAGGCCATGAGCCATCTTCGTCACCTATCACATCCCCTGCTCGTGACTTGAGACTCCACCTCATTAATGAGAACCTCAATTTCTAAGAGGTTTTGTGGTGGACCAAGACTTAAGAGCCACCGTCCGGCTCATGACGTAAAAGAAGCGCTTGTTGGGAGGCAACCCCACCACGGTTTGTTTTTATTTTGTTTGTTTTCGGTTTCCACTTGGAACTTTGGTTTTTATCACCCAGTGTGTTTTGATGACTCTAGCTTTGTGGACTATTCCATCGTTCTGTCTGTCCCTGATGACTGGTCCATTTCCAGTCCCCCGTCAGTCTGTTTTCCCGGTAACATCGTTCCCCTTATCTTTCCCTCTGCTCCGTGTGTGTGTGTGTGTGTGTGTGTGTGTGTGTGTGTGTGTGTGTGTGTGTGTGTGTGTGTGTGTGTGCAGGGGGTGTTGATCTATTTTTGACTGCTAGATGAGTTTGTGTGCTTGGAGCCTAGTCCACTGTCCAATTTGATGAATTGAGGGCTCCAAGTATTGTTCCCTACAATACCCTGCTCAGTATGCTTTGAATTGACAGCCTTTATGGTAATATGCAACCTAGGGAGGTAGTTGTAGCACTATGAAGGATGTTGAAGTATAAGATTTTTCCTATCTATTTCTCTGCTGTGTCGGTTGATTTTGTGAACCAGTGGATTTAGGACCGTTGATTCATGTGATATTGATGACTCCTCTTATGTTGTGTTGTGGACTCGTGTATCGAAAAAGGTTCTCAAGTGTGAAATGAAAAAGTAGTTGGTCCTCCATGTCAAAAATTTGAAATTTTAATACATGGGGTAAGCCCAACGTGTGGCACCGCTCATTGCACAAAATCGGGTTTTGGAAGAGATTTTAGTGATCCTTGGTGGGGTAGGCCTACAAGGTGAAGCTAAGTTGTCTCTAGTACGAGTAAAATTTTCACCGTTTGAACGGTTTGCCTACTCGAGGATGTGTTTTTAAGGGCACGGATAGAGCTTCCGACACCCCTTAATTTCATTGACCCTCCACACGAAGTGAGGAATAAGATTTAAAAGAAGTACTCTGGCAAGCGACGGATGTAAAGAAATTGCTCTTGCTCACCCAATAAGGGCAGACCACGCATAGAAACTGCAGTTGGAACTCCAGTAAAGTAAAACAAAAGAAAAAGGAACGAATAATAAGAAGAAGGGGTTCCAACAAGTGAGATGAAATGAAAGAGCACCCGATACAATGTGTCATTGGTTGTTGAATTGTGAGTCTCCTTATCCATGAATTGGTTGTCTTAGTTCCACTACTTCTCATGATCCTGGCTTGAGTCTAGTACTCGCATTGAGAGAGATAGGGGATGTCTTAGAAGAACAGTTGACCTCCTTAACTGCTAATTGATCTAGGAAATCCTTTGCCAACGATCGGGGTTGCATGTTGCTATAGAGGTATGGAGAGCTGCATTGGTTTGAGTCAGGTTTGCTCGAGGACAAGCAAACGGTTAAGTGTGGGAGAATTTGATGACTGGATATATACACATGTTTTTGTCCACCATTCTTATACCGTATGTCTCATTTCTGGTGTTTTAGGCCGATTTCACGCTAGGTTGTTCTTGTTTGTGATATTTCAGGTCCTAGTACGTGAAGGAAGGTTTGGGCACGAGTTCAGGGTCGATTGGACGAAGTTGGGACGTTTGAAGAAAAGCTGAGGAAACCACACGGGCTGACCTAAATTCCACACGACCGTGTGACTTGGCCGTGTAGAACCCCTTTGTGCGGGCAAAGCTACACTGGCCATGTGGGATTTCCAGAGAGTTCACACGGGCAGGCCTAAATTCCACACGACCATGTGGTTTTGGCGTGTAGCGTACCTGGAGTTACTAAATAAAACGTGGCATTATGGAGAGCCACACAGGCAGCTGAGGATTTCACACGACCATGTGGTCGGGCAAAACTGTTTTTTAACCCAATTTCGGGTCTTTGAAGAGGAGGACAATTGTCCAGAGCAAAAACATAGTCATAGAGAGAGAAAGTGCGAAGAACAAATCCTAGGAGTGATTTTGGAGCGGGGTTTCATCAATCAAGCTTAGATTTTATCCTTGGAGTGAAGATTATCATCCCAGAGCAGATTCTTCCCATTGATATGATTATGACTGCTTTGTATTATGTTTTCCTCTCTCTCTCTCTATGGAGTTGAACTCTCTCTCACTTTGGGTATGAAGAACCTATTTCCATGTGTTAGGGATATTGATTGTAATGACTTTTGGATTGCTATACTGTGTGATTATAATTGATTGATGCATGATTCATTGAGTCAATTGAAGTCTGATAAACTTTTCTTGATTTCTGCTGCAACCTGAGATAGATAGAATCTGATTAGGTTGTTAGAGCTTCTTCAATCGGTAGTAGTGAATCGATTATACGAGAGTTAGTCGATTCACTGCTTTGTACTGGAATCCGATTCTAGTAGTGGAGTTTTGTGTTAATTGCCTCAGCGTTCTATCCTGGTGAAGACTAGTCGTCTGTCGGGTAGTTTGTCTGAGAGGGCTTGGCCAGGTTAAGAGATTCCAAGCTACTATCGGATCTTTCAAAGTTTAATCAACAGTAAATCAACCAAAGAAAATTAAAATTTTGACCTAACTAAGGAGCTAGGGGGACTCATTCCCGAGTGACTCTTCCCTGGCTTAAGAACTTCGAACCATTTCCTGCTTTCATACTGCTTTTGTTTGCAATCACTCTCACTACACTTAGTCCCCTAGATAACAAGTAGTCACGGAGTAGGCAGTAGATCTAGACCCCGGGTTGATAAATTGAACTTTCCACAAGCCGCCTTGCATTTTCATTCTGCGATTGCACTTGGTCGCAGTTTGGTGTTGCGTTTTAGCGTGTCATAAGCGGCCTTGCAAACTGGAGATTTCAAAAGAAAGAGTCTGCCAGAAGCTCGAGCACGCCGACGGCCGAACTCGACGGCGGCTAGGGTTCCCTAAGCAAAGCAGAGATGACGACGAGACGGTTGGAAGGTTCGCCAGAGTCGAGAATTCAGAGTGGATCTCAGCACTCAGCTGCGTTCTTCTCGTCGACGATGGCAAGGAAGAGCGAGCCGTAGTCGGACATCGGGGCCCCTACATCGTCTCAAGGACGTCGGGCTGGACTGCTGGAGTGGCGAAGAGTGCGGTGGGCATGACAATCGGCGGCGACACAATTAATTGCAACAAACAACGATGGGGCGGATTCAAGAAGGATTATCTTGGGCTCGAGATTGGCTCCCCGCCGCAAAATTGAAGTCTCGTCAGAGAGAAGAAACTTGCGAAGGGAGCAGCGATCTGCGATGGTTGGCTTAATCATGACGAGGTCAGAGAAGAAGCGCGGCACCGAAATCCTATGCCCGTCGCCGAAGAAGACATCATCGACGATGCGAATCGCGCAGTTGCCGCGATCTTCTCTGACCTCAGTGGAGACGAGAAGCGCCAAGCCGGACCTCCCTCCTAGCCTCTTGAAGAACTCGTCGTCTGAGATAGAACTGGGGTCGGCGGCTGAGTTGGGCTCGTCTACTGGCCGTCAGAAGGGTTGGTCACCGCCGGGAAAGGAAAGTGAGAAGAAGGTGGAAGGCGGCGGCACCGCTCTGTTTCCGTTCGAGCCGATGCATTTCCTTTCCTTCGACAAAACCCTACTCACCTTCTGTGAGCCAATGAGTGGCCTCGGGTGTGTTTTGTTGGGCCGTCCGATGGTTCAGGTCGTCGAGCCAAGCGAATCGAGGCGAGTGTGCTGATCAGCAAAATCTCGGATGTGTGCTGAGATCTGCTAGTCAAATGGTTGAGGATGATTACGGGCCGAGAAGTAAAAAGGAGTCTGTTATACTCTCCTTGGGCCGAGTTCTGATGGGCCAACTGGGTGGGCTAGAAGCAGCTCCGGGAGCAAGACAACTCGTCCCATGCCTCTTGAGAAAAGAAGGTGGGCCGACTCATATAGGGAGATTTGGGCCACCTATGGACTATTTTGTTTGGCTTCTTTTGCAGGAACAAAACTTGAAGGATGAAGGTTGTGGGCTTCTAAGGAAGTTTAGCCCAAACGCAATTAGAGAAGAATGGAGCAGAAAAGGGCTTGACATTGATTTGGGCCCCAATTCTGTATTTTAAGCATTTGTAGACCAAATTAAAGATGAAAAAAGAGAATCTTGGATTGTTTTCACCACCAAGCCTATGAAGGAATTTATGGAGCACAAGGAAAAACAGTTCTCCGACTCTTATTTCGTGGACTTTGAAAGAGAGAAGGAAGAATTGTCTAGCTACGGAGGACGTGACATGTGTCATGAGGGCGGAGAAGAGTTTATTCAAGGACTCGAGCGCAATTGGGAACGAAGAAAGCGGAAAGTCAAGAAGGCGAAAGTCAACTACGACCTTGAGGGCAAGGTTGTTTTCAAGAGGAGGAGATTGTTAGAAACCCAATTTTGGTGGGTTTCTCTATTTATTTATGGTAGGAAAATTATCATTATTGTTAGCAGAGATTTAGTAGAATTATTTTATTGGTTAGGGTTTACCGGTATTTTCCTATAAATATGTAATCTCCGTTTCATTATGAACCAATCAAGGAAAATATTAAGAAAAGTATCTCTCTCAAATCTCTCTCAAACCCCTCTCAACTCTCGTCTATCTCTCTCCCAAGTCAGCCCGCGATCTTCTCACTCCCGAAGGCCAAAATGAATGTGTTGCAAGATCGCGCCCTCGCCATAGAAAATCCCGCCCGCGATCTCTACCCTGCCTGGCCGCGAACTTCTCCGTCCTTTGATGCCTATAAATAGAAGACTCATTTCTCCCATTCCAGTGAGTTGATTTTAAGAGAAGAATTTTTGGTTTTAGAGAGTGAGAAGAGAGAGAAGCTTAAGCAAGGAGAAGGATCTAGAAGAGAGGAGGCATCTTCCTCAACCTCCAGTCTTCTCTAATTTCTTCTATGTATCTTCTTCCCTCTATTAAGTAGTCCTCTAAGGTACTAGAGGTTTTTGGGAATATCTTCCAGAGAAAAAAGGAGATCTTAGCTCGCCTTACTAAGCTGGAAATGATAAACCAATAGCAACCTTCAGACCAAAAATTGCAGGAGGAAGATGCAGTTCGCCAGTGGATGGAAACTACTTTGTGGGAAGAAGAGGTGCTCTGGATCCAAAGTCAACAGCCAAATGGAATGTGGATGGGGATCGCAAAACTCGATTTTTCCATCTATATACTCTTGCTAGGCGTCAGCATAATGGATTTCTGGTCCTGATTAGCTACAAGTTCTTGTGTGTGAGTCTTATGTGAACTTATATAAAAAAAAGAGCCCCATAGTCACGACCGTATCCAAGGAAACTTTTTGGAACTGGATACACAAGAATTAGAGGCACTAATCAAAGAGTTGACATAATGGGAGTTGGTGTGTGCGGTGAAAGATATGGGGGGGCTGAAAGCTCCAAGAAAAAATGGCTATCGGGCAGTGTTCTTCCAGAAATGTTGGCACAAGATAGAGAAAGATCTGTTCACTTTTGCACTCTTCTTCTTAATAATCCTGATAACATTAGACAAATCAACGCGGCTCTTATTACCCTGACAATTAAAGTTGCTCATCTTGAGACTATTAGCCAGTTTAGACCGATTAGCCTATCTAATGTTGATTATAGAGTTATTTCTAAATGTTTGGCTAATAGACTTAAGGGGTTCATGCACAAGCTGGTCCACCCATTCATACCAGTTCTGTCGCAGGCCGCCACATAACTAGCAACATTATTATTTTGCAGGAAGCGGTGCACGCAATGGAACAAAAACAAAAGGTGTCAAGGGACATATGATTCTCAAAGTGGACTTGGCCAAGGCGTATGATCGTGTCTGCTAGCACTTCATTGTAGACACCCTGATTGAGGTTGGGCTACCTCAATATTTTATCAGAGTAGTGATGGATTGTGTGACAACAACCTCCATGCAAATACTGCAGAATGGTTCCTACACGAGCAAGTTCATGCCTATCTGAGGCCTAAGACAGGGATGTCCCCTCTCACCCCTATCTTTTTACTCTTTGTATGGAGATACTCAGTCATATTATTATGGGTAAAGTGAGGGAGGGTAAATGGAAGCCCTTCAAAATATCGAAAGAAGGACCTTAACTCTCTCACCTTTTCTTTTCTTTGCAGACGATCTTATCATGTTTGGGGAGGCGACGAAAGCTCAAGGAAAGACAGTGATGGACTCCCTCTCGACATTCTGCAAGGCCTCTGGAGAGTTAGTTAGTCGGGAGAAGTCCAGACTCTACATCTCCCCCAACACTGGCAGAGTTGTAACGCAAGAGATTGTAGGGGAGATGGGTATTCAAAAGATTGAGAAGATTGTAGGGGTGATTGAAAAGATTAAGCAAAAGCTTTCAGGATGGAAGATGAAGCACTTGTCACTAGCAGGGAGGATCACTCTAGCCCTTTCGGTGTTGAATGCAATACCGTCATATGTGATGATGCTAAGATTCCTGCTTCTGTCTGTGAGACCATTGACAAGTTAATACGCAACTTTGTATGGGGAGCTTGGGATGGAAAGCAGAAGGCTCATCTTATCTCGTGGGAGCATATATGCAAGCCAAAGAACTTGGGTGGCCTGGTCCTCTGCTCGACTAGGGAGCTTAATAAAGCTGATTTGATGTAGCTAGTCTGGACTTTCCCCGAGGAGCGATGGGTCCAAGTGATGCCACATAAATACTTGAAAACTAAGGATGGTGGCATGCAACAGCTGAAAGGTTAAAGGAAGTCGCCTCTTTGGCGAGCTATGCAGGAGGTGTGGCCTCTTATGATACAGGGGGCAGCTTGGAGCTTTGGGAGTGGAAAGGACACGAGTTTTTGGGGTGATGTTTGGCTGGGTGGAGGCGTTGCCCTAAAGGATTTCCAGTCCGAGAGCTCGAATCAAGCTGATGAAAGCTTGATTGTGGCGGACATGGTTGATAGCGAGGGAAGGTGGGATTGGAGCAAGATTGAGCACTTAACATCTCATGAGATGCGTATGCAGGTTGCAGGTACAACACCGCCCTGCCCTGTAGTGAGGATAGAGAGGACCGAAGGATCTGCGCGTTGGAGGCGGATGATCGGTTTTGAGTTAAGACAGCTTATGCGCTGGTTGTAGGTTTTATTTGTTGATGATGATGAGCAGAGTTGGTGGAAGTCGATATGGAAATGGAAAGGTCCTAGTCGGATGAGACACTTTCTCTGGATCGCTCGCGTACCAAAGCAAGCAGATTGATGACTAACGAGGAACGAAAGAGGCGGAAGCTCACGAAGAATCCATGTGTTGAGAGACTGCAGAATGGCGATGAACACAACACATGGAAGGATCTGATTCCAAGGGCAGGGCGATGCACCAACGATTCTTCAGTTTGCCATTACAAAGATGGTTGGAGGAATATTTAAGGGATTGGGTTGTTGGATTATATGGAAATTTGTCGTAATGAACTTATTTTTGCATCTAAACAAACGTCGGTGACGGCCTTGGTGACGCGTGTTCATAGTTGGACAGAGACGGTGGCAAAGTCATTTCAAAGTTCTGCTGACTACTCAAGTGGAAGCGTTGCTGAGCTAGCAGCCGGCGAAGGAGGGATGGGTTACAGACACAGTTAATACCGACGGATCAGTGCTCAATCCCGGCTCGGGCAGGGGGTCTTGCCCGGGACCAAAGGGGAAGGAATCTGGGTGGCGGCCCAGCTACTACAGAGTCAGGTCAATGAGGCCCGGAGCTTGACGGACAGCTTATGCGAAGTCAGCATAGTTCACGTTTATAGGGAGCAAAATCATGTTTTCTAGCAAATAAGGGTCATTTGATCCTGATAGGAAGCTCCCTCCATTTGTAATCAGGTAGGTGGAGCCTTTGTTGTCATTTCATTTTGGTTAAACCATGCATGACATTCTCGGTCGGAATTCAGGAAGCCCGAATGATTAATAATACTCCTTAGCGCCTGTTTTCACCCGAAAAACAAAACAAAAAATTCAAAATCCTTATAACAAAACTAAACTTGACTGATAACTTATAAACCAAGCCCTACTAATATAATATCCTCATAAATTAATTATCCCTATTTAACAAATATACAATATTTATAATAAAAATGATATTGGCGGGTTTCTATAAAAAAAAAACAATTAATAATAATATAACGAAAAACATCCACCAGGGTGCACAAGGGATTTGTTTGAATATAACAAGAGTTGTGCACAGGCAGAGATAAAATTAATTAGCCTGGCAAAACAACAACCCTCCCTGCCTGGATTTTCTCATTTATGGTGAAAGATTTCGGAACTGCACAAACATGCAACTATGTTGTTACACATCAAAACATCCACCTAGGAGAAGAGTGAACAGTAACAGCAGGACCTTGTGGCTTTCTCTGCCTAACTGGCGGCTCTGCACTGCTTCTATTCTTCATAACCGAGGACACTGTAGGGCTAAAGTAGTCATTACTCCTCTGGGAAGTCGCCCCTTGAGACGACATCTTCCTTCCATGAATAAAGCTCCTTTGCTGCTCTAGCATTGTCCTACGAGGCATTGGTTTCCTTTGCACAGTTGTTGTCCATCTATTGTAGCTCACACAACTCTGACTCCTCCCAACTTGCTGAAACTTACCTTCTCGAGGACTCGTGTAATTCCGACTCTCTGCAGTCTCTGCTGAGTACATTGTAGTTTCTCCCTCACTACTATATCCTGTATTACTATTGTTATTATTATGCAATTCCGGGCCCTCCACAGGAGAGGAACTCGACTGAACTTCACTCTTTCCCCCATTCACCGAACCTGTAGATGAGATCTCAGCTTCAGGACTACAATGTCCGTTTGGAGAAGATTGACCAACATAGCTCTTCTCATCACAGTTACTAGGCAGCAACTTTCTGTCAGCTTTGGCAATCTTGGGAGGGAAATTAATATCAAGAAGCTGTTTGTGCCCAGTTTCTTTCTTTCGAACAGGAAAGGCAGTCAGCCTTGCTGATTCATATATTTCAGGTGTAGGGATTCCCTGCACATGTGCAGCAGTAGCATTGGGATCAGAAGAAGTGTTGGTGTTTTCTTCATTGCCATTGCCAGTGCTTGCTGCGGCCACGTTTTTGGATGATGATGATGATGCTACTGCTGGAGTTTTATCCTGCTCAGCTTCTGGAGACTTGAAGACTTGGCGAAGTGAGAAAGATGTACATGAATGCTCACTCTTCTGGCCAGCAGACATCAATTTGATAATGGGCAGCTTCGGTTTGGTTAGCTCGTCCAAGCTTCCTTCCCAATGTTGGTTCAACCAATCGCATATGATGGGAATGGGGATACCAAATTGCTTAGGAGAATCTCTCTTGTTGCATGATGATGATGACGAAGATGAAGTTGAAGAAGATTTGTTAGTGTTTGGAGATGTGGCCAATTTCATGGGGTCGCATATCATGAACGAAAGGTTGCCCTGTGCATCAAACCCAGCAGAACCAGTGCGCCACGTTATGCCATCAGTGGAGAGTTTTACCAAGTTATCAGTAGCAATGACGACTTTTCCCTCGCCAACAGATAACTCTTCTTTCTCCAAGTAACCCAGGAAGTAAACGACGCTGCCTAGATCTAGGTTTGGTTTAGGACAGGTCTTCAAGAAATGAGGCTGGTGCTGCTGCAGCTGCCCTTGGCCGTTGGAGTCTCCATCCGCCGCAGCATCTAAACCAACTATGGTAAGGTCCAACACAGAACTTGTGATGAAAAACCTGCAAAAAGGGAGGAAGACGAGAGAAGTAGATGGATGTATCAGTTAGACAGCAAGGAATACTAGTTTGACGCCTCTTTCCCTTTGCCAAAACCTAAAGCAACATGCATAATAACGACAGCAATAATGACAAAGGATAATCAAGTACGACTTGTGCTACTACAATGCATATTAACAAACACTATAATCCACCAAAAAAGGAAAGAGTAAGTAAAAAGCACCCGATGATGATAGTGACGGAACAGAACAGCAATGGGGAAAGCTCATTGTCATTCAAAACAAACCAAAAAAAAAAACAAGCTGGGTTGAAAGCAGCTAGACAACTGCACATGAAAAATCAAGCTGTCTACAGCAACGTAGTAAGCAGGATTGAAGTGATTTAGCAATTTGGAAAGCACGGCAGCAGTTGCCGGAACATGAAGAAAGTTGCATAAAAACAGTTCGAGTTGCCCGAATTCAGTCATTAAATTAGGGCACCATGGACAAAGTCCTGAATGTCAGTAGCAAATAGCAATCAGAAATTTCGATGGTTAAGCAGGCATGACTATAATTTCAAACTGGGTTATTGCAGATAAGCAATGCGATGAAAGGCATCCTCTTTTGTTAAATCCGCTTAGATCATACACAAACATAAGTAAGTAGCCAGATCCAGAAGAGAAGCAATTAACATCAAAGTAGTTCACTTAAAGCTAATGCCTAGCAGTTTCCCGAGAAATAAACGCAGAATCCCAAACTAGAGAGGAAAACCTGTGGGGGGCTAGGGTTGCGGCGACGCCGTTGTGGATGCGGATCTCCAAGCTCTCGGCGGCAGTGACAGAGGGAATATTAACATGAGTAGTCAATAGGAGATTCCTGTGGATTAAGAACCCAGTCCCGGGAACTTGAGTCCCAGCTCCACCGGAGATCCTGGCCATGGCCGAACCCTTGCCGGAGAAAATGGCGGCCTGCATTCTCTCCGACTTCCCCACTCCTTTACAGAAGCACCATTTCTCCGTCAGAACTCCCATTTCCCCCTACAAATCTGTCGATTCTTTAGTGGACAACACCAGAATGGTCAAGCGCTGAGAAACTTTCAAAGTGCACCGGTCGTAGACGGATCTAGGAAGAACGGCAGCGGCATTTCAGTCTGCAGTGAAGAAAATGGGTAATAGGTAGAGTGGCATTTAATATCCAGCCTTCTTTTTCCGGGAAACAACAAACAAATTTGTTTTTCACTTTTCAGATGGCTGAGGCAGGGGATATCTTAAGTGGGAATGAATGAGTGAAGAAGCTGTTTGGAAGCCGGAAAAAATGGGTGGGGAAAAGGGAAGGGACGAGATGGGCGTGAAACAGAGTAAAAAGAGCAATTCTTTTTCTGTAGGCCTTGAACTGGACTCTTCAGAGAAAAGAAAAACAAATGGTGCAGGACGAAAAGAAAAATACAGGAAGTGAAAGAAGAAGAAGAAGAAGAAGAAGAAGTGGTGACGTAGGCTTTTGGCGTTTAGGGAATGTTTGGGTCACCGGCGGGTGATATAGAAGCTTCCTCCTTAGTGTTTTTTATTCCCTTTATGTTTTCTAATCCGGCATTATTATTTGTCGCCCTAAAATAATTTATTTGTCGCCCTAATTTTTATTAAAATGACTATGATGCCCTTTGTTTAGTTTTTTTTTAACTTAAAAATATACCAAATAACAAAATTAAATATTCAAAATATCAATTACAAGTATAATAAAAAATAATTTCAACGAAAAAAAAAACAAATACAACAAGAAAATTGTAAATTGGTTGGGATTATGGAAACAAAAAAAAATAAAAATAAAACTCAACTACGGTGGTTGGCTTTTTCTCCCTTCTCGGCGTACCAAGCGGCGACGTTCTTCTTCCTTATTCCTCCTCCTCGTGCCTCTTCCTTCTCGACAGACTAGTGCTCGGACTCTTTACTCCTGCTCCTTCTTTAACAAAAGCAGCGGGTCGGCGGAGAATGGGATAATGGTAGCGAGTGCGTGCGGGGGAATGGCCACGACGGCCAGAATCCGGCCCGGGGAAACGCAACGATGGCGTTTGGGGGAATCAGAGTCTTGTCGAGTTGGGGAAACGGCAGCGACTGCCGTGATCCGATTGGTGGACGGGACGACGGGGTGAGATTGGGTGAAATTTTGTTTGTTTAGAGATTAGGGTTTGAATTTGGTATAGGGATATCAACGTCATTTTCATACATTTTAGGGTGAAAATATTTAAATTTTGGACTTTGCTACGGTGACATGCATGTCACGGTGACATGCACTTTTCGGTCGACCTCATATAGGATCAGGTCGACCTAATTTGTTGTTTCAGTGTAAAAACAGTTTCATGGTGCGTACTTTGGAGATTCATATCTTGCAATTAGCTAGATGGAAATTGGAGATTAAAGGCTTGTTTTGAAGCTGAAGTGTCCCTCTACACATTAAAGTACTTGGAAGCTCAATAAAAAGTCCAAAAGACCATTTTTGAACCTGACCAAAATGCTATGCCAAAACTGGGAAACTGCCTGAAAATGGCTAAGTCTGGCAACGTGTTTGTCAAGCCTACTTTGGAGCTCAATTTGAGAAGCATGGATGCGAGTCAAGTCCAGGGGCCTCTACCACATTAAATTAAGTATTTTTTTTATACAAAGGCAAGGCATTGGATGAAAGATTGAATATCTTTAAGGCTTCAAATAAAAGACTCGAAGTTGCTACGAAGGTTGTTTTTCTGGCAGCTTGCTTGTGCTCGAAGTCTGCCAGAAAAACAGCCTTCGTAGCAACTTCGACCCTTTTGTTTGAAGCCTTACAGATATCCAATCTTTCATCCAATGCTTTGAATTTGTATAAAAACATACCTAATTTAACGTGGTAGAGGTTCCTGGACTCGACTCACATTCATGCTTCTCGAATTAAGCTCCAAAATAGGCTTCACAAACACGTTTTCCAGACTTAGCCATTTCTAGGCAGTTTCCCAGTTTTGGCATAGCCTTTTGATGAGGTTCAAAAATGGTCTTCTGGACTTCCTATCGGGTTCTCAATCACTTCAATATGTCGAGGGACACTCCAGCTTCAAAACAAGTAATTAGTCTTCAATTTCCATCTAGCCAATTGTATGATATGAATGTCCAAAGTAGGCACCATGAACTGTTTTTACACTGACACAACAGATTAGGTCAACCTGATCCTATATGAGGTCGACCGAATCCTAAATGAGGTCGACCAGATCCTATATGAGGTCGACCTAATCCTAACTGAGGTCGACCGGAAAGTGCAAGTCACCGTGACATGCATGTCACCGTAGGCACACCTTTAAATTTTAGGGCGACAAATAGCGATTCCGTTTCTAATTTCCTAGTTAGGGCTAAATTGCAAGTTTGATCACTTGAATTCCTAGTAAAGTTCACGTTAACCATTAGAATTACTTTATTTCATCCGTAGTCGTTTATAATTTTAGATTAGGTTAACAGTTCAAGTTTGGTCACTGGTCGTTAGTCTCCATTAACTTTTGCTGATGTGGCGGTCAACTCTTATAGTTGACCATTAAATGAGTGATGTGGAAATTAAAAAAATAAATTTTAATAATTTCCACCTCATTAATACAATAAATTTACAAATAATTAAAACAAAAAAAGTCTAATTTACTATCTAACCTAACAATGATTAACGGTGTTCTAAACTAATGGAGCAACTTTCAGGGATTTGGATTCGATTATAGGAGAGGTACTTGGGGCTAGTTTCCCCCTAACCCTAGACAGACTCGGACTTGCATACAATTAGGTGTTAATTATCAAGATTTGATCATACATCTATTGATGCAAAATCTCGGAAGTAAAGAAAGTATTTTTGGTTAGTTGGACTTGAAACCTATTGGTTGCCTACGTACCCGAGTAGTCGGGATTAAAGTCCGCGTAGTTCGGTTTAAAAGGTTTTGTGAGAAAGAAGGAAACCTAACA
The DNA here is from genome assembly GCA_964030455.1 of Linum trigynum. NCBI lineage: Eukaryota > Viridiplantae > Streptophyta > Magnoliopsida > Malpighiales > Linaceae > Linum > Linum trigynum. The sequence goes on from OZ034822.1 coordinate 22,953,482, forward strand.
CGTTCTATTGATCGTGCTTTGGGCTTGAGATTGAAGTTTTTAAGAAATAATTTTGATATGAAAATTATTATGATTTCGGCTTAAAAGCGACCACGATCTATTGACCATGGTTTCGAAAAAATAGTTATGATGACATAGTAGGATTAAAAATCTCATGGGTCAAGTACTAGATGTTACTTGATTATAGGAGTAGTCGAATTACATTTGAATTAAAGTGCCAATGACGTTTAAATTTACGTAGAAAGTAAGTTAAGAAATAAATTTAAGAGAAGATTTAGGTTGCAAGAATTAGGCGATTAGCTTAAATGGTTAAGCGTGTTATGTGGAATTTCGAAGGGATTGCTTTTGTTTCGTTTTCAGTAAAGGGAAGGTGGCAGGGACAAGCAGATTCCAGAGAAGTTCAGGGGTATTTTGGACATTTCGGGAGGAGTATTTAAGCATAAGGATAGAGATTAGCCTAACCCTAGCCGCATTTGCCTAATCCGCACTCTCTTACTCCCTCCCCTCTCTCTCTCTCTCTCTTTCGTACTCTGGCGAGCAGAACGAAGAAAGAAAAGGAACCTTTTTCGATCTGCCTCTTTTCACTCTGATCCTCTCACATCGATCTACCATTCTCCCTCTCTTACTTGATCTCGTCCCTCCTCCTCTCTTTCGAAAGACGACGAGAGAAAAGAAAAAGGGGATAACCACGACGACGAGGGAGAGAGAAATAAGTTCTTTTTTGTTTAGAGGAGGGAAGGAAATGTTTAGAAGACGTTTTTTTTCTGTTGCACATAGGGAGGAAGAAGGATGAAGAAGAAGAAAGTCAAGGCGATCCCCCCCTTTTTCGTTCTGAAGCCCCTCTTTTATGTTAAGAAATTTTATTATTAATGTATTGTTTGTAAAAATTGTAGGCATTTCTGATTGGCTAGTAGGGATATAGGTTTAGTTGTATTTTTCTGATTGGTTAGTGAGTGGTATGGGCTTGAGTTTTGACATATGTTGACTGGGTTTGACCCGAGTTGACCAGACTAATTTGTTGACCGGCCTTGACTTTTTGTTTGGGCTGGCTTTGACTCTTAATCTGCAGACTGGTATTGTTTGTCTAGGCTTTGGGTTTGACTTGAGCCCAACTTTTGTTTATCAAGATTTGGCAAGTTAAACTTGGGCTTGATCTAGTTCATTTTATTTTGTATGATTGTAATTAACTGGTTTGTAAAATTCCCTTATAGGATAATGATAGCCTTAATATAAGTTCTTTCTCTTTATTTTTCTCTTTGTCAAAAAAGCCAATCGTTGATGGTTAACAATTCTATTGAATTGATGAAAGTTAGCTATTTCTAAACTTATTTAACCTTGTGCTAATGCGAGCTAGTTTAATAAGACAAAATAATGACATGCCACCAAGATTCAAGTTCAAAACAAAGGATGTTTAAGATTTGCTATTGCTAATCCAAAACAATGTGAGCTCCCAACCCCTTTTAATTGGTGGCCATAATTAGTAAATTGGCCGGATGAAATATGGTGTCTACACTTAGCACAAGATAACTAAAGGGAACATAACAAAAGAATAAAGGATACGGGAAAGGAAATACGACATCTCAAAGAAAAATTGAAAACAAAACACAAAAATAACAAACAACACATAAAACAAATACAAAAGGTAATTGGCTAGAGTAGTAAACGCATCCTTTTTCACAATAACCCAAAGGGCCTCGGTAACGTCAACAAAAACTTGATGTGGATTTCCCAGACCAAGTTATAAAACTCGGTTATCAACTAATGGTACTCCAAGCTAAGCCAAGTATAACTTACATTGGCGATGTAGTAAAGGGTTGACTCACAAGGTCGTATTCCACTGGACGATAGATCTATTACTACTTCATAACTAATTTACTATCTAGCCTAACAATGATTGGGGGTGTTCTAAGCTAATGGAGCAACTTTCAAGGATTTGGTTTGAGTATAGGAGAGGTACTTGAAGCTAGTTTACCCCTAACCCTAGATAGACTCGGGCATGTATACGATTGTGAGTTATTTCCCTTTATGACGTCAGATTCCTCTTATATAACTACTAGGGAAATGGTCATGTCACCTAGAGCACTCCTAGTAGGCTTCTCAGCTCAATGGTCATGCAACCGAAAAATTGCTAGAGAGGTAAGATTGGATTCCTACGAGGATAACCAAGGACAAACATAACTTCAACTCATTGATCATGTAGTTCAAATCGTGTCTCAATTGATATGTGTTATTGGCTTGACCTAAGGGGATGGTCACCCCTCAACCTAGGGCAAGAACTAGCACTACTCACTTATACTGAAGCAAAATAATGGCATCATTCAATACCAATTGGTCATAAATAGTGGGAGAGAATTCATACATTCATATTAAAAACCCTAATCATCAATCTAAAGGTTAGGGGTTCTTACCCCAAGCACAAAGGGGATTGCCCCATGGAAGAAGAGGAGAAAACATCAAGTAAGGAGGAGGAAATCCTTGTCTTCATGAACCTTAGCTTGAGACTATCCTTCAATCTTTAAGATGACTCCCCTTCTTCTTATCTTCGTTCTTCAATGGAACCATAAGTTCCTCTCTCTAAGACTCATCCTTTTTCCTATGTTCAAGTGAAAGAACCACCAAAAACCCTGAAATTTCCCTTCAAGTAGGCTCCCCTTTGTCAACTGCAGAAAAGGAGGTGTTTGTAGTGTGCTAACACTGGTCACGGCCTCGAGGGAGTGACCCAATGGTCCAAGCTGTGACCATCCTAGAATGGCATCGAATCACCTGAAACTTCGCGTTTTCAATTCGCCTTCAAGTTCCAAGATCGCGGCCTCCTTTGTGAGATCACCGTTGGGATCTTTAGTCATGGGCGTGATGTTTTTCGCGGTCGAAAAGCTCCTTGGCCGTGATCCAAGTGTCAAAACTCTTTTCCCTCTTATTGACTGCCTACTGAAGTTCTAACCACTGTTCATGGTCTTGAATATGGTCATGGTCTGGTCAAGGTCGTGACGTGGCTGTGACCTTTGTTTTTTCTTCCCTTCTTGATCTTATGCTTCCGGATCGTGCTCGGATGAACTCCAATAAATTTCTGATAAGTCCTAGATGGCTTTAAGTGCTAGAACTTTTCATAAAAAAAAGCAATGAAAAAGCATAAAATATTACAAAGTGGGTCGATCTCCCCATAAAACCTTCGTATCAAGTTAACTCATGCCAAAATGGATGATTTGCAAATGGGAATGAAAAATGGGCCTAATCTAGCATGATATGTGGCCTAGACACGATTATTTAGCAATAAAATGCCTCAAGAATGAGGGCAAAATAACACATGGTTTAAGTGTTATCAATATATCATGGGAGCTCTAATCTAGATAGGACTCTATATTCGAGTTATCCTATCCAGCTCAATTGCACTACCCGGAGAGCGTAGCAAACAATTGACCTGTGCAATTGAGGCAACCAAAACAACTCACACAATTGGGTGAAAACCCGGTACGACATAAAGAATCTAATCACACTCGTTCATAGACCCTAATTGTTGAATTCGAAATACTTGACAGTGTCGTATTTGCACATGCTTGCACCCTTGTTTCTTAACCGTTTTGGCTTAAATTTGTGGTGTGTTTGCCTATTTTACGCTAGGTTGTGTTATTTTGTCATATTTCAGGTTCTAGCGAATAAAGGGATGCATAGGCGCAAGTTTCGGGTCAATCGAAGGTCGTTTGGTCACTCAAAAGCCTCTCAAAAGTGCAGCTGAGAATGAAATACGGGCAGACTCCCTACAAATACGGTCCTAATACACGAAATATGCCTATATTCCCAAAATTAAGGTTGTAATTCAAAAATTACTGCCATTATTTTTTTATGTCGAGCCTTATGATGGGTCAGGTGCAAAATACGGTCAATAATCCCAAAAATACGCACGTATTTCTCAGTGTCTAGCCCGTAATTTCACTGCCGAGAGGAGCCTTGGATGCGCTGAGACTTAACCAAAACGCGCGTTTTGGTCAAAATACGGGCATGGAAGAATTACGACCGTATTTCTGCTTGTATTTCACCCAGAATCGAGTTGAAAGAGGCAGATTCTAGCCATAGGAAGGGGAGACAAATTTTTGAGCAGAAAACAGAGTTCTAGAGAGAGAAAGTGTAAAGAACAAACCCTAGGAGCTATTTGGAGTGGATTTCTCACCATTGAATCCCAGATTGCATCCCAAGGAGTGAAGATTGACATCACAAAGCAGATTCTTCCCATTGTTATGAGTATGACTGCTTTGTATTCTGTTTTCCTCTCTCTCTCTCTATATGGAGTAGAACTTTCTCTCACTTGGGGTTGAAGAACCCTAGTTCCATGTGTGAGGGATCTTGATTGTAATGACGTTTGGATTGATATACTACTTGGTTATAATTGATTGAGGCATGTTTTATTGTGTTAATTAAAGCCTGATCAACTTTTCTTGATTTCTGCTACAACCTGAGATAGATAGAATCTGATTAGGTTGTAAGAGTTTCCTCAATCGGTAGTAGTGAATCGGTAATACGAGAGTTAGTCGATTCACTGCTTTGTACTGGAATCCAATTCCAGTAGTGGAGTTCTGTGTTAATTGTCTCAGCATTCTTTATCTCGGTGAAGACTAGTCGTCTGCTGGGTAGTCTGTCTGAGAGGGCTTGGTCAGCTTAAGAGATTCCAAGCTACTGTCGGATCTTCCACAGTTTAATCAACAGTAAATCAACCAAAGTTAATTACGACTTTGACCTAATTATGGAGCTAGGGGGACTCATTCCCCTGCTTAAAAACTTCGAACCATTTCCTGCTTTCTTACTGCTTTTGCTTAAAATCACATTCACTCAACTTAGTCTGCTAGATAATAGATAATCGCGGAGTTGGCAGTAGATCTAGACCGCGAGTTGATAAATAGAACTTGCCACTATTATGCATTTCCGGACTGCGATTACACTTGGTCGCAATTTGGTGTTGTGTTTTAGCGTGTCATGTTTTTGGCGCATTGCCAGGGAACCTCTAGGTTATTCTAGAAATGTGAAAATCTGTTGCTTTAGCGTTTTTATTTTCTTTTCCATCCTTGCTTTTCACTAGGGTGTTATGTTTTTGTTGGTGCAGATCTGAAACATGGATCCTCATGGCTTCTCCAACCGTTGGGGGTATCAACCACCATCCGGGTGGTATTACCCCGAGACTTCCTGGAGAAATCAAGGAGGAGAAGACTATGGATTCTGGTTTCAGTACCAACCCCACTACTACGTAGAACTAGCAAACCCTTAGGAACCTCAAGAACAATCTCCTTTTTAAGAAGAATTCCTCCCACAACTAGAGGGGCCATCTGAGTTGGAGTTAGCCATGACGGCCTTCACAGGCCACTCTGCAGAGCCATGCTACACTCCACTGGTAGATCCGAACAAACAATTGAGGCTTCTCGTGGAGCATTTTGCTCGAGACACTGAAAGATCATGCTCCAAGATGGATCTTCAAATCCAAGCCCTTGCCCCTTCTGATCCATCATTTCTCCATGAAATTGAAGAGGTTGTTCAGTGCTCAGTGAAGCAAACAGAGTGGGTGGAGCAAGTTTGTGCACAGCCTGCTCAAGATCACCTTTCTACAACCACACTAGAAGAGGTGGAGAATGATGAAGGCTTCAGGGACGTTGAGGAGCATACAGAAGTTATCACAGACAACTCCCGTGATTGATCAGGAAAGTCCTCTGGTGGCAGATCACACCTTTCCTCATTTATGCTCTAACATGCTGGGCCCGTGCGAGGAGATGCAAGATGATCCGATTTGGAAGAAGAAGATAGAGCAAGGGTGTCCAAGGAGGTTGTGGAGGATGAGGAAGAAAGCAAAGAAGAGGTAGTTCTTGATATTTTCCAAGGGGAGAGACCACATTTTGAAGAAGGAAGGGGGGTTGAGGAAGCAATTGGCTTCCAGGATGAGGATGAAGTTGAGGTGGAAGAGGCTTGCACCGGCCCTATGTTACATGTGATATCTCCACCAAACTTCTAGGAGATGCTTGTCAAGGACCCATTTGCAGTGTCTCTTTGCCAGACCAAGACCACATCAACATCGATCCCTCTTGGTGGATGCGATGGTGGTCAATCGATGGTATCTTATCTGGTTTGGGGCAATGAGACAAGAGAAGACGGGAAGGAGAGGTCTTGAGTGTGGACACTTCATCTTCCTCAAGGGCATGAGTCATCTTCATCACCTATCACACCACCTGCTCGTGACTTGAGACTCCACATCATCGACGAGAACTTCAACTTCAAGGAGGTTCTGGGGTGGACCAAAGCTTAGGAGCCACCATCCAGCTAACGACGTAAAAGAAGCGCTTGTTGGAGGGTTTGCATTTTTTTTCCCTATTTTTTTTTTGTTGAGTTAGTTTTGTGCTATGATTTTAGAGTCAATAACTCCACCTTTGTGAGATTTTTGTAGTGTTTGTGATCCGACTACTCTCTCCTCCTAGAATGCACTACCTGCCCCGTCCACCATTTTTCACACCCTATCTGGTAACTTCGTTCTACGTACCCTCCTCATTTTTCCTCCATTGAGGACAATGTCGTGCTTAAGTGTGGGGGGTGTACAATTATGTATGTGGGTGACGAATAGTGTTTTGCTTGTCATGGAGCCTAGTCCGTTGTCCAAATCTCGAGATTTGAGGGCTCCAAGTACTGATGTTTGCATGATCATATTGGCACTGTGCGTTTAATTGGTGAATCGAATGGCTTTCGAATTGATGCATGAGAACTGGATTGTAACTAAGAGAACCTATAATGATGACTGAGACATGCAGCAGAATTGTGTAGGAGTTCAGTTTTTCAACTATTTGCTTACCAATTGTGACTTGGATTTATCACTTGCTCTTGACTGTCATTTATGCATCTAGTTCAGATAATCAGAATGAGAGTTAGAGCATATAGGTAACCATGTGAGATTTGAGTCTGCTCGTTTCTTTCTTGTGCGATAGATCCCTCTTCCATGATGTGTAGCATTCACATTGCCATTAGCTAAGATGATGGAGTCATAGGAATAGCCCACGACCAAATTGACTGTCCTGGTGTGTCATACCCCCCTAGTCAGCCCCTTTGAGCCGTGTCACTTTCTTTCTTTCGGTCTACAATGAAAAATCACCCTTTTGCATCTCTTAGAAGGTTCCACATAGTGGTTTTTGCATGTTCTCTACTGTTTCTGCTAGAAATAATGTGAGGGTTGGAGGTAGTTCTTAAAAGTTGGACATGTGTTTGAAAAATGTGCAGAGGTGGTGGTTCTCTCAAGAAATGAAAAAATAAATAAAGAAAAAAATGAATGAAAGCAAAAGAGAACCACTACCAAAAATCTGAATCATGTTCATTAGATAGTGTTTCTTAGCAGTCTGGCTTAGAAATACTAACATTATTGTGACCTCCTTCACTCTTGTACTCTAAAGAATTTGATCAATGCAGAATGGCAGAAAGAAAGTAAGTGGTTTGAGTGACTGTAATTGTGTTAGGTTTGGAACTGTGGAACCTTGTGTATTGAATTCTTCCACCACTTAAAAGGCCTTTTCCCCATGTCCAAGACCCTAGCCAGTCATCTGAACCTGTGTCTAAGACCTCCGGATTAGTTAGTGGTGACACCCGATATGTGAACGCTAACATTTAGAGGTTGTCGTCATGGTGAAGAGACGTTAGGGATTGAGAGTACGAGTATGCACATCTTGCATCAAAGTTTGTCCTGACCCCACTGGTCGAGAGTTAGTGATTCAATTTTCATATTATATACCCCAGTGACGACCTAGATTTCTCGGTCTTGATTCTGATGTCTTGAGTTTTATGCATGGGGTGACTATCTTGAATAAGTGGTTGAGTCAAGTCTATGTTGGTTGGTGAACAGAAGAGAGACTCTTCCTCTACCCGATTTTGCTACACTCAAATGTCCAGGTTGCTGTTGAAGTTGTCCATGTGTTGATGTCTAAAATCCAGTATGATTCCCGTGTTTCGTGCCTATATGATATGTCCCCAAGGGTTGCATGGTTAAAATGTTTTGAGCTTACCTTGTATCTGACTTTGTTTGCTTAGGAACAAGCAAACAGTTAAGTGTGGGGGAATTTGATAGCGTCGTATTTGCACATGTTTGCACCCTTGTTTCTCAACCGTTTTGGCTCAAATTTGTGGTGTATTGGCCTATTTTACGCTAGGTTGTGTTATTTTGTCATATTTCAGGTCCTAGCGAATAAAGGGATGCATAGGCGCAAGTTTCGGGTCAATCGGATGTCGTTTGCTCACTCAAAAGCCTCTCAAAAGTGGAGCTGAGAATGAAATACGAGCAGACTCCCTACAAATACGGTCGTAATTCACAAAATACCGACTGTATTCCCAAAATTACGGTCGTAATTCAAAAATTGCTGCCAATATTTTTTATGCCGAGCTTTGTGATGGGTCAGGTGCAAAATACGGTCAGTATTCCCAAAAAATACGGTCGTATTTCTCAGTGTCGCCCGTAATTTAACTGTCGAGAGGAGCAACGGATGCACTGAGACTTAACCAAAGCGCGTTTTGGGCAAAATACGGGCATGGAAGAATTACGACCGTATTTCTGCTCGTATTTCACCCAGAATCGAGTTGAAAGAGGCAGATTCGAGCCATAGGAAGGGGAGACGACCTTTTGAGCAGAAAACAAAGTTCTAAAGAGAGAAAGTGCAAAGAACAAAGCCTAGGAGCTATTTGGAGTGGATTTCTCACCATTGAAGCCTAGATTGCATCCCCAGGAGTGAAGATTGACATCCCAGAGCAGATTCTTCCCATTGTTATGAGTATGACTGCTTTGTATTCTGTTTTCCTCTCTCTATGGAGTATTACTTTCTCTCACTTGGGGTTGAAGAACCCTAGTTTCATGTGTGAGGGATCTTGATTGTAATGACGTTTGGATTGATATACTGCTTGGTTATAATTGATTGAGGCATGTTTTATTGTGTTAATTAAAGCCTGGTCAACTTTTCTTGATTTCTGCTGCAACCTGAGATAGATAGAATCTGATTAGGTTGTTGGAGTGTCCTCAATCGGTAGTAGTGAATTGGTTATACGAGAGTTAGTCGATTCAGTGCTTTGTACTGGAATCCAATTCCAGTAGTGGAGTTATGTGTTAATTGCCTCAACATTCTTTATCCCGGTGAAGACTAGTCGTCTGCCGAGTAGTCTGTTTGAGAGGGCTTGGTCAGCTTAAGAGATTCCAAGCTACTGGCGGATCTTCCGCAGTTTAACCAACATTAAATCAACCAAAGGTAATTACAACTTTGACCTAACTAAGGAGCTAGGGGGACTCATTCCCGAGTGACTCTTCCCCTGCTTAATAACTTCGAACCGTTTCCTGCTTTCTTACTGCTTTTGCTTAAAATCACATTCACTCAACTTAGTCTGCTAGATAATAGATAATCACGGAGTAGGCAGTAGATCTAGACCCCAGGTTGATAAATAGAACTTTCCACTATTCTGCATTTCCGGACTGCGATTACACTTGGTCGCAGTTTGGTGTTGTGTTTTTGCGTGTCAATGCTCTAAATCAACTCTAAGGAGATATTCTCTCACCTTGGTCAATTATCCCCAGATTGAGGGAAGTGATCAAGAAGCTTCATTTTCCATAAATAATACTAAAATCAATGTATAATCAAGATACAGATCAAGGCATAGGGATCACAAAAAATCAATTGCAACATAATAAACTAGGGTTCTACAACACCAAAGTGAATTGGAGGACTACTCCATAGCTAAAGTGAGAAAAACAACCAAAATGGAGAAGACAATCATCATAATGAGAAGATATTACTCATTGCTTCTTGTGGTGATCTTGAAGTTGAAATCAAGACTTCTAAGGTGGTGGGAAGTTCCAATTCTCCTTAGAGGAGACTCCTCTAAGGTCTCCTTGCTCGTCACTTTATCTCTCCAGGGTAGAAGAAGAACTCCAATTTCTCTCTTAAAAGCCAACTCTTCCTTCAAATCTGATTTCTCCTCCCTTATATAGTTGACTCACACTAACTACAACTTCCCAATCATAGGCAAACATAACTAACGACCGGGTGTAGCATAGGATAAGCAAAGTAATCAAATTATCAAACCACGGGTTTCTAGATGTATCGTTACTTCAAACTAGGTATGTTATCTAGCCAACAAGAATAGTGAATAATAAACTAAGGGGTGGTTTGCTTCGTGGATTTGGATGATGGATTTGATACCCAAATCCAATCTATCATGGATTTAAGGGAAATTTATTGTTTGCGGGTACTTTTTTAGGGACCAAATCCTACATATTGATATGGAATTTGGAACATGCCATAAATCCATGATTGAATTTTACCCATATACCCTCATGAACTTTGAGTATTTCAAGGTTGCCCTTACATTTACCTATTGTACATTATAATTAATCAATCAATTAACAACCAAAAATAATATAAATAATCAATTAATGTGCAAACATGAGTTAGATTTTCTATGTCCTTTCTTGTGTTCTAGTTTCCTTTGACATTTTCATGAAACATGAAATTCTTTATTCTCCTGTTTTTAATATATGTAGCTATATGTTAATTTTGAAGAGGAGGACAAAGAATTGATAATTGATATTTGTCACATTAAAAGTTAAACTGAATTTTCATGTTTATTATTATTGTCTTTGTGGAAACATTATGATTATTAGTACGTATTGTCCTTGTTTTGTGTACATATCATAAACATGACAAACAAATAGGAAATGATAGTAAGGTAATTTTGGACTTTAAGTTCTAAATTCCAAATTCTTAAATCCATGATAAAACATTTCAACAAACAAAGGATTGTTACAAATCCATAATGCCTCAAATCCTTGAGGCTTTAAATTACAAAACCCTGTTTTTTAAATTCATAAAGCAAACGACCGCTGCTAACCTAGCTACACTAACCACTACTCTAACTAATTAGAAGGTTAGGAGCTCACTTAGGCATAAATCACCCTAATTCCATCATTTAGTCGATCTTGAGCACTATCCTTTATTGATTGACTCGATACTTCTACCGCATAGAATTTTATACTAGATTTGACCCCCTATTCGAGGTATCCATCCCCACTCAATTGTGCTACTCGGTGAGGCTTACGGAATAGCCGACATAAGCGATTCGTTCACCACTAATTCCCACGATTGGGCAAGGCCCATTTTGGCACTACCCAATATGACACTATGGATTCTATCACACTTGTTCACATACCCATAGTGAATGATTGGAGGTGTTTTATTCAACGTAGGGAGATATCCTCTCTCCTAGAGTCAAAAGCTCAATTGACATGAAGTGGGATCAAGACTCATGCAATTCATCATAAACATCAATCAAATAGATAATATGACTAATCAAACATAGGATTTGTCACATATATCAACAATCAACCCAAACTCTAGAACTAGGGTTCATCAAACTAAGTAAAGGAAGCTAATTCATAGAGAAGAAGAGAGAGAATACAATATAAGTTTAGAATCTTTAATCTTAATCTTCTAGGGGATGATCTTCAAGTTTCAATGGTGATTTGATCCTCCAAATAAGCTCCTAGAATTGTCCTAGGTCACTCTTTCTAGAATTGCCCCTTTGGTGTTTTTGTAACTTTTTATTTTTTATTTTCTTATTTTAATCATTTAGATGAATATATAAATAAAAATTAATATTTAAAGTTCCATATCATATGCCACGTCGACACTGACTGAGTTTTTTGTTACATATTAATGGTCAAACTCGGTTAATAGTAAAGGGAACATAGTTCATGACATAAATGTCATATTGAATAGTTCGGGACACAAGTGGCACTTTCTTGATAGTTCGGATCACGGGTCTTTAGATGTATCATTATTTCAACTTAGGTATGTTATCCATCAAAATAAGAATAGTGATCAAGAAACTAAGCTAACCTAGCTACACAAACTATTACTCTTAACTATTTACAAGTTTGGAAGCTCACTTAGGCATGAGTCCCCCTAATTCCACCATTTGGTCGATGTTGAATACTAACCTAGATTGATTGACTAGATACTTCTATTGTGGAGAATTCTAGACTAGATTGAACCCCCTTTTTGAGGTATCCAACCTCGCTCAGTTGTGATACCCAGAGAAGCATACTAAACAACCGACGTAGGCGATTTAGGTGTTCACCACTAATTCCCACGATTGGGCAAAGACCCAATTCAACACTACCCAATATGGCACTATGGATCCTATCACACTCGTTCAAAGACCCATAGTGAAGGATTTAAGGTGCTCTATTCAACCTAGGGGGAACAAGACTCATGCTATTCATCATAAACATCAACCAAATAGATAATATGAGTAATCAAACATAAGATTTTCACATACATCAACAATCAAACCAAATTCTAGAACTAGGTTTCATCAGCCTAAGTGAAGAAAGCTTATTCATAGAGAAGAAGAGAGAGAATATAGTATAAGCTTATAATCTTCAACCTTCATCTTTTAGGGGATGATCTTCAAGCTTCAATGGTGATTTTATCCACCAAAATAGCTCTTAGAACCCTCCTAGGTCATTCTCTCTCCTAGAATTTCCCCTTGGGTGTTTTGGGGTAATAAACCTAGCTCCTTTTGCTCAAAACCAGTTGTTGTCAATTTATACCCATAGCAGTGCAAGGATCACGCACTAGTGTAGTGTTTCACGATCGTGAAGTGTGTAAAACGTGATCTCAACACAAAACGCACCGTTTTGTGCATATTTCAAAGTTTAAGTGTTATTTTTACGCCACAAGGGCGTGAAGTCTGATCATGCTCGCGAGAAGGACACGTGTTGCTGGAAATGTGTGTGTTTCACGGTTTTGGGGTGACTTTCACGACCCCAAACCGTGAACATTGCACCAAGCCCGTGAATCTTTCACAGCCTCAACTTTTTGCCTCGTTTTGACCTCTAAATGTCCCGTAACTCATCCTCAAGCTTCCACTCATGCTAGAACCTGAAATGTGACAAAATAAACACAACCTAACGTAAAATAGGTTAAGAAAAGATGATTACCAAGTCAAACAACCAAGATATGAAAGGGTAAAACATGTACAACCACGACGGAATCAATAGCCATCAGTGTAGGGTTCACGGTTGTCCGTCACGGTCGTCATCTTTGCAAAAAAACCATGATGTCGACGGAATGTGCACCATTTCACTGACACACTTCATGGTCTAGTTGAAATCTTCATGCCCTAAGACCGTGAAGTCTGCAACTACCCATGAGTCGTCCTAGCCTTCTTGGGATCCTGCGATGTTCAAGGTTTTGGTGAAATCTTCACCCTTTGAGATCGTGAAGAAATGCCTTGACAATCCAATGGCGGAACAATTGCAACAAGGACAAGCAAGGGCTCAACCCCAAACAGAAAATCGATATTTTTTATTATAAAAGCCAAAGACGATATTTGAATCAAACAAAATCACTAAAAATATAATCTAACCTAAAGTTTCTTCTATATTATGTTGAAAACAATGGAGTATATTGTAATATCCAGAGCTTTTCTAACCAAGTTATTGTATGCTTTGGGAATACTCCCGCATGGTTTTGCTTTTAAGTGCATCATGATAAATTCATGGGAGGTCACCCATCTATGCCCTTCTCAACAATATGCACATTTAACTTTGATCTATCCTAAATAACATATTTGTTAGTTAAGGTTGGATGCTCCTTATGAATCTTTGATCTATCCCGTGTGTCGAATATGATTTGCCCAAGGTGTTACATACATCCCCCTTTGAGACTCAACATCCTCGTTGACTTTTTCCCCACCAACGCCTAAGAGGGATTCCGAGAGTATAATATCACTTGTAACATCCCAATCTTTTTTTACCAAGATAATGCCCACTTTGGGCCTATCCCCACACGGTTTTGCTTTTTGGCGCTTCATGATGACTTCCCGGAAGGTCACTCATTTCTACACTGTACTCCACACTGAGCACATTTAACTTCATAGTTCTCATAGAACATCGAAGTTTCAATGCAAAACACGTATTTTTAGTTAAGGTTGGATATTCCTTATGAATCATGGAAGGTGTTTTTTTATGTGAGATTTTTCTAATGTGTTGCATATTCTAGTTTAGTTTGTATCATGGTCTGAATAATTTTGAAATTGAATATTCATCTACAGTGGTGTTTGAAAAAAAGTTCAAAGTTAGTGTGTAGCATGGTTTCATCAAATTTAAACTCGAAAATGAATGTCACTCTGTATTGATGTTTGAAAAAAAAAAAATCAAATCTATGATCCTTAAAATTAAGAATTCAAAATTTTAAGAAATTAACTGACCTAGTCGTCAAGTACAAGATTTATAAAAAACAAATTATGGGGTCGTTTGGATACGAGTTTAGTTATGAAGGATTTGAGACCCAAATCTCTCATTATAAAATCTAAATATTTTATATTTGAGGTTTCAACAAATTTCTTTCTTTGTTTATCAACTTGGGTTTCCAATAAAAAAGAGCCATTTACAATTTTGTCATCATCTACTACTATATTGTCTTCTTCATCCTCTTCTTCCTGAAGAACAATCAGGTGCAGACGACGGTCAGGCGCTGCTTGCGGTTGGAGATGGTGACCGGAAAGAAGTGCAAGGAGCAGCCTTCAGTGGTGATGTAGAAGAGCGGGAAGGTGGAGGAGATTGTGGGTAGATCTGGATGGCAGAGAGCAGCCTGCGATGGCGAAGAGTTGGGAGATCTAGACGTTGAAATCTGGGAATTGTGTAACTCGGCAACAGAGACGAGGGAACCAGAGACTAACCTCAAGTTGAAACCCCACCATCCATTATAGAGAATCCCAATTCGCTCGATGAAAAGGTCTCTTCTTCATCGCTCTTCGTCGCCAATCCCATGGTTTGAAAACCATAGCCTATGAGAGGTAATCTCAGAACCCATAACTTCAGACCCTTATAAAATCTTACGTATTCAATTGTCTTTTTGGTGAAAGAAAGTACAAATTTGAAAATCCCATCCCATTTTTGACATTTTGGCACTTTGACTCTGTTAGACCATCCACAATGGTGATTCTAAAATGCCAAAAAGCGGCAAACCCTCCTCCAACAAAAGTTTTAAGAGTCACAAAAAGCCAAAAATCACGTTCCTCAAGCGCATGTTTTTCTTATGGACTATAGGCAACACCAGCAGCAGAAGCAAGATGATTGGCGGTCGAGGGAGGATGGAGATAGATGAAGCCTAACTATGGGCAAGTAAAGCTTAACATTGATGCGAGTATCTTGGCAAGCAGAGGCGCAGGGCTAGGAGTAGTGTCGTGGGATGCTGAAGGGAAGTGCATTTTTGTTGCGGCAAAGTGTTCCCAGGGGGCATGGAATGTTGAGCTGGCGGAAGGTTTAGCTGCCTAGTTTGGTCCCAAACTTGCACACCAATTGCAGGTGGGAACCCCGATGCTTGAAACTGACTGCTTGAATCTTGTTAGTATCCTACATGATGTTCAAGTAACCCATACTGAGTTGGCAATAGTCTGTCGCAATATTCGTCGACACTGAAAGAGATGGTAAATGGGAGCTAGAAGCACTACCCTCGGACAACCAACATGGATGCTCATCGGATCGCAAGTGGAGACGAGGTGGAATGAACAAGTGGTTTGGTTAGAGAGACCTCCTGATTTTATTATTGACCAGCTCAAGCTGTACTCTGTAATGGTGTTGGTTCATTAATAAAAGTCTCTTCGGGTTTACGATAAAAAAGAATTCTAACATGGATCGAGAAATAATGATTATTGGTTCAATTTTGAATTCAAATAGGGATTTGCTTAATACGAAAATTCTAAATATTTACTATACCCACTTATCGTGTTATAATTATGAAATTGTAACTCATGTTGTAGAAGGTTATGATGTCCCACATAGGATTTTATTTTACCATTTCCAAAATAAGAAATCCAAATTTATTATCTCTATCTATGAATCCAAGATTCTCTGAGTTTGGACAAACTCTGAGTAATTGATTGTTGCTCAAATTCCGACATCCTAATAATAATAATACACCCAACTCTTTTAAAAAACTTATCGATTTAAGTAGTACCAGTTTTGGATGTTGTTGGGTGTGAATATACTTCCCCACACGTAACCGTACTCCCGAACTCATAATCTTAAATTTCGCAGACTGAATCCCGATTTTGACCTTGAGGTCGAGACCGGACCAAATAGTGTTCGATCCACTAACTATTAAGGTCGATGGCGACTCTGAGCAATTCGCGACGAATCCCCCGATCCCGAGGGTGCGGTTGCGACATTCGTCTAACACAAGATTCACAAATAGAAACGATAAATAAAAGCTTGATTAACACCAAACAATCTTTTAGAAATAATGGAACGAATGTTCCCCAGCAACGACACCAAAAACTTGACTCGTCCCGAGTATCACACAAAAACTTCCCAATTAAGGCCCAAGTATAAACCTCAATTATGTGCAATATAGGTCAAGTATGTTGAAATGTCAACCCATGCCGGTCCTTATACACATACTTCGATTGTTTGAAATGTTATCTAGCGATTGGTTTTTGATTGAAAACTATGGTCTACTATTAAAACGAAGGTAAAAGGAATTGGTTTTGACTCTTGAATAAGAAGGATTCACCTGGGTGTAGCTCCCCGTAACTCACTACCACGACTTGTCGGAACGATTGCACATGTATGGTGGAGGCAATTGAGAACCGTAAGCGAGGCGTAGCAAGTGATCGAAGATCACTCTCTCGGTCCCTAGGCCGAGGAAAATGGGATAAGCTACAAGGGTAGCTCTCTTGCTTATTCGACTAAGGTCTACTTAACTCACACTCTCGAATCGGAATTTGGACGGCTAAAGTTTAATCGACCTAGGTGCCTACACAAACAAGAAGGGTTGCCCTACATTAACCTAGCTAGGAGACATGATTTGCCTAAGAAAACCCAGCTTTTCAAGCCTCTTTTACCAAATGCGGTTTTCTCTCTACCTAGTTTAGAATGAAAATTAGATTGGTAGGCAAACACACAACAACATAATCTTCAATGAAAAATACCTCCAAACTCATATCAAAACACACCCACACACAAACAATCATTCCATACATTCATTCATATGGTAGAAGTTAGGGTTCACCAACACCCAAGTGAAAAGGAAGCTACTCCATGCTAGGAGAGAGGAAAACACAAAAGGAAAGGAGAAAAACTAACATGGAGATGATTGGATCCTTCCTTGTGCAATGGAGATCTTCCTTTGGGGAAGATTTTTCCCAAATCCTTCCTTGGAGTGAAACCCTAACTTCTTCTCTCTTCTTGTTCATCCCTTTCTCTCTCTAGAAATCTGAAGAAGAAGCTTTCTCACTCAAGGTCTCTCATCCTCTTTTCTTTCGGATCAAGCCTCCTTTTATACCCTGATCGGGCTCAAATCACAGTCTTAGTTCACGACCGTGAACTGAAAGCACATACCATGAACTATGGTTAAAACGTGTCGTCTCACTTACTTTAGTTCACGAGCAACGGCTTGAGTTCAAGTTCTTATGACCGTGAACTGGCTTTACTACAGTGAGACTAAAATTCACTCTGGGCGCCTGCTGGTTCACGGAGAATGGCTCCTGTTCACGGTCTTAGTGACCGTGAACTCACAGTTCCAGCCATGATCTGCTGCTGCTTCCCACCTTTTGACTTGATTTCTCGCCCTTTCGTCCAAATTTCGATCCCAGGGTTAGTTTCACCTGCCATAATATGAAAAAGACCAAAACAAGGCAAAACCCGGCGTAAAACCAAATCTCTCGGAGAGCAAATGCCTCAAACGGCTAAGAAAGCGAGGTAAAAATATGTACAATTGAGCCCAAATCATTATCATTATAATGTATTACATACCAAGATGGTAGGATGAACAAAACAACCCGCAAACTAACCTACTTGTCCAACCCGACCCAACCTCCCCTTATTTATAGTCAAAATTAAAGTTTAAAGTTGGGTGATAGTTTTTTATTGTACAACCCACCTCTATTGGGTAGGGTGCGGATTTTGGATAACGCAGCCTGTAGAACCCGACCAACCTATGTTGAACTATTGTCATAAGTCTTCGTATCCAAAACATATTTGTGAGAAAAATAAGCTATCTTGTCATATTTTTCTCTAGTGGTTTCTCTAGCCTAATACATTCTTCAACTTAATATTTAGACGTATATTTAATATAAGCTATGATTCACGTAATACTTTTCTTGTGTACAATTTTAGAAGAACAATATATTATGAATGTGTTAGCTCATAACCACTTTAGCTTATTTCGACAATTATTTATGAAGAAACTAGACATATGTTTAAGTAAATTGCATTTCATTAAAATCCAAACAACATTTATGCATATTGATACTTTCCTCCTCAATTTATTTGTTTAAAATTTTTATTAATTATATAATATTTTTGTAGTGTAGAATAGTTGCCTTTTTGTATTGTGTTGGGTTTTAATTAAAAGTATCTCCAACCCTACTCAACCCAATTATAAACAAATTATAGGGTTCTAATTTTTTTGGGTGTGGATTTAATACTTTCAAAACCGTAGTATATGGATCTGTAATTAAAATGACCAAACTCAAATCACCCGACCCATGTACACCCCTACAAGATGGTATCTATTTTACATATTATTATTGCAATATAAGTTTATGTACCACCATAGAATACCATGTAAAGAATGCTTTGGTTAACGCATTAGTCCTCAAAATATCTTAGAGCGGATATCATTTTGTATAGTATGATTAATTCAGTTTTTATGTTAAAAAATTTAGAAAATGGAAATAAAAACAAATTGAGATATAGTCGTTAAAGTCTTAAGAAAGAGTAAAAAATATATATAATCATTAAAATTTAGTGGAGTAATTGTGCAGGAGTAATTATGTATGGTACTCAATTTTGGAATCATGTAAATATAATTAGTTGACTACCTCATAAAGATTATCCAAAACATAAAAGAAACGAAGGATAAATGAAAAAAAGTGATAGGAATTGATAATGAATAACTCCATCCTTAACAACCAATGCAAATTGCTTTTATTCACTGCAATTGCATGCTTAACAAAAGTGAACAAGAGAAATGAAGAAAGAAAGGGCTCAAGATAGATGCACCCATCAATAACCAAATATAGACTCTTTATTTAGAAAATTCAGACATAAGGAATGAGAATTAAAGACCATTTTTATTTTTTCTAGCTTTCTTAATTGACTCATATCTTTTTCGTTTTAAGTTGGATTTTTTTTTTTTTTTTTTTTTTTGCGCAGATGGAACGAGTTCATCGTGCTCTACAAAATGAGATCAATTTTCAATATTTTTTGAGAAAAAAAAATCTGGCCTCTCGGTACCAACTGCAGACCATATGGTATCTTCTTCGTTTTTAATTCGTTTTTGAAAAAGTTTGCACAGAAGGGACAAGTTCATCATGATCTATTGGATCTACAAATTTCTGGGTGAACAAATTACAGGACCAAAAAATACCACACAATACCATACAATACCACCCTGGTACGGGGTGGTATTGTATGATATCTTCTTCGTTTTTAATTCGTTTTTTAAAACGTTTGCACAGAAGGGACGAGTTCATCATGATCTATTGGATCTACAAATTTCTCGGTGAACAAATTACAGGACCAAAAAATACCACACAATATCATACAATACCACCCTGGTACGGGGTGGTATTGTGTGGTATACAATGTTAAAAGTCGTAAATGACAATTAATATACTTTTACTATCATGTATTCAACCATCCTACAGTCTTGGTTTGTTCATACAACCATGGTACGTTTTTCAAACCATAGGTATGCTTTTATTTCAATACCAGTCAATACCATATGGTATAGACTGGTAAAAAATGGCTCAATTTTTTTTGTTCGAAAAATATATTAAAGTTGATATCATTTTGAAGAGCACAATTAATCTGATCTAACTGTGCAAAAAAAAAAAATTCGACTTAAAATGAGTGAGAAATCGTCCGTCAAAGATTAAAGAGGGGAAAATTAAAGGCTTTCCAGGAGAGAGAAGATGCTGATGTCATGCTGATGTGGACGAGTTACTCATGGTTACTCACCATAAGGTTACTGACCTGATCCATTCCCGAAAGAAAGGACGAGTGAGGCAAATCCAACTAGGTTCATAATCATCATATCAGAAATTGTACTCTGCATATCCTAACATATAAATTACAAGAATAATATATAATGATATAGTCATGGCTTAACCGGTAGTATAAGATATGATATATTGTTCAAATAATACTTAAATATTATCTTATTTTAGAAGAAAAAGAAAAAGAAAACAACAACACGTTCCATTTATATGATTAAGGGGGAGAAAAGAGAAAATTATTCAATAGACCTTCCATATTATGCAGTATTTTTAGATCTTACGAGGGGAAATGAAAAGCACGGCCAATAGCAGCCTTAATTAGCGAATAATTAGGAATTAGTGGTTTAACCTTGCTTACCGCTTTCCCCCTCGCCGCCCATGCCATAATCCTTCCTTCCTAATAACCGCCTTTCTTCAACTCTTGCTCGCCCGACATGTGGCCGTCTCTTTCTATCTGCCCCCTTTCTTCTCTCTTTTTTCATCTAGAAAATCATATTCCGTTATGAACGAACACACATGAGTCGAAGAAATTTATTTCAAAACTTTTTTTTTTATGATAGAGGTTGCTAATGAGAACTTTCTACTTGGTTGATTAAGAAAGACATAAACGAAACTGTACGTATGAACCTCTCTATTTATTTGTGAAGGGAGGAGAGCAACTGCAAGAAGGACATCAACAGTTGTGACGAGTTAGCAAAGGCGATGGATGACGTTGACAAGAGAGAGGACGAGATTGAGCTAGAGCTAGGGCTTTCTCTCGGCGGGAATTGCAATACGCGGCTGCAAAAATTCATTTCGGTTCAGAAGGAGGACCACGAGCGGAAATCCATACCTGAGTCGGCTGATTTGGGTTTTGGGGTTCAAGCTTGCACGAGATTTGGAGAGTTGTCGGGTTTTACGGGTGAGAATTCTGAGCAGGACATGGATCCCAAGATGAAGCGCAAAATTCAGGAAATGAGGAGGCACGAAGCAAAGAAGAAGAGAGGTAAGAAGAAGTTGAAGATGGCGCTTTCCAAGGGGAAGCTCACCGCCGCTATCGGATGTTCCTATCCGGCGAATGCTGTTTATATGAAGAGCATGTATGCAAGAGGAGCAAGAGCGTCAATTTCAGTGTCGAGCGGTTGGCATCTACACCACCTACCTTGCAACGACTCTCAGGCCCGACTTCTCTACAGTTCAGTGTGCCAGCTCACGGGGTTGGGCGAACCGAAAGCAGAGCAATTCCCTGTTGGTTCGTCAGTGGCGGGTTCGAGAGGAATCTAATTTGACAAGTCGCATGCTATGATTTCGGGGCGCCGTTCCATGTGTGTGTTGAACCTTCTTAGGGAGTAACAAACGTGCATGATTCGGAGCAGCACGGTGACGAAGGCGGATCGAATGAGTCACTTGTATGTACCTCCTCCATAGTTTTGGATTACCGGAGTTCTTCTCATGAAGGTATATTATATTATATTAGATTACTGTTCTTTGGTTCATATCCTCATTCTTCTGATAACAATTTATAGACACCAAACCACCGGAAAAAATCCAAATGTACCACTGTTTTAAAAAAGAATTCCAAAAATACCACCCAACCCCAAAAAATTCCAAAAATACCACCCTTTTTCAAAAACTGCCACCCCACCCTGCAGTTTACACGAAAACCGCTGGGCGGGGCGGTTATAAATTTTTTTTTTGGACCAAACCGCTTGGTGGGGTGGCGGTTTGGGAAACCGCCACCCCACCAAGCGGTTTGGTCCAATTTTTTTTTTCCGATTAACTCCTAACTTCGGCCGAAACTTCAAACGAACGTAACTTTGCACTCGGGTATCCGATCGTAGCGATTTGTTTTTTATTTCGCATAACTTTTCAAGATCTACAACTTTTACTAGGATGAAATTTTCAAAACAGGAATTAGTTGTGGATATACGTGGACTTGGGAATAACTTTACCTTTACTTTTCACAAATCCATGTATATTTTGAAATTATGATTATGTTAAAAAAATGTAGATCTTGAAAAGTTACGCGGAATAAAAAAAATCATGACGTTCGGATTTTGGAGCACAAAGTTATGGCCGCCCAAAGTTTGACGAAATAAAAAAAAGGCTCGTTCGGGGTAGCAAATGACGTTTTTTCGAGACGAAGGCGGGACTCGGCGGTTTGCGGCTTGCAAGATCTCAAAAAGTTATTCGGATTCAAAAAATGGAACCGCTAACTTTTTGAGATCTTGCAAGCCGCAAACCGCCGGGTCTCGCCTTTCGTCAAACTTTGGGCGGCCATAACTTTGTGCTCCAAAATCCGAACGTCATGAAATTTTTTTTTATTCCGCATAACTTTTCAAGATCTACAACTTTAAGATAATCATAATTTCAAAATGTACATGGATTTGTGAAAAGTAAAGGTAAAGTTATTCTCAAGGTCCTGTTTATCCACAACTAATTCCTGTTTTGAAAATTTCATCCTAGTACAAGTTGTAGATCTTGAAAAGTTATGCGAAATAAAAAACAAATCGCTACGATCGGATACCCGAGTGCAAAGTTACGTTCGTTTGAAGTTTCGGCCGAAGTTAGGAGTTGATCGGAAAAAAAAAAAATTGGACCAAACCGCTGGGTGGGGTGGCAGTTTTGGGCCAAACTGCCACCCCACCAAGCGGTTTGGTCCAAAAAAAATTTTACAACCGCCCCTTAGCCCAGCTGTTTGCATAGAAAACCGCAGGGTGGGGTGGCGGTTTTTGAAAAAGGTGGTATTTTTGGAATTTTTTGGGGTTGGGTGGTATTATTGGAATTCTTTTTTTAAACAATGGTATTTCTGGAAAAAGTCCCCAAACCACCTATTGTCTCCTTTTTTTTGTGAGGCAGAGTACTAGTTGCTAGAGCTAATGATTCTAAAGAACACAGACATTTTATTTTATGGACATGGCTAATAATTGGCAATTGATTGCTAGATTGCCAACTCTTGAAAGAAAGAGAGGCAGGCTTAATTCTTGCTAGGAGGTTACTATTGGCAGCAAATTTTAGCTCCTAGCTAGCTGGAAATAGAGCCTTCCATGGTAGAGTAACTTCTTTCCATTGTATTGAAATGAAATTTTATTGCTGGTATATGATTGAGGTTTTGCTTAGGAGTTGAAGCTATAATTGCTAGAAATCAAACTATTTCTAAAATGTTTTATTAGTTTGAAGCCTTTTCCAATTACAGAAGCAAAACAAAACAAAACAAATGCAATTTGTGTATAGCTAGTGAGTTTGTTCAATGTGTATGTTAATGTTTGGTGAAGCTTTGTTTGTCAATCATAAGATTAACTAAAGACACGATGTACCTAAATTCAGGATGTGGTGGCAGTAGTGAAAGTATAAGCCATTCAATGCAATCAATCCTCGAACAACTGCAATTCAATGGTATTGGGAGCAGCCGCACCAAGAGCCAGTCATTACACACAGTTACGTCTTATCTCATTGAATTCGCCATCGAAGAAACAAACTGCATAGAAACGATCAAAGCACCATCGAATGATGCTCAACCTGACGATCCTCACAAACAAAAGGAAGAGTCAAGGTCTGACATAGATGGGATGAATACATCGAGTGTGCAGAATATAGAGACTAGTTTATCAAAGAGAAGCAACCAACAAGTAGGTTGCAATCTTCCCAAAAGCTAAAACCAACATGAGAATGATGTGCACCCGACCTTGCCCTACATGCCATGCGTATCAGCGACGGGAAATGGGCCGAATGGGAAAACCGTGCATGGATTTCTCTACAAGTACACGAAAGGGGAGGTGAGCATCATTTGTGTCTACCATGGAAGCTCATTCTCTCCAATGGAGTTTGTGCAACATGCTGGAGGCATAGATGTTTCTCACCCTCTGAAGCATATCACGGTAGTCCCACCTACAATTTGATGTGTTGGCATAACAATGGGGAGTAACTTCGTTTCACTTTCTTGACTCCTTTTTTCCTTCTCTCGAGCCAAACATTTAGCATGGATGAGAGGGAGATGACTTCTACATGTACATTATATCTTTGGATTGTTGGGGAATCTTCTCGTGGAACAGTTGGAGGAGATTCAATTTGCTTTGTTTTTGTTTCTTTTAGTAAACTATATAACCGCATCAACAATTAGGTCTAAAGGGCTCTGCATTCAAGCTTGAAAGTAAACATATCTCATTTTCTTATACATTAATAGTATGTATAATTGTACATAGGTGGCGAGGTAAGTTCAACATGTTGTATTTATAAATATATGTAGACTACATTCATAAATGCCAAGTCAATTAGGACTATGACTAGAAATGACGGTCGTATTCGATCGAGCAGTGTGATGCCTTAGTGGAGAAATCCATAGGGTCCTTGCCGCTCATTAGTTCGGGTAAATGCTTCGATGCAAGGTGAGATCTAACGAAATAAAAATCGGCAGCTCGTATGTTCAAGATATCGAGGGATACGTAACTAAAAGACCTAGGAGGAGGCACCTCAGCCCTCCTAAATTGTTTTAACTCAATTGAACCGTGTCTCGCCACTAAAGTAAGGGTTCTACGAGAGATTTAGGGAGATACGATCCTGACCTTAGTGCTAGGTAAATTTTGTGTAAGCTACCTTCCGGATCATAAGTAACTATCAACGATTATCTAACAGTTAACCACTGAAACATAAATCACTAATTTTTCGGTGCGATATCCATTTCGGTTATGAAAACATGGTTTTTACCAAAAATTGTAAAATCATACTGGAGGTTGTACGAGAAAAATCACAATAAAATAATTTGTGCTGAAAATATAATTTAACAATAATTCAACCATTAAAATACTAGTAGATACTCCTAGTGAATTTTTGTCATCAAACAATCAATAATCTGATAGGCTACAATTTTTCAACTCTTGATTTTTAGTTTTTACCCTTGTTATAAGAACTGAACCGGATCACGGCCGGGCCAGTAGAACCGTCAAACCAGTTACGATAGCGTTCCGGTTCATTGTTTGAACGGTTATTGATGGACCAAACGGTTCTTCACGGCTCAACATAAAATCGGATGAACCGACACGGTTTTGCTGTCTATTGATTCACTATTTTAACAAAAAAATATTTTAACATAAACTAAGACCATCAAATCATAATTATTAATTTTATATATGCTTCCTCAACCTTATTATCGATTTTACATTGTCTACTACCAACTAGAATCGTAAATTTTAATTTGAATTAAAAAATGTGGTTTCTTTTGTGAGATGGTTGGAATGATTTATTAGATATTTTCGTGATGATATGAATTTGAACTTGTTTATGGTCAATGATAATTTCATTCTTAAATTAGTGTAATATGCAAGTCTTATATGTTATATATAATTAACGGTTCTATCAACTGTGAACTCTTAAACCACTAACTTTTCCGGTTCAGCCTTCGGTCCGGTTCCGAAAACAGAGGTTTTTACTTTTTACCTTACGGCGAAAAAACATAATTCCTCCCCTCTCCCTTTCACTCACTTCGCCAACCAAGATCCGCAGCAAAACCCTAGAAACCGCTATTTCACCCCCACCGCCGAGGTGAGAGAAAGCGCCATTGCCACCGGCCAAGCTGCACCCTCCGCCACCTTTCTCTCTCGCACGCTCGCAGCCGGACCTCTATACGATCCGAATCTCTCAACCTCCCTCAGGTACTGCCTCTTGTCTCTTTTTCTTTCTCCATCATTTCGGCACTTTCTTTTGTTTCCATGCTCTCGTAGCTGTTCGCTTCGCTCCGCTTCTGGTAGGAGCTAATTTTCCGATGAGTGAAATTGTTTTCTCGTCAAACTACCTACTGCTCTGAGTGTTGCCCCCCTCTTTGTAAGATTTGAAAGTGTCTGCTCTGTCTTCGAGTTTTTGTGGTTGGCCGTTATTTCTCTGTTACATTTGTTCGATCGCGAAATGTTCTTTTAGGGTTTGGTGGGAGTGATTTGTATATGAATGAAGCATTGCGAGTCTAACTAGCTGTTGTAATTTTGCTCGCTATTGCTTATCAGAGATTCGCAGCAGGATGGCAGCTACCGTAGCACCCATGCAGCATCCCACAATTCCTCCTGCCGATGTAGTATGTTTCGTGATTCTTAACTAGGGATTTTGTCTTCTGTCAGCCACATGCCTTCTGCTTTGTTGTTCCCCCCTATTGCGTCCTTTAATGGAATCGCCGATGGATGTAGGTTGGCAATGCATTTGTTCATCAGTACTACCTTATCTTGCGCCAATCTCCAGAGCTTGTTCACAGATTTTACCAGGATGATAGTAAGCTTGGCCGCTCTGAAGAGAATGGGATCATGAGTACTACAACCACAATGCAGGTAATATTTTGATTCTTTATTGCTGCATAACTGGTTCGTAGCTATTCCTCTTGTCTGCTGCTTACACGTTCAGTTCCCTTTTCCTTGACTGTCTTATTCTTCTAGCCATTCTCCTGGTATTTTAGCATTCTTGTATCCATGTTCATGAACCAGGCCAGAATGTTCCTTCCTCTCTTTTCGTCATATTCATGGAGAGAATGAAACGAGCAATCTACTGAAATGTTCTCTACTACAGATTTGAGTAACATTTTATCTGTAGTATCAAGGTTATATAGTGACATTCTGGTCAATGCTTAATAGTTAATGGTATTCTGCATGTACAGGCCATCAATGAGAAGATACTCTCACTTGGTTATGAAGATTGCAAGGTCGAAATTCTGACAATCGACTCCCAGGAATCATACAATGGTGGGGTCCTAGTCCTTGTGACTGGATATCTGACTGGAAATGATGATGTGCGACAGGAATTTACTCAGAGCTTCTTCTTAGCACCTCAAGAAAAGGGCTATTTTGTTTTGAATGATGTATTCCGATATGTTGATGAGGCCACGGTTCATAACGGGAAACCAGATCCGGTTGATGATGTTAAATTCCCAGCTACTACTGAAGAGGGTAATGTAAAATTTAATGCCTACTGAATTTTTTTGTTTACTTGTATACATCTTAAAGAATTTCTCTGCTCAGATTCTTCGCTTGTTAAGGAAAATATTATTTTGGAGCAAGTACCCAGTTTATCAGAGGATGTCAATGGGGGTGAAGTTTACGATCCATCCGACAGTGGGGATGCTTCAGTGGAAGGGGAGGAAGTACCAGTGGCTGAAGTTCTTGATGAAGTTCCTGAAGACTCACAAATGGCAATTGATTCACAAGTGGTCACCGGATCTGACACTAAGATTGAGGATGTGCCTAAGAAGTCATATGCTTCCATTGTAAGTATGGATTTGGTTTTGCTAGTTCTTCCAATCATTCTGAGTGCATAACTTAGTAATATTGTTTATTATTATATTTGGTTCGAGATTCTGGAGTTTATGCAGCCGTCCGCATCCGCCAAGTCTTATCTGAACCTGTTTATTGTTGGGAACATTTATTACAGGTGAAAGTTATGAAGGAGAATGCTGCGCCATTCTCATTGCCTGCTGCTTCTCCACTGAGATCAGCTCAAAAGAATCAAGAGCAGTTGCCTGCATCGGCACCTCCATCCCAAGTATCTGAACCACATGCCTTGAACTCAAACGGGACTGAAAATGGTAGTACCCAAGGCATGGAAGGTGATTTGTAATGACGTTTGTAAATGTTAATTTCTTGAAGAGGAAGTTTTTTCTTCTCTTATCACGACTGGGAGAATTTGTTCATCCACATTCTTATCTGATACGTTTCCTACTTGTTTTCCACAGCTGAGGGTCCTTCCATCTACGTCAAAGGGTTGCCTTTTGATGCTAACCATGCTTTGATTGAGAATGAATTCAAGAAGTTTGGGATAATCCGCTCTGGTGGTATTCAAGTTAAAAACAATAAGGTAGTGGTTCTGCTCTTCCATGAATGCTACCATATATTGGCTCCACCTAATTGAACTGCTACTGACATCTTACCACATCTCTTGTTACAGGGATTTTGTTTTGGCTTTGTGGAATTTGAGGCTGCCAGTGCTGTTCAAAGTGCAATAGAGGTTTGCATGAATGTTATTATACCCAACATTTGCTTTCCTCTCCTTTCTGGATTGCTTACTTCTGTATAGTGTTTGGACTTGATTCCTTGGAGCAGTCATTCTATCAGTTGTACTTGGGTTGTATACTCTCACTTTCAATTTGTGGGGTAAACATTTTTGAGTTAGATCAGAGCTGAATTTCCACCACTGCGTCTCGGGGATATTATTTCGTCCCTGTTACCCCATCTACTCCTCTTTGTCCTGCACACCTCAATTCGATTTGATCTGTTTTAATAACTCGTCTCTTCTGGCTTTCTTTGGGGAGTATCTTTACTAGAAGGCTAGAACCTTTTGGTGATCCAAAAAGGGATGCTTACATATGAAAGTCCTAGTGAGAGTGAGTACATACGATGTAATATCTGGAACAAGCTGCAACATGGAGGATGCTAGAAAGTTTCATAAACAAAGAAGGATGCTCGTTCCCTCTTTTTCCAGTTCCTTACTGTTTTCTGTGTCTGGTGTTTATTTATGATGTTGTAGAAGTCAGCTTGTATTTGTTCAAAAGCTGCCAAAGCTTCTTAACTTGTATTCATGCTTTTCCACTTATGTTTATGTTTCATATTTTGTTTGTGCTGCAGGCTTCACCTATCATGATCAATGGTTTTCGGGTTGTCGTTGAGGAAAAGAGGTCTACATTTCGAGGTAGGTTCTGGGATATGCTCAGTTGATTCCATGAATTTATTCCCTGCTGTTGACTTGTACAGTGCTGTATTTTAATTGTGAATGTGAAATGTCTCCAAATTCTCTCCCAGTTCATGTGATTTGAAGCTAGAAGGTCTGATTATCTTTTTACCTTGTGAGCAGAAAACTATTTATGAGTTCTGCGTTGTCAATACATGTTCCATCAGTTCTTTCATAAAAAAAAAAAAAAGTTACATGTTCCATCAGTTAAGTAGAATAATTGCAACTTAGAGGGTACATGACTTTTTCAGACATCCTTGATAGCCTTTTTGACTTGAGGTCTTCGCTAGGGAAGTTGAATAAATCTACTCTCACCAGAATGGTATCTAACTAGCAGGGACAAAGTTCTCGCTTGGTGGTAGGTAATTTGGATTAGAATCTCCATTTAGGAAGGGGCTATCTCTAGCCATTATATGATGGCTAATAACGGAGTACCAACTAAAATATACGTCTGTTTCATTGTGTTTACTGAGGGATTTTCATCCGTGCAGGAAACGGTAGGGGTCGGTTTTCATCAGGCGGCGGCGGCGGTTATAGAAATGACGGAGTAAGAGGGCGCGGAGGCTTTGGAGGCGTTGGCAGGGCATACGGGCGCGGCGGGAGTGGCGGCATTGAATATGGGAGCAGGAATGGCGGCCGTGGTAGTGGTGGATTTTCAAACCGTGGGGGTGGTGAAGGATATCGCAGATCTGAAAAGACGGGGAACAATGGTGGTGGGCGTACGAGCCGTTCTGGTGGGCCGCCTATAAATGTGGCTAGAAGCACAGCGCCACATGTGTCTGCGACAGCTTGAAAATCCGAGTCCGACTGATGGTAATATTTCTGTTTAATCGCGGCAGTTATTTTGAAGTGCAGGGAGTCGTCTGGAAATTTGTTGAGTAGCATTAAGATGAGGTTAATGAAAATTTAAGTAGGGAGTGAGGTAACCTGAAGTTTTCGTTGGAAGGAAATTGGTTTTTGGTTGGTTTTAACTGGCAAGGGAGGGGTAGAAATTCTTGTCTGGTATACTAGTAGGCTAATTATGATATGATAACTAGCTTTAGACAATGCGGCGGCATTGGTTCATCTTCGCTATATGGAAAATACTGCGAGGGCGAACGTCTTCATTGGGTCTGCGTTGGCTCTTGTTATGATGTTTATGTGAATGTAGAATGTGTTTGTTGACGTAATATAGATTCAGCTGCTCGGTGGCTTCTTCATTTTTCTTTAGTACAAGATAATTGTAACACTCCAGTGGAGCATCAAATATGAAACTCGATGAATCGTGTTGGGTGTAAATATGAAGAAGCCACCGGTCGAGCACAGCATCCGATAGTAGGGCCAAATGATTGATGAGGACGATCCAAAGCCCATGGAAGGTTAAATTTGAGGGGATGAAAAGGCCAGGGTGGGTGCTGGGTAGCCCTTGGCCGCCCACCAAACCTTGATGGGGTGTTCAAATGGTGATCATTGTTATAACCATACAAAATAAGGCTAAATTCTATTAACCATGGAATACAATATCATAACCAAACCGTCCAAACTAATACAACAACCAAATTGATTAAACTTTACCAAACTAAAGTTTAATCGGTTTGGTTAATTGGTTAACCAGATTAACCAATATAAAATCACATTATCATTGACGATGAAAATTTTCCGGTTAATGCAACAATTCGCAATTTATATAATGAATAAAACATAACAATCAACACGTAGTTATAGTTGACCCTTAACAAAAATATATGCAACTAAGACAGTTATCTTACTATTAGTATAGAAGTATTCACCTAACAAAAATTTATGACAATGGTATTGGGTTAATGAATTGTTGTGTTTGTGTAAATTGACTTAGTCTCTTAGCAATTATCATAGGCTGGAAATGACCTTCCTTTCACGTTTTCATCCATAATAATGTATGAAATTTATCTAAATTAGGTGTCCATATGTTGTGGTCTACATTTTACATATACAAATATACACTATATGAGCAATATTGAGCTTTATATTTTATGAGTCTAAAAGGGATGAACGTTAACTCTTGAGTGGTTATGCAAAGTATTAAGTATGTATATAATATATGTTAGATATATGACTAATTACTTTACTGGTTAATTTGGTTTGATTGGTTAGGAGTGTCTGAAACCAAACCAAACCACCTAAACCAAACAAGCTAAAAACTTTAACCAAACCAATTATCCAAATCAACCAAACCAAATTATCCAAATAGTACCGGTTAAAACGGTTACCATGGTAACCAAACCGTTTGAACACCCCTACTAACTCTAGCAGCTGAAAAGAGATCCAGGGGGGAGTTGTATTTTTACGCTGCCAATGGACCTTGGAGGATGGATGAGCTTCATCAAGCAAGTAGACCTTGGTCGAAGTCGACGCAGTGGACTCGTTGACGATGGGCGTCGACGGACGTTGAAGGAGAGGCAGTGGTTGTGGATGTGAGCTAGTTACAACAAGAACACTACTACTATGCTATATAGTACTGGTGCTTTAATGTACAACTTGAAGTCGTGTCATAACATTAAATGTATAAGTTTAGGTTGTACCATAAATGAATTTGTATCATTATGTTATGGTACAATTTTACAATTTGAAGTTGTACCATCACATAAAGGTATAAGTTTAAGTTGTACCATAAAAGAATTTGTACAAAAAGTATAGGTACAGTCTGAAGTTATACCATAACGTTAAAGGTACAATTTCAAGTTGTACGATAAAGATAAAAACCTATAGCACAAATACTAATTAGCATTGTAAAATTCCTCCTACAACAAACAAACGGGAGTGCAATTGGTTGATGACCAAGGTAGGAAACGTATGGACAGAAAATAAGGTTGTTCACTCACAAATGGATTAAATTAGCATATGCGGGTACACTTATGGTAACATGTAAGGCACCGTGATTTGTACAATTCGGTTGACCTATATGCTCATTTGGTCGATCGGTTACCTCATCATGGTCATTTTGATAGCAACTATGGTTGACCATTAACATATAATGGTGACCGTTTTAAGGTAGTAATTACCAAAATGGTCGATCACAAAAAAAAAAAATTGGTCGACCGATTTGAGGAAGTCATAAAATAATGGTCGACCATAATAGGGAAGAGGTCGAACTTTCAATTTAATCATATACAAAATGGTGGACCATAAAAAAAGAGGTTGACCACTTCATGGAAGTCATTACCATATATGCAATGAGGTCGACCATTTTCAGGAAGAGGTCAACCAGATAGAAGAAGGGTCGACAAGACATCAATCCATCCCTCTTGAAGTGAAACGTAGAGGAAAATGTAAATTTTGCGGTTGACCGCTTATAGTAAATGGTCGACCGCTTCCAGTAATTTTGAGTTAGATAATTTCGAGTTCCCCGTTGCCCGTTGCCCGTTCCTTGTTCCCCGTTGCCCTCCCCTAAATAATTTCGAGTTCGATGTTGATAAGGTAATGCAATAGAGATCGGCCCTTTTAAGAATGAGGTATACCATTTAATGTACAAAGATGTCGACCTTTTTAATGTTTGCTTGCCAAAGAAGTCGACAATTTTATGTACAAGGTTGGCCGCTTTGTTGAACCTAACAAAACAGAAACAATAGATTTGGTCGACTTTTATTACTTTGTGGTCAACCTATTTGAATAAGTTATGATGACTTGCAAGTCACCGTAACAAACTCATTAGCGTGATTGATGGGTTAGGATGGGAAGGAGAAATCAAAACAAAAGTTAGAGCAGCCGCTTGGAGTGTTTGTAGCTTTGTATTAATTAAGGACGTAGTCATAAGCGCATGAGACCCTAGGTATTGTGGATGTTGGCAATGTAACAATTTGTCCGGATAAATCATTAAAGGACCACGAGATGGTGATTAAGTAAGTTGAACAAGTACGACGAGCTGAGAGATTTAAGTGGAAGATAAATGGTTCCTTTAATTTGCACCTTAAAGAGTTTGGTTTTGGTGTTCACTTTACACATTTTGGGTGCTAGAATGTATGTACGAATACGATTTTTATAGCATTATTTTTCAATCGTGGAGATACATAAAAATGAATATAATTGAATGTCTTCCACAAGTGTAGGGTGCTGATGTGGCGGATTGTGGTTGGATTATGTATGGTTATTGACTAATAGGAAACTGAATAGATCCGCTCCCCTGGAATATATGTCCGTTAGTTTTGGATATTTATTGAGCCATCTGCTAAGCAAATTGTTTATTTCAGAGCAATTAAATTCGAATGTTTAATTTTTCCCCTTTCTAAGATGTATAGAAATGAACATAATTTTGCATATCACAATTATTGTGCTCTTACTTACTGTCTATGTGTTTCAGCCAAAAAACAAGGTACGCAACGATCTGTGAAAGGGTGGGATGGCCCCCTGTATCTACACTCCTACGATCAACATTAATATGATGATAGAAAAATATGGAGAGTTTAGGTAGAGAGAGATATTGTAGAGAGATAAGTGATATGAGAAAAATGAGTCCAGAGGAGAAGAGAGCCCTTACTTGGAGGACCTAATAGCATATTTATAGGTCAAGACTTGTCTCACTTCGTTGGGCTTCTATTGGGCCTTTGTCGTGTTTTGTGAATATGGGCCCCTATGCGCTTGTGGACCATCGTTGTTATTCGAGTCAGGCCGCGTCATATTTACGACTTGCTTACGACAATCTCGTAGCTAAACTTATATAGAGAAGACTTAGGGTTAAAACCCTAATGACAACCAAGTTTCCTTCTTTTACAAGAACAAGGAAACGGGAGACTTGGAGGACAAGTAGGACACAAAACTAATTACTTGACAACTAATTAATATCCGCAACACTCCTCCTCAAGCGAAGACATGAATGACAAGAATGTCGAGTTTGAAACTGAACAACACTCAATCTAACAGGCTGTGACTTTTGTTCGCTTGTGGGAGAGGTAGACAAATGATGAAACTACTCCATGCTTGACCCAGTTCTTTTGACAATGAACTCAGCATGGCGGAATTCCTTGACATCTTGGATGAGATTGATCTGGAGATGACTGGCTCTCTCTCTGAACAACCTGACGAAGACGGTTGACTGCGTCTTCTTGAAGTTTGTGACGGAGACGGTTGACTGCGTCTCTGGAACTCACTGACGGAGACGATTGACTGCATCTCTTGAACGTCGTGAACTCACTCTTGTACATCGCGGTCGACTTGATGACTAAGCTAGTCGACCAACATATGTTGACATCCTTATTATCCCCCTCAAGCTGGAGCATGAACGACGTGAATGTCCAGCTTGAAAGCTAGAATGGTGTAGACTGAAAATTGACCGATTCTGAATATCGATGGGATTATCGCGTCTTGGATCGTGACTACCTCGCTCCACGACTTGACAAACTTTGTTGACGAAAACGGTTCTATCTCCTCAACGCCAGCTACTGCATGACTTGCGACGATGTAACCACCAACAGGACTTGTGGTGAGATAAACTCCACCTTCCACTTCCCAACTGTAGCGTACAATACAAAGGAAGTCCAAGGATACACAAGCACTAGGAAAGCTTTTACATTAACTTTAACGTCAATCCTTGTGCAAATACCAACACAACCTTAAAATCATTGATCTTGACATCAAACGCCAATGCCCCACCACAAAGTGTGATTGCTTGAAGAAGACCACCCGTCCGTGATAATGACCAGAGAACTCCTCGACAAACCAATTTTCACGAATCGAAGGATATGGGATGGCGCTACCGACAACTTCCCACGACTTGAGCAGATGTGGCGATCATGGAAAAGAGCACCATAATACATCACAACTTCCATAGCGCCACAATTTTGGAGAAGTAATCGGCTGGAGTGAGAAGAATGAGACAAACGACTAGACAAGGAGCACATCCATATATGTGAAGTGGGTGGTTTCTTCGTAATATAAGAATGAAAGAGGCCATTAGCCCATTACCATGACTAGAAGTATTATTTGCTTTTGGGTGAGACCCTGCAAGCATATGATCGCCAACTGCACAAGACTAAAGACGAGCTCCACCCAAAGATATGACAGAAGCGGAAAAAACTACTGGACATGCTTCTGAATGCATCTTCTCGATAAACTTTGTTGAACTGAGTGCAAAAGTTGGACGGGTCTTGGCACATCCACCGGAGGCAAGCCTAAACAGAGGCTTCACGGGAGAGATGCACAATTAGATCCAGCGGCAGAGGGCGGTAACTTTTGACACCAATAAACCAGACGAATGAGTGATGGCGATCTGACTTTCGGTGACTATGGACTGAATTCGGCTTCAAAGAAGTTTCGATGACCTTCAAGATGACTACCATGCCGCTGCAGCCTATAACTTAGCGACTGCAGCCGATTGATTCCTCCCGCTTGACGATTGATAGCGGAAGCCTGTTGGCATCGAGCTTGACTCTTCTTCGGACACGATGAAGCAGCTCAAGACTAAAACTCAGCTACGTAGACAATGAATTGAATCCGAAAATCAAACCCCTGATGATGGTAGATATGGACGGAGACACAAATGGGATCAATGCCTGATATGAGGGACTCGGCGCTTGAATTGACCTGTGTGAGCACAACCTTCTTGTGCGCACCTAGCTGGACTTGACAGAGACGCTGCTCGACTTGATGGACTCAGCAGGTGTGAGCACAACCTTCTTGAGCCCGTGACGAACCGGACGTCGGAAGCGGACAGTTCCGATGAGGGAAGAGAGACAACGCGAACAACAGGGAGAACGCTCAAAACCCTAGACAGGGAAAACGCCAAATAGGTATTGATTCTGATTCTCGCTCACTGCCGGACCAATAGAAGAACGGAAGCGATGTCGGGCACAGACCGATGATATTGATGCTGCCGCGGAGAGGCAACAGATGATGACTGCGGAAGCTCGAAATCATAGACAAGGATCGAGTTTCGCTCTGATACCATGTAAAAATTAATAACGCGAAATAACAAGAACACGGGATTTTACGTGGTATCCTCGATTGATTGATTGATTGATCGAGACTAATCCACGTCGATTGATTGATTGATCGAGACTAATCCACAGTAAGCTCGGAAGAGCTCACGGCTAACGTTTTATTCTTTTAGGACTACGTTGTGACGACTTGCTTACGACAATTTCATAGCTAAATTTATATAGAGAAAACTTAGGGTTAAAACTTAAAACTTTAATGACAACCAAGTTTCCTTCTTTTACAACAACAAGAAAATGAGAGACTTGGAGGACAAGTAGAACACGGAATTAATTACTTGACCACTAATTAATATCCGCAACCGTGTCCGACCATTACTCTATCAAATATGAAAACTCTGAGTCTCCCCTGGCTCATATCGCTTTAAGCTCTCGAACTTTAATCCTAGTTGATTTCTTCTTGCCTAAAATCACGAGCTCACACTCATAGAGGAAGAAAGGACGAGAAGATGGCTCGATCTGAATCTGGACTTGGCTCGAGGTAGGTGAAAGCGCGGCCAACATTCCCACTCTTGCCTTTTTTTTAAGGATTAGAGGCGAGCATCATATTGTTTCGAGCACTGTGAGCGAAACTCGAACTGCTTTTGGGGCGAAACAAGTCAAGGAAGCTATCAAAGAAAGGGTAGGTTGCATTCAGTCTCGGGCTCCCTTTTCATATATTGAATCGACAGTCGTCCCCCGAATGAAGTAAAGGCTCGAAAAGAAGACCTGGGTTTTTTGGGCTACTGCTTGGAAAAGGAAGATCTGGGTGTTTTATCTGGGTTTGGGAAGATGACACCCAAAATGGCGATGATAAACCAACAACGAGACGGGGCAAACATCGACGCCGGAGGAATGGTGGTTATGGCGACGAGTGGTATTGTGGCAAGGACGAGAAGGAGATGCATGATGAGATGATTTTGGCTGCGCGGGTAATTCAAAGCAACAAAGAGATGGGTTGTGGAATGGAGTCGTTTGCTGCTCCTTGGAGGCGATGGTGATTGATGATGACGAACCAGAGGTGGTGAGATGAATGGTCATGACACAAGAGCAAAACTCATTAACTAATTGACCCTCACTCGACCAAAATGACAAGATCTCTCTGCTTTTCATAAGAATCTGTTTCTCTCCCAAAAACATAAAGGATGGCTTTGTGAAGAGGACCTGAATGGGGGTAGATATTGGTCGGCACTTACTCATTTCTTTCGTTCAATACTCGGTCCCCCTACTTGGCGGACCAATTGTTTCAGCCAAAAAACAAGGTAAGTGCCGATGTGTAAAAGGGTGGGGATGACCTCCTGTATCTACACTTCGACGATCAGCATTAATATGTTGATAGAAAAATATGGAGAGTTTAGGTAGAGAGAGATATTGTAGTGATTAGTGATATAAGAAAATGGACTGAATCTCCATTTGGACCGGACCAAAGCAGACCAAACGGACCAAATGCACTATTGGTCCGGTCCTTGGTCCTAAGTTATCTTTCACTATTGGACCGTGTCTCTTAATTTGGTCCGATTCAGTCCGGACCGAACCGATGCCACCCCTAACTAGATGGGTTGATTTCCCCTCTTTGGCAAGGAAGAGAGGTTCCGTCTTAACTGGGCTCGGATGGAAATCAATATGTACAAAAAAAAACCCTAGTTGAATCGTTCCACGGCTAGGCCGGTCAGAAAATTTACCCATCCAGTCTTTGAATCGGTCGGGTCTTTGACCTGTTCAGATTTGGTTTGGTCGAGTCATGGATCAATCTAGTCATATTCAATTCAGCCTAATTAATTGATATTTTCTATTAGGGTTTTAATTTACAATTATGATTAGTGTGTAGTGTGATTATGATCAGTGCAGTCAAAATCGTGCATTAAAATATTTCAGTTTCTACCTAAAGCCGCTTAGTCACAAAAACTGGTAAAAACATGGGTAAAATCGGTAACATCGCTTAAAATCGATAAAATCGTGATTCTGAAACGTTTTTATACGATTTTGATAATCTCATAAAAATGTGCTAATCGTCCAATCCTATTCCTTCTTGGTCCATGTTCATGCCACAAACACATTTCTTTTGGTGCACAGTCTCCTTCTCACTCTTACCGACCATCGAGGAGGATACTATAGCCGGTCTTCGTGTGCCGCTCAGGTTGTTGCCTTTTTCAGGTGGAGGCGCCTTTGTTGTTGGCGGCAGCGCCGGCATTACGTGCGCACAGATCCTAGGTTTTCCTCGAGAGACTAACTTCAGAAGATAACGGAGCTAACTTCGATGTCAACAAGATTATTTCAATTTAGCATTATAATTAATACGTAAATATGATTTTTTTTATGGATTTACGCTGAATATGATTAATAAATATAATTAAATAGGGTAATTTAGAATTATGATTAGTATTTCAATTAATATGATTAGTATGTGCATTTAGAATCTTAAGAAACAAATAAAAAATTAGTTATTTCACCACGTGAGCTATTGGAGCTTTTGGGATTTTTGTAGTTTTTCAAATGCTTAAGAAATCCTACCGGTTGGTCGAATAGAAAATATCGAATATTGTTCAATTCGGTAGAATATTTCAGTGGTAAGAAAACCACGACTAAACTATGTTTTAATATATAATACACCAGCACTAAATTTTCAGGTATAACATCTAGTACGGGTTCACATTCATTAAACTTTTTAGGTACTACAACACTAAACTTAATTTTGTTACATTGTTATAATTCGAACGCGAACCAACATGCTACAAAATACAAATCCGCTCATTGTTTGAGTATGAATTTATCCGGGCAGAGCTAGACATTTTATGCAGGGATCTTTATCTGAAATTGAATTAATAATTTAAAAATAAAATATAATTTATTACAATAAAAAATATCAAACTAGTACAAATTACGAAAAATTATCACAACGTGTTTTTATATTCTGAAAAATTATAAAATACACTTCATTCTACATTACTCAACAAATACTTTCAATATAAATTACTAAACAATCATTCAAGAACTGATTGCCTATTCAATTTCGAAACTTGTTCTTGATGTAGTCTAAAACTAAAAACCATTTTAAAACACTTGAAATTGC
Organism: Linum trigynum; assembly: GCA_964030455.1. Classification (NCBI taxonomy): domain Eukaryota; kingdom Viridiplantae; phylum Streptophyta; class Magnoliopsida; order Malpighiales; family Linaceae; genus Linum; species Linum trigynum. Next base: position 22,992,206 of record OZ034822.1, read on the forward strand.
AATAGGTAAAATTAATACAAGTTAAAGAAACAAATATGATGAATATGATAGATTTACATTCATCAATTCTTTTAATTCAAGAATAACTTCTCAAAGTGTTGTACAAAAGTGAGTCAGAAAGGTGACGAAGCTCATTTAGATAAAATCAAATAAAAATAATTAGGCAACAAAGTCACAAGTCATAAAAATTAACAACCTAATTTTACCTCATCAAAGAGATAGTTCAATTCTTGGAGTTGTAGATAAGAGCTGATTAAAACAACTCAACCTGATAGTGATGTAAGCTTCGTCAATATCATAAGGGAAGGAGATTGGAAATTTGATTTAGAGTTTGGTTAAAAATTGGGAAAATTTATTTTAATTGGACTTTGTTTTAGATTGAATTAGCATCTTTGTTTATATACGTTTTAAAAATAATAATGAGCCATTTATAGTGTAATGTATATCATTTTCTTTGATAATTGCAGTGTTACAGGTTTAAATCACAAAGGCTACTATATATTTTATTCCTTTTCTCAAAACTCAAATTACTATTAGGGGGTTGATAATTTTTTCTTCAAATTTAGGGGGTATCACAATCCATTTTGTTACATTTTGAGAAAAAATAGTCTTTCGAAAGACGTGTTGGTTGTAGCGTTATCACTATCATACCATTATGATATGATGTATTATCTTTTTCATTTTAAATAATTAAAAAAACTCACAAAATATGATGTATTATCTTTTTCTACATTTTGAGAAAATAAAAATAAGGCAAAATATGTGTGTTCGGTTATCATATCATTGTTGTACCATGATACTATCACTATGCTAATATAATGATATGATCATGGTAAGATGACGTAAATTTTTTTCCTACAAATAAATGAAAAAGAATATCATCTTGTGGAGCACAAACATGGACATGAGTTGACGGGGATATGTCCTTCTCATCAAGAGGTTATGTTGCACATGGCATAAGTCTCAAGAGGTCTGTGATCATGACTCGAGTGTCAGAAGAGGTCCATGGGTGAGAGCAAGAAGTATGTGGCCGCAAGACAAGAGGACCATGGGCATGAAGGGAAAGGGCCACGAGTGTGTCACAAGAAGTCCATGGCCGGAAGCGCGACGACCACAGGCTCTTCACACTAGAATGACATGACATATAGTGAAGCAAGCTATACTCTAGGACTCACAATGGTTTTAGAGAAGCACTAAGGTGGTTGAGGGAGCAACAACCACTCACACCATTTTGGAAAACAAATCAATCACGTCCAATAAAGAAGAGACCGGTTCTTCATAACAATTATAAATCATATGCTTCTCCACCCATGCCTATAAATGAGAGGGGAGTTTAATAAAGACCAGGGTTCCCAAATCAATACCCTACATCAAATTTTATCTTTTCTTAGAGAATCTAGTCATAGATGTAGTTTGGAGCTTTTGCTAAACCACTACAGGAGTATAAGTAACTTAACTTAGTTTCTTTCCCAAAAACCATCAATGAAACTCGTTCGAACTTAGTTTGAAGATATGTGATTCGTGTCATTGTAATTGTTGTTCAAGAAGTCAGATGCGTTTAGGTCAAATCAACATTAGTTTTCCCAATAGAAAACAAGTTGACACACTTAGTGGAACCTTGTGTTTAATTTGATCGATGCACAACAGAAAAAGGAGATGATCCTCTTCAAGAATTTGAGGTTCGGTGCAATGATCATGTCTCTCGAAAACCCTCCTAGTTGCGCCCATCGGCCCAGTGTCACCGCAACTATGGGTAACGTTCTACCTCCTCTAAGCTCCTCCTTCTTTTCTTATTCTCCTCATCCTCCATAAGACAACTACTACTCTCCAAATCCTCTCTCTAGGATTTAACAAAATCCAAAGTATGTTCAAATGAGGGAAGAAGACCTCTATTTATAGAGATCTGACATGGAGAAGTTCGTGGATAACGAATGGAAGATAGCAGATGCAACCTTCTTTTTCATGCCTTCAACTCGAAACGGTGACATGTTCGGCTGCTCGGGAGGTGAGATTACATGCCGAATTTTGCGGTCGCAAACAGAAATTCTCTGCCTTTATATCCTCATGGTCACCATTGTGAAGGATCACGAGGTCGACCATGATATCTTCTGTTCTCTTTGTCTGCAACCTCTCCTAGATTGCATCTCAAGCGATCAGAAATGGTTGCCGTGAACATGCAGGGGACATCATCTCATCTTGTCCTCCATCTTCATGGTCGTGAACTTGCACCATGGCTATGATCCTTCTTTTGACACTTTTTGCATACTTATCATACACTTGTTCTTGGATTCTTGATAATAACACTTAAAACCTGAAATGTCACTTAGAAGACAACCAAAATGAAAGAGGAAGCATTTCTAGGCAAAATAAAGAGTTAAATGTATTGTGGACGCTTGAATCCTTAAGAAAACAACTAAGCAATGAGGGATAGATAACACCATTTTAGGTGTTATCGAATTCCCCCACACTAAGACGTTTGCTTGTCTCCAAGAAAACATGTGACTAAAACATACAACTTGAAGTCCCTAGCCTCTACTCTCAATTTGTTTCTTAGGAGACGAGTTACTAGTGACTTGAAGTGCATAGTTTCCATGCCAACGTTTGACTTGCTTCAGTAAGTTTCGACTAGAATTCAGTAGGATAGTAGGATGATCAGAGACCCGTGCTAGATACAATATCGCAACCCATTGGCGTAGGCAAGACGATGGAATGCTTTCAACGATTCTATTATCTTCCTTCCCCTCAACTATTATTCTCCTTTTAAAAATTTCTCTTTGGGATTGTAGCACCATTTAGGAACAAGCTACAAGCCTCTTTATTTCGTTGAAAATTTATAGTTGGGAGAACTCACAAAACCAAGCAACTTCCGTCAAAGCTATATACCTTGGAGTCAAGATTCTCAAACAAGCAACCTATTCATCCAAACACCTTTTAAACATACAAGCCATGACACACACACACACACACGAAAAGGAGGGGTTATAAGACACAAAACATAAATATATATAAAGTTCTACCTTACTTTACTACTAGTGTTGTTTACACAACAGTAAATAAGTACGACAAAGGAAAATAATGGTGGGTATAGTTCAAGTCAAAATAAAGAAAAATGAAAAAGAAAGAAATTAAGATAGAAAGAGGTAGGATTCGGCCCTGAATTTCCTTGAATGTACTACTCGTCGTCTTGTTGTTATTGTTGTGGTTGTTGTTATTCATTTACTTGTGGTTGTTCATAGTGATGTACTTGTTATTCCTCTTTGAACTAGTATTGATGTACTTGTTATTCCTCTTTGAACTAGTATCAATACCCACTGCTACGCCGCAGGGACTATTTAATATTTATACATTCTAATTAAGCAAGATGATTCAATTCTCTTTTTATCTATGAAACATTAATTCCATCAAAACAGGTATCATAAAACTCGTATAAAGCTAGTCTATTATGCATTAGACTTCTATGTTAAGTAATAATCCATAGTCACTACACACAATCAAGACCAATTGCTGCCTTTGACCTTCTACCTTGGCAAATTTGAGGCTTCAAACCAGTATCTCACCGCCATTTCTTTCAACTCCTTTCCTTGGTCTGTGTACCCCTCATCCAGTATTTCTATCACGTTGCAGTTGTCAAGTAGGTGCTTTATGCACATGTGTTGGCCTGTATAAACAAATTCGAGGCTATTACTAATGAGACAACAATGAGAAGCTCCCAGTTGGGGATGAGAGGAAGATAGAGTTGGGGATGAAGTGCAGCCAAGAACTACAGTAATTACCTGTTGTTCCCGGAAGATGGTCTAACTGCAGAACCACCACCGTTGTCAAACCCACAATACCCTAACCACTGCCACCGTCCACCACAATCTAAAGCAAATTTCCAGTCAAGTAGAGTTCTGGAATTGCTCCATCACATCCAAGTTTTTCAGTCGATGGAACAGAGAAAATGTATGTCCTTCTGTAATAGAAAATAATGAATCATGTCCATCAATGAGTTGAATCCATAGTAAACAATGAACCACCAGGGCAAAAAGGTAGAGCCAAAGCCTCGAGTTAGTTTAGTCTTGGATGTGACCTAATGCACTTGACAGTATCCATTATCAGCTAGCATAGATACCTTAATGTATTGAGAATGGTAACAATATAGAGCTAAAGAAATAATTGAGAAAACAAAGCAATCGAAAGCAGGGGCAAAGAAAAGGAACAATGCAAGTATTAGCAGGGTTCATGTCTGTCCGTCATGGATGGGTCATCCTTCTATGTGCTCTTTCTTGACCCTCAATTATTCCCTAGCTCACCAAAACCTACCAAGGCTGGAGCAAAACGAACCAAAAGAGCAAAATTGCAACAAATTTCAGGAGATTAACTAATCACAAAATGCACCTGGCGTGTTCTTTTCTTTGTAAGGTTTCTTTATTTCGCCAGGCACTTTATTTGAACAAAACAAATAGCTGCAGGCAGAGAGAAGGCTTGCAATCGTCTGTCTGTTTATCAAACGAACACCTCAAGTTGCTTCCACCTTATTCTATAATATACCCACACCAGAACTCCATCCCAACTTTGAGTTCCAATACCTAAGACGGCCAAAGCTATTTTTCTTTCCTTCCTCCAATGCATTTCAGTTCATTCATTATGGAGAAACAGCAGCAGCAGTGATGAGAGGGCAAAGTACCAGAACTTCGAAGCTCAAGCGAGTAGGCAATGAAATGTTGGTTGTTGTGTGCGACTCTTTCTCCTCCTTTACCAAGTCTTCTGCTTCACATCTTCCTCCTCCCAGCATTCATTCTCCCTCTCTCACTATAAGTCACTCATTCCTGATCTTTCTACTTCTGCTGCTAAGCTGTTGCAGCAACTCTCCTCCTTCCTTGAGAGTACATAAAAATAAACAAACTTGAGAACTGCCAAAAAATTCTGCAATTCGCTTGCGCAATAACCTGCAACAACACCTAAGACAGGTCGACTGTGTTATTGGCGCCTGAAAGAAGGAAAAACCCCGATGAAAGAGTGACCAAGTTCAATAAATAATCCAGCAAATGTACCTATGGAAGAAGACCTAAGCGATTTAAAAGTTCCTTCCTACTTTGTAACTTCCCATTTCAGATCTGCAAATTCTTTCATGGATTTCTTCTCCTTCGGTTTTTTCTTGGTTTGTTCTTCTCTAGTATGAAGTCTTCACATTCTTCCTGGCGTCCCTCACTTGTGTATCTCATCGATCCCTTGAATACGAAAGAAGTAACCGATGATGGTAAGTAGTAAATCATTAAAGTTTTTCACTTTCACAAAACTATCTAACTCATGAACAACCTACCTTAACAAACGTTTGTTGCTGTAGTGAGTCAATCCAATCACACTTTCACCACATCGTCACACTGCGGCAAAATCTCGGTGATCTCAACACCTTTATCTCCTGCCACGGCGTTTTTTTGCCTCGCGTTGGGAGAACTGTGTGATGAAGTAAATCTTCCCAATAGAAAGAACCTCTTTCAATTGATCCGACAGATGCTTGGAGGCAAGCCCCTGTACCAGCACCCCCTGGCAGAAGAAGAGGGAAGGGCAGAATCAGGAAGAGCAAGCACACGCGCGGACAAGCAGAAACCAAAAGTGGAGAGAACTCACCAATTCGTCCATCCAAAGTGTCGCGTATTCAGAGAACCCGTCGGGCCGGAAGAGTTCCCAGCCATCCATGTATGGAGGAGGCGCAATTTGAGAGCAGGACCTTCGCCTCAGGCATGCCAGCTTCGAGAAGACGATATGATTCATGGCGGCGAGTAGAAGAGGCAACAGCGGCTGAGCGGGTTAGCCGGAAGGCTGTGGCGGTTACGGGGAGAAAGAGGAAGCTAAAGAATAGAATGAGAGATGGAACCGAAGAGGACGATTTGGGCGAGAAGAAAGCAATCAATTTTCTCTGCACAAAGTGAAGGAAAGCAAGCGGCGCAGAAATTATGGGCGGTTGCGTGAGCGAGGCAGTGGGCAGGGGTTAAGGGAATGGGAAAATTGGGGATAGCAGAATGGAACGGCGAAGAGATAGACATGACCGAGCACTGACCGGTGAATGCTTGATTTTGTGGAAAAAGAGTAGGAAAGGTACGACAACTGTAGCGCTGACTGTAGAGTATGGGCGGTGACTTTTGCTGGACTGAGGGGAAGGACGAGGGGGATAGGATAGGAGTACGGCTACTCGAAGCGGGGTAAGAAAGTGCGTTCGAGGAGAGCTTCTACACTACCTGGGCGCTAGATGCCAAGAATTGAAACAGTGTTTAGATTCTTTGGGGTGAAAAAGCGTACTCCCCTTTCATGTTTTACAAGAATTTGAGGCTTCATTTTCTCTTCTTGCCTAGCCCGATTATGATTCCTCCATGTATAATGACGAGGGCTAGGTGGAATAGAGGTCCCGGGAGGAGGGTTTGAGCTCTCTCTCATATAAAATCTTTTTCCTTTGTGGGAATGCCTACTCAAGAGAAAAAATCACAGGATATATCCAAACAAACATCTTTAGATTCAACTCGATCAACTGAATAACAAAAAACATCCTTAGATTCAACTCTATGCATCCCTACAATAGAATGTTACAATGTATAAATTGTGGGTGCATAGGTTACAGTGCATATAATAAAAACTAAGTTCGAAAATTAATGCATGAAAACTAGAGCGTTATGTCTTTTAAAAGTTCCTATACCGTGGCCAATGGCAAGGATTACCTCATTAGGCAACAACCAAAGCTTGAACTAAAAGCACATAAAATTACAAAATCGAGATTGAGCTCAAGTTGCAAACTTTGGATCATGCATAAAAAATTCAGTATCAATCCATGAGCACACGTCTAAGGGTCTACACTTGTTATACATGTTCAATTCAAAAGTAGTAAATCAAGAAAACAAGATATTTGTAGTTTGAACATTTCATGGAGCACTTGGTGGGCATTCATTCACTATACTCAATATCAAACATAACAAACCCATCAAGACCTCCAAACCCACATACACATTCACAAGCACATGTTCTAGGATCCCATTGGACTAATCAAGACATTCACCCACTATAATTGACTTTGGTTCAACAAATACACAAACCAAACATCCGATATGTCAAGTACAAGCATGGAAAAGGCTGAATTTCTAACAAAATTTTTAACACACCTACAAATAACATAAATCCTGCATGTATTATTTCATAGAAATGGGTAAAGAAAGTGAAAACCGATGGGTTGGGTTGCCTCTATACAAGCGCTTGTTTTACGTCTTAAGCTAGACGGGGGGTCCCTAAGTCTCGGTCCACCCCACAACCACCTTGAAGTTGAGGTTCTCGTCGGTAATGTAGACACCACATTTTGTCCGGAGCAACCATCCTGCTCAAAACTCAAAAGAATATCCAACTTAAAAAGAAAACTCAAGTAAAAATTTGGACGAGGTTGGTTGAGATTAGCAATGCCAAATCAATAAGTACCAACGATTTTTAAGTCCGTTTTATTTGGTTCGAATATTTGTACTAGGTAGGATTAGCAGTAGCTAATAGCTATCGAATTTGCTTTATTTAGAATAACAATAGTATGTTGTCGCGACCTATGCTAATGTCATTGTATTCAGTTGGTCTCATTGGTCTAAAGTTGGTCAAAAGGGATAGAAAGATTGGTAATTTTGCTTAACGACCCAAATCCATGGTTTGGGAAGCATTGATTAGATGTTTGGATTTGGTTTGAAATTGGCTAAGTGAACAAATTGGGTTGGAAGAATCAATTGAATGTTTGAGCACTACATACAGATACAATGATCATCTAATTCTGAAGGCAATAACATAAATAAATAAATGTGTAATTACAAAGTACAATTTATAACCTTTAAGATACACTTAGTAATTATACATTAAATCAGAAACAAACCCACACCAGCAGCCCAATTCTCAAACTATAAAACTCAACCCAGGCCCATATTTCGGCCCAATCCAGTATGATCAGCCCAGGTCCACTCTGGTCGAATTGGTCAACTCAGATCAACCCAATCAACCAAACCCATCATCCCTATCTTATCTAAAGGAGCAGCAGAGCAGCAGTTATCTTATCTAAAGGAGCAGCAGAGCAGCAGAGTAGCAGAAATTACTGCCGCCTCTCAAAAGAAGGAATTCGGCCACCTCTTCCAAAGAACCAACACCAAACTGCCAACACAAAAGGTAGTTCAGACCACCACCTCAAGAGCAAAGGAGGAGGAGCCAGCACACAATGATGAACAGTAAAAAGTGATCATATATAAGGGGGTTTTTTACCCCAAAAAGGGGCAGAGAGGATTTGGTGGAGAAAGTAAAGAGAAGGGAAGAACCAACAACAAAAACACACAAAAAGGGAGACAAAGAGCATTAAAGAGCACTAAGCACCAAAAAGACAGAAGCACTAAGGATCCAAAAAGGGCAGGGAGTCAGAAACAGCAACAAGCTATTACCATCAAAATCCGCTAAATCACAGCACAGGTTGGTATTCTCTACACCCCATTAACCATACAAGCATTCTAGTTATCCATATATCCATGTAGTAAATCTACTTAACATATGATACTTCTAAGGTCATAATCCATGGTTAAGTTGCTTAAGTTTGTATGTAAAGGGGGTATTGTGAAATCCTGATCTTTGTGATATGTATGTTTCTCTTTACTATTCATTTTTTAATTTTTGTTACATGCTACAATAGACCACTTCCATTTATCATCAAAATACAATAAATTAGCTTAAATTATTCTCAGTTTTTCTAGCAAGCATGATTCAGGTTAAGTTGTTAGGTGAACTTAGCAATAATATCAACCAGGCTAATCCGTTTACTCATTCAACACATAAAAAATCCAACAATCTATTCAACACACAAAAATAGGACCCAAACTAGATTTTTGAGAGAGTATTTTAAAATACCTCATTTGATGGTTAAGGGCGCCCCTTTTTTACTCAATTACCAGATTTGGTAATCCCAAAATGCTCATTTAGTTACCATTTGTATACTGAATACAATAAAAGTCATGCCTTCATTAAGAATTCCATTTACTACTAATTAGCATTATACTTTTAATCAATTACTTAACCAAAGCCCCACTTTAGATAAGCTTCCCATCAAGGTGATGGTCATGAGCAGTAGCTATGCCCAACTAAGTTAATTTTCTAAATATCCCAACAAAATTGTTTTTAGCTAAATAATTAAATCATAGGTTCTTAGCAGCCAATCGGAAAAAATCTAGATTGAGAGGGATATCACCTAGCCTTCCTCAAATTGAAGAGATCTGCACAGAATCAAGGAATCAAAAAAATTCAGGACCCATATAATGATAATAAATAAAAAAGGCAGAATAGCAATAAAAAGGTTAACGAAGACTCACCCAAACTAAAACCTCGCCGTCGGCTCTGGCACTGGCCGCGCCGCCGGCGACCGCCGCCCTTCCCTTCCTTTCCTCGACAGAGATCCGAAACCAAAAAAAACAAAGAAAATCCAAACAAGTCAAAATCCCAATATTATTTGTTAAATCGAATAAAAATGGACATGCATTGTAAAAGCGGGCTTACCAGAGGGTAAAACCTCCTCGTCGTCACCTCTGTTCCAACTAGAAATGATAGATCGAGATTATTAGAAGGCAAATCGAGGCTCCCTCCTCGGTTTTGGATCGATCTCCGAAAGAAAAACAAGAAAAAGGTTAGAATCTCGCTCAAAAACACAGAAATAAAAAAAAACAAATTTGCATGCAGTGATCTTACCTAGATCGAAGGTCTCCCGCTCGATTTTTTAGCGACCTTCGTCATATCGAGGGACGAGAGGGGAGAGCGGCGGCGGCGACCTTGAGCGAGGCTAGGTTCGGGTTTCTCTGGCCGAGAGGGAGAGAGTGTAGGGTTTGATTTTGATTTCTGAGAGTGTAGGGTCTTCTCTGGACGAAGGACGAGAGGGAGAGGGTGTGAGCGGCGGACGCTAGGTCATTAAGGATAGGGTTTGATTTTTGTGTTGTAAGAGACTATATATACCTCAAGTTTTAAAATGACCAAAATGCCCCTAGGGTTTCCGGCAATTTACGCGTCCCTGCCACCACGTTTTTGTGCAAGTACTAGAATGCCCTTCCCTCTTTTCTACATCAAAACGAGAAATAAAAAATTCCTCCACCAACGCGCTTCGAACCCACAACCTCCGGATCAAACGCGAGCACGGTCTGGCATTTCAGCCAGTTGGGCTACCGGCCCATAATGCATTAATATAGTCATCCCGTTTAGTTTTATTTCTTTTTAAAATCGTTAATACGAATTGTGAAATGCGGATTAAGTTTGTCTCATTTCTTTTTCTAATACACCAAGATACATCCTAATAATTAAAATTCTAATAATAATCAATCTAAATTTTAACAATAAAATTCTATTACGAGAATTACGTTCAGTGGAACGTGGTAAAACTACAATTAAATTACCAAAGTCCTAACGAACTACGTGGACTTTGATCCCGTCTAACGGGTACGTAGGCAACCGATAAGGTTCGAATCCAACTAATCCACTAACTTTATCTTTAAATTTGTACGTCAGTGGGCGTGTAATTAAGTTACAACTAATACGATAAAATCATTAAATGGTCCAGTGGGGCCCTAAAATTACAAAATTATTACTAAAAAACACACCCAATTCATTTAAAACTTATCAACTTAAGTAGTACCGATTTAGGGCGTTGTGGGGGTGTTTCTTAACTTCCCCACACGTAACCGTACTCCCGATCCCAGAACTTTATTTTCGCATACCATATCTCGGTTCCGACCCTAAGGTTAGAGCCGACACCAAGAGTGTTCGATCCACTCCGAGTAAGATTGATGGCGACTCCCAAAAATGCCGACGCGACGACATCGGACCCCCGGAGGGACGGTTGCGACAGGTAATGTAGAGTCTCAAGTCATGAAAATGAAAAACATCAAATGATGTGGATGGCTAGTAGACTTGATAACAATTGAGGCTCCACCACGATACCTATTCTTGTTTCCTTCGTCTTTTTCTCTTCGGCCCATACCATGTAGGACATCACGGGTCGACTATCATCATATCTACTAAGAGGGATTGATGATTGTGTGGCCCTGCTTGGAAAAGAAACAATTCAAATGGGCCTTTCTTGAGAATAGCATCAAGGTCAGGTGGGGATCTTTGGTAGCACTTGTAACTTGTCGAAACTTCATCCACCACAACCTCGTTCAATGATTGGACACCAATTGCATCCTTAACCGCCCTTTTTCTTTCAAATTTGGTCCACCCCTTCGGAAAAATCAACAAATTCCACCTTGGTACTCACTTCATCCTCCTAAACCTCCTCTCTCACCTTCCCCCTACTTGGCTTCAAGCAGGAATTGGAGGTCAAGTAGCCATCCAAGGTTGTCGACAAGGTTATCTTGCTCCTCCACCCTTGTGACTTGTTTTTCAAAGTTAGTCTTGGGATGTGGAAAGGTGTGAAAATCTTCAATGAGACATTTATGCTCTCCATGGAGCTCTCTAAGATGAGTTCCTCATGCTCCAAAAATTCAACATTGAACACCTCTTCAACCTCCTCTTCATCTTTAAATGCTAAGAGAGGATTATGAGCTAATAGTGCAGAAGCTTGCTTAAAAATCGCTCTTAGCTTCGCTACTGTCTTGAGAGTCTCCTCTGTTTCATATAGAAGAGCTGAATCAGAAGTGATGATGGGTGTAAAGGCCACATTGGAGCATACTCTTTCAAATTGCTCAATGGGATCTTCGGCTCCTCTGGTGGATGGAAATCTTGTTGGTATGAGGAAGCTTCTTGAAACCCCATGGGTATGGTTGTTTTTCATGGAAGGGAGGTTGTTCATGGATACTTCCCTATGGGACCTTCATGGGTGTTGTGGATACCTGCACATTTTAGCGAAGCCATTTGGGATCCATGATTCAACCTGCACAAAGAAATTAAAAAAACACCCTCAAACTCAAATGTGGAAAGAATACAAAGAAAAGAAAGATAAATTAAAAGAATAAAGAAAGAATATATTAACAATCAAGCTAAACTTCAGTTAGTTATTAGTAAAATTCCGGATAACAGTGGCAAAAACTTGATGCTAGGATTGTGTGTGATCAAGTAATAATACGATGCACACTGACTACTAACCCTAAAAGTGGCAAGTATACCACTGTTTAACTTGCAGTATCATGGCTCCGTCATATGCCCAAAGGATTGCAATACCCTAGCCTACTCTCGTTAAGTGGGACTATTATCTAATTGACAATTTGTTATTTTTAGTACTAAGGAATTGCTAAAGCTATGATAAAGTGATAACACCCAAAATGGTATTATTTATCCTTCATTTATTGGTGTTTTTGTCATTTTGAACATGATTAGATTTGTAAAACTTATTTGTGGATAGAACACTTTCTTTTGTTATATCATGGCATTTTAGGTGAATTTTGGCATTACATGCTACAAAGAGGAGAAAATGGGGATAATGTGTAGGAAAAAGGGCAAACATCAACTTCGCAGCCAAAGGAGCATGATCATTGCTGAGATTCCCAAACCTCGAAGTCAAGCTAAAGATCTCAGGCGGATGAAGGAAGATCGAAATCGCGATCTTGGGGTTCTCAGCTGTGAACTTCAGCAAGACTGATCGGTTGCTAATGCACGATTTAGCTTTAAATTTATAAATCAATGCACACTCTCTATTCCATCCTAACTAAGCCAATTATAACCTAGATAGGGTTGTAGTAAAGTGGTTCGGTCGTATTCTAAGGGATCCCCAAGCTTACTATTACTTTGCTTCGAACTACTATCTAATCGGGTCAAAAGTTTGGTAGGGGGTTGAACTAAATTAACCTACTCCTAAGGAAAAACAAAAAACCACCAAGTGTTGGGAGAGCGCTAGAGATGAGTCGATTGCATATGGTCGAATCCTCCTAGCTATGGTTGTCAAGTAGGGTTATCGAATGTGGTGAGTGAACTCTTTTCCATGGGATTTTGTGGTTATCCATGCCTCCTAGTACGCCTCCCCTAAAACCATAAATATTCACCTCGATCTAGGCTTTCGTATCTGTGGGACTGAACTTATGGCTCATTTCAATGGACAGTATCCACCGTGTACATTGAGGATTTATCCCGGGCTTTATCTAGAAAGGCTAACCTACGGCAGGGGTTCGGTCTCGTTGACCACCCTAGGTCCCTATGTATACATCTATCACAATTTTCTTTATGGCGCATACCCGTCTAACCCTAGAACTCTATACCCAGCGTAGAAGCATAAAGTTGGCTAATAGAGAAGATTAGGGCGCCCTACCACAAAAACAATCCAAGATAGAAAGGCGATAGAATCAACTAAACACTTTCATTCACAACCCATTCACACACAACCTATAAACTAGGATTAATATTCCCTAAACAACCATTAGAGATTCAAGTCATTAGAAAGAAAGAAAATGCAAACTAGAAGAGGGGAATGATGGAATCAAACTTCTTCTCCTTGATTTCACCTTCTCCTTGCTCCTTGGGTTGATTGGATCTACAATGAAGCTCTCCCGAGGTGTTTCCCTCTCTAAAACACTCAAAAACTCTAAATTTCTCTCTCTAAGACGGCTCTCCTTTGAAAGATGCAGCAAAGGGAGTATTTATAGGCAACTGGTGTTGGTCATGGCCTCGAGGGCATGACGGGATGGTCACGACCGTGGCCTGGCAGTGACCAGCTGGAACGTCCCCGTATCGCCCGAAACGACGCGTTTTGACTCCGTCTTTAAGATCCAAGATCGAGGCCTCCTTCATAAATTTGCGACCGCGATCTTTGTTGCAGTGAAAATACGTCATGCCCGCGATTCAACAGGGGATACTTTTTGTCTTCCTTTCGATCACCATCTGCAGTTCACGATCACTATTAATGGCCGCGATCTTCAGGACGCGAACTTGGTCACAGCCGTGATGTGTGGCCGTGACCAGTGCCTTTTCTTTCCTTCTTGCTCCTATGCTTCCCGATCATGCTTGGATGAACTCCAATTGATTCATGATCAATCCCAAACTAATATAAGACCTGGAATTTCATCACAAACACTTGGAAAAGCATAAAATACCAAAAATTGGGGTCGGTTTGCCTATGAAAACCTTCATATCATGAATACCTAGTCCAAAATGCATGTTTTGCAAATAGGAACGAAGATGGACATAAACAACTTGATATGTTGCCTAGACATGGTGAATTAGTGACTCACTTCTACTGTCACTCCAGGAATTGGCCAAGTGGAACCACTCCCTAAAGCGTAGTATAGCGGGTTTAGGTTTAATTATCAACCCGGGTCCTAGATTTGATGACTACTCAGTGAATTCTTGTTATCTAGCAATGAAACTTTAATGCAGGTTTAAACTAACAAACTAACAAAGCAACTAAACGGTTGTATTCAGGTTAAGAGAGGTCACCCGGATATGGTTCCCCCTAGACTGCAGTTAAGCCGGATTGTAATTACCAAGTTCAGTTTCTATGATAGTTATACTGCGGAAGGTTCTTAAACAGCCTTAAGTCTCGACTAAAGGTCTTCAGACCCTCTCAATCTGAGCCTCTAGCGGGCGACTAACCTCCACCGGAGTAAACAGATTGAGAGCTTAACAAACAAAACCTCCACTACCGGAGTAAATCCGGTACAGAATAGTGAGTTGGCTCCTCGACTAAAGTCACCAACTCCCTATCTTCAATCAAGGATGCTCTATCAACCTAGGCAGATATTCTCATTCTAGGTCAAAGCATAAACAACAGGAATTTGATCAGGATTCAAGTCATTCAATCATTCAAACCTCAATCGAATATAATCAAATCATAGAATCAGTACTTGGGTTCATACAATCAAAGCCTAACATACAAATCTAGGGTTCTCCATACCCAGATGAATGGGAGAACTAGTCCATGGAGAAAGAAGCAAAAGCAGAATCAGACGCGAAATTCATACTGTGAAGGATGGATTCCTGCTTCTGGACGTTGATCGACACTTCTCCAAGCTCAAACTGGCCTCCAATGGTGTTGAAGATCAATCTAGGGCACTTGGAGACTCTTGTTCGTCGCTTTCTCTCTCTAGGAATCGTTCTCCCTCTCAAAAACTCGAATCCCCTTCTGTTTGGCTGAAAATCTGCTTAAAAAGGCATCAGTGGCCAAAGCACGGTCGAGGGCACGGCCGTGCTTTGCCTCAGACCGCCCGTGCTTGGCTAGGGTTAATTACATGGCCATTGTGTTGGTGCAAACACGGCCGTGCTTTGGGAGAACACGCCCGTGCTTTGGTAGAACATGCCCGTGCTTTGGTAGAACACGCCCGTGCTTTGGGAGGACACGGCCGTGCTTTGGTGAAGCACGCCCGTGTTCTATCTCAGCCCTGCCCGTGTTTTGGCCAATGTGGTCCAAACTCGAATTAGCTCTCGGTAGTAAAAGCACGGTCCAGCTCACCGAAATGACTTCCGAATGCCCCGAAACTCGTGCTTAGCCTTCCCTTTTACACCTGGGACCTGAAACATGACAAAATAGCACAACCCGCAATAAAATAGGCCAAAAACACACGACTATGCCCCTCAAACGGATAAGAACTAGGGGCGCAAATTCGTGCAATTACATCGTTATCAAATTCCCCCACACTTAACCATTTGCTTGTCCCCAAGCAAACCTAGCTCAAACCAATGCAACTCTCCAGACCTCTATAGCAACAAACAACCCAGATCGTAGGTAGAGGATTTCCTAGATCATTTAGCAGCTTACGAGGTCAACCGAAGCACAAGTCATCTCATAGCTTCTTCGGCGAGAGCACTAGTATCGAGTCGGCATCATGGCAAATAGTGAATAGAGGACAAATGAATCGTGGATGGAGAGATTCTCAAAAACAAAGGATCATGGACTCACATTTTTCAAGGTGCTCTATTTTCTTCTTGAAGATGGTTGGAACCCCTTTTCTTTCTGTTTTGCTAGTTTTCTGTTATTTTTTCTTTTTTCAAGGGTCCCAACCGGCTCTTACCGGCCATGCCAGGAGCGTATTTCTCGAGCCTCGTGCGGGGGAAAGACATGTAAGGGGGCTGGAGGTAGTAGGTGGAAATTGGGAACGAATTCCCGTCTCCCCTTACACACTTTCGCCCTATTCGCACGGGAGACGTTATTTTGAAGCACATTATCGAGCACCTGTTAAACCCAAAACATGATACAAGAGTCCATGACAGGTAGAGAATCCACAACACCACACAATTCAAGGGTCCTAAGATCACTAATTCACTCAATCAACCAACACAATATGAAGAAGAAACGAGACTTCTTAAATGCATCAACATCCTCCATAGTGCTACACTACCTCCCTAGGTTGCATATTACTATAAAGACTGTCAATTCAAAGCATACTGAGCAGGCAATTGCAAGGAACACGTACTTGGAGCCCTCAAATTTAAAAATTTGGACAGTGGACTAGGCTCCAAGCACACAAACAGATCTAATGCAGTTAAAGATAAACATCCCCCCACACTTAAGATCGACATTGCCCTCAATGGAGAAGAGGGAAGGAAAAGGGGAACGATGTTACCGGTATGCACGGACTGCAGGAGACTGGAGACAGGCCAGTCGGAGTGAAGCGGACTGGAGAGAGGACCAATCAAGCCAAGCACAGCTAGAGGAAACCAAAGAGCTCAAACACAATATGTTAGGTCCAATGTCAGCCCAATAAGACATCATCCAAAACAAAAGAAAACAAACCAAAACTAAACTGGTTTACAATCCGACTCAAAACACAAGAAAGAAAGTCAAACCGTGGTGGGGTTGCCTCCCCACAAGCGCTTCTTTACCGTCTTTTAGCTGGACGCCCATGGTGGATACTCAGGGCGGTGCAGGAACAGGTGCCTTCAAGAGCGGATCCACGTCGCTCTTGAGGTACAGCTTCAGGTTGTGGCCATGCACCCGACGGATGCGACCACCATCATCAGTCAGCTCGACCTGGCCATCCGGCAAGATGCAGGCGAGTGAGTACCCGGACGGCCAGGGTGGTCGTGGTGCCGGAGGTTGGGGCCAGCTCATAGAGGTCTCCACTCTTCTTCCGTGCAGGGGTAGCAACATGCTGCTTCGGCCGCCACTCCTCCTTGAGCTTTTTGTTCGGAGGTGAGGCTGGATGGAGTGGCGGCGAAGGAATAATAGGAGGGTCCTGCAAAATAAGAGGTGCAGAAGGATACACGACAGGCTCGTGTACCTGATCAGACATAGCATGCACAGGGGTGACAGCAATCATAGCACAGTGGTCAAATTCAGTCACAGAAAAAGTAGCATGTTCATTCCCAGCACGCAGGATCAGTTTACCATCATGCACATCAATAAGTGCCTTGGCGGTGGCAAGAAATGGTCTACCCAGAATCAAAGGTACATCCACATCCTCATGTATATCAGGAATAACAAAATCAACAGGATATGTGAATGCACCAACACTAACAAGCAGATCCTCAATGATTCCCCTAGGATGCACAATGGAACGATCAGCTAGCTGAATGCTCATCCTAGTAGGGCTAAGTTCACCTAGGTCTAGCTTTTTATACAACTTATATGGCATGACATTTATGCTAGCGCCTAGGTCCGCCAAGGACTTGCCTACATGCATGCTGCCAATAGTAAGAGGGATAGTAAAACTCCCTGGGTCCTTGCACTTTTCGGGCAGCTTGTTCTGCAGGATAGCAGAACACTCCTCACTGAGCATCACTGTCGAAAGATCCCCAAGTTTCTTCTTGTCGGTGAGGAGGTCTTTCATGAACTTGGCATAATTGGGCATCTTCGAAAGTGCCTCCACGAACGGTATGCTGATGTTGAGCTGCTTCAACATTGCCATAAACTTGGCAAACTCAGTCTCCAGCTTGTCTTTGTGGAGGCGAGTGGGGAAGGGAAGCTGGGGCACATGCTCCTTAACCACTGGTTGTGGCTTGGGAGCAGGAGCTTCCTTCTCCACCCGCACTTCTGCATCGTCGGCTGGAAGTGCTGAAGCAAGTAGTGGTTCCTCCTGTCTGGCCGGGATAGGATCAGCAGATATGGTCTTACCGCTCCTGGTAAAAATGGCATCCAGCTGCTGAAGCTGGTGAGGATCCAGAGGATTCGGGATAGTGGTGGCGGGCATAGTCCCCGGTGCCCTGGCAGTGTTTTGGCGGGCCAAGATACCCACCTGGTGCTGCAGATCTTGCAAGATGGCACCCTGGTTCCTCTGACCTGCCTCCGGTGATGTGATAGCTGCCTGAGTGCTAGTCATGAATGAAGCTAGAATATTTTCCAGCTTTGTCATCCGGTCATCTGGGGCCGGAGCTACTGCTGGCTCGGCAAACTGGCGCTGGGGCTGCTGGAATGGTTGCCCCTGCCTAGGCTGGTAGGGCTGTTGCTGTGGGGCTGGCCCCTGTCGAGCCTGGAAGGGTTGCCTCTGCTGAAAACCACCTGCTGGTGCTGGGAAACCAGGTGGTTTAGTGGTGTTGCTGCTCCAGGCGAAGTTGGGATGCTGGCGCCACCCCTCATTATATGTGCTGCTGTACGGGTCGAGGCGCCGAGCATTGGCGATGAAGTCCAACTGCTCTTGGGGAGTGGTAGACTCCCTCATAGCCTGGCAGTCCTCCACTAGGTGATTGGAGCTCTCGCACCACTGACATTGAGCTACTGGAGGTGTAGCCAAACCTCTGCCCGGAATAAGACTGTTGGGCTGCTTCAATGTCTGCACTAGCTCAGCTACCTGCTGCTCGAGCCTGGATCTGGTCTCCATGGTGTGCACACCACGGTCTCGGGAATGTCTGCCTCTGCTGCTCTGCCCCCAAGAATGATCTCTGGCAGCCAAAGTACTGATCATCTGGTTCAGCTCGGGTGGAGTCTTAGTAAGGATATCCCCTCCTGGGCATAGAGACTCAATCACCCTCTGGCTATCTGGGGAGAGAGCACTGTAGAAGTTCCCCACTGTGAATGCATCACTAAAGCCATGATGGGGACACTGCCAGAAATAGCCCATGTACCGTTCCCATGCATCACGCAGTGACTCATCTGGCTCTTGGCGGAAGTGAGTGATCTCCCGCTGGATCTCTGTAGTCTTCGATGCCGGATAGTACCTGTGCACGAATTTGTCAGCCAGATCGTCCCAAGAGGTGATGGACAATGGGGGCTGGGTCTCCAACCACCTCTTCGCATTCCCCGCCAGAGAATGAGGGAAGAGATGAAGGCGGATTGCATCATCAGGGACACCATTCAGCTTGAACCCGTTCGTCAGCTGCAGAAAACGGGAAAGATGTACCCTGGCCTCCTCATCCTTCAAGCCATGGAACTGGATAGAGGATGTAATGAGCTGAATCCAGCATGGCTTGATCTTGAAGTTGTTTGCTGGAATAGGCGGGTAGAGGATGACCGGGCGGATGTCAGCAATCCGTGGAGTGTAGTAGTACTCCAAGGTGGGACCCGGCTGCGTGATATGTTATCAAAGTCACGCAGCTAACGACTCAATCGAAGGATCGATTGAGCTCGAATCAAGAACGAAGCGTTCTTAATACGAACTTGGATAAAACGGAACCAAAAAGACGATTCCACACCTGGGGAACGCTCGATTGGTATAAAAGGTAGATGCCCGACCACGATTGAAGTGACTATTCAATCGATACAAGAGCTCACGAGCTTGGAATCCACCAAACTCAACACAAGTCGCAACTTACACAAAAACCAAAAGGTTCTCAATTCGATTAATCAAAGTCCGCGTTTTTACAACGTAAATAAAAGGTATTTAAAGGCAAATAAACCTAATACAATCCTAATAGAGCTAGGCAACAATTAAGGTAAAAGTCTACACTAAAAAGGACACAAAAATTCGGGTTTAAACTCCCTTTCTTGAAGCACAAGCAAGCTGCCAACAAACAGTCAAAAAGCAGCTTTCGTAGTAACTTCGTGCCATTCGTTCGAAGCCTTCCCGAACTCTAATCCTTCATCCAATTCCTTCCCTTTGTACATAAACATACCTAGTTTCATGTTGTGGAAGCCTTTGGTCTTGAATAAGATCCATACTCCTCGAATCAAGCTCCAAAGTAGGCTTCACAAAACAGTTTCCAGACTTAACCATTTTCTGGCAGTTTTCTAGTTTTGAGGTAGCAACTTGTAGGCCTTGGAAAACAACCTTAATGACATCATCTGGATCCACAAAGCATACCATTGAAAAGTTGGAAACTTTATCCTGAACACGGATTTTGACTTAGCCAAATTCTGCCTTTCTTCTTCCCAACTTTGATGGCTTCTTTGTCAAGTAATTGTGACGTGAATGGTTGGCAATTTGGGATCATATCACTGCGGTGGTTGATGAACCCCATGATCCTGGGGTATGGGGTTGTTCCCCAGGACCTGATTCACTGGGGGAGCCTGCTGAGGATTCCCCTGGTGTTGATTGTACTCTCCGTCCATCCCGTGCTATTCTTCAGAATTGCTACTCAGGTGGCCGTCTATGCGCTCTTCCGTAGCCAGTCTAGCTCGCTGTTGTCTCCTGAGCTGGCGACAGGTGCGGTCAATCTCTGGATTCAACGGCAGTAAACCTCCTGACTGGCTACGGGTCATGCACTACCTGCACACACTCAAGCAAGCAAACCCGTGAAGGCACAAGTGGGACAAAGCAAACAAAGTGAAAAGAAAAGCTAAATTAATAGAAATCACTTTTCTTCAACAACCTAGCCGTCCCCGGCAACGGCACCAAGAACTTGACTCACTTCTACTGTCACTCCAGGAATTGGCCAAGTGGAACCACTCCCTAAAGCGTAGTATAGCGGGTTTAGGTTTAATTATCAACCCGGGTCCTAGATTTGATGACTACTAAGTGAATTCTTGTTATCTAGCAATGAAACTTTAATGCAGGTTTAAACTAACAAACTAACAAAGCAACTAAACGGTTGTATTCAGGTTAAGAGAGGTCACCCGAATATGGTTCCCCCTAGACTGCAGTTAAGCCGGATTGTAATTACCAAGTTCAGTTTCTATGATAGTTATACTGCGGAAGGTTCTTAAACAGCCTTAAGTCTCGACTAAAGGTCTTCAGACCCTCTCAATCTGAGTCTCTAGCGGGCGACTAACCTCCACCGGAGTAAACAGATTGAGAGCTTAACAAACAAAACCTCCACTACCGGAGTAAATCCGGTACAGAATAGTGAGTTGGCTCCTCGACTAAAGTCACCAACTCCCTATCTTCAATCAAGGATGCTCTATCAACCTAGGCAGATATTCTCATTCTAGGTCAAAGCAGAAACAACAGGAATTTGATCAGGATTCAAGTCATTCAATCATTCAAACCTCAATCGAATATAATCAAATCATAGAATCAGTACTTGGGTTCATACAATCAAAGCCTAACATACAAATCTAGGGTTCTCCATACCCAGATGAATGGGAGAACTACTCCATGGAGAAAGAAGCAAAAGCAGAATCAGACGTGGAATTCATACTGTGAAGGATGGATTCCTGCTTCTGGACGTTGATCGACACTTCTCCAAGCTCAAACTGGCCTCCAATGGTGTTGAAGATCAATCTAGGGCACTTGGAGACTCTTGTTTGTCGCTTTCTCTCTCTAGGAATCGTTCTCCCTCTCAAAAACTCGAATCCCCTTCTGTTTGGCTGAAAATCTGCTTAAAAAGGCATCTGTGGCCAAAGCACGGTCGAGGGCACGGCCGTGCTTTGCCTCAGCCCGCCCGTGCTTTGGCTAGGGTTAATTACATGGCCATTGTGTTGGTGCAAACACGGCCGTGCTTTGGGAGAACACGCCCGTGCTTTGGGAGAACACGCCCGTGCTTTGGTAGAACACGCCCGTGCTTTGGGAGGAAACGGCCGTGCTTTGGAGAAGCACGCCTGTGTTCTATCTCAGCCCTGCCCGTGTTTTGGCCAATGTGGTCCAAACTCGAATTAGCTCTCGGCAGTAAAAGCACGGTCACAGAACACGGCCGTGTTCTGTTTTAGGTGTGCCCGTGTTTTGGCTCCAGCTCACCGAAATGACTTCCGAATGCCCCGAAACTCGTGCTTAGCCTTCCCTTTTACACCTGGGACCTGAAACATGACAAAATAGCACAACCCGGCATAAAATAGGCCAAAAACACACGACTATGCCCCTCAAACGGATAAGAACTAGGGGCTCAAATTCGTGCAATTACATCGTTATCAATTAGCATGCAAATTCCCTAAGAAGAGGGACTAATAATGCCTATTTTAGGTGCTATCAAACTCCCCCACACTTATGCCTTTGCTTCTCCCCTAGCAAACCTAATGCAACATGATAGAAAAATCAATGGGGGAATGCACTCTGGTTCTTCATCGCATAGATAAGAGTAGACGGAGATGAATGAACGTTACTATCATCTTACTGTGCAAGCACAAACTCTCGGGTGAGGACCACACCTACTACCTTAGGCCGAACATTCAAGGTATGCTCCGGGGGATTCCCTAACACAAATAAGCACAAGAACTCATGAAGGTGCTTCTTACTCTTTTGTACGATTATGAGTTGCCGCTTATTGTTCTCCTTTTTCAACGTTGACGCACATTGCACCAAGCTTTTGCAATCCTTTTGCAAACAAGCCTCTCTCCCTCATGCCCAAGAGCGGATGAATCATAGCCTACCCTATCGAGCTCACATGTGAGGAAGTTAATGGGGGGATTCGTCTTAGCTCAAGCACCACTTCCCAGCCTGCACTCCACATTGGTTTGCCACACATGTCGGGTACATACTAAAGGTTTGAGGTCTCATGAATTGCTAAAAGGTACTTTGTACTTTGGCATACGATTCCATGAGGAGGAAAGATACTTGGGGGATGGTAAGTAGTAAAGATGGTCGGGACGCGGTAAAGCTATCCGATCCCCAAGCATATCCTCAAAGGACACTCCGAATTGGTGAGGATTGGTTGCCTCTCACGTAAGCCTCAATTTCAAAAGATTTTTCTCTCTTTTCTTTCTTTTCTAATACACACAAATCTTTTAAAGGATTCGAGTTCAAAAATGAAATAAAGAATATCCCGACACATGGTCTTCCTAAAATAGCACATATTATGAATCACAAAAGAGGAAGAAGATAGTAAAATTACCCCCCACACTACTCTAACCATGCAACTATCACCTAGCGAGCATAACAAGGCTCCAAGTGGTTGAAAAATGCTAAATCATCGTCCACAATCACTCTAAAAACACACACTCTCGTGATCAAGCTTTCAAACATTCATGGGGTGAGAGAGTGCAATCAATAAGGACATTCCACATAAGCATTTATGACCCCCCCCCCCCCCCCCCCCCCCCCCCCCCCACGCACACACTTCACACTTAAGGAACACATCGTCCTCAATGTGAGCACATGTAAAGAATAGGGGGAACAAGTTACCAAATTGTACGAAGTCGAGCGATTATAGGGTGGAAGGATAGGGTAGTTTGCTTCGGTCCTTGGGAAACATCCATGATAAAGGAGCTAAGAAGAAAAAGATCAATCACATCCACACAAAGGTAAATTAAACATCAAGTATTATTTAACTATATAAGAAAGTCTACTAGGTACTTAAATAGAAAAGCACACACTTACTACTAATCATCCTACATAGTTCGTTATTTCAACAAAAAGAAATGGTAAGAAAAGGGGGTAGAGAAATGGCCCTTGGTGCCATCCATGCCATAGAAGGATCACTCTTCATCGTCGGATGCCTCGGAGTTATCATCATATGTGAGCTCGAAGTAGTCCATGATCCTTCGCCGTCTCCTCATCAGAAGGTTCTCGTTGGCGAGGATGAGGTCATTCTGTCGACCAATGTTGGTCAACCTCACCTCGAAAACATCCATCCTGTCATCTAGTCCTGTATTAGAAGGCCTGACATCATCACGAGGTGGAGGTGGAGGGATCTCCTGATCATCGTCCTGTTCCTCAGCATCATCATCACAATCATCGACTGGCATGTGTGGAGTATCGAAACCCATCCAGTATAGAGCCTTGGAGGAGAAGGGTTTGGTGGTTGATGTCGCTCGGGACTCGAAGTACCTCGAAGTGTCTTGCCAAGCGGATGACATATCCTCCACCGTGGACTCGTCCACACTTGTTCATAGCCACCGGGATAAACAAGTGGATAACCTTCCATTCCAAGTGGCGGAGCATGTAGAGGTCTCTGGTGGACAAAGAACCTCCACTCTCATTCTTGCCCGTGAGAGAGTAGCCAATGAGGGGGTGATAGATGCCCATAACTGGACTGAGTTGAGTTCTCTTTGCATACTTTGCTGTCCATCCAGTGGTGATGCTCGCCTTAGAGATTTTGTCTCTCCAAGACTGAAGAAGTACCTCGTGGCTTACATCTCCTTCCCTCCTTAGATTGCGGTAGGTCGGTGTCCTGGTGAACTCCTCGGTGTAAATGTTGAGTGCCACAATGAAGGATGTGACACTCATACTCCTCAGTACACCTCCAAGTCTGAAGGTGACCGTTCCGTCCTCATCGAAGTGGAACTCGTGGTCCGTCCCCTGTAGGCACTTTAAAGTCACCAAGAACTCCACAGTCAGCTCCTTGTAGATTGTTCCCCTCATGGAGAGCAATGTCAACCATTTTTGGTGCTCAAGAGCTCTCGGACTTCCGCCTCACATCTAGTGGCCCGGATTCCCCTCCAACAAAAATGTCGATAATCCCCAAGATCTTTCACTAGCATCTGGTTAACCATCTCGGTCATTTTCCTCGTTGCATTGGGGTCTCTGAGCGAGGGGTAGTCCCTACCATATCGAGGAAGCATGTTTCTGTCAATCATTCCAAAAGCAATACAAATGGCACACAAGTCCATTACGATTTTAGTAAATTTCAATAAGAAAAATTCCCCCATACTTGTTCTTCAAACAATAACTCCACTTTATGTAAACAACCAATTCAACAAAATCCAGAAAACTTGTTTCATAAGGTTATAGCAACATTAGAATGAGGCGATGCTATGATCAAAGAAGCAAAAAGATGAATAAAAAAACTCTAGGGTATAAAAATATCATATTAGAAAGCTCCAACCATCTAGGTTGCAACAAATCATCAAAGAAACGTGATCACCAATGTCGTATCAAAGCATGCAAAACCGATTTTGTTTCACAATAAGCATCTTATGATGAACATGTCTAAAACCAACCATAATCAGGCTAGGTAATTCAAGGAAGCTAAAGAAACCTTCACAAGGGTTAGAACGCATCAAAGTTTACCATTACCGAGCATTCTAACTCATTGGGGCAATTAAACGGGGACAAGGTAGGCAAATTTCATCCAAATGGCCAATAAGGAGAAACTATACCCAACAAGCCTAAAATCTTCTAGCATTCATCAAAGTGACATTCCAACATCATTCAATCGCCAATTCCAATCATTCCCATTAATCAATTACGACCAAGACCTATAATTCCCAAAATTCCAAATTCTCACACCTAGGGTTCTAAGATTCTGAAATTTACAAAGCTAGGATGAAAATCGAACCTTGAAGCTTGGGGGAAAGACTAAGCACAACAAGGAAATGGTTGGGGAAGGAAGTTCGTCGGAAGACTCGTAGGACTCACGAAATTCGTCGAGGGAGCTTCAACCAACGATTGAGACGATTAGCGAGTGCACAAGAGGGGCCTCTCCACGATGAACATGGTGGTCTTGGATTTGGATTTGGTTGAGTGTGGAAGGAGATATTGTGGGATTTGTGTTCAGTGGTGGTGAGAGGAGAGGGAGTTTCAAGATTTGTTTTGAAGAAAAGATAGAGAAAGCGTCCAGAGAATCAGATTTTAATTTTCCAGATCGACAGTCACGGCCTTGTCATGGCTGTTACCATGTTGTGATGGGTTAAGGAAAATGCACAGGTTGATGGCCAAAGCTACGTCACGGGCTGTGACTAATCCGTGATGGCTCTCGGCATAAAATCAATTTAAATTGGTCATTGCTTTGTCACGGGCCATGACCATGCCGAGACCTGCACAATTTCACCGCATTTGACTCTCTAACCTCCCTTAACCTTGAATATCGATAACCTATCCTATCAAGCATCAATTGTGATCAATTTTTGGGGTTAAGGATGACTCCTAAGGCATTCCAACTACCTCTAATCTCACCATACACATGCAAGAAAGAAAAATAAACTAAGAGTTAATGAAAAGGAAATGCAAACTGATGTTGGGTTGCCTCCCAACTAGCGTGTCTTTTAGTTCATTTCACCGGACCGTTGTCTTCAAGTACTCAGTCTAGCTCAAGACCTCCTTGAAGTTGAGGTTCTCGTCTGTGAGATGGTGTCTCAAGTCTCAAGCTTTGGATGGTTCAAACGGTGTGAATAACCCATGGACTTGGTAAGAATTGTGTCTCTACCCGCAAGACCTCTTTTTCTTCTTTCTTCCTTTTCTGCATGCCATGTAATGCAATCTTAATTGACCATCCTTGAATCTACCAAGGGGGATTGTTGATGGTGTGGCCTTGGCTTGACAAAGAGAATCCAAAAAGAATCCTTGTCTAAAACAGTATCAAGGTTGAGTGAAAAGCTTTAGAAGCATGTGTAACTTGTGGAAGCTTCATTCACATCGACTTTGTCCATTGTTCAGACTCCAATTGCATCTTCAAACTCGTGTCCTTCTTGTGAGGAATCTTCTCCATGTTGAGTACCAGGCTCTTCATATTCACTTTCTTCTTCCTTCCTCACAACCTCATCAATGCTCCCTTCTTTAGTTTTCTCTTCTTGATGATTAGGAGCAATGATGGTTTTACAAGCAAGATCTTCAATAGATGGATCTTCAAGGTCCACTTACTTGTCCACCCTTGAGACATTTCCCTCTTCTACCACTTCCTCTTTTCCTTCATTCTTGATGTCGAAGAGGCTCTCTTGATTGAGTCTCGAGCAAGGTTGCTCAATAACTCTTATGTTTCTATCTATCCTTTTTAGTATCTCTTCTTGTTATTTGAGGAAGTCTTGAGTAAGAGGGTCGGGATTTCCCTTGATGAGAGATGTCCCTACGGTCCCCACCTCTTGGAACCAACTTTCCTCTCGTTTAACATCTTTAATCTGGAAGAAATCCGAAGGAAGGTCGGGGTCGCTAGCATCTAGGCACTCCATTGTGATGTTGTAGCGCTCGGATGCTAACTATCCAAAGCTCTTTGGTGTGGGTGATGGTGAATGTTGAAGTGTACTCCCAATCTCGGCCATGAGTCTTTCTAACTCGAGCTCCAAGAGACTCTTTGGTTTCGGGGTTGGAGTTGAGTGAGTTGTCTCAAAGCCTTCTAAATATGTTGAATATGCATTAAGTTGCTCAATGCCCATTTCCAACTCGATCTTCACCATAGGCTGTGGAGGTGGTTCTTGGTATGATGGTGGAGATGCTTCATAATTATGCAGGTATGTTTGATAGGTGTGAAGAGGTGATTGTTCTTCGTACCCGGATCCTTGGCTAACACCACTACTAGAAGCTTTAAGATAACACCAATTCGGCCTTTGGTGATATCCATACTACTCGTACCAACCATATGGATCCATAGCTACACCTAAGCATTATTTATATTCACAAAAACAACCTATGAAAGAACAAGAGCAAAACAAAAAGAAACAAAAATGGAACAAACGCTTAACACAAGATGACTAAAGGAAACATAACAAAAGAAAGAAGAATACAAGAAAGAAAATACGACATCACAGCACAAAACACAAGAGAAACGCACAAAAAACTTGATGCCAAACAAACACAAAACACAAACACGGCGAAACAACACCAAACTTGGCACACAACAAGCGATTAAACAATAGTTCTCAGCTTTTCCTGGTAACTTAAGACTCCCCGACAACGGTGCCAAAAACATGTTCGGTTACTATGCGCAATCGCGCTTTAAATTTATAAGTCGATGCACACTCTCTATTAAATCCTAACTAAGCCAAGTATAACCTAGCTAGAGAACGCTAGAGATGATTCAGTTGCCTAGGGTCGAATTCTCTTAGCTATGGTTGTCAAGTAGGGTTATCGAATGTGGTGAGTGAGCTCTTTTCCATGGGCTTTCGTGGTTATCCACATGCATCCGAGTACGCTTCCCTTAAATTCATATATAGTCACCACGATCTAGGCTATCTTATCTGGGGCATTAAGCTTATGACTCATTTCAATGGACACAATCCACCGTCCTCATTAAGGTTTCATCTCGGGTTTTATCTAGGAAGTCTAACTTACGACAGGGGTTCAGTCGCCTCAACCACCCTAGGTCCCTATGTATACATATATCACAATTTGCTTTATAGTGCATACCCGTCTAACCTTAGAACTCTTACCCAGCATAGAAACATAAAGTAGGCTAATAGAGAAGATTAGGGCACCCTACCACAAATATAATCTATGATAGAGTAGCAATAGAATCAACTACATAAACACATTTATTCATAACCCATTCATACACAATCTATAAACTAGGGTTCATTTTCCCTAAACAACCATTAGAGATTCAAGTCATTAGAGAGAAAATGCAAACTAGAAGAGGGGAATGATGGAATCAAGCTTCTTCTCCTTGCCCCTTGGGTTGATTGGATCTTCAATGAAGCTCTCCCAAGGTGTTTCCCTCTCTAAAACACTCCAAAACCCTAACTTTCTAACTCTAAGGAGGCTCTCCTTTGAAAGATGAAGCAAAGAGAGTATTTATAGGAAACTGGTGTCGGTCACAGCCTCGAGGGTGTGACGCGATGGTCACGGCCATGACCTGGCCGTAACCAGCTGGAACGTCCCCTTATCTCCCGAAATGACGTGTTTTGACTCTGTCTTTAACATCCAAGATCGCGGCCTCCTTCATAACTTCTTGGCCACGATCTTTGTTTCCCGGGCGCGATCTTTGTGTGGTGAAAATACGCCATGCCTGCGACTCAACTAGGGAAACTTTCTGCCTTCTTTTTGGTCGCCTTTTGTAGTTCACGACTGTGATCTTCAGGTCGCGAACTTGGTCACGGCTTAGTGATCACGGCCGTGACATGTGGCTGTGACTAGTGTCTTTTCTTCCCTTCTAGCTCCTATGCTTCCCGATCATGCTCGATGAACTCCAATCGATTCCTGATCAATCCCAAATGAATATAAGATCTGGAATTTCATCAGAAACACTTGAGAAAGCATAAAATACCAAAATGCATGTTTTGCAAATAGGAACAAATATGGGCATAAATAATTTGATATGTGGCCTAGACACGGTGAATTAGCATGCAAATACCCTGAGAAGAGGGACTAAATAACGCCTATTTTAGGTGTTATCATAGACACGTCAAGAAGAGAGCCAAAAGTTTTTCCAGACTAATCACAGACCCCGTTACCCGAAGCCACGAGAAAGATCACGACTGCGAGACAAAGTTGGCGGCCGCATCTCACGATCACTTACCTAGGGCGCAATCTCCTGTCTTTCCCAGACTAGGCGACGATTTTGAAAGATCGCGTTATCGACCTTCCACTTCACAAACGCGTTCTTCTACCTCACAATCGCGAACTTGTCTGAGATTTGAAAAGCCTATAAATAGAGGAGTGTTGAAGCGAAAAGGGAGATCCAACTTTGAGAGAGAAAATTAGAGTTTTGGGCAGTCTTTAGAGAGAGAAAAATCTGGGAGGGATTAAGGAAAGATACAATCCACCCAAGGAGCAAAGAGAAGTTGCAAACAAGGAGAAGAAGAAGTTTTCCAGCATTCCACCTCTTCTCAGTTTGTGTTTTATTCTTCTCTCTATGACTTAACTTAAACCCCTAAGATCATTTAGGAAAGATGAACCCTAGTTGATAGATTGTTTATGGGTCATGTGTACGATCATTATGAACCTATAATCTATGTCTATTTGATGTTTGTGCATGAATTTCTTGCTTTATTGTGATTGATTTATTCTTTACCTAGGTGAGTTTCCTTCCCCTAGGTCAAGTCATGCATACCAATTAGTGTTGGATTGTGTGTATCTCATTGGTTTAAGTTGCAACCTAGATAATAGGGAATTATCATTATTTTGCATATGGATTTATGGTGTATTTGAGTTTAACTAGAACACTTAATGCTTTTAATTAGGGTTGGATGTGTGCGAATACTTATTACCTTGATTAGTTGATCTAGATGGATAGCTAGCAGACGAGGTGACCATCCACTAATAGTTAGAGTCTCACCTAATTGATGGTCGTAGGTTAGGGGCATGACAATCGACCAACCTGACGGTGTGCAAACTGATAGAATCCGTTTAGAGGAGTTAGATTTTATCTTTAGTGTCGTGCACCTGATCGAGATATCCCGCCCCCCTCCTAGTTGTGTCCAGCGGCCCAATGTCACCACAACCGGCTTGCATAACTAAGGGTAACATTCTACCTCCTCTAAGTGTGGGTCTCTACGAGCCATAATCGATGGTCTATAGCATCAATCATCTAACAATCAAGCATTCATACTAGTCGATGCATGAATGATTAACTACTCCACCCATACATTCCTAGAATCAATGGGGGTATCACTAGATGGTAATTTCTGACAACCTGGATAAAACTAAACACAATGCTTGTAGTAGCATAAAATAGAATCATAAGCATTGATTAACTAAAGCTACTAATTATTATAGCATCGAATGACTCAAGAAATAGATGCTCCAAGCATAGATTGACATCAAACATCGATGATAGGAATAATAAACACAATAGGCTTATCGTTAAGTCATAGAAATAGTAAACAAAACATCATCAAATTATATCCTTAAACAAATCGAATCAGCTATGCATATAGAAGTAGATCAACATCACCAGTGATATAGGCATTGAAGATGAAAGCTTCCTAGTTGGGCTCCGACAGGGTTTCGCCTCCTCTCTATGGATTTTTAACTCGTGCCCCTACGACAGAGTGTTGGTAAAAGGTGTTGTGTAAAAGCTCTAGCCTAACCTCCTATTTATACTAGTTACATAAGGAGTTTTCCGATGCGATATCGACTAGCACGATATTTAATTCTCGTGGTCCAAAAATGAAGAAACGAATTCATCGTTATAAGGATCAATCGGGAGAATTCTTAATGGACTAAATGCGGGCCACAATGGGGTAGTTGCTGCTCGTTACTACCACTATTGGATGGTTCATTATTGGTTTGATTAAGAAATGGACGTGTGGCATGAGAAAGAAGCATTGTGACGTGAACACTTGGTGGTGGGTTAAATTGAGAAGCGAGCAGGTCACCTAATTGCCCATGCAGAACTTTCAGTTGCATGGATTGAAGTTGGAGAATTGTTGTGTGGTGGATGTAACGTGTAGAAGGGAATGGTGTGTCCTTTTGCGGAAAGGAGAAATGACGCAACAATGGAACGAAATTTCAATTCCGCCGTGGAGACGGAAAGCTGGCAGCAGCAATACTATTTGGAATTTGTTTAACTAGTTTATTTATGTGTTCGATAATTATTATGTTTCCTAGTTAGTAGGGGTGGCTATACGGTTCGTTCCGGTTAAATTGGACCAAATTGATCCGGTCTTAATCCGGTCTTTTTGGGAGTATAAGGACCAAAGATTGGATTGGATACAGTCCGGTCTTGACCCGGTCCGGTCCCAAATTTATCTTGATTTTAGGTGTTGGGGGTCTCTTATCTGGTCTTTATCCGGTTTTTTACCTCAAATCTAAGCTCGAATATGAGATTGCATTGTTTGCTATCCGGTCCCAGTCCGGTCCCGATCCGGGTTATACGGTCTGGTTTCGGGTAAAACCAAACAGTCTGGGACCAAATAGCCAGCCCTACTAGTTAGTTTAGAATTTGTTTTCCTATTCCTAAAAAGTTAGATTTATATTTTTGTAACTTTTATAAATAGAGGGTGTAAGCTACTAATTTGGTACCCAATATTGAAGTTATCAATAATAGAGTGTTTGCTCGTATTCTTCTGTGAACGTTTACTAAATTCTATTTTGAGGATTCGGTAGGTTTGAGTGTCTCTTATCAACTAGAGAACGCGTCTAGTTGGGGCGAGCTTCTACCAAATAGAGATTGGTCTTATTCATGAGTTGGTGATTGTTTGATTGGTTTCATATACAAATTGACCCTTCACACGAGTTAGAATCTGTTTGATCGTATTCCATATCTATCCTTTGTTTCGAGTTGAAGAAGAAGAAATCAAGAAAATCATAAAAAGATCATTGAAGCTGTGTACTTTGGTCATATCATCTAACTTCGAGGGTTCTCTTCGAATTTGGATCACATCAAGTGGTATCAAGAGCCCGGTTGAAACTCAGCGGCAATTTGAAGATTCCTAGTTCAAACTCAGAAGCAATTTTGAAGATCTCTGATTCAAAATTAGTGGCAAGGAGGAGATCTTATCAAGTGATGACGGAAGAGCTAGAACAAGGTAAAATATTCTATACTCATTGTTGGGTTCAAGAGAAATTGTCGATCAACTGTCTAGAATCACAAAAGGAGAAAGAGCAAGAGGCTGCCAGTGCAAGATCTGTTGATGTTGACAAAAGTGATGTTTCTTTAAACTCAATCCATGGTGAGGAAGTTCAAGTAGAAGATGAAGTTG
This sequence comes from Linum trigynum, assembly GCA_964030455.1. Taxonomy (NCBI): domain Eukaryota; kingdom Viridiplantae; phylum Streptophyta; class Magnoliopsida; order Malpighiales; family Linaceae; genus Linum; species Linum trigynum. The sequence goes on from OZ034822.1 coordinate 23,024,619, forward strand.
AAAAAGAGGTTCTTGTTGATGGACTTACTATAGTCACTTGTGAAGAGGATTCACGAGCTTTGATTTCATCTCAAGAAGAACCAGAACTTGAAGTAGAAGAGGCAAACGAGGTGAAATAAGATATTATTGTTGATGTTGAATATTTGAGTGCGCAAGAAGTTGATCAATTCAATGAGGAACCAGAATTCAAAGGAGAGATGAATGCTTGGAAATTATGGAGCATTTACCAATAGTTCCCGAGTATGCTCATATTGATTTGGTGATTGGTGATGCAATTTCTGAAGAGGGAGCCTGCATGGAGAATCGACAAGAAATTTAGCACTACGTATTTGGTACCCAATATTCAAGTTATCAATAATAGAGTGTTTACTCGTGTTCTTCTGAATGTTTTCTTAAATTCTCCTTTGAGGATTCAGGAGGTTTGAGTGTCTCTTATCAACTAGAGAAGCGTCTAGTTGTGGCGAGCTTCTACCAAATAGCGATTGGTATTATTCACGAATTGGTGATTGTTTGATTGGTATCATATACCAATTGACCGTTCACACAAGTTGGAATATGTTTGATCGTGTTCCATATCTATCCTTTATTTACGACTTGAACTCAGTTTCTTTCAACAGGTGGGCAAAGTGCTTCTAGAAGCTAGGGCACGAGCGATGGTGGGTCGCGGCTGATCTTCCACTTGGGTTAGGTTGCTTTTTGGCCAAGTAATTCCTCATCCAATTTGTAGAGCATCGACTAGTAGGAAAATCTCTCATAGGTCTTGGTCAAAATCGGGCATGTTGCACTATCAAATCTGCTTATTTTGGCCATAACGTGAGCATTCGATGTGAACAACCATATCTGTTTGAGCTCATAAGATTGTATTCTTGTCCTCTTTCTGATCCACTGGGTACCTTGGGGGGCCATATTAGTCTTGACTCTTGAGTGGTTTATTATCTTGAAAAGCACAAAACAACACCATAAATGCATCAAACAGCACAAAAACACACTCAGGTCTATCATAAGCTCATTATCGAAATAGTTATGAATTCCATTTGAAAAATAGTTAAAACCACTAAAGATGCATTCATAGAAGGAGAACATGTGTCAAGAATGAGATGGATAAACACTAAAATAGAGTGTCATCAGCGGGCAAATGGAAATCAATGCAAAGGAAGAAAACATGAAAGAATCCTCTTTCTTGTGTAGAGAAATTCTTCTTCAAACTCCACCTTATCTTCTTCTTCTCCTCTTCCTCCACAACAAATCTATTTCTCTCTAACTCCCTCTAGGGTTTAGCAAAATCCAATGTTTGTTCAAAGGAGGAAAGCATCCCTCTATTTATAGAGGATCATCTACATGGAGAAGTTCGTGGCTAAATAACGAGATATCGCTACGATCTTATTTTTAAGGTCATGAAATCAAAACAATGACGTGTTTGACTACTCAGGTGGTGATATCACGGGCCAGACTTCACTTTCGCGAACGAGAATTCACCGTCGTAATATTTTTTCGTGGTAATCGTTGTGAAGGACCACTAGGTAATATTTTTCTGTGTTCTTTGTCTGTAGCCTCTCAAAGATCGCTGCTCAAGCGATCAAAGATCGTGGTCATGAACATCATGCGTCAGCCGTGAACTTGCACAATGGTCGTGATCCTCTATTTTGACTCTTTTTGCACACTTCTCATAAACTAGTCCATCTTTAAGTTCTTCCAACATTTATCATGGATCCAATAATTTTGTTCCACCTTCTCCTTATCTTCCCTCCATTGGGGACAATGTCATGCTTAAATGTGGGTTTTGAATTGTGAACTCATGTGATGAATGATTGGATTGATATTATGAATGCTTGGATCCTAGTTTGTTGCCCAAATTTGTAAATTTGAGGGCCCCAAACACATTTAACTTCTTTTGCATTATCATAGTGTGAACTTTTGAACGTGTGTTTTGAATTATGTAGCTCATTGATGTCAATGCATGAGTAGTATGATTGAGATCGATAACAAGTTATGATGGTGGTTGAGAACTGCAGTAAGATTGTGTTTAGTGTCACTCTCCATTTGATCGCAAAACTGCACGAAAATTTGTTTGGTCAATCACCATCCTCGATTGTTTAGGCAAACGAGAGTAAGAAATCGCCATGAGAGTTTGAGCATCTAGGTATCCATGTGAAATTTGTGTATGTTCGTTCTTTCATGTGCGATAGTTTCTTTTTACATGATGACTTAGCTTAACCTTTGCATGAGGCTGAATCGTGAGACCACTAATTAGGAAGATGGAGGTGTCGGTTTATCCCACAACCATATTGATTACTCATATAATATAATATCCCTTAATGAACCCCCACTGAACCTTAACATGTTCTTTGTTAATACCACCTTGTTTAAAGCCAATCCCTGTTATTTCAAGCCTACATTTGTTTGAACCCTTTTTTAAGTATCCATGTGATTAGTCCAATGGCTAAGTTGCTCCTACTATTAGAAAGTTTCCTCCAGTATTCTTGTGCTCAAAATGTACAAAATATAAAAGGTAGAGAAAATTGTGTTGTATATGGCTTTGGTTTGGAATATGTGAAACCTTAAGTAGAGTAGTCAATTTTTTCACCACCATAAAGACCGTGTTCCCTTGTCTTAGACCCTATCCAAGTTAAAACTTAAAAGCCCTTTCAAAAATGTACCCCGTACAAGTTAGTGGTGACCCATTCATGGAGTTTAAGTCGTATTACAAAGTGTTTAGGGGCTAGTTTCATGCCAGAGAGATTATAGGATTGAGAGATTTGATATGCACATATTTTACATAAACTATGATCCTGACCCCACTGGTCAAGTGTTTTGTGATTCATTTCATATGTTCTTAATCTCAGTGAGGACCTAGTTTGCCCGACTTCTTATTTGTGTGACTTAATCAGAGTGTTCGTATAACTGGGGCTACCCGTTGACTAATCATAATTGCATTAGGTTTTATAAGTTTGATAAGGAGTTTTCACTATCATAAACTTATTGTGTTTGAGTGTCATTTGTGGTGGTTTCTAGTATCACTCTCGTGTTACTTCATGTACTACTATTGATGATCAGTTGTGACTTTGTGGAACACTAAGGTGTTGAACTAGATGCAATAAATCTCTTTCCTTTATCCTTCGGGGAAAAGCAAATGAATGGCGAAATCTTTAAACCCTCTGGCACATTTTGTACATGGGATAGTTCGACACAAGCATTCATCCAAGAAGTCTTCCCTCCATGAACAACTGATGACTTAAAGGATCAGATTTCATGTTTCTTGCATCACAATTTTGAGAGCCTTTATGAATCTTGACAACGATTCCAAGAGCTTCTCGGAGCATTTTCTCACCATGGATTTGGGCAAGAACAACTCATTGATTTCTTCGGTAAAGGACTCAACATAAACACTATTTTTCTAGCGAATTAGTTTTTCAGAAGGCAACATTATTAGATTAGCTGCAGAGAAAGCTCTAGAAGACTTTGCATCCATGAATGCAAAATCTGAAAAACCGATCTAGAAGGATTGCTCCTATGACTTTCAAAGCATTTCAAGCATCAAATGATCCCTTCATCTTTATGCTATTACAAATGGAGGAATTTTCACATATACCCCGTGAAGCAGAATGAAGAAAAACCACCAACAACATTGATTTTTGTATGTGAGTGATCTGGCAAAGAAGAACATGTGGGATGAAATTTGCAAGCAGAGGTGACAGTTAGAACGCTGATGTTTACTATGTTGGACGAATATATCCTCAAAATGTGACTACAATCAATATGGCTACAAAGAAAACTAACAAAACAACTATTGTATTGCTTACAATACCTCTAATAATCAACTTAGCAACCATTATAAAAGTTGGTCTCAATTACTAGGTGGACCATGGCCACTTCCTGGAGGCCAGAAACCTACTGACTATCCAAAGATGACGTCCACCAATGCTCCATATTTCCATGATATGTATTAGGACGAAAAGCCTTCACACAATTCCGAGTGGATGAAGAAGCCAAATCAAACACCATCAGGATTTGGTCCGAAGACTCTGTACAAGGAATCGGGACTGAGTTGTGCTCTCCCCCAAGCTATATATATCCCTATTGCTAACAAGATGGAAACCTAATTCCATGGTCAACAAGCAATTCTGGAACAGATGATGGAGCATCAAATAGCCTCCTCGGTCTCCGCGGTCAAGGCCTGACACCAAGGACTCTTTCAAACAATAAAAAAAACAATATAAAGTTGAAAGAGATAAATGTTCTTAGCACTTACAACCTCACACCACGTCAAACTATCAATTGTAGTCGTCCCGAATCATTTTATGACGAAATTTTGCTCGAGAATGGCCAAACATTGGTTAAGAACCAGAATCAGGAGGCCAAAAATGAAGAATCTCACCTGCGAAGAGTTTGGTGGCCAATGATAAAATAAAACTCACTATTTTGCAGTGTTATTAAAGTCGAGCCGAGCCGCTCGGCCCGACCAGTAAAACTTCCACCCGGTCAAAAAATTGACTCGGAAAAGTCTAAAAGCTGCTCTAGTTTTATGTAGTGGTTGACGAGCGGCCGAGGCGGTTAACCGCTGGAGCCGATCGAGCCGCTCATCCGATTTTTGCCATTCATCCGTTAAATTTAGTTAAAAAATTGCAGAAATTTAAAAATTGAAATAAACCAAAAACGTCCGGCTCTCAAATTGAATCCTTATTTCCATTTCACAATTTCGAAGGAAAGAGACGAGCTATGATTAAGAAATGTCCCCTATTTGTACTGATAACGTTTATTAGGTTATCGGTTCTCTAACGGTTTTTAAAAGGTCTAATATCGATTGGACCACTAAAGTGCGAGCCGTTCGCATTACTGGGTCATGCTCCGATTCGGTTCTAACAACATTGCTATTTTGTGTCTGAGGCGCTCAAAACCATCATCCCATATGAACCGCAGAACTCAATCACATATTGATTCAAGAGTCTTTTGGAGTGCCCAGGAAGAATATGAAGTCGTTCCAGTAAAAAAAAAAATTACAAAGTCGTCTGAACATAAAAATTCTGGAAAATGGAAATTTCCATGTGCTTCATCGATGCTCAATGCATTTTCTTTCTTAAATTGAATTTCAAAACTATTTTGTAAGATGGAAAGAAAGAGTTGCGTAAAAGTGATGGCAACAAAACCCGAATCCATAGATAACCTATTCGACTCAACCTGGTCAACGCGGGTAAAACTCGTGTTGATGGATTTTGGGTCGGGTTTGGATTTAAATCCGTTCACTATTCATCGGGTTAGATTGGGTTTGGGTTTAGGGATATCTGCCCCATGGATACCCATCCACACTCATATAATTAATTTTCTGGTATATTTAATATTCTAAGCAACTAATCTTCTTTATGTTTGTGGAGACATGTCTAATTATTTCTTTGTAATTGTGTAGAATGAAGTTGATATTATCGAGTGGAGAGTGAAGATTGTAGATAGTTTTGATTTTGAGCGTTGGTTTTTACTAGGGTTGTAAACTTTGTTAGCTTTTTGTCCTGGTAATACAAGTGCTCTATTGGTAAGAAAATAAAATAATTAGTAGTAATATTCGCTTGCTTAGCATTTTTAGTAACAATCATATATATATGTGGTGGCTTCTACTTTACTTTGAGTAAAACCAAAGGTATAGTATATCTTGAGTAATAAAATTATATGTAGACATTGAATTGACCGGATTTTGGGCATTGATATTATACCATAATCCTTGATGAGTGAATCCTAGATCTTAGTTATCTAAACCATAGACCTTAAGCCTCAAAATGTTGCATGTTATTTGTTGCATATAGTTTAACAAATCATGACCATCGATTGTTGTTTCTTATCAAATTGATCTTAATGTATGGGATTTATAGAATTAAGGCTCATATTTTAATTTTTCAGGATTAGAGTATTATAACATGTCCCAAATTTTGGTCAATTCAAGATCTATATATTAATAAAGGTACAATAAAACCGTCCATATATATATATATATATATATATATATACTCTTGTTTATAAGGCACTAGTTCATTAACGATATTTTACCAATTTAATACTGATTAATTCAAGATCTATATATCACTGACTATACAATAGAACCATACATTCATATTTTGCATACTCTTACAACTAGAATCAATATTAAAATATACTTTTGTGTGGTGGCGCACTATACTACTTGTCTACATCCAAGGGAAAGGGATCAATCAAAGTCGAAAGGAAATCCCAGGCAGGCATGTACAGGGGCGCTCGGCCGTGTTTGGGCCGGCACGGCACGGGCACGCTTCGCGCCCATTTATTTCGTGTCATGTTTGGCACGGTTCGCAAGCACGGCCCATCAGTTTTCGTGTCGTGCTATGCAAACCCATTTGTCAACTTTGCTAGACCCGATCTAGGCCCGGACACGGTTTGAATCGTGTCGTGCCTATTCATGCTTGTGCTATGCTCGTATTCGTGTTTAATGAAAAGGACGAAAACAAAAGAGAGAATGAAAAAGAAGGTGAAAATTGGACGGGGAAGATAGTATTAACCGATAATGTTTGAGAAAAGTAACAAATATGGGGGAAAAGAAAATTGGAAATATAGCGAGTGTGATTTGACTTTATTTAATTCTTTGTCCATTTTTACTATAAAGCTTTTATTTGAGGCTTTTACCTTTGTAAATAATAAATATTTACATATCTTGGTTCTGGTGCAATTAGGCTTAGGTTGTACAATCTGGTACACTTATGCGCACGACTCTAACTTAGTTTCGAACATAAGCGAATGCTTATTCGGTTCTATAGATACCTATGAGCCTTTTTTCAATGCATCCTATTGTCCTCCAGACTATAAAAAGCTCCATTATGCAGAATCAAAAGATCTCGAAATATTAGTTTTACAGGCCTATAATGATACACCACCCTTATCTGATCTAAAAATCCCTTTGACTTGTCGCACTGCACTTACGGGTGTAGCTATAGGTATGATGATGGCTTTATTTCTGACTGACTGCGGAAGGGGTAGAGATCCTAACCCGTAGCCTCGGTATAAAGAACCCGGTGCCTCATCAAAAAAGAACTTAACTTTCCTATCAGTCCCGACAAGCGAGCAGTAGCGGTCCACGGAGCAACATTATTTCTTACGGAACTTCCCTTCTTCAAAGATTTCTTTTCTTTCTATTATATGAGTTTCTCTCTTCACTAGACACTGAAAATAGGAAATCCGATATTCGATAGATTATGGATTCCTCACTATCAGCAACCCAAGCTCACCTCCTAAACAAGTCCTCAGTATACCTTCTTCTTCGTAGCTTCTTTCCCACGGGTCACATCCATCACTCGCTCTAAGTCCGAAGTCCGAACTAGAAGTCCCTTCCATTCTCAAGCTCAACCAACCGATAGGGGGAGGCATGAAGTTCTCGACTGGGCCCTACACTAATTAATTATTTGTATCTCGCCCTAGAACCACTGCATCCGCGACTCTCGCCTCCGCATCTAGACCGGCCACTAGCAATTACGTATATATCTTTATGACACTTCTAACAACAACAAATAATTATTTTTCTACTTGTGTTTTGTAATATTTGAACCTATAATTCTTTTTATACTTATTTTCTATCAAATAAATATTATTTCCGTGCCATGTCCGTTCTTATACTCAATAAAGTCTCGAAAATATTAGGCCCGACACAACCCCTTATATACTGTGTCGTGCCCGTGCTCGTGTTAGAAACACGTTTTCTAACGAAAACGGGTTTCCATATCATCATTATCATTATCATTATTATTAGGTTTTATTAAATATGGTTAGTAGTATTTTGGTCAAGTTAGGATTATTCTTAGGGTTTCCTTGTACTCCCTATAAATATGTACTTTGTCATTCATTCATAAAGAAGCAAGAACAATTATTCAGAAAAGTATCTCAAACCCTAATTTCTCTCAAATTCATCACCTATCCCTAGGCCGTCGGCCATTCTTCTCCTCGATCCCAAATTTCCTCTTCTAAATCCCTAATCCCCAATTCTATTCTTCCCCAATTCTATCTCAATCCCTAAATATCTATCAATTCCCAATCTCATCAATTCGACCGTTAGAACCCTAGAAATAGGTTTCTAACATCTGGTATCAGAGCCATGGTCGAAGACCTGAGTTCATCACAACTCTCTTAGGGACAGCTTCCTACCATATCGAAACTGATAAGTTCAACCGATATATCGGAGCTGACGTGGGCTTAGAAGCAAGAAAAGATGTGGCATATTGTGGGCTATTGGAAGGAGAGAGCGGCGCGCGGCGCCGCGGCGAGGAAGGAAGACGAGGGCGCAACAGGGGCGGAGCTGGCACCGCTCGAGAGGGTGGCCGAGGCGGGGCGGAGGCCGAGCGGTGCGCTGCGGCGTCCAAAGCAGCAGACGGCGGCGCGGGGAACGGCTCGCTCGACGGGGCTGGCCGAGGCGGGGAGGAGGCCACGCTACGCACGGCGGCGCGGAAGGCAGAGACGGCGAGAGCAGGCGGCGACATTGCTTCCTTACGCTCAAACTCTAGGGTGGCCTCCAACCACGTAACACCACAGCAGCAACTATGTTTGTTGGGCCGAAACCTCCGGGCCACAGGTCTGAAGAGGCAAAAGGGAGTGGGCCTAGGCGAGGAGATGAGACCCATCATCCTGGGTCATAGGTTGGGCCGCATGAAGAGAGGTGTTGGGCTCTCCTTGGTGCGAAAACAACAGCAGCAGCATGCCACATCATTGGGCCGAGCGGAGCGACGGGCGGGCTAGCACGAACCGGCCCTGGGCTGCGTAAACACAGACAAGCAGAGAGACTCCATAATGAAGATTGGCCTCATATAAGCCCTATGGAATCTCTTTTACAAAGTGTAGGCTTGAATATGAAGAAAGAAGAATTGGTGGGCTTAGGTGAGCACCCCAATTCTTACTTGGTGGATTTTGAAAAGGGGGGTGGACAGTCAATAGGCCATGCTTACAACGCGAACCACATGGATGAGGAAGAAGTCATTGGATTTGGAGTTGTTGGCGTGAGATACGTTCGAGTAGTAGAACATAATTGGAAGAAAAGAAAGCGCAAGAAATGGAGGCAAGACGTGGATTGCACGGTAGACATGAAGAAATGGGTTGAGTTGATCAACCTTGAGGGCAAGGTTGGTCTCAAGAGGGAGAGGATGTTAGAAACACGTTTTTCTAACGGAAACGAGTTTCCATATCATCATTATCATTATCATTATTATTAGGTTTTATGGTTATGTCTTCGGTGCACTCACTTTTTTGGGTGCATTCAATGCACCCGCCTCATAATCGTCATTCTGAGCAGACGATTCATGTGAAAACGATGTCAATCATCCCTTGTAGTATGATGAACAAGAACCACATGAATTTGTACAAAAATCATTCAAGATTCACTTTAATTTGAATGATTTAGGGTTTAGGAATTTTGGGTTTGGATCAGGGTTTACAATTTGGGATTTTGGGTTTATATTCAAAATTGAATGTTAATAGGTTAGGGTAATGGGTTGATTAGTTGTGATTCTGTGTTATATCATCATATGAGACTAATGCTACCCATTAAATTTCAAAATTTGATGTATTATGACCACTTTTAGAGGTGGGTGCACTGAATGCACCCAAAAAAGTGAGTGCACCGAAGTAGCCACCTAGGTTTTATTAAATATGGTTAGTAGTATTTTGGTCAAGTTAGGATTATTCTTAGGGTTTCCTTGTACTCCCTATAAATATGTACTTTGTCATTCATTCATAAAGAAGCAAGAACAATTATTCAGAAAAGTATCTCAAACCCTAATCTCTCTCAAATTCGTTACCTATCCCTAGGCCGTCGGCCATTCTTCTCCTCGATCCCCAATTTCCTCTTCTAAATCCCTAATTCCCAATTCTGTTCTTCCCCAATTCTATCTCAATCCCTAAATATCTATCAATTCCCAATCTCATCAATTCGACCGTTAGAACCCTAGAAATAGGTTTCTAACAGCTCGTGCTCCTGCCCGTGCCCATGAAGTTTAGGACCGGCACGGTCCATAAATTATTCGTGCTCGTACCGGGCTGGCCCAGTTATTTCGTGCCCGTGCTCGTATCGTGCTCTAACCATGCCATGCTAACCCGTGAACGGCACGACCCGGTGCCACGTACAGGCAGGCACTAAGCAGACAGCCCAACCCATCATTTTTTTTTTCTTCAGATATTTAAACTGCTCGAATACCCCCGGTCCATTGAGTAGCTACATCTGCCAAGATTACTTGGTCGTATGACAGAACATAAATCAGAGTAAAAAAAACAGCTACAATCGACGTGATATATATCTATATGCTACACTTGAGAGAAAGAAGCAACTGACACCGATTTCCTTTTCGCGCGCTAATCACAACCTGAGCTTTAAGCATTCTGGGGGATCTCGCATTGCATTCGGTTTCTTAAACTCCGAAGTTGCATTGTTGCACAAACTCCAACTCGTAATCAACGAACTTTGTCCAGAGCGGTTTGAACTGGGTCATGGCTATATCAAGCCATGGCTTCATGTTCCCATTGAAGTGAACCACTGCAGCATTCCGGATCTCGTCCATGCTAATGCTTGGGTTGTAGCCAAGCCCCAGCACATGCCACGACTTGTCCAGTGGCTTCGTCGTTGAGTAGTATGTGATCAACCCTGGAGGCAGTGTCCCCAGCTTCCACAACGTCCGGTTCTCGTTCTGCAAATCAAACCGAAGTCAACAATTCTAGTCTTCCCAGGAAAAGCAGCAGTAGGAATTGACATTCAATGAGCAGGGCATGCTCTAGCATGATGGATGTCTAAAACTAAATTATCAAACAATTTCAATACAACTATGCCAAAAGGATTCATAAACAACCATGGTGTTTGAATTGTCTTACCAGAGTCTGCCAGTAATGATATTCCTCTGTGCATTTCTCCCTCCTCCAAGCATCCAAATCAAAGAAGTTCATTCCATAAGCCCAGGCACATGCCTTTGGATTAAACTTAGCTTTAATCAAAGGATGTGAGAAGTTCATGTACTGGGCATATCTATGGAATGACCCGAAACAAGTCTCCACAGCCCCAATCACCTTCCCATCCATATCGATCTCCCACAACCCTGTCAGATCCTTCTGTACCACGATGTCGTCATCTAAGAACAATATCCGATGCAGCTTCGGGTACATCTCAGGCAAATAAAACCTCAGATGATTCAAGATGGACAAGTACTTGGGGTTCCTGAACTTCATGTTTGTGGTGTCCTTAGTTGCGTTCTCAAGCTTGTTCTCGAAGTAGAACTTCTGCAGATTTGCAGACTCCAATTGCTTGAGCACGGGGACATAAGAAGAATTCAGGAACTTATAGTCCTCAACAGCTTTCACTTCAATGTGGGCCCCATTATAATCCTTCAACTTGAACATAACCTGCATTGCACCAAGATTCATTTTATCCGTCACCACATGAAAGACGTGCTTCCAAGGCTCCTTGGCATTCTTGACAGCTGAATTCACCACAACTGATGCAGCAATCACGTTATCCGAAAATATGGCGTAGTGGTAAAGTGTGGGATCCTCCAACTCGGGAGCCTGCGGCTTCCCATCATCAGAATACTTCTCAGGATGAGCGATCCTCTCCTCCATCAGCCGCATTGCAAGACAGTGCAAGCTTTTGGGAATGGATTTTGCAGCAATGAGGCTCGAAAAGGCCCCTTGCTTCTTAGCCTTGGTGAGGAGCTCGTTGAGGCTAAAAATGATGTCTTTCAGCTTCTGAATCTTGAGCTGATTATCGAAACTCTCTTTTGCCTCAGAGATCACTTGGCGGGTAACCTTGATCCGCTCCTTAACTTCCTTCTCAAACTGCCGCAGGGTGGATTCCTCCATAATCGATGCGGAATCTGACTCAAACAGAGCCCTGTAGGCAGGCTTGTTGATAAGATCAGTGTAGTTCCGCGACAGGTCCGCGAAGATCCTGAGAAGCTTGGAATTCTCAAGCTTAAGCTTCCTCGCATAGGAGGCATAAGCCAGAGCCAGAGAGCGGTGATCATCCGCTTGCTTCCGGATCTGGTCCAATCGTGGCTTCAGCGGATCCGTCTTCAATGCCAATACAGATCTCCTTCCAGATCCGAGATCGTGCGGAACACCGTTCAGACCCTAGTAACAAAAGAAAAAAAAGAAAGAGATAAGAATTCAACTGAAGTCCATTGTCGTTGGGGAATTGTAACGGAAAGCGCAGCCAAAAACTGAATCACCATCATTATAATTAAAAACTTGACCCAAGGAAAGGAAGACGCTGACGATTAAGAAGAAGACCCAAGCAAACAAACGAAATGCGAGACCGGGAGCACAGAAACTAACTAAGTGCATAAAATAAAATAAAAAAGGTAACCGCAATCGCTCTTCCCAATTGGATCCAAGGGGGAAAGGAGAGGGAGAGGCGATAGAGAAATAGAGACTTACGAAGTGGTGAGGGATGGAGGAAGTGGCCGAGTGTGTGTGAGAAGTGGAGAGGAAGGAGGAAGCGACGAAGATGAAGACAGCGACAGTAATGGCGGAAGCGAGCAATCTGAAGGCGCGAGCGGTGAATCCTCCCGACACCGGACGGGAGGCTCGATGATTCGCCATGGACGGACGGGGATTCGGATTGCTACCGGTAATCGGCGGAAGGTTCGATCGAAGAAGGAAAGGTACTGACGAAAGTGAAGGAAGCCTCGCGGTGCTATTGGGCCAATTTTAACAGAAAAGATTTTGCAGAGAGCCTTTATTCTAAGAAAAATATGTTTACAAAAAAGATAAAATAGACTGAACTTGTATGAGCCGTCGATTTATAGCTGGGACCGGTGTAAGTGGACGGAGGAGATTCCGTGGGTTCCAGTTCATTTAGAGCTGGGGGTGCCGAGTGTGGGAAGTGGCGGTGGCTCTGTCTCAGCACCCCATCTGACTTCGGGTGTGAAAGGAAGCGTCGGCTGACTATCATTTTATGAATTCTTAATTAAGTCCAAAGTCGCGTTAATTATAACAATAATAATTTGTTCAACGATGAATGGAGTGGATTCCGATAAAAAATAATAATAATATTATTAATAAATGGAGTGGATTAGGAATCGGGGATAAATCTGATTCACAAAGTTATCAATTCGGTTTAGCTCGTGGCCCAATTGAACCAGTGGGTTGGCCCCGGGTATATTGTGAAAATTAATAGACACTTATATAACATCAATATTCAAATATTTCACATATAAATTCAAACATTAGGTCACGCGAAAAGAAAAATCGAAAAATAGACGCATTTCACCAACCAAAGGAAAAATGACTTCGTATAACCTTCAAATGTTGTATTCAAATGTAATGTATTTGAAATAAATGTATTTAAAATGTAAGCATTTGAAATACATATAATTTAAATTTGTTGTTTGGATACTCATTTGTAATTGATTGGTCTTTTAGAATTTTAATTTTGACATTTCTGGTCATTCACTACAGATTTTGGTGCCCAAAATTATCTTTCTTGCAATTTAATACCTAAATTTTTTATAAAAAGCTCCTGAGATTTTGACGGTAATATTATGTTTTGGTACCTTTATATGTTTTGTCTCACAGTTTTAAAATTTTACAAACAGGTCCAACCTTTATTAGGAGAAATTTCAAATCACTATGTATTTGAACTTGATAATTAATACACTAGACATGTATTTGAAAATCACACTATGAATTTGACACAAATCCAAATACGAAATTAATTAGTATCCAAACAAATAATTTGACATTTATAAATTCAAATCCAAAATACCAAATACCAAATCCAAATCCAAATCCAAATCTAAATCCTTCTATCCAAACACAGCGAAACAAAATTTGATTCAGACCAAATTGGAACTAATGAATCAAGATCCGATTAGCCAATAAAATCGAGTGCATAAATTAAGGGCCTATAGACTATAGTTGAATTAATAAGCTGCAAATGTTGGGACAGGTGGATGGATTAGTAGAACGGGTGTCCATTCGGGTTCGATTTTTTGGGTTTACCCGAATCGACCCGATTATGTACAGTTTAGGCTTTTCGGGTTTGGGTTTGTTTCGGTTTCGGGTTTTTCGATTGTTGGTTCGGTTTTGCTTATCGATTTTTCAGGTTTCGACTGAAGACTTCCAACGAATAGAACTCAGTCCGTATTCTTAGGCGTTCGGGTTTTCGGGTTTCGGTTTTGCTTTAACCAAACCCGAACACGATAAGGAATTTTCGGGTTTCGGGTAACCGAAACCCGCAAGTCCTTATCAGGTTTGGGTTCTGGTTTCGGTGATTTTCGATTTCGGGTTTTCGAGTTTTTCGGGTTTCGGTACGAGTAACCGAACCCGACCCGAACTGACACCCCTAATTAGTAGTTGAGGCTCAAGGTGGATTATATCCATCACCAAAAATGGAGATGATTAGAAACAGAAATTATATTATGGTTCGATTGGTTTATGGAAATTTTACAACTATATCACCAAAAAAAAATCCAAAACTACCACTAATTTCCAAAAAATCCAAAAATACCACCATTTCCCAAAAATCACCACTTCACCCTGCAGTTTTGGTGAAAACCGCCACTCACCATGCGGTTGTGTCCTTAAAAATTTATGCGAAGTAAAAAAAAATTCATGACGATGTTATGGACAATCTAAGTTTGCCAAAATCGAAAAAATTGATCGTTCGGGATAGCAAACGATGTTTTTCCAGGATGGAGGTTGGACAGCGGTTTGTGTGTTGCAAGATCTCGAAAATTTATGCGGAATAAAAAAAATCGCTACGATCGGATACCCGAGCGCAAAGTTACGTGTGTTTTAAGTTTTGACCTAGGTTAGGAGTTGAGTCGACAAAAAAAATTAAAGCACAAACCGCAGGGGGCAAGCGGGTTTCACCTTAAGCGCTACTACCCCCGCGGTTTATCAGAACGAACGAAAACTGCCATGTGGGGTGGCAATTTTCACTAAAACCGTGGGGTGGGTGGCGGATTTTGGGAAAAGGGTGTTATTTTTGGTTTTTGGAAATGAGTGGTATTTTTTTAGGGAGGGGGGGGGGGGAGGATTTGGTGGTATAGTTGGAAAATTTCCTTAGTCGTTGAGACTCTGCTTTGCGCCTAGCATGCTTAGGCGTTGCCTAGGCGTTCCTAAGCGTTATATGTAAACGTAAAAAAAAAAAATAGTTCACACTTATCTAGAATCACACGTTTATGAACCAATATCATCGCATCTACCTCTCATTTCTAAACTTTCATCAACAACACATGGTAAAACATAAAATATAGTGAGTAAGGCAGGAAGTTCGAAAATAGCGAAGCAATTGAGAGTGAAGAAGTGCAAAAAAAGACAGACGAACCTAATCTAAAGATGGTAATCTCTAAGTATAACCCAAACATAGATACAACCACTAGTACACTATGTTCTGTTACATGAGTAGACTTATTAATCACTCAAACGAAACAAATCACACTTGCAGGCAAATTAATAACTAAAATTGCTAACACAGAAAGACAATAGTTTACAAGAACCACTCTAGGTGTGGTTGCTCCTACAAATTTTTCAGAATTGATAATTTGCCATTGCACAACTTCCTGAATACTAGTTAAAAATTGTGTATATATGAGTTGCTGACCTGCAGATAGCCTCTTGTACCTTTCTTGCCACAGCTGCTCACCATCATAGTCTTATTCATGAATAATCATGCATATAGCAAGTATACAAATTCTACATGGCAATCCCCACAATTAAAAAAACAACGGTGACATTGTTCATCACCAACCAATAGATCGAAACCATCTAAATAAAACCCTCTCAAACAATTAAAGAGACAACATATAGTAGGATGGAGTGAGTGAGGACATCATTTTGTTAGTGAGTGTTTCTTAAAATAGTACGGTGTCATTTGGGAGTCAATAAGCGCAACATGTGTTTTAATGATTTGGTCCTTGGACTTTGTTTTATGTTACAAGTTAGTCCAGGCTGCTTTGCATTCAGATTAGGATGAGCTGTTAGAGTTAGTGCCGGAAAATAAGGAAAATGAGATGATGGGATACTAGCTTGCCATCGTGCAGTCTGTTGAGGGTCATTATAAGGTTAAACTTTAATTTTAAATAAACAAGCTACCAGTTTGCACCAATAGTGCTTACATTGTGGTAATAGAGCATTGGCTTACTGTAACCAAAGATTTGTTAGTGATTGAGAGATGAAATTTAGTCTGGGTTTGGGAAACATGAGGGTTATTGTGAGGACAATACTGTGTGGTGAGAGAAACACAAGAGAGTGCTTGTGAGTTGTTTCTGCAAAGATGAGTGAGGCGTCAGGTTTTGCACAAGTGTGCTTTCCTAGGTTTGATGTTGATTTTGATCCATGAAGTTTGCTTATAGAGAATCTACTCAGGTCCTAAGAGTTCTTGGGTGTGGTCTTGAAGGGTTTCACTAAGCCTACACCAGAGGAAACATCAGGCATGACTAAGGTACGAAGCAAAGAGATGGATAATTTGAGGCTGAAGGATCTTAAAGCCAAAAATTATATATTTAGCTATATTGATAAGACAATTATGAAGACAATTGCCAACAAGGAAACAACCAATGAGGTTTGGGACTCAATGAAATGAAGTACCAAGGGAGCGTACGGGTGAAGAAGGCTCAGTTGGAGACTCTGAGAAGAGAGTTTGAGGTTTTGGAAATGAAGGGTAGTGAGGGTGTGAATGATTATGTTGAGAGAATAATGAATGTGGCAAATGCCATGAGAAATTGTGGAGACGAAATTCCAAAAGTAAAAGTGGTTGAAAAGATTTGAGGACACTAATATAAAAGTTTAACTATATTGTTTGCTCCATTGAGGAGTCAAAGGATATAGAGACCCTCACTGTTGATGCTCTTTAGGCTTCTTTTCTGGTTCGTGAACAAAAGTTCATGAAGAAGATAGATACTGAAGATTAGGCACTGAAGGTTGGTTTTGATGTTGGAGGAAGAGGAGGAAGAGGTATGGCAAGATGAGAATTTTTTGGTAGAGGAGGAGGAAGAGGTGGAATAACATGGAATAGAGATACCATTGAATATTTCTACTATCACAAGTTAGGTCATTTCAAAGCAAAATGTCCAGAACTATATGGTCAGCAAACACATTTTACCCCTGCAGCTGTCAATGAAGGTGTTGACTACCATTATATGAAAGAAGACATGTTGCAAATGGCCTTCAATGAAGAGGAGGAGAAATAAGAGATGCAACCTGAAGTTCAAATGACATTAGCAGAAGCATCAGAAGACAAGAGTGAAGGCTGGTGGTTCTTGGATTATGGATGCAACAATCACATGACCAGTGGTAAAAAGTGGTTTACAAGTTTGGGTACATCTTTTGTTTCATTAATAAAGCTGGGAAAAGTTACTAATCTTACTGTAAAGGGAAAGGCACTACTCAGTTGTAGATAGAACAACTATCCTTGGCTGTTCAGGATGTGTTCTATGTACCAGGTCTCAAATCCAATCTGATGAGCATAGGGCAGATGTAAGAGAAGGGTTTAATAGTTCTTATTAAAGGTGTTTGTAAACTCTTTCATGATGAGAAAGGTCTTCTCTTATAGACTGCTGTGAAGACAAATAGGGTATTTGTGCTACACAGTGTTATGATGTCACCTACTGAGAATCAGTGTATTTACACTGATGGAGATAATAATCTCAACTTATGGCATAGAAGATTTGGTCATCTCAACAATAATGGGTTGGTGGAACTACAAAAGAATGAAAGGGTTAGAGGGCTGCTAGTACTGAAAGGCTCACCTGAAGTCTACACCACTTGTCTGCTTGGAAAACATCACAAAACTCCCTTTTCAAAGAGAAGTCCGTGGAGGGCTACACAAAATCTACAGCTCATTCATGTTGAACTGTGTGGTCCCATCACTAAAGTATCAAGCAGTTGAAAAATGTGCCTCTTCACACTAATAGATGACTTTAGTCTAAAACTATTGGTCTACTTCTTAGCTAGAAAGTCTTAAATCTTTCAGTGTCTTTAAAGTTTTAAAGCTCTATTTGAGAAGGAAACAAATGCATCTATAGTGTGTTTAAGAACTGGTCGTGGTGGGGAATTCATGTTAAATGAATTTTAAAGTTTATGTGATGAAGGTAATAGGAGACAATTAACTGCAACTCTCACTCTCCAATATAATGGGATAGCTGAGAGGAAGAATAGAACCATACTAAATATGGTTAGATGCAGTTTGAGGATATTAAGGTTTCTTCAAGGTACTGGTCTGAGGTTGCTTCTTGAACTACTCATGTTCTTTACAGGAGTCCAACAACAGATAATAAAAGCAAAACACCACATGAACTTTGGTATGGAGTTCCACCATCAGTAGAACACTTCAGAGTGTTTGGATGCACATTATATGTGCATGTTCCACATCATAACTAAAAGAAGCTAGATGGCAAGAGTATCAGATGCATCTTTTTCGAGTTTCAGCAGAGTCAAAGGCGTACCGACTGTTCAATCAAATAACCAAGAAAATCATAGTGAACAAGGATTTTTTATGAAACACAATCTGGATGGATCTGGGATTCACAAATCACTCCTTTCTTGATCAAAATTACATGAGAAGGAAGTGATGATGAAGAAGAAGCTGCAGCACCAGATACTGTAGTAGTCTTATAAGCTTCTCCTAAAAGTGAAGCTTCAACAACTCCATCAAGTGGCAATCAGCAACAGACATCATCCACTGATGTTGATAGTGATGTAGAAGAAGCACTTGATGTTCTTGGACTAACTGTTGGAGAGTTAACCCCCTGAGTTCTCGGAGTTCCAAACTACCTACACACTTCGATGGCTTTGAGATGGGTTGTGTGCAGGTTGATTGGATGGCTATGGTTGCTATTACTGGAGATCCTCAAACCTTTGAGGACGCAGTAAAAGAAGAAAAGTGGTGAATAGCAATGACACAGGAGATGGTGGCCATTGAGAAGAATTGAACATGGATCCTAACTGTCTTACCACCTAGTATTACACCTGTTGGTAAAGTGGGTCTTCATAACAAGTTTAATGAGATTGGAGAAGTTGATAAGCTCAAATCAAGGCTTCTACTGAAGGGATATGCTTAGTAACAAGGCAGTGATTATTCTGAAGTATTTGCTTCAGTGTCCAGATGGGATACTGTAAGGACATTGTTGGGCGCCTTAGCTACTTTCCATGATCTAATTGTCTACTAGTTGAATGTAAAAATTGCATTCCTTCACGAGGACATCAATTTATCGTAAAAATTAAGCTTTTCTAACGTGTCGTCAGAGAAATTATATTTACTAATGACGCTTACTTATCGTTAGTAGTGAAATTATAGCTACTAACAACGATAAATTTGTAGCAAATAGCGTGACCAAATTTCATTTGTGACGCCGTTAAACTTCTTGTGATGACCACACAAAAAAATTCATGCAAACGAAGTTATGCATAGATAATAATATTCCGAAATTGACTTAGATAAACTGTCTTGCAAGTACCCATCAGCTGCAACCAAACATCAAAAATTCAAAAGTCTTAACATCCTCCGAAAATGACAGAAAATATCCCAAACAAGCCATACTTAGAATCCTACAAGAGCATTAAAAGAAATTCGTGCAGCAGTAGTCTCATCGGCAGTCTCCTCGTCGAACTCGTCGTCAGACTCATCGTTTCCTGAGTTTCGCCAACTCAACCATGTTCCCCATTGGCTTCGCTGTTGATATCCTATAGAGTATATAACAAGTATATTAACTTAAATGCCCATATTACATAGCTTTAAAAATTATGTAAGGAGTACAAAAGAAAACATGACAGCAAAGTAGTTACCATATCAAATGACTCTGGCAGCCACACTCCAAGTCTCTGCAACACAGATTCAATGATGTGAGAGACTGCATTCCTCACATCTACGATCTTATTCTCCAACTTCTTCATTTTTCTCATCATTTTCCCCTTTCCTTGGTTCGATCCTCTTGACAACGCTTGTTGCAACCCTGACTCGATGGGGGACTGAAGACATCAACTGAGCTCGCCCCATGTCTCATCCCTAGAACACGCTTGGGGCGTTGTAGTCCTATCACTTCTTGATAGATGGCAAATCTGTTTGGATCTTTCCCTTGGTATACCTTTGCAGCCTCTGCTTCTATCATACCATCCTAATCAAATGGTAAATAACATTAATATTGATAAAAAAGACAGTAGAAACGAATACAAACAGCATCCTAATCCTATGTAAGTTGCACTAACATCGATATAAAAAAGACAGCAGGTACAACAGCCTATGCTTCTATCAGACCATCCTAATCAAAATGCAGCCAACGGTATTGAACTTACATGCAGGTCTTTTGCCTTTGAGCTAACCCAATTTTTGTCCTTCTTCACATGGAAACGTCTGAACATTTCGATTAGATCAGGTTCTTTTCCAGTTTGTTTTATCTACCAAACAATTAACACCAAAATGTGGCATTAAAAACATGTAAAGTTATCACAATTCAAGCATAACATAAACATTTATACAAGTACAACAGCTTACCTCATCATGTATGTACTTGGCCAAAGGTATTGAACCGCAGTGGCTGCAAGCTCACTCTTCTCCTGATTCTCTTTGTTCTTAGCACTTGTTTCCTTCACAATGAAATAAACCAACAT
Source organism: Linum trigynum (assembly GCA_964030455.1). Taxonomy (NCBI): domain Eukaryota; kingdom Viridiplantae; phylum Streptophyta; class Magnoliopsida; order Malpighiales; family Linaceae; genus Linum; species Linum trigynum. The sequence continues at coordinate 23,045,208 of OZ034822.1, forward strand.
TCAGCTCACTTTGCAAATCAGATTACTAGGAAAGAACTGAATATTGAATACAATAACTTACCACGCAATTCAGGTCATCCCATTTATGGACCATTTTCCTCCAGATTGATGGAGTTGTCTTGGGTGGTGGATGGTTCATTCTATCATTTAGATCTTTGTACTTCGTAAATATTCGGTTTCGGATACCATACATCCACTGGGGATAGTTTCTCTTCACGTGTTGTTTGACCATTTTTTTGAACGTCTCTTCTGAACCAGTGTAAGCGAATTCGGACTCCTTGAAACGAGCTATCAGAGTCTGTAGCTCTGATGCCGGATACTCTGAGAATTTAATCCAAGTCCCAGTGATGTTCCTTTTGAATATGGCTGAAACTCGCGGCGTGCTTGAGTGGTGATTATCCTGCACATGCCATTAAAAATTATTAAGACTTTTTAGATGAAGGTGAAACACAGGCGAGGAACAAAGGGCATCAACCCAACGCCACCACATCACAGCAGAAAATCAACCCTCATCCAAAGGACCAATAAACACAGCAGCTCCCACTGCGCTTTCCCTCATCCACAAATGATTAAGGCTTACATATTTGTTTTTGAAACCTAAATAAAGAAGCAGGCACTAGTAGTGTCATAAAGGGTTTACTGACCTGTTGTCGTTAAATTCCAAGAAGAGGTTGTGACCAGGTTTGACTCCCTTTCCTGGACATCTTCCTTTTATTTTTTTGGTGGTACCAATCACAAGTAAACAAAAGTCAGCTAATCAGGATACTTTGTAAAATCAAACTAAACAAAACAATGACAGAAGAAGGCTCACTGTTCAAACTTGCACCCTCTGACGAAGGATCCGCAGTTGATTGATGAGCATCGGAATCAACCTGCTCTGGTTCTTCTTCCTCATGTGTAACAGGGTTTGTTCCTCCGTTCTCTGAGTTTCAACAACAGGAACATGATTGGTGTTCCTACCTTCTTGTCCTTCTTGCTGACTCTCTTGAACAGGAGGCGGAGAGTTGCTCTGCTCTCTTTCACGAGGTGTAGAATCCTCCCTCTAGTTCTGGGAATGAAGGCGTTTCTTTTTCTTTGCTATCTAGTCAAAGCAGATTTCGTGAATTGGGGGAGAAGAATGGCTAAGAAGAAAAAGAATTGGCAGAGAAGATAGGAATTGGCTTTTAGGTTCCTTTGCCTCTGCTGAAGCGTGATTCTAGAAATTAAGTAGGGTTTAACAACTAGCATTGGTTGTGTAGTACTGTAGTTATTGTGGTGGAAATCGGGGTAAAAAAATCCCGCCTTTTTTAACCAGACAAAGAGCCTTCGGGATTAGGCGGTGTTTGTTTATTTTTCTGAGTAAATCTCGTTGGAGATATACCAAAGACCACTTGTTTACATATTAATCCCCTAAAACTTAATTATTTTTTGCAATTAAGGATTAGTTCAGGGAATTGGGTAGGGCTACACAATTAAACGACCTAATGACATAAGACAGAACAATTAGCAAAGCCAGGGAAATGAATAGATTGCATACATGAATGGTCATTTCAGAAAAAACAACAAGAATGAACTAGTGATGCATCAGAGGCAAAATTGGTTCAGCATATTGCACCATAACAGAGTAATTAACAATCATGCACCAAATTGAGGTGAAGGATTTTCAGGCACCCGAACAGAATCCCCATTTATTCATGAATGTGCAATGAACAAAGATTATTTACATGGATGTTCGATTGATACCCAATCTCAGAGGGTTCGAAGCTGATTTTAGGGTGCATGCATGTTTGATTTAGACCTGCAATTGGAGAAATCAAAGTGCATCTTTTTAAAGACTATGCATGTTAGTTGAATTCTGTGTACGAATCAAAACAAAAGAAAGAAAAACGAACCCATATTCTGAAGACTACAGATAGACTCTCCACCATCATTCTTCTCACTCAATACACCATCCGCTCCAAAACCCACACCCACCAGAGGATTAGGCTGCCTGACTCACTTCTACTGTCACTCCAGGAATTGGCCAAGTGTAACCACTTCCTAAAGCGTAGTATAGCGGGTTTAGGTTTAATTATCAACCCGGGTCCTAGATTTGATGACTACTTAGTGAGTTCTTGTTATCTAGCAATGAAACTGGAATGCAAGTCTAAACTACCAAACAAACAAAGCAAGTAAACTGTTGTATTCAGGTTAAAGAGGTCACCCGGATATGGTTCCCCCTAGACTGCAGTTAAGCCGGATTGTAATTACCAAGTTCAGTTTCTATGATAGTTATACTGCGGAAGGTTCTTAAACAGCCTGAAGTCTCGACTAAAGGTCTTCAGACCCTCCCAATCTGAGTCTCTAGCGGGCGACTAACCTCCACAGGAGTAGACAAATTGAGGCCCTAAGAACAAAACCTCCACTACCGGAGTAAATCCGGTACAAAATAGTGAGTTGGTTCCTCGACTAAAGTCACCAACTCCCTACCTTCAATCAAGGATACTCTATTAACCTAGGCATATATTCTCATTCTAGGTTAAAGCAGAAACAACAGGAATTTGATCAGGATTCAAGTCATTCAATCATTCAAACCTCAATCAAATATAATCAATCATAGAATCAGTACTTGGGTTCATACAATCAAAGCCTAACATACAAATCTAGGGTTCTCCATACCCAGATGAATGGGAGAACTACTCCATGGAGAAAGAAGCAAAAGCAGAATCAGACGCGGAATTCATACTGTGAAGGATGGATTCCTTCTCCTACGTTGATCGGCACTTCTCCAAGCTCCAACTGGCCTCCAATGGTGTTGAAGATCAATCTAGGGCACTTGGGAACTCTTGCTCGTCACTTTCTCTCTCTAGGAATCGTTCTATCTCTCAAAAACTCGAATCCCCTTGACTTGTGGCTGAAAATCTGCTTAAAAGCATCAGTGGCCAAAGCACGGTCGAGGGCACGGCCGTGTAATGCCTCAGCCCGCCCGTGCTTTGGCTAGTGTTAATTACACTAGGAGAAACACGGCCGTGCTTCGGGGAGGACACGGCCGTGCTTTGGTGAAGCACGCCCGTGTTCTATCTCAGCCCTGCCCGTGTAATCAGCTCAGCTCTCGGCATAAAAAGCACGGCCACCAGAACACGGCCGTGTAATGATTTAGGTGTGCCCGTGTTTTGGCTCCAGCTCACCGAAATGACTTCCGAATGCCCCGAAACTCGCGCTTAGCCTTCCCTTTGACACCTGGGACCTGAAACATGACAAAATAGCACAACCCGGCATAAAATAGGCCAAAAGCACACAACTATGCCCCTCAAACGGATAAGAACTAGGGGCGCAAACATGTGCAATTACATCGTTATCACTGCCGCGTCGCCTCATCTGCGCAACTCGAACCTCCGGCCCATCGGAGCAACCAGAGGCGGGTGTGTCGTCTCCTTTGCGCCCTAGTTCTCCAAGTGACGTAGCAATCGAAAGCACCAGCGTCGTCTCCTCCGTGCCCCCCCCCCCCCCCCAATCTTCCATCATCGGGAGCAACTAACGGTCTTGAAATCCCCTCAATTTCTAGGTAAGTGAACAAACTTGAACTCCGATAGGGGTGTAAGGAGAGCGCAGGCAAGATGACGAAGGAGGATAAAGTGTGTTTCTTTTTTGTGAGAGAAGATGGAGTTATGATGAGTTAATTTAATAAACAAATAAAAAGCATAATATACATAAGAAGGGCATGTTATAGTTTAATTGATGGTTAGTAAGTGTTTTTCATTTCAATTTAGTTGCTAAGAAAACTCTAATACGGTTTATGGGTTGCATACATAGTTTTAATTTTCATTAATTGAAGTGCGATAATTAAAAATATATGGTACATTTTTTGTAGGTATAACGACAGGTGTTGATAATGGATGCAGCTTCGTAATAGATCAACTATGGAGTATGCAAATGGCGTTCAACATTTTTTCGCGTTCGCATTTGATAATATTAGAGAATAAGACGATAAAATACGTTGTCCTTGTGTGGATTGTCGTAATGTTGTAAGAATGGAGAAACTAAAAGTTGAGCTACATCTTGTACGACGAGGAATGTCACGTGATTACACTAAGTGGATTTACCATGGAGAGAAAGATGAAGATGATTATTCTGAAGACGAGGATACGAGAGATGATGACAACAAGATGGGTGTAGATGACATGTCGGGGTTATTAAATGATCTAAGACCGCATTTGGATCCTGAGCCCAAGAATCCCAATGTAGAAGTAGAGGAGTTTTTCCAACTGGTCACGGAAGCTCAAACGCCAGTGTACGAAGGGTGTGATGAAAAGCTATCCAGCCTGTCATGCTTGGTAAAGATGATGCATTTGAAGTGGTTTAATTCTTGGAGTAATACCTATTTTATGCAGTTGTTGAATTTTCTTCGATCTGCTTTCTTTGTGGCACAGTCATCATTACCAAAGAATTACTATCAAGCAAAGAAGATTTTGACTGGCATTGGGCTCAACTATGAAGAAATAGATGCTTGTGAAAATGAATGTGTCATCTATTACGGGAAGGTCAAAGGAGCAACATCATGCCCTTCCTGCGAGAAAGCAAGGTACAAGAAAATCGGTAAGGATAGAAGAGGGAGAGTGACAAAGGTTTCCTATAAGATACTAAGATATTTTCCCATAAATCCATGATTACAAAGAGTATTCATGTCGCGGAAAATGGCTGAAGATATGGTGTGGCATGCCGAACAACGTGTCAGCTGACAGTGAAGCTTGGAGAGTTTTGGACCAGTGTGATGCTTCTTTTGGTTCTGACTCTCACAACATCCGATTGTGATTAGCAACGCATGGATTCAATCCACTTGGCAACATGAATAACAAGAACAGTACATCGCCAGTTATTCTATTCCCGTATAACCTTCCATCGTGGTTATGCATGAAGAGTATATATCTGTTATTGAAATTGCCCATTCCTGGTCCAAAAAGTCTAGGAAATAATATTGATGTCTATCTGCGACCCCTCATTAATGATCTGAAGTCATTGTGGAGTGATGGAATTATGACTAATGATGCATTCAAGCAAGTGAATTTCAACATGAAAGCTGCAGTTTTGTGGACTATCAATGATTTTCTGGCATATGGTCTCCTTTCTGGTTGGAGTACAAAAGGAAATTTGGCATGCCCTTCGTGTGCAGGCAACACATCATATTTGAGGTTCAATAATGGACACAAGGAATGTTACATGGATCATTGCGGTTTTTTGCCATCATACCATAAATGGCATAGGCAGAAGAAGGAATTTAATGGCACTGTATAAAAAAGTCGTGCATCAGAGCGATTATCATCTCAAGAGGTAAAAATTCAACTTCTCTCATTTGAAACAATAACTTTCGACAATAAGGGAAAGGGCAAAAAAATCAAATTTTTCGGCAAAACTCATTATTGGAAAAAGAAGTATATTTTCTTTGAGTTGCCATATTGGTCATCACTCTTAGTACACTACAATTTTGATGTCATGCATATAGAGAAAAATGTATGTGATAGTATTCGTGGTACCATTATGAATATTGAGGGCAAAACAAAGGATGGTTTAAGTGCCCATCGTGATATGGAGGAGATGGGTATAAGAAAAGAACGTCATCCTGTTGAGAGAAATGGGAAAACAGAGTTACCTAGAGCTGCATATAGCTTGATGGTAGCAGAGAAGGAATCTTTGTGTCAAGGCTTGCAAACAAAATCTGCTGGGCGGCGATTAGAGAAAGAGGAGGGTTGGGGAGAGGAGATCGAGAAAGAAAGGAGGGTCAGGGTCTCGGGGAAGATTGGGGAGAGGGGATAGAGAGAGAGAGAGAGAGAGAGAGAGAGAGAGAGGGAAGGGAATTGGGTGAGGAGGACGATTGGAGTGAACGAGACGCAGATTAAGGTTGGTCCTTGGGGGAGTTGGGAAACGCCGAGTTTTGGTTGCCTGCCGGTATCGGTTATACCGAATACCCGTCGGTATTTACTGGTTTTGGAGCCGGTATACCGAAAGCCCTCCAGCCGCTTCCGACAACCGATACCGTCGGTTATCGGTTTATCGGTAACCGCCAGTTATCGGTACGGTTACCGGTTAAACCAATAACCGATTCACCGATTGTCAGCCCTACATTTTAGGCTTCCAAACAGAGCCAAGCGCAAAAATCAAAACTGATCAGAATAGGCAGAGACAAAGGGAGGGTATTTCTAGCCACTAAATTGACTACCCTATTGTAGTATCTACCTACAAAGTGTGCCGAGAATTTGATTGTTGTATTAGTTGGGACGATTTTGTTATGACTTAAATTTCATAATTAATAAAATTTAGACTTATTTAGTTTGATAACTATCGTAATGATCATTTGGATACTTCTAACATTACTTATCATCCGCTCGTGTTATCACAGAAAGAAGACACCCTCTACCTAGGGCTGCAAATGAGCCGAGCTACTCGCGAGCAACTCGATGCTCGAATCGGGAAAAACTCGTTCGAAACTCGACCCGTTTACTAACGAGCCAAGCTTGAACTTAGCCTTGTTCAGCTCGCGAAGCTCGCGAGCTAGCTCGACTCGGTGGCTTGTTGAGCTCAACTCGTGAGTTGGCTCATTTAGAGCTAGTGAGATGTCTCAACATTGTGGTTTGAGGGCAACTTGATTACCGACTTATGGACGAATCGATCTAATTTGGACTTTCATAATTCATAGGATTGTTAAATTATATATCTCACATCATGTGAAGTATAACATTTTGAACATGTAAGAAAATATGCCTTCTTTTTAATTCTATAAAGAAATTATGTACAAAATTGTTTCGATACTATGAAATAACATGATTTGAACTAGTTAAAATTTATTAACTAAACAATATGACACCTACTAATTATAATATAAGATTAATTAATGTTGAACATTTGTTTATTTTTTTAACCGTTACATCAATCACATGAACCATACACGACATACAAAATGAATGTATCAAATACGATCTAAGAATTTAGTAAACAAGTCTAACTCGAACTCGACTCGGCTTGTTAATAAATAGCTCGAGCTCAAATTCGACCTTATTTGTTAAAGAGTCAAGCTCAAACTAAGATAAAACTCGACTCGACTCATTTGCACCCCTACCTCCACCCATCATCCATTGGCTGGCCTTGTGCGAAATGGCGTCATGGCGTGCCTGCATAATCATGGAACACCAAGAAAGGAACAGGACCCGCCGCCTATTGACGATATTAACGAACATATACTGTAGCCTACCTAATCACAAAGTTCGACTTTGGCCCCAACCAACAGAAAGCAAGATGCTTTTATCAAAGCTCCCAGTAATGGATGTTCTTGACCAAACCCCATTGCTTAGAATTCGTTTACTTGTTGAATTTGATAATGACCAAATTTTCAAACCGTATGAATTTTTCCTGTCACAAATTGTTTCTTGTTTGCATAGTCAGTATAATACGGTATGGAAAAGTTACGTATAAAATACGTACGGTATTATACTTCATCTCTAAGCTAAAGTTACGTTTAATAGTACGTTAATAGGCATTAATAAATAAAATTTAATTATTTTAAAAATAAATAAAATATGAATAATACTAAAGTTAACAATTTAATTCATAAAATACGGATAATAAACGTGTTATACGGGTTTTATACGTGTTTAGTACGAGAGCCATCAAATGAACGTGGAAAAATAAAACAGCTTGACAATAATACGGATACGAAAGTTTTAAACGGATAAACTATGTGAGGGTACATATACGTGTATTAAATGAAGTATTTACTAACTATGCTTGTTTGTTTGATAGGTGCAGTTCACAAATTTGAACTTTTTTATCCAAAATCGTGAATTCCACGGACTTGTAAATTTCAACCCTTATAATTTGGCTATGGCATCAAATTCTTGACGGAAAATTACCTTATTGTTCATTTAATAATTAATTATTTCAATTATATCTCGTTGAAGCTGGTTGTGTTGTTCAGATTGATGAAAGATGAATGGTGGCCGCTTTATGATGATAACAAATACAAAGAGAGAACGTTGAGTTTATATTAGTTTCTCGGATGAGGTATGCTAATGATGTAAACCTTTTCATCCACTGGAGGTGTTCTTACTGCTAAAAAAAAAAAAAAAATACTGGAGGTGTTCTTTAGTTCTTTTCTCTGATGGTTGACAATTGCTCAAAAATTAATTTCAAACCCCATTTTTAGTACGTGAAACTATCAAAAATTGTCTTGCCACCATATATAAAAACAAATAAAGCAGAACTAGTAACAACGTAACGTTTAAAGTGATAAATACTAAATACATCGCCTAAAATCCATCAACTCAAGATCACTATCTTATGCTGAAATATTGCAGTTGGTTTCTTCGGTCATTGCCAGTATCACACAATACTGAATGAATATAATTCAGCTACTTGTAAAAGTGATTAAGCAGATTGAAAAAGCTTGTTCTGATTACCTATGGGGTTCGGAGGAAGAAGGGAAGAAAGCTAAGATCAAATGGGATAGAGTCGCTTTACGAAAATCGGAAGGAGGTTTGGGATTTAAATATCTATAGAGTTGAAATACAGCTTGCTTAAAAAGACAGTTATGGGCGATATTGTCGAACTCTTCCTCACTATGAGCGAGCTGGGTAAGACGATATCAGCTATCCTACACTTCCATATGGTGTATTCCTCCTACAATGAACTGCTCTTGGGCTTGGACAGAAGTTTTGAAGGCTAGATTGCTAGCAGAAGAATATCTGTAGGTAAAAGCGATGGTGTTTACTGGAATGGTTCTTATATGGAAAAATATTTTGTTTCGAATGTTTGGGAAGTAATCAGGGTTAAACCAGCCCAAGTTCCATGGAGTAAGCTGGTTTGGCGATCGCTGTGTCTACCACGAGATAGGCCCATAGTCTGGTTGATCATTCAGGATAGAATTTCAACTTTAGACAAAATTCGGAAGTGGAATAGGATGATCATAAACTTTTGTCCACTATGTAAATGTGCCCCTTAATCAAGGGACCACTTGTTTTTTTATTGCAGCTATTGCATGATGATGACAACTGAACTGTGGAGGGAGCTTTGTAGAAGGCTTTATGTTGGGAAAACACTTGATGAAGAGCAACTGGTGAGGAAGATTCAGGATCTCCTACGACTGCTGAAATGTAGTATCCCTGCTGCAGCTTCAATCCTTTCTAATAGATAGTGTTGCAATTTAGATACTAAAGTTGTAAAGTTCTGTATAAGGTCTCATGGTTTTTCTGTAATCACTTGTATGGGTTTTGAACACGTTTCCAGTTAGGAGAGAGACACTGCCAATCCTATCTTGATGAATAAAACACCTTATTCATAAAAATAAAAATAAAAATCCATCAACAATTCCAACAAGCAAAGTACAAGCTTTTGAAATCGATAATGGACCAAATCCATCCCTAATAGTAGCAAACTATCTCTTACTAATCCTTGTGGCGGGCTGTTTAACTCGACTTTGTTATGCAACTCAAACAGGCAGTGCCAAGACCACATACATACAGCCACAACTCCCTCCGACATCCGTGCCCCCGCCAAATGACAACCAAACGCTATACCACTAAATGCTGTCCATCAACTGCAGGGCAGCTATAGACGGATTGCAGTACTACATTATTATCTCTCTATAATCTAAGCTTACATTCAATCAATCGGATAGCAGAACAGAGGCAGGGATGTCTGAAAAACAATGAACTAGAATTTAATGGGCAGAAAAATGAAAATGTAATGCACAAGAGCGATGAATGCATCTCTTTGATAAGATTGCGAAACCATACCACACTCATCAAAAGAGTCATATGCTCATAACAAACTCCATAGTAATCGTGCAGACAATTGATTCGAAATCACGGACTAAGAGGTTCTTTCATAACAAAATACACGACATATTAAACGCATTACAATAACACTCATACTAGTTATCCGTGCTATCATATGGCTATTCCACTACTTGGACCCCAAAGAACTTGCTTGTTCGCATAATGCCTTACTCTGTCATAACTGGCTTATTCTCGTTTGCTTTGAACCTCTGTTCCTTGGGCTTCTGCTCCTCCATTTTCCTGGTACACGCAGTAAACAATTTGTTCAGACATCATGACATCCAAAGATTACACAGCACCACAGCACATGATCAACTTTAAGAAATAAACCCCATCGTAAGTTCATCACAGCTGGGAAATTACAAAGCAAAACAGCACAAAGCAGGCACTATAATTTCTGACACAATAAATGGACCAACAGACCAAAATATCAATAGGAATGCAGATGCCTGGCAATAGAAAAAAGTTTTAGAGCAGAGATACTAGCACACATCTGAGACAGGACAACTGGATTACGGAACCAAGCGCAAAATAAGAATTCGCTCAACAAAAAAGAAGGATTCCACAATCAAAGGCATACAAAGCGCACCGAAAGGAGCCTCGGGACACAGTCACGTTCCAAGTCCAATAACCCTAGGTCATAATCAAGTTTTCGGTCCCATTCCAGCCAAGTATATCTTAAAAGTCGAGAGCTGAAACGTAAATGGGCGCATTAATTAAACTATCTCCGAGAAAGGCCAATCAATCATAAGGATGAACAGGCATGATTCCAGATCCTTCGACGGAGCACATTTCACATGGCCGATTAAGAAGTACAATCGCAAAACCCTAAACATACTTTGGAGAAGAAATTGATATGGAGAAAGGGTACCTCTTGTCCGAAGTGCCACCCTTCTGGCTGAGGAAAGAACGGAACAGAGGAGAGTTGACGTCGTAGATCATGGTAAATGGCTCGCTCAACTGCACAAGAAACTCCAACAATTATAAACCCTAACTTCTCTTGGGAGAGGATACGCCGTTCTACGCTTCTTCTTGCGAATTCCTTTCTGATTTGCAACCGCAGGACAGGGGGGTATTTATTAGGGACACGGAAGAATTTGGGCTGGGCCGGAACACACAAGCCGAAAATGCTTTTTTAAATTAGTGGATAAATACAACTTAATAGTCAAACCTCAAACCTTTCGTTTTAAACAAAATAATATTCATATCTTTTCGAAAATAATAGTCAAATCATTAACTTTCTGTTTGTCAAAAATTAGTTGACTATGATGTAGCAAAATTATTGCTTAGGTGGAATGAATTTGATGACGTGGAACAAAATCAAACATTTGACTACGATACATGGATAATTATAAATTTCAACTAATTATTATATTCTTATTAAACGATAAAAGAAAAATAATATTATCTTGTATCTTCTTTCCCTCCCTCCCTTCCATCTCTCTCACTCTAGAAACTCCTCCGACAACCTTCGACGACGAGTTCTTCAATGTTCCGGGGGCAGATTGAGGCATTGATGGGTTTTTCAAAGGCGAGTCGATATTTCTGGTTTATGGATTTTTATATAGAAAATCATTTGCCAATTCTAAGAGTTTTTGGATCCACTAGATCCACTAACATGTCGCATATGAATGCCTTGAAATCAGAGCGCTTTGGAGGACTAGAAACGTAGAGTGTTTCGTCCCAATGTTGCTGTGTGGGAAAACATGGTCGTTCGTCCCACCGTCCCTATCTCCAGTTGCCATCTGCGCCAAATCGAGCCACCGAGCGTAACAAAGACAGTTGGTAGAGTTGGTGTATGAATGTCTTTTAATCCCTTACCTGAAACAATTTCAAGACCATTAAGCTTGCCCAAATCTCCTCTCATCGATTTCGGGATGGTTCTGTCTCTGGATGCAAATGGAGGAGCTCACAAAGAGATCAAGTTTTGAATGAGCTTTCATATATCACTGCCGTCGATTGAGAGAGGGTGTCGTCCTCAGCCTTTGGTTCCTCGGCGGCGGTACCCGCTTGACACGCTAAAACACAACACCAAACTGCGACCAAGTGCTATCGCAGTCTAGAAATGCAGTAAGTGGCAAGCTCTATTTGTCAACCCGGGGACTAGATCTACTGCCTACTCCGTGATTATTTATTATCTAGCAAACTAAGTCGAGTGATTGTGGTTTTAAGTAAAAGCAGTAAGAAAGCAGGAAATGGTTCAAAGTTCTTTCGCAAGGGGAGAGTCACTCGGGAATGAGTCCCCCTAGTTCCTTAGTTAGGTCAAGGTTGTAATTACCCTGGGTTGATTAACTGGTGATTAAACTGCGGAAGATCCGACAGTAGCTTGGAATCTCTTAAGCTAACCAAGCTCTCAGGCAAACTAACCGGCAGACGACTAAACTTCACCGGGATAGACTGCTGAGGCAATAAGCACAAAACTCCACTACTGGAATTGATTTCCAGTACAAAGCAGTAAACCGATTAACTCTCGTATAACCAATCTACCACTACCGATTGATGAAGCTCTAACAACCTAATCAGATTCTATCTATCTCAGGTTGCAGCAGAAATCAAGAAAAGATGATCAGACTTCAATTGACTCAATGAATCATGTATCAATCGATTAAAATCAATCAGTATATCAATCCCAAGTCATTACAACCAAGATTCCTAACACATGGAACTAGGGTTCTTCATACCCAAGTGAGAGAAGGTTCTACTCCATAGAGAGAGAGAGAGAGAGAGAGAGAGAGGAAACAGAAATCAAAGTATTCATACTCAAGAAGATGAGAATAATCTTCTCTGGGATGACGATCTTCACTCCTGGGGATGCAATATGGGCTTCAATGGTGAGAAATCCACTCCAAATAGCTCCTAGGATTTGTTCTTCGCACTTTCTCTCTCTAAAGCTCTGTTTTTTGCTCCAAACTCTATTCCCCCAAAATATGAGCTCCTCGCCAAATAAAACACGCACAGGTGCAAAAACACGGCCTCTAAGCCCAAAACACGCTCGTGCTTTAATCAAAAGAGGCAGGGGTTTTGAATTGCGATTCTGTGAAGGGCAGAGGAAAAACACAGCCTCTAGCACAAGGCGGCGTTTTTCACACTTGAGGGCGTATCTTTCAACAGCCCTGCTGGCCGGTTTTCGCGATCGACCTTCTTTCACCTCCAAATGTCCCGAAACTTGCCCCAAGGCCATATCTACGTACTAGGACCTGAAATATGACAAAAGAACACAACCTAGCATAAAATAGGTCAAGGAATGACCAATCACTAAGCTAAACGATCAAGAAATTATGGGGAAAGCATGTGCGAATACGGTGTTATCAAATTCCCCCACACTTAATCGTTTGCTTGTCCCCAAGCAAACCAAGTCAGAGACAATGTAAGCTCAAAACATCTTAATCATGCAACCCTTGGGGACATATCATATCAGCACAAAACAAGTGAATCATACTGGCTTTTGATCATTAACACATGGACGACTTCAACAGCAACCTGGACAACCACCACAGAAGACATTCGAGTGCAGCATAATCGGGTAAAGGAAGAGTCTCCCTTCTGTTCACCAACCAACATAGACTCGACTCAACCACTTAGCCAAGACAGTCATCGCATGCATCACACTCAAGACATCAGAATCAAGACCGAGCCATCTAGGTCCTCACCGGGGTAAAGAGTATAAAGAACAAGGAAATGAATCGCTCACTCTCGACTAGTGGGGTCAGGACAATTTGATGCGAAAAATGCGCATGCTTATTCTCTCATTCCCTAACGTCTCTTCACCATGACGGCAGCCTCTAAATGTTAGAGTTCACATATTGGGTGTCATCACTAACTAATCCGGAGGTCTTAGACACAGGTTCAAGTGACTGGCTAGGGTCTTGGACATGGGAAAAAAGCCTTTTAGGTGGTGGAAGTATTCATAGCACAAGGTTCCACAGTTCCAAACCCAACCCATTCACAGCCAATCAAACCAGTAACTTTCTTTCTGCTATTCTGCATTACTCAAATTCCTTAGAGAACAAGAGCGAAGGAGGTCACAATAATGTTAGTATTTCCAAACCAGACTGCTAAGAAACACTAATTAATGGGCACTATTCAGATTTTTGGTGGTGGCTCTCTTTTGCTTTCATTCATTTTTTCTTATTTTCATTTCTTGAGTTAACCACCACCTCTGCACATTTTTCAAACAAATGCCCAACTTTTAAGAACTACCTCCAACCCTCACATTATTTTTAGCAGAACAGCAGAGAACATGCAAAAACCACTCTGTGGAACCTTCTAAGAGATGCAAAAGGGTGATTTTCCATTGTAGACCGAAAGAAAGGAAATTACACGGCTCAAAGGGGCTGACTAGGGGGTATGACACACCAGGACAGTCAATTTGGTCGTGGGCTATTCCTATGCCTCCATCATCTAAGCTAGTGACAACGTGAATGCTACACATCATGGAAGAGGGATCTATCGCACAAGAAAGAAACGAGCAGGCTCAAATCTCACATGGCTACCTATATGCTCTATCTCTCATTCTGATTCCCTGAACTAGATGCATAAACGACTGTCAAGAGCAAGTGATCATTCCAAGTCACAATTGGTAAGCAAACAGTTGAAAAATTGAACCCCTACACAACTCTACTGCACGTCTCAATCATCATTATAGGTTATCCTAGTCACACTCCAGTTGTCATGCATTAATTCGAAAGCCATTCAATTCACCGATTAAACCCACAGTGCCAATATGATCAAGCAAACAGCAGTACTTGGAGCTCTCAAATCTCAAGATTTGGACAGCGAACTAGGCTCCAAGCACACATATATACGTTCCAATGAATACAAAGCAACCCCCCCCCCCCACACACACACACTTAAGTTCGACATTGCCCTTAATGGAGCAGAGGGAAGGGGAACGATGTTACCGTGAAAGAGGGGTCAAGAACGGTGATTGGAGGGCGGACCAGTCAAGAGCAGGGGACTGGACAAGGACCAGTCCAACTGGCACAGAGCTAGAGTCATCAAAACACACACACATTGGGTGACAGAATCAGATTTCCATGTGGACAAACCGAAAAAAAAAACAAACCTTGGTGGGGTTGCCTCCCCACAAGCGCTTCTTTACCATCGTGAGTCGCACGGTGGCTGCTAAGTTTCGGTCCATGCTAGAACCTCCTTGAAGTTGAGGTTCTCGTCGATGATGTGGAGTCTCAAGTCACAAGGTGGTATGACAGGTTATGTAGGCTCGTGTACTTGATGAATATGAAGTCTCCAACCGCGAGACCTCTTCTTTTCTTCCTCACTCGTCTCATTGCCCCAAACCAGATATGACAGCATCGACCGACCACCATTGTGTCCACCAAGAGGGACCGATGTCGATGTGGCCTTGGTCTGGCAAAGAGACACTGCAAATGGGTCCTTGCCAAGCATATCCTCGAAGTTTGGTCGAGATATCACATGTAACTCATGGCCGATGCAAGCCTCTTCCACCTCAACTTCATCCTTAGCCTGGACGCCAATTGCTTCTTCAACCCCCCTTCCTTCCTCAGAATTTGATTCCTCCCCTGGGAAAAGATCAAGGACTTCCTCAAATTTACTTCCGTCATCCTCCACAACTTCTTTCCTCATCCTTTCTCGCTCCTCTTCTTCTAGCACGGATTGGAGAGCAAGTCGCCATGCAATCTTTTCAATAAGATCAGCTTGCATCTCATCACTCATGCTCGCCTCTTCAGCGCTCGGTGTGGGATGCAGAAAGGAATGGGCGGCTACAACAGGATATTTCTGATCATGATCATCACGGGAGCTCTTTGTGACAACTTCTGTATGCTCCACGACATCCTCATGATTGACCTATTCCTCTTTCTCTGCTTGTATTGTAGCATAAAGGTTGTCTTGAGAAAATTGTGCACAAGCTTTCTCAATGACCTCTATGGGCTTCTTTATGTTTCGAAGGGTCTCCTCTGTTTCACGGGGAAAGGAGAAGTCAGTTTGGGCCATGGCCTGGATATGAGGATCCATCTCGGGAAAGGATCTCTCAGATACTCGAGCAATCTGCTCCATGAGAAGCCTCAAGTGATAGTTTGGATATGGCTGTGGAGTGTAGCATGGATCTGCCGGATGGCCCGTGAAGGTTGTGGCTAAATCAAGATCTGATGGCCCTTCTAGTTGTGGGAGGAATTCTTCTTGATAATGAGATTGTTCTTGAAATACCCAAGGGTCTGATTGGTCTTCGTAGTGGGGGGGGGGGGGGGGGGTTGGTACTGAAACCCGACTCCATAGTCTTCTCCTCCTTAGGTGCTCCAGGAAGTCTCGGGGTAATACCACTCGGGTAGTGGTGGATACCCCCAATAGTTGGAGAGGCCTTGAGAATCCATGTATCAGATCTGCACCAACAAAAACAAAATACCCAAGTGAAAAGAATGGGTGGAAAAGAGAGGATGCATAAAAGTAAATGCTAAAGTAACATACTTTCACGTTTCTACAATAACCTAGAGATCCCCGACAACGGCGCCAAAAACTTGACACGCTAAAACACAACACCAAACTTCGACCAAGTGCAATCACAGTCTAGAAATGCAGTAAGTGGCAAGCTCTATTTGTCAACCCAGGGCCTAGATCTACTGCCTACTCCGTGATTATTTATTATCTAGCAAACTAAGTCGAGTGATTGTGGTTTTAACTAAAAGCAGTAAGAAAGCAGGAAATGGTTCAAAGTTCTTTCGCAAGGGGAGAATCACTCCGGAATGAGTCCCCCTAGTTCCTTAGTTAGGTCTAGGTTGTAATTACCCTGGGTTGATTAACTGTTGATAAAACTACGGAAGATCCGACAGTAGCTTGGAATCTCTTAAGCTGACTAAGTCCTCTCAGGCAGACTAACCGGCATGTGACTAACCTTCACCGGGATAGACTCCCGAGGTATTAAGCACAAAACTCCACTATTGGAATTGGTTTCCAATACAAAGCAGTAAACCGATTAACTCTCGTATAACCTATCTACCACTACCGTTTGATGAAGCTCTAACAACCTAATCAGATTCTATCTATCTCAGGTTGCAGCAGAAATTAAGAAAAGATGATTAGGCTTCAATTGACTCAATGAATCATGCATCAATCGATTAAAATCAATCTGTATATCAATCCCAAGTCATTACAACCAAGATTCCTAACACATGGAACTAGGGTTCTTCATACCCAAGTGAGAGAAGGTTTTACTCCATAGAGAGAGAGAGGAAAACAGAAATCTGAGTAGTCAAACTCATAAAGATGAGGATAATCTGCTTTGGGATGTCGATCTTCACTCCTGAGATGCAATCTGGGCTTCAATGGTGAGAAATCCACTCCAAATAGCTCCTAGGGTTTATTATTCGCACTTTCTCTCTCTAAAGCTATGTTTTTTGCTCCACAACTCGATTCCCCCAAAATATTAGCTCCTCGCCAAATAAAACCCGCACAGGTGCAAAAACACGGCCTCTAAGCCCAAAAACACGGCCGTGTTTTAATCAAAAGAGGCCGGGTTTTTGAATGGCGATTCTGCGAAGGGTAGAGGAAAAACACGGCCTTTAGCACAAGGCCGCGTTTTTCACACCAGAGGGCGTGTTTGAGGACGTGTTTTTCAACAGCCCTGCTGCCCGGTTTTCGCCATCGACCTTCTTTCATCTCCAAATGTCCCGAAACTTACCCCAATGCCATATCTACGTACTAGGACCTGAAATATAACAAAAGAACACAACCTAGCATAAAATAGGCTAAGGAATGACCAATCACTAAGCTAAACGATCAAGAAATGATGGGGAAAACATGTGTGAATACGGTGTTATCACCGCTACGTCGTTTCGTTGAAGGATTAGACAGTTTTGTCCAGTGAGCTGAGTTTGGTCGAAGAGGATGAGGAGGAGATCAAGCTCATTCTGGGCCAGGCATGTGCCGGCAACTCGATGAAGCTTGTTCTGATTGGCGCGTGGGGTTAAGAGGGAGGATGGGGGGAAATGGTGTTTGAGAATGGCAGAGGTAGGGAGAGGAGAGTAGTGACTGTCGATGATTTAGGAGTTGGGAGAGCGAGGAAGGTAGAGGTTGACAGAGAGTACAGAAGCAACGGCGGTTGGCGGAGTGACCATGCGGTCGGAGACGTTCTAGGACAGAGATGCGATAAACATTTCTAGCCCTTCTACTACACATCCAAGACACTGAACGATGCACAGAAGAACAATACAACCACGGAGAAGGATCTCCTTGCAGTGGTGTATGCCTTCGATAAATTCTAACCTTACCTGATGCTATCTCACGCGGTGGTTTACATGGATCATTCTGTTATCCGGTATTTGATGCCTAAGGATGACGCCAAGTCTAGACTCATCCGCTAGATCCTGCTGCTGCAAAGTGAAAACGTTTGGTATCGAGATCCAGGACAAGAAGGGAGCTGACAATGTTGCTCAAAATCACCTTTCACAGTTCGAAGCCCATTTGGTGGACAACTTTGTGAAAGAAATCGATGACTCCTTCCTGGGTGTGAGGTTGTTGGCACTGTGGTTGGTGGAGAGTGTCACCCCTTGGTATTCTGAATTTGTCAATTATCTGGTGGGTAAACAGTTGCCTAAGGGGATGTCCACCATGCGAAGCAAAAGTTTTTCCCGACCTAAAGTACTACTTCTGCGAGGATCCATAACTCTTCAGGATGGGAGCAGACGGAGTGATCCGGAGGTGTGTGATGGAGCACGAGATGGGAGACGTACTATCTCACTGTTACGAGGGACCCACTGCGGTTACCATGGAGGAAACAACACGGGGCGGAAAGTGCTGCAATCAAGCTTTTACTGGCCCTCGCTTTTCAAGGATGCAAATGTATTCTCACACCAGCGCGACCACTGCCAACGGTCAGGTAAAAATTTTGCACTTGATTCGATGCCCCATAAGTCATTTGTTATTTGTGAGATATTTGGTGTTTGGGGCATCGATTTCATGGGGCCCTTTCCTTCTTCATATGGCAATCTATACATATTGGTTGTTGTGGACTACGTCTCGAAATGGGCAGAAGCACAGCCATGTCGACCAATGATGCACGACGTGTGTGTTTATTTCTGAACCAGCTCTTTTCTCGGTTTGGGACACCTCGTGCCATCATTAGAGAAAGGGGAACCTATTTTCAAGGGCAATTCACTACGTTCCTCTCACCCTATGATGTTAAGCATAAGGATTCCATGGATTACATCCCAAGACAAATGACCAAATCGAGCTGACAAAACGAGAATTGAAGAGGATAATAAAAAAGATGGTGGATCAATCCCGCAAGGATTGGTCTACCAAACTTGATGATGCTCTTTGGGCATATAGGACAACCTACAAGATGTCGATTGGTACTTCCCTCTATTGGCTTGTCTATGGTAAGGCTTGTCATTTGCATGTCGAGCTAGAGCACAAGGCCTTTTGGGCCCTTCAACTGCTAAACCTTGATCTGAGTCTTATAGTTGCAGGTACCGAGAAAAAGATGCATATGGGGGAATTGGAGGAGTGGCGTTATCACGCTTATGAGGACACTCATCTGTATAAGGAGCGAACCAAGCGTCTCCATGATGCTCGTTTGAGTGGCTCTAAGGAGTTTTAGGTCGGCGATCACGTTCTATTGTACAACTTCTGCTTGAAACTCTTTCTAAGAAAGCTACGCTCTAGATGATCAGAACCATTTATAGTCACACAAGCGTTTCCCTACGGCACCATTGAGATCGCCAATCCGTAGACTGTGCCCTTTAAGGTTAATGGGCATCACCTCAAGCTGTATCTAGGAGGAGCAGTATAATGCGCAGAGTTGGTGGTTGAAATCGCAGAACCTTAGTTCTGTCTATTGAGTCTAGTTTTGTCTATTGAGTCTAGCTAATGACGTTAAAGAAGTGCTTTTTGGGAGGCAACCCCACCACAGTTTGCATTTGTTATTCCTTTTTCTTTTACTTTTTGGTTTGTTTGATTCAACTATGTGTCTATCGAGCCTAGACCATCTAGTGAGCCCTCAATTTGGGGTATTTTCGTTGTTGGGTGATAGGTGTGGTGAGAAAAATGAAGTCGAGTTTTTTTTGTGCATTTTTAGCAATCCATGGTCATCAAGTATCTAATACCCGATCGGGGATTTTCCTCTCATTTTTAGCAATCCCCTGTCCTATAATATTTTTTCCCGATCGCTGATTCCGCATTCCTTGACCGAAGTCCGCTTTATTAATCCCTGAGTGTAACCCACCTGCTCACCGATCGTGGCTATCACACTCTGCGACCGGTGGCCCATCTGATTCAAATTCCCGGTCGCATCACCCATTCCCGATCAGGGAACTCAAACACCCGACCGGGGCGAGGTCTTTTGAACCCCAAATCCCTGACCCCCTTCATATCCCCCTTTTCCTCGGTCGCTCTCCCTCTCTCTCCCTCTTCCCTGCCGAAAAACCAAAATTTTGCATAAAAATTTGTAAATCCCGAATTCTCTAGGCCTCTAATCACCAATCCGTTTGCAGATCCATTTTCCCCTAGTCCGGGCCCCCTTCGCTTGAATTTTCTGGATGTTTGGGTTACTTTTGTCGCCGCTAGCGAGCATCATGCAAAACTCCAACTAGCTTCTAACGACCTTTCTAGTTGTTCTTTTTGCATGGTTTAGAGTGCCTCACCCATTCCTCACCTTCCTCTACGATCCTACTTGAGTTTCCAGGTTTGTGCTTTACACTTTCCTTGCTATTTCTGGAAAATAGGACTGTACATGTTAGGATCGAGAACCATAATTTGCTTGACATGTTTGGAATAGTTTAGGGCAAGGGATGTGTATGCAAGAGGTGTGCAAGATGGAGGTGTTGTTGTAATTGCATAGTTTGACCTATTTGTGCCATCTCTTGAGAACAAAAACAATCTGCATTGTCTGTTCTTTCCGCGTTTTACCCTGCATTGCTGCTGCTTTGGCTAGGAAGGATTGCCTAGGCGGTTCCTTAAGTGTGGGGGAACTAGTTCTCCCCTGCCTTTGGTTTCCTAACGTGGTTTTGCTTGGCTCCACCTATGGCTAATATGTTTTGCAGGATCATGTCACGCACTCACAGATATTTGAGGAACCTGTGCCACATGGAAGCATATGATGCTAAGTACGATGGGGTCACAATTGCCACGTTTCGGTTACCTCGACTTTGATGTCTTCCGGGGGCTGCATAGCTACAACGAGATGTCGATTGCGATCCACCATCCCCACTGGCACACTCTACTGGGCCTCATCAATGCTACTTACACGGATCTGGTTTGGGAGTTCTACACCACCTTCGCATTCAAGACTAAGGCAACACTCAACTGGCCCGACGCCTTCACCTTCAGCCTGGACGGGCAGCCGCGGGAGATGAGCATGGACGGCCTCGTCGGAGCATTGGGAATTAGTTTTAACCATTGTCTACCAACGCGAAGGAGCCTGCCAGTTCGAAGGACATGCACATAGCCAGCTTTTATCGCCAGATCTATCTCCCAGAGTTTGGCCAGATGATATTCGACCCCTTGCAGACCAACATCACTAAACTGAGACCCGAGTGGCACATTATCATCCTACTCCTCACTCGCTCGGCCATTCCCAGTTCCCGCGGTTCACACAAGCTCACTAAGGGCATGCTCTACTGCATGTACACAATGCTCCGTGATTCGCACTCGATGCACCTCGGCTCTCTCATGGAAAACACCCTCTACAAATGACACAAGAAGCCCCACTACCTCTTTTGTGGTTCACTGATCTTCCGGTTAGTGCGCCACTTCGAGGTGGACCTTCGTGGCGTGACGAACATCAGCAACTAGTATGGCTCGCTCCCTCTTGGCAGGATAGTCCTCTGCAATGCTCTTCTTTTGGCCGAGGATGATGGCAGGGTTTGGGTTGACAGTCTCTATTTTCCACCAAAGGATAACGAGGGGGAAGATGATTATGACGGGGGTGATGAAGAGGATGATGACAAGGCTGAGGCAGTTGATGCAAATGAGGCTGCAATAGTGGTTGAGCTGGAGTCTGAGCTCCCCCTGTATCCTCTCCACCACGACGAAGATCTGCAATAGGCAAGTCCTCCGCTAGTCCTTCTATTCCGTCGATGGAGTTCTTCAACGAGCAGTTCCAGCAACTGGCCTTCTAGAAATAGCAAATACTGACCCATCAACTCCAACTCCAAGAGCAATACTCAACTCATCAGGCACAGTATGTTGCCCGCATGGATCAGTATGATGCTCGTCAGGACCAGCTCGAGGCACAACAGGGTGCAAACTTGGCCCGTTTCGACCAAGAGCGGGATCGCAACCACCGAATGATGGATTACTAGTGGTTCCTTGTCCAGTAGACCTCGATCCATCATACCTTCAGTACTCCTTGGGAGGACTCCCCACCATGGGCACCACCCCCTCCGCGGGGTGAAGACACCTTTATGGAGGACATCGACATCACCGGCCTCTAATCCTCGACGTGTTGGGGGGCTCTTCCTTTGTGTTCTTTTCTTTGTTGTGGTTTTCCTCTTTGTATGAGGAGTGTGAAACAATATATTTTGTGTTTTGTTTTTCTTTTGGTTTTGTCCCATAGGGCTTACAACTATTCTTAACATGATGTGATCTAGTGGCTCTTCTGTTCTATCAGTGTTTAAGATATTGGTACGCCTTCTTGTCTGCCTCGATGACTGATGCACTCTCCAAACCTGCTGCAATCATTTCTCCCAGTAACATCATTCCCCTTATCCTTCCCTCTTTTTCATTTAGCACAATGTTGATCTTAAGTTTGGGGGTGTTTATCGGTGTTTATCTTTGACTGCTTAAATGTGTTTATATGTTTGGAGTCTAGTCCACTGCCAAATTTTAAGATTGGATGGCTCCAAGTACTTGTTCCGTTCAAATTGTCTTCTTAGTATGGTTTGAATAACTAGTTTTCTTGATAATGTGCAAACTAGGGAGGGCAGTGCGGCACTATGGAGGATATTGATGCATGAGAACTCGCCTAACTATTTTCATACAATGTTTGTTGATTGTGTAAATTAGTGGGGTTAGGACATTGGATTCTTGCGGTATCGATGACACTCTCTTTGTGTGTTGGACTCGTGTATCGTGTTGGGTGATCTAAAGGTGCTTAATCAAAACCAGTTTGGTCTTCCGTGTTCAAAATTTGAAGCATGGGGTAAGCCCAACATGTATGGCATAGTTCATTTGCAATAAATCGGGTTTTGGAAGAGACAATAGTTGATATTTAGTGGGGTACTCCTACAAGGTTATGCTAGTTCCTCTCTAGCAATGTAGTCAAATGTGTGTTTCTACGTAGAAGCGAAAACATGAGCAAAAACGTAAAGCGTAAACGTGTAGCGTAAAAACGTAAGTTTTTGTGTTTAATCTGATTAATCTTCAACAAACTACATGTCTCATGTAGAAAGGTCACTACTCATAATTTGAAAAACTTTTAATATCAAACATACAACTAAACCAACAAGGCAATAAGGAAATAATGAGACTTCTTCATTCATAAAAAAGTATAACCAATTAACAACTACACTTCATTATTGTCCATTTTGTTTCAATTTGGATGTCAAATTAAATAGGATTACTGTGGTTTGTTTTACTATAAGGTTCTTCATCTATTGAACGGGATAAATCATATTATTAGTAAATATTAATAATTTAAGTTGCACATCACACATTCCTAACGAGCTACTCTCTCTTATTGCAGGAATAGAGACACCCCAAGAAACACACTTAAACAGGATTTAATAACCTAAGGAATCGAGAATGGCTACAGAATGATGACAAGGAGGATACCATAACAGAGGAGTAGTCCAACTGAAAAAAATGTTCGGAAGTTGAAAGAACCAAAAAGGATTAGACATTTCTTGTAGCTAGCTTTCCTCAACATACAGATGGCCAACTGTGGGAGGAAAAAGAGGAAATTCAATGCAATAGAAACTTGCGAATTGTGAAAAAGAGCCCCAAAATATACAGAACATGTCATCTGCGTCTGCCCGAGAGCCAAACAGGAATGGTAACAGCTAGGCATTATGGATAATCATTTTACTTTTGCTCTTGGGTTTCCATATTGGATGGCGGCTCAACTCAAAGGCTAGGCACACTTACTTCTTTTAGGGGTAGTTGCGTGGTACTTGTGGAAGAGGAGAAACGAAGATATCTTCCAACACTAGGCGCATAATGAATTAGTGCTAGTGGAGTAAAGTGATGGACAATAATTAGTCTCAAAGCCCAGGAAAGCAAAAAGATCTACTAAAGGAATTTCCTAAGTGTGTTTTTGGTGGAAAAACGGGTGGATGGGTTGCGCCTTACTTCTATGAAAGTGACGCCAACAAGGGTGTTTGATGTATGGGGAATCTACATTTCCTTACACTATTCCTACAGAGATTCCTTGAGAGCTCCGCGACTACAACTAAGACTACTACTGTGGAGGATCCTTCACGGATGAGAGCTCCACAAACTATAGAGAAAAAGGAAAAAGGTACAGTTAAGAAAAGTTATCTATGTCTTTAGTTGTGCATGTCTTATTACTCCAGAAGGTTGCTTCAAGTTTTGTTGCCATAGTTGCCCAACTGCAATCTCTCTCCTCCTCCCAAAAAGTGGCTTCGCTTAGCCTCTACGCTTGTCAGTTGTCGTATATCTCTGGACACGTGATCATATCATAACCATCATCCACCATGTCATCACTTTGGATTGGATGGTCACCATAACATTGGATGGTCACCATACTTCAACCTGATGGGTACCATCTAGTTGGTATCCATGAATGAGGGATGGTATCGATAATATTTGGGATGATACCATCCACCGTAGGGTTGGATGGTGTTCATGATGTGTGATGGTCACCATCCACTAAGAGGTTGGATGGTGTCCACTATATGGAATAATATCATCCACTTTGGGGTTGGGATGATACCATCCACCTAGAGGTTGGATGGTATCCATAATGTGAGATGATCACCATCCACGAAGAGGTTGGATGGTGTCCACTATATATGATGGTATTATCCACTTAGAGGTTGTATGGTATTCTTAATGTGGGATGGTCACCATACACTTAGAGGTTGGATGGTGTCAACTATATGGGATGATACCATCCACTTAGAGGTTGGATGGTATCCGTAATGTGAGATGCTACCATCCACTGAGGTTGGATGACTACCATGAGACTGGACACAGGGTAACCATGCATTGGATGGTCACCCAAGTAGTATTTCAAGGGGAAAATATGTTAGTGTAAACAAATGTCGCCCACAACTTAGTTCATAAAAAATTATGATCTAAGTTATTGACATTAACTACACTAGGTACCAAACCACACGAATCAAATAGTGGCTTGCATAGCATATCCATGACTTGCTCGATCTTTAATCGCATAAAAATCCCCTTCCTCCATGGCCAAGTCACCCATAGTAGTAACTTATCCCACTTCCAACTCTCACTCAGCCAAAGACACCAAAACAATGAATAATTTTTCTTCATTCATTGTGCTGATGGAAAAACACTTACTCAATCTCTAAATGGCTAAACGTTGGCCACCTCATAAAATTGGCTTTAATAATCCTTCTTCGTTTTCTGATAAGGAGTAAAAAATTATTTTTCATGTAGGATACATCTTCTTAATTTCTCATATCCTCCTAGCAAAAGGAAACTCATTCCTATAATGACACAACTACCTTTTTTCTCTATAACTTGATGCTTTCTTCCATCAACTGGTCGTTTACTTGAGACCATCCAAAAGCCAATTTTGATGGCTTGTTCACCATTTTATTTATTTTATTTTTATTATTTTATTCTATACTATACTTTTATAGCACAACTTGGGAAGCATCACTGATAACACTGAATTTGCACATGTTTTTACCCCTCATTTCTTGATTGTTTAGCTTTGTGTTTATTATACTTTGGCCTATTTTACACTAGGTTGTGTTCCTTTGTCGCATTTCAGGTCCTAGCATGTAAAGTAAAGCATAGACGCAAGTTTCAAGTCAATCGGAGATCAATTGGCGACTCGGGGGAAGAAACTCGGGCATGACCCAAAGAAGAATGGATTTATACCTCCTTTAATGGACAACTAATCATGTAATCTATTCATTGAATGTAAGAGGATGAGATTACCAGCGTCTAGGATCAAACGACGACTGATTCATAGTTCGGATGAGGGAGAAATGACTGAAAGACAGCAGCCTCTCCCGAGTTAAGGGATGGCCTTCAAAGTTGCGGTTCAGATCGTAATTTTGCCATTTTCCCCGTAACTCGGGGCCACGGGAGGCAGAATACATTCCAAAAGTTATGGCCTGAACCGCAAAGGTTATGGTCGTAACTTGGTTTCTGTGAGCTGTATAAATGCGTTTTTGCGGATTCTTAAGGGGGAGAACTGGGTTTTGGATCCCAAACACCCAAGGGACGAACCCTAGAGAGTGAGAACCTTTGGAACATTCTTGGATATCTTTTGGAGGTTTTCTTCGCCATTGGAGCTTGGGAAACAAGCCTGGATATGGAGATTGAAGATCTTGATCAGATTTCTACATTCTCTCTCTTCTCTATGGAGTGACTTCCCTTCACTTAGGTTTTGAGGAACCCTAGATTTGTATGCTAGGAAGAGTTGTATGAACTCAAATTCATGATTGATTGATGTTTTATATTCAGTTGAGGCATTGATTCAGAATTAATTGAGTCCTGATCAAACTTTTGTGATTCCTGCTTTAACCTAGAACGATAGTCTCTGCATAGGTTAATAGAGCAACCTCAATTAGAAGTAATGGATCGATTGCTTTAGTCGAGAAATTGATTCACTATACTAGAATCAAAACTAGTAGAGGAAGTTTTGTGTGCTTTACCTTGGTTAGCTTACGGCGGTGGAGGTTAGTTGCTCGCCGGGTATTCGAACCGAGAGGGTCTGTATAACTTAAGTCGAGAGTCCAGGCCAGTTAAGAACTTTCCTAGATATATTTGTCAACTGAATTAGATTGGGTGAAGTACAACTTGGCCTAACTGCAGACTAGGGGGAATCATACCTAAGTGAGTTCCCAACCTGTAATTAGTAGGTTTACCTAGTTTAGCTAATAGATTAGTTTAGTTAATCAAACCTCAATCTGGTTTGCTAGATAATGGACTAAAGCTGAGTAATAGTAACTCTAGAGACTTGTGGATTCGATATTTATTACTTGTGCGACTATACTGAAGTCTCTTTCATTGGTTACACTTGGCCATTTTTAGGACTTGTGTTTAAGCAAGTCAATCACCACTTGCCATATCCCTTAGCAGTAACTAAGGATCGATATGTATTCACTCACTGCCAATTCCATTGGTCAAACCATACAAGACATCCATACATCACGTGGCTTCCTCTTTTCAAATGAGATGTACACACCGGAGTGGCATACTCCATCTTCATGTCACGTTACAATTCATGGTTTTTGACACGCGTGCTTGTTGCCTCTTTCTTATGTTCTCGAGTTACCCAACTAGTTTTTTATTATTTGTGCCATCGATTCATGTTATTATAAGTCGTTCTATGAGGCACACCATGCATTCCCAGTTCTTTTGGGTGAGAAGGGAAACGACGAACACCTCTTTGCGTTGATTTTTCCCAAACTAATTCATGTCTACTCTTCACATAACTTTGAGGGGATGGATACTTAGACTTTACAAGTCCTTTGCCACCTACATGGCTCATTTTTCTTTGTATCCAGATCCCAAAGTCTTGTTGACTCCTACACTTAGCCCACAACCACCTTTGATTCTTTGTTTCATCAAGTTTCGTTGGTGCATATTGAGGCTTCTTGTGCATGCCACCATGTCCATCATTTTTGTTGACATGCCCCCAATATATCTTTATTGGTTGGTGGCATGCCCCCCTCTCTAAACTTTGGAACACTAATTAGTCATCTCGTTGGAGACTTTGAAAAATTGTCCAATAAATGATCACATATAGGTAGACCAACCTTTTTGGCTTTGAATTTTGGCATATGTCACCATCATTATGATGAGAAGTGTTTTCGGTAACCATCGTTGCAACATCTCCTGACTTGATAAAATTTGAAAAATTATTCATCCTGCCAATAAATGGGATGGCATGACCCCCTGGCAGTTTAACTGGATCATTATTGGCAAGTTCCCCCTTGGGCTTATCATTTTCAATGTGTTCACAGATGAGTTGCTTGCCACATTTTCCACTTTCAATCTTGCTATAAGGACATTCACACATACTTTTTCTAATGGCTTATGCAAGTAATACCCAACTTTTGAGGCAGGCAAACAATGGTGTTACCAGAACAAGACACTTTTGCATTGCTTGCTTTAAGCAACGGTGTTGAATCCAAAGAAGGGGGCGAGCCTTATTGATATTATCTAAGCCACTACCAATTCTGTCAACGGCATATGCAGGTTCTTTAACTTTTTTACCAGTCAAGCACAACAAGTTGGATTGACCACTACTTTTATCATGATATTGTGGACTGTCCATCAAAATGGCAAGATACCCAACTTTCTCATCAACCAATTGTGGGTGATTGCCTCAACCACAAACTTGGGCAGTGCTTACTGTTTCAATTTTTTCATCCACCAAATCTTTGTCGCTCTACAACAAGATTTTTTCTGATACAATGGATGCATCATGCATAATTTCATACTTTTACATTTCAATATCACAAACATATCTATCAATCATCATATCACAATCTTTATCAAAGCTTTGTTCGAGATGATCAAAATGTCGATATATAGAGGCAATGTAAAGATTTACCTATTGGTCGATTCTACAAAGTCAAACCACCATTTGTTGAATCTCCTCCATCCTTCGACGAAGTGAGGGCATTGCTTCACCTGGATCTGCGTTTGGCGCCAAGGGTGACACCGCTGTTCCAACAGTGTTGCCTGAAGTCCCTCCAACTTGGTCACTTTCAACATTGACAAACTTCTCCTCCTTCACAATACCTTGTAGAAGATCATCTTCTTGCTGCCTATATCGCGAAGCCATACCAAACACACATGTCCCACCAGGTGTGACAATTTAATTTTTGTGTAAAAGCGAGTGGATGTGTTGCGCCTAACTTCTATGAAAATGACTATTGTTACTGCAGTCCACACCTCCTCAAACACTGTTCGGACGAGGGTATTTGGTGTATTGAGAATCTACTTTACCTTACACTACTCCTATAGTGATTCCTTAAGAGATCTGTGACTACAACTAAAACTACTGCTATGGAGGATCGCTCATGGAAGAGAGCTCTGCAAACTATAGAGAAAAAGGAAAAAGGGTAAGTTGAGACAAGTTTTCTATCTCTTGGGTTGTCCTTGTCTTCTTGCTCCAGAAGGTTGCTTCAAGTTTTGTTGCCAGAGTTATCCAATTGCTCTCTCTCTCCTCCTCCTCCCGAAAAGTAGCTCCGCTTAATTTCTACGCTAGTCAGTTGCCATATTTCTATGGACATGTGATCATATCATAACATTCATCCACCACGTCGTCACTTTGGATTGGATGGTAACCATAACATTGGATGGTTACCATACTTCAACCTGATTGGTACCATCTAGTTGGTATCTGTTAGAATATGACTTGAATTTGATTTGGGTTTGTTTTGTGTTTTGGGCCTATTTGTTTTGGGTTTGTGTTTGGACTTTGTTTTGGCCTTTTCCTTGTATGTTTGGGAAAAGGTGTTTGGTTTTCTGTTTGGGATTAGGAGAAGATTTCTATAAATACTCTTCATCACCCTAGTCTGTAGTAAGGTCAGTCAGGTTAGTTTGTTTGGTTTGTCCGTTTGGAATTTGGTTTGTAACCTGTACTCTCCTCAAATTAGTGAAATTTGCCCCCCTGCCCGTGGATTAGCTAGCACACATTGTGTTAGTGAACCACGTTAAATTTGTGTTCGTTCGTGTTGGTTTGGATTATCGATTGCATGCTTCTGTTCTGACAAGTGGTATCAGAGCCTTTGGTTGCGGTTTTGGGAATTTGGCGCTGGACTGAAGTTTTGCTTTGTGGAGTTTGGTTGGAGTTTGTTTGATAGTAAGAATGGCTGCTATCAGTATGAAGATTGAGAAGTTTACCGAAAGAAATAGTTTCAGTTTGTGGCAGATCAAGATGCAAGCACTGTTGAAACAACAGGGTTTGTGGGCTCCGTTGTCTGGAAAATCGAAGAAGGAAAGTATAGATAAAGAAGAGTGGATTACTTTGGAGGAGAAAGCTCA
Organism: Linum trigynum; assembly: GCA_964030455.1. Lineage (NCBI taxonomy): Eukaryota > Viridiplantae > Streptophyta > Magnoliopsida > Malpighiales > Linaceae > Linum > Linum trigynum. Next base: position 23,075,126 of record OZ034822.1, read on the forward strand.
CTCTACAATCTTGCTTTGTTTGGCTGATGACATCATCACTGAGGTTGCTGCTGAGAAGACTGTTGCGGGTTTGTGGTTGAAGCTTGAAAGTCTATACATGACAAAGTCTTTAACCAACAAGTTGCATATGAAGCAACGTTTGTTCAGTTTGCGTATGGAGGAAGGTACGTCTCTCAGGAATCATCTAGATCAACTCAATACTATCTTGCTAGATCTTCGGAATATTGATGTTAAAATAGATGATGAGGATGCTACCTTAATTCTGTTAGTATCTTTGCCACAGTCATATGAGAATTTTGTGGATTCTTTTATTGCTGGGAAAGATAGTTTGCCTTTGGAAGATGTCATATCTGCTCTACATACTAGAGAGGTTCGACATAAGGCATCTGGTTCAAGTTTGGAAAATCAGGCATCTGGGTTGGCTGCTACGAGTAGTAGGAGACAACAATCTGGTAATAGGAAGGCGAATACAAATTCGAAATCTGCTGGTTTGAAGGATGATATTTGTCATTACTGCAAGGAGAAAGGACATTGGAAATTTGATTGTCCTAAACAGAAGAAATATCATGAGAAGAAGGAATCATCTGCTGCTGTGGTGGAAGAAACTAACTCTGATTCTGAAGATGGTTTAGCCTTAGCAGTGAATGAACAGGTACATCATCAGGATGTGTGGTATTTAGATACTGCAGCTGATTATCATATGTGTCCAAGCAGGAGTGTTTTTCAACTTATGAGCAGATAGATGGAGGACATGTTTCTATGGCCAATGGTGCTATCTGTAAGATTGTTGGAAGAGGCTCCGTCAGGATGAGGACACATGATGGTTTTGTTCGCACCTTGAACAATGTTAGGCATATTCCAGAGATGACTAAGAATCTGATATCTTTGAGTCTACTCGACAGCAAGGGTTTCAGTTTCAAAGGTGAAGGTGGAGTGTTGTCTGTCTACAAGGGTTCTAAGGTGATTTTGAAAGGTGTCAAGCGTGGTGCCTTGTATAATCTACAAGGTTCTGTTTTGACATGTTTTGTTGGTGATAAGTGCAGCAAGTTGGTTCTGAATGGCAAGTATCAATATGGATTCGACTTGCCGAATGGTTTGAGTTGTTGACCGCCCTTAGGGGCATTTGGAGGCGGGGGAGATTCTGGTACAGCTGATTTGGAGGAGTTACTACGTTTGCAATTTTCTGATTGCGTTTGAGTTTGGCGATTTGCATCGCGTTTGAGTTTGGCGATATGGATCGCGTCTAGGTACATCTGGCAACCTTGGTTGCGTCTGGTACATTTGGTATTTGAGAGAGAATTCAAGTCAAGGTTGAGATTGTTAGAATATGACTTGAATTTGATTTGGGTTTGCTTTGTGTTTTGGGCCTATTTTGTTTGGGTTTGTGTTTGGACTTTGTTTTGGCCTTTTCCTTGTATGTTTGGGAAAAGGTGTTTGGTTTTCTGTTTGGGATTAGGAGAAGAGTTCTATAAATACTCTTCATCTCCCTAGTCTGTACTAAGGTCAGTCAGGTTAGTTTGTTTGGTTTGTCCGTTTGGAATCTGGTTTATAACATATACTCTCCTCAAATTAGTGAAATTTGTCCCCCTGTCCGTGGATTAGCTAGCACACATTGTGTTAGTGAACCACGTTAAATTTTTGTTCGTTCATGTTGGTTTGGATTTTCGATTGCACGCTTCTGTTCTGACAGTATCCATGAATGAGGTATAATACCATCCACTTTGGGATTGGGATGATATCATCCACCGTAGGATTGGATGGTATTCATGATGTGTGATGGGCACTATCCACTAAGAGGTTGGATGGTGTCCACTATATGAGACGGTACCATAGCCATAATATTTGGGATGGTATCATCCATCTAAATGTTGGTGGTAACCATAATGTGAGATGATCACCATTCACGAAGAGGTTGGATGGTGTCCACTATATGGGATGATATCATCCACTTAGAGGTTGGATGGTATCCATAATGTGGGATGGTCACCATCCACTAAGAGGTTGGATGGACACCACTATATGAAATGATACCATCCACTTTGAGGTTGGATGGTATCCTTGGGACTAGACACATGGTAACCAAGTACTGGATGGTCACCCAAGTAGGAATCACAATGGGGCAGGTTCGGAGCGGGTATCACGATACTCATACACGCCTCGTGGCTCGGATAAGTTATCATGGGTCACTGGTTGGGGCAGGTCGACCCAATGGATATGCAATTTATAAGTAAAACATTAGAAATATTCATTAATTTCATTAAAATACCAAGAAAACAAACCATATTATGATAAATGTGATTAAATTATTCGAGAAATTGAGGTTTTCACTAATTTAGAACTTTATTATAGCTAAAATATAATGTAATAAAAGAAAAATCATAAGTAACTTGACTAATAATACATGTAATTTAGGCAAGAACGGGTCGAGAATGAGATGGGTCAGGCAAGATCGGGTCGATGAGAGTACCATTGTCGGTCCCGCCCCAAAACAGGTCAAATAAATCGGATAAAACAAATCAGGTCAAAATTGCTATCCCTACACCCAAGTAGTACTTCAAAGGGGAAAATATTTTGATGTCAACAAACTACAAAGTGCCACCGAAATATTGTTGGTCTAATGTCCAACTCCAAACGGATGGATCTGAGAAGTAACCCTGGTCAATAGTGGCAGCAGAGGGATTACTTCAAGATCCTCAAGGCAAAATGCTTAAAAGCTTTTCTGCCCAACCCATCAACCTGCACTATCACGAGAGAATAAATTAAGGGGGCCGTAAATGGATTTGCATATAGCTTGGATGGGATTTATCTCTTGTCAACCCAATTTAACCCGTTAGCACAGTCAGAATAAGTAGGTTGAGTATTAATAACTCAACTATTTTAGTCCGGATATATGAAAAAAAATCATTATATTGTTCATACATTTATAAATCATATAAAATCTTATTTGAGTAATAACAATAGCATTACATAAAATGATAAAAATAACATTTCATATTTGGATCCAACATATAGACACATAGCAAATCAAAAGGAATCCAGCACATATACACATGTAGCAAATCAAAAGAAAAAACGAAAACGTGTATACTCCAATCTGGTAATCTTACAACGGGTCGACCCGGTGGGTATGTGGCCCATTTTTTGTCACCGAGTTAGGGTCAAAATGGATCAACCGAAGGATCAACCCGCAGATTGACAATCATGTGAGTTCACCTCAAAATGGACTCCATGACAACATTCCACATCTTCACATCATAAGACCAAGAAGATCATAGGTATTACTAGAGCTGTCAAAATGTAACCCGACCTGAGTAACCCCCCCGATCAACCCGATCCGCAACCCACCTGCAACCCGATTTGACTAAAAGTCAATGACACGTAACCCGCCCGACCCACAACCCGACCAACCCGCAACCCGACCAACCCGCAACCCGATTAACCCGCAACCCGACTAACCCGAACTCGTAACCCGACCAACCCGCAGCCCGACTATAATAGAAGGAATTCGATGAAGATAAACCAAAAGTTGACATTTGAAATTCTAGTTCACTAAAGTCCGATCATTACATCATCAATTATTAACTTAGTATAATAATATACATCATCAACCTATTAACGCATATAATATCATCAAAAATTTATTTAGATACATCATCAACCTAATAGTGCACATAACATTATAAAATATTAATTTAGCATAATAAGATAATAATTAGATTTAAAATCCAAACATCATGGTCCTGTCATAAAAAAGATTAATAATAGTTCACAAAAGTCTGATCATAACAAGAATACATGACTCATGATAGTTCATATTGTCTCAAGACCTCAAATATCAATAAAAACATGTCAAAAAAACAAATTGACATTCCAAATGACGATCATAACAGGAAAGAAATCATGAATTACCTCAATCAACCAAACAATATGCCTCAACCCCTCTGAACCCTCACAGTACGCCTTCTGTCTTTCCCTTTTCCTCCTCTTCCCGGTCTGCTTTTCCCTTTGTGTCCTGAAGCGGTGGGAAACTTTGGAGCCAAATAATTTTGGGCGGTGGAAAACTTTGAACGGTGGGAAACTTTGAGCAAAAAACTGAAAATGAATTTTGGGCGGTGGGAAACTTTGGAGCCAAATAATTTTGGTTGATGCCAAAATTTGGATCAAATGAATTTTTTGACCAAATGAATTTTGGTTGGAGCCTAACTATTAATCACGGTAAATAAAGATTCAAAATCATATTAATAAATTACCGTGATTGGAATTATATAATTACATACGAGAAATTTTACCGTAACATTTAGTATACTTTTTAATATGGGAAAGGTTCCCGTAAATAAGATCTCGTGACTAGAAACTTGTTTTTTTTGTAATGAAGTGAAGATTAAAAATAGGTAAATTAATTCCCGTGATTGGAACTATAGAATTAATTACGGGAAATTTTACCGTGCTTAGTAGCATACCTCTAAGTACAGGAAACACTACCGTGAATAAGATACCGTGACTGAAAACCAGTTTTCCTGTAGTGTAATAGTACTCACGACCGGCGGAAGGAAGAAGCGGCGATAACACTGGAGGGAAGAGGCGGCGGTCAAGGGTGCTTTACTCTCTCGATTTAGGGTTGCGACACGAACAGGGATTAGTCAAAATCATAACTAATACGGATCAAGTTTTTTTTGTTAACATATGTTCATCAATAAAAGCATTGGGGGTTTAGGGTATATGATATAGAGTCGACGTATAGGGTAATGGGTTAGGGTTAAGGTATTAAACTATTAATGGTTTAGCCAAGATTAATCAAAATGATAAATAATAAGGATCAAGTTATTTATTAACACATGTTCATGAATAAAACCATTTGGGGTTCAGGGTATAGACTATTTAGAGTTTAGATTATATGTTATCGAGTAAAGTTACAACTGAACTCACAACAATTTTTCTAAATTTTATAATTTAGTTTAATACAAAAATCATATAAACAATTAACTAGCTAAACCAACAATTTCACTTGTTTTTAAAAAATTAAAAAAATATTTTTAAACTTTTCTCTCCAAATTTTGGGTTCCCCCAATACTACTGCCAAAAAATTTGATTCCCCCCGCCTGCCGAGACCCGCCAATAATTCCCCCTATAATGTTTCCCCAAAATTTTGTTTCCCCCCACCTTTGAGTCTTTGACTTTGAGTAGCGATTCCTTTTTTTTTTACAAGTATTGTGCTAGCTTCATATAGTTACGATTTACAACTTACTAGTAATCACTAAAACTTAACGCGATGTTTTGGTCCGTAAAACCCGCAACCGGAACCGCCCGACCCGTAACCCGATTGGCCCACAGCCCGATTGACCCGTAACTCAATTGACCCGCAACCCAATTGACCTATAACCCGAGTAACCCACAACCCGATCAACCCGAACCCGATGAACCCGCAACCCAATTGATCCGCAACCCAACCAACCCACAACCCGAATGAACACAGCCCGAACCCGCCCGATTGACACCTCTAGCTATTACAACCGAGTCCAACAATTCCAGGAGCTTATTTATAGAAGATGGGAGCTAAAAATCTCTCGTACGTATAGAGAATGTACAAGGCAACAAATTACTTGGTCGATAAGGATAATTTGTATAACTATGATTTGCTTATGTTTGATAGCTCGGATACAGACCTATATTTTTTAATCTTGTATGATACTATGGGCATTGCTCACATTCGTTTAATTTAAGGTTTAATTTAAGTGTCAGGCAAGAGCGCCCTTATAGTGTGCCACATTTTACACACAAAAACAATTACATTTGAACAAATGACTCATGCAAACAACCCCTAAGCCCTTTAATTAGCTGAAACTAAAGTTACACTAACGGAGAGCGTGTACGCAGAAGACAAATTCAGCAACCTTGTTGACATTTCAATGACAACTTGATTTTCTGCCAAAACTTTTTACCGTTCAGGATCATGAAGATTCATCAATCTGACCCGACATCAACTCCTTTATCCTTAAGAAATCCTTTTGCCTCAGCAATGTCCTACAAGAAGAAATAACAAGTCAGTTACTCTACAAGTTTTCATGGTTTATGCCTTCTGAAAGGAACTCAATTCATTTAACAATTTTGGCTGCAGTATCCTAAGACATGTCAGCACTGTCAACACACAATCTGCAAATTGAGAGCTATAGGCAAATCAGTGCAAGAGAGTATATGAATATGGCTGGTAACTGTTTGAGATCCTAGAACTTCCAGTAGGATAAAAGAGGAAACAACTTTGTTGGAAATCATCAGATCAAGAGGGGCGTGTGATTGCAATCTTAACAATCCAAATAGTTAGCACAAGCGGACATTACCTGCTGTAACAGCACTGCTTCTTGAGGGCAAGTTGGAAATTGCATTAACCCAACTCCAACCATCAGCAAGCCATAGCACCCCAATGACACAACAAGATAGATTGGCAGCTGCAGCCAAATTCAGGAGATGTCAGCAAATATGTTAGTACATTATTAGTTGTCAATCATCACTGGAGAGTAATTCCTCCATCCTAGATCATCAATCTGGTAACACTCTGATCGTTTGCCTCCATTTCTTCAGAATAGGATTCAACCAAATCTAAGTTCAGTCCTCTATTCAAAGTCAATTCAAACAACTAAGTAGGCAAGTTATTTCCTTCCACTATGACATGTGATGTTGGCTCTAGACTTCAAACTCAGGTGATTCGGATATCTGCATTGTCTTAACTACTAGGCCGATCCCTTGGGGTCTGCATAGCAGCCATGAGTTGCAGCCCAGTTAACGTGACCAGCTGCCCTGAATAATCAAGTACAGAAATCCTCTCATCTCTTCTGTGCAATATATTTAAATGTATCGCATACAATTTAATTATCTAAGTTATAGATGTTCTAAGTTAAGATCATCATAAGAAGTTCAAGAAGATTCATCTATTCCAGTATGGAAAAATGACTACATAATAGGAGTATTCATTTATTAGATCCCCAAAAACATGCATACGGACGAAGTATAAATTTATACCCCCTCAAAGGCTAGAAAAACAAGAGAACGGAGCAAGTGTGGCATATAGCAACTCCCACTTACCAACCAAGTATGTGTACGCGGAATTATTGATGCCTGCAAGAGGCCAACCCAGAAGGCAGAAATGGCAGCAAGCAGTGAAATAATCTTGAAAATATGCTTCATTGGAGAAAAGGGTGCGCCTTTGTCCTGGGAATTGGTAAGTTTTCCAAATGTCAGCATAAAGTTACAGTTTCTGATTCAAGGAGATGTGAGGGTAGACTAGCCAGTCATCATTCGGATATCCTGGACCAAGGATGCATCTAACCAGTTGAAAAAAGAAAGCCATAACCTAACAGCAATACAGCATAAAGAGCGACGAGATGAAGAAACATGAAGGAATGGTAAGCACACAAAAAAAATGTCTCTCAACGATCAATTTGCCATCAGGAAGACTATTTTGGTAGGATTCATTCTCATTCGCTCCATTTTTATGGAACTCAAAGCCCTTGCGCAAAATTATCCCCAAATCATCATCTGGCAATCACTTTGATTCTTCAATACTTGGGGGAACAACAAAGCAGAAGGCATGTGGCTAACAGAAGACAAAATCCCTAGTTAGAGTTGAAAGAATCACGAAACATACTACATCGGCAAGAGGAATTGTGGGATGCTGCATGGGTGCTACGGTAGCTGCCATCCTACTGCGAATCTCTGATAAGCAATAGCGAGCAAAATTACAACAGCTAGTTAGACTCGCAATGCTTCATTTCATATACAAATCACTCCCACCAAACCCTAAAAGAACATTTCGCGATCGAACAAATGTAACAGAGAAATAACGGCCAACCACAAAAACTCGAAGACAGAGCAGACACTTTCAAATCTTACAAAGAGGGGGGCAACACTCAGAGCAGTAGGTAGTTTGACGAGAAAACAATTTCACTCATCGGGAAATTAGCTCCTACCAGAAGCGGAGCGAAGAGAACAGATACGAGAGCATGGAAACAAAAGAAAGTGCCGAAATGATGGAGAAAGAAAAAGAGACAAGAGGCAGTACCTGAGGGAGGTTGAGAGATTCGGATCGTATAGAGGTCCGGCTGCGAGCGTGCGAGAGAGAAAGAGAGGTGAGAGAAAGGTGGCGGAGGGTGCAGCTTGGCCGGTGGCAATGGCGCTTTCTCTCACCTCGGCGGTGGGGGTGAAATAGCGGTTTCTAGGGTTTTGCTGCGGATCTTGGTTGGCGAAGCTCGAGGACGAGGGAAAAGAGACGGCCAGTGAGTGAAAGGGAGAGGGGAGGGGTCAATAGCATAAAAGGTCACTTACGTTCGCAGAAACTAAGGGTTGCAAATAAGTCGAGTCGAGTCGAGTTTTACTCCAGTTTGAGCTCGGCTCGTTAATAAATGAGTCGAGCTCAGCTTATTTATTAACGAGCCGAGTCGAGTTCGAGCTAGCTTGTTTATTAAAATCTTTAACTTTTATTTGGTACTTCATTTTGTATATCATGATACATATGATTTATTTTGTTAGCTAATTTCAAATTATACTTTGTTGGTATCATATATCATTTAGTTAATAAATTTTAACTACTCCAAATCATGTTATTTCATAGTATCGAAGCAATCTATGATGCATAATTTTTTTTTAAAGTAGAAAATAAGATATATTTGCTCACATACTCAATGTGCTAAACTTTATATATGGTTAAATATATAATTTAACAACCATATGAACTAAAATCATAATATATAGATTGATTCGTCCATAAGTTGGTAATCGAGTTGGCTTTCTAGCTACATGTTAAGACATATCATGAGCTCTAAACGAGCTAGCTCACGAATTTAGCTCAACAAGCCACCAAGTCGAGCTAGCTCGCGAGCTTCACGAGCTGAACAAATGTGAGCTCGTGTTCGGCTCGTTTATTAACGAGTCGAGTTTCGAACGAGCTTTTCTCGAGTCGAACGCCGAGCCGCTCGCGAGCAGCTCGGCTCATTTGCAGCCCTAGCAGTAACTAACAAATCGGGAACTTACGTTTCAATTTTAACAAATCGGTCACTTACGTTTTCGCTAACTAACGAACTAGTAATTCCGTCAATATGTGTCAACTCTCCATCCAAAATTGTCATGTCACCTTGCCATGTCACCAAACTAGGGGTGGGAAACGGGACGGGACGGGATACCCGTCCCGTTTTAAACGGGTACCCAGTCTCATTTGGAGGCCAAAGTCCATCCCATATCCCAAACCCATATGGGAAACGGGTACCCATTACCCGTACGGGACGAATAACGGGTACCCATACTACCCATAAATACCCAAAGTTTAAACCACTCAAATTTTAACAAAAGTTTAAACTTAACTTGTACTTGCTTAACAATCACAAGACACAAATCATGAACAATCACAACGCATAGAAAAAATCATTCTATGCACCAAATTATCAAATAAGAAGTTTCATTCAACACAAATCATGAACAAATCACAACGCATGGAAATAAATCATTCTAAGCGCCAAATTATCAAATAAGAAGTTCCATTTAACAAAAGGGAGTCTACAAGTATTATGTTCACATAGCGTTCTTTGTTTCTTTACTAAGAAAAGTTTCATCTTTGTGGCGAAGTGGACATTCCCTTTCTATGGATTAGAGTTCGCAAATGGGTAAAACGGGTACCCACATTACCCAAACGGGTATTTGCGGGTAACCCGCGGGTACCCATATTAGGAATGTACAATCCCAAGTCCCATCCGTTCATAATATTACGGGTAATATGGGTACCCGTAACCCTTAAAAAACGGGACGGGTACGGGTATACCCAAATACCTGTTTCCCGTTGCCCACCCCTACACCAAACAATATATTAAAATAATTAAATTCAAACCCAACCCAACCCAACCAATCTAAATTTTCAAACCCATAAAACTAACCAACCTAACAGAGCCCCCCCCCCCCCCCCCCCCCAGCCCCACACGCCACACCCACTCTATCTCCCCTTCACGCATTGGCTGTCTCTCTTTCTCACTCTAATTCTCCCTTTCATTTTCTTGAATTGAAGAAGGCCAAGTAATTGGAACTCAACAAATACAGAGAGGGAGCAGTCATTTTTTAGGTTTTTTTGTTCTTTTTGAGAGCTAAGATCCCAATTGTTTGTGATAGGTGGATCTACTCTATGTTTTTAGGGATTTTGTTTTTGTTTTTTTTTTTTTTTTTTGCGAAAAGGGATATCAGTTTTGGCCTTTGGGACATAAAGAGAGGGAAAAGCAGAACCTTCCCTTTCTCTGTTCTCATTCTTCGAATAGGGAGGAGGCGAGCTTGGGATTGGATGCGAACAAAGGATGACAAGGGAGACCGGCTGGCTGGAGAGAGGAAGAGAAGATGCCCACGACGATGGCAGGAGGAAGAGAGTTGTCATCGCCGAGCGATTTGGCGTGAGTGAGAGAAGCCATAGTGGCTGAAGAAAGGAGGGTGACAACGTTGGCGCCAGGGGAGTCCACAGAGAGGAGAAGTCTGAAGCAGCGGCGGCGACCGTAGCGTCCGGCGAGGCTGGACGGCGATGGCAGGACATGGGACTTAGGTTGGTTAGTTTTATGGGATTGGAAATTTAGAATGGTTTGGTTTGGTTTTTGAATTTGATTATTTTAATATATTATTTGGTGACATGGCAAGGTGACATGATAATTTTGGATGGAGAGTTGACAAAAGTTGACGGAACTACTTGTTAGTTAGTTAGTGTAAACGTAAGTGACCAATTTGTTAAAATTGAAACGTAAGTGACTGATTTGTTAGTTACTGCAAACGTAAGTAACCTTTTATGCTATTGACCCGAGAGGGGAGGAATTATCTTTTTTTCCCGTAAGGTAAAAACTAAAAATCAAGTAACAACACCTCTGATGTTGTTATAGTAACATCATATCTCATTAAGGGTAAAAAGGTAAGAACACAAAGGGACAAATTAAAACAAAAAAATAAAACAAAAACACTCGATCTCTTCTCGTACCAGAAGTCCAAACTCTCTTCCCCGTCGGCGTCTTCTCCTCCGGTACCCTCCTCCTTGGATCCAAGGCAAATAATGATCACTGAACGTTGGAAGGAGCAAATGGCTCCCTATTCTTGTCTATCGACTCGATCGCTGCCCTCACAGGAATAAGGGTGCTTGAGGGTCTGCCGCCGTTCCGTTGCTCAAGCACGACAACCTGGCCATGATCAGATCTCTGGTCAGATCCGTAATTAAGGTTGATTCCCCCAAAGAGACGCTCTCGTCGGCCGCTTTAGAAGCCTTCATTTGCCACTGCTACTACTCCAAAGCGTTCCCAACTTCTCAGACAGAAGATGTGAACTCCACTGCAAATCCTTCCAGAGTTCTCTCATCTGCAGATTCTAGTGACGATCAACACTCAATTGAAAAAGTTTGAGTAATTCGATTATAAATTGTTGGTGTCTCGAGCTTCGATGAAAACAAGGATTAATGCATTTACCAGCCAAAGTGTCTGCCAGAAGCGAACTCACCTACCCATTCCACTATCTATTCCTTTCTCTGCTAAATCGAATCCCATCACAGCTAGAGAAGAGAAGAAATCTCTTCATTTCTTCCTTTTACAGCGGATCAAGAGCCCAGCTTTTATGAGTCCTTAGCCTTCCAATTCACAATATAAAGGGGAACTACGAAAGGACAATCAATTAGGTAGAGTTGTCTACATGTTAAGAATGGAATTTCCAGGATATATATGGTGGAGCTCTGGGTTCTTGAGATCAAATTAGTCAATGTGTAGTCAAGTGTTGCACCCAATGCTTAAGAAATGTGTGGTAAGCTTTGGGCATATTTATGGTTTGTTTCAATAAATTATTGGTTTGGAATAGTAGCTTTTTGGTGTGCTTTATAAATATTTGTGGTTTGCTTTGTGTTGTGTTGTTTTTGGTCTACTTCAAAAGATTTATGGTTTAGAAAGTTTTTGGTGTGCTTTATAAATATTTGTGGTGTTTTTTTTGTCTACTTCAAAAGATTTGTGGGTTATATTGGAAGGGTTTTGGTTTGCTTTGGAAATATTTGTGGTTTGTTTTGCGGTGATTCTGGTATGCTTAATGAGATTTGTTGTTTGTATTAGGAGGTTTTTAGTTTGCTTTAAAAAAATTTGTGGTTTGTTTTGCTGTGTTTCTAGTTTGCTTAATGAGATTAGTGGATTGCATTAGGAAGTTTTTAGTTTGCTTTAAAAAAATTTGTTGTATGCTTTGTGGTGTTTCTGGAGATTTGTTGTGTGCATTAAGAGGTTTTTGGTGTCTCATAAAGCACACCATAAATACGAGAAAACAAATCACACTACAAAATACTACAAAGCATACCATAAACATGAGAAACTAAACCACAATTCTCATAAAGTATACACACCATAAATACAATAAAACAAACCACATATATCAAAATGCATAAAAAAAATGAAAAACAAACCACAAAAAGTAGATAAAAAACACTAGAAAACATACCATAAATGTCTTAAAACAAAAAATCACAAATCTTACAATACATACCACAAAATTCCAGTAACTAGTAACCGATGATTGAACTCGCGTAACAAAAACCATTATATCATAAGCACAACATTTTCAAGTGCATCATGACATTACCATTTGATATCAACAAGTTATTTTAACAAAACAAAAACTTCATATTCCAACTTATTGGTTGGCTAGAAAATAAGCTATAAATTTATACATATTTTGGTTTACCAATCCATGGTGGTTTAGGTTAGATTTATTCTCCACAAACGGAACTGGATTTATTGTTGCCCAATTTTATTTACTCTGCTCCTTTATAATTGAAATCTTTAAGTTACGACTTACGTGTAGAGGTTAGAGGGGTAGAGCTGCCTGCAAGCATAAAACCCTCGTTTTTTTTTTGGAAATCGCTTGCTTTTCAATTAGGCCAATAATAATTAGTATTTATAAAAAAATTAAATGAAACTTGGTGCTGCACAGAGGAACACGCCACATGCGGACTGTTTTTAGTAACTATTATGCCCTTTCAGTGATTTTATATTAAGGTCAACTTATTTAATAAAAAGTCATCACAATCCTACCTTCCTATTGGTTGGAGACTAGTGTTGTCACCCTAACAACAAAATAGGTGTTGTTATACTAACTAGTCCCTTTTCATAATCGAAATGGATATCGCACCGAAAAATTAGTGATTTATGTTTCAGTGGTTAACTGTTAGATAATCATTGATAGTTACTTATGATCTGGCAAGTAGCTTACACAAAATTTACCTAGCACTAAGGTCAGGATCATATTTCCCTAAAATCTCTCGCAGAACCCTTACTTTAGTGGCGAGACACGGTTCAATTGAGTTAAAACAATTTAGGAGGGCTGAGGTGCCTCCTCCTAGGTCTTTTAGTTACGTATCCCTCGATGTCTTGAACATACGAGCTGTCGATTTTTTATTTCGTTAGATCTCACCTTGCATCGAAGCATTTACCTGAACTAATGAGCGGCAAGGACCCTATGGATTTCTCCACTAAGGAATCACACTGCTCGATCGAATAATGTTCGATCGAATACGACCGTCATTTCTAGTCATAGTCCTAAGTGACTTGGCATTTATGAATGTAGTCTACATATATTTATAAATACAACATGTTGAACTTACCTCGCCATCTATGTACAATTATACATACTATTGATGTATAAGAAAATGAGATGTGTTTACTTTCGAGCCTGAATGCAGAGCCCTTTAGACCTAATTGTTGATGCGGTTAGATAGTTTACTAAAAGAAACAAAAACAAAGCAAATTGAATCTCCTCCAACTGTTTCATGAGAAGATTCCCCAACAATCCAAAGATATAATGTACATGTAGAAGTCATCTCCCTCTCATCCCCGCTAAATGTTTGGCTCGAAAGAAGGAAAAAAGGAGTCAAGAAAGTGAAACAAAGTTACTCCCCATTGTTATGCCAACACATCAAATTGTAGGTGGGACTACCGTGATATGCTTCAGAGGGTGAGAAACATCTATGCCTCCAGCATGCTGCACAAACTCCATTGGAGAGAAGGAGCTTCCATGGCAGACGCAAATGATGATCACCTCCCCTTTCGTGTACTTGTAGAGAAATCCATGCACGGTTTTCCCATTCGGCCCATTTCCTGTCGCCAATACGCATGGCATGTAGGGCAAGGTCGGGTGCACATCATTCTCATGTTGGTTTGAGCTTTTGGGAAGATTGCAACCTACTTGTTGGTTGCTCCTCTTTGATAAACTAGTCACTATATTCTGCACACTCGATATATTCATCCCATCTATGTCAGACCTTGACTCTTCCTTTTGTTTGTGAGGATCATCAGGTTGAGCATCATTCGATGGTGATTTGATCGCTTCTATGCAGTTTGTTTCTTCGCTGGCGGATTCAATGAGATCGGACGTAGCTGTCTGTTCTGACTGGCTCTTGATGTGGCTGCTCCCAGTACCATTGAATTGCGGTTGTTCGAGGATTGATAGCATTGAATGGCTTATACTTTCACTGCTGCCACCACGTCCTGAATTTAAGTACATCGTCTATTTAGTTAATCTTATTATTGACAAACAAAGCTTCACCAAACATTACCATATACACTGAACAAAATCACTTGCTATACAAAAATTGCATTTGTTTTGTTTTGCTTCTGTATATTGGAAAAGGCTTCAAACTAAGAAAATATTTTAGAAATAGTTTGATTTTTAGCAAATATAGCTTCAACTCCTAAGCAAAATCCCAATCCTAGACCAGCAAGAAAATTTCATTTCAATACAATGGAAAGAAGTTGCTCTGCCATGGAAGGCTCTATTTCTAGCTAGCTAGGAGCTAAAATCTGCTGCCAATAGCTAACCTCCTAGCAACAATTAAGCTTGCCTCTCTTTCTTTCAAGAGTTGGCAATGTAGCAATCTATTGCCAATTATTAACCAAGTCCATAGAATGTGTGTGTTCTTTAAAATCATTAGCTCTAGCAATTAGTACTCTGCCTCACAAAAAAAAAGGAGACAATAGGTGGTTTAGTGTCTATAAATTGTCATCAGAAGAACGAGGATACGAACTAGAAGAACAGTAATCTAATATCATATAATATAATATACCTTCATGAGAAGAACTCCGGTAATCCAAAATTATGGAGGAGGTATATACATGTGACTCATTCGACCCGCCTTCGTCACCGTGCTGCTCCGAATCATGCACGTTTGTTACTCCCTGACAAGGTTCAACACACACATGGAACGGCGCCCCGAAATCATAGCATGCCACTGGTCGAATTAGATTCCTCTCGAACCCGCCACCAACGAACCAACAGGGAATTGCTCTGCTTTCGGTTCGCCCAACCCCGTGAGTTGGCACACTGAATTGTAGAGAAGTCGGGCTCGAGAGTCGTTGCAAGGTAGGTGGTGTAGACGCCAACCGCTCGACACTGAAATTGATGCTCTTGCTCCTCTTGCATTTATGCTCCTCCGGATCGTGGTGAGATACTCCATTCAAATAAACAGCATTCGCCGGATAGGAACATCCGATAGCTGCGGTGAGCTTCCCCTTTGGAAAGCGCCATCTTCAACTGCTTCTCACCCCTCTTCTTCTTTGCTTCTTGCCTCCTCATTGCGTGAATTTCGCGCTTCATCTTGGGATCCATGTCCTGCTCAGAATTCGCACCCATAAAGCCCGACAATTCTCCAAATCTCGTGCAAGCTTGAACCCCAAAACCCAAATCAGCCGACTCAGGTATGGATTTCCGCTCATGGGCCTCCTTCTGAACCGAAATGAATTTCTGCAGTCGGGTATTGCAATTCCCGCCAAGAGAAAGCCCTAGCTCCAGCTCAATCTCGTCCTCTCTCTTGTCAACGTCATCAATTGCCATTGCTAACTCGTCGCAACTGTTGATGTCCTTCTTGCAGCTGCTCTCCTCCCTTCACAAATAGATAGAGAGGTTCATACGTACGATTTCATTTATGTCTTTCTTAATCAACCAGGCAGAAAGTTATCATTAGCAACCTCTATCATAAAAAAAATTTTGGAATAAATTTCTCCGATTCATGTGTGTTCGTTCGTAACAAAATATGATTTTCTAGAGGAAAAAAGAGAGAAGAAAGGGGGCAGATAGAAAGAGACGGCCACATGTCGGGCGAGCAAGAGTTGGAGAAAGGCGGTTATTAGGAAGGAAGGATTATGGCATGGGCGGCGAGGGGGAAAGCGTGAAGCAAGGTTAAACCACTAATTCCTAATTATTCGCTAATTAAGGCTGCTATTGGCCGTGCTTTTCATTTCCCTTCATTCGATCTAAAAATACTGCATAATATGGAAGGTCTATTGAATAATTTTCTCTTTTCTCCCCCTTAATCATATAAATGGAACATGTTGTTGTTTTATTTTTCTTTTTCTCCTAAAATCATATAATATTTAAGTATTATTTGAACAATATATCATATCTTATACTACCGGTTAAACCATGACTATATCATTATATATTATTCTTGTAATTTATATGTTAGGATATGCAGAGTTCAATTTCAGATATGATGATTATAAACCTAGCTGGATTTGCCTCACTCGTCCTTTCTTTCTTCATTTCTCTTGTTCACTTTTGTTAAGCATGCAATTGCAGTGAATAAAAGCAATTTGCATTGGTTGTTAAGGATGGAGTTATCCATTATCAAGTCCTATCACTTTTTTTTTCATTTATTCTTTATTTCTTTTATGTTTTGGATAATCTCTATGAGGTAGTCAACTAATTATTTTTACGTGATTCCAAAATTGAGTACCATACATAATTACTCCTGCACAATTACTCCATTAAATTTTAATTTTAATGATTATATATTTTTTACTCTTTCTTAAGACTTTAACGACTATATCTCTATTTGTTTTAATTTCCATTTTCAAAATTTTTGAACATAAAACTGAATTAATCATACTATACAAAATGATATCCGCTCTAAGATATTTTGAGGACTAATGCGTTAACCAAAGCATTCTTTACATGGTATACTATGGTGATGCATAAACTTATATTACAATAATAATATGTAAAATAGATACCATTTTTGTGTACATGGGACGGGTGATTTGAGTTTGGTCATTTTAATTACAGATCCATATACTACGGTTTTGAAAGTATTAAATCCACACCCAAAAAAATTAGAACCCTATAGTTTATTCAAAATTGGGTTGAGTAGGGTTGGAGATACTTTTAATTAAAAACCCAACACAACACAAAAAATGCAACTATTCTACACTACAAAAATATTATATAATTAATAAAAATTTTAAACAAATAAATTGAGGAGGAAAGTATCAATATGCACAAATGTTGTTTGGATTTTAAGGAAATGTAATTTACATAAACATATGTCTAGTTTTTTCATAAATAATTGTCGAAATAAGCTAAAGTGGTTATAAGCTAACATATTCATAATATATTGTTATTCTAAAATTGTACACAAGAAAAGTATTACGTGAATCATAGCTTTTATTAAATATACGTCTAGAAATTAAGCTGAACAATGTATTAGACTAGAGAAACCACTAGAGAAAAATATGACAAGATAGCTTATCTTTCTCACAAATATGTTTTTGATACGAAGACTTATGACAATAGTTCAACATAGGTTGGGTCGGGTTCTACAGGCTGCGTTATCCAAAATCCGTACCCTACCCAATAGAGGTGGGCTGTACAATAAAAAACTATCACCCAACTTTAAACTTTAATTTTGACGATAAATACGGGTAGGTTGGGTCGGGTTGGACGAGTAGGTTAGTTTGCGGGTTGTTTTGTTCATCCTGCCATCTTGGTATGCAATACATTATAATGATAATAATTCGGGCTCAATTGTACATCTTTTTACCTCGCTTTCTTAGCCGTTTGAGGCATTTGCTCTCCGAGAGATTTGGTTTTACGCCGGGTTTTGGTTTGTTTTGGTGTTTTTCGTATTATGGCAGGTCAAACTAACCCTGGGATCGAAATATGGACGAAAGGGTGAGAAATCAAGTCAAAGGTGGGAAGCAGCAGATCACGACTGGAACTGTGAGTTCACGGTCACTAAGACCGTGAACAGGAGCCATTCTCCGTGAACCGCCAGGTGTCCAGAGCGAATTTCAGTCTCACTGTACTAAAGGCAGTTCACGGTTTAACCCTAGTTCACGGTCCGTGCTTTCAGTTCACAGTCGTGAACTAAGACCGTTATTTGAGCCCGTTCTGGGTATAAAAGGAGGCTTGAGCTGAAAGAAAAGAGGAGGAGAGACCTTGAGTGAGAAAGCTTCTTCTTCAAATTTCTAGAGAGAGAAAGGGATGAGCAAGAAGAGAGAAGAAGCTAGGGTTTCACTCCAATGAAGGATTTGGGAAAAATCTTCCCCAAAGGAAGATCTCCATTGCACAAGGAAGGATCCAATCATCTCCATGATGGTTTTTCTCCTTTCCCTTTGTATTTTCCTCTCTCCTAGTATGGAGTAGTTTCCTTTTTCACTTGGGTGTTGGTGAACCCTAACTTCTACCATGTGAATGAATGTATGGAATGATTGTTTGTGTGTGGGTGTGTTTTAATATGAGTTTGGAGGTATTTTCATGGAAGATTGTGTTTTTGTGTGTTTGCCTACCAATCTAATTGTCATTCTAAACTAGGTAGAGAGAAAGCCCCCTTTGGTAAAAGAGGCTCGAAAAGCTGGGTTTTCTTAGGCAAATCATGTCTCCTAGCCAGATTAATGTAGGGAAACCCTTCTTGTTTGTGTAGGCACCTAGGTCGATTAAGCTTTAGCCGTCCAAATTCCGATTCGAGAGTGTGAGTTAAGTAGCCCTTAGTCGAATAGGCCAAAAGAGCTACCCTTGTAGCTTATCCCATTTTCTTCGACCTAGGGACCGAGAGAGTGATCATCTTCGATCACTTGCTACGCCTCGATTACGGTTCTCAATCGCCTCCACCATTGACTCACTTCTACTGTCACTCCAGGAATTGGCCAAGTGAAACCACTTCCTAAATCGTAGTATAGCGGGTTTAGGTTTAAATGTCAACCCGGGTCCTAGATTTGATGACTACTCAGTGAATTCTTGTTATCTAGCAATGAAACTTTAATGCAAGTCTAAACTAACAAACTAACAAAGCAAGTAAACGGTTGTATTCAGGTTAAGAGAGGTCACCCATATATGGTTCCCCCTAGACTGCAGTTAAGCCGGATTGTAATTACCAAGTTCAGTTTCTATGACAGTTATACTGCGGAAGGTTCTTAAACAGCCTGAAGTCTCGACTAAAGGTCTTCAGACCCTCTCAATCTGAGTCTCCAGTGGGCGACTAACCTCCACCGGAGTAAACAGATTGAGGCCCTATGAACAAAACCTCCACTACCGAAGTGAATCCGGTACAGAATAGTGAGTTGGCTCCTCGACTAAAGTCACCAACTCCCTACCTTCAATCAAGGATGCTCTATCAACCTAGGCAGATATTCTCATTCTAGGTTAAAGCAGAAACAACAGGAATTTGATCAGGATTCATGCCATTCAATCATTCAAACCTCAATCGAATATAATCAAATCATAGAATCAGTACTTGGGTTCATACAATCAAACCCTAACATACAAATCTAGGGTTCTCCATACCCAGATGAATGGGAGAACTACTCCATGGAGAAAGAAGCAAAAGCAGAATCAGACGCGGAATTCATACTATGAAGGATGGATTCCTGCTTCTGGACGTTGATCGGCACTTCTTCAAGCTCAAACTGGCCTCCAATGGTGTTGAAGATCAAGCTAGGGCACTTGGAGACTCTTGTTCGTCACTCTCTCTCTAGGAATCGCTCTGTCTCTCTAAAACTCGAATCCCCGTATGTTTTGGCTGAAATCTGCTTAAAAGGGCATCAGTGGCCAAAGCACGGTCAAGGGCACGGCCGTGTAATGCCTCAGCCCGCCCGTGTTTTGGCAAGGTTTAATTACACGGCCAGCTTGTTGGTGAAAACACGGGCGTGTTTGATGATGGACACGGTCGTGCTTTGGTGGACACGGCCGTGCTTTCAGCCCGTGTTTGCCGCTTGAATTTGCCAAACTCAATTAGCTCTCGGCAGTAAAAGCACGGCCACAGAACACGGCCGTGTTCTGTTTTAGGTGTGCCCGTGTTTTGGCTCCAGCTCGACGAAATGACTTCCGAATGCCCCGAAACTTGTGCTTAGCTTTCCTTCGACGCCTGGGACCTGAAATATGACAAAATAGCACAACCCGACGTAAAATAGGCCAAAAATACACGACTATGCCCCTCAAACGGATAAGAACTAGGGGCGCAAATATGTGCAATTACATCGTTATCAAATTCCCCCGCACTTAACCGTTTGCTTGTCCCCAAGCAAACCAAGTCAGACACAAGGTAAGCTCAAAACAGGGCATGTCATATCGGCACAAAACACATGTCATACTGGCTTTCGATCAGTAACACATGGACAACTTCAATGACAACCTAGACAACCACCACAGATGACATTCGAATGCAGTAAAATCGGACAAAGGAAGAGTCTCCCTTCTGTTCACCAACCAACATAGACTTAACTCTACCACTTGTTCAAAACAGTCACGTCATTCACAAAGTTCAAGATATCAGAATTAAGACCGAGCAATCTAGGTCCTCACCGGGATAAAGAGTATAGAGAATAAGAGGAAATGAATCGCTCACTCTCGACCAGTGGGGTCAGGACAATATGATGCGAAAAATGCGCATGCTTAATCTCTCAATCACTAACATCTCTTCATCATGAATGCAGCCTCTAAGTGCTAGAGTTCACATATGGGGTGTCATCACTAACTAATCCGGAGGTCTTAGACACAGGTTCAGATGACTGGCTAGGGTCTTGGACATGGGGAAAAGGCCTTTTAGGTGGTGGAAGTATTCATACAGCACAAGGTTCCACATTTCCAAACCCAACAGACTCACAATCAATCAAACCAAAAACTTTCTTTCTGCTATTCTGCATTACTCAAGTTCAGAGCACAAGAGCGAAGGAGGTTACATAAATGCTAGTATTTCTAAGCCAGACTGCTAAGAAACACTACTACATGGGCATTATTCAGATTTTTGGTGGTGGCTCTCTTTTGCTTTCTTTTTTTTCTTTGATTTTCTTTCATTATTTTTCATTTCTTAAGAGAACCACCGCCTCTGCACATTTTCAAACACCTGCCCAACTTTTAAGCACTACCTCCAACCCTCACATTACATTTAGCAGAAACAACAGAGAACATGTAAAAGTCACTCTGTGGAACCTTCTAAAAGATGCAAAAGGGTGACTTTTCATTGAAGACCGAAAGAAAGGAAAACACACGGCTCAAAGGGGCTGACTAGGGGTATGACACACCAGGACAGTCAATTTGGTCGTGGGCTAATCCTATGCCTCCATCATCTTAGCTAATGACAACGTGAATGCTGCACATCATGGAAGAGGAAACTATCGCACAAGAAAGAAACGAGCAGGCTCAAATCTCACATGGCTACCTATATGCTCTATCTCTCGTTCTGATTCCCTGAACTAGATGCATAAATGACTGTCAAAAGCAAGTGATCAAACCAAGTCACATTTAGTGAGCAGACAGTTGAAAAACTGAACCCCTACACAATTCTACTGCACATCTCAGTCATCACAATAAGTTGTCTAAGTCACACTCAAGTTGTCATGTATCAAGTCAAAAGCCATTCAATTCACTAATCACCTCCACAGTGCCAATACGATCAATCATCAAGCAAACAGCCGCGCTTGGAGCCCTCAAATCTCAAGATTTGGACAGTGGACTAGGCTCCAAGCACACATATATACGTTCCAATTCATACAAAGAACCCCCCCCCCCCCCCACACTTAAACGCGACAATGTCCTCAATGGAGCAGAGGGAAGGGGAACGATGTTACCGTGAAACAGTGGTCAGGAACGTTGACTGGATGGCGGACCAGTCAAAAGAAGGAGGCACAGAGCTAGAGACAACAAAAACACACACACACTGGGTGATAGGACTCAGAGTACCAAGTCTACAATCCAAGATAAAAAAAAAAAACAAAACGAAATCACAAAACACGGAGTCTCAGTCTGGAAAACAAATAAAGCACAAAACCAGCTCTAGAAGGCATCACCAGCGATTGGTGGATCATCAGATTCAGCTAAAGGATGGAGTGGAGGCAGTGAATGTGAGACCGTACAGATATGGGCATTCGCAGAAGGAGGAGATTGAGAGACAGGTCTCGTAGATGTTGACCACGGGCCTGATCCGACCGAGCACCAGCCCGTTCTCGTCGCCGGTTTTGTTGGTAAGGAAGAAGGATAGCACCTGGCGCTTCTGTATGGATTATCGGGCTCTGAACGAGGCCACAGTGAAGGACCGTTTTCCCATTCCGACCGTGGATGATATGCTTGACGAGCTTCATGGGTCCCGCTATTTCTCTAAGCTGGACCTACGGGCGGGGTACCACCAGATCAGGATGCGGGAGGAGGATGTCCATAAGACAGCTTTTCGCACTCATAACGGGCACTATGAGTACCTGGTGATGCCATTTGGGTTGTGTAATGCGCCCTCCACCTTCCAGACGGCCATGAACGAGATCTTTCGGCCTCTTCTACGTCGGTACGTCCTGGTTTTCTTTGATGACATTCTGATTTACAGCCCTTCCTGGGCAGATCACTTGATGCACTTGCAGGCAGTGTTCGAGATACTGAGGACGAATCAATACTATATCAAGGCATCCAAGTGTGAGTTTGGGGTGCAGGAGGTGGAGTATTTGGGTCACATGGTGACTCCACAGGGTGTGAAGGTGAACCAGTCCAAGATTCAGGCGATGGTGGACTGGCCGGTTCCCGCGACTGTGACTGAGTTGCGGGGTTTTCTGGGTCTGACAAGTTATTATCGGAAGTTTGTGTAGGGGTACAACATGATTTCCCCGCCCATTGACTGATCTATTGAAGAAAGGGGGGTTCGCTTGGTCACCGGCGGCGGAGACTGCTTTTCAGCGGCTCAAACAGGCGATGACGACCACTCCGACTCTTGCCATGCCGTACTTTTCCAAGTCCTTTGTTATTGAGGCAGATGCTTCGGGCCGGGGGATCTGGGCGGTGTTATCTCAGGACCGCCATCCCATTGCCTTTATGAGTAAGACGCTGGCACCCTCCAAGGAGGCTTGGTCAACGTACAAGAAGGAGATGCAGGCGATCATTACCGCGGTCCAGACATGGCGGCCGTATCTTTTGGGTCAGAAATTTCACATCTACACCGACCATCAGAGTTTGAAGCACCTTCTCGAGCAGCAGGTGTCCACACCGGATCAACATAAGTGGGTGTCGAAGCTGCTGGGCTACGACTATGAGATCCATTATCGCCCCGGGCCCACTAATGTGGTGGCGGATGGATTGTCGAGGAGATCGGGAATCGAGGTTCTCGCGGCAGTGTCGGGGCCAGTTCCGCATTTCTGGGATGAGTTGTGGGCGTCCATGGAGACCAGTCAGTATTTACAGGATTGTCGGGAAATCGCAGTGAGCGACAACCCGGGGCATTATCTGTTTCGACAGGGATTGGTGACCTTCAAGGGTCGCGTGGTTCTTCCCCCCGGCTCGAACCTGGTCACCTCAGTCCTGCAGGAGTTCCATGACTCTCCGTTGGGAGGGCATTCAGGCGCCGAGAGGACACTGAGACGGATCAGAGGTCATTTTTACTGGCCCCGGATGGCACAGGCTGTGAAGGCATATGTTGAGTCATGTGATACGTGCAAGAGAACGAAGTTGTCTTACCTGCGACCCGCCGGCCTGCTTCAGCCGATGCCGGTGCCGGAACGAGTATGGGAGGACATTAGTATGGATTTCATCGTGGGGTTACCTCCCTTTGGAGGGAAGACGGTGTTGTTTGTGGTAGTGGATCGACTCACTAAGTATGCTCATTTTATGCCGTTGGCGCACCCATACACGGCGAAGTCGGTGGCCGAGCAGTTTGTATTGGGAGTGGTGAGACATCATGGGTTTCCTAGGTCTATTTTTAGTGATCGTGACCCTGTTTTCTTGAGCAGGTTTTGGCAGGAGGTCTTTGCAATGGCACGGACGGTGTTGCGCATGAGCTCGGCCTATCATCCCCAGACCGACGGGCAGACGGATATAGTTAACAAGCACCTGGAGCAGTATCTGAGGTGCTTTGCCCACCAGCAGCCGAAGCAGTGGCTGGCCATGCTTCCTTGGGCAGAATTGTGGTATAACACCACGTTTCATCGGTCAATCAAAATGACCCCGTTCGAGGCCTTATATGGGAGACCGCCCCCAGCATTAGTGCAGTACCGTGGCGGGTCGAGTTCGGTTGACGCGGTGGACAGGTGGTTGGGCGCATGAGACGCAGCATTGGCATAGTTGAGAGCCAATTTGGCTGCAGCGACCAACCGGATGAAGCGGGCGGAGGATGCGGGGCGGCGAGATGAGGAGTTTGAGGTGGGAGACTGGGTACTGCTGAGGTTGCATCCCTACCGGCAGTCCTCGGTTTTCCGGCGAGCATATCAGAAGCTAGCGGCTAGGTTCTTTGGGCCGTACGAGATTGTCCACAAGGTCAATCCGGTTGCTTATCGGTTGCAGCTGCCTGCGGGTTCGCGCATACACCCGATGTTCCACATTTCCTTGTTGAAAAGGTATCGGGGCCTGGCGGACAGGGTGACTGTGACGGCTCCCCCGGTGACAGCAGATGGCGACTTGGAGTTGATTCCTCTCAAGGTGCTGGATACCAGGTGGACCAAGAAGGGCGGACGATTGATAGAGGAGAGTTTGGTACAGTGGAAGCATGTCGAGCTGGAAGATGCCACCTGGGAGGAGACAGAGGTGCTTCGTCAGAGATTTCCGGACTTCGACCTCGAGGCAGATGTCGATTCTGAAGAAGGAGGGGATGTGGGAAACCCGACCGAGGAGGTAGAGTGAGGGTCGGGTTCGGCCAAGGAGGAAGAGGGGGAGGGGAATGGCACATTTGTAATTTAGAATATTTCGGTTTACTACTTAAACCTACAGCTCATTAGTTTGGAAGTTAAGCAATAATAATTCAGAAAACCCAATCCCTAGTCTCTCTTCTCTCTCTTGTTCTTCCCCAATTCTCCAAATCCCTAATTTCTTCTCTTCTCAATCCCTAAATCCCCAATTGGAATTTCTTGTGTCTTACACTCAACTAGTAGAGGACCTTTGTATTTCACCAGACCAGGCAGTACTTTGCTTATCATCCTCATCTGCAACTGCAGTAAAAACAAATGATACACTTTCGTTATATCACTGCTTAGGGAATGTTATGTTATACCACTTTTGTGTTCTTAATGTTCCTGAAGAACCAAGGCAAGCTTCTAGTTGTTAGATGATGTTACAGACAACAAACTGTAGGTAATAAGTTAGAGCTTGTCTTCTTTTCTTGTTGCACCACTTTGTGTGTTCCTTTCGGTCCTTATACGTGGTACCGATTGAGACACTGCAGCCTTGTACGTGTGGTTTGGTTTCCCAATATTATATATTCCTATTTTGTCGACTAAGATTGAGAGTACACAAATCATATATGGAGTGGATGGAGACAAAAGTGAGCTTTCTTTATAGCTTTAATACATGGTTGAACAGTCGCAGCAGCAGCAGCAGGCATGTTTCCAAGTTCAGCTGGTTGGTATCTATAACATTAATGGAACCATAATATAATTAAATGTATTATCTAACATGAGAAATTTTTTTGAGTTAATGGAGACAAAGGTAGGGCTTGGGATTTTTAGAGATAAGCTGTGGTGAGGAAACCCTCTCTCACAAAACTATAAATGTTTCTCATTATTTTCCAGGTGGCTGTTGTGTCAAACAGGACACACCTACCTTTCTTCTTCATCTTCTCCCCCCAGGCCCCCCTGCTCTTGTATTCATCCATCCATGTAGGCCCTCTACTTTACTCTCTCCCTCTCTCTCTCTCTCTCTCTCTCTCTCGGATTCAGCAGAAGGGTTATATATATATATATGTAACGAACTGACCTTGATAGTTGGCAGTTGCTAGTACCTGTTCTAACTTATAAACATACATACTCTCCCAGCTCCAAAAAATCTCTTTCTGAGTTGTTCTGGGAAATTAAAGCAGTCTTCTTTCTTGTTCTTAATTTCTGTTATTAATCAATCATGAGGGGAGGCATTGCTTGGGATGGATGAGACCGTGGGGGCTGCAGAAGCAGCTGCTTCCAACATTGCTGTCATGGCGAAGGGCGGCGAGGGAGCAGCGGACTCGCCTCTACATCATCTGGAAATGCTCCCTCATCCTCCTCACTTGGGACTCCGATCACGACGACTGACTCAGCGGCTTCCAAGCCTTTCACCTCCATTCCATCTGATGTTCATCACCGGAGAGCCAGAGCAGATGGGAAGAACAATTACGTTTCGGTCGATCTGCACAAGTTCGTTCATGCGTGTATAACATACGTATTATGCATGCATATGATATGTGCATAGAATACAATACGCATGCATTAATAGTATAGCAGGAATTCCTTGCAATATCAGTGCACTTGTATTTTGACGAATGATGGAAACCAAAATTTGATACATTGAATTTACATATATTGATACGCTGCAATGAACTTGCTTCTTTCTTTTGCTTAGTTTAGGGCACAGGACAACACAACTTGAATCCATCATTCTCTAGATTATCGTTGCCTCAAATAATTACAGGACCAAAACCAACACTCTGCTTAGTCAACTATGTTATGATGTCTTGCTTCTATAATGTTCTGCTGCAGCAGCATCAGCACTTCCTCCTAATAGCCTCGGGGTACTCGAGTCGTGGTCCGATTTCCTCGGTGTTTGCCCGGACTTCCCCTGTCCTGCCTGTGGAATTAATTTTACCAAATCGTAAACAAACACGAAAAGGAGACGAATGAGCTACCAGAACTATGTTCAATTTCCAAACCGGGATTGACTTGGACCACTTACAGCTCCTTTGTTGGCTGCTATTAGCCTCCGACTTGATGGAGCTCGAGCCACTGACGATGCAGCTGCAGCAGCAGCAACGCGAATTCTGCAGACAAGGGAAAACATGAAAAAGGTTCCAGTTCAAAGTACAGCACAAACGCAACTGGAACATTTTGGATTGATGGTTTTCGACATGAAAAACTGGAAGATAGGCGGAAACAGGAAGAATTAAATTTGAGCAAAAGCCATCCAACAAGCAAACGGAATTATGGTTTATGTAAGTCATTAGGTTCATATAAGTTTTTTGGCTTCCAATAAACAATTAGAAAGATTAATGTTGATACCTTTTATGAACATCAACGTATTCATCTGTTTCGTCCACAATCTCCTCCTGCAAAAGTCAAGTGAGATCACAAATATGGTTTTAAGTAAATAACGGCCAACTGAAACCAACAGTTACAGGGGTAGCTAGTTGGTCAATGAAGGGTCAGGCCTTTGGTCATATGTACCTGCAGGAGTTCTTCAAACACATCCTCTAAAGTGATGATACCAATAACTTCACCATCCTCTATATCTTGATCGGATTGTTGAGGCAATCCGTACCCTGCCCTTGCACTTGCAAACCTATCAATATCCACAATAACAGTTCCGGGTGTTTCGTCCACCTTGAACAGCAAAGGAGTCGTTAGCTGATCTTTCCCTATTCCTATGTTTTCTTCTTGTTTCTCAGTTTTGCTTTTCCCTTTGGCCCGAACTACAGCTGCCATATGGCTACTTCCCTTCTGAAACTCGTTTAGTATATCGTACAGTGGCATATCTGAAGGTACCCTGGAAATGGAAATGTTAATCGTCATGAGTGAATCTCTTTTGAATACTCATAGCAAGAAAATATAAAGGAGACACATGAGAGGAATAGATCAAAAAGATATTACCGTGGAATTCTTTGGATTGAGACAGCACTGACACAGGGGTCTCTGTTTCAGGTCTTACTGTGAGAAGACTTTTCACCTAATACCATGCATAGTAAGAGGTTAATTGCAAAGATAATGATTGTCAGAAGGTAAAATTTCATAGTTCAAGCTTTTGTTGAAAGCTCGCTCACCAGGAGAAGTCCAATGACATTCTTGGGGTTTCCAGAATAGACAGGAACTCTGCTATGTCCTCTAGCCAGAACCTTCCCCATTGCCTCCCTGCATGTATATCAGCATTTCCGGGGATCAAGCAGAGTAATGCATGTCAAATGATGGATGGACAAGAGGAGAGGATATAGATGTCGCACAGAAAACGAGATTAATTACCAGTCCAACTTGGAGTTGACATCTAAGGAGAAAGTTGATTCTATAGGTGTCATAGCCTCTTCAGCAGTCTGTTAAAAAAATTCAAAAAGAGAATAATAAGGCATTAGTTCGAGATCTTGAGATTTCACGACCAGAAGAATCGGAAAAGAAGAATACATTCTTCTGCTAATTGGACCACTAAGAGCAACTCGGGACAACAATATTGTGTCATTAGCTTCTTGAACAGAATATGCTACATTCAGTGCATAACTGGTAACTTGAACTTTTGCCTTTAAATCCAAAATAACTTGAGTAGACAAGACGAACTAAGATACATGCTTTCTTCACAAAAAAACTTTGAGTTGGTACTTGATATGTACCTTCTCGGTTAAATCTAACGCTCCAGCGATGATCATTGTCTCATCATGTGTAAGTTCTCCTCCTTTCCCAGCCTAGATAGACAGAATAATTAGTAAGTTATGCAGATTAAAGGTCGAGAAAAAGCTATTATGTTTCAGCAGCTTTGATGTATAACCGTGAAGCTAATATTTCCTACCTCCTGGCTGTGTATGTTAACAAGGGCTTTCAGCTGAGCCCGCCTAAATAGTGCTTCATTATGCCCCAACACACAGTCCAAAATCTGAATACAGAAAACACAAAAATTGAAGGCAAAATGAGGCCGTGGAGACCAGAGAGATTCCTACCACTATACAGCTAATTATGCATCTTTTTCATATGCTACTGGAAGCTAAGCATTCATCCCGAGTAGTTTGGAATGCTGCAAACTTCATTGATAATGGATAAAGAAGAACTACAAAAGCATCATTGGTCATGTTACCTTTCCGATGGGAAATGCTATAGGATAGCAAATGATCATCAGAACACGCACCAGCCAAGCTAGATTGGCACCCACAGCGAGACCATATCTGGTGCATATTGCTTGTGGAATAACCTACTCCCACAAAAAGATGACAATTCCTAATTCCGGCCAAACATAATTCCATGATGGAAACCATTAAAGTTGAAAGAGCTCAGCCCAAAAAAGGCTCACTCAACATTAAAAAAAAAAACATATATACCTCCCCAAAGAACAGAACAAACGTCACTGAGAGTATAATTGCAACGTATTGGTTGAACATCTTGTCCAGGTATATAGGTAGTGCCTGCAATTTCGCAGTGGGAAATGCACAATTGTTAATTCAATCAAGCTAACAGACTTCTAGAGTCGACACAACAAGGCAATTTTGCGGACTAGGAATTGAAATGAGAAATCCAAATCTCTGGCTAGTTGGAAGTGTTCTTTCTAATTCTAACAGAGCAATTGAAGAGGCGAGGGGAGGGAATCCTGCTGTAAATTACCTCCATCGCACCGGCATTGCAGAGAAGTAGAGTCACCAGAAGTTGATGCTGCTTCTGAACCACAGGAAGTATACCCGCTACACCGATTAGGAAAAGCAAATTGAGAAACAAATTCACGAATCGAGCGGCGAAATCGGAAACGAATCGGAGGCCAGCGGGAAGCAAGAAGAACGAGAAGAGAAAGCCAGTCAAAAGCACGGGGGGGGGGGGGGGGGGGGGGGGGGGGGGGGGGGGGGGAGAAGCGTCGAGCAAACCTGTTGCGTTCGTCGGCGCGGAGGAGAGAAGACTCCGGATGAGGTCAGCCGGCCGTGGAGACGAAGGAGAGAGAATCTTACAAGGATGGATGATTGGATTCAGTCCAGTATTTTAGCAGCCTAAGGGCACGTGGCCGACTGCAGGGGCGGATATTAACATATTAAAAAAATAAAATAAACATGAGTTTAATTAACTAGATTGAGGTCCCGCTCTTTTACGGAAGAAATTAGTTTATAACTGAAGATTAGCCTATAGCCCGGCCCGTTGGCCGCATTTGTTTAAAGAAATGGAGTTACAATATCTATAATGATAGTGTCGAGAAATGAGTCTTGTTTTATATTATCATAAGATTGTTGCAATTCGTTGAAGACGAACATGTAATTTGAATGAACATTCATAATAAGTTAGAAATAAATTTGAAGATTAGCTAATCACTATAAAAATAATTACATAAAATCTTACTAATCACAAATCTAATCTAGTTGAGTATTACGACAAATAACATGCAAGTCCAAAATAAGAAAACTCAAGACATTGTCTCATTGTTCATGTCATGGTACTCAATTCAACAAAGGCAAAAATAATTTCACCAACACAAGTTCACAATAACCAAATGCATCGTTCCAGGGACCGACTGTGACCATGACTTCAAATGTCTGTTCTCCAACCATGTTCAGAAGGGCCATATAGTCAGCATTGACAACATCTGCATGACTGAATACAGATCCAACAATCGTTCTTAACTGTGATGACGGGAAGACGATGTCAACACCAATGAAATCGTCCTCAATTGTGAGGTGGACGAAATGGATTCTGGATGCAGGGGATCAGGACGTCGTCAAATTCGTTACACGTCCGGATAACAGAAAAGAGGTGCCCTGATGTAAACACATAAACAAATATTGTCAAAGCAAATCGATAAAATGCAGCATGCCACAAAAGGCGTACGATTAAAAAGAAATTTATTTGTTTAGTTACCTGATTTTCGACATCCACTTGCAACATAATGAGATCGATGGTGTCGGCACGCTCACAAATTTCAAGAGCATCACCATATTGCAGATTAGCAATAAAACCATGTGGAAGCCTATATATTGGACTGTAAGTTTTGGCACTAAGTAGTGAAAAAGAATCGAAATAACATGATGTAGTATTCGTTGGATGCATGAGCAGTACTTACTGGTTGAACTGAGGTAGGCCCGCCATATTGAATGCAATTCTCACGGTGAATGGAACCGAAGTGTTTTGTATGGGAAGTAGTAAACGGAAATTGTAACATGAGAGCAAGTGGTATCTCCATTATATAAAGGAGATAAAGTGATTCTAAACACTTAATTTATTTGGCCGCAGGGATGACGTGTGTGTGGAAAGTGTGATAGTGGGGGAGTGGATAATTAGACAAATATGGTGAGAAGTAGAAAATATTCTGTTACTGGGCTCTAGAGGTATTGGCTTAGTGGTGGAGTGGAGAAGGATACATGTAATCATGGGGGAGTGGAGAAGAATGCGCCCCAAAAGTAGACACCTTCACCATTTACAGTTCATGGCCGCCTCTGCAATCCCAAAGCCCCCACCCTCCCTAACAATATTTTATTAAATTGAATGCTTAAAGTATGATTAATTTATTACTCTCCCGTAAGAGCATCTCCATCGCATAGTTTTTTCCAATTGCATCATGACGTGGATGGGAGCTTTGCAATTGCAAACGCAATTTCACTGATGTGCGAAGTTATTCAATTTTGCAAGCTTTCATATTATGAAAGCCTAAATGCAATGACACGTAGATTAATGGCAGAGTTTTTCTTGTTTTCTTTTTCTTAGTGTTATTTAAATATCCCAAAATATATTGGAGAAAAACCATTATTTATTTTACATGCAATTGCAAAGAAATAACATTGATGTAGCAACAATGAAATTTAAATTAGTTGGATTGCAAAAATTATGAGGTGTCATAAAAAAATACATATACAATTGACTTTGCAATTATATTGATGTGGATGCTCTAACTACTGAACGAAATGAAATCATTTTATATAGTTAATTTATAAAATAATTATTATAGATAAATGACAAGAAAATCACGCAAATAAATTGTGACAATTAAAAAAATGGTGCTATCAAGGTCGGCTGGTCATCTTCGGATACTGCAGCAAGGTTAGAATCATCTCTTAATTATATAAAAAAACATCAAGTTACTATTTGCCTCCTGCTGAAGCGTCTCACTAATTATTTACACCTTGTCTCTTAATCATTTCAGTTTAACTCACAGGGTTAAGAGCGAGCTGAATAAAATCGCCAGGCCAATGTACTCCAACCCTCCAATTCACATTTTTTTTAACCTGGCATGAAACTGCACAAACCCTCCAATTCACATCGGATCATAACCAGGACTAAAAAAATAATCAAGTGCATAACACAAACCCGACAATATTTACTGGTTCATATGCGCATAAGTTCTGACACCCTATCTGCTTAACTACCATCTTGTAAAACAGCAGCAAACCAATCCAAATACATAAGTGAATCTCCATTATAAACAAAGCTGAGGAAATCAATTACAGCTAATCTCTTGCACACTGGGTGCTTTAAAACCAAACCATGAAACTAATAGGCTAAGCTTCAACAATCTGATCATCGCAAACAACAGTAAAAAAGTACGGTAGAAGTAGTTAATAGAGCCGAATGATGAGAAATGCCTAGCCAACCACTTCCTATTAAAT
The DNA here is from genome assembly GCA_964030455.1 of Linum trigynum. Lineage (NCBI taxonomy): Eukaryota > Viridiplantae > Streptophyta > Magnoliopsida > Malpighiales > Linaceae > Linum > Linum trigynum. The sequence goes on from OZ034822.1 coordinate 23,107,614, forward strand.
ATTTGAGTGTGGTTTATATATAGGAACACAGACCAGAAATCCATTAAAAGCACTCCATCCTTAAAAGGCAGCAGAGAACATCTTCAGCAAAACCAAATCACAGTGACGGACCAAGTGGTTCCACGCGCCAACTTCAATGACAAATTGGTAATACTTCAAATCAATGCAGTTGAGAATGGCCATGATATTAGTGTCCCAATTGATATCTGTCTCCGCAACCACATCACCAACAATGCGTCTAAGGTTGACACAAGGAAACACAACTTCCAGCTCCTCAGTTACATCATTGATGGTGAAATGCACAACACTGACCATAGATTGCGCCGAAGTTGAAATTCCAATGGCTTTTAGTTTTCCCGACATGATGTATACCGTCCCCTAAAACAGACAAATGTGTTATTGATGACCAAAATGAAGCAAATGTTGAATTGGGTAATGACTATGCTTTAATAAAATTGATATTTAGTTGAGTTTGAGTGACTTACAGTACTATACAGACTCAACTTTATCATATTAAGATGTGGAACCGTGGTGTGCTCAACTATGGCGAGAGCTTCCTCTTATAGCAATGGTCCAACAATATAGTTAGATCCAAATTGGGGTCCATCTTCTCTGATAATAAATTAACCAGAATTACCACTATCAACAGATACCACACACATTAGAAATTAAAGTTTCAAAGATAAAGGTTTGTGAAGTTTACTGGTTTAACAAAGGATGCATGTGAGCGCAGTGGATGTTGAGATACATTTTAGTTGCTCGTGAGGAAGAAAACGAATAACCTCCTAACATCCATTTAACAATAAAACCACAAACACATGAGTAAATAAAATTACAGTGATAAGAACTGTTATTAATTTACAAAACATGATGACCAGAATTGAAGTGATACAACTTATCTTATTAACATGTATCTTCAAACAACGTTTTACTGTTCCAAATGAGTAAACAAAAATTTAATTACTTGTGCTAATTGGATAATAAAATTATGTTTTGTGAAAGACTCTGTATTCTGAACCTAGTCATTGTGAAAAGAAACAAAGGGCAGCATCTACTCCGCACGAAAAATGTTACCATTCTCAAGGACATGATAACCAAATGCATACGAATTAGCTACTCAATTGACGCAAACTATGCAAAGATTCAATTGTTCTCACATGACCACAAAAAAGGTTAGTATCTTTCTAGTAAGAAAAAGGCAGAAAAATTTCGCACCTTCGTTTTGCTCGATGAATAGTGATGTGAAGACCGCGATCTGCCCCAAAGCTCCGGCATCAGAAACAACTTCTTCTAAACTTGGTATTGCCGAGCCCGACAAAAAAACATAAGCTATCTCTCCCCTAAAGAAAATAACCAGAAGTTGGTAAGATAGAAATAACCATTGAATTCAGAATGAGCATAAACAAAAGAACCATTTTACGCACTCTGCCAATAGGAGCGTGATCCGCTTTTTCCGAACCGGTAAACCTGGGTAGAGAACCTGAACAGGTTCACATCCAAAAATAGTTCCAACCAAATCTAGAAAAGCCAATCAAAAAAACCGTGCTTTCAGATGTAGGGTGTTGCCAAAATGCATTTATTTGAGGAAGCTATTGTTTTAAAGCTCATACCCGGCAGATAAGTTTGATTCTGAAATGCATACGGGATGTCGTTGACAGCAAGGAAACGGAAACTAAATTTCTGAATATCACATGTGTCCTCCATGACATAAAACAGGGTATCCGAACGAAATGACAAACGAAAATCCACTTCCGCCACTCGATGAATAGAGTTGTTCTCTTCAATGTAAAACGACATTACTCCATAAACACGGCTCTCATGAAGACTTGACAGAAATCGATTTAAATGTGGTCGCCGAATGATGCCTTCGACCAACTGACCCTGCATAGTCAAGGAAAATGACTTAATGTATGTACAACCGTTACTGAGAAAGAGGTCAGAATGAATAATACACAGACCTGGTTGTTAATGAATAAGGGATTCACTTGTTGAAGTGAATCCCCGGTATGATACAGCTTCCCCCATACCCTCAGCAGCCGCAGGCGCAACACCCAGGTCTCGTTTTGAACATGAAGAACAGGAAGAGGATTCACAGACATGCTTGAGATTTTGGATTGCTAAAGTGATTGTCAGAGTTGGAACGGAGGAAGGCTATTTTATTTCGGCTATATAAATAAAATTAACATTAACTAATTGTATTTTAAATTGAGAGAGGGAGGTGGGGATCTACACGGCGCTAGAATGCAGGGGAAGTGGGGGACTGTTTACAAATTTGAAAATAAACTGCTACACCCACGTCTCTTTCTACGTTTGTGAAGAGTGGGCGGGCTGAAAAATGCTTTGGCCCAAAACTATCCCGATCAAAATTTGCCCAGCCCTTTAATTTTTGGGTAATACTTAGCGGCTACCTATGGAGCAGCCCGCTCCTGCTACCCTATCTCCTCATTGGCGCATTTTTTTTTTAATTTTCACTGTCCAAAAGCTTGAGAACCCATTTGAATTTTCATTTAATTTTCTTTTTAAAGGTTAATGCTAGTAGCAAGTATGATGAAATATTCCCGCAGAGCTGAACATCATCACCCACGTCCACCCAATTAAGAAACAAAATTTTGACAAATTAGTGTGTTTGATAGTGATATAATATTTATAATTAAATTTTTCTCAATAATTCGAGTTAATGAGACCAATTGGTTTATGATATTATATAAGAATTAGTTTGGTCAAGTGGTCGTGTGTTCGAATTTTCATGACCTCCAACATTAACCCTTGATTGAAGTACAATATATGATGAGTCAATGTAAACTTAGCTCGTGAGTTAGCTTTCGTTAGTGTCACCATGTTAGATAATGGTATAAGATCCATAACTAACATTCTCCCGACTTTTGTTTGAGGGGACATGTTAGAAAGTGGTATAAGATCTATAATTAACTTTTCTAACAATTTGAATTATTAGTACCAATTGATTTATGAAATAGTGGATAAGTAAAGGGAGCATGTTATCGGGTAGATAATAATGTTGTTTCTTACGTAGATAATAATGTTGAATTATTAAATAATGGTATAAGATCCATAATTAACATTCTCTCATCCATATGTAGATAATAATGTTATTTCTTTAAACTGCATATCTATCACGGCACAGAAGAACCACATTTGCTTGCAAACTGTAATTTACATGGATGTAAAAATAAATTAGCATTACCCTTTAATAAAAAAATTGAATGGGTTCTAAAGATTTTTAACGGTGAAAGAAAACGAATGACCAATGAGGAGATAATACGTGGAGGGGTAGCAGGAGCTGGCTGCTACCTAGGTTGCAGCCAATTATTTCCCTTATTTTTTTTACAATAAAAAATGACCAGGTCTTTTTGCTGATTAATTAGGTGGGTTTAAGATTAAATAACATAGAATCATAGACTCACCCATCAGCACCCTCCTGCTATTCAATATAGTCGCTCCAACCGTGTAGTTCGGTGGATTTCTATGACATTGGTGAAAATACACTTGGTACTATTTTTTTAAGAATTCTAAGTTGTACCTTAGCTCAAATATCCCACTTTATAAATTGATCTATATTGTGTGGAAGATGATTTTTCACTGAGTTTAGTTCATGAATCTTCGCATACATACAATGCATCACAGACTTTATATCATAACAATTTCAACATGAGAATTTTTTTGGTAAAACTTCAATGTGGGTATGAGTCAAACTTAGATAATAGACGAACTATAATGAGATTGATGCCCAATATTGAATTTTTTTAACAATAGTATGTTATAAATGTTGCCAACAATTAATTTGTTTTGTTAAAGTTTAATCTCTTCACTTTGAAACGTGTATTTCATACGTCAATGACTAAACATTATTAAAAAATTATTGAGTGTATAATTGATACCGCTAAACCGTACGGGTTTGGGACATGGCATTAAATTTACCCTATACATGGGTTTGGGAACCCATTTCAAACTGGACGGGTATCCCGGCCCATCCCGTTGCCCACCCCTAAATTGAAATACATTTTCTTGGTGTTTAGTTATGTTGATAAGAACTGGCCGTACTGCATAAAGAATGGGCCACAAATTAATAAAAACCATGTTGGCGACTACCATTTAAGAAAGAGTACCATCCAAGATCACATGAATAATAATCAAAGGAAATAAAGCATGTTTATCCGACAGGGACATGTAATAAAGGTCGTCGTGCAGTTGGTAGCTGATGTTCCTAGTGATCCGGGGTGCACGTAGGTGGTTGTTTTCGCTTCAAGGACGTTGGAGTTGCGCCTTCAGGTTCCACGGCTTCTATTCAATTGCCATCAGCTTCAGTCGTAGTCAAGTCGTGTGAGGATTGCTGTGGAGATGGAGTGATGGAGATAGATTCCGAGGAAGACTGAGCAGTCATCACATCAGCCTGACAACAACAAATAAATTGTAACCAATGAAATCTACAGCGAAATTTCGTAAAGGAAAATATTTAACAACGATATAATAAAACAGGCAATCATTCTAGTTTTCCCATCACCTCAATTTGATGAGCAAGGTCCTGGAAATTCCCATTCCTCGGGTCAAGCTCCTCCACAATCCTCATCACGCTTAGTTTGCTTGATGGATGAGAGAAGTCGTAGTCACTGATCTTGACATCCACTTTCAATGCTTTCCCCTCTAGAGATAAAACTGTAGGAGGTATGGTGGTATCATGTGGATCTTTCATCGTATTTACCAACTCCTGGGCAGAGGTGTTCAAGAAGTTGCCGGCCGCATAGTCTAGTAAAACCAAGTCAATGGTATCTTGCAAATCCCTCACAGTCATGACAATGCGAAACCTGAAACATAATAGACGAATGAGATCATGAAGTTCCAGTTGTATAGTAGCAGAAACAATTCATTTGCCGGAACATTTGACCGGAGAAGAACAAAAATCTTTCTACTTTCATATGTAGTAGGCATATTAAGTGGCATAGGGTATGATGGCAGCCATCTACACACGTTCTACAATCATATTGAAATTAAGAATGCTAGGGAAAGGGTTGTGGACGATAGAACTCACCTTTTGATTGCTTTAGAAGACGTAACTCCACATTTTGAGCAGAAAAATCCACCTATATCTTCTTTAACCAAACAGTGGCATTTAAATGATGCACACCCATTGTATGCCCAGTTATGGTCGACCTTCGTAACAATGCAATTGACCTGCACAGTTTTCTGGTGACAGACAAACAAATATAATGACACAACATGATTAGAGTGGTCAAACGCATTGTGAGAACGGATTTTGAGTGCCCCAAGATATATGAACTGGATTAAACCTGAACTCTATCACCCAAACGCAACTCATTAAGTTGACCAATTGTCACTTCTGGGATTACAACGATGGGTTCAGAGTCTACAAATCGCGGCGGAGGAAGGGGCACATTCCTACCAATATGAATTATACACAATATATCAATTTGTTTGCCATCCAATCACTTGCCATACAGTTCAACTTGCGGGGTTTGGGGACTACCTTTCAGGATGAACCATTCCAGCAGGAGGATCGATGTCTGCATAGATCCGCGTGGCACTTGAGGAAGACAAATAATATTCGTCTGCAGAAATTGTAATGCAAGTCAGTAATTAGATAGGAGTTGCCTATATTGATATAAATGTAGGGACATACTATTCCATTTCCGAACAATTATAGATGTCAGAACCAATGGAACAAAGATTTCCTGTCCTGGTCTAGCAAAGGGATCCAGCTGCGTCATAATTCTCGCCCACAGTGAAACCTTAATCGACTGACCTCTACAAATAATCCAATGGTGGTGGTGTTAGAAAACAAAACATATGGAAAGTGAGAGTAACGTAGAAGTTATGGTAATTCAATTGGGAAGCTATTATTAAATAACATTAAGAAGAATGGTCGGGGATCGTATAGAATGAAAAATGTTACTCCGGAAGAAGGAGTTTGATATCCTTCCGTGGGGTCCTGTTGGTTGAGGATTTGGGAAGCAGGACATTAGAAAATTGTTCTAAATGTCCTCTCACATCTATTAAGCAATGATAAGAGGATACCATTGTCAATATAAGTTCAATAGCAAGCAGATGCGCCGTAATGAGGATACCAACCTAGCAAATCTCCAGTGACATTATGATATTTGGGGATGTCAACAGCTTTGATGAACCGGAACTTGGACGGCGGAGCAGTTGGGATCGGATCAATCGGCTGAACAGTAGTGTCTCCGTTGAACTGAATCATCAAAGGGTTTGGAACAGGACGGAAATCCTCCTTTGTGGAAGTTACTTTAAATTTTGCTAGCAAATAGCATTTTTGTTCCTCAAGCTGACTACCAAATATTCGGACGGAATCTAGTGGAATTTGCGCCCAAATGTCATTTCCCTGCAACGACACAAAAACCTGAGTGAAATTGAAACCAATATGCGAAGAACAAAAGAGGTAGAAGAGGAGTTAAAGATGACATTACCTCCGAATCTATGAGGATGAAATCCAAAGAAATGACCGTATCCTTCTTTGCATGGTAGGCGGTCCATTTCCTAGAAACCCGACACTGGAGTTCGAAGGGCTGTTGGACAGTAGCAAGTTCGGCAATGGAGACCAGCGTCATGGTGCAGCGGTGATGTTGAAATGAATAGCAATAATTGAATAGAGATTACCTTATATAATAAGGTGGCTTGCGGCAAACGTGGGGAGGAGTAGAAAAAATTCGGTTTTGGCTCTAGAGGTAGTGGGGGAGTGGGGGAGAAATAAATGGATACTTGTCATAGTGGGGGAATGGAGAAGAATCAGCCGCAATTTTAGAGCAGCTGGCCATTCCCGCCTCTGCAATCTCAAATCCGCCACCCTCCCTAAATATAATTTATTAAATTGAATGATTAAATTATCATTAATTCCTTCTCTGTTTTCAATTGTATTTTTTATAGGACTCTTTGAAGTGGTATTAAATTTACTGAGCAGGAATCAAACCCGCCTCTGCAATCCCAAAGCTGCCTCTCCTTAATTCTAGGTAGCTTTTATTTTATTTTTTCCTTTTCTTTTTTATTGTTGGTTGGCGCGTGCACTTCATATTTTTACTTTTTTTTTTCAATTAACTCTTAACTTCCCCTTTAAGCATGCATACAAGATCCCAGTAAAAAAAAAAAGCATGCATACATGATTTCATATAAAAAATTATTTCGTGAATTTTCCTTTCTAAATGAAAAGTGAACCCTTTCTCTGAAAGTTGGGTATACCATTTTTTTAAGGGAAAATATCTTTTTTTTAATCGGAGAGAAAAATATCATATTTAAGATAAAGTATTCTCGAACCGCCACATAACTGCTCCACAATGTTGACACGTACATGAAGGTGGACCAATATCAGAAAATTCAACCAACGGAAGACCTAGTGAAATAGATAAGTAATATTAATAAATTTTTGTCACAGTAATTCATAAATTGAATGAGATTGAGAAACTGTGAAGCCGATTTAGGCGCGCTACAGTAAACACAATTATTAAAATAAATGTTCTCAAGGCAAGATAGATTGGTATACCTCTAATTTTGAGTAAGAATAAGTCAAATTTCAGGAAACACCAAAGTTTGTTCATAACACACAAATTTGCCGTTGACACATCAACATCTAAAAACAATCCACTATTTGCATAAGGTGCATAGACCAGGAAACCGGATCGTACCGGCCGGTTCAGCCGGTTCAACCGAAATTGGACCAAAAGCGGTACGGTGGGCTGATTGTGCTGATTTTACCGTGTCGGCCGGTTTTTTCGGTTTGACCGGTTGAACCAGTTGAACCGGCCGGTACGATCCGGTTTTCTGGTCTATGATTCAGCTTCATTTCTCCGTATTCTCGTCCAATATGTGGAAAATAATTAAAAAGAATATTATTGTGTTATTTTTATATGTTGAAAATGGGTCACTGTGGTTGTATAATGCTCTATTTGGTTCTTTTTTTGATGGATTATATTTTTTATACTATCGCATTTCATTTCTCTATCAATAGTGAAAAACGGTATTTACCGGTACAAAACGGTTGAACCACGGTCGTACCACAAAATACCATACCAGAAAGGAATCCGGTATGATGTCCGGTACGGTTTCCTTTACCATGATAAGGTGACATGAAGCGTACATCACTAAATTATATGCATGGCATAAATGGGTACATTATATGTTCTAAAACCAAAATAGGAAACAAAATATGTTGACCAGAACACAAAAACATATATCCAATGTACAAAAACTAAACCAAAATAGAGATGAACCATTTCATGTATAATAGTGGTCATTAGAATCCACATACTTTGATTGACTTCTGTAGGAAAGAAACTTCGGCCACGTCTCTTTCTATGCAGATGAATACGTCGAAGTAATCGACTTTGCTTTTGTAATAGAAATCTAAACTCCGGCTCCAAAACTATGAACAACACCAAAACACATACGATATTAAAGAAATAAATAAAGATTCAACAATCTATAATAGCCTAATTTGTAAGACTTGCTACAAAATTTAGCAAACAACAACCTTGGTGTTCAAAAGGCAAGCCCCTCCTATGAACCTTCTGTTTCAAAATATGATGTCTTCTCTTACGGGCGACTTGGGATAGTATTCGCCGAAGTTGAGAGAGTTGGAATTGTAAGGCAGCTTCTTCTGCAGAATTTAAATATAAAACCATGTATTACTCATTGAATAGATGAACTAATTAGAAAAATTAAAACACAGATAACACACCTCTCTCAAATGCTTCTTCCTCTTCAACAGATAAAACACAGCGTTGGTACTGATCTTCAGGATGAATAAACACTGCTCGACGTTTCCCTAAACAAATGAGATTCAAGGGAAAATATTAATGTCAGTTTGCATTGAAGCAGTTGCGTGCTAAACCATGACACTCACATGGTACAGACGATCGATAAATCTGTGGTTGGGCAGATGGGATGACATTTGCACTATCCATATTAAATTCTCCAATAACCTGATGCAATCTGAAATAGAGGTCGTGGTAAATGATGCACCCGTTCAAGTAAATTTTGCAGCTGCCATTTATATAAATTAATTAATTGTTACAACAGAAGTTGAACTCCTCACCAATTATAAGTTTGTGCGAGTTAATGACACATACAACACACCACACAAACATAACAGTCGAAGAAAAATATAACTATATAAGGAATAATTTAAATTGATGAACAAAACACATATAACAGAATGGCTTCCAAGCTTGGGGATGCAAAGGAAGAGCGAGAAGGACAACAATGTAATGGCCAACACAAATATATGTTTATTTCACTGATTTTGAGCTGAGTGATCAAACTTGCAATTACTAAAACTCTTTAAAGCCTTCCCCTGTTCCCATTAGAGCGATCAGCCGAACTTGCAGACCTTATTTTTTGGCCACTCGTCTCTATCAAGACTCAAAAAAGTGTTCGCGTTTCCCCTTTTCCAAGCCGATTCTCTTGGCACCACAATGTCCGATCACCTTCCCCAAGATCTCGTCACCAAAATTCTTGTCCGCCTGCCGCCGCCGAACGTCTCTTTCTTTCTTCTTCTTTCTCTGCGGCCCGGAAAAACTCAGCTCAAAATCGGCAGTCGGCTGCTCTCTGGAAGACAGTCTAAGCGAAGTGGAATTTAAAGTAAGCAGCTTTGTTACTTTCAAGAGAAAGGGAAAAATCAAAAATCCCCTTTTGATCTCTAGAGAATCCAATCAACAGAATGAAGCAAGGAAGGTAAGAGAGAATAAAGAAAACGGAATGAAGGGAAAGAGTGGAAGGAAGGGAAATCGGAAATAAAAAATACAAATTAAAAATGAGAACGTGGGCGTGGAAGGAGAAAAAAGTGGGTAGTGGAGAGTTTTTTGGTTCTGAAATCAGGCGGGACTCCTTTTTTTCCCCGCTTAACACTCTGCCACATCAGCTTCCTAAAATCACTCTATGGGCAGGAAATTTTGAATGGGGGGTGCAGGTTTACTTTTCAGCTATAAATTATACTGTTGATTCAATAATTTATGTTTTGAGTAATAGTGAGATAATTAGATATTTTCATAAGCAATAATCACCTTAACATATATAAAAAATTTAAGAAATAATATAAATACTTTTATATGAAAATTACTCTATCCAATATTATTTTAACTCTACAATCTATGCACTTAAAATAGTAGTGAATTACAAATTCCCAATATTTCATTTTTCTCTAATGATAATATCAGATCAACCTCTTGTAGAATTATTAGCAACTAGATGTGTTTACCCGCACTCTAGTGCGGGAAGTAGTGTTTATTTTTTTCACTTATAAGCAAGGTTCTCAATCCGGTCGATCAAGTAGGTTTATGGTTAATGGTTTGATCATTTCAAGTTGAATGTATGAAAAATTGTTATATTGTTTATACATTTATAAATTCTATTAAATAAAATTTAATATATAGTTAATAACATGTAACTTTATAACATCAATATTCAAAATTCAACTTAGAATTTAAAAAATAGGGTTAAGCAAAAGAAAAACTGGAAAAGATGCTCATTTCTCAAATTAACGGGAAACGACTTTGTATGCCTTCAACCTGAGAACCTTGCAGCAAGTCGACCCATGTGTTGATCCATTTTCATCCTGACCTGATGAAAAAAACTGGCGCCGCACACAAAACGATGTGGTTCTTGTTGCCCTATCTCTCATTTCACACATAAACGATGCGGTTATTGTTACCCAATTATGTGTCTGCAATTCATTGTTTTTTCTTTATGGATTTCTTTCTTTCTTATTTTCCATAATACGACTTCATTCATGTATTCCAATGAATCTCACCACATACAAAATTATGGTTATGATTCTGGTTCTAAGGCCCTCCGAGGGGCATGACCCACCGAGAAGCGAAATCAAATCGAAAGGAAGGGGTACTGTTATTTCAACAGGTTGTGGATCGCCTATCTCATCGAAATCATTGGTGTTCGACTGTCGTAGGCTGCATGGCTCTTTTAGTAAAGATTGTGAATGAAGTCATACTATGTAAGCAAAAAAGGAAACGAAGTTGGATAACATAGAGACTTGGTAATAGTGATTCTCAAATTCAAATTGACTTAGTAATAGTGCATTGAACAAAGCTGAGCACCCAAATTTGACTCAGATATGGCGTCACCTTTTCTCTTTGAAGTCTCCCTTTCCCGCCAACAATCATTGTCTCCACCTCCTGGCCGCCCGTCGTCGCCCCATTGTCGTTGAATTAGAATTATCCGATTAAAAAACAAATCAAAGTGAGACAGCTGAAAAAGAAAAGAATTAGACCGGGGATTAGTTTAGGGCGATTAAGGCCCAATTCACACTAAAAAAGGATAAAGGACAAAGAAGTAAATTTAAACCATTAGATTAGGGCGATCAGGGCGAGATTTAGCAACCTTTTTGAATGGGGAGGAAGTTTTAACTTTGGGCTTTTAATATACTTGTAGATTCTTTTGGGCTTAACCACGGGACCGGCCCACTTCCGTAGCCTTAGCCCAAAACCCAAACCCTTATTCACCGAATTTTTTTCCCCTAACGCCTCGCCTTGGTCCCCCGATTCATTCGATCGAATCCTCACTGACCACTGCCTGATTGTCAAAAAAAAAAAAAAATCCTCACTGCCTTCCTCCATTTCGCCATGATTCGTAACTTCCTCCGCAGGACAAGTCCAGTCCTGCTTGCACGGTCTCCGATTACTGGGCTTGCAAGGTCTCCGACTGAGAACACCGAATTTGTGAAGATTGAGGGAGAGAAGGAGGTCTCCAATTTTTCGAGTAATTCAGTCTTCCCCATGATTCGTAGCTTCCTCCGCAGGACAAGTCCAGTCCTGCTTGCAAGGTCTCCGATTACTGGGCTTGCAAGGTCTCCGATTACTGGGCTTGCAAGGTCTCCGACTGCGAACACGGAATTTTTGAAGATTGAGAGAGAGAAGGAGGTCTCCAATTTTTCGACAAATTCAGGCCAGGCGACTACGCCGAAGAAGAAGAATAATGATAATGATAAACGATCTGATAATGGAGCGAAAGGAGAAACAATCTGTCTCAGGTATCTTGAACTTCTGTACCCTGACAGCCTTGTTAAGTCGGCCGACGGAGCGCATTACGACGCGACGGCCATAGACCCGGTGAGTGGGAAGACATTTTACTTCGAGTGCAAATCATCCGATAAACCTAAACTCTCTTATAGGTTGACAGTGCAGCAGCAGGAATACTTTTTCGAGCATAAGGATGATATGGATTGCTTTGTGGTTCTCGTTTTGCTAAATCCCTTGAAGAACAAGGATTGGGATGGTCCGCATTGTATCTTTATTTTCCCAAACGCTACCGGAGCAGAGCGAATTAAGAGGAACGGTGCAATAGTAGCGCCAATAGACGATATCATTTTGATTGTGAAGGATGAGAAGACAGTCATTGATAAGGCTTCTAAATACAAGTTTGGGCATGTCTATGGTGGCCGGTATGTTGTCGAGGACTGTCTAGATGTTTATAAGCAGCTGTTGGCTAACAAGGATATCAAATGGAATCCTTCCAACAGTCCCCGAGGTGATAAGTTGGCCGAGAAAGAGGAACCTAGAACTGAAGAGGGTGGTAATGGTCTGGTGGTGGCCACGGTGGGTAACCCTGTCTCTAAGGATGCGGTGTCGGAGGCGAAGATTGACGGTAAACTGGAGGAACCTAGAAATGAAGAGGGTGCTGACTCTGACTCATCCGACAAGAGTCCTTGTGGTGAGAAGATGGCAGGCAATTCAACTGCTGAGAAGGAGAACACTGAGAAGGGTAACCCTGTCTCTAAGGATGCGGTGTCTGAGGCGAAGATTGACGGTGAACTGGAGGAACCTAGAAATGAAGAGGGTGCTGACTCTGACTCATCCGACAAGAGTCCTTGTGGTGAGAAGATGGCAGGCAATTCAACTGCTGAGAAGGAGAACACTGAGAAGGGTAACCCTGTCTCTAAGGATGCGGTGTCTGAGGCGAAGATTGACGGTGAACTGGAGGAACCTAGAAATGAAGAGGGTGCTGACTCTGACTCATCCGACAAGAGTCCTTGTGGTGAGAAGATGGCAGGATTCAACTACTGAGAAGGAGAACACTGATGACTCACTTACAGGTTAATGTAGCAACTTACGGGTGCTTAGTTTTTTTGTTTTGGTAGAAAGAATTGCCCCTTATCTAACTACATTGCTTGAGGGCATGAGGGTTCAGGAAGGATTATCTGCTTTAAGTTACTCTTTTAATTCATGCTGCCACTATGATTGTTTCGCATATGCACTTGAAGGGCAGGGGGGAACTTCTTGCCTTCGATAGTAGTTCAATCTTTGATTTACGTCCTATGTGTTCCTCTCTTGCTGCACCTTTGAGGAAGGAACTTAAATATTTGTATGCTATAGCTTCATTCTTCCTCAGTATATGAACTTGAGATCGCGAGTAGGTAGTGTTTAATTGTTTATGTGAGTGGCTGTAGCTTTAATTCTTTCCTAGACCTTCCCCAGACACACATAGCTGCTAACAGTATGCGGGGACTCATTCCTGGCTGCTGCTTGGGCTACTGCACGGCCATCTTTTCTTTTGGCAACATTTATTTACCTGAAAGCAATCAAATCCACAGTCTTAACGACTGTCAAACACGGGTGCTTTAATCAAAGAAACACGAGTCTATTCTCATTGATACTACTTCATTGTTGGAAAACAACATCAACTCCATCTGGTTGTGTACATTGCTTTGGCCATTGATTGACTGAGGTACTAGCACCAAGTGCAATGCTATGTCAGAATGATCAATTCTCCCTCTTAAGATCTCCCCGTCCAGAACCCTAATTCCCCACTTGTCGACTCTGATGTCCACACAGGTTGTTGCAGTTTTTTATTATTATGTAAGCTATATTGTTTATTACTTGCTCATGATCGTCCTAAAGCTTGTTTTCTTTTAGTAAATTTTGCCATCCCATTAAGGTGGTTCGTATCTAGAATAACAGGATGAAAGATCTAAGTTCTATTGGATCTTTGATTAGATTTAGAGCCTTCTTGAGTGGATTCTCAAGTGAAGTCCCGCTCCTTGGTTGGAGAGGCAAAGCTTTAGAACCCTAAATTTCATTGCTCTCTTAAATTCCAGCAACTATGACAAACAGAAATCTTCCTTTCCATGATATAAACTCTGGGCATATACTTCTGTCCTCAAACGCCTAACACACTTTAGACTAAGGAATTAGGGGCTAAGACGAGGATGCTCCCTACTTATCTGTTAAATTACTGGGAGTATTTAGGGCTGCTTACATATAGAACAATTTACATATGGTTTGCTTCTCTGCCAACTTTACTTATGAGCCTGGGGTAGCTGCGTTATGTGTTCTAGTTGGCTATATGTGGACAAGTCCTACATATGATTGTAGTGCTGACTTGACACTGGAGTTCAGTGTTTTGTCTTCTTTTACTATTATTTGACAGACAATTTGGCTTCATAGCCATGCGTAACAATTCCATTATTAGACAGCAATTGTCTCATTTTCACTTCCTCCTTTCCTAGTTGTCTGCTTGCTCTGAGTGTTTGTATTTTTATATGCTCAGTTGCAATAACTAATGACTTGCTGTGTGCATGTGCTCTTGGCACACAGGGCCTTGTGGAAACTATTGTAGGCTATATCCCGTTATTCTTCCTTCTTATTATTTCCTTTTTATTGTTGGTTTAGATAATTTTTCATCAATTAATGTCTTGCAGCAGACATGTGCTTCCTGTATAGTTGCTTGACACTTCGTCCTCTGTTTCCATAATTTGATAATGAATAAAAGATTCTGTCTTGGAGGTCTATTGTTCTGGTTTGATACTTGGGACAAAAACATTAGTTGGGATTATCATGGTATTAGTTTCTGTGTGCTTGTAGATATGAAAAATCTTTTGCCTTTGTACAGATAGATAACCATGCACTTCATCTTCTGAAAATAGATGACTTGATCTTCCTGCACAACATATGGCTCTCAGTCCTTGTAGGGGATGTTATTCTCATTTGCTCCTGATTCGAACTGACATAGAATATCAATTCACTTTTGTATATGATATACTCAGAAGTTACCAGCAAATTCAGGTTTTAAGTGTAGTGGTTCCCCGAGGAGTGCAATTGTGAACACATGTTGATTTGACTCTATTTTCCTTCTCCAACTGTATCTGAACACAATCCAAAAGGTTGATGCATGACATGGAATGGAACAGTATAGTTGTACCACTCTATTTCCTTTTCTGGTAGTTTTCTGATAGACCTGACTGTATAGGCTGCGGCAATTGTGTTTGGTGTTTTAGACTCACAGCAAACAAGTGGGATCATTGCCTAAATTTGTTATTGTTCGATCCCCTTCATGTTGCAAAGTACAGGTCGAAAGATTTATCAGATGTGCATGCTCTTATAATACAACTCAGAAAAGGTTGAATCTCGGGTGGATCACTTGGGTTTACACAAAGCCCTGTGTGTTTTAATGGGATGGAACTTCACCAAGTTTCCTGATAGTTCAAGGGCGTACCAGTTCCTACCTGCCCATGAAGCAGCAGCAAACCAGAACGATATGATTGTGTGGCCGCCTTTGGTGATTATTCATAACAGTTACAGGAAGGGGTAAAGATGGACGCTTGGAAGGTTTGGGAAACAAAGTCATGGATGGCAAAATAAGAGGTATAGTGCAAACCTTCATTCAATCGTTCTTGTTTGTTTTGGAACAATGTGATCCATGGATTCCTTTGTTCATGAACGGAGGATGGGTTGCGTTTGTGCAGTAGCTTTCTCTGACAACTTGTTTCCTCTGGTATCCTGCACTGATTTCTCCTTTGGGGGGGGGGGGGTAGTAAACCGAGATTATAGTCGTAAGACAATCTTATGGAAAAACTTTACGTGCTTATTGGGTACCGCCCTGATAACAGTATATTTTAATCTACTAAAGTGACTTGGTGGTATCCAAGAAGGGTTTCTATCTTTGACAAACATCTGTAGAAGAATTTGCTTTGGAACATTAGCAGCACTGAAGCCGGCTACTAAAAAGTGATCTAAAAACTCGGTCAGTCTGCGCGAAGAGGCACCACTAGGGAAGTGCTCTAAGAAGATACCAGGAGATTGCGGCCGGAAGAGTTGTTGGTTTCTGAGTTCTTTCCCCCCTTTTCTTTAGTTTCTTTAGGTATTGAGTTGCAAGCAACTCTATAGATATGATTCTGCAGCCTAGGTCTGGTTTTCTAAGCAAACCTTACTGCTAAAGAATGGAGTTGCGCCGACCTTCATTCTTCAAAAAGGTTAGAACAATGTCCTTCTCAATCTTGGTGGCCTCCCAGTTTCTTTTGGAGGAGGGAGGGGGAGTATATCTGACATCCTGCTTCCAACAACCAGGAATAGGTTGTTTGCATTTTGATTTTCTTTTTGGCGAGGAATGGGTAAAGATGTTGCTAAACAGTTCTTTTCTTCTTTAGCAACGGGGGTTTGACACCATTTCTTATGTGTTATGTCTCAACGGTCTTATATTCATATCATGGCTGGGTTTAGGAAGCAAGCAATTGCTTGGGTCTTCTAATGTTCTCGGGGTAACTTTCCTTACTGCAATTGGGCTTAGAGCTGAGGCTATTAGGGGGGAGCAGATTGACCTTCATGAATAGGGTGCAACGGTAGGTTGGAACTCTATTTTTCAGAAATGACAATTCAGATGAACTCATATCATTGCCATAGATAGATTCTCTGCTCTTAGCTGTAATATTCTCTGTTAGCCAGTGTTTTGGTTCATGGAGTGAATATGCCAGTTCAGCTGTCTAATGCAGCTACATTAAAGAACCTGTTAGAATGTGCTGTCCTGTGCCTTTTTCCTGCTACAAACACAAGTGTGTTAAGACTTAAGTCCCTAATTTATCTTGTTAGGGAATGATGATAAAGCAGAACCTATCTCTTCATCATCTGGCAGGCACTGAAGCTGAGTCTGACTGAACGTGGAAACTTACAAAGTATCTAGTTTCTTGTAAAACCTAAGTAGCAGTTGGAGCTAGTGAGCATTAGCTTTCATCTTGGTGCTGGTCGTTGCTGTTTCGATTGGTCCGTTGAGAGGCTGCCAATTTTTCAGTTCTTTCTTTGGCCTTGTTTGCTTTTGTCGGTCTGGGTTTAGGGTCAGCTGGAGTCTCCGCTTCCTTTTCATTGTTCTTTGTTCATTTTTCCTTTTTCCAGTGCTTGGTTGGGGCGTCGTTTTTGGGGCTTCGGGCGTGGGGAGCACTTCTTGTGCTGCTAGGGGCCTCTGTTTTTTATTTTTTTTGTTCCTTTTGTTTTCTTCCCCTGTTGTTCACTGCTGAGAAGCAGTGGATGAATTAGGGTCATATGGATGTTCATATCCTTGGAGCAATTGAGCAAGATCTTTTAGAGAGATCATTTATCGGTTCTGAACATCTATCGGCCTACTTAACGAAAAAATCGGTGCTGATTTCACATTTGGCAGATGCTCCGCCTGCCTTCATTACTTTGTAAATGCAAATTCTATTTTTGTTATATACAGATCATATAATGCGAGCTAGCTTAGCCCAAGACTTGCGCAGCAACGAACTTGAATCCAAGTCCAAGAACAAAACACAAACAGAGTACGATGGTGATGAAATTGATGATTACGGAAGGGTTCGTCGTGCAGTTCCACACATGGTGAAAGGCTCGAACGAAATAAGATAGACGCCCGACGGCGATCAACGTGTTCTTGATCGATACAGAGCTCTCGAGTTTGGAATCCACCAAACTCAACCACAAGAACACAATGTGCTGCTTGCAAACCTTAGGGTTTTCGATTAAAACTTCTTCTCCATTACAATGCAATACGAGCCCTTTAAATAGGCTGAGACCAATTGAATTCTATACTAACAAGGAAAGGAAAAGGAAACGTAAACAACAACTTGCCGTAAAAATCCTACTACAACTCGGAAACTTAAGACTTAAGCAAACTACTTCCTACACAAGTAACACCCTGCTCGAGACAGCCACTTTGCACTCCTGAATCAGGCCCTTCCCGACTCCATCTCAATCAACTAATGCCTTCTCGTGGTTTATCATAATTCCAGCTTCGTCCCAGTATCTCCAGCTCTTCCTGGTTGTACTCCAAGCCAAAGTTATGGCCTCTGGAAGTTGGCTGCCTGAAACGGTGTTATGCCTTGGCCAATTTTAGACAACTCCCCTGTGGCTTCCTAGCCTTTTGACAGATCTGGAAATCAATGTGCAAAACCTGTTTTTGAGCAACCCTTCCTTCCAGCTCGTAGACAAACATGTGAACTCCACTTCCCAGCCTTCCTTTCGTATTTTCATCTAACCATTGGTGAGGACCAGGCTCATAAAGTGGCGACCCTGAAACAACATCAACATTTAACCAAAACGTGAGTTTCTTCTTGTCAGTTGGATGGACTGTTTCGTCGGGTTGAAGAAGGGTCGGTTTGGGATCATATCGTCATAATGCAGTGGAAATATCATTTTTCTCTTTTCCCTTTGCCGATTTACCTTCCTATTACAATTAAAATGTGGCTTTTCAGACCTTGGATTTCCGGGTGGCAAGTCAAAGTAAGTCACTGTATGGAAGAGAAGGTCATCAAGGAATGACACTTGTAAAGTATAGCGGCGACATGTCAGGCTTGAAGGAGGCCGTGCAGCTGTCGCGATGCAGAATCATGGACGAATCACATAGGAACGAATACAACCGGCGACTTTAGGCAGCGGCAGGGACGACAATGAGAGGAATACAAACCTCGTGAAGGTGGACCATCGCAGTGGGGATAAGACGAGGATTCTGTATGGGTATCTCGCCACAGCTACTGATCTTCACAGGCTGGATTTCGAGACGCGGAGAAAGGTCACGATCGAGAGCCTTCGAGAATACCAGCAAGTCAATCCTCCTCCTCGATAACACGATCTGATAAAAAGTAAAACAATGCCGAAGAGTAACACGAACACGAGATTTTACGTGGTTCAGCTTCACAGTGTGTGAGACCTACGTCCACAGAACACGACTACTTTTCTTATTAGCTTACGGCCATTGGCCTTACACAAGAGCTATATATAAGCTCCTTTCTCACGTCTGTACTAGAAGGAACAATTCTATCCCAACTAGGAATGGGAGAGGGATTATTACTTCCCGTACAAGTAACTTGCCTAACCCTATGTTTATCGGAAGCGGACTCTTCTTCCTCAACTAGGTAGGCTGAACGAGACATCAAGTGGGCCTGCGTGGAAACCTCTCGGTCCAATACACCCCCGCAAGCTGAACTGTGGAGATCACGAACATTCAGCTTGGACAACAAGAACCGGAAACGATCTGCACCAAAACCTTTGGTGAAGATGTCGGCAACTTGAAAGTGCGAACTTACTTTGCAAGGCAGAATATCACGAGACACAACTCGCTCACAAACGAAATGGCAGTCCATTTCAACATGTTTGGTCCTCTCATGAAAGACCGGATTGGCAGCAATATGAAGAGCTGCCTGATTGTCACAAAAGATTGGTGTAGGCTGACTCTGGGGTACACCAAGCTCACTAAGTAACCATCGAAGCCAAAGTATCTCGCTGACAGTGCCGGCCATGGCACGATACTCGGCCTCAGCTGACGAACGAGCAACAACCTTCTGTTTCTTGGTGCGCCAAGAAATGGGAGCATTGCCCAGACGGATGAAAAACCCCGTTGTTGAACGACGAGTGCTCTCACACCCTCCCCAATCTGCATCACAGTAACCAACCAGTTCAAGGGAACCATTAGCCGGGAAATAGAGTCCTTGACCGGGCGACTGTTTAAGGTAACGAAGTATCCGTATCGCTGCATCCATGTGAGCTTGTGTGGGAGCATGAACAAACTGACTAAGGATATTAACACCATAGGTGATATCCGGACGAGTGACAGTAAGATAAAGTAGACGTCCGACTAGACGTCGATAAGCAAAACCATCAACAAGAGTAACATCAGCAGGCAGTGTCAAGTGGTGATTCTGCTCAACTGGAAAGGCGCTTGGACGAGCAGCCTGTACACCGCCTTCTTCAAGAATATCAAGAGTATACTTGCGTTGACTTATCACGATGCCACGTGGTGAACGAGCAACTTCAATACCCAAGAAGTAACGGAGAGAACCCAAATCCTTGATGCGAAAGCGCTGATCAAGGAAAGTCTTAACATGAGTGATAAAAGACATGTCATTTCCTGCTAAAATGACATCATCCACATAGATGAGAGCTGCCACAAACACATCATCTTTCCGATAGATGAAAAGAGAATGATCTGCTGGTGACGCACGAAAACCAAGTTCACCAAGAGACGCGGTAAACTTATGATACCAGTTACGAGATGCCTGACGAAGACCATAAATGGATTTGTGGAGTGACATTCTCGAGTGTCCCCCTTCTCCGCAAAGCCAGGGGGAATACGCATATAAACTTCTTCGTCTAGGTCCCCGTGAAGAAACGCATTATTAACGTCGAGTTGATGAATAAACCACCGCGGTTGACAGCCACGACAATTAAGCAACGAACAGTAACAAGTTTGGCCACGGGAGCGAACGAATCATGATAATCAATTCCTTCAACTTGAGTATACCCTTTTGCAACTAATCGAGCCTTATAACGTTCGATAATGCCATCAGGAAAGTACTTGATCTTAAAAACCCACTTTGAATCGATGATACGGCGACCAAGAGGAGGGTCGACAAGGCTCCAAGTGCCATTCTGTATAAGGGCAGTGATCTCTTTGATCATAGCCTCACGCCAATGGGTATGTTTAACAGCCTCATTGAAATTTTTGGGTACATCGTGACACGTTATTGCCGCCAAAAAGGTCCGATATGCAGGCGTGGCACGAGAGTACGAGACATGAGCTGACAAGGGATAAACAACGGACTGGGCAGTTGTATCATAATCCTCCAAGAACTTGGGACGACGACGTACGCGATCTCCGCGTCGAAGTGGGACAGACTGGTCCAGCAGAGGAGCCTCGGGGACAACGGGCTGTGCTGGAGACGATGATGTACGGGGGGATTCCAGGCCGGGCTGTTGGACTGGGGACGAAGGGGAAGACTATGGGCCAGGAGAAACCGGGCCGGACTGACTTGTGGACTGAGGATCAGGGCCATGTGAAGGCGAACTGGGGGACGCGGGCGCAAGGCTGCCAATAGGTGAGGTGGGCTTGGGCCCAACGAACAAAGGATCTGGGCCACTATGAGGGTTTGGACCCAGATGCCGATCGGGAGGAGTCATGGACGAGGGCTCCGCTGGGACCGGAAACGCAAAACTTTCTGGAGGTATCCAATGGAGACTTTGCTGATCCGGTGAACGAAAGGGGAAATGTTCCTCAACGAACAAAATGTCCTGCGAGACAAAAATCTTCTGCGTGACAAGATCATACAACTTATATCCCTTTTGGTCAGCGGGATAACCCAAGAAAACGCATGCTCTGCCTCGGTCGGCGAACTTGTGAAGACCACGATGAGTATCCTTCGGGTAAACAAGACAACCAAATACGCGAAGGTGACAGTAAGGTGCGGGCTTACCAAAGAGAGCTTCAAAAGGAGTTTTACCGATTGCGGACGTAGGAAGCCGATTTAACAAATAGACTGCTGTCAACACACACTCTCCCCAAAACTGGATTGGTAAGCCGACATGAAAACGGAGTGCTCGTGCCGTATCAAGTATGTGTCGATGCTTCCGTTCGACAACTCCATTTTGCTGAGGAGTGTCGGTACAACTGGTCTGAAAATGAATCCCCTGCTGAACATAATAATCACGAAGGACCGTGGTCTGGAATTCGGTCCCATTGTCGGTTTGAATCCGACGAACACGACGATGGAATTGAGTTTGAACCATCTTCATGAATAATAGCAAATACCTCGCAACATCGGATTTATAACGGAGAGGATAAACCCAGACTCCATGGCTATAATCATCGACTATGGTGAGAAAATAGTGAGCACCATCAGTAGAAGGAATACTGTAATTACCCCATAGATCAAGATGAATAAGCTCAAAACAATCCGATGTTTTAATGCTTCTAGAAACAAAAGGTGTGCGAGTCTGTTTAGCACGAGAACACGAATGACAAAACTCCTCATTAACTCGAAGGGTAGGAGACAAAAGAGGAGCTAACTGCACCATCTTTGACAGAGATGGATGAGCCAGTCTTGAATGCCAAACCGTGGACGAAACTGCTTGGCCTCATGCGGCGGCAAATGCTTGACGATCACTGCTTGCAAAGAGGCGAAGATAATAAAGACCATCACGGAGAATCCCCTTCCCAATCATGCTCCTGGATTGTAAGTCCTGGAGAATGCAAAAATCGTGGAGAAAAATCAAAGCAACGTCATTCTCCTTTGTAAGACGACTGACAGATAACAGATTACAACGAAATTGGGGCACGTGAAGTACTCTATCCAATTTCAATCCTGACGATAGAACAACTGAGCCTATTTTAGCCACGGGAACACTAGTTCCGTTGGGAATTTTAACAGGCCGACTAGTGGAATCCAGCATCACATCACTTAACATAGAATCATCAAACACAATATGCTCGTTGCAACCTGAGTCAATCAATCATTCAGAGCTTGGATACAACGTACCTGCCATGTTTGAGGATGGCGAGTCAGCTGATGGCGATTGAAAGAAGAAAAGCTTGAGCTGCTCAAGCTGCTGCATACTGAAGCCTGGTACCAGACTCTCAACCTCGGCCTGCGATGCCTTGGGATTCTGTCCGTTGTTTGAGTTGCGGCGACGACGACCATTTTGGCCATTACCTGCTGCTTCTTGCGGCGACTTCTCCTAATCTGGCCAACCAATTATATCATAACAAAATTCTTTACGATGGCCAGGTTTGCCGCAATGAGAGCATTTTGGACGGACTCTTTCACAACCACCGGGCTGTGGGCTGCGTTTTTGAGCGATGAGTCACTACTGCTCGTCGGACAAGACGATGTTGAACGCTTCTGTGAGACTTGGAGTTGGCTTCATGGTTAGGACCTGCGTACAAACCGTGCCAAAACTATCATCCAGGCCCATCAAGAAGTCAAAGAGACGATTACTCTCATCTCTCTCTTTTGTACGACGCTCAAGTCCACACGTACAAAGACCACAACTGCACTTAGGAGACGGGGAGATGGATTGAGATTCCTCCCAATAGGTAAGTAGACGAGTGTAAAAGGATGATACACTAAACTTTTCTTGCTGTAGCAAGCTGACAAGACGACGAATCTCGTACGCTCGAGATGCGCTTCCTTGACAAAACCGATCCCTCAAATCAGTCCAGATTTCCTGTGCTGTTCGAGCATACCTGACAGTAGCACGTACTTCTTTGTCCATCGCGGTGTGCAACCATCCTTTGACGATGGCGTCACACCTAGTCCATGCGATGAGATCGGGATTCGTGGTAGGCTTCTCAATGGTGCCGTCTACGAACCCAAACTTGTTTTTGATTATGAGAGCATCGGTCATCTCAACAACCCACTCTCCATAATTGCTTGACGTGAGAACATCTCCAACCTGCAATTGACTTGCAGCTTCTGACGGATGGAGATACAATGGTGACGACTGATCTTTCTCAACACCGACAGTGGCGGACGGGGAGCCCATTGGCTTCTTCTCATCGTCGCCCATGTTGATAAGATGAAACTGTGAGACTGATCAACAAGACTTTGGATCAATCTCTGATACCATGATAAAAAGTAAAACAATGCGGAAGAGTAACACGAACACGAGATTTTACGTGGTTCAGCCTCACAGTGTGTGAGACCTACGTCCACAGAACACGACTACTTTTCTTATTAGCTTACGACCATTGGCCTTACACAAGAGCTATATATATGCTCCTTTCTCACGTCTGTACTAGAAGGAACAATTCTATCCCAACTAGGAATGGGAGAGGGATTATTACTTCCCGTACAAGTAACTTGCCTAACCCTATGTTTATCGGAAGCGGACTCTTCTTCCTCAACTAGGTAGGCTGAACGAGACACCAAGTGGGCCTGCGTGGAAACCTCTCAGTCCAATACGATCACCTAGAGGAGGATCGGTCCATCAACTGCTTAAGGATCTTCTGCACTATATAGTTCTATCATCATTTTTTGCAGAATAATTATGACTAGAATCTGACTATAATCGAGATGGTAGAGCAAAGAGGAGTGTGTGCAAGGTGTACTGAAAAATGAAGTTGGTTCTAAGTCCTAACACTGACGTTCTCTCCATGGTAGGTGTTGTGTGAACTGTCATCAGAATGCAGGATTTATGGCAGCCACTGCTTGAAGAGCGAAGAATCAATCGCATTCCTGCATAAACAAAAAGGCATGCATCAGACCTCCTCCAGAAAACACAGAAATGCTGGGGCGGAGAGAAGCGAGTGAAATCAATAATCTCTCACAGGAAGGCAGACTCCGTTGGCAGCAACAACAAAGACAGGATGGGAGGGGTGGAAAGGCAGTGTGATGAAATGAGACAGCGATTGGGACGGCGATGGTGTCTCCGCCGACATTTTGATGGCGAACGACTTTCTTCTTCCCGTAGTCGTCATGGGCCGGAGATTCTGTGGTGCTGGTGAAGAAGAGAGATCGGCTACGTCACCGTAAAGAAACGTTTCGGGAGAGTGTACTGCGACATAAGAAAGAAAGATGAACGTACGGAGACTCCCGCTGCGGCCACACTCCGCCATCTGCATATTCACAAACGTCTTTCCTTCTCCTCCGATCAGTTCATTACGATGGTGGTCATCGGCTATGTTCTATTTTAGAACAGTAACCCACTGATATACTAGTGGAGCAAAAAACCCATTGGATGGAGACATCGTTTTCTCCCGGCGGGAAATACCAGAAGGCGAAATTTGGTTTCCGACCCCAATCCTGTTCTGATTTGCTCCTCCCCATGATGAAATGGGAACTAACACCCATTATCAGAAGGCGACACATGAAGTCCGGGTTTTGAAGTCGTGCCCTGACTATCGCCGATAATTCCCCAGATGGCCGACGACGATCCGGCTGTAAGCATTAAAGCCCCCGTTCTCTGGAATTAATCCCTTTTGTTTAAACCTTAAAAACAAAGGTTAATTATCCGGTAACGGCTGGTAATGGATTGAGAGTGATTGAGCCTTTAATTTGTCATATTTATGGCAATAATGAACGAGCTTTCGTTCAAAGTGACAATGTCGCTCTCGAGGCATTTTACTAAAAGTCATCAAGGCTTGTTGACTCGCTTCTACTGTCACTCCAGGAATTGGCCAAGTATAACCACTTCCTAAAGCGTAGTATAGCGGGTTAGGTTTATATGTCAACCCGGGTCCTAGATCTGATGACTACTCAGTGAGTTCTTGTTATCTAGCAACGAAACTGGAATGCAAGTCTAAACTACCAAACAAACAAAGCAAGTAAACTGTTGTATTCAGGTTAAAGAGGTCACCCGGATATGGTTCCCCCTAGATTGCAGTTAAGCCGGATTGCAATTACCAAGTTCAGTTTCTATGAAGATTATACTGCGGAAGGTTCTTAAACAGCCTGAAGTCTCGACTAAAGGTCTTCAGACCCTCTCAATCTGAACCTCTAGCGGGCGACTAACCTCCACCGGAGTAGACAGATTGAGGCCCTAAGAACAAAACCTCCACTACCGGAGTAAATCCGGTACAGAATAGTGAGTTGGTTCCTCGACTAAAGTCACCAACTCCCTACCTTCAATCAAGGATACTCTATTAACCTAGGCAGATATTCTCATTCTAGGTTAAATCAGAAACAACAGGAATTTGATCAGGATTCAAGTCATTCAATCATTAAAACCTCAATCGAATATAATCAATCACAGAATCAGTACTTGGGTTCATACAATCAAAGCCTAACATACAAATCTAGGGTTCTCCATACCCAGATGAATGGGAGAACTACTCCATGGAGAAGAAAGCAAAAGCAGAATCAGACACGGAATTCATACTGCGAAGGATGGATTCCTGCTTCTGGACGTTGATTGGCACTTCTCCAAGCTCAAGCTGGCCTCCAATGGTGTTGAAGATCAATCTAGGGCACTTGGGAACTCTTGCTCGTCACTTTCTCTCTCTAGAAATCGTTCTATCTCTCAAAAACTCGAATCCCCTTGAATTGTGGCTGAAACTCTGCTTAAAAGCATCAGTGGCCAAAGCACGGTCGAGGGCACGGCCGTGCTTTGCCTGACTCCGCCCGTGTCTCGGCCAAGGTTTAATTACACGGCCAGCAGCTGGTGGAAACACGGCCGTGCTTCGCGATGGACACGGGCGTGCTTTGACTGAACACGGCCGTGCTTCAGTGCCCGTGTTTGCAACTGAATTGGCCAAACCAAATTTGCTCTCGGCATAAAAAGCACGGCCAGCAGTACACGACCGTGTAATGCTTTAGGCTGCCCGTGTTTTGGCAGCTCACCGAA
Organism: Linum trigynum; assembly: GCA_964030455.1. Lineage (NCBI taxonomy): Eukaryota > Viridiplantae > Streptophyta > Magnoliopsida > Malpighiales > Linaceae > Linum > Linum trigynum. The sequence continues at coordinate 23,133,965 of OZ034822.1, forward strand.
ACGACTTCCGAATGCCTTGAAACTCGTGGTTAGCCTTCCCTTTGACGCCTGGGACCTGAAACATGACAAAATAGCACAACCCGGCATAAAATAGGCCAAAAAACACGACTATGCCCCTCAAACGGATAAGAACTAGGGGCGCAAACATGTGCAATTACATCGTTATCAAACTCCCCCACACTTTACCGTTTGCTTGTCCCCAAGCAAACCTAACTCAAACCCATGCAACTCTCCAGACCTCTATAGCAACAAACAACCCAGATCGTAGATAGAGGACTTCCTAGATCATTTAGCAGCTTACGAGGTCAACCGACGCACAAGTCATCTCATAGCTTCTTCGGCGAGTCGGCATCATGGCAAACAGTGAACAGAGGACAAATGAACTGTGGATGAAGAGATTCTCAGAAACAAAAGATCATGGACTCACATTTTTCATAGGTTCTCTATTTTCTGCTTAAAGATGGTTGGAACCCCTTTTCTTTCTGTTTTGCTTGTTTTCTGTTATTTTTTCTTCTCTTTTTTCCAAGGGTCCCAACCTGCTCTTACCGGCCATGCCAGGAGCGGATGTCTCGAGCCTCGTGCGGGGGAAAGACATGTAAGGGGGCTGGAGGTAGTAGGTGAAAATTGGGAATGGATTCCCGTCTCCCCTTACACACTTTCTCCCTATTCATACGGGAGACGTTATTTTGAAGCACATTTTCGAGCACCTGTTAAACTCAAAACATGATACAAGAGTCCATGACAGGCAGAGAATCCACAACACCACACAATTCAAGGGTCCTAAGATCACTAATTCACTCAATCAACCAACTCAATATGAAGAAGAAATGAGACTTCTTAAATGCATCAACATCCTCCATAGTGCTACACTACCTCCCTAGGTTGCATATTACTATAAAGACTGTCAATTCAAAGCATACTGAGCAGGCAATTGCATGGAAACACGTACTTGGAGCCCTCAAATTTAAAAATTTGGATAGTGGACTAGGCTCCAAGCACACAAACGGATCTAATGCAGTCAAAAGATAAACATCCCCCCACACTTAAGCTCGACATTGCCCTCAATGGAGAAGAGGGAAGGATAAGGGAAACGATGTTACCGGTATGCATGGACTGCAGGAGACTGGAAACGGGCCAGTCGGGGCAAGCACAGCCGAAGGGAAACAGAAGAGCTCAGACACAATATGTTAGGTTCAATGGTCAGCCCAATAAAATATCATCCAAACCAAAAGAAAACAAACCAAACCCACACCGGGTTACAATCCGACTCAAAACACAAGAAAGAAAATCAAACCGTGGTGGGGTTGCCTCCCCACAAGCGCTTCTTTACCGTCTTTTAGCTGGACGCCCATGGTGGATACTCAGGGCGGTGCAGGAACAGGTGCCTCCAAGAGCGGATCCACGTCTCTCTTGAGGTACAACTTCAGGTTGTGGCCATGCACCCGACGGATGCGACCACCATCATCAGTCAGCTCGACCTGCCCATCTGGTAAGATGCAGGTGAGCGAGTACCCAGACGGCCAGGGTGGTCGTGGTGCAGGAGGTGGGACCAGCTCATAGTGGTCTCCACTCTTCTTCCGTGCAGGCTTAGCAACCTGCTGCTTCGGCCGCCACTCCTCCTTGAGCTTTTTGTTCGGAGGCGAGGCTGGATGGAGTGACGGCGAAGGAATGATAGGAGGGTCCTGCACAATGAGAGGAGCAGAAGGATATACGAAAGGCTCGTGTACCTGATCAGACATAGCATGCACAGGCGTGACAGCAATCATAGCACAGTGATCAAACTCAGTCACAGAAAAAGTAGCCTGTTCATTCCCAGCACGCAAGATCAATTTACCATCATGCACATCAATAAGTGCCTTGGCGGTGGCAAGAAATGGCCTACCTAGAATCAAGGGCACATCCACATCCTCATGTATATCAAGAATAACAAAATCAACAGGATATGTGAATGCACCAACACCAACAAGCAGATCCTCTATGATTCCCCTAGGATGCACAATAGAACGATCAGCTAATTGAATGCTCATCCTAGCACGGCTAAGTTCACCTAGGTCTAGCATTTTATACAACTTATATGGCATGACGTTAATGCTAGCGCCTAGGTCCGCCAAGGACTTTCCTACATGCATGCTGCCAATAGTAAGAGGGATAGTAAAACTCCCTGGATCCTTGCGCTTCTCGGGCAGCTTGTTCTGCAGGATGGCAGAACACTCCTCACTGAGCATCACTGTCGAAAGATCCCCAAGTTTCTTCTTGTTGGTGCAGATATCTTTCATGAACTTGGCATACTTGGGCATCTTCGACAGTGCCTCCATGAACGGTATGCTGATGTTGAGCTGCTTCAACATTGCCATGAACTTGGCAAACTCAGTCTCCAGCTTGTCCTTGTGTAGGCGAGTGGGGAAGGGAAGCTGGGGTACATGCTCCTTAACCACTGGTTGTGGCTTGGGAGCAGGGGCTTCCTTCTCCACCCGCACTTCTGCATCATCGGCTGGAAGTGCTGAAGCAGGCAGTGGTTCCTCCTGTCTGGCCGGGATAGGATCAGCAGATATGGTCTTACCGCTCCTGGTAAAAATGGCATCCAGCTGCTGATGCTGGTGAGGATCTCGAGGATTCAGAACAGTGGTGGCAGGCAGAGTCCCCGGTGCCCTGGTAGTGTTTTGGCGGGCCAAGATGCCCACCTGGGTCTGCAGATCCTGCAAAATGGCACCCTGGTTCCGCTGACCTGCCTCCAGTGATGTGATAGCAGCCTGGGTGCTAGTCATGAATGAAGCTAGAATGTTTTCCAGCTTCGTCATCCTGTCATCTGGGGCCGGAGCTGCTGCTGGCTCGGCAAACTGGCGCTGGGGCTGATGGAATGGCTGGCCCTGCCTAGGCTGGTAGGGCTGCTGCTGTGGGTCTGGCCCCTGGCGAGCCTGGAAGGGTTGCCTCTGCTGAAAACCACCTGCTGGTGCTGGGAAACCAGGTGGTTTAGTGGTGTTGCTGCTCCAGGCAAAGTTGGGATGATGGCGCCACCCCTCATTATATGTTCTACTGTATGGATCGAGGCGCCTCGCATTGGCGATGAAGGCCAACTGCTCCTGGGGTGTGGTAGACTCCCTCATAGCCTGGCAGTCCTCCACTAGGTGATTGGAGCTCTCACACCACTAACATTGAGCTACTGGAGGTGTAGCCAAACCTCTGCCCGGAATCAGACTGTTGGGCTGCTTCAATGTCTGCACTAGCTCAGCTACCTGCTGCTCAAGCCCGGATCTGGTCTCCATGGCGTGCACACCACAGTCCCGGGACTGTCTGCCTCGGCTACCCTGTCCCCAAGAATGATCTCTGGCAGCCAAAGTACTGATCATCTGGTTCAGCTCGGGTGGAGTCTTGGTAAGAATATCCCCTCCTGGGCATAGAGACTCAATCACCCTCTGGCTGTCTGGAGAAAGGGCATTGTTGAAGTTCCCCACTGTGAATGCATCACTAAAGCCATGATGGGGGCACTGCCAGAAATAGCCCATGTACCGCTCCCAAGCATCACGAAGGGACTCATCTGGCTCTTGGCGGAAGTGAGTGATCTCCCGCTGAATCTCTGTAGTCTTCGATGCCGGATAGTACCTGTGCACGAACTTGTCAGCCAGATCGTCCCAAGAGGTGATGGACAATGGGGGCTGGGTCTCCAACCACCTCTTAGCATTCCCCGCCAGAGAATGGGGGAAGAGATGAAGGCGGATTGCATCATCGGGGACACCATTCAGCTTGAACCCGTTCGTCAGCTGCAGAAAACGGGAAAGATGCACCCTGGCCTCCTCATTCTTCAAGCCATGGAACTGGATAGAAGATGTGATGAGCTGAATCCAGCATGGCTTGATCTCAAAGTTGTTTGCTGGGATCGGCGGGTAGAGGATGACCGGGCGGATGTCAGCAATCCGCGGAGTGTAGTAGTACTCCAGGGTGGGACCCGGCTGCGGTGGATGATGAACTCCATGATCCTGGGGTATGGGGTTGTTCCCCAGGACCTGATTCACCGGGGGAACCTGCTGTGGATTCCCCTGGTATTGGTTCTAGTCTCCGTCCATCCCGTGCTCTTCTTCAGAATTGCTGCTCAGGTGGCCGTCTATGCGCTCTTCCTTAGCCAGTCTAGCTCGCTGTTGTCTCCTGAGCTGGCGACAGGTGCGGTCAATCTCTGGATTCAACGACAGTAAACCTCCCGACTGGCCACGGGTCATGCACTACCTGCACACACTCAAGCAACAAACCCGTGAAGGCACAAGTGGGACAAAGAAAACAAAGCAAAAAGAAAAGCTAAATTAACAGAAATCACTTTTCTTCAACAACCTAGCCGTCCCCGGCAACGGTGCCAAAAACTTGACTCGCTTCTACTGTCACTCCAGGAATTGGCCAAGTATAACCACTTCCTAAAGCGTAGTATAGCGGGTTAGGTTTATATGTCAACCCGGGTCCTAGATCTGATGACTACTCAGTGAGTTCTTGTTATCTAGCAACGAAACTGGAATGCAAGTCTAAAATACCAAACAAACAAAGCAAGTAAACTGTTGTATTCAGGTTAAAGAGGTCACCCGGATATGGTTCCCCCTAGATTGCAGTTAAGCCGGATTGCAATTACCAAGTTCAGTTTCTATGAAGATTATACTGCGGAAGGTTCTTAAACAGCGTGAAGTCTCGACTAAAGGTCTTCAGACCCTCTCAATCTGAACCTCTAGCGGGCGACTAACCTCCACCGGAGTAGACAGATTGAGGCCCTAAGAACAAAACCTCCACTACCGGAGTAAATCCGGTACAGAATAGTGAGTTGGTTCCTCGACTAAAGTCACCAACTCCCTACCTTCAATCAAGGATACTCTATTAACCTAGGCAGATATTCTCATTCTAGGTTAAATCAGAAACAACAGGAATTTGATCAGGATTCAAGTCATTCAATCATTAAAACCTCAATCGAATATAATCAATCACAGAATCAGTACTTGGGTTCATACAATCAAAGCCTAACATACAAATCTAGGGTTCTCCATACCCAGATGAATGGGAGAACTACTCCATGGAGAAGAAAGCAAAAGCAGAATCAGACACGGAATTCATACTGCGAAGGATGGATTCCTGCTTCTGGACGTTGATTGACACTTCTCCAAGCTCAAGCTGGCCTCCAATGGTGTTGAAGATCAATCTAGGGCACTTGGGAACTCTTGCTCGTCACTTTCTCTCTCTAGAAATCGTTCTATCTCTCAAAAACTCGAATCCCCTTGACTTGTGGCTGAAACTCTGCTTAAAAGCATCAGTGGCCAAAGCACGGTAGAGGGCACGGCCGTGCTTTGCCTGACTCCGCCCGTGTCTCAGCCAAGGTTTAATTACACGGCCAGCAGCTGGTGGAAACACGGCCGTGCTTCGCGATGGACACGGGCATGCTTTGACTGAACACGGCCGTGCTTCAGTGCCCGTGTTTGCAACTGAATTGGCCAAACCAAATTTGCTCTCGGCATAAAAAGCACGGCCAGCAGTACACGGCCGTGTAATGCTTTAGGCTGCCCGTGTTTTGGCTCCAGCTCACCGAAATGACTTCCGAATGCCCCGAAACTCGTGGTTAGCCTTCCCTTTGACGCCTGGGACCTGAAACATGACAAAATAGCACAACCCGGCGTAAAATAGGCCAAAACACACGACTATGCCCCTCAAACGGATAAGAACTAGGGGCGCAAACATGTGCAATTACATCGTTATCACTTGTAATTATCCTAAGAATACTATAATAGTGAGTTTGTTAATAAATTTATAGTGAGTTTAATTCTCTTCAAGAATAATTAATCTTTCAGTCTAATCTTTAGACATTTATGGGAGGTTTTACTGGAGAATTTTAACGAGCTTTATTATCTCATTGGTAAAAGGTAACAGGTTAGTTAGCTATGGATTGTGGGTATCTGAGGTTGTTTTAAAAATGTATATGACTATGATGCTTGGCTTTGCGGAATTGAGACTCTCTCATCCTACTAGAGAAGAATTGTTTTGGAAACAAAAATCGAGCACGATGCCAATTGGCGATCAGAAGGTGATCAGAGTAATACTTAATTCTATCTCGTTGCCTCAATTAAGCGTCAAAGCAATATCATTTAGAGGATGCTAGAGGTAATTGTTGTACCACCGAATTGGAGAAACTGAACATTGAATTAGAATTTTATCAAAACCTGTTAAAGGAGGAAAGCACTGCACATGTGATATTAGCATATCTAATCTACAAATTCGTGGAGTTAACTATGATATCTTATTTCATAAAAGAAGGCCAAGGGGAATAGGACGTACCAAAACTCCAGACTTGCTTCGAACCTTAATCGGTTGATCTCATCAGGATAATTCCTCTTCCTCGTTACCCACAGCAAGACATTAGAGTGTGGCACTATTCCAATGATTGAAAATACACAGTCAAATCGAGTTATCACTTAGCTCTGGAAATAACATTGACATCAAGCTGAAAACCGATAATACATATCATCGACCCTCCTATTTAGAAAAAGACTTGGAATTTCCAAGTCCCGCCTAAGCTCAAATTCTTCATATGGCAATGCCTCAAATTCATACTTCCCACAGTAGCGGCCCTTCGAACTCGTGGAGTAAACTGCCTTAACCGATGCCCTGTCTGTTGGAGACATCGAGAAAGCATTGAACATTTATTCTTCAGATGCCCCCTAGCCATCAGATTGTGGACTTTAGTAGGATTGAGCAACTTTATTGAGACCGCCCAGACTATTATCTTTAATCTATGGTGGCGACATGTCATGGTCTCTAAGACCTCCCAATTCCACATTCTCCAATGCGTCTGTTTACTTTGGAGAATCTGGAAGTCTATAAATAAAGTGACCTTCGATTTTCGCCAACCTCATGTCCGTTCCCTAGCCAGACAGTTCTACAACCAGGTTCTTGAAGTCTCCAATCTTCTCTTTCCTCCTCCACCCCGCAGCTCTCTACCCCTAAACCATCATGCCTCCTCTTGGGTCCCACCGCCAGAAGACTTTTTGAAGATCAACTTCGACGCTGCTGTTTGTGCCACCGGGTGTTCGTATGGGCTTGTTATCCGTGGGTCAGACGGGCATGTGGTGTTGCCATTCGGGCTGCAACATCAAGGAATAGTCAATCCTTACCTAGCAGAGCTTCTAGCCTTTAGAGACGCTATCTCCATCTGATAGAAGAAAGGTTCTATCGGATTTGATATTTGGGAATTAGGGTTTATACGAACAGAATTAGGGATTGAGATTAGGAGAGGAAGAACAGAATAAAGAATCGGCCGAAGCCTTGGACTATGCAAGAAGAGAAATTAGGAGATAGGGAGAGCTTAGAGTTTGGGGAAGATAATTCTTTAACTGATTTCTGCTTAATTGAACAAAAGACCCATAATACATATTTATAGCTAAATACTTGAAAAACCTAATAGACTATCCTAATGTGACTCAATGACTACTACCATATCTAATAATATCCTAATTATAGTAATGATAAATCCCAATAATTGAGTTTCCATCATCCCCACCCCCTTGAGACCAACCTTGCTCTCAAGGTTGACCGCCTCGACCGATTTTTTTCACATCGCCTGTGTAGACCGCGCCTTGTCTCCTCCATTCCCCGCGCTCCCTTTTCTTCCAATCATGCTCCAATTCTTCACTTGACCTCCTTTCTTCGATCTTCTGTTGCTGATTCAAGTCTACGAATTTCACCTCTATGGGCCCACTAATTGCTTCCTTGACCAAGTCGAACTTCAATAGCTCCTCTTTTGTTGGTATCACACTCCGGCAACTTAAAGAATCCAAAAATTCATTCCTTTTCAAGAACCCATCATTAAGTACTAACTCGTCAAGGCCTTCATACTTCTTTCTTGGAGCTAGGCCATTATGAATTGAGCCTTCAATCCTGTTTGGGCCATGCTCTTTTAAAAGGTCATCTTTCAAACCCAAAGAATTAGGTGCCCAAGCAATTGAGCCCATTTCAAACAATAGAGCTATAATCAGGCCACCCATCTGCGGCCCAAACTCTCCTATTGGCCACGACCAATTTGCACTTTCAGACCAGCTAGCCTCTTCCTTGCCCGACCCAAAACCAAGCCTTAGCTCCACCCACTTTCCTCTCAGACTCAGCCAGTTCAGCAGGTCTGTCTTCGGCCCATCCCCAAGAACTTTCTCGGCCCAAAGGAAAAGGGAAGCCTTAGGGTTTTCCAGCGGAAGGGTGCCTCCCCCATCCACGCCACCCGCCGATAGCTTCCTCTTCCCCTCCGTCGGCGATTCTTCCTTTCCCCCACTTCTGGATCGACCCACCTGAATTTGAAAGAAAGAAGTATGACCCAAACCAATTTGAAGCCCTTGTTCATTTCTCCTCTTTAGACTTTTAATTGGGCTTATCTCCTCTAAAAACCCACTTGTTAAGCCCACCAATCCTTCTTCCTTTAAGTTTGGTCCCTGCAAAATAGATCCAGCCAAACAGCTCATATGAGGCCTATAATAACTTCTTTGTTTGGTCCAATTCGTCCATTCCTCCACTGCAATTGGGCTTCTTGATTTCGACCCAAACCAACATAGGAGGGCTCTGGTGAGGCTGCTCTCGGGCGGCCCATTCATTACTTCTTCCTCTGCCTGCTCCGTCGGATCAGACCCGGCGAACTCCAACTCACCAAAACAAGCCCGCTCTTTAGCTCTGACCCATAAATAATTGCGACCCAACCATCTTGGCCCATCACGAGCCCGACCCACTCCAAGCTTCGGTCCAACCAAACACACCCAAGCCCACTCGTTGGCACATGGAAGGTGAGTAGGGTTTCATCGAAGGAAAGGAGACGCAATGGCTCGAACGGAAATAGAGCGCCGCCGCCGACTTCCACCTTCCTCTCACGTTCCTTTCCCGGCGGCGACCAACCCAACAGCCACCCCGGCCCGGCCGCCGCCTTCAGCTCCACCTCGTACATCGACGGCGACTCAATCTCAGTCGACCTCTTCGACGTCGCCTCCTCGCTCAGCGACGGCCCACCCAGCCGACGAATCGGAGGCCAAAGCGGTCCCGTCGACCGCCTCTCCTCTCCATTTGTCAGTGCAGCCAACGCCGCCAGCAGCCTTATGCCCATCCCTGGCTCGTCGGTCCCTGTCTCTACCCGTCCGGCCTTCATCGCCGCGACTGGAGCTGCCTGCGGCGCCTCTTCTCCCATCGCGACCGGATTCCCCCCTGGGTTCTCAGATAGCACGAGAAGATGAAAAGTCGCCGCCCTTCTCCTTCACCTCCTCCTTTGGCGCTGGCGTCCATGGCGGTGCGGCGACATCCCTGGTCGCCGATGGGTTTGTCTCAGACGATGATATCACAACAACCGTTTCCACCCCGAGGTTGTTGTCTATAAATGGCAGCAGTTCAGCTACCTTTTCTGCCCGGTTCTCCAGCTCGTTGGTGATTTGCTGCTCGGCGGTGATGATGTTTGGGGTGGCAGCGGTGTCGTTAATGCCAACTCCATTTACCACTGTCGTCCCGTCGTCCGCAGCCTCCTCCGTGACTGCCGAGCCGTCATTTGCAGTCACTTCTGACGAATCTGCCGACGCCGATTGTCGATGGATATTGGTCGCGCGGCGGCGGGCCAAAATTTCCTCGAGTTTGGCTAGAAGTTCTTCGAGGCTTGCCATCATATTGTTGTGGTGAACTTCCATGTTAGCTTCATGTTTTGCTAGGCTAGTTTGGGGGGCTTCAATCCCTTGATAGAGGTTTTGATAACAATTTCCTAGTGAGAGTTGTGATGAACTCAGATCCGTGATCATGGCTCTGATACCAAATGATAGAAGAAAGGTTCTATTGGATCTGATATTTGGGAATTAGGGTTTATACGAACAGAATTAGGGATTGAGATTAGGAGAGGAAGAACAGCATAAAGAATCGGCCGAAGCCTTGGACTATGCAAGAAGAGAAATTAGGAGATAGGGAGAGCTTAGGGTTTGGGGAAGATAATTCTTTAACTGATTTCTGCTTAATTGAACTAAAGACCCATAATACATATTTATAGCTAAATACTGGAAAAACCTAATAGACTATCCTAATGTGACTCAATGACTACTACCATATCTAATGATATTCTAATTATAGTAATGATAAATCCCAAGAATTGGGTTTCCATCACCATCATAGCCTCAAGATCCTTGACCCGCGTGATAGTCGAAGGTGATTCCGAAGTGGTTGTCAATATCCGTCAAGGCGTCATAGAAGACTCGATTGGTGGTCCGGTGTTACGAGAGTGTCATAAGATCCTTAGCTCTTTGTCTGTTTGTATAGAGTTTAGGGCGGTACCTAGGTCCGCCAACAGTGCTGCCTATAGAATGGCGCGTAAAGCATTGCTTTTGTCTCGTTTAGAGCTAGAATCTTTTGATTTTTTTGGGTGGCTTCTTTAGAGTCTTTTAGGGGTCCTGGGTAGAATTGTAAGTTTAACTATTATCCTTCATTGATATCACTCTGAAATAAAAAAAACTGTCATAAGAATGTAAATGTTTTGAAATGGCTTTTGCAAAGAAACCTATTTTAAATGACTTCTGCTTGTTCATTATTGGCAAGGTTTGGGTGCTCTGAGGTGTTGTTCGATGCATGATTAATGCATGATAAGTATGTCAAACTGGGAGCAAATAAGGTGAATATGGTTGTGTATATATCTATGTATATGTCATGGTTTGCCATATTTGAACCTTTTGTTTGATAGGCTTTCCAGCTCATCATGATTGAGTTTATGTGCTTCTGATGCAGTCGATGGCTATACCATGGATTCAGCATACAAGAGCACTAGTATGAACAGAGTAATAGCAACAAGTAAGTTCAAAAGGCAGTTGTGTTTTCTGTTAGGAACTTATCTGGTTTGCTCTCAATGAGTTGTGATGGTAGCTAGGTATGTGAGGGTGACAACGGAGACAAATATGAGCATCTTCCTAATCCTATGAATTATATATTAAGCTGTTAATTTTCAAATTTATTTACTCTTTTGTTTCTCATTGTCAGAGCTGAAGTAGACACTTAGCTAAAAGAATTAAAATGTGCATTAATATTGAATTTGTTTACAGATGAAAAAGGAGAATGCATAATGTGAGGCTCTAGGAGCCTTGCCTCTCTACCAGTGAACTATTTTGTAAGTAGCTCAGAACTCTTATCATCTCCTTCAATACCCATAAAATTTCTACCCATGTACTTCATATCAGGAGGCAAGCCAACTGTGAAGTTTGAGTCCACTGCAGGCTAGCCTCTGTTGATACAGAAGTCCTTAGTATATACCTGTACCATATTCTTCATATGGGTTTGTCATAACCCATACCAGAATGCTCCTTTGTGTGGGATAATAGTCATTTACCAAGGGTAGCAAAATCGGCATTGCCATAGCTTGTCTTGTGCTATTCCTTGGGATTCTTTTCGTGATATACATGTGCTGAATTAGGAGTATACATGACTATGACTTTGCTCCACCTCATGACCTAATGTTTGAGTATTTTAAATAAATACAAGTTTGTTTCTTCAATTTGCGTACATGACATCTGGAACATCTCAAAGTTCAACTTTCCATGTGATGGCTAGTTTAGTGGCTATCATCGGGTTAAACTATATGGCCCCTTCATATTGCTCCATTTGAAACTTCATTTATCAATAGGGAGTTATTACTAAGATCTGTTATTGACTATGATAGAACCTGAGATTAGGGTTCTATCGAGAATTGGGAATTTAGGGATTAAGAACAGAATTAGGGTTTTGAGAAGAGAAAGATAGAGAATTGGCCTAGGCCTTTAGAGGGATTGAGAACGAGAATTGAGAGGATTGGGAGAATAGGATTTAGGAGAGGGTTTCTTAATATTCTTCTTGACTCCCCATGAATGAAGGACCAATTACATATTTATAGCGAAAGACTAGAAAAACCTAATAGACTATCCTAATGTGACTCAATGACTTTTACCTTATCTAATAATATCCTAATTATAGTAATAATAATTACTATGATATAATTATAGTAATAATAATATCCCAATTACATATTTGCAGCCACGACCCCGCGGTCGCCCACCGTCGTTGGCCGCCGCGCCTCGCCTTCCGCGGCCCCGCCGCCAGCACCGATCTCCGCCGACCCCGCAGCCACCCCGGCGCGGCCGCTAGCGCCAGCCTCCTCCCCCGCGCACCCATCGCCCGCTCCAGCCGCCAGCGCGGGCGCCGTCCCTCTCGCGCCCGCGTCGCTGCCACAACGTCTGCCGCCTCCATCGCCAAGAGCTCCCCCGCGTCGGCGCCCGCGGCCGCCTTCTCCTCATCGATCAGCGCAGACCCGGACAACCCGTCGCACCCCCCTTCCTTCGCCGAGCCCGCGACCACGGCGCCCTTCACCGCCGCGCTCTGCGCCTCGCTCAGCCGGTCCGCCGCCACGGGCTGCTGCGCCTTCTCTTGTCGTGCCGTCACTGCAGCCACGACCCCGCGGTCGCCCGCCATCGTTGGCCGCCGCGCCTTGCCTTCCGCGGCCCCGCCGCCAGCACCGATCTCCGCCAACCCCGCAGCCACCCCGGCGCGGCCGCTAGCGCCAGCCTCCTCCCCCGCGCGCCCATCGCCCGCTCCTGCCGCCAGAGCGGGCGCCGTCCCTCTCGTGCGCCGCGTCGGGCCCGACAGTACGGGGACCACCGCGGACGGATCGGCCGCCTCTTCCGCTGTTGCTGCTGTCCACCCGCGTTCCTGAGCCTCACGCTTGAGTTCAGATAACGTGAACTCTATCAGCTGCTTCGTACAAGCCCATGCTGGATCAGTGAGTTTTGAAGGACTCATGAGGGCTCTGATACCAAATGATAGAACCTGAGATTAGGGTTCTATCGAGAATTGGGGATTTAGGGATTAAGAACAGAATTAGGGTTTTGAGAAGAGAAAGATAGAGAATCGGCCTAGGCCTTTAGAGGGATTGGGAACGAGAATTGAGAGGATTGGGAGAATATGATTTAGGAGAGGGTTTCTTAATATTTTCTTGACTCCCCATGAATGAAGGACCAATTACATATTTATAGCGAAAGACTAGAAAAACCTAATAGACTATCATAATGTGACTCAATGACTTTTATCATATCTAATAATATCCTAATTATAGTAATAATAATTATTATGATAAATCCCAAGAATTGAGTTTCTATCAGACTACCATAAGGTTGATAGTGAGAGATGATCATATCTTACTCGGAAGTGTGGGGAACATGAAGAGTCTAAGTAGTGGGTAAATTTAGATCGAAGAACTTGAATGCACCTGGATGTTAGAAAAGTTTGGCCCGGTATGGTTTATTGGGGCAAATTGAGTCAAGCAAGCTCTGTTACAGTTGTTCTAAGTTTTTAGAGTAAGCACAAAGCTAATTATGTGGGCCTTGTGTTAGATTGATGTATTGTTAATTTGCTCATTGTTACTTCACACTCGGTGTTAATGTTACTCTTACTAATTCTTTTCTCTTATGAACAGGGTGCAACTAGTGCTCATGCTCCGTCTTTGGGTTCTCGAGCTTCGCGATACCTCATGTAGCTTTTAAGTGCTTCTATAAACATACCATGCTTCTTTGGATTATGTTTGAATATTTTTGGTAATTAACCTGTAGCCATGTAATAATGTTATTTTGGATCATGAATCATATTATGTTTATGGTATGAATGAAGTATTGACGGGTAAAGTGCATGGAATAAATTTGGTTATTATTAAAAAAATTGGCATTTGGTTCAGGGTTGTCTATAGTGATCAAAGCATTTGCAACCAAGCTGAGCTTCCAGTTCTGGTCCTCGTTTCTCTTTAGCAACCACCAGTTAACGACGATGAACATTTGGTTGCGAAATGTTGGTTTTGCTTTAATCACGAATTATGTAAGACCCGTATTTATCCAAGGGTTCTAACCCATGCCATCAACATATCTCTACTAAAATTTACACAGAGTTTTAGCAAGGGTTTTAGCAAGGGTTTTAACCCTTGCTACATGTATCACCGGTTCAAACCTTTGCTATAACCCTTGCATGGGACTTGCACCTAGGGTTGCTCAAAACTCTTCCTACACGTAGCAAGGGTGGCTTTGGAAAGGGTTGATACAAGGGTTGACAAACCATTTCTAAATCGTATAGCAAGGGTTAAAACCCTTGGTATAAGTGAAAATAACCCTTCCCATAGTTTTTTTTAGTGGATGATTGATAACAACTCCTATGTGGCGAATGTGTAAAAGTTGATCTAGTTGTCAGAGCTATTAGTCAGCCAATACAATGATTTTGTGTCTGTTGATGTAAGCCACACCTTGAAGGAGTATTTTGTGTTTGTTACTATTGGGCGAGAGCCAGTGGCGGATCCAATTTTTTTTTTAGGGTTGTCCTCTTCCAAAAATTAAATTACATTAATAATTAAATAATACATAAATAATAAAATATCCAATTATTACACATGTTGACAAAAAGCCACGATGTGTTTTCATATTTCGAAAAAAATATAAGATAGATTTGGTGTCTACACTGCTTAACAAATCAGTATATCCTACTAGATCGCATATTCAATTTCTAACCTTGTTCATTATGTAATTCAAAGTTGAAAAGACTATATCAACTCTTGTAGTGTAACCACAAAATCAATTCAAATTAGCGGTACCCCTGGGAATAAAAAATCGTGTTTTTACCATTACATAGAGTTTAAAATAGAACAACAAATGAGTTATAACCTAATGGATAAGATGTTTAATATTAGGAGTGTCCTAGATTTGAATAACACAGAGTACCACTTATATTTTTTTAATCATACACAAACTACTATCAAGGGTAAGATAATCGTTTATTTATATTTTAGGGGTGTCCCAGATTACCAATTATATTTTGTTTATCTATACAAAACTATTACCGGGGGTTGGATAATCATGTTCCCAAAATTTAGGGGTGTCCCGGAACACCCTTAAAGCACCATGTATCCGCCACCGGTGAAAGCACGTTGGATGGTGGTTGTTAATGTTTCAATGTTAATGTGCATGGAATAGATTGGGATGGAAGAGGGGAAAGATTTTCAGTGGTTGGCTGATAGAACGTCGAGTTAGCGACCGAGTGACTAGTGTATCTAAAGTCTAAACTAATTAGGGATGGCAATGTGTCGGGTTGGGGTTTGCCCAAACCCATGGGTTTATCCGTAAAAAAAATTCGGGATAAAATTCACTGGGTTTGGAAAACTCAAACCCAACCCGCTGGATATCCGCGGGTTCGTGGGTACCCATGAGTTTTTGTGGTAAAAAATTTACAATAACAAGTTCCTATCAAAATAAAATTCAAACATCAATTTTCTCATACAATTATAAAACACCACTCTAGAAAATTCATACAAATCACAATTACACTAAATAAAAGCACACGGAATAAGTGTAGTGAGAGTTAGATTGAGGGAAATTAGAATTATGATAGGATTTGGGGAGAGCAGAGCGACGAAATAAGTGTGCGTGAGTATCTATGGGTCGGATATCTTTTAATCCAAACCCGATGAATAGTATACGGATTTAAACTCGAACTCAACCCGAAACCCATCAACACGAGTTGGGTCGGATAGAATACCCATGATTTTTGTTGTCTTGCTGCTGTCAACAATGATTCTGTTATTCATTCCTTGCTCGTCTTTGTCCTTGTTCCACATTGAAGGTGAAGCAAGCATGAGCCTTTCCAAGGGAAGTGTTTTTTCTCTTCTCATCCCCTATTAGTTTCGTGTCTTTTTTCTTTTCAAGTTTTTAGATCTATACCCTGTGGCAAAGAAGAGTTCTTTCATCATAAATTCAGTTGCATACAAACTATCGTGATTACACTTTATGACTTCTGTATGTTCGATTTCGCAAGAAGAAGAGGAAAAACATAATGTTACATGATTTTCACCCGTAAATCAAAAAGCTATTATCCAATTCCGAGGGCTCAAACTTTAACAATAGAGGGATGATTGGGAATAAATCCCAAAATACACTAGTAATTAATTTTTTTTCCAAAATACGTATGATGACTCGATATTTGCACATGTTTTCCCCTTTGTTTCTTGATCGTTTAAGCTTGTATTATCGCTTCTTTGGCCTATTTTACGCTAGGTTGTGTTCATTTGTCACATTTCAGGTCCTAGCACATAAAGTGAAGCGTAGGCGCAAGTTTCAAGTCAGTCGGAGATCAATTGGCGACTCGGGGGAAGAAACTAGGGTATGACTTGAAGAAGAATGGATTTCTAACTCAGTTTGTGACCATAGAATCATGTAATATTGTCATGAAAATAAAATGGACGAGACTACGAGCGTCTGGGATCAAACGGCACCTGATTTGGAGTCCGAACGAGGGAGAAACAAAGAATCAAAGATAGGGGACCCGAACTGCGAAATACCCGACCGAAATACCCGACTGGGTATTTTGGCCATCTGATAGGGTATTTTTGGCAGCATCAAAAGGTCCCCCGGTCGTGAACCAAAAATACCCGGCCGGGTACCCAAAATACCCGACCGGGTCGCGAACGCAGGCTGTTAAAAGTCTGTTTTGTGCGTTTTTTGAGGAGGAGAGCTGGGTTTTGGATCCCAAACACCCAAGGGACGAACCAAAGAGAGAGAGGAAGATTTGAGGGAATTCTGGGAGTTGAATTGGGGGATTTCTTCGCCTTGGAAGCTCGAGGAACAAGCCCGGACTTTCAGACGGATCATCTGAAGATTCTTACTGCAGTCTCTCTCTTCTCTATGGAGTAACTTCCCTTCACTTAGGTTTTGAGGAACCCTAGCTATGTTTGTTTGATTGGATGATTGTATGAGTACTCCTACTTGATAATCTTGAATTCATATTCAATCTATGCTTTTTTCATGATTCAATTCTACTTTAGTCGAGATTATTGATTCTGCTTTGATCCTATGAGAGCGAATACCTGATTAGGTCAATAGAGCACCATAGATTGATAGTATTGGATCAATTGCTTTAGTCGAGGGTCGATTCCCTGCTTTGTATCAATTGAGAACCTCATTCGATAGAGGGAGTCTAGTTCAGAACGCCTTTATCTGTTGTTCTAGAGAAGGATACGTCCATCTAGGCAATCGACTCAAGAGGGCCTTGATCCTTTAGTCAAGATTCAAGGTCTAGTGAAGGTTTCTCCGCATTGTGAATTAAAGTGAAACAGGTTAGAAATCATCAATCATTAATCTGGCTAGTGGCTAGGGGGAATCATACCTAAGTGAGTTCCCAATCTGTAATTAGATTAACTATAACTGTAGTTTGCTAGAGTCGCTTTAGTTCTTCCATCTTAATCTGGTTTGCTAGATAATGAATTGAAGCTGAGTAATAGTAACTCTAGAGACCCGTGGATTCGATATTTATTACTTGAGCCACTATACTGCAGTCCCTTTCATTGGTTACACTTGGCCATTGTTAGGAGTTGTGTCATAGATTGATAGTATTGGATCCTATGAGAGCGAATACCTTATTAGGTCAATAGAGCACCATAGATTGATAGTATTGGATCGATTGCTTTAGTCGAGGGTCGATTCACTGCTTTGTATCGATTATGAACCTCATTCGATAGAGAGAGTCTAGTTCAGAACGCCTTGATCGGTTGTTCTAGAGAAGGATACGTCCATCTAGGCAATCGACTCAAGAGGGCCTTGATCCTTTAGTCGAGATTCAAGGTCTAGTCAAGGATTCTCCGCATTGTGAACGAAAGTGAAACAGGTTAGAAATCATCAATCATTAATCTGGCTAGTGGCGAGGGGGAGTCATACCTAAGTGAGTTCCCAATCTATAATTAGATTAAATTTAACTGTAGTTTGCTAGAGTAGTTTTAGTTCTTCCATCTTAATCTGGTTTGCTAGATAATGAACTGAAGCTGAGTAATAGTAACTCTAGAGACCCGTGGATTCGATATTTATTACTTGAGCCACTATACTGCAGTCCCTTTCATTGGTTACACTTGGCCATTGTTAGGAGTTGTGTCATAGCGAGTCAAGTTTTTGGCGCCGTTGCCGGGGACTTTCTAGATTATTAGGAAAGGCAGAAGTTTGTTACTTTAGCGTTTTTCTTTTCTTTTCCACCCTTGCTTTTCACTTGGGTGTTTTTGTTTTTGTTGGTGCAGATCTTAAGAATGGATCCTCATGGCCTCTCCAACCATTGGGGGTATCCACCACCATCCGAGTGGTATTACCCTGAGACTCCTTGGAGCAATCAAGGAGGAGAAGACTATGGATTCGGGTTCCAGTACCAACCCCCTTACTAAGGAGAACAATCAGACCCCTGGGCATATCAAGAACAAGCTCCTTGTCAAGAAGAATTTCTCCCACAACCAGAAGGGCCATCGGAGCTAGAGTTAGCCATGGCGGCCTTCACGGGCCATTCTGCAGAGCCATGCTACACTCCACGGCCAGATCGAAACTATGAATTGAGGCTTCTCATGGAGAAGTTTGCTCGAGACACTAAGAGATGCTCCAAGATGGATCTTTGTACCCAGGCCTATCATGAAAAAGAGGAGATCCTCCTGAGCATTAAGAAGAGCCTCGATGATCTTGAGAAATCTTATGCACAACCTGCTCAAGATCACCCTTCCGTTACTATACTAGAAGAGGAGGAGGAAGACGAAGGCTACGAAGACATTGTGGAGCATACAGAAGTTGTCACGGAGAGCTCCCGTGATGATCATGATAAAAAATGTCTTGTCTTAGCCGACCACACCTTCCCACATCCCACACTGAGCTTTGAAGAGGCAGGCATGAGTGAGAGATGCAAGATGATCTCATCAAAGAAATTTCTTGGCGACTTTCCCTCCAATCCTTGCTGGAAGAAGAAGAGCAAGAAAGGGTGCATAAAGAAGTTGTGGAGGATGAAGAAAGTGAAGTAGAAGGAGTTGTTGATCTTTTCCCAGGGGTGATACTACATTTTGAAGAAGGAAGGAGGGGTTGAAGAAGCAATTGGCGTCCAGGCCGAGGATGAAGTTGAGGTGGAAGAGGCTTGCACCAGCCATGAGTTACATGTGATATCTCCACCAAACTTCGAGGAACTTCTTATCAAGGACTCATTTGTAGTGTCTCTTTTCCAGACCAAGGCCATATCGACATAGGTCCCTCTTGGTGGACGCGATGGTGGCCAATCGATGTTGTCATATCTAGTTTCGGGCAATGAGACAAGAGAAGAGAAGAAGAGGTCTCGAGGGTGGAGACGTCATCTGCATCAAGTGCATGAGCCTTCATCACCTGCCACACCACATGCTCGTGACTTGAGACTCCACCTCGTCGACGAGAACCTCAACTTCAAAGAGGTTTTGGGGTGGACCGAAACTTAGGAGCCATCGTCCGGCTCTTGACGTGAAAGAAACGCTTGTTGGGAGGCAACCCAACCATTCGGTTTGCATTTCTTTCCCTATTTCTCCTTGTCTGAGTTAGTTTTGTTCTTTGATTTTAGAGTCAATAACTCAACCTTTGTGAGATTTTGTGTGGTGTTTGTGTTCCGACTACTCTCTCCTCCTGGAATACATCGCCTTCCCCGTTCACCATCATTCACACTTGATCTGGTAACTTTGTTTTACCCTCCCTATCTATCCTCCATTGAGGAAAATGTCGTGCTTAAGTGTCGGGGGATGTTCGATTATGTATGCGTGTAAATGTTTGGTCGTATGTGTGTGCTTTGAGCCTAGTCCACTGTCCAAATTTTTAAATATGAGGGCTCTTATTACGTGTTCCTTGCAATTTCCTGCTCAATATGCTTTGAATTGACAGTCTCTATAGTAATATGCAACCTAGGGAGGTAGTGTAGCACTATGGAGGATGTTGATGCATTTAAGAAGTTTCCTTCCTTCTTCATATTGTGTTGGTTGATTGTGTGAATTAGTGATCCTAGGACCCTTGAATTGTGTGGTACTGTGGACTCTCTACCTGTCATGGACTCCTGTTTAATGTTTTGAAGAAAAGGTGCTAAAAATGTGCTTTAAAATAACATCTCTCGTGCGAAAAGGGCGAAAGTGTGTAAGGGGAGACGAGAATCCGCTCCCAATTTCCACCTACTACCTCCAGCCCCCTTACAATATTTTCCCCCGCACGAGGCTCGAGACATCCGCTCCTGACATGGCCGGTAAGAGCCGGGTTCCCACAAAACCTTTGCTAGGTGGGAACCCCCGTTTTCTGAAAATCGGGTTGGAACCCTTGAAAAAAAATGAAAAAAAAGAAAACAAGAAAAAGAAAAAAGGGGTTCCAACCATCTTTAAAAAGAAAATAAGAGCACCTTGAAAAATGTGAGTCCATGATCTTTTGTTTTTTAGAGTCCCTTTGTCCACGACTCATTTGTCCTCTGATCACTATTTGCCATGATGCCGACTCGAGACTAGCTTTCTCGCCAAAGAAGTTAGGAGATGACTTGTTTGTCGGTTGACCTCGTAAGCTGCTAAATGATCTAGGAAATCCTCTACCGACGATTGAGGGTGCATGTTACTATAGAGGTCTGGAGAGCTGCATTGGTTTGAGTTAGGTTTGCTTGGGGACAAGCAAACGGTTAAGTGTATGTGTGTGTGTGTGTGTGGGGTGGGGGGGGGGTTGATGACTCGATATTTTCACATGTGGGAGCGAGTGGCCCACTTGAGGCAAAGTTGGACAAGTTGCTTGAGGTTATGCTTGAAGATAAGAGACAAGGAAAAAGGGCGTTGATGTCGTGCGAGTGGTGCTCAAGCACTAGTCATGAAATGGCGGAGTGTCAAACAATGAAGGATGCAACCATCCCGGAGGAACAAGTCAACTTCGTGGAAAATGCTAGGGTCAACAACCCATATATCAATACCTATAACCTCGGATAGAGGAACGACCCCAATTTTGCTTGGTCATCACCGACTAATCCGAGGCCCCCGGGTTTTCAAGGCCTCACGGGAAACTACTGACCTCGGCCGACCTTCATTCAACAAAGGCCTCAAGTTCAAGGATCAAGCTTCCAACAACTGTACCAAGCACAAGGTGGCCTAGGGTTTCAAATTTCAACAACAACAACAACCCGACAAGCTATCTAAGCTTGAAGACCTAGTGAACACCTTTGTGAGTAAGAGTATCCAAAATTTTTGAGAAGATAGAGCAATTTAAGGAAGGTGCCAACCCGAAGAAGGGAGAGAGGAAACCCTCGAGGAGAGAAAGGAAGGCGGCAAGGACGGCATCATCGGAGGGGGAGTACACGCCACCTCTTCCTTATCCCACAAGGATGTACAAGGAGAGGTTGGACGATGAGTGTGGAGGCTTCATGGAGATACTTCACAACCTTCACCTCAACCTCCCTTTCCTCGAAGCCATGGCCCAAATGCCGAGATATGCCAAGTACCTAAAAGGGTTCCTCACCAAGAAGCCCAAGCTTGAAGGCCTCGCCAACGTGACCCTTGGCGAGGAGTGCTCGACTTACCTCCTCAACCGCTTGCCCAAGAAGTGGTCCGATCCAAGTAGTTTTACTATCCCTATTGATATTGGAAATAATCATATTGACAATGCCTTGGAGGACCTAGTAGCTAGTGTGAATGTGATGCCCTACAAGCTTTTCAAAAAGTTAGAAGTAGGTGAACTTAAGACCTCTAAGCTTAGCATCACTTTAGCCGACCATTCGGTCATTAGCTCGAGAGGTATTGCGGAGGACATGATTGTGACAGTGGGCAAGTTTTGCTATCCGACCGATTTCGTGTATCTCGACATAAGTGAGGACTCGGATATGCCACTCATCCTCGGCTGTCCCTTTCTTGCCACCGCCAAGGCATTGATAGATGTGAATGAGGGAACCTTAATTTTGAGGGGATGATAAGGAGAGAATTAAGCTTAGATTGACCCTAAGGTTAGGAGTGAAGGAGTGAAGGAGATGGTTGCACATGATGTGAATGAGAGTGGAGGAGAGCCTCTCAAGGCAAACCCCACCATTACTTGTGTTGCCTTTGATGATGTTAAACAGGAAGTGAAGGAGGGTACTATGCCCAAAGAGAAGAGGAAGAATGCTTGGAGGAAAAAGATGAAGGAAGCTTTGGCCCGGAGGAAGGAGAAGGCCAAAGCGAGGTTGGCCAATCAAGAGGGTCAACTCATGGAGCTGGAGATGGGAGGCTACAAGCCTCTCCCCGAGAGTATGGTGGATCCGCTCTAGGTGGCATCATGTTTAAACTAGTGATCGATCCCCAACCGTCAAGCTAATGACGATAAACTAGTGCTTGTTAGGAGGCAACCCAACGGAGGTTTGTTTTCTTTTCCTTATTTGTCGTTTTAGTGTCTTGTGAAGAGTTCGAGTGGTGAAGTGTCCCCATGCCAAAGTTGTGATTTTGCGGTTTAAGGTTGTGTTGTGTGGATTAGGAGGCACGGTGGAATAGGTTGGGTCAATTTTTTCTTTAGAAGTGCCCTATTTTCACTAGTGTTCACGGACGGAGTGTTGTGTTCACGGTCTTACAAGACCGTGAACATGCAAACGCGTCCGTGAACTGGGCGCTTCTGCATGTTCACCACGTGGCGACCAACCGCAGTTCACGGCCGCGTTTGAGGTTTCACGGTCGTGCCTATAAAAAGGGTGTGAACAGCGACTCTTCACTTCACGACCAAATCTCGTCGGAAAATTTTCAATCTTCGTCGGAAATCCGCAAAAATTCGTCGGTTTTTCGATTTTCCCCCCAAATCCGGCGAGCAAAAATAAAAACCAACGTCATACCCAGTCTCCTCACCTCAAGACCGGCTTGTGCTGAATTTTGGGGAGATTTGGGGCACATTTTTTCCGGCCAAGTCACCGGCGGCGAGTTTTTCGACGAGCTTCCGCTGAAGCTCCGACGACCCTCCCCGGTCTGTTTTCCAACCGTTTTAACCTTCCTCGCCCGCACCTCACTTCCTCCTTTGTCTTACTTGTGTCTCCAGGTTGGTTTTTCGACTTTACCTTATTAATTTTTGGAGAATCGGATTAGGTAGCGAAGTGAGGTGAATTTTTGTGCTTTGCATGATTGAACCTAGATTTAGGGCAAGAACTTAGGTGAATTAGGTCGTTTGAATGGTGGAATGATTTTTGCATGAGCTTTATTGATCCTTGGTGGGCGTTGTTGATCCGAATTACTTTGATTTTTAGAATTTGCCCACCAAGTGTTATGTTATGAATGCAAGTGGAGTTTGTGATTATTTTTTGGATGGTGGCCACCGTGGTTTGGGTTGTGGTTCAATTTTTTGTGTGTGATTGAACCGTGAACTACCACAACCATGCCACGGTGAGCTTGAGCTTAAATGTTTTATCCATGGTGGAGCGATAAGTGTGGGGGGAATTTCTTTTCTTCCCAATGAGCATTATTTGACAAATGTTTTCACGTATGGTGTATGTTTGTCCGTTTGTGCAGGATGGTGAACGTGCAGCACGACTACATCAGATAGCTGGTGAACCACCCGGATTTTGGCCACAAGTTCGCCTACCAAAATGGCAGTCCCATTGGGCCTCACTGGCGGCTGGACCTGGACATGTTCAGCTTGTTCAGGTGCCGAGCCGCGATGACCGAGGTGCTCTCTCACCCCCGATGGCGCCAGATCTTGACGATGGTCGAGGAGATTTACTACGAGCTGTGTGTGGAGTTCTACTCCACATTCTCCCACATTGTCCCGGCCAGCAAGAAGATCCGCCCACGGGTGGAGTTTATGCTGGGAGGTCAGCCTCGGATGCTATCCTATGATGATTTCGCCCAGGCTATGGGGCTCGACCCCACGCACATGACGATGACGGAGCGGCAGTACTCCGTCGACTTTGACTATCAAATAGTTTTTCATGCCCTCTCTCACTCCGAGCACAAGTCTGACGAGTTCACCGGTAGCCGCACCAATGCGGTGAAGCTGAAGAACGAGTTGAGGATCCTCCACACCCTGCTCACCCACTCCGTCGTCCCCAGCAGCCAGTCTGGTCATCTGATGACGAACAGAGGACTCGTGGCCCTCTACTCCATGAGGAGCCCTACTGAGCCGATCCACATGGGATCCCTGATAGCCACTTCTTTCGCCTGATGTCAGGGGCGGAACAGAGTGGACACGATGCATATGGGGGGTTTCATCACGAGGATAGCCCGACACTTCCAGGTGAACCTAGTTGGATGAACCAGCTACGGGAGGATGACTCCCTTCCTAGTGGAAAAGCTCTATAACCAGAAGCTGGTGCTCCAGGGAGAGCGAGGAGTGGAGTACTTGGAGGGACTCCGACCTTCAGGGGTCATTCGAGCAGCTGTCCACCCGGATCCAGTAGAGCCCGACCCTGAGGTCCCACCACCAGCTGAGCAGCCACCTGCATGTGCACCCGGCTGCCGGTGGCATCCAGCGCTCTAGCGCCTCGCACAACCACCACCACCAGCAGCTGGCGATCCCCTCGTAGAGAGGGTGCATCACCTCGAGACAAACTTCGTGGGATTCTCTTCCCGAATCGAGCGGCAGTCCGATCTCCTCGAGCGCATGGCTCGCCACAAGGGCATCCTCTCCGACGATGACGAGGGTCCTTCCACCCGAGAGAGGTAGCCGACAAGTGAGACATGTGGCAGAGCCGAATTACTTTCAGCCCACTTCTCCACTTGTAACCCTGAACTTGTTATTGTTCTTTTTCTTTATTTAGTGTGTTTCTGCCTATAAACTACTACTACTACTATGTGTTGTGTTATGTAATAACCTTGCCTCGAGCGAGTCGTATTGTGTTTGTGTGTGTGTTTTTTGTTTCCCCTTGAAGCTCAAATTTCCTACCCCGGATTCGAAACCAACTTTCACTCACCAAACCCAAGTGGTAACATCACTCTACCCCTTTTCTTGCGCCATTGAGGGCAATGCTGAAGTTAAGTGTGTGTGTGGGGGGGGGGGGGGTAGTTTACTATTATGCTTATGTGTGTGTGATGATGCTTGGAGCCTAGATATGCCCAAATTTTAAAAATTTGAGGGCTGCAAGCAATGTTTGCGTGATCAAAGTGGCCGGTGTGTGGGAAATTCTAGTGTTTATTGCCATTGATCTTGAATTGTTGCATGTGATCGCGTACATTCTATGATGATGACTGAGAAGTTCATTAGGATAGTGCAAAAGTTAAGTTCTCATGAGTCATAAATGAATGGATGTCTTAACGCGATTACTTGTTGACTACAATTGCCATGCATCGTGTTTGTGAATTGGAATAGATGGTTGGGTGACTATGTAGCCTTGTGAGCTTTGAGCCGATCGTTTTCTTCTTGTGTGCTTAGATCCCTCTTACCATGGTGTGTAACATTACAGTTGTCACTAGTAAGTATGATGGAGGCATAGGATTAGTCCACGCCCAAATGTTGATTGTCCCGAAATGTGTCATCCCTTAGTCAACCTCTTTGAGCCTTGTGACTTTGGGGGCCGTTCTCAATTTTGTGAGCTTAATGGTGTTAATAGAGCGACCCCCACCAATCCTTTCTTTGTGTCTAAACATGAGTCGTCCTTGTTTCCTGGAGCTCTCATTTTTGAGTTCCATCGAGGTTTCACATAGGAGGATTGTGTGCGGTTCTAGCTAGGAATGAAAAATGAAATGTAGTGTTGGAGTGAGTTCTTCAAATAGAGAGCATTGGCCGTTAAATTTATAGGTGGCAAGTGTTTTTACTCTCTAGTACCCCCTCAAAAAGAAAAGAAAAAGAAAAGAAAGAAAGAAAAGAAAAGAGAAATGAAAAAGAGGTAATAAAACGGGGTAAATAAAGTAGAGAGTGCCACCAAAAAAAAAAAAAAACAAAGCATATGCTCTAGGAGGGATTTCTTGGAACTCAAGCCATTGAAGCCCCAACATTGTTTTAGAACTCCTTTACTACCAAATTGAAAGATGATAGCAAGAGTAGACCGAGGAATAGTGCTTCAACGTAGTTCATGATGGGTGCTAGTTTGGAAAGGAGAGATAAGTGTGGGGGAGTGATTCGGGCCTAATTGTACATGTTTTACCCTTGTTTTACTTAGATGTTAGTGGAAAATTCGCTCCTAAAAGGTTGGTTTTACGCTAGGTTTCTAGTGTTTTAGCATGTTTCAGGATTTAACAGGTGAAACCATCCTTGGAGTCGAAAGTTGGGCGAAAAGGATCGAAAAAGGGGAGAAGAGGTGAAAAAGGGTAGTTCACGGCTTGGAAAGGAAGTTCACGGCCTTGCTTGGCCGTGAAGAAGGGCTGATGACTGTGAATCGCAAGGCCTCCAGAACATTTCGAGAAGTTACCGAAGCAAGGTGTGTTCACGGTCACTAAGACCGTGAACGAAGGCTGTTGACCGTCAACGAGAGTGAACGACGCACTGCGTTTTGGCGCACGCCTGAAGTTCACGGACGCGTTTGATGGTTCACGGCCATGAACTCAGGCCGTGAACTGAGATCGTCCCTGGTATAAAATGTGAGCTGAAATTTCGAGAGAAGGGAGAGCCCATTTTGTGTGAAAAACTTTCTTCTGCATCCTAGAGAGAGAAACACGAACCAAGAGAAGAAGAAAGCTAGGGTTTGCTCCAAAGTGGATTTTGAGGAGAATTCTTTCAAGGAAATTTCAGCACAAGGATTAAGAAGAGTGGGAGCATCCTTCAAGATGGTTTTCTTCTTTTCTCCTTGTGTTTTCCTCACTTAGTATGGATTAGTTTTCCCTTTCACTTGGGTGTTGTGAAACCCTAACTCTACCATGTAGTTTCCTTTATGTGTATTTGAATGATTGCCATTGGGTATTGTTTAATTCAATGGTTGAGGTATTTTTCACTTGATTGTGCATATTTATGCTTAGCATCCTTAGGCTAGTGCATGTTTAGTGCTTAGCAACCTAAGGAATGTGCATATTTATGCTTAGCAATCCTATTAACCAATTAACCTAGTTTAGAGAGGGAAACCTCCCCTTCCAAGGGAGTCTCAATTGAGTTGGTATCCTTAGGGCTTTCTAAGCCTTTTAACTAGGTTAATTTAGGGCAAACCTTGATATTGAATTACACAATTTGGTAAAGCACAATTAACCATCCAACCCTTGGGTTAAAGTGAGGGAGTAAGTCGACCTTTGATTGGCTAAACCGAGAGGGCGTAGTGACAACCTATAATGCATGCCTCGATTTATCAATCTCGAGTGTGGTCTATGATCACCTTTGCGTCTCTTAGTGGTTAGTGATTGTCTCGCCCAAAGCGATCATTCCTGTTTATGTACCATGGTAGGATTTAGGGGGAAGCAACACCCGAGTGATCTTCCCACAAAGAGTTTTCAAAACCAATTACCTTTACCTTAGTTTATTTTACTTTGCAAACTTTTAAACCAAACCTTTGACTGCTAGATAATGATTAAGATGACTGAACTAGGGGTAGACGGACCAACTCAGGTTGATATTTAACCATACTTGTCCTATACTACACCAGACTAAGGTTTATACTTGGGCCTTAGACGGGAAATCATTGTGGTATTCGAAACGAGTCACATCGCTCCCGTGCAATTTGGCACAACAATTCGGTAAACACTATGTACCTTATAAAGAATTTACTTTAGTTCATTATGTTAAAAGGTTTTATTTTGCTTTCATTTGACTAACAAATCGATGTTTTTTCTATTTTTTTGTAGGAATCACTTATTCTCGTCATTCATAGAGGGACCACTAACTTGCCCGCTTGCCATGATCAACTGTCTCCGTATCTATAGAGGACTGGGTTGGGTATGTTGAGGCATTTCATGCGGATTAGAATCGAAAACGATATGATTATGGCAATGGCAGAGCGATGGCGCCCCAAAACCCATACGTTCCACCTTCCGGAGGGGAAATGACGATCACCCTCAAAGACGTTGCAATCCTCACCGGGCTGTCGATAACTGGAGAGGCCATCATCAGTCACTCTACCGAACCCGACGCAGGCTGGGGGCCGCCCATTCTTGAGCGCCTGGGCTTTGACATGCCGACCATTTTATCTCAAGATTGATAAAAAAATCTCAACATCATTACAATCACTAAACAAGCTTACAACTTAAACATCATTACAACTAAATGACAATTAAGATAGATCACAATTCAAGGTTGGTCCTGATTAAAGACGTGATGTGTTATCGAATGACCAGCTAGCTCCCTCCCTATAGCTAGTTGAAGCCAATTCACAAACCACTCGTTGACCTTCCATTACGACATCTCCACTATGACAGAAACATACATCGCTCTAAGGCCCTTGTACACTCCATTTATACTTTCGCCATGGTTGGTAGTAGCAATGTCGAATTTGGCCCCGTTGTCCATATGGAATGTCCACATGTGCAACTCTTGACCTTCAGCCCATACTGCCCCCACTCGTGTATCTGACAAATCGTCTTCATCTGCTCGTACTTTTTTGGTTGATGTGCAACCGCTTCAAGGTGAACAAAAATAACTGGTCAATACATGATAAAAAAAATATCCATTATGTCTAATTAACTAGCATAAAAAGACATTAGTACCTGCATCCGACAATTGATCTCTTATGTCTTTCTTCTTCCCGAATTTGTGGGAGAAATTGGCAAGAAAATGTTGAATACACCAGCTCCATGTCCATCCCCATTCGTCGGGAAAACCACCCACGTCGTTCCTAATCCCTGCATGTCGATCGAATATAATCGTAATACCCTGTTGTTGTGTCGCGTGGTTGTGTAGTTGGTCAAAGAATCATGCCCAACTTAAGCTGTTCTCCCCTTCCACTAATGCAAATGCAAGAGGGAAAATCCGCATATTTCCATCAATGCCAGTGGCAATTAGAAGAGTTCCTCTGTACTTCCCAGTGAGGAAAGTTCCATCAACCTAATTACAATTTATATTTAATCAGTATAAAATTTACTAATCAAGAAAAATGAACTTGTAGAATAGTAATTAATCAGTAATATACCTAGATAACTGGAATGCAGAACGCAAGCCCGTCAATGCATGGATTGAATGCCCAAAATAGCCGGTGAAACATAAACTCATTTTGTACTCAAACTTGACCATCAGTGTATTCATTGTTGTAACATGGCACAAAAACAGTCTCAAGGTTGGACTCCTCCACTACGGTCATTAGTCTAGGGAGTAAAGCATACGAGTCATCCCTATCACCATACACCTCAGCCATGACCTTCTGCTTTCCATGCCATGCCTTTTTGTACCTGATCGTGTAGGAATGTTGATCATTCACCTCAGCCATGATAGCTTTTACCTTGATATCTGGTTGTGCCTCGATAAAGTGCTTGATAATTCTCCCCACTTTTTTTGCTTTAAGTTGGCGGTGATCCTGTGAAAGTATGGATGAGGAGCAGTTGTGGTTGTTCTCAGCTTTTCGAATCAGCCATGCACCCTTTCTCTTCATATTTGCAGCCTGCAGTTGCCACATACAGCCCTCTCCAGCATTCTTGCATACGACATGTAGTTGTTAACCGTCAAAATATTTTACGTTACACTCTAAATTGCGGCGCATGGCATCTTCGCTAAAAGCATCCTGAACATCGTCATTCGTTGTGAACGCCATACCCACCTCCAAGTTGGCCATCAGATTATACACTGGCAAAGGGACAAAGTCGGGGGCATCATTTTGACTATGTAAAAATTGAGATGGAACCTATGTGTGGTATGGTGTTGGTGCCTCACAAAATGCCACCTTGTCGTCGGTACCGTCAGTATCTTCCTTATCGGTCACTGATATCAAATCTTCCTCACTTTCATCGTCGCTCGAGTCGAATGGATAGCTCGGGCTAGAAGGATCAACATGACCACCATCACCAACATCGCTTTCTCGCTCATGCGAAGTACGCCCGGATCAAAAGGTGTTCTCAATGTCAGCCCACTCTGGACCCCAAGCAGGCTATTGAACGCCATCGGCCTCAACAAATGGGATAGGTTCATCACGTTGCGGGTATTCTTCCCATGACACCCCTCTTGCGCCACTACCTCCTCCGTAGTTGCTTGAAATACCACCCATCCCAATCCGTAACCTCCTGTATAACCACCTCCTTCGTATTTTCTTGAACTACCACCCCATCCGTACCCTCCTGCAAAACCATCATCATAAGAATATTGGTGAGAATGAGTTTCACCGACCGCCTTGGTCTCAACAAACAGCTCTGCAAGTCGCATCCTGTTATTGTCTAGGAACTGTAACATCATGGTAACTGCGTCATCATCATATATGACAACTTATTGGTACATAACCCTGCCAGCACTCATGTCTGGATACCGCTAAGTAATTTTACCAACTCTTGTCTGTCCGCCCATACAAACCCTGTATGCACAAATGTCACGGAGTTCTTGCCACGTGAATCTCGACTCAATTTTCAACATAGTGGATTCACCGTCTTCATAATCAATCCCAATGTCAGAGCTTGTCACCAGGACATTCCACCATATAATAAGCTGAAACTTCTTGAATTTACCCATATCTGCAATTTACAATAAGTAACTATTAGCTTAAGTCGAACAAAATTAACCAAAACCATGCCGAATACGGCTACGAAAATAATATTATTCAAACTCATAAACAAAGGCAACTAACTAATCGAAACATGAGCCATAACTAGCATTACAATAATATGAGTATTATGAACAAATTCATCGAAATTCATAACTAACATCAATCATACAAGAATTTATCTAAGTATCTCTAACATAACATATTTGCCGCGAATAGTAATTCATTACATACATTCATATAACTACTAAAACATCAAAATATAAACAATACAGAATTATATCATACCGAAAAATGGGAGCTTCTGTAAGCGAAGTTGCTGGGATTTTTGCTTAAATATGACATTAATGGGGAGAGTATGTTTCCAACAACTCATGGGAGGGTGGGTATTTATTTTACAGTCAGGGAGCATTCATCGCCGTTGTGAAAAGCGGGAAAGCTAATCACTGCGTTAACCTAAGGCGGTGAACATTAGGTGGTTGTGACCTATTTTTCACCTATCAGGGGTGGAAACGTGGACAAAATCTCCGCTGTAACCTAGCGTGGTGAACTATTTTACCGTGTTAATGGAAAGCGGGATTTTTTTTTACTAACTAACGTATTTTGGGAGTTTTTCCCCTTGCAGAGTCTATTTTCTCTTCTTCTCTTTGAGCGATGACACCACAACTTTGTTCTCCACAAGCAATCCTTACATTAGTACCACATCATTCGAGGAGTAGTCGACGAACTTTCAATGAATCTTCATAAGAATAGAAGTACGGTGCTAATTAGTTCGATTTTGATTAACCACTTAATACTAAAATATAATCATAGAAATTATTTAAAATAATTTAAATACACTTCTACATTGTTAACATAAAAAAAATAATGGGCTAATGCCATATTTTGGCTTACACTTTGTCATAAAAGACAATTTTGGCATGAATTTTCAAACAAAACATTTTTGTCCAAATTTTGGATAAAAAAAGAAAAATTTATTTGTATAGCCAAAATTTTTGTGTTTGTGACAATAATAGCCAATATTGGAGAAATACCTCTTATAACCTGATTTTGTAGTTGTGGTATGACAAATCTAAAAAATTGACAAATAAGCAAGTAACACATCATAATTTAAATTTATTTTGATAATTACATGTCATAACTTAATTAAAAAATTATTATTATAAATTTACACTTTCCTTTTCCATGAAGTCAAAGCACTCTTCCTCTTACCTAAACCACTGTTTCATCATTCTCTCTCTCCCATGCCAAATGAAGCTCCACCCCAATGTATTCAATTTTTCTTTGATTTCGCCCGTAGGCGCTAACAAATAAGTAAGAAGCAAGTCTGATAAATCAACTATGATCCGACCTTCATTGTTTATAGGGATGTTGGGCAGCTATCATCTACCTTTGTGGGCGACATAATCCATTCGACGTTGGCAGGTAGTAAGACGCTACAAGTTCAGGAAATTATGTAATCAACCATCGAAGATCCAGACGATGGCGGTAAGACCGAATATTCGAGAAGATCCAATTTTAGGCATAAGAACTCTAAACTCACTACTGTAATGACGCATAGATCAACCCCCAAATTCTCGACTTTATGGTGGCGGAGGTTCTGAACGACGAGATTCATAAAAGCTTGGGTCAAGCACGCCCACACAATCTGAATATTGAATCTATCCATCTCGTGTCATCATCATCGTTTTCCCCTGCTTTATTCATCGTCTTTGACAACAAGCTTGTGTTGGGGCACAACGAAAATATGGTGAGATTTAGGATCAAATATATTAGAGGAAATTATTTCACTCCAATATTTTTAACAGAACAATATTACATATCGACAATTGCTGTCTTTTACATTAAGAGTTGCTGCTCTTTATTGTTCTGCCTCTACCCTCACAAACACTCAGCCCATATTTTCTCCCACATTTGGATTAGACAAGTTTGTTGCCTTAACCCTTTTGAGAGGAGCATATGCTCTCTAGCTCTCTCTAATCTTCCATGCCTAACAAAGGCTTCTATTTGTACTAAATTCCAAGCACTCCACCACCGTTAGGAATGCTCTAGATACATGAATTATTTGGATGGGTAGGTTTCATATGTGGTTGTATTTTCTCAATATTATTTTATTTCTATTATTGTAGGTAGTCGGCTGATGGGTCTAGTAAGCATTTTTTTCATGCTCACTTTGGCGGATTATGATTTTTGACACCCCCTCTTAATCCGCAAATCCTAGTTCTGAATTTTTACCATTTTCGATGTCGCGAGTGACACCTGATTCATTTCTTCACCTTGAGAGAAGTTTGATTCTTCATCTTCTTGGTCTTCTTCCTGCATTTGAACATGTAACATTTTGTTGCATGTCCCGTCTTCTGACATATAATGCAGTTGAGTTGATGTTGCTGTTGTCGTCGGATTTTCCTCTTCGGCTTGCTCCATTTTGGTAGCTGATGACTCGATATTTACACATGTTTTAGTCTACCATTATTATACTTTTTAAGGCTCGGATATCGGGGTTTAAGCCGATTTTACGCTAGCTTGTTCTTGTTTATGATATTGCAGGTCCTAATGCTTGAATGAAGGTTTGAGCACGAGTTTGGGGTCGATTGGGCGAAGACGGGACGAGCTATGGAGTGTAGACGAGTTGCACGGCCAGTACGGGAAAGCACACGGCCGTGCATGGTAGATGTGCATCATCCTTTTGCGCGGGCAAGGTGGTACGGGCCGTGCAGGTGACCTTTTTGGCCGTGTGGGATTTACCGAGACTTTGCATGGCCTATCCCTTTTTTCGCACAGCCGTGCACAAATGAATTTTTGGCCGTGATGCTTTCTGGGAGAGAGCTGCAAGACCACGCTCTCGGTTTGCACAAGCCGTGCAATGGCCGTGCACTCCCCTGACGGAACGAATTCAAACGGTGCATTTTGGGGTTCACGGGCAGTCAAGGAGGTTGCACGGCCGTGCGGTCTAGCCGTGCAATCGTGGACAACTGCTTCTTAAACTACTTTCGAGTTTTGGAGAAGGGATTCAACTTTTCTGAGCAAAAAACAGAGTTCTAGAGAGAGAAAGTGTGAAGAACAAACCCTAGGATCTATTTGGAGTGGATTTCTCACCATTGAAGCCCATATTGCATCCCCAGGAGTGAAGATTGACATCCCAGACCAGATTATTCCCATCTTTATGAGTATGACTACTTTGAATTCTGATTTCTTCTCTCTCTATGGAGTAGACCCTTCTCTCACTTGGGTATGAAGAACCCTAGTTCCATGTGTTAGAGATTTGAGTTGTAATGACTTTTGGATTGATATATTGATTGATTATAATCGATTGAAGTGTGTTTATTGAGTCAATTGAATCCTAATCAACTTCTCTTTATTTCTGCTTCAACCTTTGATAGATAGAATCTGAATAGGTTGTTAGAGCTTCTTCAATCGATAGTAGTGAATTGATTATATGAGAGTTAGTCGATTCACTGCTTTGTACTGGAATCCAATTCCAATAGTGGAGTTATGTGTTAATTTTCTTAGCTTTCTCTCCGGTGAGGACTAGTTGTCTGCCGGTTAGTCTGTCTAAGAGAGTTTGGTCAGCTTAAGAGATTCCAAACTACTGTCGGATCTTCCGTAGTTTAATCAACGGTAAATCAACCAAAGGAAATTACAACTTGGACCTAACTAAGGAGCTAGGGGGACTCATTCCCGAGTGACTCTTCTCTTGCTTCATGAAACCGAACAATTTACTGCTTTCTTTCTGCTTTAGTTTAAACTAATTTTCATTAAACTTTCTCACTAGATAATAGATAATCACGGAGTAGGCAGTACATCTAGGCCCTGTGTTGATATTTATTACTTGATTCCACTATACTGCATTTCCATTCTGCGAATACACTTGGTCGTAGTTTGGTGTTGTATTTTAGCGTGTCAGTAGCCTTGCTCCATTATGATTGTTTTGCTTCAACCATGTTTCTGACATTTTGTCAGAGTCTTCCTCAGTATGTACGAACATTGTGTTCGCCTTGACTGCTGCCATTATTTGGGGGAAATTTTTTTATGGGTAGGATATATGGGACTGACTTAGGAGGATAGGAAAATAATATCATCGGCCCTTATACCAAATTTGTTGGGGCACAGCGGAAATATGATGGAATTTAGGAATGAATATATCAGAGGAAATTATTTCACTCCAATATTTTTACCCGAACAATATTACATATCGACAATTGTTGCCTTTTACATTAAGAGTTGCTGCTCTTTATTGTTTTGCCTCTACCCTCACAAATACTCTGTCCACATTTTCTCCATATTCGGATTAGGCAAGTTTGTTGCCTTAACCTTTTTTAGAGGAGCATATGCTCTCTAGCTCTCTCTGATCTTGCATGCCTAACAAAGGCTTCTATTTATATAAATTCCAAAACACTCCACCGCCGTTAGGAATGCTCCAGATACATGAATTATTTGGATGGGTAGGTTTCATATGTGGTTGTATTTTGTTTATATTATTTTATTTCTATTATTGTAGGTAGTTGGCTGATGCTTCTAGTTGTGTAGGGTATTCTAGAGACTCATGGAATTGGCGGTTTATGATTTTTGACAGCTTGGCCCAGAGTCATTGAATCGATGAATGACGGTGATGTGGCAGAGCTTCGCTTAGTTGGTATCCGCCATTTTTATCCAACGGCGAACATGAGCTAGCTTCTCTCACCAACGAAGAAGAAATTCAATCCTTGACAAACGCAGTGCTGGAACCGACGACGATGGGACACAGACGCCAATTGCTCTGAGAATTGCTTGAAAATGAACTTTTGACCCACAAACCCTAATGTGCGAAGCGATTTTGAGAATGAAAAGGGATTGATGTAGGGCAATTACTTCCAAAGTAGTGCATCAATTGATAATTTCCCAAATCGTTTGGTGGCTACTCCATCTGCTGCTGCTTTTGGGTTTGTCTATGGCTGGCTCTATCTCGAAGAGGAAGAAGTGTAGAAAAATCCATCTATCAGAAGAAACAAGAAGCAGTTGTAGATGGTGCAGCTGCAAAGGACTTGGAAGAAGGCATCACTTCATTTGCCCTCCATTTGTCGGAAATCGCCTATCCTAAAGATGATGAACTGACACTCTCTGTTCGGAGTTGCTTGTAGCTCACAAGCGAGAAAACGACGTTGGTGTCGATAAAGCTTTAGTTTTATTATTCAATACGGAACTAATACCCAAGTTACATATTTATAAACTTAGAAAATCCTAATACGTAACCTAATCCTACCCAAACACCCCTAACCCAAAGCATACAAGGAAAACCGAAACTACAAGGAAAGAGACTCCTAGCTCAAATCCAAAAATTCTCAAAACCCATACCAAAAAATACGCTCATCAATCCTCCCCCGTTGAAATCAACCTTGTCCCCAAGGTTGACCCTCACAGTCCTTTTCCTCGAACAAGCACATCACCCTAGCATTACTGCACTTATGCCCAATGGCGAACCGCTCATCGCAGTTAAAACACAGACCTTGAGCTCTTCGCAGCTGCAGCTCCTCCTAGGTCATTCCC
The DNA here is from genome assembly GCA_964030455.1 of Linum trigynum. Lineage (NCBI taxonomy): Eukaryota > Viridiplantae > Streptophyta > Magnoliopsida > Malpighiales > Linaceae > Linum > Linum trigynum. The sequence continues at coordinate 23,169,803 of OZ034822.1, forward strand.
TTCCCTCCTGACGGTCAACGCGGTGGTCCCCCTCCTTGAAATCCCGAGCTTGCAGTTCTCATATTATTTCCACCACCACCACTGTCTGTCACCACTCCTCCTCCAGCAGGCGGCGCCCCACGACCAACCGGCTTGTGATGCTGGATTTGGTCATTCTTCATCCTTGCCAAACTAATGGCGTCGCGCAAAGACTGTGGACGAAACATCTGGATCTCGTCAGCGATCTTCGACTTCAAACCTCCCTCATAGGTGCCCACCAATACATGTTGCGTCCAGCCGACGCAGCGATTAGCCAATTTCTCGAACTCCTTTTGGTAATCACGCAAGGACCCGGTTTGACGAATTCACGATATGTGATAGACCGTTAGTTACACATGTTTTCACCCCTGTTCTTACACCGTTTGAGATGTGGTTTCTCGTGTTTTAGACCGATTTCACGCTAGGTTGTGCTTGTTTGTGATATTTCAGGTCCTGGCAAGTGAATGAAGGTTTAGGAGCGAGTTCGGGGTCGATTGGGCAAAGATCGGGCGCGAGGCAAGTCAAAAAGGAGGTCACACGGGCACACCCACAACTCACACGACCGTGCAAGTGACCACTTTGGCCGTGCGAGATTGTGCGAGGGCAAACACGGCCTGCCCTGATATCCACACAACCGTGTGAAGGAGTGGTTTGGCCGTGTGGATTTCTGCGAGAGCAAACACGGGCAGATGGAAATCTCACACGGCCGTGCCACCCTGGCCGTGTGAGAAGCCTGAAGATCGAACTAATTGGAACGCATCGTTTTGACTCACACGGGAAACTGGGTAAGCCACACGGCCGTGCCACCCTTGCCGTGTGAGTCGGGATTTTCTGCTTTTAAGCAGATTTTCAGCCACAATTCGGGGGGATTCGAGTTTTTGAGAGAGAGAACGATTCCTAGAGAGAGAAAGCGACGAACAAGAGTCTCCAAGTGCCCTAGCTTGATCTTCAACACCATTGGAGGCCAGTTTGAGCTTGGAGAAGTGCCGATCAACGTCTAGGAGCAGGAATCCATCCTTCACAGTATGAATTCCGCGTCTGATTCTGCTTTTGCTTTCTTCTCCATGGAGTAGTTCTCCCATTCATCTGGGTATGGAGAACCCTAGATTTGTATGTTAGGTTTGATTGTATGAACCCAAGTACTGATTCTATGATTTGATTATATTCGATTGAGGTTTTATGATTGAATGACTTGAATCCTGATCAAATTCCTGTTGTTTCTGCTTTAACCTAGAATGAGAATATCTGCCTAGGTTAATAGAGTATCCTTGATTGAAGGTAGGGAGTTGGTGACTTTAGTCGAGGAACCAACTCACTATTCTGTACCGGATTTACTCCGGTAGTGGAGGTTTTGTTCTTAGGGCCTCAATCTATTTACTCCGGTGGAGGTTAGTCGCCCGCTAGAGACTCAGATTGAGAGGGTCTGAAGACCTTTAGTCGAGACTTCAGGCTGTTTAAGAACCTTCCGCAGTATAACTATCATAGAAACTGAACTTGGTAATTTCAATCCGGCTTAACTGCAGTCTAGGGGGAACCATATCCGGGTGACCTCTCTTAACCTGAATACAACAGTTTACTTGCTTTGTTAGTTTGATAGTTTAGACTTGCATTCCAGTTTCATTGCTAGATAACAAGAATTCACTGAGTAGTCATCAGATCTAGGACCCGGGTTGATAATTAAACCTAACCCGCTATACTACGCTTTAGGAAGTGGTTTCACTTGGACAATTCCTAGGGTGATAGTAGAGTCGAGTCAAGTTTTTGGCGCCGTTGCCGGGGACGGCTAGGTTGTTGAAGAAAAGTGATTTCTGTTAATTTAGCTTTTCTTTTTGCTTTATTTGCTTTTTCTCACTTGTGCCTTCACGGGTTTGTTTGCTTGAGTGTGTGCAGGTAGTGCATGACCCGTAGCCAGTCAGGAGGTCTACTGCCGTTGAATCCAGAGATTGACCGCACCTGTCGCCAGCTCAGGAGACAACAGCGAGCTAGACTGGCTACGGAAGAGCGCATAGACGGCCACGTGAGCAGTGATTCTGAGGAGGAGTACGAGATGGAAGACTACAATCAAAACCAGGGGGTGATTGAGTCTCTATGCCCAGGAGGGGATATTCTTACTAAGACTCCACCCGAGCTGAACCAAATGATCAGTACTTTGGCTGCCAGAGATCATTCTTGGAGACAGAGTAGCCGAGGCAGACAGTCCCGGGACCGTGGTGTGCACGCCATGGAGACCAGATCCGGGCTCGAGCAACAGGTAGCTGAGCTAGTGCAGACATTGAAGCAGCCCAACAGTCTTATTCCGGGCAGAGGTTTGGCTACACCTCCAGTAGCTCAATGTCAGTGGTGCGAGAGCTCCAATCACCTAGTGGATGACTGCTAGGCTATGAGAGAGTCTACCACACCCCAGGAGCAGTTGGCCTTCATCGCCAATGCTCGGCGCCTTGACCTGTACAGCAGCTCATATAATGAGGGGTGGCGCCAGCATTCCAACTTCGCCTGGAGCAGCAACACCACTAAACCACCTGGTTTCCCAGCACCAGCAGGTGGTTTTCAGCAGAGGCAGCCCTTCCAGGCTCGCCAGGTGCCAGACCCACAGCAGCAGCCCTACCAGCCTAGGCAGGGGCAGCCATTCCAGCAACCCCAGCGCCAGTTTGCCGAGCCAGCAGCAGCTCCAGCCCCAGATGATCGGATGACGAAGCTGGAAAATATTCTAGCCTCATTCATGACTAGCACTCAGGCTGCTATCACATCACTGGAGGCAGGTCAGCGGAACCAGGGTGCCATTTTGCAGGATCTGCAGACCCAGGTGGGCATCTTGGCCCGCCAAAACACCACTAGGGCACCGGGGACTCTGCATGCCACCACTGTTCCGAATCCTCGAGATCCTCACTAGCATCAGCAGTTGGATGCCATTTTTACCAGTAGCGGTAAGACCATATCTGCTGATCCTGTCCCGGCCAGACAGGAGGAACCACTACCTGCTTCAGCACTTCCAACAGACGATGCAGCAGTGCGGGTGGAGAAGGAAGTCGCTGCTCCCAAGCCACAACCAGTGGTTAAGGAGCATGTGCCCCAGCTTCCCTTCCCCACTCGCCTACACAAAGACAAGCTGGAGACGGAGTTTGCCAAGTTCATGGCAATGTTGAAGCAGCTCAACATCAGCATACCGTTCGTGGAGGCACTGTCGAAGATGCCCAAGTATGCCAAGTTCATGAAAGACATCCTCACCGACAAGAAGAAACTTGGGGATCTTTCGATAGTGATGCTCAGTGAGGAGTGTTCTGCCATCCTGCAGAACAAGCTGCCAGAGAAGCGCAAGGATCTAGGGAGTTTTACTATCCCTCTTACTATTGGCAGCATGCATGTAGGCAAGTCCTTGGCGGACCTAGGCGCTAGCATAAACGTCATGCCATATAAGTTGTATAAAAAGCTAGACATAGGTGAACTTAGCCCTACTAGGATGAGCATTCAGCTAGCTGATCGTTCCATTGTGCATCCTAGGGGAATCATAGAGGATCTGCTTGTCAGTGTCGGTGCATTCACATATCCTGTTGATTTTGTTATTCTTGATATACATGAGGATGTGGATGTGCCTTTGATTCTAGGTAGGCCATTTCTTACCACCGCCAAGGCATTTATTGATGTGCATGATGGTAAACTGATCTTGCGTGCTGGGAATGAACAAGCTACTTTTTCTGTGACTGAATTTGATCACTGTGCTATGATTATTGTCACCCCTGTGCATGCTATGTCTGATCAGGTACACGAGCCTGTCGTGTATCCTTCTGCTCCTCTCATTTTGCAAGACCCTCCTATCATTCCTTCGCCGCCACTCCATCCAGCCTCGCCTCTGAACAAAAATATCAAGGAGGAGTGGCGGCCGAAGCCGCAGGTTGCTAAGCCTGCACGGAAGAAGAGTGGAGACCACTATGAGCTGGTCCCACCTCCTGCACCACGACCACCCTGGCCGTCCGGGTACTCACTCGCCTGCATCTTGCCGGATGGCCAGGTCCAGCTGACTGATGATGGTGGTCGCATCCGTCGGGTGCATGGCCACAACCTGAAGCTGTACCTCAAGAGCGACGTGGATCCGCTCTTGGAGGCACCTGTTCCTGCACCGCCCTGAGTATCCACCATGGGCGTCCAGCTAAAAGACGGTAAAGAAGCGCTTGTGGGGAGGCAACCCCACCACAATTTGATTTTCTTTCTTGTGTTTTGAGTCGGATTGTAAACTAGTTTGGTTTTGGTTTGTTTTCTTTGGTTTTGGATGATGTTTTATTGGGCTGACCATTGGACCTAACATTTTGTGTTTGAGCTTTTTGGTTTCCTTTGGCTGTGCTTGCCCTGACTGGTCCTCTCTCCAGTCCACTTCACTCCGACTGGTCCGCTTCCAGTCTCCTGCAGTCCGTGCATACCGGTAACATCGTTCCCCTTTTCATTCCCTCTTCTCCATTGAGGGCAATGTCGATCTTAAGTGTGGGGGGATGTTTATCTTTGACTGCATTAGATCTGTTTGTGTGCTTGGAGCCTAGTCCACTGTCCAAATTTTTAAAATTTGAGGGCTCCAAGTACGTGTTCCTTGCAATTGCCTGCTCAGTATGCTTTGAATTGACAGTCTTTATAGTAATATGCAACCTAGGGAGGTAGTGTAGCACTATGGAGGATGTTGATGCATTTAAGAAGTCTCATTTCTTCTTCATATTGTGTTGGTTGATTGAGTGAATTAGTGATCTTAGGACCCTTGAATTGTGTGGTGTTGTGGATTCTCTACCTGTCATGGACTCTTGTATCATGTTTTGAGAATAACAGGTGCTCAGAAATGTGCTTTGAAATAACGTCTCCCGTGCAAATAGGGTGAAAGTGTGTAAGGGGAGACGGGAATTCGTTCCCAATTTCCACCTACTACCTCCAGCCCCCTTACATGTCTTTCCCCCGCACAAGGCTCGAGACATCCGCTCCTGGCATGGCCGGTAAGAGCAGGTTGGGACCCTTGAAAGAAAAAAAAAAGAAGGAAAAAATAACAGAAAACAAGCAAAACAGAAAGAAAAAGGGGTTCCAACCATCTTCAAGAAGAAAATAGAGCACCTTGAAAAATGTGAGTCCATGATCCTTTGTTTTTTAGAATCTCTTCATCCACAATTCATTTGTCCTCTGTTCACTATTTGCCATGATTCCGACTCGATACTAGTGCTCTCGCCGAAGAAGCTATGAGATGACTTGTGCGTCGGTTGACCTCGTAAGCTACTAAATGACCTAGGAAGTCCTCTACCTACGATCTGGGTTGTTTGTTGCTATAGAGGTCTGGAGAGTTGCATTGGTTTGAGTTAGGTTTGCTTGGGGACAAGCAAACGGTTAAGTGTGGGGGAGTTTGATAGACCGTTAGTTACACATGTTTTCACCCCTGTTCTTACACCGTTTGAGATGTGGTTTCTCGTGTTTTAGACCGATTTCACGCTAGGTTGTGCTTGTTTGTGATATTTCAGGTCCTGGCAAGTGAATGAAGGTTTAGGAGCGAGTTCGGGGTCGATTGGGCGAAGATCGGGCGCGAGGCAAGTCACAAAGGAGGTCACACGGGCACACCCACAACTCACACGGCCGTGCAAGTGACCACTTTGGCCGTGCGAGATTGTGCGAGGGAAAACACGGCCTGCCCTGATATCCACACGGCCGTGTGAAGGAGTGGTTTGGCCGTGTGGATTTCTGCGAGAGCAAACACGGGCAGATGGAAATCTCACACGGTCGTGCCGCCCTGGCCGTGTGAGAAGCCTGAAGATCGAACTAATTGGAACACAGCGTTTTGACTCACACGGGCAACTGGGTAAGCCACACGGCCGTGCCACCCTGGCCGTGTGAGTCGGGATTTTCTGATTTTAAGCAGATTTTCAGCCACAATTCGGGGGGATTCGAGTTTTTGAGAGAGAGAACGATTCCTAGAGAGAGAAAGCGACGAACAAGATTCTCCAAGTGCCCTAGCTTGATCTTCAACACCATTGGAGGCCAGTTTGAGCTTGGAGAAGTGCCGATCAACGTCCAAGAGCAGGAATCCATCCTTCACAGTATGAATTCCACGTCTGATTCTGCTTTTGTTTTCTTCTCCATGGAGTAGTTCTCCCATTCATCTGGGTATGGAGAACCCTAGATTTGTATGTTAGGTTTGATTGTATGAACCCAAGTACTGATTCTATGATTTGATTATATTCGATTGAGGTTTTATGATTGAATGACTTGAATCCTGATCAAATTCCTGTTGTTTCTGCTTTAACCTAGAATGAGAATATCTGCCTAGGTTAATAGAGTATCCTTGATTGAAGGTAGGGAGTTGGTGACTTTAGTCGAGGAACCAACTCACTATTCTGTACCGGATTTACTCCGGTAGTGGAGGTTTTGTTCTTAGGGCCTCAATCTGTTTACTACGGTGGAGGTTAGTCGCCCGCTAGAGACTCAGATTGAGAGGGTCTGAAGACCTTTAGTCGAGACTTCAGGCTGTTTAAGAACCTTCCGCAGTATAACTATCATAGAAACTGAACTTGGTAATTACAATCCGGCTTAACTGCAGTCTAGGGGGAACCATATCCGGGTGACCTCTCTTAACCTGAATACAACAGTTTACTTGCTTTGTTAGTTTGATAGTTTAGACTTGCATTCCAGTTTCATTGCTAGATAACAAGAATTCTCTGAGTAGTCATCAGATCTTGGACCCGGGTTGATAATTAAACCTAACCCGCTATACTACGCTTTAGGAAGTGCTTTCCTCATCAGTCAGACCAAACCTCGCCCACATCTCTTGTGAGAACAGCACCCAGGAAATCGGCTCTCCAGCGTCTTTATAGGTCTGCTTCAACCACTGCCAACACCGATTGGCCTCTCCCTCCAGATGAAACAAAGCCAATCCGACCTGCTGCTTCTCCGACACCTCGTGATACTCAAAAAATTGTTCAACACGGGGAAACCACGCACCGAGGTCGTCGCCCGCGAACTTTGGAAATTCTAGCCTCACGAGATTGGCGGGGAAAGGGCCGCCACCGCCGCTGCTGCCCCCTTTCGAGACGGTGTCATCGCCACCGCGCGGCTTACTCACCTCCCCATCAGCTCCCGTCCTCCAGCCGGCGTTGTTGCCCGTCGAGCCGGTCAGCCTGCGCTCGCCAAACAATCTAGCGCCAGTCGTGGCGCCAGAACTTTCGCACTTGTCTGTCCTTCCCCGCTGACGCTGCCCTTCGTCTTCTCAGCACCGCTCGGCGTGACTGCGATCTCCTTGCCGTCACGCTGGCCCACCCACTTCTCAAACTGTGCCATCAATATCATGACATTCTCGTCCGTCTGTGCCTGTCAGTCGAGAATCCCCGTCACAGTATTCTGGAGGGACTGGATTGTCGCCTTTGTCCGCGACGCCTGGGACTCCAGCGGTTCGCCCTGTTCCACCTAGCCGGCGATGGTATCTTCCAACGTGAACAACGTTCAGCCGTCGATCCTCCCATAGCCACGGAAGCTGCCGGCTCTGCTACCACTGATGAATCGACACTCTCGGTTCGGGAGTTGCTTGTAGCTCACAAACGAGAGAACGACGTTCGTGTCGATAAACCTTTAATTTTATTATTCGATACGGAACTAATGCCCAAGTTACATATTTATAGACTTAGAAAAGCCTAATACCTAACCTAATCCTACCCGAACACCCCTTACTACTCGGCTACCCCTAACCCAAAGCATACAAGGAAAACCAAAACTACAAGGATAGACACTCATAGACCAAATCCGAAAATACCCAAAACCCATACCACCGCAATCATCACCGGAAGAGAGAGAAGTATAAGAGAATGGAAGAGATTTTGGGGTTGGTACCGGGCCAGAGGGTCTGCTGCTGTTTGGAAATTGGCTTAACGTGACATGGCTTCCACGTCATTTATTTCGATTGAAAAAGATTGTGCTAATACCACTATAAAACAAGAACTATACAACAAGTGTAATTTTTGTCCTCATCTATTTAATATGATAATTTTAGCACTAACTTTCTACGTTATGTGAAATTTATGTATGATGATTTTGTTGATCATTAGAGATATCGGTTGACCAGAATGGTCAAAATGACATTGACTATTGTTGATGTGGCACCACGTCACTAACACATAAGATTTTCTTAGATTACAATTTATGTAACTTAGAAAATAACAAAAATAGGAAGAAAAACCTGATCTCCCCCACTAACCACTGCCATCAAACCCTAAATCTCGACTTCGATTCCCCACATCCCAATTTAGAACCTGGCAAGTCGCCATGACGACGACTCTATCTCTAGTTCCCTCCTCCTCGCGACGGCTCAGCTGCATAGGGGATCACTTTGTCAACCAAACTGATCAATCGCTTCTCAGACGAGCTCAAGGCACTAAGAATCTATCAGAACGTCACCGGGAGCATCTTCTGGCCGTAAAAGAGAAGCATGGAGTACTAGAACTTGCTTTCCTTTTTTTTTTTTTTTTTTTGCTTCTATGTTAAGTTTTTGGGTTCTAGCTAAGGGAAGGGAGCAATTTTTTTAGTCTATTATCATAAGAAAGGACCATAATTTGAGATATTGTTTTCCAACGAACCTGAAGAAATGACCATGATTTGCTTCCTCGAGCTTCTTTTGCTTGAAACTACTGAAGATCCTTAGCCCTCTGCCTCTAGAACTCCAAAGTCACCACACCTTACCCTCCATGACATTCAATTGTGAGGCAGAACCCACCGGCCACAGCGGGGATGGAGAAGATGAAGGGGAAGGAGAGGTGGGGTTCAATGGAGTGTGGAAGCTGATGGTGGCGAAGACTCCTTGAGCGACCATGTGACTAAATCAGGCCTTCGACTTGTGAGCTCCGAACGAAAACCCCGTGGTAGTAAGAATAAGACATGGCACAACAATGACGGAGATTCTTAGACGAGCGGAGGTTGTGGAAAAAGTGGTTATGGCTGAAGTAGAGGGAGATGCTGCAGAGCAGGGCGATGGAATGGAAACGAAACTGACATGGTTGCCCGTTTGATGAAATAGACGATTATGAGTTTGCGGCAGGCCAATGACGAAGAAATTCAAGCACCAAAAATGAAACTGATCTTACATGGAATAAAGTATTTTTAATTATTTTTTTCTATTAAATTTTTATGTACAAATAATAAACATTAGCTGACACATCAACAGTCAACTCGTTGACTATTGACCACTAACATTCAATGTTGATAAAGTTAACAGAGACGAAGTTCGTGTCATAATTATCATATTGAATACTTCAGGACAGAGAAACTAATTGAGCGAGGGTGAGCTTCAAGAAGTCTAGGTCGGTAAGGGTTTGAGGGGAAAGATCGGGACATAATCTTGAAAAGTTAAGAAAGTAGCGTGGAAAAGGTCAAAATGGAGAATCCACGTTTATCTATCAAGTCATTCAGGTCAAATAATAGTCTGTTTGTACATGATGAAACAAGCAAATAAAAAACAATGTTATCCTCGTCTTGTTACTCTTTCATCGTCTTGTTCACTCTTTCTTCCTCAGATAGAATATGATGAGCATTGAGCACCATCATCCCCAACGCCACAAGACCCTTCTTCAAATGCTTCTCCTAGATTTCGCCTCACAACCCTTAAAATCCTCGTCCGACTTCTAGGTTTTCAATTTCTCTTCTGGCTTCTTCTAGATTTTCGCCGCAGAGCCCTTCAAATCCTCGTTCGGCTTCCGGGTTTTTGCTGCAGAGCCCTTTAAATCCTCGTCCGGCTTCTGGGTTTCCGCCGCAAACCCCTTCAATTCCTCGCCCGACATCCTTTCAAATCCTTGTTCGGATTTTGGGTTTCCATCGCAAACCCCTTCAATTCCTTTTCTGATGTCTTCTGGGTTTTTGCCACAGACCCCTTCAAATCCTCGTCAGGCTTTTGGGTTTTTGCGGCAAACCCCTTCAATTCCTCATCCGGCTTCTTCTGGTATTTCGCCACAAACCCTTTCTAGGTCTCGTCCGGCTTCTCCGCCATCTTAAATGAGTCAGAAACTTCCTTCACTATGGGTGATTTTGCATTCTTTTTCTCTATGCAAGCATAGTAGTCCTTCCATAGTTGTTGAAGAACAACGATTAATATGACGAAGGGAAATGTGGTATTTAACCTCACTAACCTTTGTTCTTTCTTTCGCCACTCTTTCATCTGGGCTAGGATTTTATCATCTACAGCTTCACCAAATGGTTTGGGATTTACAAGTGGTGACGGAAGAGGATGATTGGATGTGGGAAGAGCTTGTCGGCGCTCAGTAGAATGGCCAGGACGGGGGGAGCAGGTTCGTAAGTAAGAAGAATTCGCAGGTAAGAATAGGATGGGAAGTGGAGGGCTTTCTTGCAGGGTTCAGGGGGGCCAGAACCTGCCTAAACAACATTTTCTTTAACTAGTTTCTTGGCAGAGGATGTAATCTGATTTCCGGAAATTGAAAAGGAGAAGTATGTTGAAGAGTGGGAACGCAATTCACACAATCTCGCTATGGTGCACATAACACATTTTATATGCATGTGCTCACATCTTTTCTATTGATTCACATCACCCTAACTAAAAATGAGTGTGACCTTTCAAGGGACGACCAAGTGAGAGAGAAAATCTTCTTTCCTTATTTATTTCTCTCTCTTTCATTTTCACCTTCACTCTTCATCTTTTTTTCTCTAAAATTGTTTAATCTCTCTCAAACTTCTTTCTTTTTCCCAATTTATCTCTTACTACTTTCTCTCTGAAGTGATTTGTTTTTTAGACGAGAGGTGTCTCAAACTCCGCCTACCGTTATTCTAACCCTCTCTTTTCGCCTTTAACTTTTTTTTAAAAAAAATTGACCATTGCTAATCTAGGTAAGCTTGTGAAGATCGGCCAATTTGGTCGCGGAAAGATCGTCGTTGATTCGAAGAAGATCCCTTTGATTCTTGGGTCCAAAGCCCATGACTTGTCAATTATACGTATGAAGGCGAGTAGAAATGTAATAAATGAGCTTAAATGAAATTGAATATGAGTTTACCTGATATTGAATACATGTTGAGTTAATGCTAAATATGAGTTTACTTAGTATTGAATATGAAACCGAACATATGAGTGTAAACTAATTCTCAACTCTTTTATTAATTTAAATAATATTCAATCCTACGTAAAGTCATATTTCTTACGAGGTTATCTGATATTCTATGTTTACTCAACAAAGATTCAAGTCAAATAAATCAATCATCTTTGCTACTAGTTCAACTAGGTATTCAATAAAAAAACTTGGATTCATTACATTTTCAACTTGCAATTTTGTATCATGAATCCAAGTTAAAAATGTAATTAGTATATGTGACCTTTCAGAATATAACTATTATTAGTTTCTGAATGATAAATACTAGTAATATACTTGAAGACCTCATCAAATATTTGTTGAACTACTATCAAAGATGATAATTGATTTATTGACTTGAATTTGTGTTGAGAAAAAAATGAATATAAATTAACTTGGTATTGAATATGCATTGACATGGTATCAAATATCAGTTGAACGAGTACCAAAGATAATTGATTTATTTGACTTGAATATTTGTTGAGTAGATATTGAATATCGAATGACCTGGTACAGAATATCAGTGTAAGTGGTATCAAATACTAGTTGAACTAGTACCAATGGTGATTGATTTATTTGACTTGAATATTTGTTGAGTAAATATTGAATATCAGAGACCTGGTATTGAATATCAGTGTACGTGGTATCAAATATTAGTTGAACATTAAATATCAGATAACCTCATAGTGAATATTGATTTATGTGGGATTGAATATTATTTCAGTTAGTACCAGAGATGAGAAATTAGTTTGCACTTATATGTTCAACGTCATATTCAATACTAAGTAAACTCATATTCAGTATCAACTCATGTATTCAGTATGAGGTAAAATCATATTCAATTTCAGTTAAGTTCACTTCATACATTCTACTCGTCTTCCTACACATAATAGACGAGTCGTGTGCTTTGGGCACAAGAATCAAAGAGCTCTTTTTCGAATCGACGATAATTTTTCACGCGATAAAATTGACTTATCTTCACAAGCTTACCTAGACCAGCGGTGGTCAATTTCAAAAGAATGTTGACATCGAGAAGAGAGGGTTAGCATTAACGATAGACGGAGTTTGAGGCACATCTCGTCTTAAAACAAATCAATTCAGAGAAAAAAGAGGAAGAGATAAACTGGAGAAAAAGGAGAAGATTGCGAGAAATTGAACATTTTCAAAAGAAAAAAAAAAGATAGAAGGTGGAAAAAGTAAGAGAGATAAAAAAAAGGGGAGAAGTCTTTCTCTCTCACTTGGTGGTCCCTTGACTTTGGAAGAAAAAAGTTTGAGATAGATTGAACACTTTTCGAGAAAAAAAAATGTCGGAGAAGGTGGGAAAAAAAGGAAATGAAGAAGAGGAGAAGTCAATATCTCTCACTTGGTGGTCCCTTGACACTTTTACTCAACTTATCTGGCTCCAGTTTTGTGGCTCATCTCTAATTTGAGCTAACATTCAAGCCAATGAATTCTGACCACTCATTTTTAGTTTGGATGATGTGGACCTATAGAAAAACTCTGAGCACATGCACATAAAATGTGTTATGTGCACCGTAGCGAGATTGATTCACATATATAGTGTATCATTTCCATAGTCGAGATCGGCCGAAATTTTGTTGCACATGGCGGGAGCGGTTAGCTTGCTAACCCCCTTAAGGGGTTGAAAAATGACACCCCACCTGGTATTAAATGAAACTTGTAAAATTTAATAATTTTATTAAATACAAATTAAGAATTAAATACACATATTAAATACTTTCTTTTTTTAAATCTAAACCTACACAAAATAGAATTCTCTCTCCCTATTTCTGATCCTTCCTTTTTCAGCAGCCTCCTACTGCCACACTTCTCTGGTGCAAATCCCGCCGGCAGACTCTCACCGGGCACCTGCAAAAATGTAGCACTACATTCAGAAAATATATCATTGCACTTATATATTGTACCACTGCACTGATATTTGTCCTATTGCAATTTAAACTCATATAAGTGATTTGTACTAGTACACTGATAGCGCTACTAGTACAATGGTATCGCTACCAATGAACTGGTACAAATATCATATATGAGTTCAAATGCAGTGGTATAAAAATCAGAACTGGAAATCAAAAAGTAGATCTGGAAATTGATAACTCAACGAGAGAGGAGCGTGGGGAGGAGGGAACACTAAGAGTGTAACACGAAAAACAACTAAAACAATTGAAAAGGATATTAAAAGGGTAAATTAAATTTCAATATAAAATAAAGAATAGCATCCAGGGGGAATCGAACCCACATTTACACTCTGTTTTTTTAGAGCGGAAAACGAAGGAAAGGAAAGAATAGGGGGGACAGTGGGATTTTCGAGAAACTTTCCACCGTTTCTGAAACTTTGCACAGTACGTAGGTGAAGGAAAAGAGAGGGATGGGTCACTGTTGAACCCAACCTCCCAAATCGGAGAGAAAACACCAATTTCTCATTTATTCCTTTTTTTTATTTGACAACTTCCTCCTCTCTCCTCTCTCTTCCCCATCTTCTTCTTCATTCTGCACAAATGCAAACCCAAATCTAAAACTGAAACAATGGATTTCACTAACACTTAGGCCTCATCACCCTCCATCGACGCTACTCTGTTCTCGATCTTCGTCTTTCCAAAGGCAGACCACGCATGCAACAACAAATTACACAACAACCGCAAATCCAAGATGAATCCTCATAGATCTATAGGAATTGACTTCAAATCGGGAATCACAAGGTTGCTTCGAAGATGAATCCTCATAGCTTAAGAAAGGAGCAGTATCGTCACCCATGAATGTCGACGCCGTTTCTGTTATTTCTCTCTTGGCGAAGCAGTATATGCCTCTCCTTTCTCCTCCTTGATCTATCGATTCTCTCACTGGGGAATTGAAGGCAGGGAAAAGGCCGATTGATGCAGAGGAAGAGTTTGATCGTCAATTGAAGAGAAAATAAGATGCAGAGGAAGAGTTTGGTCGTCACTTGGAAAGAAGGAGATGCAAAGGAAGAGTTTGGTAGTTGCTTGGAGAGAAGAGGAGGACCCCATTATCTATATTAATGCAATTATCACAATTAATTGGAGTCCCACTCCAAATTCCCAAGTCATGAAATTGGAACGTCTTTCCAGAAAATGTCCAATTAATTGGCTATGTTAATTTACTCAACATCTTTTTAATATATGTTTTTTTTGGTGTGTAATAGATGTTTTTCTTATAGTTTTTTTTACCGAATAACCTTTGTTCACGCTCTTAATATTGAGCTTTTGAAAATAGACGCTCTCGCTCCGCGAACTAGTTACTTAAATTTAGATTAAGTAGGTTTTTTATGGTCTCCATTGTTTAAATTAATACTTAAGTAGATTTTTTATTAATTGGGTGTTGAGAGATTTGAGTGTAATATCAAGGAATACGAAATCGTGGCGGAGGTTATACAGGAAAGTAGGATATTTTATACTAAAATCATGGTGTAACTATAGTTCAATCATTTTCTACCGTTAAAATCACCTACTGTTTTGGGTCATATGTTCAATTTTTGCGGTTCGACTGCTAGTACGGTTGTGTTTTTTAAACATTGTATAATATAAGTTGAATGATTTTTAATTGATTTAGAATCCTTGATCAATTATTATAAAGTCTCTATTTTTAAATTATTGATGTGGTTAAATCACTGTTTTTAAATAAACAAATTCTCTATTTTCTATTACATAACTAATAATAACATATTCATCACACTTCCCAAAACACACTTTCCTTCCTACTTTTCTCCATAAAACAACATTTTCCTTCCAATGTCCTTCACCTCCAAATCTCCCCTCCCCTCCTAATTTTCCTTCACCTACCCTCCTTTTCCTCCCTTCCTTCGGAAACATAGTGTTAAAGCTTACTTGGTCAACCATAAATACCCCCAAACTGGTGCGGATAGAATAACAACACTCTTGATGTTGTTATAGTAACAACAAGATTCATTAAGGGTAAAAGGGTAAACTAATAAAAAAATCAAAATTAAAATAAATAGAGATTTCTTATCGCCTATCTATCTGATCTTCCCTTCTACCGACCAGATCTATCTTCTCCGCCAGTCGCATCTCCTTCCATCCCTCTCCTTCCGATTTATGCAGACGCCGGCGATATCCTTCTTCAGCTCCGTTGCCGGAAACAACTACAAATCTACTCAGGTTGCTCCGACTTCCACTCATCTTCTCAGCAACGACCATCGTTGGTCTCCCCGCACCTCGCCTCCCTCTGCGCGTCCGTCCAAAATCTCTCACTCTCCCTCCTCCGCTGCGACCTCCTGTTTACACCTAAAATATTTTTGGCCTAAATTCAATGCCGTAATAATGAGTCTTGGCATTTAATTCGATGCCCACTCCTAGGAGAAAGGATGCAGTGATGCAAATCTGTCTTGCGGCAGTCACAAATAAGGCTATTAAAAGTTTGGCCAGAGCAAAAAATATCAATAATAATAAAAAGTGTTTGACCATAACGTTGCTGCTGTAAAGAAGTTGTGGGCAAAAAAAAAAAATATTTAAGCGGCTAGAAGTTTGGCCAAAAGCGATCTTGTTTTCTCTTTGGAAAAGGGCCAATAACAATGCTGCGGAAAAGAGAGAAAGTTTGGTCAAAACAGAACTGCAAGCAGTGCAGAGTTATACATAAATAAATAAATAAAAATACTCCGCAGCGTTGCAATGTGAAGGTTTAGCATCGTTGCAGGCATGTTAAATTGCTCCGGCCACAGCATTGGCCGAGATCGAACAACATTGTTTTAATTTTATTATTTTTTCTTTTCTCCAAAACAATGTTGTTGCAATAGCAACGTTGTAGAGAAAAGCGGGACAGTAAAAAAAAGCATAATAACTCGCCATGGTGTTGGGGTAAACCGTAAATGGCAGCACAGCCAAATCTGGTCGAATGAAAAAGTGAGGAATTTTTTGCCAGCATTGCATTAGAAAACAAGGTTGCAGTAGGATCCAACATTGTCTAGGATTTTCCAAGTTGGCCAAAATTTAAAAAGAAAGGAAAAGAAAAAAAGCAGTGCGAATACACAAGCATGGGTAAATTTTTTGAATAGAAAATGGTGCGAACCAACCAAAATTGATTTGTTGAATCAACGTTGGTTTGGGCCATTGACGTTGCAAGGCTAGTTGAACAATGCAATGTTGTTGTATGATTTGGCCCGTATGGTTTGAGAATTATTTTCGGTGGAGTAATTGTGTCAACAACTTAGTTCATAAGAACTACTTCTTATAAACTAAGTTGTGGGGGGCATTGTTTACACCTAAAATATTTTTGGCCTAAATTCAATGCCGTAATAATGAGTCTCGGCATTTAATTCGATGCCGCATAATAAAAAACGACATCATTGAGGGACAAGCGGCATCGTGAAACAAAAAACGGTACCGCAAGGAAGCTCAGCGGTATCGCGACACTGGAAACGACACTGTTTATCGAAAAATAAGATGTCGGCCGTGCATTTAGTAGTGGTGTTGGAAAAGGAGTTTTTTAATTAATTATTATTTGTATTCCTTGTCGGAAGGGGAGAAGCGATACCGTATGGAGACAAGCGGCATCGCGGAGAATTAAAACGGTACCGCGGATCTAAAATCGGTACCGCGAGTAGGCCCAACGATGTCGCGGTACTTGAAACGACATTATTTAAGTAGAAAACAATGTCGTTAGCGGCTTTGATTGTTGGTGTTGGGGTTGGAAAAGGAGTGCTTTTTATTCCTTGTCGGAGAAGGATAAAAAACAACACCGTTTAGTGACAAGCAATGTCGCGGGTAGAACCAAGTGGTGTTGTTTAGTTAAAAACGATACTGCCAGTAAACCCAACGACACCGCGGATTAGAAAACGATATCGCAAGAGGTCTTGGTAAGCGATGTCGTTTAGTTAAAAACTATACCACAGCGGGTTGGATTTTGGCGAGGGCGGCCCGGCAAGCCCAACGGCACCGCAAGACGAGAAAAACGGTACCGCTTGGTAGAGAACAATGTTGCGGAATGAAAAACTACATTGTTTGATAGGACCAGGACAGAGCAGTTCAAGGTCGGCATCGATCAGTGAAAAGCGATGCCGCGGAAAGATTAAACGGCGCCAAGGGATGAGAATTTGACCGTGTGGCAATAATGAGCCGGTTTAATTAATTAATTTGTTTAATGATTATTTTAGACGGTGTCGTTTGACTAAAAACGCCGTCGCATGAGAAAACAACACCGCGGAGTATAAAACGACAGTGTTTAATATAAAACAATGTCGCGGAGAAAAAAAGTAGACAGAGCTGTTTGAGGAATAAAACGACATCACGTGAGATTCGCGCCTACCAGAGCGAGGAGTAGATCAAGATGGTTGAGACACGTGGGAGTTCACAACGGAGCAGTTGAGGAAGCGGTTTCACCGAGCGTGAAGACTACGAAGATGTTTTTGGAATAAAAGCAATGGAGCAAGGAGAGAGAAAAGGACAACCAAAAACAACACAGAAAAACATCTGTCAAACTTTACCTTTTTTCACTGTAACTCCTTCCAGGAAGGATCTCCATAGTTGTAGCAGTAGTCGTAGTCGCGGTGCTCTCCACAGGAATCTCCATAGGAGTAGTTTTAACGTAGATTGCCCAAAAAACTCAAACACCCTCGTTCGAACGTAGTTTGGAGAGGTGCAAACCGCAGTAACGGTCGCGTTGGTTAGAAGTCAGAGGTGCATCGATCAAATCAACATCGCCCGGCGGTGGATATTTGACGGTCACGTTGATTTCACCATTCAGAGGTGCATCGATCAAATCAACATCGCACGGCGGTGGATATTTGACGAACGACATCATTTTCAGAAGTCAGTTGCACAGATCAAATCAACACCGCCCGGTGGATATTTGACGGTCTCGTCGATTTCAACAATCAGTTGTGCATCTGATCAAACGGCACCGCAAGAGTTTCCACCACGAAGCATTAAAATCAACATCGCCGGAAACAAATTCGGCACTGACGGTGGTATTTGGTTTCGCAAGGAAACACCTCCACAGGCTCATCTCCAATTACTAGAACCTCCCGATGTTAGAATTAAACTTTAGCCTATGTAATTCCCCAGAATACATCTTGTCAGATTATCAAAGGCGAATAGATCTAAATACCTGGATTCATGATGGTAGATCGTCGTGAGCTTGATGCGGAATCTGTAGAACGATCTTTAACCGGACGATACCTTAGAAGCACGATCTGGGAAGTTTAGTGGCCTTCCTCAACCAAGCCTCCTTAGTCCACTCACGGGAAACCTCACGTATTCCTGATGGGGAGAATATGTGTGTATTTTTGGTCTTGGTATGTTGGGGACCACAACCTCTAGGTTCTTTATATACTATGTTTAGCTAGGGTTCCCATAAAACCCTAATTAGGTTTAGTATTTGGTTTCCACTCATTGGGCCCATATAAGATATTGAGTAGCCTTGGGCTCCATAATTTGACCACTTATAATTAGCCCACTTTAACAAATAACTAATACAATTATCCATAAACCACAGCCCACATCACGTGGAACATATATTTCCAACAATCTCCCACTTGGGATGCATCGTTTATGCAAATAATTATATCACAAAGTTCCTTAGGCGCGCATCCGAATGTTATTTGTACAATGACTATTCCTTAACAATCTTGTCCATCTCATGTATAGCAGTGGAACCAACGTGGCTTCAATCATGATATGATAATGATTAAACTACCATGATCACCACATTTATACACTCAATGACATAGATCAAATATGGATGAGTGGCATGAAAATTACATGTAATGTGATCTTGAACATGCCTATTTTCAACTGGTCCAACTTTAGTGAGATCAAAAAGCACTTCATGCAAGAAAATTGCATAATATGAATAAACACCTTAAGGTTCAAAACAGAAACTGAAGAAAAACAAAAATCACTTTATTCTGCAGAGTCACAAATCAATGTCTATAGAACAAATCGAAATGACTCTCACTAAACCAAGGTATCATCCAGAATAACGCCCATATGAGCAGTGTGCTCATAAAATGCAGTAGGCGGTAATCCTTTGGTTAATGGATCAGCTAGCATAGACTCTGTCCTAATATGTTCTATAGAAATCTGTCCATTTTGAACCCTCTCCTTAACAACCAGGTACTTGATATCGATAAACTTTGACTTTGTCGAACTCCCGTTGTTATTAGAGTACAACACTGCTGCATTATTGTCACAATAAATCTTCAATGGCCTCTCAATGTTGTTTACCACACGCAGCCCCGTGACAAAATTTCGCAGCCACAATCCATGATCAGATGCCTCATAACAAGCTATAAACTCTGCTGCCATGGTGGAAGGAGCTATAAGACGCTGCTTAGCAGACCTCCAAGAAATAGCCCCTCCAGCCAACATGAAGATATAGCCAAATGTAGAGCGCATGCTATCTTGGCATCCAGCAAAATCAGAGTCAGAATACCCAATGACCTCCAGACTATCTGATCTCTGATAAGTAAGCATGTAATCCCTTGTTCTCTTTAGATAGCGCATCACACGCTTGACTGCCTTTCAATGATCCATACCTGGATCCTTTGAGTATCTGCCCAGTACTCCCACTATGAAAGCTATATCGGGACGAGTACAAACTTGAGCATACATAAGACTCCCTATTGCAGATGAATAAGGAATCTTCTGCATTTCCGCTCTTTCTAGATTGTATGTAGGGCATTGAGCGAGACTGAACTTGTCTCCTTTGGCTACTGGTGTATTCGCTGGGTTACAATCTTTCATGTTGAATCTACTCAAAACATTATCGATATAGCTCTTTTGTGATAATTTGAGAATACCTCGAGAGCGATCTCTCAGTATCTCAATACCCAATACAAAAGAGGCATCACCAAGATCTTTCATTTCCAAATTCTTTGTTAGGAATTTCTTGGTTTCGTGCAGTAAGCCTATATCACTACTGGCGAGTAGAATGTCATCAACATATAACACCAGGAAAATAAATTTACTCCCACTGAACTTGTGATATACACAATCATCAACAAGATTAGTCTCAAAACCATATGAGCTAATAACTTTGTGAAATTTGTGATACCATTGACGGGAAGCTTGTTTGAGACCATAGATGGACTTCTTAAGTTTACAGACCATTTTCTTTGGATCTCCCACAACAAAGTTTTGTGGCTGAACCATATAAATCGTCTCATCAATGTCTCCATTGAGAAACGCAGTCTTCCGTCCATCTGATGGAGCTCCAAATCAAAATGAGCCACTAGTGCCATTATTGTCCTAAAAGAGTCTTTCGCAGACACTGGAGAGAAAGTCTCTTTGTAGTCAATGCCTTCCTTTTGAGTAAAGCCCTGAGCGACTAGACGTGATCTAAATCTCTCAATCTTACCCTTAGAGTCCCTTTTGGTTTTAAATATCCATTTATTACCAACCGGAATTACTCCTTCAGGGCATTCAACGACATCCCAAACGTCATTGTCATACATGGACTTCATCTCTTCTTTCATGCCACTATTCCACTGTTCAGAGTTAGAACTGCGCATGGCTTGAGCGAGGTTGATAGGATCATCCTCCATTAAGCCTATGCCATCCTCATGTTCTTGAAGAAAGACGACATAATCATCCGGAATCGTACTTCTTCTTTCTCTAGTGGATCTCCTAAGTGGCACTTCTTGAGGATGTTGATTTTGTTCCACTGGTGGTATAGGAGGAGGAATTTCATTGTTGTCTTGTTCCATAACTATGTCAGGACTAGTGATAGGTATGATAATCTAATCACTATCAATGACTTGTTCTTCCTCAAAGACAACATTCCTTATGTTTCCTTCCCCACAAAACTCAATATCCTCAAGGAATCTCGCATTTCCCGTTTCAAAGAATGATCGTGAGGTGGGATTGTAAAATTTGTAGTCTCGAGAGTACTGCGGATAACCAACAAAGTAGAAACTTACAGTCTTTGAGTCTAGCTTTCCTTCATGTGGCTTATAAGGCCTTGCCTCAGCTGGACAACCCCAAATGTGCAAGTGCCTAATGCTAGGCTTTTTGCCTGTCCATAGCTCATAAGGGGTTTTAGTTACTACTTTGCTTGGTACCCTATTAAGGATGTATACAGCAGTCTTTAGAGCTTCCCCCCAAAGTGACTCCAGTAAGGAAGAATGACTAAGCATACTTCTTACCATGTCTTTAAGAGTACGATTGCGCCTTTCTGCAACGCCATTCATGCTAGGTGTTCCTGGCATGGTGTATTGAGGCACAATCCCACACTCTTTGAGGTAAAGCGCGAAGGGTCCTGGACGTTGTTCTCCGGATCCATCATATCGACCATAGTATTCTCCACCACGGTCCGATCTGACAGCCTTAATTTTCTTTCCAAGTTGAAGTTCAACTTCAGCCTTAAAAGACTTGAAAACATCCAAGGATTGTGACTTCTCATTTATCAGAAAGAGGTAACCAATCTAGAGTAATCGTCTATGAACGTGATAAAATATTTGTGACCGTTCCAAGATGCTGTAGGGAATGGACCACATATATCAGTATGAATGAGTTCTAAGACGTCTTGAGCTCTATTGGCACCCAATTTCTTAATGTTTGTTCTCTTACCCTTAATGCACTCAATGCAGACTTAAAAATCTGCTAAATCTAAGGGTTCAAGAATTCCATCAGACACAAGCCTCTAAGCGCTTGTGCCATAAAGTAGCAGAATTCTCATTAAATTTTCGCTTTGTACCTCGTGAACTTGTTTGGAGGATTTCATTATGGGAACTAATCACATCAAGCATGTATAGATTATCAATCAATGGACCGGTACCAATCAAAATTGAATTTTGTGAGAGACTAAATTTATTATCTCCAAATGAACAAGAATAACCTGATTTGTCCAAACATGGAACCGAAATTAAATTCCGTCTAAATGACGGCACCACAAAAGTCTCAAACAAATCCAAATGACATCCAGTCTTTAATTGTAATCTAAAAGTTCTGATAGCCTCCACTGCAACTTTATTGCCGTCCCCCACATAGATGAACTTTTCGTTCTTACTTGGTGGCCGGCTCCACAGACAGCCCTGAAAAGATACACTTATGTGAGTGGTAGCACCAGAATCCACCCACCAAGTATCCATAGGCACAAAAGCTAAATTAACTTCAGAACAAACTAAAGTAAGAAGCTCACCCTTCTTTTCACGCCAAATGGCATACTTGGGACACTCCTTCTTCATGTGCCCAGTCTTCTAACAGAAGTAGCAAGGAAACCCTTCAGTTTGCATCTTTGGTTTCTTTTGCTGAGAAGACTTTTATGCAACATCCCTAGCTCTCTTCTTGATTTTGTTTTGAGAACTTGATGCTAAGTGAGCACTCTCAGTCCTATCCCGCGCTTGCCTCTCTTCCTCTTGCACACAGTGAGATATAAGCTCATTGAGAGACCACTTGTCTTTCTGAGTGTTATAGCTCACTTTGAATTGCCCAAAGTGTACAGGGAGAGAGATCAAAACCAAGTGTACGAGCAAATCTTCAGACAACTCTAACTTTAGCGACTTGAGTTTTGATGCGAGATTAGACATCTCCATAATGTACTCCCTTATGTTCCCCTTGCCTTTATACTTCATGGAAACGAGCTTAGACAGAAGATTACTCGCCTCTGATTTTTCATTCTTGGCAAAGTATTGCTCAATTTCCTCAAGGAACCCCTTAGCGCTCTCATTCTCAGTCATAGAGCCCCGAAACGCTTCTGGAATAGAGCGCTTCATGATCATCATACACATACGATTAGAGCGATCCCACTTTTCTATTTTAACCTCGTTAAGGTTATCCGGAGTAGAAACAGGACGCTCCAACCGTAGTGCAAGATCCAAATCCATACAACCGAGAACAATTTCTACGGTTTCTTTCCAGATCTTAAAGTTTGTCCCATTCAATAGTGGAATATTGCTAATTTGAGCAGAAACATTGGAAGCAGAAGCTAAAGACACTGTAAAGAAACAAGAAAACATGCACTCATGTCAAACAAAATACATGAGAAGAAAAATTCAGACATTTAAGTTTTATTTCTGAAACCCATCTTAAGATACCAAATGCAACATTAACTCTTAGTCTTTGGACAGAGAAATTAACTGCAAGCGGTACTCTTACTAAAATGATCAAATACTGATAATGAGTTCTGTCAAATAATAGTTTATCTTTGGACCAACTATCATTCACATGAAAATAAACTTTACAATCATCACGTATTTATCATTAAGGTGCATCATCATTTAGCCAAATAGTATCTACCTTTGGGCCGAACACTATCCGCATAAACAACCACACACTATACATCCAAGTAATTTAATTTGATCAATTTTCACACTAGAGGTTACTTTGGCAACATAACGTAAAGAATCAAATCAATTTAAAATATCGGAAGAGAATGGATCCTTTTAAGTTTTCACTCACAAGATATGCCAATACCATAATTTTCCATTCTTGGTGGATCTAACAAGAATAGACCCCTTGTTATCAGCTACGGGGAAAAATTACACTAAAACAAAAAAAAGCACATGATTGATGCGGTTCATCATGAAATCCTTTACCATAACAGCGAATGCACTTTTATTTGGGATGCAACAGATGAAAAAAATGAAACCGAAAAATCCCTTTCGACTCATAATTCATATAATTTAATTTATATGAACAAGAAATTACACGAGTAGTAAATAAAACAAAATACCATGTATAGAACAAAAGCATGCCAAATGAATCACAAGGTAGAAATATAGAACCAGTACACCCAAAACCTCAATAATCAAACAAAGATGAATGGCTCTGATACCACTTGTTAGAATTAAAGTTTAGCCTATGTAATTCCCCAGAATACATCTTGTCAGATTATCAAAGGCGAATAGATCTAAATACCTAGATTCATGATGGTAGATCGTCGTGAGCTTGATGCGGAATCTGTAGAACGATCTTTAACCGGACGATACCTCAGAAGCACGATCCGGGAAGTTTAGTGGCCTTCCTCAACCAAGCCTCCTTAGTCCACTCACGGGAAACCTCACGTATTCCTAATGGGGATAATATGTGTGTATTTTCGGTCTTGGTATGTTGGGGACCACAACCTCTAGGTTCTTTATATACTATGTTTAGCTAGGGTTCCCATAAAACCCTAATTAGGTTTAGTATCTGGTTTCCACTCATTGGGCCCATATAAGATATTGAGTAGTCTTGGGCTCCATAATTTGACCACTTTAACAAATAACTAATACAATTATCCATAAACCACAGCCCACATCACGTGGAATATATATTTCCAACACCCGACCCTAACATCACTCCGCATCAGCCGCTGCGTCATCTGGCAACCGCCTCCGTGCTTCAAAAACAAGCACGAGTCGTTCGCGTCGATCCCGAACCTGTAGAAGCTGGAGCTGGCCGACTGCGAGTTCGAGGCCGCGGTGGCGGAGGTCGTCGTCGTCGTGGTGTCGAGGGATAAGCTGGTGGAGATATCGATCGTGTTCTTCGACGATGAGTCTGTGCCGTGGCAACATCAACCGTGGATCGAGATGCACGCGTCGAGGTGCCGGACACTGTCGCGTCGAGCCTCAATAAGTGGCAGTGCATGGAGCTCTCGTTGCTGGAATGCTTGGACATGGACATGGCTTCCCCACCACATTCCCTCTTTGGACACACAGAGAGAGAGAGAGATTACGCAGCAAGCACGACGACAGGGAAAGCCGGGGAAAAGGAAAGAAGGAAGGAGGTGTGCGGCAATAAAAAATTTGGAAATACGAACAAGCCCTAATTCTTTCTTTCTCATTCTCTCTCCTCTCGTTTGTTATGAGGAATGGACGATTCATTAATTAACGTGTTGCACTCCTTATTTATGTAGTGGGTTGCTGAGTGACAGCTAGCATGGTGGGAGTCATAACCAAAATTAACACAGAAATGGAGTTTGACACTTTGTCAAACTTCTTTTGTTAAAAAAAAGGACACGTTGTCAAACCAGTTTATATCGTTGTACCGATTTAGTAAACCTCAAACGCAATAAAACAACCTACAAAAAACATATCGTAAACCTCCTAATTCAAACCACAATTCGCTAAAACATATCAGAAACCTCACAAAGCAAACCATAAATATTTTGAAAAGCACACCAAAACCCCCCTAATGCAAACCACAAACACGATAAAGCAAAACACACAAAGCATACCAAAATCGTCCTAATGCAGACCACAAATATATTAAAACAAACCAGAACCCCGCAAAGCAAACCACAAAAGTTTTGAAAGCACACTAGAAACTTCTTAATGCAAACCAGAAACCTCCTAATGCATACCACAAATCTCCTAAAACAAACCACAAACCTCACAAAGCAAACCACAACATTTGCGAAAGCACACCATAAACCTCCTAATGCAAACCACAAGCACGGTAAAAAAACCACAAAAGCAAACCATAAACCTTCTAATGCAAACCACAAATATATTCAAACAAATCAGAAACCTCACAATGCAAACAACAAATATATTCAAACAAATCAGAAACCTCACAATGCAAACCACAAAATTTTTGAAAGCAAACTAGAAACTTTTTAATGCAAAGAACAAAAACGATAAAGCAAACCACAAAAGGCATACAAAAATATGAGAAACCAAACCATAAATCTCACAATGCAGACCATAACATCCAGTGGTCGTTGACCGATCAACGAAAACCGTTTTCCAAACTCCGATGACCGTCAGTGAGCAGATTCCGATGCCGATAGGCATATTTTGGCCCCGATGACTAGATTCCAACGCCGGTAAGCATATTCCGGCGATAAAAAGCATATTCCGGTGACCGACGACCTGTTTCCTACAACCAGTGGCCGGATTCCGGCGACCAAAATTTTGGGCAAAAATAAAAAAATTTTTTTTATTTTTCATTTTTTTTATTGTTTGAACATATTTTTCATAATGACAATTATACCCATGATTTGATTTTACACTATGTCAACTTAGCTAATAAAAAGTCATCACAACCCTAGCTTCCTATTGGTTGGAGGCTAGTGTTGTCACCCTAACAACAAAATATGGATTGTTACAGTAACCGGTCCCCCCCCCCCCCCAGACTATGAGAGTCATGTGTAAAATCGATGCCTACTTCAGTGTATTTACTAATTCCCTGCGGACCATGACCCCCCAGCTGCCTCCGCCCCAAATTCAAGTACACATATTCGTATGTATTTTATTCGTTTAAAATTTTCGTACCGTATTATTGTTAAGCCGATTCATTTTTCTCCGCTCATATAATTAATTTTCCTGGTATATTTAATATTTAAACAACTAATTTTCTTTATATTTGTGGAGACATGTCTAATTTTTTCTTTCTAATTGTGTGGAATCAGAGCCTCGTTCTACACAAGGGCGAAGAAGAAGAAGCAATCAACTGTTTTGGTACAAGAAAATTCGAGTTCAAACAGGGCAGCCCCTGTTTCATAAGTTCCAGCTACTGTTTCTTGTGAAATCGCTATGGAAAACTCCCTTTGAGCAAAGGAGTTGGTAGAGGGCAGTGCCATGGAACAACATGCACGAGTTCAAGGCCAAAAGAAGCAGCCAGCAATCGTCATTAAACATCGTGAGACTGACGAACAAAGAGATCACCTCTTCCACACACGATGCAATATCAATGGCAAGTTAGCTTCGTTGGTGATCGATGGAGGGAGTTGCGCGAATTTGATCAGTGAGTATGCCATACGAAATCTTGAATTGAAAACCCAGAAGCATCCTAAACCGTATCATCTCACCTGGCTCAACGAACATGGAGACGTGAAGGTCAACAAACAAGCACAAATCGAATTCAACATTGGTAAGTACCGAGATACGGTTCTCTGTGACGTAGTTCCAATGCAAAACGTTCATATTCTGTTGGGTAGACCGTGGCAATTTGACAGAAGGGTGATACATGATGGCTGGGAGAATTCGTATACCTTCAAACACGAAGGAAGGAAAATCAAGTTGAAGCCTATGTC
The DNA here is from genome assembly GCA_964030455.1 of Linum trigynum. NCBI lineage: Eukaryota > Viridiplantae > Streptophyta > Magnoliopsida > Malpighiales > Linaceae > Linum > Linum trigynum. The sequence goes on from OZ034822.1 coordinate 23,196,829, forward strand.
GCCCGACGAAGTTTATACCGATCTCAAGACAATGGAGGAGAACAGGAATGAGGGAAAGAGCGTTCAAGCTCAGCTGTGGGTGAAAACTTCCTTAGGAAGGTTTTGTGAGAAAGTGAAAGGAGGAAAGAAGAATTGGGAAATCCTCAGCTGATTTCGTTGCTGGGTTTCTGTATTTAAAGGACTTCAAAGTTTACTGTTTACATAACGGTAAAACTGACGTGGCGGCTCGCCATTCGTCCAACTGAAACTAACTCCACTACACTAAAACGACAACGCAGTGAATAAAAGACAAACTAATAAAAGGAAACGTTTCTTTCTTCTCTTCTCCGAAACTCTCTTCAGCTCCATAGTTCTTCAATCATATGAACCTCCATCTTCTGCTTTCCTTTACTGATCTGAGCAGCCTCTTCTTCTGAATTGAGATCAATCAATCCCTTGAATCTTGTCACGCCCCCACAAGTTGGCGCGTATACATTTAATACGTCCAACTTGTCAAGCAAATAGTTCAATCTAAACCTGCTCAGACCCTTGGTAAACAAGTCAGCTAGTTGTTCTTCACTTCTGACAAACTTCAAGTTAATGAGACCAGATTTCACTCTTTCCCTAGTCACATGGACATATATCTCAACATGTTTAGTCCTTTCGTGATACACTGGGTTCTCTGCAATTTGAATTGCAGACATGTTATCACAATAAACAAGTACTGGAGTCTGTACCTTAACATCTAGCTCTACAAGCAGTCCTTTAAGCCACTGAATTTCACAAATCAGGTGGGCAAGTGCCCTATACTCAGCCTCTGAAGAAGATCTGGATACAGTGGTCTGCTTCTTTGCCTTCCATGTTATCAAGGAGCTCCCTAGAAAGGTACAATAGCCTGAAATTGACCTTCTAGTGTCAGGGCATGCTGCCCAATCAGCATCACTATAAGCTTTTAAAACCAAATCTGAATTAGCCTTAAAGTGCAACCCTTGACCTGGTGCTCCCTTCAAGTATCTGATCACTCTATAGGCTGCTTGAAGGTGTGTGTCTCTTGGTTCTCTTTCGTATTGACACAATTGCTGGACTGGAAATGCAATGTCAGGTCTGGTTACTGTCAAGTAATGCAGCCTGCCTACAAGTCTTTTGTAAATGCCTGGATTTTCTAGTAGCTTTCCTTCTCCTGCACTCAGTTTTACTTTGCAATCAATAGGGCTTTTACAGCTCTTAGCATCTAAATAACCTGTTTCAGCAATTAAATCCATGCAGTACTTTCTTTGGGAAACAGATATCCCACTTCTGTTTCTTGTTACTTCCAATCCTAGGAAGTATTTCAAACTTCCCAAATCCTTTATCTTGAAATCCCTCTTCAGGAAACCTTTTACTGACTCCAAATCACCTAGTCTAGGCCCTGTAAGGATTATATCATCCACATATACCAGAACAATAACAATTCTTCCCTGTACCCTTCTAATGAACATAGAATAGTCAGAGGAAGATTGTGAAAAACCATTTATAAGCAATGATCCAGTCAATTTGGCAAACCATTGTCTGCTGGCCTGCTTCAAGCCATAAAGGGATTTTCTCAGTTTGCAAACCATCCTTTGTGAACTGCCTTCTATAGGGAAACCTTGTGGCAGTTGCATATAAACATCTTCTTCCAAGTCTCCATGCAGAAAAGCATTAGAGACATCTAGTTGATGCAAATGCCAGTCTTTTGCTGCTGCTACTGCTAGTAATGTTTTGACAGAATTGTTCTTGGCAACAGGGAAAATGTGTCCAAGAAGTCAACTCCATAAACTTGTGTAAACCCTTTTGCTACTAGTCTGGCTTTAAACCTTTCAACACTCCCATCTGGCTTCAGTTTGATTTTATAGACACACTTGCATCCTATTGCTTTCTTTCCTGCTGGTAACTTCACTAGTTCCCAGGTCTGGTTTTCAATGAGTGCTGCAAGCTCTTCCTGCATAGCTTTTCTCCAACACTCTTCTTCATTAGCATCCTCAAAGGAAGCTGGTTCTACCATAGTTATCATATTTACTGCATAGTTCTTGTTGTCTTCAGTGAGTAGTTCATACCCTACTACATCTGTTATGGGATACTTGGTCACTATCCCTAGATAGCAATCTTTTAACCTTGCTGGCAAGACTATGTTTCTTTGAGGTCTACTTCTAATAGGTTCTGCTTCATGATCATCTAGTTGTTGAATTTCATGTTCCTCCTCATCCAAACCTGCAGAATCATCAGTCTCATGCACATAGATATCATCATGAGATGCATCAAACCCACTGCTTGTGGGAAGGGAAGGCTCTTTGGAAGGACTACTGACATAACCCTGACCAGAAAGACTACTGACATGATTCTGATTGGAATGGCTATTGGTTTGAACCTGATTAGAAGGTAAGTTGACAGGAGTGGATTCACTGAAAGAAGGTGTTGGTAGCAAAGGTGCAGAAGGAGATGGAAACAAGGGTGTAGAATCATCCTTCTCCTGTTCACTAAGATTTGCAGCCTTTGTTCTAAAGGGGATCATGTCTTCATAAAATGTGACATCCCTAGATACCAGAAATTCATGTTTTTTCAGGTCAAATAGCTTAAAACCCTTCATCCCAGCAGGAATGCCAAGGAAAATGCATTGCCTAGCCCTAGGATCAAGCTTAGTTCTTCCTGGAGTAATGCTGGCAGCATATGCCAAGCAACCAAAGACTCTTAATTGGCCAAGAAATGGAGGTCTTTGATATAGAATTTCGTATGGGGACTTATTATTCAACACTGGAGTTGGAAGTCTATTGATGATAAAGACAGCATGGAGGACACAATCACTCCAAAAATTGAGAGGCACACCTGAATGAAATCTCAATGCACGAGCAACATTTAAAATATGTTGATGCTTGCGCTCTACCCTCCCATTTTGTTCAGGTGTGTAAGTACAGGACATCTGATGCTCAATGCCCTGACTTAGATAGAATTCACACATGTAAAATTCCTTTCCTTGGTCACTTCTTATGGTTTTGACAGGTTTTCCAAACTGTGTTTTGACCATGTTACAGAAGCCTATTAACAAATCTCTTGCTTCTGACTTTTGTTTCATTAAGTAAACCCAAACTGCTCTGGAAAAATCATCCACGACAGTTAAGAAATAATAATAACCATCATGTGAATTGATTGCCAATGGTCCCCAAATGTCAACATGAACAAGAGCAAAAACATCTGATGCAACAGATTCACTCAAAGGAAAGGGTAATCTCTTCTGTCTAGACAAATGACAGTGTTCACAGTGTTTGACTTTCTCTATAGGAAATGTAGGATTACATTTGTTTAAAAGGATAGTACTACTATTACTAGGGTGGCCTAATCTCCAATGCCACAACTCAATCTTCTGGGGCTCAAAATTGTAAACAGATGCAACTTGAGATGTATTGGAAGAGATGACTTGGGAAGGTGTAGTTGCATCTGGAATGAAATGATATAAGCCTCTACTTTCTTTGGCCAAACCAATCATCCTGCTGTTCACTAGGTCCTGGACATGACAGAGATTAGATTGAAAGATGAGTGAGATTGGTAGGTCGTGTGTAAGCTTACTGACAGAGACTAGATTGAAGGTGAAGCTAGGTACTAAGAGAACATTGTGAAGGAATAACTGTGATGACAGTCTAACTGAACCAACATGTGAGACTGGGACTTTTGCTTTGTTTGGAAGGTAGACAAATACATCAAAAACAGGTCTATATTTGTCAAAAAGAGAAAGAGAACAAGCAATATGGTCTGATGCACCAGTATCAAATATCCATTTATGTTGAAGAGTCTTATGATTCTGACAAGTAGAAAGAACATACATACCTCCATAATTAGGAAATTGTGGCAGATATTTGGTCACAGAGTGTGACCTGTGGTTCACTGCAGGGCTCTGAGGAGATGTTGGTGAACTGGAAGATTGAAGCAACCCTCTCAGTCTGTGTATCTCTTCAGCAGTGAACCCACCAGCAGCAGAATTAGAATGACTCCCAACTTCAACTTGCAACTGCCTTTCCCCTTCCGAATCTGATTCATGACCAACTGCTCCAGAAAACCTGTTATATTGTCCTCCCTCTTTGTTTTGATTCTTCTTCTTCAGTCTCCAGCAATCCTCCTTAATCACATGGTTTGTCTTTTTGCAGTAATTGCAAAACAGTTCTCCTGTCTCAGCTCCACTTCTGTCATTGCCAGCTCTTTCATTGTATCTGTCATTACCAGCCCTTTCATTGTAGTTCCTGTTTGACCCCTTAGAAGAATTGCCTACTGATGAGTTACTGGAGGAACCAGCTGCTAGTGCAACTGATTGTCCTCCCTTGTTTCCATTTCTGTTTCCATCAGCTTTGAGTTTCTGCTCATGCTGCAGTAAATCATGGAAAACTTGGACCACTGTGGGTAATGGTTTCTGCATTAACTGCTGTGATCTAATGTACTCATATTCTGGGTTTAGACCACGCAGAAACCTAATGAGATAATCAGTGTTTTGCTTCTGCTTAAAAGCTTCAACTGCAGCACAGGGTAATGGGTTTCCAGGCAAACATCCACAAGAAACAATAGGGTTAAACTGACTGTACTCTTCCCAAAGACCCTTCATGTGAGTGTAATACTGAGTAATGGTCTGGGTACCCTGTTTTGTGGCATGAATTTCATCTTCCAAGTTCGTGAGCTTTATGGCATCAGCTTGACCATATCGCTCCTTAAGCTCATTCCATAATGCTCTTGCATTATCATGACTCAGGACACTTCTGGCTATGTCCTTTTCGAGTGAGTTAGTAATCCAACACAAGACAATCGTGTTGCAAGCATCCCAGATCTGAAACATATCATCATCTCTATTCGGAGCAACAATCGACCCATCTATGAACCCTAACTTATGCTTAGTCTTAAGAACAATAGTCACTGCCTTAGACCAAGTCTGGTAGTTAGGGCCATCCAGCACAATGGGAACGATAGACTGGGCTAGATTTTCATTAGGGTTTATGTAAAAGGGGTTACCAAAGTTCAAATCAGCAGCTACTCCTGCTCGATTGTTGTTGTTGTTGTTGTTGACACCTTGACCCTGATTCGTACCAAAGTTGCCAAAGTTTAATGGAGGGGTGTTCGACGGTGTGTTGTTCACCTGACCAGTGCTGGACTGTGCTCCGGACATCGTTAATCAGATCCACTCAGATCTGCTCTGATACCATGAAAACTTCCTTAGGAAGGTTTTGTGAGAAAGTGAAAGGAGGAAAGAATAATTGGGAAATCCTCAGCTGATTTCGTTGCTGGGTTTCTGTATTTAAAGGACTTCAAAGTTTACTGTTTACATAACGGTAAAACTGACGTGGCGGCTCGCCATTCGTCCAACTGAAACTAACTCCACTACACTAAAACGACAACGCAGTGAATAAAAGACAAACTAATAAAAGGAAACGTTTCTTTCTTCTCTTCTCCGAAACTCTCTTCAGCTCCATAGTTCTCCAAATCCTTCTTCTTTGCAGCTGCTTCTTATGTTCTTTCTTTTCTCGGCCTCAAAATAGATGACGTTCCATATTGACCAAGAGAGGGACGGATCTATGTGAGTTAAGTTTGCATGTTTTATATTTTAGTATTTGTTTGTGTATTTTCAATTCCGATCTCCCTCCTCTTTTTTTGTTGCATTTGGTTTTCTTGATTGCAAAGGAGAAATGAGAGGAGACAGAAGACGAGTTTTTTTTGTCTCTCCCTCCTGTTTTTCTTCCTTTTAGGTAATATATATTGATATTACCACACTATACCATATGGTAATGTGTGATAACTAAATGTATCTTTATGTTCACGAGTTTTATCATGGTGGTAGTGGGTGGTAATCGACTCCAGTTATGAGAAAAAAGAGTTAGAAGACAATGAAGTTGGAGAAGAAAGTGAAGAGAGTCGTAATTGTATATATATACTGAGATTACCACACTATACCATATGGTAATGTGTATATACCATATGGTAATGTGTATATACCACATTATACCGTATGGTAATTTGTATATACCATATGGTAATGTGTATATACCATATGGTAATGTGTATATACCACACTATACCATATGGTAATGTGTATATACCACACTATACCAAAATTTTCGGAATTCACTGGAGGCTAAATTTTTGGACTTGGAGCCAAAATTTAGGAGGGAAGTTTTAGCATTTGCCGGCGGGAAAGAAATTGCGGGAGTTATGGGACTTTTGGACAAATCAATTTTCAAGTACTAGTGTTATTAGGTTATTAATTAGGCAGCAAATTTTGTCCACGTCTTTTCATTCAACCATAAATATTTTAATTAATTTTAGTTGTTAGTTGGTTCACAACAAAATTTTCACTCACGTTTCTTTTTTAATTCATTTTAAATTCCCTTAATTTTAATTTTTAATTTGGAAAGACAAATTGTCACATTGTTCATGGTGATTAACCGTGAGTAATAATTTCTCACATTGTTCACGGTAATTAACCGTGACTAACTATTAATCACGGTAAACAAAGACTAAAAATTTGTTAAACTAATTACCGTGACTGGAACTATACAATCAATTACAGGAATTTTACCCGTGATCATTAATACACTTCTTAGTACGGTAAAATTTCCCGTGAAATAGATCCCGTGACTAGAAATCTGTTTTCCTGTAGTGTATATACCATATGGTAATGTGTATATACCACACTATACCATATGGTAATGTGTATATACCATATGATAAAGTGTCTATACCATATGGTAAAGTGTGGTAACGAAATGTATTTTTATGGATATCGTGTTTTACTATGATTGTAAAGGGTTGTAATTAGATTTATATTATTTTTGTATGGTTTTACCTTCTCATACCATGTGGTATTGTATGGTAATTATAATTAATTTGTGTTCATTCGATTAACCATGTTCTACTATGGTGGTATTGTATGGTAGTCAGATTTATAATTTTCCATAACATGTTTTACCATGTGGTGTTAGTTGGATTTGTAATTTTATTTTAGCATGTTATACCAAATGGTATGATATGGTAAATAGATTTGTAAATTTCTGTAGCATGTTTTACGACGTTATACCATGTGGTATACTGGTATTGTATGGTAGTTAGATTTGTAAAAAAAATTTCAACGTATTTTACCATGTTTTACCATGATAGTAGACAGTGATAATAAATTTCATATTTGTAATTAATGTCTTTCGCACTAAATTATTTAACGAAAAAATAACCATTTAATTTGAGTTGAAATTTGAACAAAGATAGCTAAGATGATTAGATTCATTTTTGTTGTGGATGAGAGAGAGAAAATAATGTACTTTTTCTAATAATAAAACAAAGAGTAAAAGAGAGGAGAACTAGGTGGGGTGGGAGAGTGGGATCCGCGTCAGCGTCAGCGTCAGAATTAAATAGGGGGTACAATTTACCCTATTACCCCTCTGTGTTGAATTTTAATAAAAGAAAAAGGCTGACACGTGGGGGCCAGGGGAAGGGGTTACTGATGGTTACTGATGTATTGGTTACCGAGGGGATCCGGACCCCTTCAATCATATGAACCTCCATCTTCTGCTTTCCTTTACTGATCTGAGCAGCCTCTTCTTCTGAATTGAGATCAATCAATCCCTTGAATCTTGTCAGTGGGTTCAGAGAAGCCTTGTATTTAATTTTATGAGCTTCAGGAAGCCTCACAAGGAAGAATTTGCGCCGAAATCCAATGCCCAGAACGAACCATGTTCTGCCCAGGGAAAACTCTGTTTTGCGATGGCAAAACAGGACATTGAGAAGCTGGCCGAATTAGAGGAGGTCAAGGAAGAATCGAGCAATCCAGCAGGTGTGGAGTTCTTCCTCGACGGTGAAGTAAAGAAGAACAGTGAAGCTGAAGATTCAGAAATCCTTGAAGATGCTCGAGTCGAGCCATTGGCGAGGACTGCGCCAGTCTGTCCAGCGTTGACGAAACAGAGCGCAAACAGGGCTCTCATGGGCAGGCCAACTAGGGAAGAGTCGACTTATGGAGATGACGCAGACTCATTCATTCAGACCCCAGAATTGTTAAAATTACACCCCATCGAGCTGAACGAACCTCCATTTGAGGATTATGACTCTGATATTTCACCTCTGTGTATGACAAACGGAGTCAGAGGAGGGTGCTTAACGAGCAGCAACATTGTGCCAGAATCGAACTCAGAAAACACCGTAGAAACCTTTCAAAAGACCCCAGGAAGCTGCTCCGAAGGATGGATCGCCTTGAATACGCTTAATTTTCAAGATCAAAATGGGGCTCGTATGCCTCTGAAAATGCAGAAACAAGAAGCTCATTTTTGCGAATTGGTTGGCGCAGTGGAGAAGGATTCGAGCAAAACTGGGAACGTGGTGAAGTTCGTGAAGTCACTAGGATTCTTTAGAGCCAAGAAATTGGGAATGAAGGAGTCAGAATTGAATTTCCCCAATTTTGCAAGTGGCTCGCCGGCATTTGGGTTTTGCTCGCCGGATTCTGGGAAATTCAAATTCCCCGGGGGAGGGAAATTCGTTTATTCTAATTGGCGACGCGTTTGGAAGAATCGAAGGCTAGGAACGGATGGAATCGCCTCCTGGGACCCAGGCAAGTCGATCTCGAGCGGTGAATTGGCTCGAAGTGGCCTAGAAGCGAAACGCCCAATTTTGGAGGTCTCACCGGAAAGTATCAACTCGCCGGAAACTGGGAAAATTTGGTCGGCGTTCTTAAATGTACAGAATCCGATTGTGTGTCCAGATTTTGCTTATTTTTGTGTGGAAGGCGAGTCCTGGAGTACTACGAAGGAGTTGGAACAAATTGGAGACGATTCTGAAGGTGCAAATTTTTTATGACGAAAATGGTGTTTATGCAGCCCACTTTCGATCCAATTTGGGATCACTTCTGTGTACGATTTGAGCAAAGAAAGACTAAAGTGTTGAGGGCAACACTTTTTCAAGAGGGAGGGCCTGATATGATCTCAAATTGCCAACCATTCACGTCACAATTACTTGACAAAGAAGCTATCGAAGTTGGGAAGAAGAAAGGCAGAATTTGGCCAAGTGTTGGGACAGTTTCGGGATGCCTATTTTGGAGGCATGGTTCTCACAATTGACTCGGTTAAAATTGGATTTCAAGGGCTTGTTTTACATAAAAATTTGCCATGTTTCCAGTGGTATGCTTTGTGGATCAGGAAGATGTCATTAATGTTGTTTTCCAAGGCCTCAAAGTTGCTACCTCAAATCTGGAAAACTGCCAGAAAATGACTAAGGCAGAAAACTATTTTGTGAAGCCTACTTTCGAGTTTAATTCGAGGAGTATGGATCTGATTCAACTCCAAAGGCTTCCACAACATGAAACTGGGTATGTTTATGTACAAAGGGAAGGAATTGGATGAAGGATTGGAGTTCGGGAAGACTTCGAACGAATGACACGAAGTTAGTACGAAAGTTGCCTTTTTGACTGTTTGCTGGCAGCTTAATTGTGCTTCAAGAAAGGGAGTTTAAACCCGAATTTTGTGTCCAGTGTAGACTTTTACCTTATTTGTTTCCTTGTTCATCCAGATTTGTATTAGGTTTAATTGGCTATAAATAGCCCTCCATTTATGTTGTAAAAACATAAGAATTTGATTAATCGAAAAACAAACCTTTGGTTTTGTGCAAGTTGCGACTTGTTTGAGTTTGGTGGATTCCAAGCTTGTGAGCTTTGTATCGATTGAATATCCTCTTCAATCGTGGTCGAGCAGCTACCCTTTTATACCATTCGAGCTTTCCCCGGGTGTGGAATTGTCCGTTGGTTCCGTTTTATCCCAATTTCGTATTAAGAGCACATTGTTCTTAATTCGAGTTCAATCAATCTTCGATTGAATAATTGGCTGCGTTACTTTGATAAAAATACACCCCAGGGGCGTATTATCATGCCTAGAAATGGGCCTTCTCTCTTGTGTTCAAAAGGAGAATACTTCGTCGTTGAATGCATAGCTCGACTGTAGGAAAACTCCACGTGCGGTAGTCCTTCCATGTCATAATGTTGCTCTTGATGAATGCTCTTAGCATTTGTGACGAGTAGGATTCGCCACTTCACTTTGCCCATCGGTTGGAGGATGGCAAGTAGTCGAAAATAAGAGCTTCATCCCAAGCTTGCTCCACAATGTCTTCCGAAAATAGCTCAAGAACTTTGCATCACAATCAGAAACAATGGTATGCGGCATCCCATGTTGTCGCACGACCTCCTTGAAGAACAGATCCACCACATTAACAACATCGTCAGTCTTATGGCATGGAATGAAATGTGCCATCTTTGAAAATCAATCCACCACCACGAATATGGAATCTCAACCGCTCTTTGTCATTGGAAAAACTAATATGAAATCCTAGATATATCAACAGATGGCATAGATGGAATGGGTAGAGGTGTAATGACTGCACCGTCGATTTAGCCTGTTTTCACTCCACGCATCTATCACATAAGCTCTCCACATCGCTTTTCATAAGAGGCTAGTAGAAATGTTCTTGTAAGCAACTTAATGTCTTGGCCACACCAAAGTGTGTCATTAATCCTCCTCAGTGAGCTTCTCGTAGTAGCAATTCTCAAAGTGAAGTATGTCGCATGCAATGTTGATTACCACAAAAGAAGTAGCCCTCATGTGGATACTACTTTCCTTCTCGATGCTTCTCACATGGCTTGTAAATCTCTCAAAAATCGGAATCCTCCTCATAGATACCTTTGATTTGCTTGAAACCAAGGTACCTCGCATCCATGGTTGTGATCTTCTCGATAGGGCATCAACAACTACATTCTCCTTACCTTGCTGGTACTTGATCACGTAAGGAAACCATCAATGAACTCCACCTAACGAGAACGCCTCCTGTTCAACTTATGTTGGGCCTTCAAATGCTTCAAAGACTCATGATCAATATGGATGACAAATTGTTTTGGCCACAAGTAGTGTTGCCAAGTCTCCAAAGCTCGAACCAACGCCTATAGCTCTTTATCATAGGTCGGATAATTAAGCGTAGCTCCACTTAACTTTTCGCTGCAATATGCAATTGGCCTCTTCTCTTGCATCAATACAACGCTAATTCCCAAGCCTGATGCGCCACATTCCACTTCAAAAGTCTTGTTAAAATATGGTAGCATCAGAACAAGAGCATTCTGTTGATGGACTTCTTCACTGATATGTTCCAGCAGCTGGCCATCCAAAACCAGCAGATCTTGTCTTCCTAGAAAAAGTTTCAAGAGCAGTACTAGGCTCATAAGGAGCAGTACTCCAGCCGCCTGGGCCAGCTTGACTACTGCCTATACCGTCTGGAGTCCGAGCACGGTGTGATCCGTGCCCATATTGACCATGAGCGCGACCGCAGCCTCCTGATGATGGAGTACTAGGAGCATGTCCTCGAGTCTTGTCACCAGGAGCATAACTGGACTACTACATGGGTACCCTCACCTACAACCTCCACCGCTGGATGACGATGAATTCATGGCAGACATCGACTTCGACGTCGACGTAAACACCCAAGAGTAGGATGTGCTCCTCAGCTGTTTCTGTGTGTTTTTGTTTTCTTTGTGGTTGCTCTATGTGTGTGGGAGCCTTAACTATTTTGGTGTGATGTCTTTTATTTATGTTGAGCCCATTTGCGTGGCAACAGTCCCTAACATTTCATGATCGAGTGCTTTTTTTGTGAGCCCTTCTTGTAGTGTTTGGTCCCATGCCAGTCTCCTATTCCTAACAGGTCCCTTTTTCAGTCCTGCCGTAGTCTGTCTTCCCAGTAACATCGTTCCCCTTATCCTTCCTTCTTCTCCATTGAGGGAAATGTCGAACTTAAGTGTGTGTGTGTGTGTGTGTGTGTGTGTGTGTGTGTGTGTGTGTGTGTGTGTGTGTGTGTGTGTGTGTGTGTGTGTGTGTGTGTGTGTGTGTGTGTGTGTGTGTGGTGGGGGGGTCTCTATTTGACTGCTTAGATGTGTTTGTGTGCTTGGAGCCTAGTCCACTACCCAAATCTTGATTTGAGGTCTCCAAGTACGTGTTCCTACCAATTGCCTTCTTAGTATGCTTTGAATTTACAGTCTTTATGGTATCATGCAACCTAGGGAGGTAGTGGTAGCACTATGGAGGATGCTAAGCATAAGATTTGTCCTATCTGTCTCTTTGTTGTGCCAGTTGATCGTGTGAACTAGTGGTTTTAGGACATTTGATTCATGTGGTATCGATGACTCCTCTTATGTGTGGTGTGGACTCATGTATCGTAAAAGGGTGCTCAAGTGTGCGTAATCAGAAGCAGTTGGTCCTCCATGTAAAAATTGAAAATTTTAAACATGGGGTAAGCCCAACGTGTGTGGCACTGTTCATTGCACAAATCGGATTTTGGAAGAGATTTTAGTGATCCTTAGTGGGGTAGTCCTACAAGGTGAAGCTAAGTTGTCTCTAGTACAAGTAAAAACTCCACCCATTGAACGGTTTGCCTACTCGAGGATGTGTTTTTAAGGGCACGGATAGAGCTTCTGACCCCCTTAATTTCATTGACCCTCCACACGAGTTGAGGAAAAGGAGTTGAAAGAAGTGCTCTGGCGAGCGATAGATGTACCAAAATTTCTCTAGTTCAACCAATAAGGGCCTATTGAGCATTTAAAATTGCAGTCTGGAACCCCAGCAAAGTGTGGCAAAAAAAAATTGAAGAAAGAAAACCATAAGAAAAGGGGGTTCCAGTGAATGAAGTGAATGGGAGGAGCAGCCGATACGAAGAGTCCTTGGTTGTTGTGTTGTGTGAGTCTCTTTGTCCATGAATTGTCTGTCCTAGGTCCACTATTTTGCATGATCCTGGCTTGAGTTTAGAACTCGCATTGAGAGAGATAGGGCATGTCTTAGAAAACTGGTTGACCTAAGCTGCTAAATGACTTAGGACATCCTTTGCCGATGATCGGGGTTGCATGTTGATGTAAAGGTCTGGAGAGTTGCATTGGTTTGAGTCAGGTTTGCTTGGGGACAAGCATACGGTTAAGTGGGGGAATTTGATAATGACATATTTACACATGTTTTTTTCGACATTTTTCGACCGTTTGGCTTAGCTCTTGATTGCTTTTTGGCCCATTTTACGCTAGGTAGTTCTTGTTGATGATATTTTAGGTCCTAGCATGTAAATAGAGGTTGAGGAGCAAGTCTGGATGCAACTGGATAGCAAACGGGAACCAGAGGCCAAAGCAGTTAAATCCACGGTCAGGTGCCTCAATTCCACGACCTTGGATTTTGATCAAGGGAAATCCACGGTCTGGCGCCCCAATTCCATGACTGGGGATTTTTAAGGAGGAAACCGTGGGTTTCGGGAATGCCACTAATTGCTGCACTGTATGTTGGGAAATCCACAGTCTCTAGACCATGGATTCTAGTGTCAGGCTTTCTAAGCTGCAGCTAGGAGAAGTTGGCTCACAATCCGATTTTACAAGTTCAGGAATGGCTAGAGAGAACCCTAGAGAGAAAGTGACGAAGAACAACCCTTGGGCAAGGCTTGGAGCGATTGGAAGACCTTGAAGCTCGATTTGTAACCCTTGGAGTACTAATTTTCAGTATGGAGCAGATTTCCATTATTCCCATGATGATTTCTCTTCCAAGCTTGGCGTTTTCCACTCTCTCCATGGAGTAAACTCTCCTATACCACTTGGGTATGAAGAACCCTAGTTTTGCTTGTTATGAGTAGTTGTATGAACTCATTTCAGTACATTGATGATTATATGTCCAATTGAAGTGTTTTATTCAGAAATCTATGAGTCTTGATAACACTTGTATGTTTCCAGCTTTGACCTAAAACGCTAGAATTTGAGTAGGTCAACAGAGCATCTTAAATTGGAAGTAGTGAGTCGATTGTGCAAAAGTCAATTGATTCATTGCTCTGTACTGGAAATCATTCTAGTAGAGGAGATATGTTTTTACTGCCTCAACACTTTATCTCGGTGAGGGTTAGTAGTCTGTCGGGTAACGTGACTGAGAGGGCTTGGTCAGGTTAAGAGATTCCAAGCTAGGACAAGATCTTCCGCAGTATAAATCTGAATTGAGTTGGACTGGGTGAATTATAACTCGACTTAACTGTAGACTAGGGGCAATCATTACCTGAGTGGTTCCTTCTCGAACTTGAAAAACCAGAACCTTTTTACTGCTTTCTGTTTAAATTTCTTTGAACACTTCACTAAACTTTTTCCGCTAGATAATAGAATTTCACGGAGTAGGTAGTACATCTAGACCCCGGGTTGATAATTAAAAATGATCCACTATACTGCATTTCCATTCTACGATTACCCTTGATCGTACTTTGGTGTTTTGTCGTATCGAGTCACGTACCTTCAATAAAATCGTCATAAGTACCATGCAATCTCATTTCTAAACATAAAACCAATCATCATGCATTCATAAACATCCATTGTGCCTAGCATAGGCCGAAAATCAATAAGAGAAGACTCCCATTTCGCAAGCAATTTTAAACTTGAAATCCTCGATCGAAGCCCTAAATTCATGGTTCAAGGCACCTAGATTCATCTAAAGATCATGGGTACTTACTTGGATTGATGAGAGTTACTACAAAATTGAATAACAATTGAAAAACGAAGAGAGAGAATCGATGACAGTGTCATACTGGGTCTTGCCATGGCTCTTTCCTTCGTGTTTTGCGTCGGTTTCCAATATTTTTGTATTAAAACACTTACCTCGATACTATGAAAGTTGATTTTGTACTATTTTTTACGCCTTTAAATCTTCCATTCTCTTCGTAAGTTCAAAATTTTCTCCAAATGTAACACTTATCCAAAGGATACAATGTTTTCCTCCAATGAGTAACTACAAGTTTTAAGCCAAAAACAAATTTTGAAATTAAAAATTAATCTAGGAAAGACAAATACGGGATGTCTCCATGGTAGCACTTTTATTTAGAGTCAATAAGTCCAACGCTAGACATGGGCTGCCTCCTATGGAGCGCTCTCTCTTTTATGCCTTTGAGCTAGGCTTAGCGAGGTTCCCTTTTAGTTGATTTCACGATCAGACTTTACTTCATCTTCATTTCCCCATCCCGTTGCAAGGATTTGATCGTATTTGACTCTTATAGGTTGATGACGATTGATAAAATCCTTATACTCTTGTGATGTCTCGTACTCCAACTCATCAATCTTTTCTATCATATTCTTTTTCCTTTTACAGGCTATCTTGAGTGTCATTTGAGCTTGCTTCATGCATCAAATTGGTGGAACCTTATTCAACTCGCCTTCATACTTCGGGTCTAGATCATGATGATGAACTATTATGTTTGTCAAATCCTCAAGATGAAAGCCAAATTGAAATTTGATCTCATCAATTCTTGCTCAATTAGTGGCAAGGAATGGCCTTCCAAATCTTGAGGAATGGTCAAGATATAGATGGTTGATCATTCCCTCTATACTCATGTAGCATCAATGTGGTATCACTAGAGGGTACTTTCTTATCAATCTAGATCATACTAACCACAATGCATATAGTAGCACATTATAGAATCACAAGCATCGATGATAAAGAAGCATTCATACTAGATAAACAACAATGATCATCACTTGGGCATCGAAAGATAGACATACATGCATTGACAATGAGCACAAAAATTCATAAGGATAAACACAAGCACGTTATAAAACCATAGCATTCATTCGGATAAAGATTAAGGAGTTCACATCCTCATATAGTGAATTCCGAACTAGCTACATAGAAGAGAAGGAGTGTACCACCATCAATGATGACATCATCTCCTTGTCTGTAGACTCTCGTACGAAGCTAAGATTTTACTCGGGCAGAGTACATAAGTTTTTGTGTGGTTGTGCAGTCTTAATGAATTAATGAGCCATGCCCGCTATTGGGAGGGGGAGAACTTGGCTAGAATTCTTCTAAACTTATTACGAAAGGGTTTTCCTAGTCTTCGTAGACTTCGTAACTTCTTGAACAAGGCTTCTAGAAGCTTGGCTTGAACGCCATCCTTTTTCTCTGTGGATTGAGCTCCTTGGCCCACGGACGACCTCTTCTTATGATTTGGACTTGTCTTGACCAGGTCTCCTCCAATGGTGGTTGGACTCGATGCTGGGACACCGATGGCTTCTTTCACCTTAGGTCGAGTCTTCCTCTATTAGGCTTGTCTTGGGCTCATACAATAACTTCTAGTAGACTTCTTCATTAAACCCCATCTTTATCATGAAAGCTCCATATTCTTCTCTTTATAACTCCTTTGGTCCTCAAGAGTTCTTCAATGCTTGATCTAAACTTTCTTAGGTTGTTTTGTACCTTCAAAACCATACAAAAAAACCATACCAAGAATGCATCAAAGAGTACAAAAACATAACCTAGGTCTATAAAGGCTCAAGGATCAAATAGTTGTGATTTAGATAAGAAGTACTAGAGAAAGGACTAAAAATGCTTTGATAGAAGGGGAAAATCTATTGAGAATGGGAGTGACAAACACCATAAATAAAGTGTCATAAGAAATACCCCACACTTGAACTTTGTTTGTCCCCAAGAAAAAACTACTCATAACCAAAACACTCAATGAACCCTAGGAACCATCACTCAACCTTGATCTTAGGTTAGTGTATCATAAGCAACTTTCAAGATCAACAACAACAAGTGGATCAGTTGGGTTTTGAATGTAAAATTAATCCACCCACTTGTCAACGGATTGACAATTTTCCACACGTATACCCATGGTTTTTCAAAACCAAATATAAAATAAACTTTCATTTTTCAATTCCACGAAGCAAACTACCTCTATATATTTTATAACTAATGCTATAATTTACATAAATTATTATAAATATTAATAAAATACATTTTATATAATTATTTTTTACGAATCTAATTGTTTACTATTAGTTTCCAATTCCCACTATAAATTATTTTTATGTTAATTAAATATTATTTTTTGGATAAGAGTGATATAGGTTTATATTTGTTGTTTAGGTACTACTTACGATTCGAACTTGTGACCTACAAGTTTAAATCTAGTGGTATTACCACTAGACCAAGTCGTTGTTCGTTGTTAATTTACCTTTTTAATGGCTAAATTACATGTTTGGTTACTGAAATTACATAAATATTTCATGTTTGCCACTCGAATTACTTTTCTTTCTTATTCACCACTAACTTTACGAATCATTTCACCGGTAGTCACCAACCGTTAGTCTCCGTTAACTCTATCAGTTTTTTTATGATGTGGCAAACAAAATTGCTGATTGGATCATTAACTTAATGACATGTCAATTAAAAAAATTATAATAAATAATTAAAAACCCCATCCTCATCCTCTCTGCAACTCGCGAACTGCTTCCGCCGAGGCCGAGAAACTGATCCACCGGCCACCTCCGTGTGTGTCGCCGGCAAGACAATCTCCGGCTGGTTACTACTGTAGTACCTCTTCATTTTTCTTTTGTAGGTTCTCTCCTTTCCTCCGTAACAAAATCGAAAACCTAGAAACCATAAAAATTTTCATAATCTTAGAAAACAAACTCAGATCAGCTGCTTAACCAACCCAAATGATCTCAATTAAAATCCTTACACTCCCAACTGAAATTAAACCAAAAGCCCTAAAAAATCGACATTCAAAAGGGTTTTACTTCGGTCCGTCGCCGCCTTCCTTTCGTCGCCGCCGTTGATGTTCCACCTCGCCTTCGTTGTCGTTTTTCTTCCCTCTTCGTCGTTATCAGAAAAGATAGAAAGAAGAATAGTCAGAAGGGAAGACGAGAATGAGAGAAAACAAGAGAAAGAAAGAGGAGGAGCATCGACGGTTTTGTTTCTCAGTGGTTAAAGGTCGTCCTAAAAATTACTAATCGTCGTCCTAATTAGGCCTGCCGGTTCGGTTTGGGTCGTGTAACCGAACCCAAAACCCGCAAAAAACCGAAACCCGAAACCGGCTCCCACAAACCCGAAACCGAATTTGTGTTTTGCGGGTTGCGGGTTCAGAAACCCGAAAAAATCCCTGGTGGTTTCGGTTCGGTTCGGGTGAACCCGAAACCGAACTAGTTTAATTTTTTTTATAATATTTTTGTAATTTGAATTTTATATTCTTATTATTTGTTAATTATTAAATTATTATTATTATTATTTGTACAGCCGAAAATTGTTCAATAAAATTTCTTCCGCTTGAGGCCCTCAAGAACTGACTGAGCCGTGCAATAAGCGATCGCCTGAACGGTGACCATGGGATTCACCCCAAGTGCCGTCGGGAACACGCTGGAATCCGCCACGTAAAGCCCTTCCACCTCCCACGTTTCTCCCGTCTCCTTCACCGCCGACACCGCCGAATCCGCCCCCATCCGGCAGCTCCCCATCTGGTGCGCCGAGCACAGCTGCGTCGCGACTCGCGAGTCCTCTCACCGGCCGCCGGCTCTCCTCCTTCACAAACCTCTCGAACTCATCGCGGCCCGCCAGCTGTTTTTGCAATTCGGTTTTCGGGTTCCCTCTCGGGTTTCAGGTTTATGAAACCGAACCCAGCATGTTAATTCTCGGGTTGAAACCGAACAAACCGAACCCGCAGACACTTGCTGGCGGTTCGGGTTCGTGTTAAACCGAAAACCCGAAACCATTTTGACAGCCCTAGTCCTAACTTAATATGTAATTTACTGAATTGCCCATTTTGAATTTCAAAATCAAACAACCCCTTCCCTTCCATAAATCTAAAAAAAGGTAAACGAAAATCCAACAAATTATCTTATGGACCGAACCATAAATCGTAGTAAAAGAATAGAAAATTATTAATATAAACCAAACAAATCCAAAAAAAATCCAAAACCCCTCAACCGAAGCCAATTTCCAGTTGTACCATGGCTCAACGGAAGACAATTTTCGGTTGTACCATGGACCAACCGAAAATCACCTTCGGTTGAGCCATGGTGCAACCGAAGGTGATTTTCGGTTGGTCCATGGTACAACCGAAAATTGTCTTCCGTTGAGCCATGGTACAACTGGAAATTGGCTTCGGTTGAAGGGTTTTGGGTTTTTTTTGAAAAAAAAATCGAATTTTTACCTCGTCGAAGTCGCTACTCATGATTCCGGCGCATTCCCAATGATTACGACTCGAGAATGTCAACGATGAATTCGAGAGTGTGGGAAATTGAGTGTTTTTATTTTTTTTAGTCAAAGTGATGTTTGTTTGCTAAAAATGCCAAAAATTAAAAGTATAACTTTGTTATTTTTTAGGACGATTAATAGTAATTTTAAGGACAACCTTTATCAATTCCCTTTTGTTTCACCACCGTCAATCACCTTTTGTTTTTCCTTCAGAGGAATGAGAGAGATCAGGGGATGAGGTTGGATATTAATTAATTACTTTTATTTTTTAATTATATATATCATTAAAAATTAAGGGTCCAGTCAGCAGTCCCGTTTCGTCCAGGAGCGATGCCGTCTCAAGGGGATCTGGACCGTCAGATCGAGCATCTGATGGAGTGCAAGCCTTTGCCCGAGGCGGAGGTTAGGGCGCTCTGCGATCAGGCTCGGGCGATTCTAGCGGAGGAGTGGAACGTGCAGCCGGTGAAGTGTCCGGTCACTGTCTGCGGCCATATCCACGGCCAGTTCTACGATCTCATTGAGCTGCTTAAGATAGGCGGAAATGCTCCAGATACCAACTACCTGTTCATGGGCGATTATGTTGGTAAGTCTGTCAATCAGTCAAATCCTCTTTGGACTTCATTAGTTCCCAGTAGTCACTGAGAGTTTCCTCTGATTTCGGCTTGCTTTCTCGCTTCTTGTTTGGCTTCGATTCTAAGATCTCTCTGGTTCAAGATGGCTCGTTGATTTCCTCTGTTTGATTGTTTGTAGGCTTGAATAGATGTCTGATAAATTTATGTAACTTGGGAATTGCCTCTTGAGATCTCCAAGGATATCTGGATGTGGATTTGTGATACTTGAAAGTAGAAAAACGAAGTCAATAATGGAGTTCTTCTCATGACTGAAAGTAAACTTGAAATCATATAAAACTTTCTGGATCTATTAGGTGGAAGGAAGTATTGATCTCTTTCTCTAAACTTGCTGTTATGCAGATCGTGGATACTACTCGGTGGAGACGGTCACACTCTTAGTGGCCCTTAAGGTCCGTTACAGAGATAGAATCACGATTCTGAGAGGAAACCACGAGAGCAGGCAGATTACACAAGTGTATGATCTCTGCGCTCGTTCTTTGTGCTATCGGTTAAACTCTTTCAAGTATACTCAAGTTTGACGACATGAGTATCAGACCTCATAGCTGTTGTTATCTAGTTCAAGGCAAGGTTTTGATCGTTCCATTTCACCCGCTTTTTTCAGCTATGGGTTCTAACTTCTACGACGAGTGCTTGAGAAAATATGGGAATGCAAACTTGTGGAAGTATTTTACGGACCTTTTTGATTATCTGCCACTCACGGCACTCATTGAGAGTCAGGTAGAATGGTGAATGTTGTCAACGGTATGTTTGAGTTGGCATGATCAATGATCGTTCTATTCTGAATTTTTGCTGCTATTTATTGACGATGCAGGTTTTCTGTCTGCACGGGGGACTCTCACCTTCTCTTGATACATTAGAAAATATTCGAGCTTTGGATCGTATACAAGAGGTAGGTACCAATCTTATGCTCGTTAGACATCAAGCATTTCTATTCTGTCGAAAAATGCAGCAACCCACAAACCTGTTATACCCAAAACTTCGAACCTGACCTATGTGCCACTTAGAAGTGGCATAGATCTTTCTGTAGTTAGTTTGAACACTTGTTGTATGCCATAGTTTAGTCTGATTTGTTTTTGGTCTGACTAGGTCCCACACGAAGAACCAATGTGCGATCTGCTATGGTCTGATCCAGACGATCGTTGCGGGTGGGGAATATCACCTCGCGGTGCTGGGTACACATTCGGGCAGGACATTGCTGAACATTTCAATCATACTAATGGGCTCACCTTGATTTCACGAGCTCATCAACTTGTTATGGAGGGTTACAATTGGTCCCAGGTGAGAGAGAACGGATTCCTCAGATTTGATTATTCTATAGTGAACTTCTTAGTGTTTGGTCATTGGTGATAAACCTTTGGTTTGGTTGATCTACCATCTCAGGAGAAGAATGTTGTAACAGTATTTAGTGCGCCAAACTACTGCTACCGGTGTGGGAACATGGCTGCAAAATCCTGGAGATTGGCGAGAATATGGAACAGAATTTCCTGCAGTTTGACCCGGCTCCTCGCCAAATTGAACCCGACACCACGAGGAAGACCCCCGACTATTTTTTGTAATTCTCGTTTGATTGCACATATGAGATCAGCCTTTTGTACTACTGATGGTGCAATCAGTATTGTAGTAGAGTGTACTTAAAAGGGAGATTTTGTTGTGTTCAGAAAATGGGGTTGGTGATCGACCGTAAGGAGTGATTCTTTGTTTCCACAATCTTATAATGAAACTATGCTCGGACGCATTAGAATGTGTCTGTGGAGTACCGATGATTTCATTAACTACAACATCGTCCATTGAAAGGCAAACACTATCTACGAGAGCAATACATACATGAAACTCAACAATTACAGTGAAACACGAACGTATATCGAAGTGCTTGGAAGAGGATTGGACATGCTATGCAAGGAGAACGGCAAAAGGAAAAAGGATTCAAAACCGAGAGTTCATATGGATCCTACCATTGTTCCTGTCTGCTTCTTTCGATAGTACACAAACGAACCACTTGCAACCAAGAAGAACAACACAATGCCCTGCACCAAAAATTCACATATCAGAACATCTAGCTTGATGATAAGAAAAGAGAGAATGTTAGGCACTTCAAATTGGATTGTAAAAGATGAGAACCCAGAACATTGATCCCAAATTGTAAAGATGAGAACCAAAGTCAGGGCCTCAGTTTGAATGCTTTGTCATCCAACTCGATAGATATTTGCCTACCTTCTTCCTAAACCCCAATTGACGCATATAGGGATAACGTTTGTAGGCATCTAACCCAGGCTAGCTTAAACTCATGCTTCAAGTCTCTAACGCTCTCACCAGGTCATTTGAAGCACTCATGAAAAAATGGGCAACTCTGCTCTAAAATCTACTACGAAAACGAACTACACAAGTAACATATTGAAGAAAAATCATGCAATCCAAGCAACAACCATGTAAGAAAGAAGAATCACATGTACAATTATCATTTATGCAGAAAACAAGTCCAAGAGAAAGAAAAAAGCAAACGAGTTGCTGCCTAAGGAATACATCATACAACTAATTCACATATCCCATCCCAAGAGCAACGAATCCGATTCCTTGCGTCCATTTTTATTTTAGCTATAAAATGCCATTTGGTTCAATCTTCATCGCACCCCCTTTTCATAGTATTTTTCATCCTATCTTTTCTCAAATGCCTGCAGAAATGAAATTCACATACCTCAAAACCAAGCACTGAAACCTTCTCTTCATCAGCAGGCCAGGCGGTATGCAACTTCTGTAAGTAATGTAAGCCTGTGATCCACCACCACCATCTAGTTTCTTAGAGTCCTCAGCCAAATTTCTACCTGCAATGGACGAAGCCTCCAGATTTCCACTACCAGCAGACATTTCCAGATCAGATCGATTCTTTTTGGACTTTCCCTGTTTTGCAAGCTTGGCACCATCTTTGATCTCCATACATTTCAACGGGATACGATACCCAGTCTCACTGCATCTGTACTTTTGCTCACTCTGTTTAAATTTTGGGGACAAACAAAACCCCAAGCTTGTTAAAGACTTTAGCATAAAATCTCAACCGATAACAAGAGATCTTACCCAGGAAATTCTAGTCCACACATTCAGCATAAATCAGAAGGAAAGATCAATGAATTAGCCAAATCAAACCAAACTATGCCAAAGACACTGAATTTCAATCGGGAAGACTAACGCAGAACGAACCTTCTCCGAGTATTGGCAGGGAACGCAGGCCCCGGAAGGAGCGCAATCAAAGCTTGTGTTACTTCCGCTGGGCGTTTCTTTAAAGCCAAGCAAAACTCTTCGTTGGAACCTTCCATTGCTTCAAACTCGAGAGAGAGAAGGGGAAGAACATCGACTGATCAGAAAGCTCGCCCAAACAACGAAATCAAACAAACAAAAAGGAAGAGCAATGCGTCCCGAGATTTCACGCTTACATTCCGTGGTCCGAAGGAAACGCTTGGAGCTCTGCAGTTGCCGAGATGGAGCAGCTGGCGGAGGAGGAGAAGAAAAGGAAGAGTAAGATCGAAGGATTCATCCACGCCATTTGTTCGACCTTTCGCCTCTTCCCTTTCACTGGTTTTGTTCATGTGATTCTCATTCCGGTAAACGAGATACCTGCAGGCTGCAGCCTGCAGGTTCGGCGGTCGTGGCCCAACTAGAAGCCGAACAACTGGATCCACTTTGGTGCATGATATGGTAGCTGGGCCTGACGATTAGAAAGAAATCAACGATTCTAAGTTCTAAGTACTGTTTCATCTTTTCGACGGGTTGGATCCAGTCGTTGAGTAAAAAACTTAGGAGTTTTTTAAGTTTATTTTGGCCAATAGAAATAGGAGAGAGAAAGGATATGTCTAATCGTCAAAAGACAATTAAGGTATTATCAACAAATATTAAATGCATTAATAGAGGAAATTCGGAATTAATATTTTAGGTTTTAAAAAATAAATATTTGTAATTAAAAATTTGATTTCTCTCTCTTCAAAATGGAAATTCGAAATTAAAAATGGGAGCTCTCTCTTCATTGTGACTGGCAATGATATTATTATTATTATTTTTTTTTTTTTTGGTGATAAGCAGAGCGCAAAGGGGCGCTCTAACCCTTATAAACTAACCGATCTCGGGGTTTGAACCCCAATGGAATCAAAGTACAACCAATAGTGCAAGCTTGGACTCGGGTTCTCAACTAAGTGAACTCCCACTGGCAAAGAGTGGGCTACTGATGCCACGTGATCAGCTACAAAGTTGGCTCTCTGAAAACATGGCCGAGCGAAACCTCCCAATCTCTCGCTAGCAAACTCCGGATATAGGAGACCACCGTGTGATGAGGGTGCGAGATGTTGATAGACCGTTAATTACACATGTATTCACCCCTGTTCTTACACCGTTGGAGATGTGGTTTCTCGTGTTTTAGACCGATTTCACGCTAGGTTGTGCTTGTTTGTGATATTTCAGGTCCTGGCAAGTGAATGAAGGTTTAGGAGCGAGTTCGAGGTCAATTGGGCGAAGATCGGGCGCGAGACGAGTCACAAAGGAGGTCGCACGGGCACACCCACAACCCGCACGGCCGTGCAAGTGACCAGTTTGGCCGTGTGGGATTGTGCGAGAGCAAACACGGGCAGAGCAGAAAATCTGCACGACCGTGCAAGGTGAGCTGCACGGCCGTGCGACCCTGGCCGTGTAAGAAGCCTGGAGTTCAACTAATCGATATGCTGCATTTGGAGTCGCACGGGCAACTGGGTGAGCCACACGGCCGTGCGGCATGCCCGTGTGAGTCGGGATTTTCTGCTTTTAAGCAGATTTTCAGCCACAAGTCGAGGGGATTCGAGTTTTAGAGAGACAGAACGATTCCTAGAGAGAGAAAGCGACGAACAAGAGTCTCCAAGTGCCCTAGCTTGATCTTCATCACCATTGGAGGCCAGTTTGAGCTTGGAGAAGTGCCGATCAACATCCAGGAGCAGGAATCCATCCTTCACAGTATGAATTACGCGTCTGATTCTGCTTTTGCTTCTTTCTCCATGGAGTAGTTCTCCCATTCATCTGGGTATGGAGAACCCTAGATTTGTATGTTAGGTTTGATTGTATGAACCCAAGTACTGATTCTATGATTCGGTTATATTCGATTGAGTTTTGAATGATTGAATGACTTGAATCCTGATCAAATTCCTGTTGTTTCTGCTTTAACCTAGAATGAGAATATCTGACTAGGTTAATAGAGCATCCTTGATTGAAGGTAGGGAGTTGGTGACTTTAGTCGAGGAGTCAACTCACTATTCTGTACCGGTTTTACTCCGGTAGTGGAGGTTTTGTTCTTAGGGCCTCAATCTGTTTACTCCGGTGGAGGTTAGTCGCCCGCTAGAGATTCAGATTGAGAGGGTCTGAAGACCTTTAGTCGAGACTTCAGGTCGTTTGAGAACCTTCCGCAGTATAACTATCATAGAAACTGAACTTGGTAATTACAATCCGGCTTAACTGTAGTCTAGGGGGAACCATATCTGGGTGACCTCTCTTAACCTGAATACAACAGTTTACTTGCTTTGTTTGTTTGGTAGTTTAGACTTGCATTCCAGTTTCATTGCTAGATAACAAGAATTCACTGAGTAGTCATCAAATCTAGGACCCGGGTTGATAATTAAACCTAAACCCGCTATACTACGCTTTAGGAAGTGGTTACACTTGGCCAATACCTGGATTGACAGTAGAAATGAGTCAAGTTTTTGGCGCCGTTGCCGGGGACGGCTAGGTTGTTGAAGAATAGTGATTTCTGTTAATTTAGCTTTTCTTTTCGCTTTGTTTGCTTTGTCCCACTTGTGCCTTCACGGGTTTGCTTGCTTGAGTGTGTGCAGTAGTGCATGACCCGTAGCCAGTCAGGAGGTTTACTGTAGTTGAATCCAGAGATTGACCGCACCTGTCGCCAGCTCAGGAGACAACAGCGAGCTAGACTGGCTACGGAAGAGCGCATAGACGGCCACCTGAGTAGCGATTCTGAAGAAGAGTACGGGATGGACGGAGACTACAATCAGCACCAGGGGAATCCTCAGCAGGTTCCCCCGGTGAATCAGGACCTGGGGAACAACCCCATACCCCAGGATCATGGAGTTCATCATCCACCGCCGCCGGGTCCCACCTTGGAGTACTACTACACTCCGCGGATTGCTGACATCCGCCCGGTCATCCTCTACCCGCCTATTCCAGCAAACAACTTCGAGATCAAGCCATGCTGGATTCAGCTCATTACATCCTCTATCCAGTTCCATGGCTTGAAGGATGAGGAGGCCAGGGTACATCTTTTCCGTTTTCTGCAGCTGACGAACGGGTTCAAACTGAATGGTGTCCCGGATGATGCAATCTGCCTTCATCTCTTCCCCCATTCTCTGGCGGGGAATGCTAAGAGGTGGTTGGAGACCCAACCCCCATTGTCCATCACCTCTTGGAACGATCTGGCTGACAAATTCGTGCACAGGTACTATCCGGCATCGAAGACTACAGAGATACAGCGGGAGATCACTCACTTCCGCCAAGAGCCAGATGAGTCACTTCGTGATGCATGGGAGCGGTACATGGGATATTTCTGGCAGTGTCCCCATCATGGCTTTAGTGATGCATTCACAGTGGGGAACTTCTATAATGCTCTCTCCCCAGACAGCCAGAGGGTGATTGAGTCTCTATGCCCAGGAGGGGATATTCTTACTAAGACTCCACCCGAGCTGAACCAAATGATCAGTACTTTGGCTGCCAGAGATCATTCTTGGAGACAGAGTAGCCGAGGCAGACAGTCCCGGGACCGTGGTGTGCACGCCATGGAGACCAGATCCGGGCTCGAGCAGCAAGTAGCTGAGCTAGTGCAGACATTGAAGCAGCCCAACAGTCTTATTCCGGGCAGAGGTTTGGCTACACCTCCAGTAGCTCAATGTCAGTGGTGCGAGAGCTCCAATCACCTAGTGGAGGACTGCCAGGCTATGAGGGAGTCTACCACTCCCCAAGAGCAGTTGGACTTCATCGCCAATGCTCGGCGCCTCGACCCGTACAACAACACATATAATGAGGGGTGGCGCCAGCATCCCAACTTCGTGTGGAGCTGCAACACCACTAAACCACCTGGTTTCCCAGCACCAGCAGGTGGTTTTCAGCAGAGGCAGCCCTTCCAGGCTCGACAGGGGCCCGCCCCACAACAGCAGCCCTACCAGCCTAGGCAGGGGCAACCATTTCAGCAGCCCCAGTGCCAGTTTGCCGAGCCAGCAGCAGCTCCAGCCCCAGATGATCGGATGACGAAGCTGGAAAATATTCTAGCTTCATTCATGACTAGCACTCTGGCTGCTATCACGTCACTGGAGGCAGGTCAGCGGAACCAGGGTGATATTTTGCAAGATCTGCAGACCCAGGTGGGCATCTTGGCCCGCCAAAACACTACCAGGGCACCGGGGACTCTGCCTGCCACCACTATCCCGAATCCGCGGGATCCTCACCAGCTCCAGCAGCTAGATGCCATTTTTACCAAGAGCGGTAATACCATATCTGCTGATCCTGTCCCGGCCAGACAGGAGGAACCACTACCTGCTTCAGCACTTCCAGCCGACGATGCAGAAGTGCAGGTGGAGAAGGAAGCCCCTGCTCCCAAGCCACAACCAGTGGTTAAGGAGCATGTACCCCAGCTTCCCTTCCCCACTCGCCTACACAAAGACAAGTTGGAGACTGAGTTTGCCAAGTTTATGGCAATGTTGAAGCAGCTCAACATCAGCATACCGTTCGTGGAGGCACTGTCGAAGATGCCCAAGTATGCCAAGTTCATGAAAGATCTCCTCTCCAACAAGAAGAAACTTGGGGATCTCTCGACAGTGTTGCTGAGCGAGGAGTGTTTTGCTATCCTGCAGAACAAGCTGCCCGAAAAGCGCAAGGATCCAGGGAGTTTTACTATCCCTCTTACTATTGGCAGCATGCATGTAGGCAAGTCCTTGGCGGACCTAGGCGCTAGCATAAACGTCATGCCATATAAGTTGTATAAAAAGCTAGACCTAGGTGAACTTAGCCCTACTAGGATGAGCATTCA
Organism: Linum trigynum; assembly: GCA_964030455.1. Lineage (NCBI taxonomy): Eukaryota > Viridiplantae > Streptophyta > Magnoliopsida > Malpighiales > Linaceae > Linum > Linum trigynum. The sequence continues at coordinate 23,224,503 of OZ034822.1, forward strand.
GCTGGCTGATCGTTCCATTGTGCATCCTAGGGGAATCATAGAGGATCTGCTTGTCAGTGTCGGTGCATTCACATATCCTGTTGATTTTGTTATTCTTGATATACATGAGGATGTGGATGTAACTTTGATTCTGGGTAGACCATTTCTTGCCACCGCCAAGGCACTTATTGATGTGCATGATGGTAAACTGATCTTGCGTGCTGGGAATGAACAGGATACTTTTTCTGTGACTGAATTCGATCACTGTGCTATGATTGCTGTCACGCCTATACATGCCATTTCTGATCAGATACACGAGCCTGTCGTGTATCCTTCTGCACCTCTTATTTTGCAGGACCCTCCTATCATTCCTTCGCCGCCACTCCATCCAGCCTCGCCTCCGAACAAAAAGCTCAAGGAGGAGTGGCGGCCGAAGCAGCAAGTTGCTAAGCCTGCACGGAAGAAGGGTGGAGACCACTACGAGCTGGTCCCACCTCCTGCACCACGACCACCCTGGCCGTCCGGGTACTCACTCGCCTGCATCTTACCGGATGGCCAGGTCGAGCTGACCGATGATGGTGGTCGCATCCGTCGGGTGCATGGCCACAACCTGAAGCTGTACCTCAAGAGCGACGTGGATCCCCTCTTGGAGGCACCTGTTCCTGCACCGCCCTGAGTATCCACCATGCGCGTCCAGCTAAAAGACGGTAAAGAAGCGCTTGTGGGGAGGCAACCCCACCACGGTTTGACTTTCTTTCTTGTGTTTTGCGTCGGATTGTAAACCGGTTTGGTTTTGGTTTGTTTCTTTTGTTTTGGATGATGTCTTATTGGGCTGACATTGGACCTAACATATTGTGTTTGAGCTCTTCTGTTCCCCTTTGGTTGTGCTTGTCTTGACTGGTCCTCTCTCCAGTCCGCTTCATTCCGACTAATCCGTTTCCAGTCTGTTTGTGTGGGGGGATGTTTATCTTTTGACTGCATTAGATCTGTTTGTGTGCTTGGAGCCTAGTCCACTGTCCAAATTTTTAAATTTGAGGGCTCCAAGTACGTGTTCCGTGCAATTGCCTGCTTAGTATGCTTTGAATTGACAGTCTTTATATTAATATGCACCCCAGGGAGGTGGTGTAGCACTATGGAGGATGTTGATGCATTTAAGAAATCTCATTTCTTCTTCATATTGTGTTGGTTGATTGAGTGAATTAGTGATCTTAGGACCCTTGAATTGTGCGGTGTTGTGGACTCTCTGCCTGTCATGGACTCTTGTTTCATGTTTTGAGTTTAACAGGTGCTCGAAAATGTGCTTCAAATAACGTCTCCCGTGCGAATAGGGCGAAAATGTGTAAGGGGAGACGGGAATTCGTTCCCAATTTCCACCTACTACCTCCAGCCCCCTTACATGTCTTTCCCCCGCACAAGGCTCGAGACATCCGCTCTTGGCATGGCCGGTAAGAGCAGGTTGGGACCCTTGAAAAAAAAAGAAAAGGAAAAAATAACAGAAAACAAGCAAAACAGAAAGAAAAGGGGTTCCAACCATCTTCAAGAAGAAAATAGAGCACCTTGAAAAATGTGAGTCCATGATCCTGTGTTTTTGAGAATCTCTTCATCCACAATTCATTTGTCCTCTGTTCACTGTTTGCCATGATGCCGACTCGATACTAGTGCTCTCGCCGAAGAAGCTATGAGATGACTTGTGCGTCGGTTGACCTCGTAAGCTGCTAAATGATCTAAGAAGTCCTCTACCTACGATCTGGGTTGTTTGTTGCTATAGAGGTCTGGAGAGTTGCATTGGTTTGAGTTAGGTTTGCTTGGGGACAAGCAAACGGTTAAGTGTGGGGGAGTTTGATAGACCGTTAATTACACATGTTTTCACCCCTGTTCTTACACCGTTGAAGATGTGGTTTCTCGTGTTTTAGACCGATTTCAAGCTAGGTTGTGCTTGTTTGTGATATTTCAGGTCCTGGCAAGTGAATGAAGGTTTAGGAGCGAGTTCGGGGTCGATTGGGCGAATATCGGGCGCGAGACGAGTCACAAAGGAGTTCGCACGGGCACACCCACAACCCGCACGGCCGTGCAAGTGACCAGTTTGGCCGTGTGGGATTGTGCGAGAGCAAACATGGGCAGAGCAGAAAATCTGCACGGCCGTGCAGCGACCCTGGCCGTGTAAGAAGTATGGAGTTCAACTAATCGATATGCTGCGTTTGGAGTCACACGGGCAACTGGGTGAGCCACACGGCCGTGCGGCCTGCCCGTGTGAGTCGGGATTTTCTGCTTTTAAGCAGTTTTTTAGCCACAAGTCGAGGGGATTCGAGTTTTAGAGAGACAGAACGATTCCTAGAGAGAGAAAGCGACGAACAATAGTCTCCAAGTGCCCTAGCTTGATCTTCATCACCATTGGAGGCCAGTTTGAGCTTGGAGAAGTGCCGATCAACATCCAAGAGCAGGAATCCATCCTTCACAGTATGAATTCCGCGTCTGATTCTGCTTTTGCTTCTTTCTCCATGGAGTAGTTCTCCCATTCATCTGGGTATGGAGAACCCTAGATTTGTATGTTAGGTTTGATTGTATGAACCCAAGTACTGATTCTATGATTTGATTATATTCGATTGAGTTTTGAATGATTGAATGACTTGAATCCTGATCAAATTCCTGTTGTTTCTGCTTTAACCTAGAATGAGAATATCTGACTAGGTTAATAGAGCATCCTTGATTGAAGGTAGGGAGTTGGTGACTTTAGTCGAGGAGTCAACTCACTATTCTGTACTGGTTTTACTCCGGTAGTGGAGGTTTTGTTCTTAGGGCCTCAATCTGTTTACTCCGGTGGAGGTTAGTCGCCCGCTAGAGATTCAGATTGAGAGGGTCTGAAGACCTTTAGTCGAGACTTCAGGTCGTTTGAGAACCTTCCGCAGTATAACTATCATAGAAACTGAACTTGGTAATTACAATCCGGCTTAACTGCAGTCTAGGGGGTATCATATCCGGGTGACCTCTCTTAACCTGAATACAACAGTTTACTTGCTTTGTTTGTTTGGTAGTTTAGACTTGCATTCCAGTTTCATTGCTAGATAACAAGAATTCACCGAGTAGTCATCAAATCTAGGACCCGGGCTGATAATTAAACCTAAACCTGCTATACTACGCTTTAGGAAGTGGTTACACTTGGCCAATTCCTGGAGTGACAGTAGAAGTGAGTCAGATGTCCACCGCTTGAATGATCGCAAGGGCTGTCGAAGAGTCAGTTTGCACAATCACTTGTCGATGGCCTCGATCCCACACAAGTTGTAGCCCATCAGCGATCCCCGCCAGTTCCGCACTTGTAACGGAACCGCCGCCCAAATTGACAGCGTAGGAAATCACAAATCGACCATCACTATCTCGAATGAAAACTCCGGCCGCCGAACTTCCCTGAACCAGAACAACTGATCCGTCCGAGTTTATGCAAACCCAGCCTGGCGGTGGCCTCTGTAAGCAGATAAGCCTCGTTTCACTAGCTGATTCTCCCTGCAAAATACTTCTGCCTACCTCAAATGCTTCATTAGCTTGATTGCTTAGTAGTTTCGCCGCATGAATGAGCTGCTCTTCACTGGCCAATTGCTGGTCGAAGACCCAGAGGTTTCGGTTTCTCCACAGCTGCCAACATAAGATTGCGAAAACCGACTGATCAATAACATTGCTTCTACCTGTAAAATAATGCAGAGCCCATTTTTTAACTTCTTCCTGGAAGAATATACTATCCGGTTCTCCCTTAAGCAAGTACGACCACACGTGCTGAGCATACGGGCAGTCACGAAGAACATGGATAACTGTGTCTGGTCCAGCCCCACATATCCGGCAAACATCAGACGAGGCAAGGTGTCTTCGTTGACGTCTCCATTTGTGAGTAGCCTCCCATGCAAAACCAACCAAAAGAATGATCGCGTACGTTGCGGTCCCTGGATTTTCCAAACAGCTCGCCAAGCAGGGTGTTCTTCGCTACCCTCCTCCTCCTCCCGTAGCAACTCCGCCGCGGACTGCACAGTGAACTTACCTGATTCCGAGAACCACCAAGTGGGGACATAAGGTTCCATTCCCTCCGGAATTGGATGAAGCTGTAATTGAAGAACAAGAGGTTCCGGGAGAAAGGCCCTGACATACTCCAGATTCCATTCCCCATTCAACACCACCTCAGCCACTCGCATGTTGTTCGCTTCTTCAGGGAGGTTTAATGCAAACTCCTTTAGAGGCGGACCATCCTGCAGCCATCTATCAGACCAAAACATGGCCTGCATCCCGCTTCTGATGTTCCACATTGTACCTCTCGGGATATGATGTAGAACTCGAAGTACTCCTCTCCATAAATTTGATAACCTGCCATTACGCCGAGGGTACCAAATACCATTCACCTCTCTTAGGTACTTCCTGCGGATGACCTGCGCCCAGATATTGTCTTTCTCGACAAAAAGTCTCCAGGCAATCTTGAGCATGAAAGCATCATTCATTCTTGTCGCGCTTCTCAGCCCCAATCCTCCTTCTGCCTTAGGTCTACAGAGCGTTTCCCAATCAACCAGGTGAACCTTTCTCCCTTGTTCTGAACTCCCCCAAATGAATCCCCTGATCTTCTTGTCAATATACTCCCGCACAGATGCAGGCAGGAGAGCAGTCTGCATCGTATAAGCTGGTAGCGAAGATAAAACTGCCTGAGCAAGAGTGATTCTGCCCGCCAGAGATAAGGAATTAACCTTCCACCCTGCTCTTCCGGAATCTATCATGTCAATGAGATCAGTATATGTAGCTTTCGACACCCTGCCGTGAATCACTGGAACACCCAGGTATCGCCCCAATTTTTTAGTTATAGGGATATCGAGAGCGGCACTCAACGCAGTCTCCACAACATTTGAGACGTTGTGAGAGAAAAAATTTCTCGATTTTGGCCTGCTTATCTCCTGACCAGAAGCCAACCCAAAGTCCTCTAGGCACTTCGAGATAACCTGCACCTACTCCATAGAGGCCACACTGAACATAATCAGATCATCGGCGAAAAACAAGTGAGACAACTTGGGACCTCTTTGGGAGAGCCGGATTGGTTGCCACTCCCCCGGCTCCACCGCAGCATCAATCAGGTGTCCCAGTCTCTCCATACACAGTGTAAAAATATAGGGGGAGAGCGGGCACCCCTTTCTCAGGCCCCGCGACGGAGAAAAAGGCTCAGTAAGGCCTCCGTTCCACTGAATTTGCATTGATGCAGAGGTCATGCAACTCATAGTCAACTGAATGAAGCTTCGCGGCTCACCCACAGCCTCCAACGTGTCAAGCACGAAGCTCCACTTTATTCTGTCATAAGCCTTGGCCAAATCAATCTTCAGCACCATCCAACCTACCTTCCCCCCTTTAGCCTTCATCGAATGGACCACTTCCTGCAGAATACAGATATTATCTGTAATATGTCTCCCCGAGACAAAACTCGTTTGTGTCTCATGAACTAAACTCGGCATCAAAGGCTTAATCCGTTCAGCCAAACATTTCGTTATCAGCTTATAAGCCACATTACAGAGGCTAATCGGGCGAAACTGCTCAATCAGGGTGGGGCTCTGAATCTTCGGGATTAAAGCCACAATCGTTTCGTTGACCTCCTGAACCTGCGTCAACGTATGCCAACAAGCTGTGACAAAGTCGATTACCTTAGGGCCAACCCACTCCCAGCAGCGCTGGTAGAAAAGCGGGTTCAGACCATCTTTTCCTGGGGCCTTCATCGCACCCATAGATTTGACATCCTTAATAATCTCATCGGGAGTGAACTCCCTATCAACCGCCGCCCACAACGGTTTTAAGCCAATTTCCAGCCACATGTGAGGGGGATTCGAGTTTTAGAGAGACAGAGCGATTCCTAGAGAGAGAAAGTGACAAACAAGAGTTCCCAAGTGCCCTAGCTTGATCTTGATCACCATTGGAGCTTGGAATGAGCTTGGAGGAGTGCCGATTGACAACCAGGAGCAGAAACTCATCCTTCACAGTATGATTTCCGCGTCTGAATCTGCTTTTGCTTCTTTCTCCATGGAGTAGTTCTCCCATTCATCTGGGTATGGGAAACCCTAGATTTGTATGTTAGGTTTGATTGTATGAACCCAAGTACAGATTATATGATTTGATTATATTCAATTGAGGCTTGAATGATTGAATGACTTGAATCCTGATCAAATTCCTGTTGTTTCTGCTTTAACCTAGAATGAGAATATCTGCCAAGGTTGATAGAGCATCCTTGATTGAAGGTAGGGAGTTGGTGACTTTAGTCGAGGAGCCAACTCACTATTCTGCACCGAATTTACTTCGGTAGTGGAGGTTTTGTTCGTTAGGGCCTCAATCTGTTTACTCCGGTGGAGGTTAGTCGCCCGCTAGAGACTCAGATTGAGAGGGTCTGGAGACCTTTAGTCGAGACTTCAGACTGTTTAAGAACCTTCCGCAGTATAACTATCATAGAAACTGAACTTGGTAATTGCAATCCGGCTTAAGTGCAGTCTACGGGGAACCATATCCGGGTGACCTCTCTTGACTTGAAAACAACCGTTTAACTTGCTTTGTGTTTTTGTTTGTTTGAACCTGCACTTAAGTTTTACGGCTAGATAATAAGAATTCACTGAGTAGTCATCACATCTAGGACGCGGGTTGACATTAAAACCCAAACCCGCTATACTACGCTTTAGGAAGTGGTTACACTCGGCCAATTTCTAGAGTGACAATAGGAGTGAGTCAAGTTTTTGGCGCCGTTGCCGGGGACGGCTAGGTTGTTGAAGAAAAGTGATTTCTGTTAATTTAGCTTTTCTTTTCGCATTGTTTGCTTTGTCCTACTTGTGCCTTCACGGGTTTGCTTGCTTGATTGTTTGCAGGTAGTGCATGACCCGTAGCCAGTCGGGAGGTTTACTGCCATTGAATCCGGAAATTGAATGCACCTGTCGCCAACTTAGGAAACAACAGCGAACTAGACTGGCTACGAAAGAGCGCCTGGACGGTCACTTGAGTAGCGATTCTGAAGAAGAGTACGGGATGGACGGAGACTACAATCAACACCAGAGGAATCCTCAGCGGGCTCCCCCGGTGAATCAGGTCCTGGGGAACAACCCCATACCCCAGGATCATGGAGTTCATCATCCACCACAGCCGGGTCCCACCTTGGAGTACTACTACACTCCGCGGATTGCTGACATCCGCCCGGTCATCCTCTACCCGCCTATCCCAGCAAATAACTTCGAGATCAAGCCTTGCTGGATTCAGCTCATTACCTCTTCTATCCAGTTCCATGGCTTGAAGGATGAGGAGGCCAGGGTACATCTCTCCCGTTTTCTGCAGCTGACGAACGGGTTCAAGCTGAATGGTGTCCCGGATGATGCAATCCGCCTTCATCTCTTCCCCCATTCTCTGGCGGGGAATGCTAAGAGGTGGTTGGAGACCCAGACCCCATTGTCCATCACCTCTTGGGACAATCTGGCTGACAAGTTCGTGCACAGGTATTATCCAGCATCGAAGACTACAGAGATTCAGCGGGAGATCACTCACTTCCGCCAAGAGCCAGATGAGTCACTTCGTGATGCTTGGGAGCGGTACATGGGATACTTCTGGCAGTGTCCCCATCATGGCTTTAGTGATGCTTTCACAGTGGGGAACTTCTACAGTGCTCTCTCCCTAGATAGCCAGAGGGTGATTGAGTCTCTATGCCCAGGAGGGGATATTCTTACTAAGACTCCACCCGAGCTGAACCAGATGATCAGTACTTTGGCTGCCAGAGATCATTCTTGATGACAGGGTAGCCGAGGCAGACAGTCCCGGGACCTTGGTGTGCACGCCATGGAGACCAGATCCGGGCTCGAGCAGCAGGTACCTGAGCTAGTGCAGACATTGAAGCAGCCCAACAGTCTTATTCCGGGCAGAGGTTTGGCTACACCTCCAGTAGCTCAATGTCAGTGGTGTGAGAGCTCCAATCACCTAGTGGAGGAATGCCAGGCTATGAGGGAGTCTACCACACCCCAGGAGCAGTTGGCCTTCATCGCCAATGCGAGGCGCCTCGATCCATACAGTAGCACATATAATGAGGGGTGGCGCCAGCATCCCAACTTCGCCTGGAGCAGCAACACCACTAAACCACCTGGTTTCCCAGCACCAGCAGGTGGTTTTCAGCAAAGGCAGCCCTTCCAGGCTTGCCAGGGGCAGCCATTCCAGCAGCCCCAGCGCCAGTTTGCCGAGCCAGCAGCAGCTCCGGCCCCAGATGACGGATGACCAAACTGGAAAACATCCTAGCTTCATTCATGACGAGCACTCAGGCGACTATCACGAGGTTGGACCAGAGTGTAGCCTCACTGGAGGCAGGTCAAAGGAACCAAGGTGCCATTTTGCAGGATCTGCAGACCCAGGTGGGCATCTTGGCCCGCCAAAACACTACCAGGGCACCGGGGACTCTGCCTGCCACCACTGTCCCGAATCCTCGAGATCCTCACCAGCATCAGCAGCTGGATGCCATTTTTACCAGGAGCGGTAAGACCATATCTGCTGATCCTGTCCTGGCCAGACAGGAGGAACCACGACCTGCTTCAGTACTTCCAGCCGACGATGCAGAAGTGCGGGTGGAGAAGGAAGCCCCTGCTCCCAAGCCGCAACCAGTGGTTAAGGAGCATGTACCCCAGCTTCCCTTTCCCACTCGCCTACACAAAGACAAGCTGGAGACGGAGTTTGCCAAGTTCATGGCAATGTTGAAGCAGCTCAACATCAGCGTACCGTTCGTGGAGGCACTGTCGAAGATGCCCAAGTATGCCAAGTTCATGAAAGATCTCTGCACCAACAAGAAGAAACTTGGGGATCTCTCGACAGTGATGCTCAGTGAGGAGTGTTCTGCCATCCTGCAGAACAAGCTGCCCGAGAAGCGCAAGGATCCAAGGAGTTTTACTATCCCTCTTACTATTGGCAGCATGCATGTAGGAAAGTCCTTGGCGGACCTAGGCGCTAGCATTAATGTCATGCCATATAAGTTGTACAAAAAGCTAGACCTAGGTGAACTTAGCCCTACTAGGATGAGCATTCAGTTAGCTGATCGTTCTATCGTGCATCCTAGGGGTATCATTGAGGATCTGCTTGTTAAAGTAGGTGCATTCACATATCCTATTGATTTTGTTATTCTTGATATACATGAGGATGTGGATGTGCCCTTGATTCTAGGTAGGCCATTTCTTGCCACCGCCAAGGCACTTATTGATGTGCATAATGGTAAATTGATGTTGCGTGCTGGGAATGAACATGCTACTTTTTCTGTGACTGAGTTTGATCACTGTGCTATGATTGCTGTCACGCCTGTGCATGCCATTTCTGATCAGGTACACGAGTCTGTCGTGTACCCTTCTGCACCTCCTATTTTGCAGGACCCTCCTATCATTCCTTCGCCGCCACTCCATCCAGCCTCGCCTCCGAACAAAAAGCTCAAGGAGGAGTGGCGGCCGAAGCAGCAGGTTGCTAAGCCTGCACGGAAGAAGAGTGGAGACCACTATGAGCTGGTCCCACCTCCTGCACCACGACCACCCTGGCCGTTTGGGTACTCACTCGCCTGCATCTTGCCAGATGGGTAGGTCGAGCTGACTGATGATGGTGGTCGCGTTCGTCGGGTGCATGGCCACAACCTGAAGCTGTACCTCAAGAGCGACGTGGATCTGCTCTTGGAGGCACCTGTTCCTGCACCGCCCTGAGTATCCACCATGGGCGTCCAGCTAAACGACGGTAAAGAAGCGCTTGTGGGGAGGCAACCCCACCACGGTTTGATTTTCTTTCTTGTGTTTTGAGTCGGATTGTAACCCGGTTTGGGTTTGGTTTGTTTTCTTTTGGTTTGGATGATATTTTATTAGGCTGACCATTGGACCTAACATACTATGTTTGAGCTCTTTGGTTTCCTTTGGCTGTGTTTGTCTTGACTGGTCCTCCATCCAGTCCGCTTCACTCCGACTGGCCCGTTTCCAGTCTCCTGCAGTCCGTGCATACCGGTAACATCTTTCCCTTTTCCTTCCCTCTTCTCCATTGAGGGCAATGTCGATCTTAAGTGTGGGGGGGGGGGGGGTGTTTATCTTTGACTGCATTAGATCTGTTTGTGTGCTTGGAGCCTAGTCCACTGTCCAAATTTTTAAATTTAAGGGCTCCAAGTACGTTTTCCATGCAATTTCCTGCTCAGTATGCTTTGAATTGACAGTCTTTATAGTAATATGCAACCTAGGGAGGTAGTGTAGCACTATGGAGGATGTTGAAGCATTTAAGAAGTCTCATTTCTTCTTCATATTGTGTTGGTTGATTGAGTGAATTAGTGAACTTAGGACCCTTGAATTGTGTGGTGTTGTGGATTCTCTGCCTGTCATGGACTCTTGTATCATGTTTTGAGTTTAACAGGTGCTCGAAAATGTGCTTCAAAATAACGTCTCCCGTGCGAATAGGGCAAAAGTGTGTAAGGGGAGACGGGAATTCGTTCCCAATTTCCACCTACTACCTCCAGCCCCCTTACATGTCTTTCCCCTGCACGAGGCTCGAGACATCCGCTCCTGGCATGGCCGGTATGAGCAGGTTGGGACCCTTGAAAAGAAAAGAAAAGAAAAATAACAGCAAACAAGCAAAACAGAAAAAAAGGGGTTCCAACCATCTTCAACGAAAATAGAGCACCTTGAAAAATGTGAGTCCATGATGCATTCATGAATGACATCGATCTGGACAACCTTGGAGACGAGTAGGCTGTACTTGTCGCCCCTCAGTATGTGTTTTTGTTTTAGACTGTTTTTGTTTGCTCCATGTGTTTGAGGAGCTTGAACTGAGTTTGTCGTGTGTTTTGTTTCTTTTCTTTTGTGGATTGTTTCTTTTGTGGCCGTCCGGGCCAACTCTGATCCCTAACGAACATGTGCTAGTGTGTTTTTGATGTTCCCTTAGTGCAGAAATGCCCGTTCGTTCCATATGGCCCCCGCTGACTGTTCCACTTCCAGTCTTCTGCAGTATTTCAATGCGGTAACATCGCTCCCCTTATCTCTCCCTCTGCTCCTGATAACGATGTAATTGCACATATTTGCGCCCCTAGTTCTTATCCGTTTGAGGGGCATAGTCGTGTGTTTTGGCCTATTTTACGCCGGGTTGTGCTATTTTGTCATGTTTCAGGTCCCAAGAGTCAAAGGGAAGGCTAACCACGAGTTTCGGGGCATTCGGAAGTCATTTCGGTGAGCTGGAGCCAAAACACGGGCACACCTAAGGCATTACACGGCCGTGTTCCTGTGGCCGTGCTTTTTATGCCGAGAGCTGAGCTGATTACACGGGCAGGGCCGAGACAAAGCACGGCCGTGTTCCACCAAAGCACGGCCGTGTCCAACGCGAAGCACGGTCGTGTTTATCCCAACTGCTGGCCGTGTAATTAAGCCTGGCCGAGGCACGGGCGGGCTCAGGCAAAGCACGACCGTGTCCTCGACCGTGCTTTGGCCACTGATGCCTTTTTAAGTAGATTTTCAGCCAAAGAGAAGAGGATTCGAGTTTTTGAGAGATAGAACGATTCCTAGAGAGAGAAAGTGACGAGCAAGAGTTCCCAAGTGGCCTAGATTGATCTTCAACACCATTGGAGGCCAGTTTGAGCTTGGAGAAGTGCCAATCAACGTCCAGGAGCATGAATCCATCCTTCGCAGTATGAATTCCGTGTCTGATTCTGCTTTTGCTTTCTTCTCCATGGAGTAGTTCTCCCATTCATCTGGGTATGGAGAACCCTAGATTTGTATGTTAGGCTTTGATTGTATGAACCCAAGTACTGATTCTATGATTGATTATGTTCGATTGAGGTTTTAATGATTGAATGAGTTGAATCCTGATCAAATTCCTGTTGTTTCTGCTTTAACCTAGAATGAGAATATCTGCCTAGGTTAATAGGGTATCCTTGATTGAAGGTAGGGAGTTGGTGACTTTAGTCGAGGAACCAACTCAATATTCTGTACCGGATTTACTCCGGTAGTGGAGGTTTTGTTCTTAGGGCCTCAATCTGTTTACTCCGGTGGAGGTTAGTCGCCCGCTAGAGACTCAGATTGAGAGGGTCTGAAGACCTTTAGTCGAGACTTCAGGCTGTTTAAGAACCTTCCGCAGTATAACTATCATAGAAACTGAACTTGGTAATTACAATCCGGCTTAACTGCAGTCTAGGGGGAACCATATTCGGGTGACCTCTCTTAACCCGAATACAACCAGTTTACTTGCTTTGTTAGTTTGTTAGTTAGACTTGCATTCCAGTTTCATTGCTAGATAACAAGAATTCGCTGAGTAGTCATCATATCTAGGACCCGGGTTGACATATAAACCTAAACCCGCTATACTACGCTTTAGGAAGTGGTTACACTTGGCCAATTCCTAGAGTGACAGTAGAGGCTAGTCAGCTCCATTGAGGGCAATGTCGTACTTAAGTGTGTGTTGGGGGGGGGTGCTTTGTATCGGTTGGAATTTATATACATGTGCTTGGAGCCTAGTCCACTGTCCAAATCTCGAGATTTGAGTGCTGCAAGTACGGCTGCTTGATCATATTGGCACTGTGTTTTGATTGGTGAATTGAATGGTTTTCGGATTAATGCATGACAACTGGATGGTGACTAGGACAACCTATAATGATGACTGAGACGTGCAGTAGGGTTGTGTAGGGGTTCAGTTTTTCAACTGTTTGCTTACCAACTGTGACTTGGATTGATTACTTGTTTTTGACAGTCTCTTATACATCTAGTTCAGGGAATCAGAATGAGAGATAGAGCATATAGGTAGCCATGTGAGATTTGAGCCTGCTCGTTTCTTTCTTGTGCGATAGATCCCTCTTCCATGATGTGTAGCATTCACGTTGTCATTAGCTAAGATGATGGAGGCATAGGATTAGCCCACGACCAAATTGACTGTCCTGGTGTGTCATACCCCCTAGTCAGCCCCTTTGAGCCGTGTGTTTTCCTTTCTTTCGGTCTTTAATGAAAAGTCACTCTTTTGCATCTTTTAGAAGGTTCCACGGAGTGATTTTTACATATTCTCTGCTGTTTCTGCTAAATGTAATGTGAGAGTTGGAGGTAGTTCTTAAAATGTTGGCAGGTTTCTTAGCAGTCTTACACTACTTAATGGGAAAAAATGAAAGAAAAACAAAGAAAAAATGAAAGCAAAAGAGAGCCACCACCAAAAATCTGAATAGTGCCCATTAAGTAGTGTTTCTTAGCAGTCTGGCTTAGAAATACTAGCATTTATGTGACCTCCTTCGCTCTTGTGCTCTGAAGAATTTGAGTAATGCAGAATAGCAGAAAGAAGTACTGGTTTGATTGACTGTGAGTTTGTTGGGTTTGGAAATGTGGAACCTTGTGCTATGAATACTTCCACCACCTAAAAAGCCTTTTCCCCATGTCCAAGACCCTAGCCAGTCATCTGAACCTGTGTCTAAGACCTCCGGATTAGTTAGTGGTGACAACCCCATATGTGAACTCTAGCATTTAGAGGCTGTCATCATGGTGAAGAGATGTTAGGAATTGAGAGAATAAGTATGCGCATTTTTCGCATCAAATTGTCCTGACCCCACTGGTCGAGAGTGAGTGATTCATTTCTTTGTGCTTTACACTCTTTACCCCGGTGAGGACCTAGATGGCTCGGTCTTGATTCTGATGTCTTGAGTTTTATGCATGAGTTGACTGTCTTGAGTAAGTGGTTGAGTCAAGTCTAGGTTGGTTGATGAACAGAAGGTAGACTCCTCTTTTACTCGATTTTGCTGCACTCGAATGTCTTCTGTGGTGGTTGTCCAGGTTGCTGTTGAGGTTGTTCATGTGTTGATGTTTGAAAGCCAGTATGATTCACATGTTTCTGTGCCCATCTGATTTGTCCCCAATGTTGGTATGGTTGAAATATGTAAGCTTACCTTGTGTCTGACTTGGTTTGCTTGGGGACAAGCAAACGGTTAAGTGTGGGGGAGTTTGATAAACCGTTAATTGCACATGTTTTTACCCCTATTCTGGAGTCGTTTGAGGTGTTGATTCTCGTGTTTTAGACCGATTTCACGCTAGGTTGTGCTTGTTTGTGATATTTCAGGTCCTAGTAAGTGAATGAAGGTTTGGGAGCGAGTTTGGGGTCAATTGGACGAAGATCGGACGCGTGGAGAGTTGTTGAGGGAGCCATACGGGCACACACAAAACCCACACGACCGTGCAAGCAACCAAGGTGGCCGTGTGGGATTGTGCGAGCCTTCACACGGGCACAAATAAATTCCACACGGCCGTGTGAAGGAGTAATTTGGCCGTGTGGAATTCTGCGAGGCTTCACACGGGCAGACCGGGTGAGCCACACGGCCGTGTGTCCCTGGCCGTGTAGGTAGCCTGAAGTCAATTAATCGGAACGCGGCGTTTTGATCTCACACGGGCAACTGAGTATGCCACACGGCCGTGTGGCCTGCCCGTGTGAGTCGGGATTTTCTGGTTTTAAGCCAATTTCCAGCCACATGTGAGGGGGATTAGAGTTTTAGAGAGACAGAGCGATTCTTAGAGAGAGAAAGCGACGAACAAGAGTTCCCAAGTGCCCTAGCTTGATCTTCATCACCATTGGAGCTTGGCTTGAGCTTGGAGGAGTGCCAATTGACAACCAGGAGCAGAAACTCATCCTTCACAGTATGATTTCCACGTCTGAATATGCTTTTGCTTCTTTCTCCATGGAGTAGTTCTCCCATTCATCTGGGTATGGGAAACCCTAGATTTGTATGTTAGGTTTGATTGTATGAACCCAAGTACAGATTCTATGATTTGATTATATTCAACTGAGGCTTGAATGATTGAATGACTTGAATCCTGATCAAATTCCTGTTGTTTCTGCTTTAACCTAGAATGAGAATATCTGCCAAGGTTGATAGAGCATCCTTGATTGAAGGTAGGGAGTTGGTGACTTTAGTCGAGGAGCCAACTCACTATTCTGCACCGAATTTACTTCGGTAGTGGAGGTTTTGTTCGTTAGGGCCTCAATCTGTTTACTCCGGTGGAGGTTAGTCGCCCGCTAGAGACTCAGATTGAGAGGGTCTGGAGACCTTTAGTCAAGACTTCGGACTGTTTAAGAACCTTCCGCAGTATAACTATCATAGAAACTGAACTTGGTAATTGCAATCCGGCTTAAGTGTAGTCTAGGGGGAACCATATCCGGGTGACCTCTCTTGACTTGAATACAACCGTTTAACTTGCTTTGTGTTTTTGTTTGTTTGAACCTGCACTTAAGTTTTACTGCTAGATAATAAGAATTCACTGAGTAGTCATCACATCTAGGACCCGGGTTGACATTAAAACCCAAACCCGCTATACTACGCTTTAGGAAGTGGTTACACTTGGCCAATTTCTAGAGTGACAGTAGGAGTGAGTCATTAAGCGATCATAAAAACACAACACTATTTTGACAATCGTAAAAACTTTTGTGATATTGTAACTGTGATTCAAATAAAATTATTTTATGGAGGTGCAAAACATTAGTCAAGCAAACCAACATTCACACCCAACAACGAACCGTTAATAACACTATAACAAATCATTGGAAACAAAATTGTACTTTGTTGAAAACAAGCACAAAACATTTATAATGTTCGAACTCAATACTAAGTATTAAATATCATCCAAAACATTCATATGAATGGTGTATGTCGTTCAAAACTAAAATTGTTTGAGCCTAACTAAGTGTAGGAGTGAGGCTCGAGTGAAGATGGGTTGAGAAGAGCAAGCAATGGGGTTCTTCTATTTCGTTGAAGAAGTGAGATTACAAGTGAGTGATGATTTGGAGAGTTAAGTCTTAGAGAGAGAAGTCGATCCTTTAGAGTGAGAGAGTAAAAATGCGATCCCTCCACCCACCAGAGTACATGCTCTATTTATAGGCTACATTGCGGTGAGTGGAATTAATGTGATATGACTAATGCATATGCCAGACATTTAGACCATGCTTAGGCCATAATTATACCTACGACTAAGATGTGACCGTTCTTTCAGAGGATACGACGCGTTCTTCCCGGTTTCCTTACCCGGTCCGAATTGAGCGAAACGACGCCGTCTGGCGCCTTTGATACTCGTCTGGCACCTTTGATGCGAAACGACACCGACTTGGGTAGAGCAAACGACGCCGTCTAGCGCCTTTGATACTCGCATACGCATCTTATCTCGCGGAACCTCAGGCCGCGAGTAATCCCTTCCGCGAGCATGGCTTTCCGCGGCTATACTAATGTGAGTTGTTCTTCCTAGGGGCACGTTGGTCTGTCTCGTTGGCGTGACTAGATCCGAGCTATATCCCCAACAATTGCCCCCCCATCAGGGGGTATTCCATGAATGCCACCTGTTTGACTCTTGCGCGCTGGGCTCAGTTCTTCGCGCTCATCGTCCGCATTCTTAGACTTGGTTGTACGTGCCCAATCCTCTCGCCGTCTTCGCCTTTCTTCTTGCGCTTCTGTTGGCTTCGCGCGGCCAGAGTTGATTTCGAGTGTGTTTTTTCCTCTCTGCGGGTACTCCATGCCCCCCAGGAGGTGTGCGGAACCTATGACGTCACCGTCTAGCCCCTACGTTTTATAGGTGTTGACGTGGCGCTTTGTCATTCACTCGTTTGGGCGGCGATTTTTTCAGAATCAAAATTTCTCTGACGGATACGATCCCCGATGTAGCTTTAACCGTCCAGTTACCCTTCTGTGGGTTATAAATACTCCTCTTTCTTCGAAGGAGAGTTATTCTTCCCTCAAGCTTCTACTTTGTCCCTCTGGTTTTTCTCTGTCGACGAGATTCCTCTTTTTCTCCGACGACCTTACGTCTCGAGTTTGTTCGTGCTATTTCCCGAAATACAATAGCCAGCAACGATGTGAACAACGAGATCGAAGTCGTACAAGACGAATAAGGTAATCTTTCCCCTCTTTCTCATCTTTCTACTGATCTGTCACTGGATCTGGCCGATTCCGACAACGGGAACGGCAGCGGAGCTGATGAAGGAGACGCTCTAGCGACACCGTTAAACGACGTCGATTCCGGCCAGGATTTGTTGCATGGTTTCGCCGGTGTAGATATGCCGGAGCGTGCAAGTGGTGAGGCGAGCACGCGCGCGCGGGGGGTGTCGATAATCCGCCGCGATAGCGCGAGTGGGTCAGGCTCGGTTCCTGTTGATGTCCCGGAAACGTCAGAGACATCGTCAGAGCCGTTCTGCGTCTCCTGGGTGACCGTGGCGATGAGTCGTCTTAGCGTACGTGGGGTTGCGGCCGCGTACACGATCTTAGATTGGGAGGAGATGTTCGGTGCGGCGCAGGTTCCGAGTGACAATCTTGTACGCCGGCCGGACCACATGTCGGTGTATGGGTGGAGGGAAGTGACGGAGTTGGTGCGCTGGATGGGGTTGCCCCCCAACTGGCAGTATGCAGTTCCCACCGCGCGAAGTCGGATTGGAAACTGCCCCCAGGATGGTTTGGGCTATATTCGGAGTATTGGAAGATGGGCTTCAAGTTCCCCATCGACCCGTTGCTGTGCGCTCTGTACAGGCACCTCAAGTGCTCCGTCGCACGCCTGTCTCCGTTTGTGGTCATGCACGTATCGTGTCTCCGCCTCGTGTGTAAAAGGCTCAACATTCAACCGTCTTACGGACTGTTCCTGAAGATATATAAGATAAAAGAGCTAACGAAGAAGAGCGACAGTCTCTCTATCAAGCGTCGAGACAAGAGGCTTGATGGTTACATGTATGGCTCCTCCAAATTGGAGAAGAACTGGTTCGAACGGTTTCTCTTCGTGAAGCCCATTCCATGGGAGTGGGCCAATGAGTATGTGGAGGAACCGACGATTTGGAAGAAGGGAGGTATACGTGGCTTCGAGTCGGAGGTGGGAAAGTACTATGGGCTCGATGAGGAGTACGAGGCGTGCATGCCGTAGAAGATAAATTTGTACTCCAGCGGAGTCCGCTCGGCTTGTTTGAAGGAGCTCTTTGCTGATGGTTAGTTATGTTTCTTTCCTTTTGCATGATGTTGGTTGACGATGTGGTGAAGGCTCCGCGGGTTCCGCGTGCGGAGAAGAAGAAGAAGAAGGAAGTCGCGCAATGGCAGATCAACCCTCTCAGTTGGTGCAGCAACTGCCACTGTCAATCGCTGAAAGGGAGACGCGGGCGAGTAAACCGCCGCGCCCCAAGAAGGCGGCGGTTGGCAGTTCATCTGGGGCAACCGTCCAGCAGACGTCGTCGGAGATGCTCGATTTCGGGACCACGGCGATCAACTACTTCCGCGATGTGCGGATCCACACTGGTGCAGCTTGCAACAGTTCGGCCACTCAGACTGCCTTGTGGGCCGTTGGGCCTATGCTGAGCATCCCATTGCGGATGGAGAAATCGAATCCGCTGCAAGACCTGTCCCAGGTTCACTTTGCGGTAAGCTTGGGTTGACCTCATGTGCAGTACGTGGTTTTTTGGCAAATCATATTTCTCTAAGTCCTATGGAGTTGTGGATGAAGGGTTTACTGGCAACTTTCCGCACCCAGAAAGAGCGTGCCCGGGACCGCGTGACGTTGATGGTTGAGGAATCGAGGGCCTTGCAGCTGGAAGGAAAGCTCGCTGGTGCGGAGAGTCGCGCGGAGTTGGCGACGAATAAGGCCAACAAAGCGATGGAGCAGCTGGGCGTTTTGCAGAGCAAGTTGACGGAAGATGTGAAGGATGCGAAGGAGCAGGTCAGGGTAGAGGAGCGAGCCAATATTCAGGAGGAACTGAGGAGCGAGTTCGAAGAGGAGCGGAGGCGCTTGGCGTAAGAGCGTGCTTAGGAGAAGAAGCGTTTGGAGACCGACCACACGGAGATGCTGAGGCATGTCCGCGAGGAGTTTTGGAAGGAGAAGGAGGAATTGGTCCATCTTCACGATGTGGCCAAGGCGGAGGCTGTGCGCGCAACACAGGTTAATGCGGTTCGCCAGTATAAGTCTTCCACTGCATTTGGCAAAATATTGGCGGACGCGATGACCAAGGCTATGATCGCGGTCCGCAACAAGGTCCGACCGGATAATCCGGGGATCCGCTGGAACACCCGTGACATGGTCCGACATGTGCAGAGGTGGTTGGGCAAAAAGATGTCCTTGGAGTCCGACTCTGAGCCGGAGACTGAGGAGGACGAGGCGCGCGCGGAGAGGGCATTCGAGGACAGGGAGACCGGGGCGGCCACTGAAGAGGAGGCTGGGGCGGCGGCGGAAAGAGAGGTTGGGACGACTACCACTAAGAACATTGTAATAGATTAATTGTAGTCGTGCTATGTTGATATCATTTGTGGATTTTGTTTTCTGTTGCTATGTTATCTCGCGGATTTAGTCGCGCGTTTATTGCTCCCGTAAAGAAAAATCCAAAAGTTTCCTTCTCTTTTTTTGTGTCACGCGTAATTCATTGATTAGTGCTTTACGCGATTTGTGAACTTTTGCATCGATCATGCGTGCGTGGCGCGTATAATTCATGATTACCTCTGTGAATGTACCAATATTTCGCATATGGCGCGATGACGCATATAATTCATGATTATCGCTTTTCATGTTCCACTGAACTTTGCATTTATTTATTGCATAAAGGCGATACTGTAGACAAGATATACATCAAGTGGGTCGACAATATTTCCTGAGGTTCTACGCATTCCACTTCCTTAGAATTTTTGTGCCGTCCAATTCGCCAATATTGAACGTGTTGGCGCCGACAACCTCGCCGAATTTTGTACCGACGCGAATCTCGCAATGATTCCCACTTGGTCACAGAAGTCTATCACCTCCGCACAGTCAAATTGTTTACCGTGGTCGAATATGAGTGCATTCGGGACACCAAATCGTGCCAGGATGTTATTTTTTAGGAAGCGGGTTACTTGTTGCGCTGTGATCGAGGCTAGCGCTTCAGCTTCAATCCACTTGGTGAAGTAGTCCACCGTTACGATTATGTACTTCCGCTTTCCTTTTGTCATTGGAAATGGGCCTAAGAGGTCCACTCCCCATTGCACTAAAGGCCATGGGCTCAGATTGCCTTGAAACTCAATCGACGGTAGATGGTGTTGGCGAGCGTTCACTTGACATTTGTGGCATTGATCCGCGTATTTTTTCGTGTCCTTCTTTACCCGCGGCCAATAGTATCCGTACAGAAAAATAGTGTGTTCCATACTACGCGCCCCTGTGTGCATTGCACACAAGCCTTCGTGTAGGTCGCGCACTATGTTGCGCGCCTCCTCTTGCCTGATGCATTTTAGGTACACGCCGGAGTATGACCGGCGATACAGCTCCCCACCAATGAGCGTGCAGCGGGCCGCTTTCTGCCTTAAGGTCCACGCCTCTTTGGTGTCTTCTGGTACCACACCGTCTTGTAAGTACCTTATAATTGGGGCTCTCCAGTCTTCCTCTTGCACTACTTGTGTAGTGTTGATCATGACGTCTTGGTGGTTTTCCTCTTCCTCTTTTTGAACCGAGACTAAGCGCGTCGATTCAAAGTCGGTGGTGTTTGCTAGCTTGGATAATGCATCTGCGTGCATGTTTTCCTCCCTTGGTATTTGCACATATGTCACCGCTTCAAAGGTACCTGCCCATTGTTTGACACGCTCAATGTACTGTGCAAGCGTGTCCTCTATTGCGTCGAAGGTCCCGTTCAATTGGTTGACCGCTAGCGAAGAATCAGATAGCACCCTGATTGTTCTCGCCCCCAAGTCATTGGCTGCCTTCATTCCCCATCAAAATGGCTTTGTATTCGGTCGCGTTGTTTGTTTTCAGTGTTCTAAATCGAATTGCGATTTCGTGAACGACGCCTGTCGGGGTGCGCACGACTACACCCGCTCCGGCTCCATGTTTGCTTGCCGCACAGTCCACATATACATCCCATACTCATTCTGGTGTCGTATCGAGAGTGACTCCTTCAGCGATGAAATCTGCCAGTATTTGTGCTTTTATTGCTGGTCTTGGAGCGTATTGGATGTCATATTCTGACAACTCGACCGCCCATTTAACCATCCGCCCGGATACTTCCATTGAGCTCAGGATCTTTTTTAGCTGGAGGTTGATTAGGACGGTGATCGAATGTGCTTGGAAATAAGGGTGGAGTTTTTGCGACGCGCTTACCAAGGCTAGGGCAGCCTTCTCTATTGGGGAATATCTTGTTTCCGCGCTAACCAGAGTTCGTGATGTGTAATACACGAAGCGCTCAGTCTGGTTGTCTCTCCTGGATATTAGCACCGCACTCACAGCCCTGGTTGACACAGCAAGATACAGGAATAATTTTTCATTAAGCTTGAGAGCGGTCAGTACAGGGGGGGATACAAGGTATGACTTGAGCTCTTAGAAGGCCGCTTCACACTCTTTCGACCATGCGAATA
This sequence comes from Linum trigynum, assembly GCA_964030455.1. NCBI lineage: Eukaryota > Viridiplantae > Streptophyta > Magnoliopsida > Malpighiales > Linaceae > Linum > Linum trigynum. Next base: position 23,245,789 of record OZ034822.1, read on the forward strand.
GAGTGCCACTTTTGAGTGTTTTGAAGAAAGGGGCGCACTTGTCGGCTGATCTTGGTATGAATCTTCCCAGGGTCGCTATCTTGCCATTCAAGGACTGTATCTCTACTGCGCTCCTCGGCGCCCGCAGTTGTTGGACGATGGTGATCTGTTTTGGATCTACTTTGATGCCACGCTTGGTGGTCATGAAGCCTAGAAATTTTTCCGCTTCCGCGCCGAACACACACTTCAAGGGGTTTAGGAGGAGGCTGTGTTTGTGGAGAGCCTCAAACGTCTCTCACAGATCTTCCAAATGGGAGTTTCCCATTTTGGTTTTGACAATGAGGTCATCCACGTAAGCCTCGATATTCCGCCAGATCTGTTGTGAGAATACCGAGTCGATCATTCTTTGGTAAGTGGTGCCAGCGTTCTTCAATCCGAATGGCATCCCTACGAAGCAGAAGTTTCCGAATGGCGTCATAAAGGCCGTTTTTTCTTCATCTTTGCGGGACATTGGGATTAGGTGGTATCCTGAGAATATGTCCTGAGAATAGTGTCTCATGGTCGGAAGTGACGTCAATTAGCTGGTCGATGCGCGACAGTGGGTAAGGATCCCTAGGACACACCTTGTTGAGTGTTGTATAGTTGACGCACATTCGCCATGCTCCGGAGGACTTTTTCACAAGGACCACATTGGCCAACCACTTCAGATATTTCACTTCTCAGATCAATCCCGCGGCGAGAAGCCACGAGACCTCCTCTTCTATGGCCTTTAGTTTATCGCTCGTGAAGCTTCGTCGCGCTTGTTGCCTTGGTTCCGCGTTGGCTAGAACCGCGAGGCAATGTTAGGCGATTTGCCTCGGCACTCCTGGCATGTCCTCAGTGCACCAAGCAAACAACTCCTTGTATTCTTTGAGAAGTGCTATCAGCCGCTCGATCACGCCGCTGTGGACGTGGGTTGAGATGCAGATTTTCTTCGTTGGTTCAGTTGGGTCAAACGCGATCTCAAAGTTGGAGCCCATGGACTCTGGGCGTGGATCTTCCGCCCTTGTGTCAACGATATTGGTTTGGCGGACCTCTCCTCCTTTTAGTATTCCCCATGGTAGCCCGTGCACTTCTCTGGTTCCTGCCTTGGTAGGAAATTTGAGTTTCTGGTGGTATGTTGATGAGAGAGCCATGAACTTGGCGAGGAACGGTCGACCTATGATGCCATTGTGGGGCGAGTTGCAGTCGACAATGAAAAACTCGACCTACTTTGAGATCCGAGGCTCTTGGTCTCCAATCACAAACGGAAGAGTGACGACGCTAATTACCGCTACCCTCGTTCCTGAGAATCCCACCAAATTCCCTTGCGCGTGTTTAATCAAGCGCGGGTCGATATCCATTTGATCGAGGGTGCTCTTGAAGAGAATGTCAGCTGCGCTGCCTCCATCTACCAGTAGGCGATGAATTTTTCAGGCGGCTACTAGGGCAGTGATGGTGAGTGGGTCTTCTGACGGGACCCCTTGGGGGAATTCCGCGTCATCAAAACTTAGGTTACATTTTGGCTGCATTCCATCGCGCGCTCGCATTTTGTCTTTTTCTTTGGGTTGTCTCATTCGATTGTCACTACCCCTATTTCCTTCCGCACTATGTACGAGCCGGTGGTCTCGTCGTAACCGGGTTGTGGAGGGGGTGGCGGATTCCCGCGTTGTTCCTTCTGCTCCTCCGCTCCGCGAACGAACTCGGACAAGAGTCCTCTCCGAATGAGGGCCTCAATTTCGAATCGGAAGTTTATGCAGTCCTCCGTCAATTGGCATGTTTCCCTATTAAAGTCGCAATGCTTGTTGGGATCGCGCATGTGTGGTGCGGCCTTTACTGGCGCGGGCTAGTTAAGTTTAAAGTCTTTTTCGCGGAGGACATGAAACACGTTTTTCACCGAGTTGTTGAGCAGCGTGAAGGTGTTCTGTGGGCGCCTGTCTAGTGAACGCCTTTGCGGAGCATGTTCTGGTGGGGTGAGCGGGCGACTCGACCCACTATGCATCTGTACTAACTGCTCAAGCGGCACTGGGAGCTGCTTCCGCGCCTGATCTTCTTTGGGTAGCTTCGATGGTTCGAAGCGCCTCATAGAACCCGCGCCCAGGGTTTCTTCTAAGGTAATGGCCTTTTTGATTTTGACCTCCAGCTCTGTCAACAACGTGACTGGTCTTTTAGCTAGCGTCCGCTTGAGCTCCATGTTGGTGGTGGCTTCCATGAGATGATGGGCGGCAGTTTTGGGGGTGAGGTCCCGTACGACCATTGCTACCCTGGACAACCTGGCGTAGAATGCCTGTAGGCTCTCCCCGTCCTTTTGCCTGATATCAATCAAGGCTTTGAGGTGGAGGGGTTTCTCTTTTGGGAAGCGAACTTGGTGGTGAACAAGAGTATGAACTCTTCGGACGAGCGAATGATCCCATTTGGGAGTCTGTTGTACCAATCGAGGCATATGCCAGCGAATGTTGATGGAAAGGTTCTGCAGAGCGCCGCATTGGAGTTGGTTTGGAGTTGCATCCGGAGACAAAAGGTGCTGACATGGTACTATGGGTTGGTTATCCCGTTGTATGTTGGGAGGGCAGGTGGCATTCTGCTTAGGTGTTCCTCCATGATTACAGCACTCAATGGTTGGTGGAGGGTTCTCCTAGGTGGGTGAGGACGGTATTGCTGGGATAGATATTTCTCCAAGAAGATGAGGTCTGCTCTTGCTTGTGGCTTTGCTTGTTGCACGTCCTGTGCTGGTGGCTCAACCAGTGCTTGTTGTGGTAGCGGGACAAGCTCTGACGCTTCAGCTGGCGCCTGTTGTGGCGCGGTTGTTGCCACTTGTGCCGTTGACGTGGCCTCCTTACCCATCATGAGCGCTATGACTTGGTTCATCTTGTTTTGCGTGTCGGCTATGACTTCGTTTTGCTTCTCCATTTGATGCCTCATCTCCTTGGTTGTTAGCTCGGGCTCTTCTTCTTCAATAAGTACCGCACTCAGGTTGTTGGTTTCTACGAACACTCTTGGGTTTGCCATTGCCTTGATGGGCTTTGCTTCGTCGGGTGAGTTGGGATTATGTTCCGCCATAGCTGGTTGATTTTCTATTGCTTCTCTACTCATGCCCCACGGTGGGCGCCAATTTTTTTAGCCTAACTGAGTGTAGGAGTGAGGCTCGAGTGAAGATGGGGTGAGAAGAGCAAGCAATGGGTTCTCCTATTTCTTTGGAGGATTGAGATTAAAAGTGAGTGATGATTTGGAGAGTGGAGTCTTAGAGAGAGAAGTCGATCCTTTAGAGTGAGAGAGTAAAAATGCGATCCCTCCACCCACCGGAGTAAATGCTCTATTTATAGGCTACATTGCGGTGGATGGACATTTAATGTGATATGACTACTGCATGTGTGTCAGACATTTAGACCATGCTTAGGCCATAATTATACCTAGGACTAGGATGTGACCGTTCCTTCAGAGGATACGACGTTGTTCTTCCCGGTTTCCTTACCCGGTCCGAATTGAGCGAAACGACACCGGCTTGGGTAGAGCGAAACGACGCCGTCTAGCGCCTTTGATACTCGTCTGGCACCTTTGATGGGAAACGACACTGGCTTGGGCAGAGAAAACAACGCCGTCTGACGCCTTTGATACTCGCAGGCGCGTCTTATCTAGCGGAACCTCAGGCCGCGAGTAATCCCTTCCGCGAGCACGGCTTTCTGCGGCTATACTAATGCAAGTTGTTCTTCCTAGGGCACGCTGGTCTGTTTCGTTGGCGCGACTAGATCCGAGCTATATCCCCAACAAAAACAAATAACGTTAACAATGATAGCCTTCAACATTAAAAAATGACATCAAGTCGTTAATACTGGTATTGGAAACTCTTAATAACGAATGAGCAAGTCATTGATCAGAAAATTGAATTTCATTGAAAACCAACACAAAATCATTAATGAATTTCAATATTCAATGTTAAGTGTCAAATACCATTTAAAATGTTAAAAAATATCATATTTGGTTCAAAACCAAAACAAAAACATTAACAATGATTGGCTTCAACTGTTAGCAATGATTTACGAATTACGATCAATTTTAACTTTTTACATTTTCTTCCACAACACTTAGGAAGGAATCATTAAAGTTATGTCAGATTGTTATTAATGATTTTAGTAATATTATCATTGATTTACAACATCTTTATTAACGCTTCACGTTTTCACGTCGTGTTCATAACTAGCCAATCATGGCTTCTTACCATGACTTACAGTGACATTATTAACATTTTTTATCAATTGTTATCGATTCACATTATTGTTCTCCGTGTTGATGAAATATTTTTATTGATATGTATCATCATTGTTAACGATGTCAATATACTTATAAATACTTTACAATAACATTATTAACGATTTCGCATCATTATTTAACATAAAAGTCACCGCATACACAACAACATAGAAACAGGAGAAGTACACAACAACATATAAATCAATAAATATAGGAAGAGGAAACAACATATATACAAGTGAGGTTGTGGCTTCAACTGCCATGGATAACATAGAAAGAGGTACCCACATTGTCCCTAGGGAGTTCATTAACCTACCTTTCTTCTCTTTGGCCAGTCTCTCGAGGACTGAGATCGATAGCAAGATATTGGAGTTGAGGTGTAATTGCATGATGAAGAGAAGCAGCTTATCATCGTCGGGGTTGTTTTTTATCTCGAAGTTCATGCTAGATCTTGAGGTTGTCGGACTCTGACGGTGGAATAGGAATGTTCTCGAGTCTCGACCAAATCGGCGACGCTCGCTGCATAATGGTATTCAGTGAAAATAATATTATACAAAAATAACGGAGATATTTTGGAAAGGCGAGGCATGCGTCATGGGTTGTGAAATTTATTTATTTATCTTAATTAATTATAGTAATCACTAATACCCTCTATACCCCTAACTTCCTATTAACCACTAAGTCCCTATTAACTACTTAAATTATTATTAGCCAATAGGAACAACTTAAGAGAATTCTTAAGTTTATAGCCTTAAGGACCTGAACTTATCTCGACCAATCCTCATCCTCCAAACAATATACGGAGGTTCTCCTCCAATACCCACTCCATTGTCTTTTTCCTGGACTGTGCGCAGAGTTAGGAAGGAGAACTTGGTCTTTTACTCTTTTTGCTATTTTTTTAATTCATAAACAAGTTTCTTTTTTTTTTTCGTGCATCTATATTTGTGGATCTGAATATTTTTGGGCCTCGATGCTTTTTTATTTATTTAATTAACGTGAGTTTCTTTCATTGTGGGCTTGATTACTTTGATTTTGGGCAAATCCGAATATGGAAAAGGGATGGCAATTACAGGGCAACATCAAAGACCTTAACCCAAAATTAAAAAAGCCAAAAGCCAAATACGTGAGCTTAATAGGTATGACAATAGGCAGTTCAGGTAGGTATATCGATACCTATGCTCGCCTCATACAGGTCGGGTTTTTTGTTCTTGAGCGCGGATCAGGACAGGTCGACTTATATGGCTATGTATTGTGACGAAAAAATAGTTGATATATTGATTTTTGCATTAAAAATTTAACAAATAAAATTTAACATGATAAGTGTAGTTAAATTATTCGTAAAATTGAGGTTTGCATCTATTTATAACTTTATTATAGGATATTTCTGTAAAATTACGTCTAATTTGCACAATAACAGGTAAAGAATAGGGCAGGTCAGGGTGGGTCAGGTTGAAAACAATACTCATGCCTGCCACGCTCCATCTACGGGGGCAAGTATTACCCGCCCAAAACAAGTCAAACCGTTCGGATAGAAATGAGTCAGGTCAAAATTGTCATTCCTAACCTTGAAATGATGTGACAGAGAGAAGCATGAGTAGCTTACTTGGTAGCTGGATGGACGAGGAATCCAAAAAGACAGTAGTTTTATGAACTTAATTAAAAAAAATGAAAAAGACAAACCCATTTTTTCCTCCTAACAAGTCTAGCCCTTCATGATCGAGCGTTCTTTCTTTGCAAGGAAAGCCATTGAATTGAATTAATCTGCATCGATTAATTAAATTGGTATGAATATATTATTATGTGGCATTTAACAATCAGTTTTACACTAATTGACTATGCAATAAAATCACAAAAACGCATGGTTAGGATGTGTTATTCATCAAAGAATGACATATATGTCTAAAGTTGGAAAATTTAATTTTTATTACTTAGAATTATCTTTGGCAATTTGACACATATAAGAAATATTTTCGTGGGGAATAATTCAAACAACAAAACAATGCTCTAATTCATCTTAAAAATTGGTTGAAGTACATATGTTTTTATTAGCATAATTCTATACATATTATAATTTAATGTGTGTTTATGCGACAAGTGATTTAGAAAAAAACGGAGTTGTTTTATATTACTAGAAGGTGGGATTAATTCTACTCATTCTCGCTGAAGCGCAAATAAACTTTCCAATGGTATGAACAACTATGGTAACTATTAATTCTTACAAAATTATTGCTTTCTATTTTACATTTTTGTAAATTAATTAACACAAATAAGATTAGCGAGAAAGTACTTAAGAAAAGCAAAATACAATGAATGCATTTAATTTTCAAAGTGGTTTCTTGCAAAAAAAATATAAAGGACTTCAAAATGAGATGCATTTAATTTTTTTTATCAAAGTAGTTCTCATGTTTGAGTTTCGACTTTATTTTATTGTAACTGTTAAAGTGTTTGATATTGGACATTCATTATATAAATGTGAATATTGTGTAGCACTGATGTGGAAGGATAAAAGTAGGAAACCCACCAGAAATTCCAATTACACCAAGTTTCCATTATGTTGAAGAGAAAGCAAAGTGAATGGGACAGAATACTATGACAACCTCAAAAGGGGTTGGGTTTTTGACAGCCCCTCCTGCAGCTATCCACGTGTCCTTCATCTTTGGGTAAGTACTAATGATTATTGCTTTATTGGGAAGTTGTCATTATTATTGCTTTATTGGGAAAATTCTCATAATAATGATGCATGGGAAAGTTCTCATAATAATGATACACAGGAAAACAACAATCTTTCATCTCCCCTTCTCTTCCTTTCAAATTTCTTTCCACCAGAACCCTCTCCCGGCGTCTTCTCAGTCCAGCAAACCCTCCCTCTGGCGGTCTACCCTCCGTCGGCCAACTTTCATCAGCGGCCCAACTTATCGTTGCCTCCCTTTTCGCCGACCCTCTCCCGTCCCTCCGTTCCCCTCGAGTCTCCTCTCCTGCGGCATCGACTTCATCACTTCACACGGCATGAAATCATCGAGATGATCTGGAAAATTTCGTCTCTAACGTCGAGCATATGGAAGACGGAGGCAGAAGAAACGCACCAGTGGACTGGTACGTGTAACAGTGGATTGGTACGTGTACATCAACTTCATCACTTCACACGGCCGGAAATCATTAACGTCGAGCATATGGAAGATGGTGGCGCTGTCGTGAAAGTGGAGCCAATTAGAGACGCCGAGGAACACCAAAACAATCTCAGTAAGGATCTGTATTCATGTCTCGTCGACTTCTCCCGCCCGACAATGTACCCGTGCACTGGTATTTTGTATCATTGAAGTGATACAATGCCACTGCAATGGTATTTTTCCCCTGAAAAGGTCCAGATGGACACCACTGGTTATTGAAGTTGCGTAAACAACCTAGTTGCTTTGCATTAGGTGTTGTCAATACGGTCGTAAACTAGTATATTTGTTTGAATGAACATGTATCAGTGACATGACAAGAGTAACAGTGCTTACCCTTAATGTTGTGGTTTTATGTACCAGTCTAGTGATCCATTATTCCGGGACCAATATTGAAGATTGTAAACTTGTTTTAAAATTGTTGAGGGACAAATTTCTAGATGAAATATCGATGTTCAAACGTTACCATTGCAGCATTAGATATAATGTACTTGTACCACTGAACTGATACATATACCAGTGAACTAATACATGTACCACAGAGAGTATGGCATGAGAGAATTTACTGGTATTTGTATCATTGAAGTGGTATTGTTCTCACTCCAACTCGTATTTGCCACTTCTAATGTACCCCTTCATTTGTATTTTGTATGGGAGAAATACACTACACACCACTAAACTATAAGAATTGGGGGAAGGATACTACTAATGTGAAAATAGAGCACCAAATACCATTAAAGTTCCCAAAATATGCATCCATTAAATTCTTCATCAATTTGATTAACCAAATGAATACAATATATTTTTCCACCTCAAGCCTCTTTAACTTTTGTTGAAACTCGACATTAAGAGTTGCTGGACCATAAATATCTTCATTGTCATTGCTCCATTTTGCAAGCTCCCTAATCGCTCTCGCTGGTAGTCCGGAACGTGCTCTACTCCCTGCTCTGTGCGATTTGTCTTTCCTAGCGTGCATCCGACGCCGCTCCACAACTTCTCGAGGAACTCACTTCTCTGACTGAAATCAAAAAAGGTAAAATCAAAAGTCAAACCAATAAATATAACTACTGATAGATGAGATCAACAATAAGACTTTCACTGCAGATATATCAATCCATTGATAGCTCTATCCTAGAAAACCATTCTAAACATAACTACTACGGTAGTTGTACTTTAAACAACCATAATGATTTTGTTTGTACCACTACAGTGATAGCACTACCCACAAAAACATCACAACGAACTACCACTGCAGCGATAGATCTACCACTGCATCGATAGATCAACAACTGCAGTGATAGATCTACCAATAAAGTGATAGACACAGTATGCCACAAAAACATTCACATGGTTAACTATATCAATGTGGTGATAGAATGCAGTCAAATAAACAACACTACATTATCCAAGAATCAACTATCACTGGAGTGGTATACTTCCGTACCAGAATCAACAATTTATACCACTCCAGTGATAGACATACCAGTACACAGGTACTGATACCACAAGAAAAAATCCAGTTCTCGAAACTCAAAAACACAGATCTGGGTGATGAAAAGACCATTGCATTAGTACTAATACCAGACGAAAAACCAATATATTTGAGTTTGGGAGAGAGTGCTACCTCATATTCTTTTTCGTCGTCTTCGCCGGAAAGGGGAGGAGGGCCAACGCCGGAAGGGTAGGAGGGTCATCGTCTTCGCCGGAAAGGTGAGGAGGGTCATCGTTGTAACACCTTAGGCAAATCCCACATCGACAAAGCACGGGAGAGATCCATGGTTCATAAGTAGGAAACCGACCTTAACTGACAAGACGCGTTTTGGGGTGTAATGGAAGAGTTCTTGTGAGAACTCCGAAGTTAAACGTGCTCAGTGTGGAGTACAACAAGGATGGGTGACCTTATGGGAAGTCACCTTGAATTGCACCCCAAGTCAAAATCCGTGCGGGTGTAGAGGCCCAAAGCGGACAGTATCTTGTCGGGAAAAGGTTCGGGATGTTACAAGTGGTATCAGAGCCTCTCCGCGTCCCTCTTGAACGATGGTGGGGCAAACCTCAACGAGGGCGTTGAGTCCCAAGGGGGGGTGTATGTAACACCTTAGGCAAATCCCACATCGACAAAGCACGGGAGAGATCCATGGTTCATAAGTAGGAAACCGACCTTAACTGACAAGACGCGTTTTGGGGTGTAATGGAAAAGTTCTTGTGAGAACTCCGAAGTTAAACGTGCTCAGTGTGGAGTACAACAAGGATGGGTGACCTTATGGGAAGTCACCTTGAATTGCACCCCAAGTCGAAATCCATGCGGGTGTAGAGGCCCAAAGCGGACAGTATCTTGTCGGGAAAAGGTTCGGGATGTTACTATCGTCTTCCCTATCGATCCCTTCGTGTCGACGATCGAAAAGATAGACCTGTGGTGTGAAGTCGGAGGATGGCCGACGGATGGGATGGGCCACCGATGGTCGTTGAGGAATCGTAACGGAGGCCGGAAGGGTGATGATTCCGTCGCGGGGAGAGGTTACGTCGGGGGAGGGTTTCCATAGATAGGTTATTGAAAGGGAGATAGGAGGAGACGAGAGGGAGTGATAAAAGGGTGAGGGTTAATTAATTTTGTATTGACCTTGGGAACAATTTTTTCCTCGATACCCGATTTCTTTCCTTTTCAATGTAGGTTATAGAGTAATAATTACGTGATTACTTCTCAATAAATAGATGTTTAATCCTAACCATTCGTTTAACACTAATAAAAATGGATGGCATCTAAGTCGGGTGTCAAAAATCAAACCCCTTATGGGGGTATTCATGCTAACTGCTCCCTATCTATGGAAACCCTCCCCCGACGTAACCTCTCTCCGCCACGGAATCATCACCCTTCCAGCCTCCGTTACGATTCCTCAACGACCATCGGCGGCCCATCCCATCCGTCGGCCATCCTCTGACTTCACGCCACAGGTCTATCTTTTCGATTGTCGACGCGAAGGGATCGACAGGGAAGACGATGACCCTCCTCACCTTTCCGGCGAAGACGATGACCCTCCTACCCTTCCGGCGTTGGCCCTCCTCCCCTTTCCGGCGAAGACGACAAAAATGAATCTGAGGTAGCACTCTCTCCCAAACTCATATATATGGGTTTTTAGTGTGGTATTAGTACTAGTGCAATGGTCTTTTCATCTCTTAGATCTGTGTTTTTGAGTTTCGAGAACTGGAATTTTTTCTTGTGGTATCAGTACCTGAGTTTCGAGAACTGGATTTTTTCTTGTGGTATCAGTAAATTCCCTCATGCCATACTCTCCGTGGTACATGTATCAGTTCAGTGGTATATGTATCAGTTCGATGGTACAAGTACATAATATCTAATGCTGCAATGGTAACGTTTGAACATCGATATTTCATCTAGAAATTTGTCCCTCAACAATTTTAAAACAAGTTTACAAACTTCAATATTGGTCTCGGAATAATGTATCACTAGACTAGTACATAAAACCACAACATTAAGGGTAAGCACTTCTACTCTTGTCATGTCACTGATACATTGATACATGTTCACGGTCGAGATGCGAAACATCGGAAGTCTCGAGATCCGCTCGAAGTTGGCAGAGCTCCGTTTCGGCATCGACCGGCGACACAAAGCAATGGCGGAGAAGGAATACCGGGATTACTCGCCGGCGCCGCAGGTCGTACCAGCAATGGCGGGATCACCGGCCACGCCAATCGCGGTCGAGATCAGGTGTGCGGCACCGGGGTCACCTTCCACTAGCCGCCTGATGTGGGAACCACCGCCAATGAGAGAGACGAAGAAGATTCCGCCGGAGTCGATTTCTCGCGTCCGGGGGCATTGTTCGTGGAAGGAGAAGAAGAAGGCGAAGGGAGGAGGCGGTGAGTTTCCTGCCTTGTCACCGAAGAGAGAGAAGCTGAAGGGAGGCCGTGTCATCGCTCTCCTCTCTAGACCTAGGTCGTCATCGAAGGACAAATCAAGAGAAGATGCGCCGTGGTCGCCGACAGCTGCAGTCGCAACGACGGGAACCAGGCTGGTTGTGGCCTCGCTGTCGGAGGTGGAGGAGACGAAAGCTCCGCCGGAGACGCGTTTGGGTAAACGAGAGCCGATCGTGGCGACGGCGAGCTCGGGGGTGACGGAGGTCGAGGTAAAGAATCCGTCATCGTGGGTGGAATCGAAGGAGAAGAAGGGAGCGCGTTCGATGACGGCTGGCGGAGCGGAGATGGATCGTCGAGTGACTCGTTGCCGCCGTTCGGCCTGCTTGTCGGCGAAGTTTGACGCGTCGACGGCGGGCACGTCGAGGAAGAAGAAGACGAAAGATGTGGCTGGTGGCAGCTGGATTTCTCCTCTTGAAAACCCTAGGTCACCCTCGGGCCGCGCACACCAGCCAACCGAGTCGTTGGGCCGAAAAACCTGGGCTGGGTGGCCCAAGACACAGGGTGAGACAGGCCAAACAAACCTGGAGCAAGGGCGAACAATCGTTGAGCTCAGGTCAGACCTGTTGGTTCACTCGATCGGGCCACGTCATGGGAATAATCGGATTGATCCAAAGCTAAGTCTTGGGCTGAACAGCAAGGGAACCCACTGGGTTCAAAAGAAGACTGGGTTGAGCTGTCAGAGCGGGCCTGGGCCTCCAACAGGCTTTGTTTTAAAGTGGGTGAGCTTGGAGAAAAAGAAAGGTGGGTTCATAGGATGGTCAGATGGAATTTCAAGGAAAACTAACCCAAATGCATGTGGAGAGACAATGAAACAATTCAATGGGCTAAATCCAAGGAACCCTGGGGCGGTTGCCTTGACCCGAGCGGAGCAGCAAGGGCGCGAGCGGGCTGGGCTCGTGTCAGACCAAGGGGATCGATTGAGTGGGCCAGGAGGAGGAAAAGGAATGATGGAGCTGGAGATAAGCTATGGGCCGAAAATTAAGAGGAAGTTGGCTGAGGATGAGATTGCTTGTGGGTGTAGTCTGCAGGAGAGGGTTAAGCCCAACGTGGGCTGGGTTATGAAGGCAATGGGCTCAATGGTTTGGAAGGACCATTTATTATGCTTGGAATATGGGTTTTCGAGAGAGCATGATCCAATTGGGTTTGGAGAACCATTAGAGCAAATTTACGGGCTAGCTCCAAGAAAGATGTTCACAGGCCTTGATAAATTAGTACTTAAGGATGTGTTCTTGAGCCAGAGCGAGTCGTTGGATTCATGGAGTTGCTGAAGGGCGATGATCGCGAAAGAAGAATTATTGAAGTTTGAATACTTGGAGAATGAGAGGATGATGCCACCGGAAATGCAAATCACGGTCGTGGATCATGCAAATCAGGAGGATGAAGAAAGAAGGCCTATTCGGGGTGTGGAGCACGATTGGAAGAAACGGAAGCGCAAGAACTGGATTAGTCAGCTTGCGGATTGCTCGGAAAGGAAGAAAAAGAGGGTCAAAACGATCAACCTTGAGGACAAGGTTGGTTTGAAGGGGGAGGAGATGTTAGAAACCGATTTCTTTAGGGTTTCTATATTTATGGTTATAATTATTATTAGGATATTTCTTATTATGGTTAGTAGTCTTCTAGTAGAATTAGGTTTATTCTTAGGGTTTTCTAGTATTTCCCTATATATATGTACCTTGGATCATTCGTCATATTAAGCAGAAATTAATAGAAAAGTCCTCCTTCCCCAAAACCCTAATCTCTTTCTCTCTCAAATCTCGTCTATCCTTCTCTCTAGAGGCTTCGGCCGTTCTTTCTATTCTTCCCCAATTCTGTTCCTAATCCCAATTCTCCTTCCAAATCCCTAATTCTATCTTCTCGATCCCTAAATTCCCAAAGATCACCCACTACGAATCCCGTTAGAAACTTTGTTTCTAACATTGGGCCGCTGATGGAAGTTGGCCGACGGAGGGTGGACCGCCGGAGGGAGGGTTTGCTGGACTGAGAAGACGCCGGGAGAGGGTTCTGGTGGAAAGAAATTTGAAAGAAAGAGAAGGGGAGATGAAAGATTGTTGTTTTCCCATGTATCATTATTATGGGAACTTTCCCATGCATCATTATTATGAGAATTTTCATAATAAAGCAATAATAATGACAACTTCCCAATAAAGCAATAATCATTAGTACTTATCCAAAGATGAAGGACACGTGGATAGCTGCAGGAGGGTGTGTCAAAAACCCAACCCCTTTTGGGGGTAGTCATAGTATCTTGTCCCCAAAGTGAATCCCTCTCCTCGAAAGCATCATCCAAAGGTTTAAAATATCATATTGCAAGCAAATACTTCAACAGGGTGTTACTTTTTGGAATACATTCGTGACTGTAATAGGGTATTCTCATTAGTTTCTATTGAAGGTAAAATTGACTTATTTGTAAATTATGTACGCGGAGTATATGTTTATCCTATTGAAGATCAAGTATAAAATTACTTGATACCGTGGTACCCATTGAAAGGAACATACTAAAATTTTATGAACTCTATCCATGACGTTGACAATGAAGTTCAAATTTGGTTCTTTTAATATTGGACATAGGCTGATATTGGACATCCATCATATAAATGTGAATATTTTGTAGCACTAATGTGGAAGGATAAAAGTAGGAACATACTTTCTAGTGATCATTTTACTAGTTATACTCATACTTTGTGTGGATGAATCTGGGTGAGGGGTTTTGAGTCTGGTGAGTAAAATTTGGTTCGTTTTGTGTTAAAATGTCCGTGGCATTTTTTGTTGATAGAAGTTAAACAATACAGTTTAATTGTACAAGAATTGTTAGAGACTGGTATAAGATCTAGCATAACCTTCTCCCAACAACTCGAATTATTGGGACCGACTGATTTATGACATGGTATCAAATCCTTCTGTGACTGTAGCCGCCATACATTCTTAAGTTCTCGCCTTTGTTAAATAGGTGGTCTAGAGAACTAAGCCTTTCTTACCCATCCGCACTCCTGAAAGAAGTGAACTAGAGGAAGGCAGCCCTATTCACGGGCTGGAGCTTCAGTTCACGGTCTCTAAGATCGTGAACTGAAATCTCAGACCATAAGTGACCAATTTCCAGAACGGTTTTGGAAGTTACTAGCATCAAGTCAGTTCACGGTCTCTAAGACCATGAACTGAAAGCCCAGACCGTGAAGTCGTCAATTCACTATCTAAGACCGTGAACTGAAGCACCCGGTCGTGAACTGGCCATGTCGGGCAAATTTAAAGACAGCAGCGGGGAGAGAGAATGGGGAGCTGGTTTTTGGGGGAGGAAATAGTTTCTTTCTCTAGGGTTTCAACCCAAAACACCAAAGGGGAGTTCTAGTGAGAGTGAGAGAGAGAGAGAGAGAGAGAGAGAGAGAGAGAGAGTTCTTGAGTGATCTTGGAGGTTAATTGAAGGCATTGATCAAGTTTGGAAGCAAGGAATCAAGCCTAGAAGAAGAAGAAGATCTTGGGCTCCAATTTGTAATTTCTCTCTTCTCTCTTTAGAAACTCACCCTATTCTCTTGGGTTTAAGAACCCTAGTTCTAGATGTTGTTTCATTGTTGATGTCTGTGACAAATCATATCTTTGATTGATGAATTTATCTATTTGATTGATGTTTGATAAGGATTGAATGAGTTTGGATTCCTTGACTTGTCAATTGAGCTTTGACCTAGGAGGGAGAAAATCCCCTTTGAGCCCCCTAGGTTGAATAGATCTCCTACCCATCCATCACTTCGTCGTTCCGGTTCGTCCCGAGTGAGTCAATCTCATAACGGTAAGATAGTGAATCGGTCGAGCTAGGATAATACTCAACATCGATCCAAAGGCTAGAACTAGGGGGATTCAACCCAAGAGAGCTCCCAACCACCGTCATTTTGAGTAAGTACGAAAATGCCCCTATCTGCGTCTCTGTCTCAAAATGAAAAAAACCCAAAATTAGTTCATGTCGAGTTTCAAACTCGTGCAGTCAGGCTGGTACGCGGATTGTAAACAGCAGTCGAACCAGTTGGGCTGCTAGCCCATCATGCATTAACATAATCATCCCGTTTACTTTTATTCATTTAAAATCCTTAATACAAAATGCTTATTGTGGATTAAGTTTCTCTTGTTTCTTTTCTAATACGTCAAAATACATCCTAATAACTAAAATCCTTGCATTTACTGTCACAACCTCATAACAATCTAAATGAAATTTTATTAAAAAATTTATAATACTAGAACTACGTTCATTGGAACGTGGTAAAATTTACAATTAAATTATCAAAGTTCCAAATAAACTACGTGGACTTTGATCCCGTCTAACGGGTACGTAAGCAGCCGATAACGTTCGAGTCCAACTACTAATTTTATCGTCAATTTTTACGCCGGTGGGCGTATATTAAATTACAACTAATACGATTTAAATCCTTTAGTGGTCCGGTACGGCCCTAAAAATACGTAATCATGAACTAAGACGTCAATGGACGTTTAGTTAAATTATAAGCAATATATTAATGATGCAGTGGAATTTTAAAATACACAATAATTACCAAAATAACACCCAACTAATATAAAACTTATCAACTTAAGTAGTACCGATTTAGGGCGTTATGGGGTGTTGCTTAACTTCCCCACACGTAACCGTACTTCTGAACCCAAAATTTTATTTTCGCAGACCATGTCTCGATTCCGACCCTGAGGTTAGAGCCGACCGAAGAGTGTTCGATCCACTCCAAGTAAGATCGATGGCGACTCCAAAAAAGTGAATGCAACGACGAACCTCGGAGGGTCGGTTGCGACAGCAGTAACCACTAGTCCGAAGACGGGGGAGCGGTTCTTTGTAACAGTTATCCAACAAGAGGCTTTCTACCGCGGTTACCTCCTCGTGGTTATAAATAGGAGGAGGGGTCGACAGAGACAAAGGTTCCAAAACCACACAACTGAGGCCAACGTCAAGTTTTCATCGTTACTGTGAAAATTTAGCCATAGTTGTAATATGGAGCTCTCACTTAACCTCCATAGGAGTAGGCGTAATTTAATTTAGTTTCATTCCCAAAAATCAAAAATCAAACACCCTCGTTCAAACTTTGTTCGAAGAGGTGTAAACCGTGTTTAGAAATCGTTTGGTTAGAAGTCAAAGGTGCAATCCAATCCATTTTATTTAACACAGGTTTTACTAATCCTAATAATCACCAATGGAATTGGATATTTTTAGTCGATCAAACATGAACTTTAAGTAATCTAGTGTCCAACCTTGTAATTTACCTTTCTTTTTTTCATTTTCTTAAGGAAACCAAGGAAATCCATTTTATTTTTACCACATTCTACCATGTCCCCTTTGTCCCACTCGTGGACAAAGAACAGACAAAGCTAAGCACTTTCATTTGTCCCTCATTTTAAATAATACGTTCATGTGTGTTTCTTTCTCTCTTTATTTGCTAGAACCAACCACCCAATGCACTCATTCCGGTTGTTTGGATGATTTGGTCTTCTAAACTCAATTCATCATTGTAATATAGGTTTTATAAACGCTACAAGCAATGAAAATATGTTTTAAAGGTCAAAACAAAGGTATCTTTTGCGGGAGTTACTATAACTTAAAAAGACAATTAGGAAGTTTTAGTGCTCAACTCACTACGTTTATGACGAGAAGGTGAAAAAACATAAGAAATCAAAGACTCAAAAAATTTGGATGCTTAGAGCACAAGGGAGATTATGGATTAGTTTGACTCGGGACTGGGGTGATTGGTAGTTAATAAAACGAATAGCTTAGCTATAGCTATGGCTTCAAGCCAACATTGGGAATGGACATGAGAATCCAGAAGGAGAGCACATGTTAAATCCATCTCATAAACTCGCTAAGGGGATCAAAACGAACATTTTTAGTTGTTCAATCAAATTTATTCATAATCATGTTAAAAAATTGATTGTTACGTAAAGTTTAGACTTAAGACATAAAAAGTACACCCATGTAAAGCGATTTGCATGGTCAATAAACATGACCAAATAACAATAACAATGATGAGAAACCGCTGGTGAGGGACCCCATAGGTTAGTATGAACCATATGAAATGGCTCTTTAATAGCATTTGTGATGCTATGGAAGGTAACACCAGCGTTTTTTTTATCAATACAACTAGTGTAAGAATGATTTAAAGTAAACTCACATTATGCTTTCCAAGTAAATCATTTTGAAATAACAACAGGAGGATCAAAATTTGGATAGCCTAGCCGACTATATGCCAAAGTTGTAAGAAATTATTGGAAGGATTCGAAACACTGTCGGAAAACAAAAACAAAAAAATATTTGAAACTGCAAGCAAGACATAACTAGACTATTGACAGTCTTATTGAGTGGACTATCGATGGTTTGAATCAAAATGGGTGGATGCTCAAGTTATTCAAGGTGAAACATCTCTCCCTCTTTACTCCATCTTCAAATCCTATACAAAACATCCAGACCGTGTAAACAAAACGAAGCAAGGCTTGAAAGCATGCATAGGTAGGAGGACGGGTGGTCGGGGCCCTACCAATTGCTTTGGCAGGGGGTACGTTTTAGCAACATGATAGTCGAGCACAATATGCTAGTTTCAACACGAGATAATTTGTGGTGAAGCCAAAGTGATTTTGGACAAATGCAGGTTTTTGCCGGTTTTGGACTTGAAAAGAAATGTGGTACCCTTTGCGATTTACTCATTGGTGGATCTTTCTCTCTTTCTCTTTGAAATGCAATTAAAATTTCACTCTAGTAGGATCTTTTTCTTCTTCTTTTGTATGATTTCATGTAAGAGTATATTAAATCAAACAAGGATTTTACGAGTAGATTTATTAAAAAAAAACTTACTAACATCCACCACCTTGTGTTATTTGAACTAGCCTCTTAATTCTTAATAAAGTTTATTCATGTGATCCGCCCCATAGCGAGATCTGTTGGCCAAATCAAACAAGGAAGATAACGTAGATGTGGTTTCCCTTTTCTTTGAAGATTATGGAAGATGTGCTGTGAGATCGTCAAACTTAGCACCTACAATTAATCTATAGTTGCATAAATGAAGAAAAATAATATGGAGGGGAGTGAGCTGGAAAGCCTTCAAGGACGGGGCGCCGTCCCACACTCTCCCAAGTCTCAGCTGCTACTCTACTCCTACGCAATTAATTGAATCTCTACTCTACCGTTTTGTTGTGAACACACACAGACGAGACGAGTAGCGTAAAAGTCAAAACCCCGCCGATGCCCAAAGAAAATAAAATCCCCGTCGATTGCGCAGCCGGTCAGTCAGTCACCTCTGCCCCACTCGGCACTCAATCAATGCACTCACGACTCGAGTCTCCCCCCTTCTCATGGTCTAAGCTGTAACTATAAGCCCACGTTATCTTCCTCCCATTCCTTCCTATCCTATTCCATTCGTTCCCCAGCGCTGCGCCAATTCCCCAAAATGGGTGGAGAAGAAGAAGAAGGCGGAGGAGCAGGCGAGGAGTACCTGTTCAAGATAGTTGTGATCGGGGATTCGGCGGTGGGAAAATCCAACTTGCTCTCCCGCTTCGCCCGCAACGAGTTCGACGCCAACTCCAAGGCCACCATCGGCGTCGAGTTCCAGACCCAGCTCCTCGACATCGACGGCAAGGAGATAAAAGCCCAGATCTGGGACACAGCCGGCCAGGAGCGCTTCCGTGCCGTCACCTCCGCCTACTACCGCGGCGCCGTCGGTGCTCTCGTCGTCTACGACATCACCCGCCAAACCACCTTCGACAGTGTCACCCGCTGGCTCCAGGAGCTCTCCAGTATGCATATATATATCCTCATTCCCCAGCTCTATTCTCCCCCTCTCTCGCTAATCTTGAATCTTTTGATTGATTAGTTGGAATTTAATCCATCATATTTGCAGTGCACTGCGATACGACTGTGGGGAAGATGCTGGTGGGGAACAAGTGCGACCTGGACGACATACGGGAAGTGAGCAAAGAGGAAGGCAAGAGTGTGGCGGAGGAGCAGGGGCTGTTTTTCATGGAGACTTCTGCACTGGATTCCACCAACGTCGAGGCGGCGTTCGAGGTTGTGATCCGAGAGATTTACAACAACCTACGCCGAAAGGTTTTGAACTCCGACTCCCACAAGCCTGACTTGACTGCTGTCAACACAGTCTCCCTCCTTAACAAGGGTGCCGACGGTCGGAGTTCGTATTGCTGCTCCTCCTCATGAGATGAGAACCAACCCTTGGCGACAATTTCGTATCCATTTTCGGAATTCCTTACTCAATGTAGCTTGCAGAATCAGCGAATTCCAATCTACAGAGGATCATTTCTTTCTCTGTTTTGCTTTGGGAAGGAGGGTTTAAGTTGCTAAAACAGGAAATCTGTTCAGTAAGGCGGCAATATCTAACAAAGTCTGAAACTAAATGCAAAGAAATGCAGGCTCGGACTCTTTCTGATGTTGCCTGGGTGGCTTGCTAGAAAGTCCCACACACTTGTGGGCTGTGTACTGAAATTTGAGTTCCAAATTACTCTAAGAGACCGTTCAAATTATTTGGGGTACGACGAATTTACAAAGAGATACATATAGTGACTTAATCAACCAATGGAGGCTTCATCTTTTCTACCATGCATGAATGGACCTACATTTACAGTAATCGCGCTAGTCTAGAATGGCAATCAAATCAATAAATGTCAAGCTGAGAAATGGAACGGAGGATACATAGAAATATGAACTACTCGCCAAGTATAGTGAGTCAGGGCTTCCGGAGAGCAGAGGCAGCCCCCATCACCACAGCTAACACTAACCCAAGACCAGCACCCACAGAAGCACCCACCGCCGCAGCTGTCATTGACGACTCCTTTGCCTCGGATCCTCCACTTGCCCCCAATGCCTGCTCTCTCACCAACTCTGCCAACAACCTATCTCGAGCCAGCTCCTACAACAACACAATAACCACATCAAACACGCAGCACCTTCTTTTCAGTTTGCTGCGTTCGAAAATTCACCTACCTCAAGAGCAGCCTCTTCATTGCTTTGTAGCACACGCTGGACAAGCTGACAGAGGGAGCTGACACCGTCGACGGGAATCACTGTATCTCTTCTCTGAAACGGCCTACGAACAAGATTGATGGGGGAGAAGAAAAGCCTTTGACCGCCCACTTTCCCTCTAGAGTCTCCACCAATCGCAGCCCATGGGAGAGGAGCACTTCCACCAGCACCAGACAACACGTAAGGACACGAATTGATAACTTCTGTGGAGCTTGGCGAGGCTTGGTATGCCTGCAGAACAGCATCAATTGCTGCCTTCTGCTGGTGTGCACTGACTGAAAATTTGTTAGTTATGGCAAGAACCCATGGTATTCCAAGAGCTTTCGCCTCCTCTAACAAAAATCCAAGGACAGGCTGTTGCTGCAATGTGGTTGAATCACTAATAGATAGGGGGATCTTGTGGGAGAGGTTGTGCACAAGAACTATCAAATCTACTTTCCTACTAAGATCACGAATTCCTGCCCACAGCTCGTCCCTAAATCGAGAAACTTCCATATTCAGATCCTGTGATGCAAAAAGAAAAATATATTAAAAGTGGGGATGGG
This sequence comes from Linum trigynum, assembly GCA_964030455.1. Classification (NCBI taxonomy): domain Eukaryota; kingdom Viridiplantae; phylum Streptophyta; class Magnoliopsida; order Malpighiales; family Linaceae; genus Linum; species Linum trigynum. Next base: position 23,266,677 of record OZ034822.1, read on the forward strand.
CACATTGTCACTCAAAGCTGGAAAAAGGTAGGTGTTTTCTTGGTTGCTGGGGTACAAATCGTGTTTGGGTGGGATCTAAAAACCTAAATTAAGAATAGGGTTCCGCTTAGGATGTGCAACCCCACCAATTTCTAATCAGAAAAGTTACAGGCAGGAATACAGTAGTATATGGGGTGTGCTTATTTTCAGCTTTATAAAAGAAGTCAGCTTAAAGAAAAGAATGAGCTTAAAAAGCTAGAATAAACACACTTTTTCAATCTGATTTTTACAAACAAATATTCATGATGGACCCTAAAAATAATTCGAACATTTTATTTCCAACTTTATCCCTTTGGAGAAATATATATTCTTGAAGTTATATCTGATATCCATCGATTAGTTTTGTATTCCCAATTAACTCAACCTTTCTAAGATATCCTATGTCGCTTATTCTCAGCAACACCTAAAACAAACACACTACAGGTCTTTCCAATAAAATAATAAAAAATAAAACAAAGACACCAATTGAGAATAGTACCTGCAAATTTACACCAGACGAATCACAATAGCATAGTCCCCCAGCAATGCCCTCTTGAACATCAGCCTCCATGAGCATGTTGTCAGAATTCGTGATTGCAGTAATTCTGCCTTTATTCATTATGGCCTTGAACAGCGATGTCTTACCAGCACCCTAAAATCAAATGAGTCCTTAGTAAGAAAGTGAGTATCTGGATGAACCTTCAAAAGAGCAGGATGAGAAATGACAAAAGAACATTACTACCTCCAGTCCAAGTAATCGAACTCTTCGCGTTCTAACATGAACCTCCTTTGTAACAGTGGTAAAATCACTCGTGCAAAATATGGAAAAATCAAGTAAGGCTTCTGGACGGAGGGCCTTTTCCTGGTGTTGAAAACTATGCTCCCCATTGAGATTGACATCAGAATTGATGGAAGAGAATAGAGGCATCAAGGAGTCTGCTGCGGCCACTATTGGTGGCCTTCTCAACGGAGCTCCTACAAGGACCCTTATCTTTTGTAATTCTGGCTGCTTGCCTTGAGTGGAGGAGTAGGTGGGTGCCGAAGGAAATGACTCTACCGTAGTTGAACACCTGGTAAAAAGAATACTTATTAGGGACAGTTGTTAACTGATCTTTGCAGATTCCAACTTCTAGACATAACCATTGTTTGTTGACAATTTTCATATATTTGACATTGCACATGTAATCTCAAATGCCTGAAAATGACACAATCTCAAAATGATGCAATCTCAAATACCATTGTTTGTCCCCAATTTGTAAACCAGCTAAGACTTCATAAAAATTAATCAACAAAAGGAGCCAGGGGGCCAAAGGAGAAAGGACAGTACCAGTTACCATTCACTTGAGCGTGAACCAGGGTGCAAAGGTGCAATCCAAAACCGGTGATATCAACTTTCAAGGGTTGTACATTCTTCTCACCAGGAGTACCACTCCATCCAAGAGGAAGAATTGAAGTAGCAGTACGAATAACAGGGGACTCAACAATCTGAGCAAGCGTCACAGTACCTGCTGCTGCAAGTCCAAGCCACTGCTGTAAATGTGGAAACTGTGTCAGTTGCTCCATCCCTGGGAATGCTGACCCACCTTCGCCCATGCACAAGTCATAAATTCTGCAGACAATTTAAAGTAATTTCATGTCACTAAAATCACTTTCATAGAAAATACAAAATTCTGACAAGTTAGGTTTCATTCTAGATAAGGCATAGAGCTACTAAAGGTTTACAAAATCAAAAGTTCCCAATCACATTTTCAATGTCGTATAATTCCTCAAAGAAGGAAAATTGGTGTTCCAAACTAGCCGGATAGGACAGAACCCCAAAAACATAAAATAAGAACAGTTTCTGCTGCTTGTATGTTGATGCAATAACATAATCCACTGATGTAATCCTTATTCCAGTAAGGAAATAAGAAGAGGAAAGAAAAACTACAATTCAACTTCTGCGCGTTCCAAAGGGAAATGTGGTATGTGTATTCCATACATATACCTTTGAAATCGTGACCTATATGCCCTCATTGAATGTGATTGAAATCGTTCCTTTAGTTCAGCAAACACAGATCCAACCTGGAAATGTCTTTGCCAGTATAAAGCAAACAAAATGAGGGATCATATGCCTGAAGCTAAGACATTAAAAGTCTAAATTCTCCTGTAAATAGAAAAAATACCATAATTACCACACAAAAATGACCATAAAGTTTCACGGAAGGTCATACCGACGTCAATTTTGAGTATTCTGCACCTGATAGCAATTCCACTGACGAATTTTCCAGGAGATATAGCTGGTACAAAAAGACACATTTGTTATAAATCATACATGCCACTTGTTTTCAAAGGACTCGTTCTTAATTGAAGATGTTTCTGAGCAATTTGCAGAAGAAACCTAAAAATTTGACCTCACCTATTCATTCTAGAAAGAACCTGTCAATCAAAACATATGCTAATGGTGGAATTTTGTTTGCACTGACCAAGAATGGCCCACATTTTGAATTAAAAATGAGTTCACAATTTTATCTTGATTTCATACCTCACCAAACGGAACATATGAAGGTAAATAAGGTACTCTCTGCCAGCTCCTCCTGCCTCCATTTTTTCTGTCAGCCTTCTCAGATAAGTTATCAGCCACAGCTTCATCTTGTTTCCCATTGTTAACCTCAGATAATGGTTTAAGTGATATACCATCAGAACCCTCTTGGATTTCAAGAGATTGTGGTTCATCTATTACATCCTCAATTGAGGGGGTCAAAGTTGAAGTAGAGGCTGCCGATCTCTCTTCGGTATCAACTGGCTTTCCTGTGTACTTATTGAATTGCCTTCTTATACCCTCTAAAGGAACAAGCCTAGAAAGTCTCCAAAAGGAAGTCTGCACAGGGCCTAGCCCGATAACCAGTTGCTCCCCCTTCCTATCTTTCTGCTTGTTTTCCTTTGATTTTTCTACTCCTTCTTCTTCTTTCATAACAGGTTGACCAGTAGCATCGATCTCAGAACGCCTTGATGAAGTCTGTGCATTGTAATGATGAAAGTAAGCAGGAGAGAGGAAACGAGGCACTATATCTTCAGGAATGCAGTAAGTCTTGAAATGGTGCTGCCAACCCTTTTCATGTACATAACTGCAAAGGGCAATCGAGAACCAAGTTAAATGAATAAGGGTCAACATGTTTCATGTGAAAATAAACTAAAGAGAGCAAGGCTAGCAGTCTTTAGCATGCACAGCAAAGGACAAAATAGTACGTACTCTCTTAAAGCAGCATTGCCAACTGGGGGTTGGGAAAATGTTATGCATTTAACCTGAACTTTCTCATGCTCTTTTGATGGTGAAGAGGCAGCAATGACTCTAAGAATAGCAAGGGTAGCTAGGGCTGCTACCTGAAGGAAATAAAGATACACGAATGACAATTGGAGAAATGAAAAGGAAATCAATCGCACAATGGAAAAGGATGTTAAGAAATTTACAGCTCCACCAAGTGAATGTCCACATAAAACAAGCTTTCGATTCTTCTTTTGAGCTAGCTTGTATAGCTCTAAAGCAGGTATCCCCTTAGCACGAGCCAAGAATCCCTAGACAGAAGTTGCACAACAGGAAATATATCAAGAATTGAGAACAAGTAGTCAGGGTGTAACTTTATTATAGAAGCTGATCAAGATGCCATAGACTAAAGCAGACACAAAGCATGAATCTAATCTGCCAGCTTACCCTATGTGCAGCAGGCTTAGGCTGATCTTTTTGCTGCCTGGATTTTGACTCAACTGCAATTTTGTCATGTTCTCCACTAGCCTTTGGACGTTCAACTTTACCAAAATCAGCAGTCACTATTGAAGCAGTATCCTGTGTAGCATCCTCTTGAAATATGGCACCTTGAAAGATGTTCACATCGGCTACCACATCCCTGGTTACAGGTCGGACAGTACAATCCGTACTTAAAACTTCAGCACACTCCAAACATTAGACACATTAATTATGCCAATGCAAAGCTTACTTGTATTGTTTTGTACCAATGAAGGAAGCAAACAAGGTGTCACCTGCTTCAGCTAACAGGTACCTGCAGAAATATGAATCAAGGAGAATGTCATACAAATCAATTAACTTTGGAACTGACAGCAACCAAATATATAGAGAGCACAATGAGAGAAAGAACCTATGTGGAACGTGGTCTGAAGAGGGTTGGACACGTTCCAGAGAAACAACTTGTCCTCCAAAGTCAGCCTTAAATTTATTTACAGCTCGAACCAGTTCAGTAGCAGGTCTCTGCCAAGCAAGAAGCACGCAATCAGACGTGAATGTAAACATTTTTCTTCTCTCCAGATAAATAATATCGATCACTCCGTTGCCAAGAACTTTTGCCACAACATTGGAACTTATTGGTACAGTTTAGTCGATAAATTATGGCAACAGACAGAAGCTTTTACGAACCAATTCCCTATAGTTACGGACAGGTAATACTGACATAATACCTTGCCCCAATCAGGATCCCAGGAAAGGAACTTGTTTACGATCACAGCTTTTGATACCCCAATCAAGCAGGAAATTATTGTGCATAAAACACAGGAGAATCCCCTACTGATACAAGCTATCTAGCAGTGTAAGTAATTGTTATCCGCAAAAAGTGTAGGGAACAGCATTAAACTGACATGACAAGTATCTGCATAATGGCTATACTTCATGAAAATGCATCAGCAATCTCTTCGTTCTTATCCACACCACTCACTCCTCTTCCTCTCTTCAGAAACCAAAACCGAAACCGAATTATAGAAACGAAAGCAACAGGCGGGAGAGCTAGCATTTACCTTGTAGACGCACTCGGCGAGAACCATGCAACAGAGGATGTCCTGCAAGTCGGAGATGGAGTCGGCCTTCACGGCGAGGCAGAGATCGTGGAGCTGGCGCTTCCGAAACTCGTACTCCTGATGAATCTTCTTCCTCTGCTCTCTGTCGTCGTTAATCCATGGCGGCCACTTCATCCTCCAGTGAAGCGGACCCCACGAAACCTTCAAGATCTTTGCTCTCTGGTCGCTGATCCACGACTCCACTCGGCGCTGTATGGACTCCATTGGAGAGGGAATTGAGAAAGAGAAAGAAGAGAGTGACGGAAACTATAAAACCCTAATTGAATTCCAGTGAAGGGAAGGAAAAACGCGCCAATGGGAATGGGGAAGGAGGCAGAAAGATGATTTGCGTAACCGAGTAAGGGAAATGGACGAGAAGGAAGTGGGACGGCGCAGAACTCTCAAAGGGAATCCCAGCTGATTGGGCGAGGCATATGCTTCAGTATTTTCCAATTTTTCCGCTCCCAATTTTCAGAAGTGAAAGTGCTTGCAAATCGGAATTATTTTTTCAAAAATAATTATAAATCTCAAAATAGTGTTACGGAAATGTCATTCTCAATCCAGCGATGCAGACCGTTTGGTACCAAATGAATCGAGAATTCATTTTATTGTAAGATGAATTACTCTGCAGAATTCATTGTCAAATGAAATCTTGTGTTTGATATTTTATATGTATAAGTAATTTAGTCAAAAGAGGATAATTATGTCATTCTAATATAATCAGAAAATACTTGTAGAATTCATTTCGAAATTCCATCTCAATTCCTCGAAATTGCTATAACTAGTTTCAATTCTATAGAATTCAAAATTTAGAATTGAAAATGAAAATGAATTCTCTTAAATACCAAACACAAAAAAATTTCATTTCAAAATGAATTCATCAAAATTTATGGAATTCATTTATACCAAACGGTATGGCAGAGAATATCAAGTTCCCAATCCCACCAATATAGCTGAGTTTTTACTTACGTGGGATAGCCGACATTCTATCTTCCATATTTCTTTCATTTTGGCCTTGTATTGTGAGGGTTAGGGATGGCAATGGGTCGGGTTGGGGCGGGTTTTGCCAAACCCGAACCCAAACCCATGGGTTTGTCCGTCAAAAAAACCCGGGGTAAAACCCGCTGGGTTTGAAAAACTCAAACCCAACCCAACCCGGTGGGTATCCGCGGGTTGATGGGTTACCCGCGGGTTTTTTTGGTAAAATATTTATAAAATAATAATTAACAAGAAACTATTAACATAGCAAGAACCTCCAGTTCAGCCAGTTGCTGGCCGCCGCGGTCGCCGCCATCGTCACCAATTTAAAGCAATTTGCGCAGGACTTTCTTTAAACAAAAGATAAATCGTTTCCTTGCTATGGGGGCATATATCCCTCAGTGTATAGTGTGTAGAGTATTTATGAAATCAGCCAGTTGGAGGCTTAGATTCTTACAAAGGGAAGGAATAAGAGAGACGCAGACAGCCGTGTTGAAGAAGAGGTGAGTGGCGCCGGACGCCGGTGGATTGGACGACCTGAAGAAGAGGAGCAGGGAGAGTGGTGTCTGGCGGCGGAGTCGACGACTGGCGTGTCTCAGTGTCGGGGCAGAGGAGCAGGGAGAGCCGGAGAGGCGCGGCCGGTAATGGTGTCGGAGAGGCGGAGCCGGAGCAAAGTAAGAGCAGGGGGAGGGCGGCCGTCGGATTGGGAGTCGGGACTGGAGATGGAGAAGAGGAGTCGCGGTGCTGGTCTCGCCGGAGAGGAAGAGGAGTCGCACTGTCGCAGCTCGCGCCTCGCAGAGAGGAAGAGAAGAGAGGAGTCACTCGCGCGGAGAGGAAGAGAGGAAGAGAGGAGTCGCCGATTAGGGTTTGTGAATTTGTGAATTGTGATCTGCGATTTCCGATTAGGGTGGGAAGGGAATTAGGGAAGTGGGCTGGGCCTGGGGAGTGGGGGTCTGGGCTGGGGGAATTTTGATTTGTAGGGTTATGTCCGGGTATCCACGGGTCGGGTTCCCCCAAACCCGAACCCGACCCAACCCGCCCAACCAACCACCGGGTTTAAACCCGAATCCGGCCCGAACCCGGTCAACATGGGTTTTACCCGGTTTTACCGGGTTGGGTCGGGTCGGGTACCCACGGGTCCGGGTTGAACTGCCATCCCTAGTGAGGGTGGAAGGTCACACCTATTGTAGTAGTTAGGAATGAACATTGGGCGCATCATCCACTGAACCCACCATCATAGTATGAGTGGTTATAGTGGTCAGATATGGGTTGCTTCCCGTCTAACCCATCAAAATATGAGTAGATTGAACCCACCCACCCATAATCGACACTAAATCACAAAAACTTCCTCCACACTAATTCTTTTCACAATTTCCTTTGTACTTTTTTCCAAAATTTGATCGTTTAATTCTAATTGCCAACCACCAATGATTTTCCCCAAAATTCATGCGTTTATATCCTAATTAGTCATTTCTTTCCGATTCCAATTCTATCTTTCTCTCTTTACTACGTTTCAATTAAGCTTATTATACGGTTTTATAAGAGTTTTCCCTAAACTTTCTTTGTTTGCCAATCAAATGGATGTTTTGTTATGGTATCATTTTGATTAATGTTTTGTTATTCATACTTGTATTCAAATTTATCAAAATTTTCTTTCATCCACTCGTAACTCGCATCAAATCCACCCAGTAGGGCTGGTAATCAATTAACCAATTACTTGTTTAACTGACTACTGAATCGGTAATCGGAGGTTATATGTTAAACTGGTAGCTGACGATGTTGGTTGGCGGTAGTAAAAGAATAGCAAACGATATTATCGGTTTTTATTCCGTTTATAACCGACGATTAGCCAGTATACCGGATATGCGAACCCCATAGGCACAAACCCTTCTTTCTCTGATCTCTCTCTGTCTTCTTCCCAACAATCCACCACTCACTGTCACCATCTCCGTCTCCGTTTCCATCTCTATTTCCTCCCGTTCTCAATGCCTTCCAGATCAAACAAATTCAGCAACTCACGATTCCAAGAATCATCTCGCACCCGAAGCACATATTTGATTGTCTCTCTAAGCAACTCCTTTGCTTCCTAGGTGTTGCATGGCGGAACAAAGGGATTGGAGAGCAGATCTAAGGCGGAGGGTAGGCCGCAACAGAGTTGTCGGGCAACAAATGTGCACGGATTGAAGATTCACTGCTTTGAGGTGATTACTTGGACGAAGCGGGACGAAATTCTAGGGAGAAGAAGAGCTATGTCGTCGCTATAGATTCACAAAGTAGGGAGAGCGCTTCCTAGTTCTGATTTTTTTTTTTTTTTTTTTGCCAAAATTGACTGAATCAACTCAACCTCTAAGTTTGTTCCCTTTTTTCTGGACTCCATCTCCCATTCTGTCATCCTCAGTGAATCATCGACGAACACCAGCCAACGAACGACGAACACCGGTTGTCAACATGTTCATGTTCAGCGAATCACTGACAAACACTAGCCGTTTTTCTCGATGTCGCGGCCGGTGAATTGTTTCAATGGTGGCGCCCCTGGTTGAGAGCTTGCATTCCTTAGCGTCGGAAGGATGAACGAGGAAGGAGGAGGAAGGAAATGTGAGGATGTGAGAGGCAAAGTTTGTGGTATTGTTGATTGGTGGAGGCAGAGAGTGCGTAAAGGTTGGGTGAAAACCTTTTTCCGCATGTATGATTTGTTGATGCTTTGTCCACCTCAATCCTGACTTCATTTTGGACACCAACTGCACTTGCAATCGCCCTTTCCTCTTCTTCAAATTTCGGCTCCATATAGGAATGAACAAGATCTTCCTCTTTCTCAACGTTCATTTCCTCTTCCAGAATTTGGTCCATCTCCCATGAGCTTGCTTGCTTATCAATATCTCGGGAGTTCTCCGAGATGAGTCCTTTTTACTCCTTTAAGTCTTCTTGGCTAGCCCCTCCGACCTCCATTTTCTTTTCACGTGGTAGGGATGATTGCGAACAAGTTGTGCACATGCTTACTTGACCATCTCACATAACCTCTCCATTTTTTCAAAGCGTCTCCTTCGTTGTCTGTAGGAAAGAATAGTCAATATGGGTGGTGGTTGAGGATTCTACATCGGAGCATGCTTCGGTATCCTGAGTGAACTGCTCCACCAAAAGCTCTAGTTGACTTTTTGGCTCCGGATTGGAAGACTTTCTTCATGATACTGGGAAGTTTCTTGTAGTTCCCAATGATATTGTTGTTCGTCTGGAAAGGGAGGTTTATAAAAGAATCTGAACTCATGACTTCCCCAACCTTAATTTTTTCATGAAGCTTTAGTGTAATCATCTTTGGGCATTGATGAATACCACCACATTTTGGTGAAGTCATAAGGATCCATGATTCGAAAGCTATAAACAACAAAACACTAAAAAGAAGATCAAACACGCACACACCGCCCTTCGGGGGAGAAGAGTGGGTAAAAACAAAGCACAAAAAGGAAAACACATTATGTAATACTACTACTAATTTAAGCAATAAATAAAGGGTAAATTGACAACTCGATGGTTTTCTACCAGTTACCAAGGATCCTCAGCAACGGCGCCAAAAAGTTTGATCAATTCATTTCGTGCAGACTATTGTCAGTGGTTAGCACGTATCAATAACTACCAATCATATGCCAAGTTTAACCTAAGATGGCGTTGTCATATAGTGGCGATCAAGGTTGTATTCACTCGGGTCTCGGTACCCTAGCCTACTTCCCACCTTGTCGTTATCTAGCTGATCGGAAGGGTTTGTGGTGGAGGATTCAAGCGAAATAACTAGTAAAGAGTGTAAATAAAGATAAAAGCAGGTACTTCGAGAAACTATCCATCACCCTAGTCTGGGTCTACTATGTAATGTCTAGATAAGTAGGGTTTATCGAATGTGGTGAGTGAGCTCTTTTCCGTGGGATTTTATAGTTTTCCACACGCCACCGAGTACGCCTTCTCTAAACCCATGTCAGTCACCTCGATCTAGGCTATCCTATATGGGGCATTAAGAACATAGCTCATTTCAATGGGTACTACCCACCGTCCACACCGAGGTTTTATCCCGCCTCGCCCACCATAAGATCTTATTCATTCATCTAACCTAATTTGCTTGATGCACATACTCATCTAACTCTAAAACTCCATACCCGGCGTAGAAGCTCAAGTAGGCTAGTAAAGAAGATTAGGGTGACTTACCCAAACACAATCAAAGCTAAAGAAGCATTAAAATAAATTAGATAAACACATTCATTCATTAAAATCCTAAAACATCCATTCATTACATAGTAACCCTAAAACTAGGATTTGGGGTTTAGAATCCCTAGTACCTTAGAGGACTACTCCATAAAAGAGGGAAGAAGATACATAGAAGAAATTGGGGAATACTTGATGTTGAGGAAGATGGGTCCTCTCTTCTAGCTTCTCCTCCTCCTCTTCTCCTTCCTTCAGCTTCTCTCGTTTTTCTCTCTCTAACCAGGAATTTCTATCTCGAATTCAGCTCGCTTGACGGGGGTAGGGAGTATTCTAGATATAGTCTTCAGAGGACGGACAAGTTCACGACCAAGCAGGGTAAAGATCGTGGTAGCAATCTTCTTCATAGAGGCCGCGATCTGTTGATGACGCCATTTTGGCCTTCAAACGTGAGGGTTTCGCGGACTGAATTCGCGGTCGCGGTAGTGAACTTTCTCGCAGTTAGTGGGAACTGTGGCTGTGATTAGACTGGGGGAAACTCGATGTTTCTCCTCAACTGGATTCTTCACAAAATTCACGCCCGATGCCTCCATATTCGCGGTCGCGATCTTCGCCTTGAGTTCGCAGTCAGTGTTCTTAGTCGTGATCATCAGTCTTCTGCCCCGTTTGCTACACTTGTGCCCTTTTTCGTACCATATTCGCAAGTATTATCTAAAGCACCCTAAAATTATATCATAATCAAATAGAAATGAAATAGGGATGCAATCAACGCTATTCAAATGATTATGCACATGAATTGGCACGAAACAAACCTAAATATGAAGGGTAAATGACCCTGACTCGTCCTGAATATCACAATAAAACACCCAATTAAGGCCCAAGTATAAACCTTAACTAGGTGCAGTATAGGGCAAGTATGTTTAAATATCGAACCGGGCCGGTTCATGTACCCCTACTTTGATTGTTTGTAACATTATCTAGCGGTTGATTTTTGGTGAAAACAACGATCTAAATCTAAAACGTTTGCAAAGGTTAATGGATTTGACACTAATTGAGAAGGCTTTACCCGGGTGTTGCTCCTCCTAGCTAGCAATTACACTTGTTGGATCGAATGGTCGTGTGTGGTGAGGGGGTTGTAAACTGTAGGGAAGTGCAACAAGTAGCAAACGCCACTCTCTCGGTCTCTAGGTCGAGGGATGAGAATTCAATTCAAGACACTAACGTGACTCTCTCGACCTATTAACTAAGGGTTGCCAAGAATTCACCCTTGAATCAAAGTTCGGACGAACACCCACAACCAACCCTAGGTGATAATACGAAATAAGAGGTTTGCCCTGCATTAACCTAGATAGGAGACAATGAATTTCCTAAGAAAACCCATCATCCAAGCCTCTTTCAAAGAAAGGAAGGGGGTTTTCTCTCTAGCTAGGTTAGAATGACAATTAGACTGATAGGCTTTCACACAACACAATCATTCATGAATAATACCTCCACATTCACATTAAACACAACCACGCACAAATCATTCAGTCCATACAAGCATTCACATCATTGTAGCTAGGGTTTACAAACACCCAAGTGAAAGAAGGGACTACCCATGCTAGGAGAAGGGAAAACACAAGGGAGAAGAAGGAAAACCATCAATGAGATATTAACCTTGCTCCTTGTGCTGAAGAGATCCTCCTTTAGGGGCGGAATTCCCAAATCTTTGCTTGAAGATGAAACCCAAGCTTCTCCTCTTCTTTGGTTCATCACTTTCTCACTCTAGAAATCTGAAGAAGAAGAAGAAGAAGAAGAAGAAGATTCTCCCACTAGGTCTCCCCCCTTTTTCCTTTAAGCTCAACCTCCTTTCTATACCCAGATTGGGATCAGATCACGACACCAGTTCACGGCCATGAACTTAAAGCCCATACCGTGATCTCAAGGCGAAACGTGTTACATCACTAAGTCCACTTGACGGGCAATGGCCTGGGTTCACGGTCTTACGACCGTGTACTGACTTGTGTCCAGTGAAAACGATTTTTGCTCTGGATGCCTAGTTGTTCACGGGTAGTGCCTCCAGTTCACGGTCTTAATGACAGTGAACACACAGCCAAACCGTGATCTATTGCTGCTTCCAAAATTTGACTAGATTTTTTGCCATTTCGTCCAACTTTTGACTCCGGGGTTGGTTCTGCCTGCCAAAGTCTTAAAAACACCAAAACAAGGCAAAACCCGGCGTAAAACCAAACCTCCCGGAGTAAAAATGCTTGAAACAACTCAGCAAATCGGGGGTAAAATGTGAACAAATGAACCCGAATCACTCCACCACACTTATACGTTTGCTTGTTCCCAAGCAAACCATACCCCTTTTATAGGCAGAACCCTCAGTTCAAGGATGGAGAAGCCAGTTCACGGTCATTAAGACCGTGAACATAACTCCCTGCCCGTTAACTGGGGCTAAAAGATGAGTTTTGAAAACAGGGGGAGCACCCTCAGTTCACGGTTGGAGGCACCAGTTCACGATCGCTAAGACCGTGAATTGGAAGCACAAACCGTGAACTGAGAGAAAAATAAGGCACTCCCAAAATTTTTTTGACTCAATCTACTCAACCATGCCCCTAATTCGATCACACCACATCCCTAAACAAAAAACCACATAGACTTGGCACGGTTATACCAAAATTTAACACTTGAACTCTTCACACACGCAAAAAGAGAAAAATAAGGAAAAGTACACAAACTGTCGTTGGGTTTCCTCCCAACTTGAGAGGCTCACCTCCACTTGCATTATACCACTCGAGTCCATTTCTTTCACAACATCATTCTTAACCTTAGGATCAACTGAAAGAGTGAGCTGCTCCTTTCCATCTCTCAACACCAAAGTTCCCTCATTAACATCAATTAAGGCCGTGGCGGTGGCAAGGAATGGGTGTCCTAGTATGAGTGGCATATCCGCATCTTCACTGATATCGAGGATAACAATATTTGTCGAATAATAGAAATTGCCAATCGCACTAGGACGTCCTCCACAATACCCCTAAGACTAATGACAGAGTGATCGACCAATGTGACACTAAGCCTAGTGGGCTTCAATTCACCCAAATGCAACTTCTTAAAAAGCTTGTAAGCCATCACATTAATGTTTGCTCCTAAGTATGCCAAGGAGTTTTCTATATGATGATTTTCGATGCAAAGAGGTATAGTGAAACTACCTGGATCCGGTTGCTTTTTAGGCAACTTGTTGAGGATAAAGGCAAAGCACTCCTCTCGTAAGATGACATTGGCGTGGTCTTCATATTTTGGTTTCTTGGCTAGAAGCCCCTTGAGGTATTTGGAGTACCTCGGCATGGGAACCATGGCCTCCAAGAATGGAATAGTGATGCATAGCTTCTTGAGCATCTCCATGAATCCTCCACACTCTGCCTCCAATCGGTCCTTGTGCAACCTTGTGTGGAAAGTAAGAGGAGGCTTCTACTCAACCACTTGTGGTGGCGTCGGTAATGCCTTCTTAGGCTCTTCTTCAGTTTCCCCCACTTCTTCATGATCATTGACCGTTGGAGGGGTCTTCTCTTCTTCATTCACTTCCTTAGAAACAACCTTCGGGGTAACCTTCCCAATCCTCAAAAGAATAGCATTGCAACCGGCATTTTGGTATTTAGGGTTGACAATGGTTTGAGAGGCTAGGGCTCCCATTGGCCTCTCGGTGAGGATCCCATCAAGATTGCCAATTTGCACCTCCAAGTTTTGAAGGCTTGCTTGATGGCTCCTAAATCCCACCTCAACAGAGGTAAACTTTGTTGTTGTCACATCCATAAACTGCTCAATCTTCTCAAACTGTTGAGTGCTCGTGCTCACAAAGCTGGTCACAAGGTCTTCAAGTTTTGCAAAATTATCGGGTTGTTGGAACCCTTAACCTCCTTAAGCTTGAAACGGTTGTTGGCAGTTAGAGCCTTGGAATTGCGGCCTTTGTTGAATGAAAGTAGGCCTGGGTTGATAATTTCCCATTGATTCTTGGAAACCGGGGGTCTTGGATTGGTAGGAGAAGACCAAGAGAAATTTGGATGATTTTGCCACCCCGGGTTGTAAGTGTTGCTATAGGGGGTTGTTCCCCCTAGCATTGGCAATGAAACTCACTTGCTCCTCGGCGGTGCTTGATTCCTTCATCATTTGACAATCTGAAATCTCATTGTTGGTACTTGAGCACCAATCACACGCCATCACCGGCCTCTTCCCATGTTTCTTGTCCTCTACGAGTGCCTCAATCAAACAATCGATCTTGGTTTCAAGCGGGGGACTCGCTCCTACACTTTGCACTCCCCTTGTGGTGCTTCTCTTTCCACTTCTTGTCAAGCCCCAATCATACCCTTTACTTGTCATGCCTTCAAGCAACTCGGTCACTTGGGGTGGAGTCATGTTCACCAATTTCCCTTAACATAAGGAGTCAATGGGGATCTTGTCGTATTGGTGGAGACCACCCTAGAAGGTCTCAATCCAGAATTGCTCCTCGAATCCATGATGTGGGCATTGGAGGAAGTCATCTGAGTACCTTTCCCAGACATCCCTCAATGTCTCATCTTCCTCTTGCTCAAAATGGGTGTCCTTCTTGCGCCACTCCGCCGTCTTTGAAGGTGTGCAATACCGAGTCATAAACTTATTGAGCATATCATCCCACGAAGTGATCGAGAGAGAGGCCTATTGTTGAGCCACTGAGACGCATTCCCCGCAAGAGAGTAGGGGAATAGCCTCAACTTCAAAGGATCCTCGGGGATCCCATTGATCTTCAAACTCCCCGCAAGTTCAATGAATTTCGGAACATGCTCCCTGGGAGACTCATTGCTAAGCCCATGGAAAAGGGTATTTTTTTAATCATGGTGACAAGGGCGGGCTTTATCTCAAAAAATTTGGCAACCACGGGAGGATATCGAATGGCGGGTTGAATATCCACCGACCTTGGAGCCATGTAATAGCCAGCCGCTCCTCCTTGAGCGCGTTGATTAGCCGCCATCTCGGCTTCTCTTCCTTCCTCTTCGGAATCAACCCCTTCCTCAACTACAACTTCCTCTTATATCCTCCTTCTTGCCTCCGCTAGTTCCCTCTCACGAGCCAAGTGTCGGAGAGTGCGGTTGAGATCCTCGTCTAGTGGCGCCAAATGTGTTAGATTGCTCCGGGTCATACATCTCTCTACATGCACTCAAAAGAACCACAACACGTCTAGCACAAGCAAGAATCACAAACTCAAAAGCGAAAAGTAAAAGCTAGATTAACACCAAACAATCTTTTCAAAATAATAAACCGTTTGTCCCCCACCCCCCCCCCCCCACCCCCCGACAACGGTGCCAAAAACTTGACTCATCCCGAATACCACAGTAAAACTCCCAATTAAATTCCAAGTATAAACCTTAAATGGGTGCAGTATAGGGCAAGTATGTTTAAATATCGACCTGGGATGGTTCATGTACGCCTACTTCGATTGTTTGTAACATTATCTAGCGGTTGATTTTTGGCAAAAATAACTATCTAAATCTAAAACGTGAAAAGGTAAATGGATTTGACACTAATTGAGAAGGCTTCACCCGGGTGTTGCAAGTAGCCAAGAGCCACTCTCTCGGTCTTTAGGTCGAGGTAAGGGAATTCAATTCAAGCCACCAACGTGACTCTCTCGATCTATTGACTAAGGGTTGCCAAGACTTCACCTTCGAGTCGGAGTTCGGACGGCCACCCACAACCAACCCTAGGTGATAATACGAAATAAGAGGTTTTTCCTGCATTAACCTAGGTAGGAGACAATGAATCACCTAAGAAAACCCAGCATTCAAGCCTCTTTCAAAGAAAGGAAGGGGGTTTTCTCTCTACCTAGGTTAGAAAGACAATTAGATTGATAGGCTTTCACACAACACAATCATTCATGAATAATACCTCCACATTTACATAAACACAACCACACACAAATCATTCAGTCCATACAAGCACTCACATAATTGTAGCTAGGGTTTACAAACACTCAAGTGAAAGAAGGGACTACTTCATGCTAGGAGAAGGGAAAACACTAGGGAGAAGAAGAAGAAACACCATCAATGAGATGCTAACCTTGCTCTTTGTGTTGAAGAGATCCTCCTTTGGGGGAGGAATTCCCAAATTCTTGCTTGGAGATGAAATCCTAGCTTCTCATCTTGGTTCGTCACTTTCTCACTCTAGAAGTATGAAGAAGAAGTTTCTCACACTAGGTCTCCCCCCTTTTTCCTTTCAGCTCAACCTCCTTTATATACCCAGATCGGGCTCAGATCACGGTTCCAGTTCACGGTTGTGAACTGAAAGCCCGGACCGTGATCTCAAGTCAAAACGCGCTGCATCACTTAGTCCAGTTCACGGGCAATGGGCCGAGTTCACGGTCTTACGACCGTTATAGGCCTCAAAACATAACCCGACCCAAGTAACCCGCCCGTTCAACCCGACCCGCAACCTTAGTTGACTAAAAGTCAATGACCCGTAACCAATCTGACCTGTAACCCGATTTACCCGCAACCTAATTGGCCCACAACCCGATAAAAAACCAAACCCGATTGACCCGTAACCCGATTAAACCCAAACTCGACTAACCCGCAACCCGATTGACTCAAATAATTACTATATAGAAATAAATATATAGTCTTTAAAAATAAAAATTTTGGTTCTAAACCTAGGCAAAATCATTTTCACTTCACTAAGTGATGTTCAAAATCTAAATTTACTTGAAATTATGTATTTTTATTAAAATTAAAATAATTAAAACATTAAGTTCATCTTACAAATGATCAATTATATAAAATGTATTGAAAACTTGAAGTTCTACTCGGTTAAAACTTTGTTGTTGCAAATTATGTACGAATGTATTGAAATTGTATCTGACACCACTTCATTTCATCACATGAATGTTTGTGGAGTAGTTATTCTAAATTTTTGTTTTAAACTGAATATGAGTGTTTACGTATATGTGTTATGGTACACCTTTTAATTTGTTATTGTAATAGGGCTATTGAATAAAAAATTTGATCTCACCATAACTATTAACTAATGTACTTTACCAATTACGATCACTTACTGACTTACTATTTGGCTACCCACAAAGAATGATGATAACAATTACTTACTTACACTTTGTTTACTGACAAAGAATTCTCCAGTTTTCCTTTTTACGTATGGTACGAAAGAAAAGAACTAAACTAAGAGAACAAGCCTCATGCAATGTTGCCCATGGGGACTCCATAAGCTTCTCCAACAAAAAACTATATAACCGACCCAAATTTGGTATATTTTGTTTAAAAAAACATAACCAGGTTCTTGCTGGTCGAGGTTCCCCTCCGCCGCCAGTCATCAGATGATCTCTTCCCAGGTGCTGGAAACTTACTGATGTGATCCTCCAGAGCGATCCAAAACTCCTCATTGGAGTCACCATAATTGGAGTCCAAGAAGAAGGGCCCAACTCAGCCGAAGGAAGAAAGGAATTACTTGAGGACTAAGTCATTGCCTTTGGGCGGATTCTTGGAAGATCCTTGCTTCATTTCCTTTCCCTTTTAGGCGGATTCTTGCTTTATTTCCTTTCCCTTTTGGGTAGATTATTAATTTATTTTCTTTCTCTTTTGGTATTTGAATTCCTTAATTGATAGGCGAGGACTTTTAGCTTTAATTAAGGGTAGATACATTGTTTTGTAACCTCTATAAATAGAGGAGGAATTGCCTATGAGTGGGGCAGACTTTGATGACTATTGATATTTCCTTGTTCTTTGAGCTTTAGGCTTGAGATTTTTCTGCTTTGTATCGATCAAGTTTTCCCCTTGATTGTGGTCAAGCTTCTACCCTATATTGATAGAGCCTTCTCCCGATTTTGTGTTGAGATTGCACTTTCAATTCCATACTATCCCCAAACAAACAAAAACCCCTAAAAATCTCTTTTCCTGTTTGTTCTTGGAGCTGCGTTACTTTGATAACTACGGGTACCGGGTCCGTGCTCGTATCAAGTGGTATCAGAGCCCGGTTCAACGCAGTGGCAGGATCAAAAGTGAGAGGACCTGTTGTTTGTCGAACGAGGTCCAAATATCCGATTGCAGAACGCAGAGAAGAAGAAGAATCACTCTCTAAAAAAGAAACCCTAATAGAAGAACAAGTCATGGGAGAGCAGAGTCAGAATCTTGCAGAAGCTATGAAGTTGCTTGCCGCGCAGATGGCACAGATGGGAGCCTTGCTTCAGGCCCAACAGGACGCTACCAAAGGTCAGCTGGTTGAGACGAATCAGCGGCTGGATACCCTAATCACTAGGTTGGAGATGCAACCAATGGGTAATCCACTACCACCAGAGAATCCAGCAGTTGTCGTAACTCAGACTGGATCTTTGAACCGAGAGGGTCCAAGATCAAATCGAGTGTATCAAGACTTTTCTGAGACCCCAGATTGGCAGGTGCAGAGGCGCCAATACACGGAGCAACGTCGTCAGGTAATTCCGCAGAACAGACCTCCATTTTATTACTATGATAATGATGATTATGAGTATGGAAGAAGACCACCGGAAATAGGAGGTTATGGCGTTGAACCAATTCGAGGGATTAAGCTCTCAATCCCATCGTTTCAAGGCACTAATAATGCATCAGCTTACCTCGACTGGGAGAGGAAGATGATTATGTTTTTCCAGTGCAATCCTTACCCAGAACATCAGAAAGTTATTGTAGCCACATATGAGTTTACAGATTATGCAGCAGCTTGGTGGGAAAAGATTCAACAACGACGAAGAAGGAATCTGCAACCTGAAGTTTCTACTTGGGCAGAACTCCGAGGTTTGATGCGTGATCGGTTTGTTCCTCCTTTCTATCAGAGAGATCTCCATGATGCCTTGCAGGGAATTTGACAAGGAACGCGTTCTGTTGATGAATACTTTAAGGAGCTGGAACTGCTCATGATGAGAGCAGATGTGAGGGAGGACAAGGAAGCAATGATTGCTCGTTTTCTACATGGGCTTAACAGAGATATCAAGAATGAAGTGGAGCTTCGTCAGTTTGTGGAGTTGGAGGAGGCGGTGCATTTGGCCATGAAGGTAGAGAGGCAGCTGAAGATGAGCTCGGGAAGAAGGTACCCACCTTCACCCAAACCTATTGCAGAGAACATTCTCGACGCTAACATAAATCACCCTAAGCAAGAAGGAGACAAACCAGCTGCCAGGAACACATCCCCAGTCATTCAAGCCAGGAATGAAGGGTCAACGGGAAGCATCCAATGCTTCAAGTGTTTTGGTCGAGGTCACAAGGCTAATCAATGCCCCAACAAGAAGGCTCTTGTCTTGAGAGATGGAGAGTACTTTTCCGAGGAGGAGTGTGAAGAGAAGCCGATGGCGGAGGGACTCGACCACTATTATGATGATGACGATGTGGATGAGCACATCGTGGCTGAAAGGCCTCCAGCAGGTAAACTTTTGGAAGTGAATCACAGAGCCTTATCTATTGAAGCTTACACGGA
The DNA here is from genome assembly GCA_964030455.1 of Linum trigynum. Classification (NCBI taxonomy): domain Eukaryota; kingdom Viridiplantae; phylum Streptophyta; class Magnoliopsida; order Malpighiales; family Linaceae; genus Linum; species Linum trigynum. The sequence goes on from OZ034822.1 coordinate 23,286,135, forward strand.
GACAGAGCAGAGGGATAATCTCTTCCACTCTTGTTGCTTAGTCGATGGGTAAGTGTTGTCAGTGGTCATCGATGGTGGTAGCTGCACCAATGTGATTAGTCTGGACGCAGTCAAGAAGCTGGGATTGAGCACCATCAAGCATCCTCAACCTTACACCCTGCATTGGTTGAACGACTATGGAAATATCAAAGTCAACAAGAAGGCTAAGGTTTGCTTTCATATCGGTGATTATACAGATGAAATTTGGTGTGATGTTGCTCCTATACAGGCTGCTCATCACTTATTGGTTCGTCCATGGCAATTTGACCGGGAGGTTATTCATGATGGAAGACACAATAGCTACCGTTTCAAGAAAGGCGATCGAAGGTTTCTACTGAATCCATTGTCACCAGCTGAGGTCCGAGAAGATCAACAACAATTGGCAATGAGTTGGGCCATGGAGAAAGGGAGTGCAAGTGCCTCGAAGTCTGAGGACAAAAGTGGAAATCATCTCATTGCTCGAAGGAACATGTTGACTGCACTAAGGAGAATTTCATTTAGAAATTCAGTTGATGTTGTATCTTGCAGTAAAGCACAAGCTTTGAGGGCAAAGCTTTTTTCAACGAGGAGGGACTGATGTGATCCTCCAGAGCGATCCAAAACTCCTCATTGGAGTCACCATAATTGGAGTCCAAGAATAAGGGCCCAACTCAGCCGAAGGAAGAAAGGAATTACTTGAGGACTAAGTCATTGCCTTTGGGCGGATTCTTGGAAGATCCTTGCTTCATTTCCTTTCCCTTTTAGGCGGATTCTTGCTTTATTTCCTTTCCCTTTTGGGTAGATTATTAATTTATTTTCTTTCTCTTTTGGTATTTGAATTCCTTAATTGATAGGCGATGACTTTTAGCTTTAATTAAGGGTAGATACATTGTTTTGTAACCTCTATAAATAGAGGAGGAATTGCCTATGAGTGGGGCAGACTTTGATGACTATTGATATTTCCTTGTTCTTTGAGCTTTAGGCTTGAGAATTTTCTGCTTTGTATCGATCAAGTTTTCCCCTTGATTGTGGTCAAGCTTCTACCCTATATTGATAGAGCCTTCTCCCGATTTTGTATTGAGATTGCACTTTCAATTCCATACTATCCCCAAACAAACAAAAACCCCTAAAAATCTCTTTTCCTGTTTGTTCTTGGAGCTGCGTTACTTTGATAACTACGGGTACCGGGTCCGTGCTCGTATCACTTACACCAATCAAATAGGTTATTTTACATTATCATTTATATACCTAATTAACATTTTATTATGACTTGTTACCCATTGATATGTAGCTCGTGAGCTAGCTTACTAAAGACCAATGAGATAGATTATATATCTTTCATTATCCGATTGTTTTATGCTTTCCTACATAGCTACATATGCATCTCATTTATAATATGTATAAGATAACTAAATTTATTATATGTATCTCGTTGTAGTGGGTTTGGTGGAAGAAAATGGAGATATAAAGGAAAAAGAAGGTGAGATTCATTTTTCAGAGAGGAGGGCGTAAGAGGAAGGATTGTACCACATCGATGAGGAATAAGTGATCCCGAATCTCACTAATGTATAAAGTTGGGTGTCTTCTCCCTTCATTTTACTTATATAACTGACCCTTTCATATTTGGGCCTCTTGTTATGGTCTTCTTCTGGTCAACGATGACTGCTTTGGTTGTTTTCAAGTTGAGTTTTGGGTTGTCCAATTCATCAGCCCATTACAAAGTCATTTCTCTTTTTATGTTGGCAAAAATAAATTTGGCTGATAAGTTGGGCTCTTTTGGCTTTGCCAATTGCAAGTCCTTAATTGAGCTCAAGCATTGATTTCAATTGATGCACCAAGCTTGAATTTAGTTGCTTAGAGTTTGTGTCAAGTACAAGCTGAGCTCGAGTTTGAATTTTGATCTCGAACTTGAACTAGCTAAAAATTTGGCTTATGTCGAGTTTGAGTTAGGAATTTCGACATCGAACTTGAGTTAATTAAAAGTGGCTTAGCTCGGATCGATTGCAACGCTAGTTAAAATATATTTGAGAAACTATTACGAATTAACCCAATTGCTTCTTTTATAGTATAAATAACATAACACCCATTATATAAATAAAATTGACCATTAGTTTCAACAATCATTTGTTTTAGAAAAGTTTACTTAATTTGTCCACTTTTTTCCATACGTCTACATTTGTTGCAACTTCTGCATTACATAATCGTTATTTTGCATACCCAAGTAAATATTTGACCCATTTAAGTCGTGCTCGAATTGCATTTCGATTTGAAGAGCATTAACCTTGGTCTATTAAGTTATACGATTGCGATAACTCAATCATTTAAAAGAATACAAAATTAATTTATCATTTTAAAAATCTTTTCACTCTTATAAGTACTTATAAAAAATATATAAGTACATATATGTGGTAGAAATAAATTTTCTAATTTTTTTTAAAAAAGTTTCAAATTAGTTTAAGTTGTAACGAGTAAAGAGTAAGTAACACAACGTGTTACTGAAAAACCCTCAACTCGATCCAATCGACCCGTAGTCCGATCAACCCGTAACCCGATAAACCCATAACCCGGTAAACCCAAACCCAACTGACCCGCAACCCGATAAACTCAAAACCCGACGAACCCGAAATCCTATTGAACCCAGCCCGAACCCGCCCAATTGACACCTATAACGACCGTGAACTGACTTGTGTCTAGTGAAAGCGGTTTGTGCTCTTAATGCCTGGCTGTTCACGGGTAGCGCCTCCAGTTCACGGTCTTAATGAACGTGAACACACAGCTCAAACCGTGATCTGCTGCTTCCACCCTTTGACTGGATTTTTTGCCCTTTCGTCCAACTTTCGACTCCGGGGTTGGTTCCACCTGCCAAAGTATGAGAAACACCAAAAGAAGGCAAAACCCGGCGTAAAACCAAACCTTCCGGAGTAAAAATTCTTCAAACGACTAAGCAAATTGGTGGTAAAAATTATACAAATAAGCCCGAATCAGACCCCAGTTTAGGTGTTGTCACTCCCCCCCCCCCCCCCAGTCCCCCAATTTACATCTCCTAACTCCACATACACCTCAATCACCAGTTTCCTTTCGTTTTTCATCATTCACTAGTACGAATTCAACATATTCAAGGATGTTAGACTACCGTAGTTGGCATGTGATAGAATATTTAGATATTGTTTGGTGCCTTCGAGTTCAAGTTTTCTCCCTCTATTATATTTGAGAGATCAATCAATGTAAATCTTTCTTTGATAATCATCTGCTTGGATTGACTAACTTCATAATCAATTCCTTTCATGGATTTTGTGATTTCACCATCCCAGCAGATACAAAGTGTGAATTTTTGAACCATAGCTATAATTCAAAGAACTAGTTAGAATATGTTGATATTATTCAAGTCCTAATATCAATTCTCAAGTGTTAACTAACCTTCTTGTAGTAGAAACGTTCATTTGCTTGCCAAAGAGTTGCTCGAGCTTAATGTACCTACAATTCATATTACAAAACATGCATAAGAATGAAAATATATAATTGGTAAAAAAATTAATTCAATTCACTCTTCTTACTTACAGATAATGACATGACTAATCCTGCTTTTATATGAGAATTGAAGAAGGGAAGAAAGTAGGGAGAATGAGAGTAGAGAAAGCTGCAAGGAGGTATTGTATGATGATTTTTAGGTGAAGAAATGGTAGATGAATTAGTGTGATGATTCAGGTAGGATGTTTTTTAGGTTTTGGTTGACACTATGTCGCCCTCAAGCAAGACAATATTGTTATGTCGTCCACCTAATGGTAAAGCGACATATCTATAGACTAAATGCTTACCCTATCTGCACGAATTTTCAACGAAAGTGATAGGTATATGTAAACCAAATGTTGCTTTAGGGAAGAGTGACATATGTCGCCTAACATTATGGTGATATAGCCTTTTTCACCTGCTTAGCGATATTCCCTCCCCCCTGACAGGTCAACAAAAGCACAACTATTTTGGAAAATAAATGTGAAGGAACATCGCTTTGGGAATTTAAAATAAAAGGTTTATTTTTGAAAAAAAACCTTGCAATTTGCGTCACTTAACATCATAGTTCTTGCAAGAGTGACCAGATTTACCATGTAATCCAAGCACTAAGAAATATTTCGCTAACACTGAGTGACCAGATTTTCCATTTACACTTTAATCATCAATAACAAGTCCATCATCTTCAGTTAATATGAAAGGACTTGAATCCAAGAAATTAAGAAAAAAATGCAAACTATTAGTTAAATAATTAACACATCAACAATATAATCAAGTAATAAATATAACATATTACTGGTAGTTTGCTCCTCAATGGAATTCAAATGAGTTTCAAGTGAATTCACCTCCAAGTCACTCGTAAATGCTATGGAACATAGCCAATTATGAGTACAGACAAGTACTTCCACCATTCTTGAAGCAAGTTTTGTTCAAGAAGGGTCTACAATACGTACATTAGTATTGAAAGTTTACGAGTGACTTTGTTGGATCATTTTCAGCCACAAGCACATAACCAACAATATATATCCCTTGTTGACAAGTACTAGACCCTTTCTCCAAACCACTACTTTCTGAATCAATCAAATATTAATCATATAAATAATTCATCACTTTTTCACATTATTTGTAAGCTGTCCAACATTATTGTCATCATATAAATCTACAAAACTGAACTTGACATGTTTGAGCTTATATCTAGCGTCTAAAACCACAACCACATACAATAAGCGATTGAGATTATGAACATTCATCCAATATTTGATAAATTTTGACTTCATGCGAAGAGACATGTCTATAAACATATCATGCTCACTTGATGACAACTTAGTCAACTTATCTTGCAAGGCTATCAACTTATGGAGGAACAAGTTAGAAGTAACACTTAAAGTGCTGGAAAATTGTACTGTCACGAGATAAAATAATTTCATAAACTTTAATAAGCACCTAGCTTTGTCAAAGTCGTCATCCATTGGTGGCCCTAATAGTTCCTTCTTTTTCTTTGCCTTCCCTTTTGTATTTCCGACTTCATTCCCGCCACCATCCTTATCATCAGTCTCCTCATCACCATCTCCAAAGTAAGTTAAGTATACCTATAATCTTCATCAATCATCCTTGCAAATGCGCTTTCAAATTTTTCAGCCGCTGTCAACATCACATAAGTTGAATTCCACCTAGTCTTAACATCAATACCTACTAGTCTTTTGTATGGTATCTCCTCCATCTCAATACAGTTTTTGAAATTTAGTAACCTTGAAGGAGAGGACCTAACATACCTCACAACATTTATTATTTTAATGATTGACTCATCCAACTTTTCATTCCATCTTGTAAAATCAAATTCAAGATGTGAGCAGAACACCTAAGGCGCAAAAAATCATGGTTTAGTATTGTTCCGCTATAATTATTGGTTCTCCCACAATGTAATTGATGACACTATTACTAGTACTTGCATTGTCTGCGGTTATTGTGAATATCTTATGTTCCACTCTTTTAAACAACATTCAATTGTCTGCCCAATAGTTTCACCCTTGTCATTAGCAATTGTGCAAATATTCAAAATCCTTTTATGGAGTACCCAAGCTTCATCTATCCAATATGTAGTAAGACAAATATAATTAATATCTTATTTGAAGACCAAGTATCAGTTGTTAGACACACATGCTACCCCTTTAACACCCTTTTTATCTTCTGTTTTTCCTGCTCAAACAATGCTAAACAATATCTTCTAGTTGTAGCTCTAGAAGGTATAGTAAATTATGGATGCAATGCCTTAGAATACCTTCTAAAGCCTTCTTTTTCCACATCTCGAAATGCCTTCACATTTTTAATGATCATTCTAGCCAATTCTTTTCCAAAAAGCTCAGCACTATATCCTAAAGCTTTAAATCCACTACTCGGCTCAAAACACAGTTTTTTTTGTTAAATATCATTTTGATAGAAAAGGGCATTTTAAGCATTGTGCTTCCAAATGACTCCACATATTATTAGTTCCATGTGTTCTACTTTCAGCTGAATAAGACTTCCCACAATAATTACAAGCACCTTTATTACTTTCCACTTACTTTAACCACAGTAAAGTGATTCTAAATTTTAGATTTGGTAGGTGTCTGACCACTCAATTTAGCTTTAATTCTTTTTATCTTTTGAGGCTTAGGAGGAAGGGAAGTACCGGGTTTTGTATTGACAACAACAACATTTTCATTTTGTTGGTTTTGAGGTGAAATAGAGCCAACAACTGCAGAATTCAATTCAGCTCCTGATAACACCTAAAAAATGTGTTATTTAGCCCTCATTCTCGAGGCGTTTGCCTGCTAAATCATCTTTCCTAGGCCACATCTCAACCTAGTTTAGGCCGAGATTCGTTCCTATTTGTAAAACTTTTATTTTTGCATGAGTTTGCTTGATATGAAGGTTTTCATGGTGAAACGATCCCACTTTACCATTTTATGCCTTTTCAATGTTTGTGATGAAATTTCCGGTCTTAAATTCTTCCAGTATTGATTGTGAATCGATTGGAGTCCATCCAAGCATGATCGGGAAGCATATGAGCAAGAAGGGAGAAAATTACACAAGATACGACCTCTGATATGGAGGGAGTGTCGCGTTTCATAACCGTAAACTTTGAGGCTATGGCCGCGAACTGCAAAAGGCAGGCAACCCGTGGCCAGAGAGTTTCGCCACCCGAATCACGACCAAGGAGCATTTCGACCATGATAAAATTTATGACAATGACATATAGATGGGGCCATGATCTTCTGCTCAAGCTTGTGATCTTGGAACTCGAAGGCAGAGCCTTGATGCGTCGTTTTGTTTGATTTGGTGTTAGATTACACAATACGACTCAAGATACAAGCGTATCCATCATGATATGTCCTACTACTTGTGTCATGTCTTTTTCTGACCGTATATATAATGATGATGATCTCCTATATAAGCCCCTTTATCTACATTTAACGAAGGAGAGTCGACCTAGAGTGAGAAATTAGGGTTCCTGTGTAGTTTTTTTTAACACATTGGGAGAGCTTGGGAAAGGTCAAATCCGTAAAAGGATCAAGGAGAAGTGCGATCTAAGGAGAAGAAGATGATTCCAAGCATTTCCCATCTTCTTAGTTTGTATTTCCTTTCCCTACGGTTGTTTAGGGAAGATGAACCCTACCTTATAGTTTGTGTGTGGGGTGATATGTTAGAATGTTTATAAACTTATTTATCTATGTCTACCGATGTTTGTGCATGATAATCTCTTGCTTTATTGTGATTGATTTATTCTTAACCTAGGTGATATTTCGATCCCCTTAAGTCAATATTATCATAGACATCAATTAGGGTGGGATTGTCTGTATCCCATTTGCCATAGTTTCACCCTAGATTATAGGGGAATTATCATTTTCTTTCATATGAATTTATGGTATAATTGGGTTTAGCTAGGATGCTTAATGCTTTTAAATAGGGTTTAGATGTGTGTAAATGCTTTTTACCTCAATTGGATAGCTAGAGGTCGAGGTGATCATCCCATTCTAGTTAGATACTCACACAGTTTATGTTTTTCAGGTAAGTGCGTGACCATTGACTTATCAAATTTGTGTGCAGACGAGTATAAGAAGTTTAGAGGAGGTAGAACATATTCCCTGGTTGGGTAGACTAGTTGAGGGCACATTGGCCTGTTGCATCTAGCTATGAGGGGGGGGGGGGGGGGGGGGGGAGTCAATTGCAATGCCATTGAATCAATCCCCACCTTCATGACTTCCGCACCTCAAGTTAGAGGTAGTCGATCTTAGACAACCATCTCATCTCTATCGGTCTCCCATCCACTTGGTTGGTTGTTTTTAGTTAGGTTAGGTTATTTCTACCCCCAACCTTCCTATTTGATTATATAGTAGTTCAGAGCGAAGTAATAGTAAGCCTAAGGTTCACTTGGAATACGACCTAGCCACTTTACTACAAGCCTAGCATAGGTATACTTGTCGTTGTTAGGGTTAGAGTAGGTGGGCTTCGACTTTAGAAATTTAAAGCTCGGCCCGAGCGCGTGTCAGCTCTACTCCTAGTCTCGGTTGCAGCAATGGTTTAAAGTTACAGTTTTCGTTGATGATTTTCACTTTTCATAGTTATACACGGTCCTAACTAAATATAGTAAAAATAGAGCATTCTCTTCGGCAAAGCATGGAATGTTAGCTTATGCATAACCAACCAAGTTGTTATCAGTTAAGCGAACATAAATTAATGTAATAAACTTTATGATGAAATAAAGAAAGCTACATGTTTGAATAAATCAAGTGATGATGAACTCAAGCCATTTTTCATGAGGGAGAATAAGGAAACCCTAAAATATAAGTTGTCTATTACCTTGAATCGATTTGGAACTAATAAGTCTAAATGGATACACAAGGAATTATCGAATCTAGTTGTGTTACTAAGTTGGAGGGGCTGCTCTATTAGGGTGGGACTACGATTTTCTGGTAGATGTGAGAGTCGAGCGAGAAGGAGGATCATACAGCTTGTTGTGCTCCCCATATGATTTTGTGTGACAATGATTTAGGAAGAGATTAGATTAGGTGGTAATGGATTTATGAAGAGTAGAGAGGGAAAAAGAACAAGGTACATTCCATCGATGGACCATTGTTGATTGTAGCGACCGCGAGGAGAAAGAGCAATAAAAGTGGGAACCCTAATTTTGGGAACTCCGATTCCCTTATATATCCCCACCTAATTCCTACACTACATGCATGACATATAATCATATACTGTCGCGTTGGGTTGGGTTTTGCAGGTTTCAAAAACTTGAATCCAAACCCACCTATGATAAATTAATTTCCTTAAAATTAAACCCTCACTCACCTACAATTTTGTTCCCTACATGTTTTCAGGTGGGTCAGGTTGGGTTGATAGGGTGGGTCATTTTTCGGGTTACTTTATTCATCACTAGTCTAAGGTGTTATGAAAATCATTTGGGTAGTTCTTCAATCTTTTTACTTATTACAATAAAAAAAACAAAAATCATATTTTTGCTTCATTTTTTCCATGTATTTAATATTCAGATGAAAATTTGTGGAGAACTTTTGCGTTCTGTTGAATATGGTATGATATGTAACTTCATGGATAGCAATAAGATGTGGCTATCTTTTCAAGTGATATTCGAATGAAGATATTTCATATTTTGTTATGGTTTCTTGAAATTTACTTAAAGTTTATTGGGGTGAGCTCATACTATTTAGTTTGTGAACTCAACGAATGAACAACCTATACCTTAAGAAAGTTTGTAACTTATTTCACCAAAGCTTATCACGTCTGTCCATAAAGTGTGCATGTCGAACTCCATGTCTCACAAGTAAACTTTCAATCTCCTTGTTTCTTCTGCATGTACACCCCTAGGTGAATTTGGAACATAGGGTTATATATACTTGTGCAGTCGCTGGCTAAGTTATTATGTAATCAAAATCCAAACAATTTCACATCTAATACATCATGAGAAAGAACCACATAATACAAAGTCCATATTTATCGTTCATTTTTTTATGGTAAACAAAGGTGTAAGCTATAGTTCTCTATCTTGGATAATGAGTGTCGATGAAGTTCTTACTACTAGTGCGCAGCCTCTCATTGCCTCTAGTAAACCCGAAGACAATCTTTCTATTGTTTATGAACTGAACAACTCAGATGGCCTAGGTCATATATTGGTGCAAACTATGACACCTCCAGTTATGCAAATGATTTAATGATATGAATGATATTATTAGCCTAAAATAAATATTGTTTTGAGCATGATACACTTGCAAGCTAACCAATGCTATTGAACTTTGGGCTTGGATTTGTTACAATGAAATTATTTAAGGTTTGCTAAAACTTCCATGAACAAGGAGATTAGAAGTCGTTCTCTAGTTGTTGAACATGCTAAAGAGATTTGGTCGGATATCATAGAGAGGTTTGGACAATGTAGTTCTTCTAGTGCCTTTGAGCTACAAAGCTTTATCAATTTGCTACAACAAGATAAGCATTCCGTCTCAGCTTTCTGCTCGCGCCGTTAATTGCAAAGAAGCTTTTTGATAGAGAATGTGAAATCCTCCCAAGCAAACTAACAAAGAAGATAATTTCTTGCAAAGTCAAATAACTTTTTTGGGCAGACAGGCTACAACTGATCTCATCTGTGCTTATGGGAGATACAAATTTGAATCCTAGTTTTTTGTGTTTTTAAGAAAATACTCAAGTAAGTTCCATAAATATGTGAACCCTTCCTATGAAATGGAGAGGATCGGGGAAGAGCAAAAGTGTTATGAGATCGTATTGCATGTCCAAAGAAAGAAGGAAGACTTGCATATGAGACTTGATCACTTGGAACCAAGCTAGCAGTGTTAGAATGACTTGGTTATATTATTGTTATTGTAAAGTGGGAAAGTAAAAGTATTGGATTCTACATGATAGATGCAATCAAGGTAGCATATGGACTATGAAGTCTGGTCCGTTTATGGACACTTCATCGAATTTTGAAGCTTCAAACTCTTGTACAACTTATATGAAAATGTGTGTCATGGGAGAGGAAACTTATATAGCGCTACTCTGAGGAAAGTATGGGGAACGTTTACCATTACTACACTGGAAGCAGTGGCAAGTTGATGCAATGGGGTAAGGTGAACTATGCTATGTGTGTATTGTGTAATTTCTATCCTACCTGAGAACATATTTTCTTCTCTTGTCAATTCTCCAAGGAGTTGCTTGCCAAGTTTAGACGCGACCCTATGTTCTGTCATCAAACTTGGAACGAGTTGGTTGCTACACCTTATGACTTCTCTTGTCAACAATCAGTATCCACGTTTCTAAGATAACACCGATGGGAACAAGCAGTACTCAACTTAAAGAAAGGTCACAGTACACTTGTGAAGAATAATCAAAAAATTAATACTAATCAATTACAAATAATACTAAACCTCATAAGCCATCGCACTAGTCTAAAGAATGTTGTACTACAATCATCAACCAAATAAATTAAAGAAAGCACAAGCCAACAACCCTAATTCTGACAAATAGCTCTTCGTTAAGTTTGGGGGAAGGTGAAGAAGAACCCTAACCCCATGAAAGTAGTGCTCGTTTAAGTCAGTATCCATCGCATTCAAAATAATGTAGAAACGAAGAAGAACCTTAACCCCTCGTAAGAAACAACCGAACACTCACGCGATAAGAACCATAGAAATATCAAGTAGCCCAAATCTTACAACACTAATGAAATAACAGTTTAGAGTGTCTAAAAGAGGCAACCCGCGGAAGTTCGTCCGTGAAGCTCACCCTCGTTTCTTTCGCCGCCAAGATGATCTTCCTATTCCCGCCAGAAGTTCTTCGATTTGCTGGTCGCCTGTCTCGTCGGTTAGGTTGGAGGGAGGGAGGTTGCTTGTGAATGAAATGGAATAATGGAGATAGGTTAGTAAAAAATTAATTGTGTAAAGTTGGATTAATAGGAACATGTTGTGGGAAAACAACTGAAAATATTTAGGTCGTATTTCAAAATAGATGAAAGCACCTATTTTGGAATCCAGCCTAGACCAAATTTTAAAATCCTTAGCATCCCAATCACTCATTTTTTACATCTTTCCAAATAAAAAATTGTTTTAAAATTTGGGGAAATTAGAGATGGTGCTAGAATTGGGTTAATAGCATTTTACACCCATTTATTTTTGAAAATTAACAAACTCACCCCTCTATTAATTTTTGCAACATACTCTTCTAATATTAAAACGTAAAGAACTTACCCTTTCATCTAATTATATGTTAAGTGACCGTTAAATTTGCTAAAAATTGACCAAATTTCCCTTCATTGTTGTTAATTTTGTTTAAATTATTTTCTAATCCAACATCAACCCTAAACTAATTTGTTCCCCTCATTTGATAGGAAACGACACTTATAGAGTGTTTCCTCCTTCTCAACTCTTTCTACCCCCTAAAATAGAGAAGACCACTTGCGACAGCAACTTGTCGTCAATCACCTCCGGCAGCGACTCATCGATGCGGCGGAGCAGGCTTCTAGCACGGAGGAGGGCGGCTGAAGCGACTCTTTCCCTCCTTCATCGATGCAACATCTGCAACCTCTTCTTCCTTCTTCAGTTCCTCCAGCAAAGGCACATCAATTGCGAACTCTGGCCTCTTCCACACCGAGCCGGTAAATCCCTTCGTCGGATCACCTTGTAAATGCCGACACGCTCCTTGGCGTAGCCCGTGGGGATCATATACTGGACGATAGATCTCAAATCTTTCATTGTGAGCGAGGAAACCTGCTTCACCTAGATGATGTCGTCGCCCTCGGGGCCTCGTCAAAGTCGGAGAGGTTGAATCTGGCGGATATGTATATTCGTAATTTGGTCGTTTATAGTTGATTGAGATGAGGGGATTAGTTTAGGTTTTTTAATTTTTAATTGATTTTGGATTAAAAAATAATTAAAAGAAGATTAACAATAAATTAAGGCCAATTTTATCATTTTTAGTTCATTTAACGTTCACGTAACAGATAATTAGACGGAATGATAAGTTTGTTACATTTTAATATTATAAGGGTTTGTTCGTGCAAAAATTTAATAGAAGGATACGTTTGTTAGTTTGCAAAAATAAGGGGTACAAAATGCTATCAACCCGCTGAAATTCTTCACGACTACCCATCTAAACGCCCCGTATTATTTTTTTTTTATAGAACACCTGTGATAATTTTATTACTCAGCCATCAAAGGATTACAATCCGCATTTAGCAGCGGGATTAGGAAAAAGGGTGGCCTCTCCTCCCAAATTTCCTCTAAGTACCAATTACACTAAGTATGGGCTACTGTATGGACTTCCTTGTTGCATTCTCTCTTGGAAAGTTTCCAGCTTATTTGGCCCAACAACTGGGTTTGGGCCCGAATCTCTTTGCATAGTTTGCCTTCCACCGTCAACGACGACGTGTCTCGATTGAGCTTTGAGACCGCCTTTAGGAAATCCGAATTGATCTCCACCACAGAATCCCTTCCTTTCTACCACTTCCAAGGCGAAAGAGATGGCCTTGAGCTCTGCAATCTCGAGGCTCCACCAGAGGCAATCTTGGTGTACCGCTGTTAGCAGGCAGGCTCCATTTCATTCCCACACCACAATCCCCGCTCCCGTTCCTTCTTCGGCAAAAATTACGGAACCGACGTTGATTTTCATCCATCCCGCCGATGGGTTCTTCCAGTGAAAAGGAAAATTTTGGTCCTTCCTTCCTCCTTCTGTCTGACTTGCTAGAAATTATTCATGTTAGGACAGAGCCCGACCCACAATCTCTCATTCCTATGCCTTCTTTTTATTGAATGAATGATTGTTTCACTCATTCCAAATGTTCCATAGGATCATTGTGAATTTAACTAGCATCTCCTCCTCTATGTCCTCAGATAGTTCACAAAACCAAACTGTGCATGATAGATCCTCCCCTCGCTCGAACAATTGCTTAAACTATTTAGCAGAACAAATCCTTCTTGCCCATGCGCATTCCTTGAAAATATGCTCTTGGGTTTCCACTAGGTTATATAATGGACACTCCACCGCTGCATCTCTCTTCCTCAACTCAATATTCTTCCCCATCGGTAGGATATTCTTTAGAAATTGCCATAGGAACATTCGCACCTTTGGTGGCACCGGTAACTTCCAGATCTTTTTCCAATCTACCGGGTCATAGATTTCCTCTTGATATTTGTACATTTCCTCTTCTTTTAGCTTCTGCCTCCATGCCTAGTAACCAGATTTTAGTGATGGCAATGGGGTGGGGCAGGGCAGGTACCTCAATACCCATGCCCCGCCCCACGTTAATACCGGTCGAGGCGGGTAATACCCACGCGGGTACTAGCGGGGCGGGTCGGAGGTGGTTGGAAGTAGATACCCATGTCCCGTCCCACGCTACTGCAGGTCGGGTAATACCCGACCCGTCGCGGGTTAGGTGGGGTAATACCCGGCAGGGCCGGTTCAAATTGTCGATTTAGTTGTGTAGTGCCCTCTTTTTCCAAAACTCCACACTTGCTTATCTGGTCATGGTGTTATAGGTATAGGTGTCAATCGGGCGGGTTCGGGTTGGGTTCAATCGGATTTCTGGTTCGTCGAGTTTTGGGTTCATCGGGTTGCGAGTCAGTCGGGTTCTGGTTTACGGGGTTACTGGTTTATCAGGTTATGGGTTGATCGGACTACGGATCGATCAGTTTGCTGGTTCATTGGATTACGGGTCGATCGGGTTGCGGATTGATCGGGTTATGGATCAGGCGGGTTGTGAGTGGATCCGGTTGCGGGTTGTTCAGTAGCGTGTTGTGTTACTTACTCTTTACTCGTTACAACTTAAACTAATTTGAAACTTTTTAAATAAAATTTAGAAAATCTATTTCTACCACATATATGTACTTATATATTTTTTATAAGTACTTATAAAAGTTAAAAAGCTTTTTAATGTGATAAATTAATTTTGTATTCTTTTAAATGATTGAGTTATCGCAATCGTATAACTTAATAGACCAAGGTTCACTCTCTTCAAATTGAAATGCAATTCGAGCACGACTTAAATGGGTAAAATATTTACTTGGGTATGTAAAATAACGATTATGTAATGCATAAGTTGCAACAAATGTAGACGCATGGAAAATAAGTAGACAAATTAAGTAAACTTTTCTAAAACAAATGATTGTTGAAACTAATGGTCAATTTTATTTATATAATGGGTGTTATGTTATGTGTACTATAAAAGAAGCAATTGGGTTAATTCATAATAGTTCTCAAATATATTTTAACTAGCGTCACAATCGATCCGAGCTAAGCCACTTTTAGTTAACTCAAGTTCGATATCAAAATTCCTAACTCAAACTCGACACAAGCTAAAGTTTTAGCTAGTTCAAGTTCGAGATCAAAATTCAAACTCGAGCTCAGCTTGTACTTGACACAAGCTCTAAGCAACTAACTTCAAGCTTGGTGCATCAACTGAAATCAATGCTTGAGCTCAATTAAGGACTTGCAATTGGCAAAGCCAAAAGTGCCAAACTTATTAGCCAAATTTCTTTTTGCCAACATAAAAAGACAAATGACTTTGTAATGGGCTGATGAATTGGACAACCCAAAACTCAACTTGACAACAACCAAAGCAGTCATCGTTGACAAGAATAAGACCATAACAAGAGGCCCAAATATGAAAGGGCCAGTTATTTAAACTTCTTCTGACCAAATAGAATCAGATCACAAATCCAATCCTTCTTAGTTGGGGTCAACCTGAGAAGTTTACTCATCCTTGGAGGTTTGAGAATATGTGGTTCCAAGAACCATCTTTCCTTTCAAGTCCAGTTGGGTGGTGGTGTGTTCCAGTAAGTGGCACGAGCCATCTTTTCAGGTTTGGACAGAAAAATAGACAAACAAGGAGAAAATGGTTGGATTGCTCATTAAAGTAAAAGAAATCCAAAAGGCTGAAGAAAGGGGGGAGCTCAGCGTACCAGTAGCCTCAAGCAGGGCAATGTTGAAATGTGAACTTGAGAGACTTCTGCTGATGGAAGAAATCGCCTGGAGACAAAAATCAAGAGAAATTTGGCTTTGTGTGGGAGATAAAAACACATCCTTCTTGCACAACGTTGCCAAATCCAACAAAAGAAGGAATAAGATCAGCAGAATAAGGATTGATGGCATATTTACCAATGATGAAAGAGAGATTAAGGCTGGTTTTGTGTCCTTCTTCCAAAACAAGTTTCTGGAGGAAGATACAATCAAACCATTTCCCAAAAACTATAGGCCATTCTTCTTCTCTTTGGAGCAAACGAGATTCTGGTCCAGCCTTTTAAGGAAGTAGAAATTTGGCGAGCAGTGGTGCAATGTAATGGGGATAAGGCCCCGGGTCCCGACGGATACACCCTAGAATTCTACAAAAAGGCGTGTCATATCATCAAGCAGGATTTAATCAAAGCTATAGATGATTTCTTTCTTTCCGGATCACTTCCACAGTCAACTGCTCACACTTTTATATGTTTACTGCCAAAAAAGGATGCAGTAGAGGTTTTTTCAGATTTCAGGCCTATTAGTCTTCTGGGCAGTCTCAATAAGTTAATCTCCAAGATCTTGTTCAACCGAGTTCAACCCAACATGGGACTTGCAGTGTCTAAGTACCAGTTTGCAGGAACCAAAGGCAGAGTTATTCATGAAGCAAGTTTTATTGCAAATGAAGTGATCGATAGCCCTAGAAGAAGTGGAAAATCAGGTCTGGTAATCAAGTTGGATATTGAGAAGGCATTTGATACGATAAATTGGGGGATGTATTTTTGAAGTTCTTAAATCAATGAACCTACATCCACGTTTTCAGAAGTGGACCAGGGGAGTGGTGTCTTCTTCAAGATTATCAGTCTTGGTTAATGGCGAAGCGATGGGCTTCTTTGGTATGCAGAAAGGTGTCAAGCAAGGAGATCCTTTGTCGCCATTCCTCTTCAACATGGATATGGATATCTTATCTTTCATTCTTTGCAGTCTCAGGGAGGCAGGTTTCATCTCTGGCTTTTGTTTCGATGAATAGAATCAGAGATGAGTGGTTACTCATCTCCTTTACGCGGATGATGTAATCATCTTCTGTGAAGCTAACGAAGAGGAGGTCTTGACTTGGTATGCTTTCAGAGCATCACAGGTCTCAAAATCAACCTTGGCAAAACAAAAATCTTTCTGGTAGGAGAGGTTGATAATTTCGACAGGCTGGCCTCGATTTCGGGTTGTGAATGGCAATTCTTACCCACGACCTACCTGGGGATTCTGTTAGGTGCTCCTCCTTGTTCACCCCACATTTGGAATCCTTTCATCATCAAACTACAAAGAAGACTGGAGAGTTGGAAAGGGATTTTTCTGTCTCTGGGAGGGAGAATTGTAATTATCAATGCAATACTGTCAAGCCAAAGCATTTACACATCTTCTCTCTTCCTAATCCCAAAAGGAGTTGTAAGGTCCTTGGTAAAGATTCAGAGAGACATTCTTTGGTCAGGAAATCAGGAGAAGGAAAGGTTTCACTTAGTGTCGTGGGATTTATGTAGAACACCAAGGCAAAGAGGAGGGCTAGGCATCCGAGACCTAGAGATTCATAATCAGTCACTCATTATGAAATGGATACAGAGATTCACTAATGAAAGAAGCTATTGGTAGAGAGAGCTCATTGCAATCAAATTACTGAATGAGCTTTCGGACTGGTTTACAGGAGAAGTAAGGGGTGGTGCGGGTTGTAGCCCCGGGTTGCAAGTTATGAAATTGGTGCTGAACTTCAGGCTTATGACCCTCATCAACCAAGGCAGTGGGGCATGGACGTCCTTTTGGTATGATCATCGGATCAATGGTCCTTGCCTAGCGAGCAGGTTCCCACGTGTTTTCGCTGTTGCAGAATCGCCGAGTTCCCGGGCTGCGGAGTATCTGTCTCCTGATGATGCGAATTTGATGTGGAAAATTCCTTTAAAATTTGTTCTTAGGGGGGAGGGGGCTGAGAGGGAGAGAGTGAGCTTACTTAACTTACTTGCAAATATTCCTTCTTCTAGTTTCCATGGAGGTCTAGAGAGACTTGTATGGATGCCCAATGCAGAGACCGGATTTAGCGTAAAGTATGCTTATGGACATCTCACAGCAGCCCAATCCCCAGGCAATGAAGATTTCTCGGTCAAGATTGTGTGGCAGCCAGCAGTTCCAAGCAAGATATGCGCCTTCTTGTGGATTCTCTTCCATAAGAAACTTCTCACGCTTGACAATCTAAAGAAGAAAGGGATTCAGTTTCCAAGTAGGTGTTCCCTCTGCGAAAACGAAGAAGAGAACCCCCAATCATCTGTTCATTAGCTGCAAATACTTGATGGAAGTTTGGAAGATCATGGGTGCTTTTGTTAAAATCGATGGTAGGAGCAACTCCAATGAAGATATTACAGCAAGGATCTGCCATTGGTACTGTCAAAAGCCATCATCCTCGAGTCAATGGTGCACCAAGGTCTTTCTTCACGCGTTTTGCTTGAACATTTGGAGGGAAAGGAACTCGAGAATATTCAAAATCGACACTGCACCCCATCACGTCACAGCATATCGAATTGGGTGTGACATGGCGAGCTGGTTGTCTACGGCTCAGAAGATTGCTACACAAGAAGCAGAGGTTTGTTTGTCGGGTATGAGAAGCAGATTACTTTTTCATCCCGAGCGACAACGTCAGCGGGACATCTGAGTAGGGAAGCTGTTCCATCTTCTTGGCCTTTGGCTGAAGCAAATCCCTTTTGCGGAGCCATAGTTCGAGAAACATGTGCAACTCTCGACAAATATTTTGGTTTTCTTCATATATGTTCCTAAGGACTCTGTTCGCAGGGGTCTTTCTTGTGGTTCTTTTCTCCCTGTTTATGTCCTTTTCTTTGTTCATTTGTACTTTTTCGTTTTCTAATTTAATATATATCATCCTCAACAAAAAAAAAGGAAGGGAGAAGGAACCCAAATTTATACATGAGTGAGATTTGGGATCACTTATTCCTCATCGATGTGGTACAATCCTTCCTCTTACGCCCTCCTCTCTATAAAATGAATCTCCCCTTCTTTTTCCTTTATATCTCCATTTTCTTCCACCAAAACCACTACAACGAGATACATATAATACATTTAGTTATCTTATACATATGATATATGAGATGCATGTGTAGCTATGTAGGAAAGCATAAGACCATCGGATAATGGAAGATATATAATCTATCTCAATGGTCTTTAGTAAGCTAGCTCACAAGCTACATATCAATGGGTAACAAGTCATAATAAAATGTTAATTAGGTATATAAATTATAATGTAAAATAACTTATTTGATTGGTGTAAGTTTCCAGTACCTGCGAAGAGATCATCTGATGACTGGCGGCGGAGGGGAACCTAGACCAGCAGGAGCCTGGTTATGTTTTCTTAAACAAAATATATCAAATTTGGGTCGGTTATATAGTTTTTTGTTGGTGAAGCTTATGGAGTCCCATGGGCAACATTGCAGGAGGCTTGTTCTCTTAGTTTGGTTCTTTTCTTTCGTACCATACGTAAAAAGGAAACCTAGAGAATTCTTTGTCGGTAACCAAAGAGTATGTAAGTAATTGTTATCATCATTCTTTGTGGGTAGCAAAATAGCAAGTCAATAAGTGATCGTAATTGGTAAAGTACTTTAGTTAATAGTTATGGTGAGATCAAATTTTTTTATTCAAAAGCCCTATTACAATCACAAATTAAAAGGTGTACCATAACACATATACGTAAACACTCATATTCAGTTTAAGCCAAAAATTTAAAATAACTACTCCACAAACATTCATGTGATGAAATGAAGTGGTGTCAGATACAATTTCAATACATTCGTACATAATTTGCAATAACAAAGCTTTAACCGACTAGAACTCCAAGTTTTCAATACATTTTACATAATTGATCATTTGCAAGATGAACTTAATGTTCAAGTGAACTTCATGTTTTAATTTTTTTTAATTTTAATAAAAATACATAATTTCAAGTAAATTTAGAATTTGAACATCACTTAGCGAAATGAAAATGGTTTTGCCTAGGTTTAGAACCAAAAATTTTATTTTTAAAGACTATATATCTATTTCTATATAGTAATTATTCGAGTCAATCGGGGGGGGGGGGGGGGTTCGGGTTAGCCAGAATCGAGTCAATCGGGTTGCGGGTTAGTCGAGTTTGGGTTTAATCGGGTTGCGGGTCAATCGGGTTTGGGTTTTATCGGGTAGTGGGCCAATCAGGTTGCGGGTTGATTGGGTTGCAGGTAAATCGGGTTACAGGTTGGGCGGGTTACGTGTCATTGAATATTAGTCAACTCGGGCTGCGGGTCGGATTGAACGGGCAGGTTACTCGGGTCGGGTTATGTTTTGACGCCTATAGTTATAGGCAGGGTAATTGCCAGGATTCTAGCCCAGTATGTTGGATTAAAGTGTTGTTAGAGCACATTCATCCTCTACTACTGGTTTGTGTGGTCGATCAATGTGGAAACACGAGCTAGAATACCTAGACTTGACACTGGGTTTGTGTGGTCGATCAATGAGGAAACACGAGCTAGAATGCTTAGACTTGACACTGGTGAGACTACCAAATAGTTATCCTCTACCACCTCCGGTACTCACCTTTCTAATGTTTTCCCACATCTCAACATTAGTTCCATCGCCTATTCTCTAACGAACTCCATTTCTCACCAGCTTTTGAGTTATCATTGGGCTTCTCCACACAACTTGGGTTATGCCTTGCTCTAGGATGTAAGATGTCAGTATTAGGATAGTACTTAGCCTTTAACACTCGGGCTACTAGGAAATCTGAATGTTGTAAAGATTCCACATTTGTTTCCTTAACAGGGCAATATTAAAGACTTCGAGGTCCCTAAAACCCAACCCTCCTTCATCCTTTGGTTCACACAGCTTCCGCCAAGCTCTCCACGGTATATTATTCTCCTTCTTTCTCATCCCCACAAAAAGTTCAAAATGACGCTCTTTAGTTCATCCGATACCACTACAGGGACAAGAAATACTGACATTGTGTAGGTTGCTTGAGGCTGAGCTACCGCTTTGATCAACATCTCTTTACTGCATTGGATAAGCTTCGAATTTTTCAGAGCTTGATCTTTTTCCTAACCTTGTTCGCCAGTACCCCAAAAACTAGCTTCTTCTCACATCCAATGATGGTAGGCAACCTTAGGTACTTAGTGTGTTCTTCAACTTGCTTCATACCAAGTATCCCTTCAAGCCTCGCTCGTTGCCACATTCGGGCTAAAAGTTAGGTGTGACTTTTGGAGATTTACCTTCTGCCCCGATTCCTTTTCATAGAGCTTGATAATATCCCTTAAATGCTCACATTTTGTTGAACTAGCTCTAGCAAAGAAAATGCTATATTCTACAAATAGTAGATGTGAGATGATTGGTCCTCTTCGGGATACCTGAAATCCATGAAGCTTCCCCTCCCCTATCACTTTCCTAGTTAAAGCTGACAACCCGTCCACACATAGTAGGAACAGGTAGGGGGAAATCAGGATACCCTGTGTGAAATCTCTCTTTGGTTTAGAAACTTTTGATTGATGTCCATTCACTAACATCGAAAATGAAACAGTAGTGATGCATGACATAATCAAGTTCACCCACCTTCCATCAAAATCCAACCTTAGCATCATAGCTTCTAGGAATCCCCAATTCACGCGATCATAGGCATTCAAAATATCTAGTTTTGCTGCCATGAAGCCTCTCTTGATATCTTTTTGTGTTTTCATGGCATTAAAACATTCAAATGCTACCATCACATTATCAGTTATGTACCTACCAGGTACAAATGCACTTTGGTTCTCCTCTACCACCATGTTCAAGATCATTTTCAATATGTTAGCCAAAACCTTTGACATGATCTTGTATAGTGCCTTATACAAGCTGATAGGATGATAATCCATTTGTGTTTGTGGCTTCTCGATCTTGGGGATCAAAGCTATCAGTGCGTGATTCAGTTCTTTAGGAAAGGATCCATTCTCTAAGTACCCAGTTAGTTCCCAGTCACATCAGGCCCTATTATCTCCTAGTTCTTCTTGGAAAACAAGACTGACATTCCATCTACTCGAGGAGCTTTCGTCGAATACCTCTTTTAACGAAAAGGTAAAGAAGTAAAAAAAAAGGTTAACACCTTATTATGGCCCAAACTATGAGCATATAATCAACTTTGGCACGTGGTTTCAGAAATTAACATCCTGCCCTTAACTATGCAACATATATACTCAATTGGCTCGACTCGTGAATTTCCGTTAAATTAGACGGTCAACATCATTGATCGTTAGTGAATCAGCATGCTACGCTGACGTGGATGCCATGTAAAAAGTAAAAATAAATAAAAACTTAATAATTAAATAAATTAAATAAAAAAACTGAAATTTAAAAATGCCTCTCTCCTCACTCAGCCCACACTTCCTCCTCTCCCCCGAACCCAGTTCCCCTTCCTTTATTCCTCTGAACCTAAGTTATTACCATGACAGCAGCAACTCCTTCGCCGCCTCCACCTGACCCGGTTCAATTGAACTGGTCCTCGCCGCCGTTGCCATCCACCTCCCTGATCTCACTGACACCGCCGACACAGTCGTTGCTCGTCCTTCTCCATCACCGCTTCAATAATTTCATTCACAGTCTCCGCCACCATCTCCCACAGAGCATCATTCCTCTTCCCGTTAACAAACAACAAGCTTAGTCTCTCTCTACAACCCTTCAATCTCCTACATTCGACCACCAGCCGAGTCAGCTCGCCGAAACTCAAGCTCTGCAGTTTTCCGTCCTGAAATTCCGCAACCCTAACAAGAATCTCCCGCTTGACTAATCTGAAGTCTTCCCCACCTCGTAAAAAAAATCTCTCTTCTGCAATTGAAGAGAATTTGGAGCATCGCACACCAATTGGGCGAAATCGACCAGAATTTCGACCTCGGTTAGCAAATCTCCGTTCAGCTTCTCTAGAATTGCTTCCTCCTTCCCTCCCTCGCCGCCACCGACGGAGAGGAATTGACCTAGGGTTCTCGAAACGGCGAGAGCTCCCAGGCCTCCGGGTCGGATCCATTGCGGAATTTCGACAAGTTGAGGGAATTCCTCCCGCTTGAAGAAGGGTAGACAGAGAGCTGGTGGTTAACACGACGTGGATTGTGAAGAGGCACTTGATGGCGACAGAGGCGTTCTTGGTGGCGTGGAGGCGATCCATGAGGGACTCGATGCAGGTGCAGGTGGTGCGGCGGGAGCCGTGGCCGTCGAGGGAGAGGACGCTGGAGATTGAGCGGTCGGAGGGACGGTAGTTGGCGTGGGATGTGGCGCGGAGGATTGCGAGGCGGAGCTTAGGTTTGGCAGGGGAGAGGAAGGCTTTTGAATTTTATTTTTTCGTTAATTTAAAAATGATAAATAATAGAAATTAGGAAAATAATTTGATTTTAATTTTTTAATAATTTTTATGCCGACAAGACAATGACATGGCGTGTTGACTAATCGTCCAAATTGACGGTCAAACCATGTGTCCGGCCAATTGAGTATATATGTTGTATAGTTGAGGCTAGAATATTAATGTTTAAAACCACGAGTCAAAGTTGATTATATAGCGGACCAAAATAAGGTATACAATTTTTCTACTATGTAACTTGTAAGAGCCGAGGACCACAGCCTTTAGAAACAAGTATTGAGGCTTATGAACCATATCGTATCGCGCATAGGCCGGGATACTTCGCAGTTTGCATAGGGGTGTCCATTCGGGTTCGGTTTGTCGGGTTTACCCGAAACCAACCCGATTATATACATTTTCGGTTTTCGGGTTCGGGTTCGTTTCGGGTTTCGGGTTTTTGGGTTTCGAGTTCGGTTTTGCTTATCGGTTTTTCCGGTTCCGGCTAAAAACCTCCAATGAATAGAACTCAACCCGTATTCTTAGGTGTTCGGGTTTTCGAGTTTCGGTTTTGCTTTAACCGAACCCGAACCCATTAAGGAATTTTAGGATTTCGGGTAACCGGAACTTGCAAGTCCTTATCGGGTTCGGGTTCGGTTTTAATGATTTTCGGTTTCGAGTTTTCGGGTTTCGATTCGGGTAACCGAACCCGTCCGAACTGACACCCCCTAAGTTCGCACAGCAAATAAAAGTATGGGCTGGGCTGGTAGTCCTTTAAGAAAATTAGCCCGTCCGAAAAAATCAACTAACCGTAGGGCGTAGGCCACATCCAAATATTTCTCTTACGTAATATAAAAATGCACCCGAACCTCAAACCCTAGCCTCTCTCCACCGTCCTTCCCCATACCCACACAGCACAGCAGGGGAACTGCAGCGCGGCTGTTGAAGCAGGTATGAAACCCAAAGCCTACTTCCTTCCTCATATGCGCGTCTCTCTAGCTATTTTCGAGCTCTTTTATGAACTCTGCATTCTTGAATTCCGCCACACCCGTATTGCTAGACGACATTTTCCTTTCCATCGAGCCTCTGATGGAGTATTGGCTATGAGAATAGTGTTCGGATATGTTTCCTCGCTCGCTTCTTCTCTTTCGCTGTCTCGCACGTCGTTGTTCTGAATCATTCGGTGTTTTTTTTTTCTTAATTACCTGAAGAGAATCTGATGTGCTGTTAATTTGCGCATTATAGACAAGATGGCGGTTCCTCTGTTGACGAAGAAGATTGTGAAGAAGAGGGTCAAGAAGTTCAAGAGGCCCCAGAGTGACCGTAAGATCTCGGTCAAGGTAATCCTTAATTGAACTTTGTTGTTCCTTCGGTCGTAGCTAGGTTCAGCATTGTTCTTGTCATGCTTGATTTGTTGGTTGTGTTATTAATTCAGAAGTTGTCATACACTGTGCACAATAAGCCGATGCTCTGGATCAATTTATGATGAAGGTAGCATGGTAGGATGCACGGAAATTAAATTTTCATGGGTGAACATGTCTGCTCTCTTTGATTTTTCCTGATTCGAGGGCCTGGTTTAACCCACATTCCCATATCTTTCTTCCTCAATCCTTTTGATTCTACAGAATGACATCAATCGTTATTAACATTCTTGTTAACTTGTGTGTCAAGAATAGCCTCTCCTTCCTCAATTATGCCTCATTTAAAGCTGTAGGACATAATTTCATATAATTGGCTGTACTGAGCCGAAAAATTGAAGGGTTCCTGTCACGTGTTGCCCGTTTTACTGAGATGTTAATGCTACAAATAAGAGCCAGAACATGCCAATGTGCGGATTTGTAGTGTTCTGTTCTTGCTACTGATTTGCCCATCTAAAATTTGTGTTTTCCCTGCAGTGTTCTGTTCTGGATATTGATTTGCCTATCTCAAATTTGTGTTTTTCCTTTGCAGGAGAACTGGAGAAGGCCAAAGGGTATTGACTCTAGGGTGAGGAGAAAGTTCAAGGGAGTTACATTGATGCCCAACATCGGTTATGGATCAGATAAGAAAACCCGCCACTATCTTCCCAATGGCTTCAAGAAGTTTGTTGTCCACAATGTTAAGGAGCTGGAGGTTTTGATGATGCATAACAGGTAAGCTACTTCCATTCCCATGGTCAGAAATATTATGTCTTGGTTTGCTCTGCATTTGCTCCTGACCTGAACATCGGTTTTTCTGTTTAGGACTTATTGTGCCGAGATTGCTCATGATGTCTCTACGCTTAAGAGAAATGATATTGTGGAGCGTGCAGCACAGTTGGATATTGCTGTCACCAACAAGCTGGCTAGGCTCAGGAGCCAGGAAGACGAGTAGACAGTTGGTTGGTTCTGTGTTTTCGTGTGATTTTGCTCTCAGTAGAAATTTTGCCTTTAGAAAACCTTGGATTTTGAGTTTCTGTTGCGGATTAGTCTGATACCCGTTAGCGCTCCCGTTTTGAGATGTGTAATCGACTTTTGGTCCTTGTTTTGTTTCCATCATTGGTGTTGGTATTAGTATCTATTGGATTTTTCTTGCACCCTCTTGTCAACTCCCCTCGCCCTGGAACTGTTAAAGGCCGATTAAGTACTCGAAAATTATAGTTGGAGGTACCGGAAGAATTTTGATAACTCGATTCCAATATCGTATGTCAGAGATGTGATTGTAGGTTCCATGGGTGGGGTGGATAAACGGAGAATTGTGAAATGTTAATGGATTTGAATGGTTTCATACAAATTTTTCTTAGATTTTTATGATGGATTGTATTGAATAGAATTTAAGGTAACTACAAATTATTGGCCAATTTTTTAAAATGATTAGTCAAAATCTTTTAAAATACAAAATATTAGCCAAATGCTAACTTTGGTTAGTAATTTGACTTGGCAATATGATAGTGACTTGGAAGAGACACATGGTAGTTAACATTACTAAATTTAGGGCTAAATTGCAAGTTTGATCACTAGAATTACTATAAAAGTTCATGTTTATTACTAAAATTAATTTATTTTATCCGTAGTCACTTAAATTAATTATACAGTTCAAGTTTGGGTCACTCTCTGTTAGTCTTCGTTAACTTTATCTGATGTGGCAGTCAACTCTGAGTTTTGACCATTAAATAAGTGACGTGGCAATTAAAAAAAAAACTTATCTTTTATTATTTCCACCTCATTATCACAATAAATTAAAAAAATAAATAAATAAAATTATAATTAAATTGAACAAACCCAAACAACTGCTAACAAACAAAGAAAACACTGCTCTCTTTTGATGCTCCCTTCCGATTGGCAATGAACGCTTCAGGCGAACAATTGAGAGCTCACTCTCTCTGATCTATTCTATCCTATTATATCTTCCTCGAGATTGCTGCGCCATCCAATCTTCCTACAGATTCATCCCGTCGAGTATCAGTCACGTGTTTTTTTTATGGTGTTCCCTCTCCTCCCTTGGCTCTACCTTCCGCCGATGTCGGGAAAGCGCACTCCTCCGCAGCACCCACACTCAACTCTGGCTGAAGATAATGATTTCGTTCTCATCTCTGGCTGAAGTAGTAGGTAGCGATAGTGCTGTAGCGGTACAAGATCGATTGTGGGGGATTCGGGGATGACGAAGAGGATTCCGGGTTGGGATTGAACAATCTTGGGCGATTTCCTAGATGTCGGTGTCGCACTTTAATCCATTTGCAGGCATTTGCCTCCGCTGCTCTATGCCTCTATCACCTCGACAGTTTCCTCGCAGTACCGAGACTCTGGTAGGCAAGGAAGAGACCTCTCCGTCGACCCTACTTTCGGCGGCAGGAACTCCCTCAAATTCAATATATTATATGCAAAAAGTCTTTTGTTAACGTCCAACTATAAACTTCAGCAAATTGCCTTGGAAAAATCTTATAGAAACAGGGTAGTGGGGACACACGAGGGATGAAGAGGAATATAAATTGGGTGGGAAAAAGCAAAGCAAAGAAAAAGGTGGTCAGCGTTCTTCGTTTTGCCGAGAGCCTGACCCGGGGACCTGGAAACTCTCGTCCTGAATCTGGTGTTCACCACTGTCATCGAACAGAACCTCGCCTTCTCAAATCTCGAGAGCCCTCAGCCGATTCCTCTCCTGCGGTGGGGGAAGAGGGAAGCTATTTCCCCAATTGATATGCGAGGCTCGGAGATCCCTTCAATTGCAGAAGAATGACTTTGTTTACGAATTGGTGAAATCAGTCGGGGAGGAATACATATTCGGCGAGCTGGCTCGGCTGATGGCTGGGTTGAGGAGATCAGAGGCTTTCATAGAGAGAGAGAGACACAGGGTCGATCGAACGACTGAAGATAGGGTGAGTAAGCTTAGGGTGAGTAACAATGAGTAACCAAATCTGGACCTTTCTTTTAAGTGCTGCAGATCTAAGGGTGGAGAATTAAAGGAATTTATTTTCTCTAGTTTTCTTAATTGGATCATATCTTCTTCATTCTAACTCGGATTTCAAATTTTTTTTTTCTTTTGCACAGATGGAACGAGTTCGTTATGCTCTGCAAAATGATATCCATTTTCAATATTTTTTGAGAAAATTTTTTTTCTTCATCCCTCTCGTTACCAACTCCATACCATATGGTATCTCCTTCGTTGTTTAGTCATTTTCGGAAATTTTTGCACAAAAGGAACGATTTAATCATGATCTATTGGATTTCAAAATTTTCTGGGGAAAAAATTCCATACCTCTCGTTACCAACTCTATACCACCCTGGTATGAGGTGATATTTTTCATACCATATGGTATGCTGTTATTTAATACCAGTCAATACCATATGGTATTGACTGGTAATAACTGACAAATTTTTTTGTTCAAAAAAATATCAAGGTGGATATCATTTTGAATAGTTACCAACTCCATACCATACTATACCACCCTGGTATGAGTTGGTATTTTCCATACCATATGATATGCTGTTATTTAATACCAGTCAATACCATATGGTATTGACCGGTAATAACTGGCAAATTTTTTTTGTTCCAAAAAATATCGAAGTGGATATCATTTTGAAGAGCACAATTAATCTAATCTAACTGTGCAAAAAAAAAAATTAAATTCCGAGTTAAAACAAGTGAGAAATCATCCGTTAAAGATTAAGGAAAAGAAAATTAATGATTTTTTTAGGAGAGAGAAGGAGGTGTTGATGTGACAGATTCTTATTGGGGTATGCATGGGGTTACTCACCACAAGGTTATTCACCGGATCTGCTCCCCGATTGAACGATCTAGTTGTGAAGAAAAAATGATTAAATTGGCAATTATATAAAAAATTTCATGTTTTATTTGTTTTATTTTGTTATGATAATGTGGTGGAAATTGTATTAGATTAGATTTTATTATCTTTTTAATTTTTAATTCCCACGTCACTTATCTGGCGGTTAACTCTCAGAGTTGACTATTACGTCAGATAAAGTTAACGGAGACTAACGGGGAGTGACCAAACTTGAACTGTATAACTAATTTAAGTGACTACGGATGGAATAAATTAATTTTAGTGGCAAACATGAACTTTTATAGTAATTCTAGTTACCAAACTTATAATTTAGCCATAAATTTAGTATTTTAACTATGAAAAGAGTTAATAAAATTATTATCAGTAAGAGAAAAATTGCTAATATGTGGATACATTACTAAAGAATTGGGTAATATTTTGTATTTCAAAGATTTGGCTAACAATTTTAAAAAATTAAAAGATTTGACTAAGTTGTATTTATTTAAAATTTACGAGTTTAAAGTTAATTTATTTTGCTACCTTTATCTTTATTAGATATGGGACCCGGCCTGTTGGCTGGATGAATTTCATCAATAGTATAAACAGCAATAGCAATTGTCTCAAACATTAACAATATGACTATCTTCATTATCGAGTCTACTATCTCCATTGTCGAGTGTCTCTTCGTTCTTCTTAAATCTTAACAACATTGTTATGTCTCCATCATTAAAAGGGTCTTTGTCATTCTACTCATTTCATTGCTAGCGATTTCGAAAGCAAAACTTATGCAAATATGACACATCGTTATCATGCAAAATAAATTTACCTCATCCAAGTCATTTGCATTAATTGTTGGAGATCTGTTCTTTCACATTTTTTATTATATATCTTTCAAACTATGAATTCACTTATGAGTTTTGTAATTTTCTACTGCCATTCATGTGATTTTCACTCCATTATCTCAAATTTAATCCTTCACACTTCAAAATTTCAAAGTGCGATTTAATATTTTTTCTTCACAATAGTGAAGATAGATTGAGATTCACTATTCAATGGAACAGAAAAATTATATATGTCCAAAATCGTCCACCCTTGCAACAGTACTTGCCATCCACTTTAAAGAGGTTAAATAAGTCTCATGTAAAAGATGCTATTAGGTAATGTGTATTGAAAATTCTTTCATAAGTCATTACAAAAAGGAGAAACTTGGGGAGGTTCAACTGTTGGTTCCGGAAAAGAAAAATGATGCAGGGAGTTTTACTATACCTTGCATGATTGGTAATGCTTTGTTTAAGAAATGTTTAGTAGACTTAGGAATTGTTAAGGTTGATAGATTCATGTTGCCAGCCGACTTTGTTGTCTTAGACATGCTTGGAGATGTCGATGCTCCCCTCATTCTAGGACGACCATTTCTAGCAACGGCTAAATCGACCATTGACATGCAAGGTGTTAAAATGTCACTAGGAATAGGAGATGAAGAAATCACATTTACTGAAACACCCTAACCCGGTCGGGTACTAATTTTACCAAAATGCCCTTGATGACTCATAAACCAAAATAATAAACGAAAGACTTGTAAAAAAATGGAAGCTTTCCATAAATAACCATAACAAATACTGAAGTGAACGGAAATCTTTTAAAACAAAGCCCTAACACTTGGGCAAACTACTATCTCCAGTCACTACTCATAATCGTAAATCAATAACTAAAACTCTACTTTGTTGTCTGCTCGGATTCGATCTCTGGTACCTCCAGTGACGGTTGTACTATCCTCCTTTAGCTGGCTTGCCTCGAACAGCTTTCTTGATCTCGCTGCTCACTAACTGCTCCTCTAGTTGCAACTATCGATCTAGTTCTCGCTCATTCCTTTACTAGGTCCTGGTGAGTGAGATGGGGTCAGTCTACGCCCTTACGTTTTAAAATTTCTAATACTTGAGTACTTTACCTAAACACTTAACTTTGACTAGTGGAAGTTGTTTGTACTTCCAATCTTAAAATCTTAACTCTTAAACTTTGAGGGAGTTGAAGTTACTCTCCTCTCTTAAAGCTCAAATCTTGACTTAAATACTTGACTGGCACGGGGATCCCTCACTAGCTAGTCCGGTTGCCAACTCATACGTATGAGAAGCCATCCAGGCTTTTGTTAAACTTAAACTTATTTAGGGGAGTCGTAACAATTCATCCCCCTAACATCTTAAACTTATCGCGGTGGCTCTTCACCACGATTCTCAAGAGCATAACTGCTGCTCATCTCAAAAGTCTCAAGAGCATAACTGCTGCTCTATCTCAAAATGTCTCAAAAGGCAACGGATTGGCGCTAGTGACTAAAAACACTTAAAACAACTTCACCTTCTTGAAGGTGAGTTACTCCTTAAAAAGAACTTGTTTCTTTAACTTAGACTTACTTGTAAGTAAAGCACACAACAACATAAAACTGAAAGCATAACTCACACAAATCATATGACATCATATAAGCATACAAAGGCAAGTACGACACATAGCAATCAAATCTAAAAAACTTAAATACCATAAGGCGTAGAATTTACCCCCTTTACACTCACCTCCTAAATTAAGTCGACGTGATTTGAATCATCTGTGAATCTGGTAGATAATCATCCTCAACTTGCTACTCCCCTCACTCTGTCCATAAACGCTTTACATTAATCATCATACCCTAGTCGAAGGCTTGAAGCTTTGCAAACTCACTCAATTATCTTCCCCATCTCCATTGCGTAGTTGTCCATGCTACCATACAATAACAATTTCCTTTAGTACATTGCAATAGCCATACAACCGCCCAATTCCATGAGATACAAACTTCAGTTCCCTTTTAACCTTGTAATTTGTTGAAATAAACTATCATCATTTATCTCATAATTTCATTGGTGGTTTGCTGGCTTACCTCACTAGAAGAATGGCGATGCCAGGGGGATAGCTGGTCCAAGAATCCCGCCGCCATCCATTATCTGAGGGCTTCCCCTGGTCCATTTAATTCCCCATAACCTTTCGTCCCAAGAAAGCCTGTCGTCGTGCTTTGTGATTCTTTTGGAATCTCGACAATAGCTAGAGCAGAAGATGGTGCTCGGGGAAGATAGCGATTCCGCCTGTCAGACTCTACTGCCCTCCATCGATCAATTGCGGTACAAAGCCCGGATCGACAAATGGCCCTGCACCTTATCCTCTTGCTATGGTCTCCTCAGTCGCGACCCGTATCTCTCTGCCTTCCATCTCATGGGATTGAGCGGCTGAAAAATTTTCTGTAGAAACCATTAGCAAGCTATCTCCACTGACTACGGTAAAGGGAATTCAGAGTTTTCTCGGTCATGTTGGTTTCTACAGAAAATTCATACAAGATTTCTCGAAGATTGCCCTACCTCTCACCAAACTACTTGAGAAAGACACGGTCTTTGAGTTTTCTATAGCGTGCAATGATGCTTTCAAGACCTTGAAGAGTCGGTTGACCA
Source organism: Linum trigynum (assembly GCA_964030455.1). Taxonomy (NCBI): domain Eukaryota; kingdom Viridiplantae; phylum Streptophyta; class Magnoliopsida; order Malpighiales; family Linaceae; genus Linum; species Linum trigynum. The sequence goes on from OZ034822.1 coordinate 23,317,699, forward strand.
TTGCACCAATCATGGTGACCCCGTACTAGAAATGACCTTTTGAATTGATGTGCGATGCAAGCGATTTCGCTGTAGGAGCAGTCATGGGTTAGAGGAGATACAATCACTTTCAATCGATCTGTTGCACAAGTAAGACTCTGAATGATGCTCAAGAAAATTATACTACCACTGAAAAGGAGCTACTTTTTGTGGACTTTGCATTTGACAAAATCCGGCCCTACTTGGTTCTTTCCAAGGTTATTGTTTACACCGATCATTCCGCTCTCCATTACTTGATGACGAAGCCGGACTCTAAGCCTCATCCTATCCGATGGATACTGTCATTTCAAGAGTTTGACATTGAAATCAAGGACAATAAGGGAGCGGAGAACCCCGTTGCTGACCATCTTTCCAGGTTGGAAGGTCTAGCGGCCAATGAAGTGTCCAGAAGAGAAATTAATGATTCATTCCCAGATGAAAGACTTTATCTTGTTCAAACACGGGAAGACCACCCTCCATGGTTTGCAGATGTGGCAAATTATCTAGAAACAAAGCAACTTTCGAAGGATATGACTCATCTTGAGCGGAATAAATTCTTCACAGATGTTAAGAATTTCTTTTGGGAAGACCCTTACTTATTCAAGGTGGGCTCTGATGGAATGATTAGACGATGCATGGATTTAGAGGAAGCCAAATCAATTCTTTTCCACTGTCATATCAGAGCTGCTGGAGGACATCATGGGGGAAGTCGAACGACAATGAAGATTCTACAATCTGGATTTTTCTGGTTGAACCTTTTCAAGGATGCTATCGATTTTGTAAGTAAATGTGATAAATGTCAGAGATCAGGGAATACTTCATCATGAGACGAGATGCCTCAGACATCTCTATAACATGTGAGATTTTTGATGTCTGGGGTATCGACTTTATGGGTCCATTCCCTTTGTCTTTTGGATGCAAACACATACTTGTAGCGGTGGAATATGCATCTAGATGGGCCGAAACTCAAGCACTCTGACTCGCTATGACACAACTCCTAACAATGGCCAAGTGTAACCAATGGAAGGGACTACAGTATAGTGACTCAAGTAATAAATATCGAATCCACGGGTCTCTAGAGTTACTATTACTCAGCTTCAGTTCATGGTTCTCAATTGATACAAAGCAGCGAATCAACCCTCGACTAAAGCAATCGATCCACTACTATCAATCTATGGTGCTCTATTGACCTAATCAGGTATTCGCTATCATAGGATCAAAGAAAAATCAATAATCTCGACTAAAGCAGAATTGAATCATGAAAACATGCATAGATTGAATATGAACTCAAGATTATCAAGTAAGAGTACTCATACAATCATCCAATCAAACAAACATAGCTAGGGTTCCTCAAAACCTAAGTGAAGGGAAGTTACTCCATAGAGAAGAGAGAGACTACAGTAAGAATCTTCAGATGATCAGTCTTCAATTCCGGGCTTGTTCCTCGAGCTTCCAAAGCAAAGAAATCCTCCAGTTCCACTCCAAGAATGCCCTCAAATCGCCCTCTCTCTCTCTTTGGTTCGTCCCTTGGGTGTTTTGGATCCAAAACCTAGCTCTCCCTTTCCTTTGGCTTCAATCTGCCTCAAAAACCCGATTCTGGGCAAAACACGGTCGAGGACACGGCCGTATTTTAATTTTTCCCGCCCGTGTTTTGCCCCGTTTTAAAAAAACGCCCGCTTCATTCAAAACACGGGCGTGCCTAAATATGGACACGACCGTGTTTTTATTTAGGCCAGCCCGTGTTTTTACTGCCGAACCTATTCAACTATATTCAATGCTTTGTTTCTCCCTCGTCCGGACTCCGAATCAGTCACCGTTTGATCCCATACGCTTTTAGTCTCGTCATCTTTCTTTTCATGACAAGCTTGCATGATTATTTGTCCATAAGTGAGGTAGAAATCCATTCTTCTTCAGGTCATGCCCGAGTTTCTTCTCCCGAATTGCCAATTGATCTCTGATTGACTTGAAACTTGAGCCTATTCTTCACTTTATGTGCTAGGACCTGAAATGTAACAAAGGAACACAACCTAGCATAAAATAGGCCAAAGAAGCGATAATGCAAGCTTAAACGATCAAGAAACAAAGGGGAAAACATGTGCAAATATCGAGTCATCACACTCCCAACAAATGATTCTTGCAAAGTTTGCAAGATTTTGAAGAAAGTTTTCTCTAGATTTGGCACTCCAAGGGCGATAATCACTTATCAAGGTACGCACCAAGAGCAATTCGAGAAGTTACTAAGAATATATGATGTTCATCATCGCGTCTTCATGTCTTATCACCCTCAAACAAGTGGCCAAGCGGAGTTTACCAAACGTGAGTTGAAACGAATCCTTGAGAAGACTGTCTCACAGTCCAGAACAGATTGGTCACTATGATTAGACGATGCTCTATGGGCCTATCGAACAACGTTCAAAACATCAATTGGCACATCTCCATATCGCCTCGTCTACGGGAAAGCATGTCATCTTCCGTTGGAAATGGAACACAGGGCATATTGCGCAATTAAACTTCTCAACTTCAATGAAACACTTGTGGGGGAGGAACATAAGCTATAGTTAATGGAACTCGAAGAGTGGAGGCTTCAGGCTTATGAAAATACTAAGATTTACAAGGAGAAACAAAGAGTTCATGATTCCTGACTACTCAACCACTAGGAGTTCAAGGAAGGGGATAAGATCCTACTCTATAACTCTCGGCTCAGATTGTTCCCAGGGAAACTTAAATCCAGGTGGTACAGACCTTTTGTGGTCACCAAATTGTACCCATATGGAGTCGTTTAGATTGCCAATACCAATAGAGGAGAATCCAAGGTTAACGGCCATAGGCTCAAACTTTATCTTGGTGTTCTGTCACATCGTGCCGAAGAGATTCTCCTTTTATGCGATCCTTGACCTCCACAGTAATTTCATCTAGCTTATGAAGTTAAGGAAGCATGTTGGTATTTTTTATATTTTGCAATTTTTTCGTTGTTCACATGACGGTAATTTTTAACTGTTTTATGCACCTTCAATTTCACTATGTCTTATAATCATCTTCCTCTCTTTTTCTTTTGCGCTTTATCATTGTGAAAACCATTAGGAAGACAAAGACCTACACTTGTACACCTTTACCAACCCACAACCCAACCTATGGTAACCTTCATGATCTTCTCTTTTGAATCTCCCACATTGAGGACAATGTGTCGCTCAAGTGTGTGGGGTGGGGGGGGGGGTGGGTGGAGGGAGGGAGGGGGTGTATGTGAATGCTTGAATGATTATCATTATTGATTGAGTCATGAATCACTAGTATCCACCCTTCGTTATGAATGTAAGATGTTGATGATTGCTTATGGGAGTGTATGCTAGCGATTGTGCGTGTTTGTGGTGTTGAATGGCTTATTGATGGTGTTTTGGAACCTAGAATGCAATACCCAATTTTTTTTTCAAATTTGAGGGTTCCAAAACACCGTGTTTCTTGCAACTTCCTACTCAGTATGCTTTGAATTGATAGATGAGCAATGTGTTGTGTTCTCTAGGGAGTAGTTTCATGATTAGAGTACCGGTGTGTGAGAGGTTTTACTCTCTTCTTCCTCTTTGGAGAGTTGATAATGTTTGCTATTTTGGGAAGAAAATGTGTGCGGGACTCTCCATCATTTTTTAACTCAAAACTTTTACAAATTTGTGCTCAATTTGGATTTTTTTTTTTTTTGAAAAAGAGGTTTTCACGCGAGAGGCAACCGATCATAGTGTTTGAGCTAAGCCATCAAAGGGTTTCTCTTGGCTCGAAGTGCCATTCGAGGATGTGTTTGGGGTTCGGATAGCTTTATTATGTCCCAACCATCTTTCACCTCCTACCATCCCCGAACACCTATCCTCCTCACGAAATCGTATGACGAAGTACAAAGCACCTTTTAGCGATTCAAGAGACCTCAGCTCTCGTTTGTACCCAACAAGTGTGGCAGCCCAATGTGAAATGCAGGATGGGAAGTGGTGTTGGGGCTAAGACAAATCTGCCCATCAACTTCCCCACTTGTTACCTTGATAGGGAAGGCAATGATCCATCCTCTCTTGGGCATGAGGGAGAGATGCTTGCTTGCAAAAGAGTTTGCAAGAGTTTGGACTTTGGAGCAATGCGCATCAACGTTGAAAAAGGACCAATAAAAGACAACTCCTAAATTGAAAGAAATAATAAAGGGCATCCTCAAGAGTTCTTGTGCTTAATTGTTGTTGAGAAGTCCTCTAGTGCACACCTTGAATGTTCATCCCAAGGTAGTAGGTATGGTCCTCATCAAGGAGTTTGTACATCACAGTAAGATGATAGTAACGTTTACACATCTCCGTCTACTCTTCTTTATGCAACAAAGAACTAGAGTGCACCCCCCATTGATTTGTCTATCAAGTCGCATTGGTTTGAGTAGATTTACATAGGGACAAACAAACGCCTAAGTGCGTGGGAATTTGATAACACCCAAATTGGTGTTATTTGCCCTTCATATTTTGATTTTAGGGTGTTTTAGACAATATATGTGAATTAGGTACGAAAAAGGGCACAAGTGTAGCAAAATGGCAGGAAGCTGAAGATCACAGCCTGGACGTGGAAGATCTCGACCAAGACAACAAATCATGAAGAAGGAGAGAAGATCGAGGTAGGAGGACCATAGTTCACGACCGCGAACTTGGAGCCCTTGGGCGCGAACTTCGTGAGGCAGCCACCCAAGAAGGAACAAATACTTTCTATGGTCCGATCATAGTCACCATATTCCCTGATCGCGAGGAAGTTTGTGGCCGCGACTCACGGATCGTGAGCGTGAAGTCAGCCCACGAACTCCCAGCAGACGAAGACCAACACAGCAATGCGTGAAGATTGGGATCTCGAAGGAAAAGATCATGACCGCGATCACCCCTTGCTCGGTCGTGAACTTGTCCGTCCCCCTGAAGTTTATAAATAGAGGAACTCTTCCCCCATTTTGGGAGAGCTGATTTTGAGATAGAAATTTCTTGTTAGAGAGAGAGAAGCTGAAGGAAGTAGAAGAGGAGAAGAAGGAGAAGGAGGAGAAGCTAGAGGAGAGGAGTCATCTTCTTCAACATCAAGTCTTACCCAAATTCTTCTATGTATCTTCTTCCCTCCTTTATGGAGTAGTCTCTTAAGTTACTAGGGGTTCTAAACCCCAAGCACTAGTTTTAGGGCTATTATGTAATGAACGAAGGATTTTGAATGAATGTGTTTGTCTAGTTGATTTCAATGCTTCATCTAATTTAATTGTGTTTGGGTAAGTCTCCCTAATCTTCTTTACTAGCCTACTTGAGCTTCTACGCTGGGTATGGAGTTTTAAGTTTAGACAGGTATGCGTCGTCTTCCAGATTAGGGTCGTGCTGGACAAGGCGACTGTACCCCTGCCACAAGAACGCCTTCCTGGATGGAACTTGGGATGAATCCTCGGTGTGGATGATGACTTGATTTATACACATGTTTTTGTCAACTATTCCTATACCGTTTGAGTCTCATCTCTCGTGTTTTAGGCCAATTTCACGCTAGGTTGTTCTTTTTTGTGATATTTCAGGTCCTAGTACGTGAAGGAAGGTTTGGGCACGAGTTCGGGGTCGATTGTACGAAGTTGGAACGTTTGACGAAAAGCTGAAAATTCCACACGGGCATACCTAAATTCCACACAGCCGTGTGACTAGGTCGTGTGGAGAACCTTTATGTGGGCAAAGCCACACGGGCCGTGTAAGGGCCCTTTTTGGCCATGTGGGATTTCCAGGGAGTTCACACGAGCATGCCTAAATTCTACATGGCCGTGTGGTTTTGGCCGTGTAGTGTACCTGAAGTCATTAAATCGAACGCAACATTTTGGAGAGCCACACAGGAAGCTGGGGATTTCACACGGCTGTGTGATTAGGCAGAACTGAGTTTTAACCCAATTTTGGGTCTTTTGAAGGGGGGATCGATTTTCAGAGCTAGAAACAGAGTCCTAGAGAGAGAAAGTGCTAAGAACACACCCTAGAGGTGGTTTTGGAGCTGGGTTTCATCAATCAAGCTTGGATTTCATCCTTGGAGTGAAGATCGTCATCCTAGAGCATAGTCTTTCCATTTTGATGAGTATGACTACTTTGTTTTCTGTTTCCCTCTATCTCTCTATGGAGTAGAATCCTCTCTCACTTGGGTATGAAGAACCCTAGTTCCATGTGTTAGGGATATCGATTGTAATGACTTTTGATTTGTGATACTGCTTGATTTTAATCGATTGAAGTGTTTTGATTGAGTCAATTGAAGCCTGATCAACTTTTCCTGATTTCTGCTGCAACCTGAGATAGATAGAATCTGATTAGGTTGTTAGAGCTTCTTCAATCGGTAGTAGTGCATCGATTATACGAGAGTTAGTCGATTCACTGCTTTGTAATGGAATCCAATTCCAGTAGTGGAGTTCTGTGTTTATTGCCTCAGCAGTTCATCCTGGTGAAGGCTAGTCGCCTGCCGGTTAGTTTGTCTAAGAGAGCTTGGTCAACTTAAGAGATTCCAAGCTACTGTCGGATCTTCCGCAACTTAATCTGCAGTAAATCAACCAAAGGTAATTACAACTTTGACCTAACTAAGGAGCTAGGGGGACTCATTCCCGAGTGACTCTTCCCCTACTTAAGAACTTCGAACCATTTCCTGCTTTCTTACTGCTTTAGCTAAAACCAATTCAATCAACTTAGTTTGCTAGATAATAAACCATCATGGAGTAGGCAGTAGATCTAGACCCCGGGTTGATAAATAGAACTTGCCACTTTACTGCATTTCCGGGCTGCGATTACACTTGGTCGCAGTTTGGTGTTGTGTTTTAGCGTGTTAGTGGACGGTGGGTAGTACCCATTGAAATGAGCTAAGTTCTTAAAGCCCCAGATACGTAAGCCTATACCAAGGTGACAATGGGGTAGGTAGAGCGTGCTCGGAGGTGTGTGGATAATCACGAAGACGCACGGAAAAGAGCTCACTCACCACATTTGCCTAACCCAACATGTTAGGTCATTTTCATGATAGACCTAGGCTAGGGCGAGGGTTAGTTCCCCGATGTACCTGCTAATATCCTTGTTTATTCTCTCTACTAGTTATTTCACTTGAATCCTCCAACACAACCCCTTAAACCAATCGGCCAGATAACAACGTGGGAAGTAGGCTACGGTACCGGGACCCGAGTGAATACGACATTGATTTCCACTATATGACAACGCCATTATAGGTTAAACTTGATCTAGAATGTGGTAGTTATTGATACGTGCAAACTACTGACAATGGCCTGCATGGAATGAATCGATCGGGCCTTGCAATAAGTTTTGTACTATTTTACGTAATATTCTCTTATACCTCGGAGCTTAGTTGTGTCAATCCACGTACTGGCCTCTGCATGGGTTGCACATGCAGACTCAGGTAAGCCCAACGATCAGTGGCAGACCCAAGTATGCCCCAGATTCGTCGGCCGACACACCTTCGTCCAAATTTTTTGTGACATACTCCAAAATCGCCGGTACAAAAATGTGGTTCCTGAACTTCCAACACACCTCCGATAATTGTAACTGACACACCTACATCATGCTTAAAAACATATTGTTACAAAGTTACTAAAATATGTAAATATACCTGATTTATTTTATACTTAATTAACAATAATGAATAAAATCATTTTTAGTTTGTCTTAAGAACCCACAACCCCATTTTTAATTATGAGACACGACTTTCACCTCTTGCCCTTTATCAAACAAAAGAAAATGATTTCCCTTTTAAGAATAAACTGGCCTACACCCCTAGCCTTTTTATTTAAAAATTCAAACTCATGTCAATGAAAGGTTATAGTTTCAATGAATTGCAAGAAATTGATGACGTAGTCAGACTAATGGTGGAAAGAAGATATGATACTTATTATCCTTTAGTTTATTTGATTTTGAAGTTAGTACTAACTTTACCTGTTGCAAGCTGCGAAATGACTTTTTAGGTATGAATGATAAAGAACAATATTTCGAATCGGTTGAGTGTCCAATTCATGAATGATTTTTTAGTTGTGTAGCAAAATGATTTGTGTGCAACATAAGCGATGAATTTATTTTACAAACTTTTCAAAACATGAAAATTTGTAGTGATTCGTTATAAAAGCCAATGGGGTTCGATGAAAATTTTGAGAAAGAACAGACATTCTCGTAATTTGTATCTAAGAGTCCATTTATTTTGAACACGTTCTTTCCATGACTCTTCTAAATTTTATAATTTTTTTATTTAATAACTTATATTATCAACCTACATTTCTATTCAAGAATTCTGGATCCACCACGGCCAACAATAACTTCTTCTTTACATCGATCCAAAATTTCAAGAAAGTAAATGTACAAACACCCATAGGAAAGACTAAAGATAGATATTTGCGGGCAAGGTCATTTATCTTTCATTCAAGCAATTGAAACTGTCATGTTCTGCTTTTTATATTTACATGATTATTATTATTTAACCCAGGAAAAATTGTGGACAAACACATTTCAAAGTAGAAGCTCGTACGCTCTTTCTTTCTTTAGACTAAATGGGCCTGTTATTCCCAATTTGAACGTTTTTCATAAACACCATACATGAATAGATGATGATATTGAGTGGATGCGAGGGGAAGACAATTGCATTACTGCAGCAGGCGACTTTTCAGTTTTCCCTACTCGTGACCCTTCCTTTCCGTTTTGCTTCGTTGGAAAGAAACCAAACATACAACGACCACGTCCACCGGTAATTACAATAACACGCTATTTCTACGTTTGGAAAGTAATTCTTCTCCAAGGTAGAATTTATCCCACTCTATTTCTAGGTTTGGAAAGTAACCCAACCTATAAGGGAAAGTGAAGATTTAATTAGCAATCCTTGTTTTCAAGTTAATATTTCAAAGCTTGACGATTTCCAAACAAACTAGAGGTTGCCCCTTTAGCAAGTCAGAGAAGTTGAATCGATATAACATAAAATTTTCTTTTGCGTTCTCATTTTGCGAGTTAATTATTTTTACAATTTAGTTAAAAAATAGTGCATACGATCATATGTACATCAATGAAAGTGAGCTCAAACATAATTCTCTCATTATATACACCTACTAGTTTATTACCATTACTATTGAAATACATAACTATTTCCTCTTCCTATTTAATTAGGTATCTAGCTATAACCTGCTACATATCTCTTCAAGGAAAAAAGAAGGAATTCACCAAAAAAATAGAATAGATTTTTTGCTGAAGGGCTCAGATTAACTCATGTCCTCATATGATAACACTATGATAAGTTATCAGATGAATAAGAATTAAGGGAAGCAGTTAAGGATGATATATCGAATTCATTAGTATTTACTATTTACTGTGAAGATTAGTTTGGCAAGGGTGAGAAATATCAGAAAACAGCAAAATTCCGAGTATCATCGTCGTCACATGGAGGTCCATTATTTTCCATTATTTTCTCCTCTTCTCCTCCATGATTTCCTTCTGGCCTACAGCCGCCGTCACCTACTGGATTCATTTCCTCCTTGTGCACTTCTCCGGCGCTAAATACTCTCTGGACGAATGACTCCACGTCGATGCTCTTATTTACATTTCCGCCCTCCTCCCTGTCGGCGGCCCAAACACTGGTCGGAATGTAGGGCGGCCGCGACACCTCCACCACCGAATCCCAGTCCAGCCCTTTGAAGAACTCGTGGCCCTTGATCTCCTCCACCGCCATCCTCTCCCTGGGATCCTTCGCCAGAAGCTTCCCGATCAGGTCCCTCAGCGGATTCGGCTCCCCCGCGAGGTCCGGCGGCTGAGTCAGGATCCGGTAGAAGGTGTCCTTTCGGTTCGCCCCGCGGAACGGCGTCCGTCCGTACAGCATCTCGTACATCACCACCCCCAGCGACCACCAGTCCACCGCGAAGTCGTGGCCGTACCCCTGGATCACCTCCGGCGCCACGTACTCTTCCGTCCCCACGAACGAATTCGATTTCGATTTCCCCGCCGCCGATGACGACATTGAGTGCTGACGCTCCGGCGGAGGGTCGGCGAATTCCTCCGGCGTGATCCCCGAGGAACACTTGCAGAAGAGCTGTAAACTCAATGCCCGTTTCCGCCGGGCGGAGCAGGACCTCCTTGCCGCCTGAGATTTGCGAGGAGGAGGAGGAGGAGTTGGCGGAGGGAGCTCGGTGGAGAGGTCGAAATCGACGAGCATAATGTGGCCGTTCTCTTGAATCAGAATGTTCTCCGGCTTCAGGTCCCTGTAGGCGATGCCGGAGTTGTGGAGGTACTCCAACGCCAGAACCAATTCCGCAGCGTAAAATCTGTCGAAAATCATTTTCAATTTTCAAATTTCATCCACCAAAATCGCATTTCATTTCATAGAAAACGGAATGAAACTCGATCTGTTGCAGGAATCATAAATAAATGAATTAAACGAAAAATGAATTACCTGATGATGGCCGGCGAGAACATATTCTCGGTCTGTTGCTTGCGGAGGTGATTAAGGTCCCGGCCGGGGCAATAATCGATAGCGTAAGCGACGATCTTGTGGGTGGTGAGGATGCCACGGAGGCGAGGCAGAAGCGGGTGCTTGAAGCGGCTGAGGAGTCGCTGCTCCAGCCAGATCCGCTTGTATTCGCCGCCGTCCTTGGCGTCGGGGCTCTTCTTCTTCTCCACCAAATCACGGAGGATGACCTTGAGCGCCCAGGACTCGCCGAAGGGATGATTCCTCACCAGAAACGCGACGCCTTTCGCCCCGCGCCCCACCGGAGAGATCACCCTGAGACCGTCGAGGTCGAGGATGGGGACGACCGTCTCATTGTGGTTGGGGCGGTCGTTCATGGCGACCGGCCGCTGGCTGGCAGGCAGGAAGGCGGCGGAGGAGATCAGAGGGAGTCGGAGCTTTTTTTAATTATTTTTTGCCGGGTGGGTTGGAGTTGATCGGCACCGGGGAATTAGGAGAAGAACTAACTTTTTTTTTTTATTCTTTTTTTTTTCCTTGAAATTCTTGGGAAAAAAAAATTGGGCTCCTCTGGTGATCCGCTAATTCTGGGAAGCGGAATGGTTGGTTTGTTCATTGAAATGAAATGGAAGAGAGAAGAGACATTAATTGGTAGTTATAAAGGAAGGAAAGGAGGGAAAGGGGTCGTTGGTGGACTGGTGCTGGTCTTAGCTTCTCGAACAAGGAAGGAAGGATTCTTTCTTTCGAGGGAGTTGCAGTTGCCCAATATCGCCTTTTACACTTATGCCAGTTTGCCAGCATTACAAATCTTTCCTGCGGAGGACTTTTACCTTTTTTTAGAGGTTGTTTGCTTCAAGGATTTGGTACCAAAAAACCAACTATCAAGGATTTAGGTACAATCCGTTGTTTGCTTGCATCTTTTTTGGAGACCAAATCCGTGGGGCCCACGGATTTTAGGGTCCAAATCCGTGGACCCCACGGACTTATAAATCCCACATGTTGATGTGAGATTTGGAATATGACATAAATCCTTGATGACATTTTACCCATATACCCTCATGCACTTTTAATATTCCAAGGTTGCCTTCAAATTTAACTATTATACATTATAATTAACAATAAATGAATAATATAAACGTTCAATTAATGTGCAAACATGAGTTAGATTTTGTTATATAATTTCTTGTGTTCTAGTTTTCTTTGACCTTTTCATGGAACGTGTAATTCTCTGTTCTCCCGATTCTAATATATGTTGTTATATGTTACTTTTGAAAAGGAGGACAAAGAATTGGTAATTGATTATCTTACGTTAAAAGTTAAAACGAAATTTTCTCGTTTATTATATTGTCCATGTGGCAACATTATGCTTATTAGTATGTATTGTCCTTGTTTTGTGTACATATCATAAACATGTCAAACATATAGAAAATGATAGTAATGTAATTTTGAAGTTTTGTCCTTGTTTTGTGTACATATCATAAACATGTCAAACATATAGAAAAGGGCAGTAATGTAATTTTTGACTTCAAGTAGTAAATCCCACATCTTTAAATTCATGATAAAAACATCCCAACAAACAAAGGATTGTTACAAATCCATGATGCATCAAATCCTTGATAAATCCTTAGGTTTTTAAATTACAAAACCCTCGTTTATAAATCCATGAAGCAAACGACCCCTTAATATATATTCCTTGGCCCACATTTGGGATTTTGGTCCAAACATCTCTTCATTTACAAATAGTTTTTGGAAAGAAGAAATTTGTGCCATTTTAATTTTAGTGGCCGCGTCGGCGAGTTGGGCTCTTCCTTGCATGACACGACATTGGCCGATTGAAATGGTTCTCCTAGGAATGTTAGCACTTAGAAGGCAAGTCACAATTGGAATACCACATGAATATACTAGATTTGGGCCTGTTCGTTGGGCGGATTAATCAATACTATACAGAGTAATAGTAATTATCCGAATAAATTATTTGTTATAATGAAATGATTCAAATTATTCATTTACTAAAAGTAAAAAAAAAACAACATACATAATAAGTTTTACAACATCTTTATAATTCATGGATAAAATCTCTTATCAAAAGGAAACACAATAACTCATGTTGGAAACCGATTTTAAAATACTTAATATTCAAAACGCACTCCAGTTTACTCTTTGAGGTTAGAAATTAATGTAAATTATTTTTTGGATTTCGTTTTCATTTCTATGCCATAAAAAAATCTTCTCCACACAACTTAATCATCATTAATGAACTTTATATTTATCATCAATAGTCTTTTCCTTTTTGCCATGCATTATAGTGAAACAAAAAATTAATGGTAAAATGTTTGAAAATGTGAAACATCTTTTACGATAGTAGAATTTCACCTCATCCAAATCATAAATATTATCAATCATTCACTCTTTACTCCCATCTTTGAAATTTCTATATCGACCATCAATAATCTCTCTCTTTATCTCAATAATACAATTTTCTTCATCACTGAATTTACTACCTGTGCTATTAGCATACACTTCTTCTCTTGCATTTTACTGAATGCAAAAATTTAAGGGGAACATTTTTAGAATTGTGAAACTTGGTTTTCAAGAACTTAAATCTATCAAGTGCATGTCATGAAATTGTCTGAGATTGCATTTTTTTCATCCTTAATTATCTTAAAAAACTATGCACTCACTTATGGGGTTCGCGATGTTGTAATCGATGAGCTTGATATTAAAATTTAACCTCGTGCTCTTAGTTTGAATGCGATGATGAGGTGAAAGTTATTTCATTTTGTCATGTTCTTTTAGTAGTTTTTCAATATACATTCCAAAAGTTTAGCTCCCTCTATATACAAACATATAAAGTCAGATCAAAACATGTTGTCTACAACTCGCAGCTAGTTCTGAATATATAAAATAACATCAATTTTTTTTTACAAAAGATAATCATATATTGATTGGAAGAATAGGTAGTTACATCCTAGAATGAATCCATGTCAGAAAATTAAATCAACGACTCATAGTCGAGTACAATGAAAGGGTCTTTCTAGCCACCAAATAGGCTACCCTATTACTACGCTGACCTACAAATCGAACACTAAACCCTGTATGTATCGCAAAATAGCCCACAATCTCCTCCAGAATAGCCCCACTCTAATTGTCCTGGGTATCAGCCCGATTGATCTGGTCGATAATCACTTTGGCATCACCATCCAACCTCACCTCCCTAAATCCCTGGCTAAGACACCAGAGAATAGCCTCACGGAGAACAAGCAGCTCAATAACCATAGGATCATCAATATCCGAAAACTGCACATCTTTAGCCAAGAGGACTTCCCTCTCTTTTTTCAGGATAACCATCCCACCCGTCGAGTGGGATCCACTCTTAGTGGCCCCATCCCACATACAGACTATCGAAGTCGGAGGCACAACACTCAAAATATGTGTTGTTGGGATGGAAGATTGGAGACCACAGTCCATTGTAATCCACTTATGATATTGTTGGTTGAATTGTTGCATTAGAGCTGAGATCCCAAACTGTTTTCCCTCAAACAATGCAGTCAAAATCGAGATTTTAAGAAAAATAAAAAACTTAGGTGAAATAGGAATCGAAAATTAAAATCGTAAAATTCTAAGGTTCATAATCAAATTAACACTTTATACACCAAATAGTTATAACAATGCATATTCTGAATAACAGTCAACCACATATCACTTAATTAATTCTCAAGGTAAATTTGTTTACTAAATAAACATAAAGAAATCAATAGATTTGTTCTTGCACATAATATAAAAACAAATATGAGCAACCTCATACCTCATAGAAATCACTTAATCTAGTTAATAGCTAAGATTAACAGAAAATTGTTATGATCAACATTAACATCTAAGTTCTCAACATCATCATCCTCACCCTCACCCTTACTCTCGTCCACATAAAATCCTTGCTTATTTGCTTGAGCAATGATATCAATATTATTAGAGTCACATGAAGTACTTTCAATTCCATACATATTTCGTTGACTGCCATCATCCGACAAAGGTAATTCATTGGTTGATACATTCCCTTTTGATCGAAAGAAGGTCAAGGATGTTGGTGCTTAAGGTTTGGGAGATGAACAAAAGGTTGCGAGGGGATGGGGATTTAGCTAATTGTGAGGGTGAGGGAAAACAAACTAACAAACTAATTGGAAGGATGATGGAGGAAATCATTGATGGAAGGAATTGTGCTTCGGCGCGAGGAAGTGAAAGAAATGAGGAAGAGAATTCAAATCAATTGAGGCTCACCTATCGAGTTAGGGTTGTGTTGTCCACGTTGGTTAGGGAGAAATGAATTTGACACGGTACATGGGCGAAATATGATGCCATCAGCTTGATTTTTGTTCCAATTGACATGAACCTTGAAATCGTACAAAATCATAGATGAGGCAGCCTTGACCAATATATTCGAGTCTCGAATGATCCTATAAAGCTCGTGCCACTGGGCAATCAAGTAACAAATGTTCCATCGTTTCTGAATCCTCCCAACAAACCACCCACGGAGGAAGCACTGAGACATCCTTATCAATTAGAGCTTCCGTCGTAGGCAGGATGCGATTGAATATTTGCCATACAAACACTTTCAGTTTGGGTGGAATATTGGACTCCCGCAATCAAATTGAGCTGGCCCTATCCATCCAACTAGCCATTGATTTCCAACAACCTCCCTGTTATCTATTAAGACGGCAAAATGATAGGCCAAGTGAACAGTGAAACCCATCAGCTGTGGCATGCCAGATCAGCCGATCCTCAACGTTCTGACGAGGAAGAGGGATAACTTTGATGGCACAACACGTTGGTGGGTAAAACCAGTGTCTAAGTTTCAGGTCACACCAACGCCCCTCCTCTTGACAAATAACCTCCGCTACCGGCGAGTCTCCATCTTCAGGAAGTACCTGAGGGTTATATAGCGTGGTATCGGGATGCAACCGAGGAATCTAATTGGAATGCAACAGAGAAGCATTCTGACCATTGCCAATCTGTCATCTTAACCCCATCACTAATAATTTCTGGCCATAAAGGATACTCTTCCATCCTCAAGATGGGCGAGAGCGTGCAGTGACATTGAGGAAGGTCCGGTAGGAAATACTTCCCTTTCTAAACCTGGTCTAGGAGAGACAGGGGTTTGTTAGCCCAATTTTGGCTATGAGAGCCTGATTAAATTGCTCGAATTGACAAAACCCCATACTCCCGTCATGCTTACTCCGACACATATTCAACTATGACATCCATTATATCTTAGACTGGACCTCTTCCACACCCCACTAGAATCTGGCCAAATGTTTGTCCAAGAGCTAACAAAGGGATAGAGGCAACTTGAAACATGACATAACATGTAACGACAAGGCTAAAACTACTGATTTAATCAAAGTCTCCTTAGCCGCCCATGACAATGTCCTTAGTTTCCATCCTTGTAGTCGTTCCAACAATTTCTCCCCCAAATAGCGGAACGTTGCAATTTTAGATTGGGCTATCAGCGTAGGTAACCCCAGATATTTGTCTTGGACCTCCACAACCCCAACACCCAGAATCTGCGCCAAGAAATCTTGTTCCGGCAGTGCAATAATCTTACTAAAGCAAAATGCCAACTTAGCCAATTTCCTTTGGCCACTAAGTTCCTCATATTCATTCAAAACCTCGATCAAATTCTCACATTCCTAGAGAGAGCCTCTAAGGAATAAATAAGAATAATTTTCAAATAACATATGTGAGATTCGAGGAGCCCTAGGGGCCATTTAAATCCTTCTACTTTCCCTTCCGAGATAGCTTTCCGTAGGAGCGACGCAAACCCCTCCATGCAAAGCCCAAACAGGAGAGGAGATAGTGGATCCCTCTACTGGAGCCCCCTGGAGGATGTGAAGAAACCCAAAGGGGTGCCATTCATGATAATCGAAAACGTTTTTGATCTAAGGCATTCATGTATCCAGCCTCTCCACACGGAGTTAAAACCCATCTTGTCCAAAACTGCAAGAAGAAATGGCCATTCGACTTTATCATAGGATTTTTCAATGTCAACCTTTAGAGCCATGTACCCCTTATTATCTCGCGTTCTGATTTTCAAGCAGTGCATTAACTCATGCCCGAGGAGGATATTTTCAACAATCTGTCGTTCTCGGATGAAGGCATTTTGACCTATCGAAATGATATGTGGTAGGAGGCATGCCAGTCTTTCATCCATGATTTTGGTTATAACTTTATACACAAACTGGATAAGCTGATTGGCCTGAGTTGTCTCATGGTCTCCATATTATCCAATTTGGGGATCAATGTCAGCCAAGTATGATTAAAGTTACGAATCATCTTACTCGTAAAGAACGAACAAACCGCCTCAATCACAGAGTTGCCAACAATATCCCAATATGCCTTGAAGAATTTCCCCATGAATCCATAAGAAATTGGAGCCTGCTTCGATCCCATCGAGAAGGTCGTTTTACTCACTTCATCAGGCAGGACTTGAGCCGTAAGACTTGCATTCATTTCTGGTGTTACGCTATGGGCTACAGAAAGGCCAGCCACCTGATCAATCATGTTCAGCACCTGGTTCTCCAAGGTGAAAAAATTATGATAAAAATTAACGGCAATATCTGCCTTCCAAGTTTCCTTAGCGACCCATATACCCATTATCATTACAAAGGCCAAACACAAAGTTTCGTTTCCTACGAGCCCTTGTAAGTTGTAACTATATGGAAATACAAAGTATTTTTTATCACCCTTTTTCAACCATTGGATTCTAGACTTCTGTTTCCAATATTCTTCCTCCGCCTCCCATTGCCTATTTAATTAAGTTTTTAGGCTCCTCACTTTATCCCAATTAATAGGATGAATTAAATTAACTCGATCAATTTCGACTAGGAGGGTTTTGATGTTACAAAGAGAATTAGTAGTGCCCGCCCTACTCCAGTCATGGAGTAGATGGTGTAATTTCTTAAGCCTCTCACAGAGATGGTACATCGGAGTTCCCTGGATTACCTTCTGCCAAACATAAGTCACCATGGCCTTAACCTTGGGATTATCAGCCCAGCGAGCATTGAAACAGAAAAGGGGGCGACTATTGTAGACATAGGGTTTACCTGATAGGAGCAGAACCCTATGATCATATCCCTGATCCGTGTAGTGTTTGATAAGGGTATCTAGAAAGAGCTCAATCAAATATTATGTACATAGAGCTCTATCCAGTCTCTCTCAAACACAAGCCGCACTCGTACGTTTGTTTGTCCAAGTAAATTGGTCACCTTGGTAGCCAGGGTTATGGAGGCTATGGTCATGAACAAAATTACAGAGGTCAAAAGATTTGGCAGCATTCCAAGGACTCTCCCCATCCTTTTCACTCGCTTGAATAGTCACATTGAAGTCACCTATTACCACATATAATGGATTTCTTCACAAATTTCTCGAATGTGGACCAATTGGCTAGTTCGTGTTGATGCATCACAACTGATGTAAACACAAAGCAAAACATACGAAAATTCCTTTTCATTAATTTTGACACCAATACAGAAGTTTGAATGAAAAAACATGGGTTATAGGTATAATATGCCCCTCTATTATGACATTTTATCAAACATGTCCCTCTACTATTTTTTACATCAAATATGCCCCTGTACTTTCAAAAAAGGGTTATAGGTATAATATGCTCCTCTATTATGACATTTTATCAAACATTCCCCTCTACTATTTTTTACATCAAATATGCCCCTGTACTTTGAAAAAAGGGTTATAGGTATAATATGCTCCTCTATTATGACATTTTATCAAACATGCCCCTCTACTATTTTTTACATCAAATATGCCCCTGTACTTTGAAAAAATTATCAAATTTGCCCTTCTGTTAAAATTTCGATTAAAAAATTCGTCAATCATAGTTGAATTGAGATTTAGACGACCTGACATCGACAAATGGGAGGGAAAATGTCAGTTTTGTCCCTTGTTTTATTTCCCTGGGTCTTTTCAAAGTGAAATTATTTGAATGATTTGATTATACAAAAGAACCAAAAAAATTCTAAAGTGAATTTATTAGGGATATTTTAGTCATTTGTGTCGCCCAAACTATAATTCGGCCTTGGTTAACGGGTTTTAGATGAAAATTTTAACAAAATGGCATGTTTGATCATTTTTACAAAGTACAGGGGCATGTTTGATGTAAAAAATAGTAGAGGGGCATGTTTGATAAAACGTCATAGTAGAGGGGCATATTATACCTATAACCCTTGAAAAAATTATCAAATTTGCCCTTCTGTTAAAATTTCGATTGAAAAATTCGTCAATCATGGTTGAATTGAGATTTAGACGACCTGACATCGACAAATGGGAGGGAAAATGTCAGTTTTGTCCCCTGTTTTATTTCCCTGGGTCTTTTCAAAGTGAAATAATTTGAATGATTTGATTATACAAAAGAACCAAAAAAATTCTAAAGGGAATTTATTAGGGATATTTTAGTCATTTGTGTCGCCCAAACTATAATTCGGCCTTGGTTAACGGGTTTTAGATGAAAATTTTAACAAAAGGGCATGTTTGATCATTTTTACAAAGTACAGGGGCATGTTTGATGTAAAAAATAGTAGAGGGGCATGTTTGATAAAACGTCATAGTAGAGGGGCATATTATACCTATATCCCAAAAAACATTGAAGCATCAACTTTGGGGGACCAAGCTTAGACCAAACCACCTGATGCATTAATAGCATCTTCAAAATAACAATGGGAAGAACTAAAACCTAAACCCCGCATATGATGTGAAACGACTCTCCAACGCGATCGTGTCTCGAAAAAGAACACGAGATCCCGTTTATTCGAATGAACTAAACCTATAATGGTTTGAAATGTGAGTGTTGGTCCAATTCCTCTCACATTCTAGGTTAGAAACCTCATTTATCCGCTTGGGGCCACTCTAGGCTGGCTTCCTCCACCGTGTCATTATTCTCCGATGCTTCCACGAATTTCTTCTTTGGTGTAGGGGTATCCCCCACCTCACACTCCACCTCATCCAAAGGTCATTGTCAACCCCCCAATAGCAGGATCCATCATATTCAATCCATAATCATTCAACTTCTAACTCATCTTCTCTTCCTCTCTTTGGAGGAGTCCCACATACTCAGCAACTGCGTGCTCATCTTCGTCATTAGCAATGACCTGACCAGATTCAAAGGCAGCCACCATTTCGCGAACATGCCCCTTAGTGGCATGACGAGCCTTTGGTCCAGTTTCATCTGGAATGTGTTGTTTAACCGCAAAGCTATGGATTTTTCGATGCTTCCACGAATTTCTTCTTTGGTGTAGGGGTATCTCCCACCTCACACTCCACCTCATCCAAAGGTCGTTGTCAACTCCCCAATAGCAAGATCCATCATATTCAATCAATACTCATTCAACTTCGAACTCATCTTCTCTTTCTCTCTTTGGAGGAGTCCCGCATACTCAGCAGTTGCTTGCTCATCTTCGTCATTAGCAATGACCAGACCGGATTCAAAGGCAGCCACCACTTCGCGAACATGCCCCTTAGTGGCGTGACGAGCCTTTGGTCTAGTTTCATCTGGAATGTGTTGTTTAATCTCAAAGCTATGGACATCATCTTCCGAGAGAGAGGTCTCGGAAACCAATTCATCTTGGTCTTCCACATAGGCCTCATCCCCCAAACGAGTCAGCGAAACTCTCAATGGTGAGGTTGATTTGATCACACCAACATACCCTTCATGTGAACTTTCCTCCCGGCCCTCCTGATCTGAAATCATGGTGGGTACAAACACCCTTTCGGTCCTTCTCTTCTGGATCAAGTCTTCTTCCTCCATAGTAGGGTTTTTTGCGCGTCGCACTGGCAGATTCAGACGTCGAGAGCGACCAGCCTAGCCGTGATCACCCCGTGAAGAGGCCTCCATGTTCCTGGTTTTAACTTTGGACGTGATCCGAGCACTTAGATGAGGCTTAACTGTTTGCCTGCCATTCCTGGTCTCGCTGCCTTGCACAAGGTCCGCCCTCTCACGTCCATGCATACACTATTTGGTGAAAAACTTTATGCATACACTACTTTGTTTACACTCGAATGAATGACCTTGAAGTTGAATACAACAAAAGAGTAGAGGAAAATTATCACTTAACTACTATTGTCTTTGATATTGTTGTATAATTCTTATAAAATAACTCATTGCAGTCTTCTTCAACTTTACATTGGCAAGTTTCAATTAGGCTAAATTACAAGTTTGGTCACTCAAATTACATAAATCTTTCACGTTTGCCACTCGAATTACTTTTCTTTCTTATTGACCACTAACTTTACGAATCGTTTCACCGTTAATCACCGGCCGTTAGTCTCCGTCAAACATTGTTAAGACCGTCAGATTTTTGATGACATGGCAAACAGAATTGTTGACGGGGCCTGATATGTCAATTTAAATAAAAAATAAAAATAAAAAAGTTTTCCACCTCATTCTCTCCTTAAATCCACCGCAACCTTTCTCTTCTCCTTTCTCTTCGCACGATCCACAGTCCGACGAACGACGACCACCACCCTCCTCTGTTCAGGCCGGAGCCGCTCCAGACCCGCCTCACCAATTTCTTCTACAGCATAGTTCTTTCCCTCATGGCGACTAGAGTTCTGCATCTCTCTCTATCAACTAAAGAGGCTGCTCTTCTTGCTTCACCTCTTCACCGAACTTGCCAAAATAAACCACCCACACATACGACTCCTTTCCCTGACGACGGGTCCAAAAAAAACCCAATATCCAGGCGCTGGTCCCCACCAATTTCTCGAACCCATCGCGTCTATCGGAATCATTCGGTTCTCCGATCTGATCCTTCGCGAGTTCACGAGGCAATTTTGGGGCTCACGGAGCCTTGGCTTCCCAGCGACGCCAACATGGCGCCGATCCTCCTGAGCAACGATTTGCTTGAGGATTTCGATTGGAGGGAGAAAGGAGTGGTTAATCCTGTCAATAATCAGAGAAACAGATCTCAGCCGTAGCTGCTCACTCCCTCGCTCCGATTGAACTCCAAGCGTCGTTTTCCGCTGCGGCCTCCATCAGCGATCTTCCGCAGCCCAACATAAAAATACCCTCCCAGATCTCCCCGTCTCCCTCTTCATCGCCATTTTCCTTAGCTCCCAAATCTTGTCCTCCATAACCTTCAATCCACCTCTCTCACCTCCTTCTCTCTCACGAATCTTGATTCAACGCCTCGTTCTCCCTTTCCAGCACCATGATTCTCTTGGCGTACATGGAGGCGGTCGAGGTAATTGGCAACGTCGAAGTTGGTGGCGGTGTTAGGTCCCGTTCGATTGCCTGGATGTAGGCTCCGACGGTGAGAATGGGGTTAATTATTTTAGTTTTTTAAAATGACATGTCATTATTTTATGGTCGAGTCAACAATTCTGTTTGCCATGTCATCAAAAAACTGACGGAGTTAACGAAGCCTGACGGTCGGTGACTAACGGTGAAACGATTTGTAAAGTTAGTGGTGAATAAGAAAGAAAAATAATTTGGGTGACAAACATGAAAGATTTATGTAATTTGAGTGACCAAACGTGTAATTTAGCCGTTTCAATTAATATGTTTTTAACCCATTTTTTTTAATCAGAGTTGAAACAGATGAGATATAGTCGGCTAAATTTGTGAGAAATTGAAAAACTCTTGGCTATAGCTCTTGAGATTTGTGCCAGCTGTAATGAAAGGATGTTATGCACCAAAATTCCATCCTTTTTACTTGGTTGTTTGAAGATTGTACTGAAGCACTGTTTTCTTATTTAGACGATTCTCCTAGATTTAAGGTGGTATGATCTCTTAATTTTGTTATCGTTGTTCAAAAATAAAATCTATGTAAAAATTATCTAGCTAATGGTTATAAACTTTTGATTTCTGATCTCTGGATGGGTATTGTAATATCCATTTCATCGGTCTAAGAGAGAACCAATAGCTAAAAGAAAAACTGACGAATAAACTAATAATTAATTAGACAATCACTTATTATTTTGTATATGTTTTATGAAAAATATCAAATACAAAGTTATGATTGAAAATAAAGTTATAAATGAAAAGTATTTTATGTGTTTAAATAAATTTTTTTATAACTAAGTTAAGTTATTAAAAATTAGTTAATTAGCAAAGTCATACATATGAAAATTTGTCTCAAACACTTAACCTTATAATAAAAGAAAAAAAATGAATAAATTAAACTTTTATACAGACAAAAATCTTACCTAACTAAAATAATAATATAATAATTAGTTTTAAAAAGATTCCTACGAAATCTCTTTTTCGTACAATCAACAAAACCTCCGGTTTCTAGTAGAGTCGATTTTTTTTAATTAAGTGGACAAAAAAATGCCTACTAAATTTACTCAAAAGGCTCAAAATTCACAATTAACTAATTTTTCATGGAGAACCTATTTATATTAGTGTTAGGATGAATCAGAAATATAAACTTTCTTTCTTTTAATGTCGAACTTAATGAAAACTAGAAGAAAAGTACAAGATCCATATGGTTTCCTTACTAACAAATGTCGCGATAAGTCTATGGAGAGAGTATCTCTCAAAGTGTATTATTCATTGGTCACAAGAGTCATACAAGCATACATATAACTCGGCCGAATGAACATATACATACATGTCACGACGGTTTCTCTGCGGATCGAAAAATTGGAGAATTCGACAAAGCAAGAAAACAAAAACATGAACGAACATGACACACGATTTATGTGGTTCACAAGCACGATGTGTGTTAGCTAGTCCACGAGCAGGAGAGAGCCAGTTTCACTATACTTCAAGGAGATACAAATTATAGAGGAGTATGAGAAGTCTTCTGCATATGGTCTAACCCTAATCCAATATGGTAAAGGAAAACGATGAATGATTAGGCCAGAACAGAAACCCAAATAACATTGACCCCATACACTATGGTTCGAGGGCATTGCTAGATAGTCCTATTTAAGTCACACCAACAAATCTCCACCTTGACTTGAATCCTCTTCCTCTGAAATCTCTGATGTACTCTGATCCTTCTCTCCCTCATGCCCTCAATGCCCCTTAGGGCGGATTCACCCACTCAGAACATTCAACAAGTCCAAGCAATGTTGGAACTTGCCATGTGGAAGCATCTTCGTGAACATGTCAGCAAGATTGTCTGTTGTGCCAATTTTCTTCACCTTGATCCTTTTATCAGTTCTCAAGAAATGATACCTCACGTCTATATGCTTAGTCCTCTCGTGGTGGACTTGATCCTTGCCAAGCATATTGCACTCAAAATGTCACAATACACCACTAACTGATCATGATGTAGACACAGATCCCCAACCAGCCTCCTCAACCATATTCCCTCCTTAGCAGCTTATGTCAACACCATGTACTATGCTTCATTAGTAGGCAATGTCACTGTCGACTGCAGAGTTGCTTTCTAGCTCACCACAGAACTCCCAAGAGTGAATACATAGCTAATCATCAATCTACTCGTGTCAACATCATCAACATAATCTAAATCCGAATAACCAGAAACTAACACTCTGTACAAATTCCAAAGCTAATCCCTACATGAGATGTATCCTTCAGGTACCGAAAAATCCTCTTTACAATCTGGTAGTGTTCCTTCCCAAGTCATAAATCTGCTGACAACACTAACAGCATGTGCAATATTAGACCTAGTGCAGACCATAGCGTACATCAGAGTACCTACTACACTAGCATATGAGACTCTCGACATGCACTCCTTCTCAGCTTCAGATTGCGGTTCATAAACTGAGAATAGATGAACATTTCAAGCACTAGAAGTATCCAATATCTTTGTTGAAGACATGCCAAACCTCGACAATATCTTCTAGATGTAGCTCCTAATGTTAATTGTAGGACTAATATGTTCGCCTATGCTAATCATTAAATTTTATATTATAATTTTTTTTGAAAAGGAGACCTTACCACATTCTATTAATACATGGAATGGATAATCATTAGAAATTTCTTGTAAGAAATATAACTCCACAATTTTATTTCGTGGCCATAAATTGAAGAAATGGGAAAGCCTAATAAGAATCGTCTCGTATTATTGACTCATGATTTTGCATTAAGAATTTCTAGGAAAAATATATATTAGTAAATAAGGATGTCAAAATGAGTCACTCTAAATTACTTTCTCAACCGAAGGCCAAGTATAACCAATGATCGGTCGTAGTATAGTGGAAGTAAAATAATAAAATTATCGAACCCTAGTGTCTTTAGGTGTACCATTACTCCGCTTTGGTTTGCTATCTAGCCGCACAAGATATGAGATTGAAAAACTAAACTAATCTGACCACTCTAACAACTACACTAACTAATTACAAGTAAGGAGCTCACTCAGGTGATGAATCCCCCTAGTCACTAACCGGATCTATAATTTACGATTCTCTGACTTGATTGGTTCTTCATTCACAAGGTGGAGAATCCTTGACTAGCCTTCTCTAGAACAACCGATCAAGGTGTTCGGCACTAGAACTCCTTCCAAGGGTGAGGTTCTCAATTCTCACACACAATTAAACATCGAATTGATTCACACTCTTGTTATCAATCCCCTACTTCCAATTCATGGTGCTCTAATTGACTTACTTAGATATTCTCTCATAGGTCAATAGCAAAATCAATTAATCTTGGTCAATGAAGAATTGAACATCAAGACATGCATATATTGGATATGAACATCAACAGTATTTAAACCCGCATGCTCGACTCAAGGCCTCATGTCATGGTTGTGACATTGACACAGTGACCACGTTATGAGGAATGCACCGCATCAGATGCACAAGTTATGATTGTATTTCCCATGTCACGGTTGAAACTGTGACATGTGTTGGCCAGCCGTGATGTGTGCAAAAGACTGTCGAATGTCATGGCCTTTTCTGTGAATGTCACTGTTTGGAACCGTAACTTCTGCAGTGCACGAATTTTGATTTATCTCCTGGAACGTAACTTTTTTCGAATCTCACGATTGGTTTTGTAAATGTGACCAATGCAGTTAAACTGCGATTTTACGTAGAAGTGGAAAAAGGGTAAAGTGTAGAATCAAAGCGTAAAAGTGTAAGTTTTTTACGCATATTGTAAAGTAACTAAAAATCTATTAAATACGACATATACTATGTAAAATATGAGTGCACATAATTTTGATAAGTTAATAAATACCTACAATTCATGTCTAAAGTAGAGCAACTCATAGCATCTTAACAATAAGTTCATAAACATACATTTTAACAATAAGCCACATTCCCCTCTATGCTAATAAATTTGGGAAGGGCCTACTAGTTGGTGAATTATATTACTATATTGAAGTCGAGAATGCATCCAAGTACCTGGTATGTATCTTTTAATCTCAAATATATCATATTGTTGGTGATTTACCTTGAAGATATATTTTTATAATTATTTTCATGAAAAGAATAGCCATTTAGTGACATAAAATCGTAAAGCGTTTTGGTGAACTAGAGCGTAAAAGTATAAGCTTTTATGATTTAAAACGCAATTTCGTCCGATTTTATGCACTAAAGATTTTATATGAAAACGAAAGCGTTTTGGTGGTCTAAAAGCGTAAAACCCTAAACTTTTAAGTTTTATAACGTGATTTTGACTACATTGAATGTGACGGCTTGGGCCGTGACATCCGTGCTCTGAACCATGACATCTACAACCTCCTTGTCATTGCCTCAGTTTTGACTTCAAATGGTCTAATCGTTCTTCACTATATTCACCTGCTAAGATATGAAATATACAAAACAACGTATAATCTAGTGTAAATCGGGCTAAAGAGCGATAAACACCAAGCCAAACGAGGATTGAGGGTCTAAACATTTATAATTAAGCCCAAATCAAAGGGCTCAAACTTTTTGAGCCTCAATTTAACTTTGTCGTGCATTGCAACACACTTTGGTTTCATAAGATTAAGGGCTCTATGTAATTAAGCACTATCTCATGGCTAGAGCCACTACAAAAACTGATATCTAGTCATAATATTTTATTCACTAAAAGTTTTCCTATGTTAAGAAGTATATCAATAAAAAATACCATAATTGATTGTATCATTCTAGTCACTAAAATTTATCTATCTAATTTCATTTAACTTGTCGTGAACATTCGATACAAATAAAAATAAAACTAGTATTTTAGCTCTCAAAACTTTCCCCAAAATATTAGGATGTAAAAGTCCCTCCCATTCCACTTGAAATTTCAAGTCCTCTCAAGAGACTCTTTTTCTATTTCATTTTCACTTTCTTACTTCGGTTCCAGTACCATTCATCATAGTTGCTGGTCATGATGCTACTACCCTCGTGCGAGTGTTGTCAAACGTTTGCACGGCTTATCTAACTACCCCATTATGAGTCAAGTATGATCATATTGACATTGCTAGTATAGTGGCTACTAAGGTCGTATTCCACGGGTTTTGATACCATAGGCTACTTCTCGCTTCGTTGTTACTAGTGAACCGATTTAGGTTTTTGGGTTGGAGGTTGATCGGAAGATACTGGTAGAGAAAGCAAAGATAAAAAGCAAGGTACTTCAGGGTGCCACCCTGGCCCTAGACAAGGTTCATCATGTAAATGGCTAGCTAACTATGCTGGATTTATAGGATAGGATGCGGAACTCTCTAATATGGGAATTCAATAACTACTCTCCCTCCTCCTAACACGGCCCACAAACACCCAATGTCACCTCAGCATAAGTTTACGTGCTAGGGTTGCTCTAATATTTCCTCTCAATATGTGTAGCTTATCATGCATACTAGAGACATGCTTCGATTAGTACGTGCGACTTCTCTAGCATTGTTTTAGGAAGGCATTCCTATAGCAGGGGTTTGGTTGCCACATCCACTAAGGAACCCTAAGATCATTCATCTATCCTTAATCTTCCTGTTGGCGTTATCCAGTCTAACCCTAAAATTCTCACATAGTTTTAACTCAGTTGTAGGCTAGTAGGGAAGAGTTGGCCGACTTACCAAAACATAATTAAGAATAAATTCACAAAAATAAACATATCCATTCATAAACTCTAACACTATTACATATACATCAAAACCTAAATCTAGGGTTTGGGGAGTTTAACCCCTAGTACCTTAGAGAACTACCCCATAAAGGAGGGAAGAAGATACATGGAAGAAAATATAAGAAGTCTTGATGTGGGAGAGCTCCCTTGCTTCTTCCCTCCTCTTCCTCTTCACCTTCCTTCAAGTTCTCTCTCTAACATTATCTCTCTTAAAATCAGCAAATCTCAATCAATTTTAGCTCCGAGTGTAAGGGGAGGAACCCCCTATTTATAGATTTCCAGGTGTTAGGCAAGTTCACTTTACATTGCCTCCTCCATCGAGCTCATTTTACCTTGTCCGGTCTTTCTTCCCCTCTACCCACCCAAAACCCCTCATTTGGTTTGCTCGATTGTGGCATTCGAAGGCAGACGAGGAGGAGGACGTGTGGTCGGTCGTCCTATATGCAGAAGCAACAAAAAATATATTTGCGTCGGCATGGAGTGGTGGTGGCATTTTAGAAGGCGAGGAGTGGCAGTTGTAGTTGTGGCAGTGAGGAGTGCGACCATTAGTTATGGTCACGAGGAGCGATGACGGTTGTTATTGGGACAAGGAGATCTGGCTGTAGTTGTGAAGACCCACGTTGCGAAGAATGTCATTCATTCATAGAAGAGAACAACCTTCATTTAGGTAGAGATTCAATTTGGAAATTTAGGGTTCGATTCAAACACGAAAATTATTTCCTGTTTTTGTGGCAACAATTCAAACATGTTTGCTAAAAGAGGCTCACAAAGAAATTATGTATCGCATTCCTCTAACTCACATATTGTTAAATGAAAACACTATATACCTGCTCTTGTTCATGTTTCTGGAACTAAACTGAATCAAGGCAGGCATTTCTATTACCGCCTTTATTGGAAGGTAATTGAAGTAGCAGTTGTTACTTTCTGATTGTCATTGGCTGCTATCTTACCATGGTTAGATTACTGTAAAGAAAGATAGCAAGAAATTTGTCGTTTGTTCCTTTGGGTTGATACTCTAATTAATGACAACGAAGGTGCTTGCTCCGATGGGGTTCTTGTAGGGAATGAAGATATTAGGTCGAAGCTTGATTTGATGGAGTTGCAGGCTGGAAGCTTAAAGGAGAGCTTGAGGGTTGCTAAATAAAAAATTGTGCGAAGGAAGAAGGCCAAAATATCGTTATATGTTGATTTAGTTAGCATTAGGGAAGAGAATGCCAGGTTGGTTGGTGAATTAAGGTTGGCCAATGCACGTTTTTTGTGTGTTTTGCTTGTTTTAGTAGGCTTAGTTTTTGGGTTAGGCATTGTAGGCCCGAATTATACTAGCACGTTCTAAACTGTTTTCTGTAATTTTATGGGCTAATTCCACTAGAAAGTTCAAACTATTCAAAAAGTGTCATTTGTTTCCTATACTATTCAATATAACAAATCTGACACAAATTATACGCATTTCGTGACACATTTATTACCACTATAAATTGAATCGTCCTTCTTTTCTTGCATTTCAGTTATCTCTTCCTTGTTTTCCTGCATTTCATTAAGCACAAAAATTTGATGGTAAAATATATTTGTAAATACAAATAATCTTTTTCACTGGAGTAGAAGTTACCTCATCCAAGTTATGAAACAATATTCTGGATTTGTTCTTTCTCTCCATTGTCCGTCTTTAATCTTCCTCATGAACAATGTCTTTCTTTTTCTCAATATCATCATCATCATCTATACTACCAAATCCATTACCTCCACCATTAGTAGTGTCATTCTTGTTCCCCTACATTAGCATTATTAATTTAGATCATTGATGTTCTAAAGTACAACATATGGGGTGATTGTTTTTCTATTGGATCATATGGGGTGAATTTATTAAGTATAAGTGATCAATACATGTTGTAGGTAAATTTGTAGATGGTACAATTATATGCAAGTCAGTGAGATAGGAAGCAAAGTTTCCTACTGAATACCAAGATTAGAATTACTAAATCCACTATATTTCCAAACAAGTAATGAAATAAATAAAGGGAGTTCTCCATCTTTTAACTAGAGGTTTAATTATTTGAATATAATCCATCCATACCAATTTTGTTCATTAAGGCGTAGTGTTGGTAATTTGCATGCAGAGAGGTCCTTGGCGGATTTAGGCGCTAGTATCAATGTTATACCGGCTAATTATTATAAATTGTCACAAAACTATTCACTTTGTATAAAACGGTCACAAACCTTCAATTTTGCACGTTTCAGTAACAAATGTTTGGACAAATAACAAAAAGGTAATTCCGTCCATCTCCATCCAAAAGTCCGTTAGTTTACTCCAGTAAGCACGCCATGTCATCAACAAATAATAATAAAAAATTAATAAACCAAACCAATTATACCCAACCAAACCAAACCAAACTAAACTCAACCCCACCAAAAAAATTATAAAAATACAAACCAAATCAACTGGTTTCATCCACTGGGGTCTTTCAATCCACATAAATTTCAATCACAAAGCAATAAGGAAATCAAAAATGAATTGGAAGGCATCGAGATTCCAATTTCCCATACCATCCAAGAAAAGGGCGGATACCAAAGCCACTGATGGAGATAAAATTAGGCCAATTCACCAAATGTAATTCTCCCAAAACCACACCGCTGTCCCCGCGATTTCCCCTGATTCCTCTTCACTACGACGCCGCAAGGTATTGCAGTAGTCGCGACGGCGGCGCGTAGGCGGAGTTGATCTTGTTCTTAAACGAATCGAGTCGCGAATTCAACCTGTCCAGAGCCTTCGTCCTCCTTCTCGGCTTTTCCTCAGCAGCTCGAGGGCAGCACCGTTACCTCGCAGGTGGAGCGGGGTGGAGGGTTGCAACAGCTTCCAGGCGGCGAGGCGAGGAAGAGATGGTCTTGAAGAAGAAGCGGAGCTGCGATCCATTTGGAGAGCACGAGTGGAATTTTATTGGGTATAATTTTTGGATTTGGTTGAGTTTGGTTTGATTGGGTATAATTGGTTTGGTTTATTAATTTTTTATTATTATTTGTTGATGACATGGCGTGCTGACTGGAGTATACTAACGGATTTTTGGATGAAGATGGACGAAATTACCTTTTTGTTATTTGTCCAAACATTTGTTACTGAAACGCGCAAAATTAAAGTTTTGTGACCGTTTTGTACAAAGTGATTAGTTTTGTTACCATTTACAATAATTACCCATGTTATACCATAGCCTAGGTGAACCCAGTGCAACTAGGATGAGTATTCAATTAGCTGACCGATCTTTAGTTTATCCTAGGGGCATAGTGGAAGACCTCCTGGTTAAGGTTGACCGATTCTTTTATCTTGTGGATTTTATTGTCTTGGACATTATGAAGACGCAGAAGGGCCCCTTATTCCAGGTAGGCCTTTCCTAGCCACCGCCAAGGCTCTCATAAATGTGCATGATGGGACCCTGACTTTGAGAGATGGCGAGGAGCAGATAACATTTTCCATTGCTAATAATATGAATGTTATCTCGTCTGTGCATGCTTTATCTCACCATGGGTCTCTAGATGTACCTTACTTCGACTTAGGTATCGTTATCTAGCCAACCAATAATAGTGATTACTAAACTAACTACACTACACTAACCACGATCCTAGTTAATTACAAGTTTGGGAGCTCTCTTAGTTTGAATACCCCTAGTTCCGTCATTTGGATCAATGTTGAGCACTGTCTTAGATTGCTTGACTCGATATCTCTTTTGCTGGTAATACTAAACCAGGTTAGACCCCCTATTCGAGTGCATTCAACCCCACCACCCAATTGTGATACTCAGAGGGGTGTGTCAAACAACCGAAGAAGGCAATTGAGGTGCTAACCAGTAATTCCCACGATGCGCAAACCCTACTCGGCATAACCCAATACGACACTATGGACCTTATTGCTTTCACATCAAAGACTCATAGTGAAAGATTGAAGGTGCTCTATTCAACCTAGGGGGATATAATCCAAATCATATATCCTTACATGATCAATCGAATTCACTTTCTCGGAGATTAACCTAGAAAGACATAGATTGATGAGAAACCCTATTTCCAAGAATGGGCCAAAATTGGATTTCTCCCTCCTAGGTCAGAAGTTCAAATTATGTGAAATGAAATCAACACTAATGCAATTCATCATAAACATCAATCAAATAGATAATATGAGTTTATAATCATGTCCCATACATCAACAATCTAACCAAGATCTAGACATAAAGTTCATCAACCAAAGAGAAGAGGTCTAATTCATAGAGAATAGGAGAGAAAATATAGTATAAGCTTAGAATCTTCATCTTATAGGGGATGTTCTTAAAGCTTTAATAGTGATTTGATCCTCCAAAATAGCTCTTAGAACCCTCATAGGTCACTCTCTCTGTAGAATCGGTCCTTGGGTGTTTTGGGGTAAAAAACCCAACTCCCTTTGCTTAAATCCCGATGCTCCCAATTTATACTTGTAGCAATACTAGGATCACATTTTTGGTGTTAACTTCACGGCCGTGAAGTGTGCAACAGTGATCTCAGCACAAAACACATCATTTTATTCACACTTCACGATTTTGGTGTTATTTTCACTCTCCTGTGCACAGCCTGTGAGATGCGCAAAGGTTGCTGGAAATTTGTTATCTTCACGATTTGGGAGAGATTTTCACTCCCTCAATGGTGTGATCCTAGTACCCAGCCCATGAACCTTGCAGATACGCAACTTTTTGGCTCCTTTTGACCTCCCACTACAAAAAAGACTGCTAGATGTTACCAGACGATTGGCGTCACAAAAGACCTTTTCTCGTCACTAAAAGTTTGTTCTGACTAAATACGGTCGTTAGCGGGTCGTGGGGCAATGGTCCATGGGTATAGTCCAAAAAAGTTGGCGTTATAAGAACATTTTTGTGAGGATAAATTATCCTCAAAACCCAATTGATTGTTGTCAGAAAAGAAATACCCTTAAGGAAAAAACTTGACGAAAAAGTTTTTGTGAGAGAGATAAATATTTTTCTAAGGAAATTGTTTTGTCAGTTTAAGTATTTGTGAGAATATTTTTAGTACGCAAAAATTTTTTTTTTTGCTAATAACACTTTGTAATTTCCATCTCCAAAATACCCTTATGTATTTTTGTGATGACTTATTTATTGTCAGAAAAGGTTGTATCATTAGGTGAAATTTTTGTTCCAAAAATACCATTTTATTATTTCTGACGAGTAAAAGTCCTCATCAATGACGAACTCCTCAGTCCTCATAAATGAAATTATTACCGACGCAATGGTTTCGATAGAACACTAGATAAATACATTTAATACCTGAAAACCTAAAAATATAATTATTGTCTATGCATATTCCAACAACAAATAACATGATCATATATTAAAAACACCAAAAACAATATTATTCAATGATATTTTCTTTAATATCAATGACAATTATTGTTCACAATTTACTATATACATTTATTAGAAAATATGAACACATTAGTAATAAAAATTATTAATAAAAAATAAAAAACAAATCTATGTCGCTTCCTCTCCCACCCACTGTCGCTGCCCCATTGTGCTTTTTTCCTCCTCTAACTACCAACCAGGCCCTCTCCTCGGTCAAATCATCGTCATCATCGAGATGCATCTTGTGACGCATGTTTCAAAGGGCAAAAGAAAAATTAAGTAAGAATTAATAGGAAAAGCGAGTCAAAAAACAATCAGAACTTAGGTCATACAATTCATCGGGCAAGGGTCGACGATCCCGACTTGGAGCGCAGAAACGCGGATTTGAAGGTACTCGCACAAAATTTGTGAATTAATTTATGTTGGTGCGTGAATTTCGTAAACTAATTCGCGAATTATTTTACAGAGACAGAGTAGGAGAGAAATCAGAGATGTTTTCCGTCGATCTGATGCAGGAGATTGAATCCCAGAATGGATTGATGGAGGAAGCCGGAAAGAAAGTGAATTTAGTCCGCATGCAACAATATCTCTGTCCGATTCACTGAGTTTCAGGGGAATCGTTGGAGCTTGTGTGCAATGAGGAAGAAGATGGTGAGGTGGACGATAGGATATGGATTGATGGAAGAAGGGTGCAAAATCCAGATCTGCTTCCTTCTAATTTTTGGTTGGAGTGTGCGGTGATTCTTTGCTGCTAGCGAGACCCGAGAAACATCGGGCGGCTGCGACTTTCCTCGGAGCTTGTACTGATTCCTTTGCACATGTTTGTCTCCTTCCTCCATGGAAGAATCTTTCATTTCTGTTGCAATCGCCATCAACTAGAGATTAATTTGATTGCATGACCATTGAATGGGTAAATTGAGGGATGGTTGGGAAGGAGGAACGGCGGCAGGTATTGAGTTGGAGAAGGAGGCGGAAGGAGGGGGTAGGTATAAGGATTTTAGGGTGATCTTTATTATTAAACGAGAACGAGTGGCTGAAGAATTGGGGAAGACTAATGAAGATGATAAAGACATGGATGAGATCATTATGGAGTATTGGGTTGGGGGTGGCGTGTCTCCCCTGCATCTTTCCCAAAGAACTTAAATAAATGAGAAGTTTAAATTATCAAGGACTTTATGATCCCAATTTTATAGTCTCAATTTTTGCTATTTATTTTGGCTTGATTATTACTTAAAATTCTAGAACCTTCCTTACTCTATGAATTTTGCTAGTAGTTTAACTAATTTTATTGGTAAGTTAAATAATATTAAAATCATAATAATATAATATTAGCGACGCTCTCAAAATATAATCCTTGAACAATAAATGCTTTCACGGTCTCGCTCTCGCTCCACAAATCGGTAAGCTAAATGAAAACCTAACCTAGAATACCAATCAGAAAACCCATCCTTCAACGTTGGCGGGTGTTGCTTCCCCACCGCCACTGTTTACTACTCTTCTCCCCTCCATTGAAACACTAGAAAAAAAAAAATACCAGGAAGGGTCAGAATCCGATCAAAGGCCTTGAGTATGCAATGCATCTTGGCTTGGGTAACCGATGACAGAGAAGAAGTGTGATTGTGAAAAACAGACTCATCTCTATAAATTAATATTTTTAGTCTACCCTATTAATTAACTAGTTTTGTGTCCGCCCGATGGGCGGCGAGTGTCATTTGTTTGTACTTTTCCTTCTATTATTTGTTATTTTTTCCAATGGTATCAGATTCCTACTTTTCATATTTATTTATTATTGTTACCTATTATCACTGACTTATCTGATATGAGGGCCGCTACATTTACTCTAGGTTTTAATGATGATCAACAATAAAGTCAAACAACGTTGTAACTTCATCACCGCTTGGAAAATATTGTTTATGACCATCGGATCTTTGATTTTCCAACAATTGTCAACTTCATAAGTTGTACATGGTTTAAGCTCGTGCACACACCTTACCGTACTACTATAGAGTTGGTATTTAGATCATCAATTAACGGAGTTTGGCACATGATGCTATACCATATTGTCAAATAGGTGAAACATTGTCTCTAATTCTCAATCTAATCCAAATCGTACGATTCATTTAATGACACATAATAACCACCGATTCTTATTTGTCAAAATATATTAACATACAACTAATAGGTATGAGTGAAGATGCATATTACACCTCGATTGTACGCTAGCCTTTTACATCATTATATCAAAGTCCAACCAAACTATTATGTTATGCTTCTTACCTTCAACATTGTACGAATGATATCAAAGCAAATGTTAGTTATGGAGACACTTTGTCTTCACTTCACATTATCATCCAATATTAAATATGTGACTGACTATAACTGGAATTGTGTGATAACTTAATACAAACATAAATGCGCTTTGTTGTGTAGTCAGTATAATAACTGAATTTACAGGACATCGTCATGATATGATCCTGCGTTGGTTTTACAGGACACCGGTCTGGATACGTCCCACCCTTGTATACATGACATAGGTTAGGGTATGACCCGCGGTGAATTTATAGGACACCAGTCTAGGTAGGATCTTTGGTGGTATGCATGACGTCTACTATACTACCCAAGGAGTGTATGACTTGGCAAATTAAGATGTAAAATGCAATGAACCTAACCATGCATGTGATTGAATCCTTGTATAAATATTACTTATGATGTGGTTAAGTGATAACTTTCTATGATGTG
Source organism: Linum trigynum (assembly GCA_964030455.1). Taxonomy (NCBI): domain Eukaryota; kingdom Viridiplantae; phylum Streptophyta; class Magnoliopsida; order Malpighiales; family Linaceae; genus Linum; species Linum trigynum. The sequence continues at coordinate 23,353,255 of OZ034822.1, forward strand.
ATATATGAAATGTGCATGTCGATTATGATGGTTTTCTATGGTGTTATATACAATGATTTAAGATTGGATTATATGATGTTTGCTATGTTGGGATAGGGGTTACATGGTAATGCCAGTATGATGTGATATTTGATGCATACATGTTTGAACATTGAGTTATCAAGAGACTGGGTGATGGTTTATGTTGTGATGTATGAATTCTTTGAGTTTAAGATGACGAATGTGATATGGCATGTGGTGATGAATGGATGTTTATTTGATTGAATAAGATATATCATATCGGATGTATCTTGACAATTAAGTTAAGCCAGTAAGGCCTGAGAGGTGGGTGACGGGAAACTAAATACTCCATGTTCTACCATGGTCAATGGGAGGGACAATAAGTCATTTTGAACTATACTCTTAAAGGTAACGGAGAAGATATAGATCATTATCTTATGAGTAAGGTTGTCCAGCGAGTATAACTGGTTACTAAAACTAGTAATAGTAATATATGTATTAGGGTGTCACATTAAGTAAGGATTAAAATAGTTATTTACATATCAACCATCATATATCCAATAGTTTAAGATTCGTTTACAAATCTTGCTTAACTTAGGTGTTATTCATCTGAATACGACTCAAAGTTACAAATCTACACTCATGAAGGAAAAAGTATGAAATTTATATCAAACAATAAAAAGAGAAAAGAAAGGAATTATAATTATATTAGGAAAAAAGTAATGACAATGTGTTTTATAATTGTGTTTTAAAAGAGAAAAGAATATTTAATGACGTACGGAAAACGAAAAGAGAAATAAGTAGGAATAACATAAAAGAAAAGATGAAAATATCATTTTAATATGCGAGAAATGCCAAATTCAATCCTAAAAATGACAAATGCATTATGTATATGTACATGACTTTTTTATAACTTCTTTCTCAAATTGGTCACAAACATATTTAAACCATATAACCATAATTCGGTTTTGAAAAATATACAAAAATTTTGGTGACCGTTGATGTCTAGTGATATTCTTAAACATATGAAATTTTGTGTATATCACTGTAGCATATGACTGAACTATGTTGGTATATTTCATATATTTATAGTCAGTAATTTCTAACAAATTGCAACATATCTACATTGGTTCACATATTTATAGTAGTTCGTACTAACAAAATGTTAAAATTCTTCGTGTTCTAGAATGAGGAAGAAGATTATTCTTTACTTTTCATTTTTCAATTTTAAAAGAAAATCACATGTCAAATTATGCAAAAGTTTATAATTGTGTGCAACCTAAATTTATGCTTTTCGGATTATTTTAATTATTTTAAGGAATTATAAACAATTATGAAACATATTATAAACTAAAAATAATTTATTTGTAGATGTTAATGATTTTTTTGTTGTCCTACGTGGCAAAAACTTGCTCCACAACGGCCATAATATAAGTTATAAGATAAGATAAGATAAAATAAGGTAAACTGATCTTTGGGCTCCCTCCAACAATTTAAAGTTGTCGTTTTTGTTCTCATCGTTTGCTGATCTTTGTTTTCTAATTGTCATCAAATTGCTAGTTAAAGAAAAATAAATGAAATTGATATTACAAATTAGTATAAATTTATTCTAAAAAATGTTATTCCAAGTCATTATATTTATCACCAAAACAAGAAATCAAAGTAATTTTCCTTCTTTTTCCCAATAAGTCGACAGCCTTACACCATTGTATCTCAATTAACCTCTAGAGGTTTATTCAAGTAAATGAAAAACCTAATAATGATTAAATAAGTTACGTCTCGCCATCCAACAGTATTCCGACCATCTTCCGTGTCCAGTAGTGGGCCAACCGCCCGGAGGTTCATCTTACCATTAACCAACTATTAAAATCATACATCCATACATTCATACATAGCACAACACATGCATTCACCCTTATAGGCGGTGGGATGCTTCACACACATATCATGTATTACTAAAATATTAATTAATTAATAACTTGAATGAAAAACATAAACTAAAAGACCTACTACAGAGATTTTACTCTTTTTACACTCACCGTGCTAGACAGCTCGGCTATGCTTGTGATCCTATGTCATTTCATCTCGTTCCTCCCCATCTTAACTCCATGTGCACATACTTCACAAAGAATTGGTCCTCGTAGATATCTTGAAATGCATTCCATTAGTTAATTATTAAGAGAATAATCCATCCCATTGACCGTAGTCCACACTATCATATTTTCCCCATTATTAATCTCCAGTAAGCCAAATTATTTAGCACCCATTTCAACTACTGGTGCTTCCCGTTAGAAGGAAAGACATGAGGTCTAAATAAGATTTCATCCATGCATGTAAATGAGAAGCGCAGGCTCCTTACCACAACCGTTCAGTCTCGCAGGTCCGCCACAATCTCCCTCTCACCGACCCCAGAGGAAGCTCGATCTCCAATTTGGGCAGCATCAGGCCCTCGCGAGAACCGGGACGAGATGTTGTGTCAATTTGGGGTTTGCGATTGGGTCTTGTGCGAGAGGAGAAAGATAATTGCGATGGGATTTGTTTCACTAGGGTTTTGTCTGCTGTGGAATGGGGAATTGGGGAAAGTGATGGAGAAGGAGGCTGCCCGGCCCCTTTTTGGCCGACTAATATACATTCTTTTGGAATTAATAATAATGCTTATTATTATTATTACTAATTAACAGTTGCTACCCTTCGTACGTAGCCGTTAATCTAATCGTTCACGTATCATGGTCGAATCAGAACCCAAAAGTCAGGGTGTTACATTTGCTCCACTCTTATAAAAAATTTGTCTCCAAAATTTGTTTGGAACTCATCCTTCTATCAACACCCTTCGTATGCTTCCTTCCCACGATTATTTATTCTTGCCATAACTACCGCGTTACGAGCCTTTGCTCATCTCGTGTAGTTCACTGTACCTCATATATTTATTTCCTTTTGACAATCATAGGTATCCCTACCAAGCTTGTAGAACTCGTGTAACCTTGAGTGACTCACTGCGCTTTTTGTTTCACAACTTGACTCAAAAGTGATGAAATAAAATGCCAATTTGGTTTGCCATGTTGATCCAATTCACCTGGTAGTTGTTGTTGAACATAAATCCAAAATCGAGATATCACATTCCTCCCCTCCTTAAGAAAAATTTCGACCTGGAAATTTGTTCATCGTGATAGCTTAAAGTCCTACTTGAGGTAATCCTTCTACTATAGAGATTTATACTTCCGTTACTTTGTACGACCGTGAGCTATGAATCTTTCCTCCAATTCGCTGTGGTACTTGGTTGACTTATAACTCACCCCCCTCTCATAAACCACTTACTCAGCGAGCTACTTGCTCAACGCGACTATGGCACTCCCCCTTCATAAACGCCATTGATACTATAATGGCTTCTTACTTCATATTGTTCTCGGCGGGTTGCCCTGGGTCTTTACTCCGGATTACTTAAGAAACATTTAGGAAATAAATTCCTAGATAGCCCTATTCAGGACATGACCCGTCGTAGCTTCATTTCATAATGTGCTAAGACCTTAACTACTACGTTTTCCATATCCTGACTGCCGACATCTCAACTTGAATTCCCTGACATCGATATCTGTAGCGAATGCTTGACTTGGTTAATGGGCTACTCATAGGTCGCTCCCTGGGTATTGCTTCTTCCCCCTCTATAGACCTCATTATTCCCCCTATTTGGTAACTGATAACGTGGTATTTGAACATGTTTGCACCCTCGTTTCTTGATCATTTTGGCTTGAGTTTTTGTTTTTTTGACTATTTTACGCTAGGTTGTGTTCCTTTGTCACATTTCAAGTCCTAGCATGTAAAGTGAAGCCTAGGCGCAAGTTTCAAGTCAATAGGAGATCAATTGGCAACTCGGGGTGAGAAACTCGAGAATGACTTGAGGAAAAATGAATTTATACCTCATTTTATTGAAAAATAATCATGAAATCTTGTCGTGAAAAGGAAGAGGACAAGAGTATGAGCATCTGGGATCAAACGACACCTAAATCGGAGTCAAACGAGCTCAAACGAGATCAACGAATCTTAGGAGTGCATGCTGGAAATTGTGCACGGCCGTGTAAAATTCTGCACGGCCGTGTGAGTTTCGCATGGGGTTTGCACGACCAAAACCTAAATCTGCACGGCCGTGCAAGTAGGGGGGTGCGAGTTTCAGCGGGTATAAAAGCTGTTTTGCGATTTTTTGAGAGGGAGAGCTGGGTTTTGGATCCCAAACACCCAAGGGACGAACCAAAGAGAGAGAGAGAGGGTGATCTAGAGCCATTCTTGGAGCTATTTCGGAGGATTTCTTCACCATTGAAGCTAGAGAATCAAGCTTTGAGATGGAGAGTGAAGATCTAGATAAGATTTCTGCAGTCTCTCTCTTCTCTATGGAGTAGCTTCCCTTCACTTAGGTTTTGAGGAACCCTAGTTCCATATGTTAGGATCTTTCTTGTATGATGTTTTGGATGCTATATTGTGTGATTATAATCGATTGAGGCATGATTTATTGAGTCAATTGAATCCTGATCAAATTCTCTTGATTTCTGCTTTAACCTATGATAGATAGAATCTGAATGGGTTAAGAGAGCTTTCTCAATTTGTAGTAGGAAATTGATTTTACGAGAGTCAGTCAATTCACTGCTTTGCATTGGAATACGTTCCAAGCAGATGAGATCTGTGTGAATCACCTTAGCAGTCTATCCTGGTGAAGGTTAGTCGCCTGCCGGGTATTCTGTCTAAGAGGGCTTGGTCAGCTTAAGAGATTCCAAGCTAATTTTGGATCTTCTGCAATCTAATCAATAGTAAAACAACCAAAGGGAATTACAACTTGGAGCTAGTTAAGGAGCTAGGGGGAATCATACCTAAGTGAGTTCCCAACCTGTAATTAGTAGAGTAGTTAGTAGAGTAGTTTAGTAAATCAATCCTTAATCTAGTTTGCTAGATAATGAACTGAAGCTGAGTAATAGTAACTCTAGAGACCCGAGGATTCGATATTTATTACTTGCACCACTATACTACAATCCCTTTCATTGGTTACACTTGGCCATTGTTAGGTGTTGTGTCGTAGCGTGTCAGTAACTCCCCTTGATGCACAACTTGATGCTTGATTCCCCATATATGGTGCCTTTAGCACGAGTCAATCCCTACACATTCCTATTGATATCCTTAATACCGCTTTCGAATTCTAAGGTTACTGATGTTGGCTTAACCTCCTTCTTGTTAGATCACAAAACTCTTTTAACGTAAACTCGTCCATGGTTGACCACGTAGGTCATCTAGGTCCTTGATTCCTCTTCTTAAGGCGTACAGTATCCCTAAGGGATTCCTCAGTCGATGTATGTACACTAACGTGCCTCTTGTTAGCCTTGACGCATTGATCCCTAGAAATCTTGTTGGTCTCCTCAAGACCTACCCTACTCCTCATTTGCTTCGCTTATGTGACCCTAGCATTGCTTAAAGTCTAACTTTCCACTACTCCTTGGTTCGTCGCCCTACGTTCGATTCTCGTGAGCTCGACGAACCTTCGTTGAATCCCCCGTAGGATATGAGCTGCCCTGAACTACTCCTTCTCGCTCACGAGAAGAGTTCACTAAGCGATCCTCCTAGGAATCTGCTCCTTCTCCTTCTTCAGATGTATCATAGCCCCATAGGGGCCTCCTAAAGATATTTTCCTAATCATGATTAGAGTATACTGGAGATTCTAAAATCCTTAAAAGAAACCCTGACTCGTTTGGCCAAACCTTTAACCTGAAACCCTTTTTCCTTTCCTTTAAACACAGAACCCTTCAAAACACAAATCGTCACTCCAGTATTCCTTGAAGACCAAGGAACAGAGGAGGGTCGGCTATGATACCAAAATGAAACATTCCGATACTTTTAACCAAACCGAAATAACCATGGCTCCGGAGCCGATTAAAAACTTTACTCAAAATTTCATTAAAACGAATACAACGGGATCACAAACATAAAAATAACTAACTGAATCTAACCCTAGCTCCTCTTGGTACACAATTGATCCCCACCACACCATAGCATAATTCAAAAACTCTAGGGCTGCTAGTTTTACCTTTCTTTTCTCATATTAGTTATGAAAATCAAAAGATCAACTCCATTTCCTTTCCCAATCGAGGTAGGCATCCGGTTGCATGTGCCTTTAAACGAAAGAATTGTCACCTTGATTCCTTTCAAGTTGTTGTCTTCTTCTCGTGGATAGGCAGCTTCATCATGGAATTCTTCATATTCCATATCATCTTGATCTCGAGGTGGATTCCTCCTATCATTGCGAAGCATCTACAATGGTAGATGTCGCCTTACTTGTTCGATGAATGGTCTTTGCACCACTCGACCTATCTAGCATTCTTGGCTTCAAGTCGAGCTTTGTTAGAGGCTTGCCCTTGAAGCAAAGCCTCCATCTGTATCGTCACTTGTTTCATCATATCCTCCATTCTTGATTTACAAGAAAACCAAGAACCTTATTCAAGAATTTCAAGAACCCTTCTAAAACTCCTTGAAGAGCTTTAAGAAGCCTTCAAAAATCTTCAAGGACGTCCAAGAAACTTTCAAGAATGTCTTTCTTGTCATTGTTTTTGAACCGGTCTCTGATACCACTTGATATGAATTGGGGCTCAAACTCCTGGATTCAAAGGTTACCAAAATACGCAGCCAACTTGATCTTCAAGTTACTTCAATTGAACTCCAACAGAACACAAAAAAAAATAAAAGAGAAATGAATCAAACAATCTCAACTTGTGAGAAACGCCAGTCGATGTAGGTAAAAATCACCACAACTAGATGGGATCTTCTAGTTGACAAAAGACGCGCAAACTCCTGAACTCATGAATAAAAATTCCGGCAAAACGTTCACAAAGGAATGTGTGATTAAATCGCTCAATTGATCAGCAAAATTTTCGTGTGCTTTACAATGAACAATCAGACCCTTTATAGGCTTCATAAACTAAATCCTATCCTAAGAATGAAAGTAAAAACTTAAAAAATAATGAGACATCCCGATACTTTTAACCAAACCGAAATAACCATGGCTTCGGAGACGAAAGTTTTGGACATTATTGACGAGTATTGTTGTTCGTCACAAATATTTTACGTTTTTATGAGGACAACAAATTTTGTCACCAAAAAGTTCATTTTCAACCAAAAAATAGTGTCGTCAGAAGGATTTCGTCAATTCTGCCTGTCTCTTTTGTAGTGTCTGAATGTTCCAAATCAAATCCAGTGAAAACGACGAGGAAGAAGAATCTCCACTTGCAGCAAGTGAACCAATATCATATCCCTCCTTCGCAGCATAAGTCGGTTATGGTGAGAATGTGATCCCACCAGACGGACCAGACAGCTTTCCTCGGAGACTCAATGTCGGACACTCCAAAACAATGTGTCTGGTGTTCTTGTAGTAATTGAAAAAGTTAAGTTTCTTGCAGTGGATTCGGATATGCCCACCCTCCTGACAATAGTGACAAATAATCTAACCTGTGGGAGGTCAACTAAACTGTGGCCTAGACGAGGACCCCGAACGACCCACAACAAAAGCCAACTTTGTGGAGGTAGCATTATCAATATGACACTGACTTTAGAGTCTTGTCTCCTTGCGGATTAGCTTAGATAGAATTTCTTCGATGGTGTTGATTCCACGATGCATGAGAGATTCCCTAATTTGCTCAAAGTCTGGAAACAGCTTCGACAGAAACTGCATGACCCTAGTTTGGCTTAGTTCTTTAAGAATATTCGACGACTCAAACCATTTTGATAATGAATTCGTGAGCATATCATACTTAGTCCACAGATGTAAGCTAGCTTGATAGTAACTACGTAAATCATGATCTCCCGAGCTAAACGACCAATCTCTATCTCAAGATCAAATTGACTAGAGACACTTTTCTGTGAGTGAGTGACAACACCTAAAATAGGCGTTATTTGGCACTTATTCTCGAGGCATTTGTGTGCTAAATCACCGTGTCTAGGCAACATATCAAGTTAGTTTAAGTCTATTTTCGTTCCTATTTGCAAAACATCTATTTTGGGATGGGTTAGCTCAATATGAATGTTTTAATGAGCAAATTGATCCCACTTTGTCGTATTTTATGTTTTCCAGTATTTTTTATGTAATTCCAGGACATAAAGCCATCTAGGATTGATCGGGAATGGATTAGAGTTCATCCGAGCACTATTGGGAAGCATAGGAGCAAGAAGGGGAGAAAAAGCATGGGTTACGGCTATGTCACAACCTTTGACCAGCCCGTGACTATGTTCACAACCTGGAGTTCGCGGTCGTGAACAGAAGCCTCAAACTTCAGCATGCAACCAACAAGCGCACATAAAGTTTCGACGCTTGGATAGAGGTCGCGATCTCACGATGGAGGCCGTGCCTCAGAACTTGAAGACAAACTAAAAAACACAAAGTTTCGGGCGATTCGACGCTGTTCCAGGCTGGTCACGCCCCGGTCAAGGTTTTGATCATCGGGTCATGCCTCGAGGCCTTGAACTATACTACCACTATAAATATCCCCTTTTATGTACTTAACAAAGGAAAGCGGACTTGAAGGGGAAAATTAGCATTTTTGGGTGGTTCCTCCACCTGAAAGAGAGAGAAACGATTGAGTTTTAGAGAGAGGAACTTAGGGTTTCATTGAAGAAGAAGAAGAAGAAAAAGAAGAAGGGGAGTCATCTTAAACATTGCACATGAAGACAAAGGTTTTCTCCTCTTCTTCCATGTAGGGATGGCAATGGGTCGGGTTGGGTCGGATTTTGCCAAACCCAAACCCAAACCCATGGGTTTATCCGTGAAAAAAACCCGGGGTAAAACCCACTGGGTTTGAAAAACTCAAACCCAACCCAACCCACTAGGTATCTGCGGGTTCATTAGTACCCACGGATTTTTGTCGTAAAAAATTCACAATAACAAGTTTCTATCAAAATTAAAGTCAAATATCAATCTCTCAATACAAATTATCCATATATAAAACACCATTCTAGAAAATTCAAGCAAATCACAAATTAACTATACAAATTGTTCAACACCAAACTAGAAAACTCAAGAAAATTGAAGCAAATCACAAATTATCCATCAATAACATGATTAATTGAAAGCTTCTTCCTTTCAATTAAGTTTTTCACTCTCCACTCGATAACATCAACTTCATTCTACACAACTAGAAAGAAAAAATTAGACATGTTTCCACAAACATAAATAAGATTAGTTGTTTAGAATATTAAATATGCCGAGAAAATCAATTATATGGGTGTGGGAGGGTACCCATGGGCCGGGTTTACCTAAACCCAAACCCAACCCATCCCGGTGAATAGTGAATGGGTTTAAACCCAAACCCGGCCCAAAACCCGTCAACACGAATTTTACACGCGTTGATCAGGTTGGGTCAGGGGGGGGGGGGGTACTGTCACGACACTACTCTCGATCGTGCGGCCCTAGCTCTCAATTCCGTTAGAGCGCTAGGCAGCCTTCTCTCAAACTCACAAGCAAGCAAAGAACAAAGAGCAAAGACAAAGAAGTGAGAGAACTCTCTAGTGTGTATTACTCTAAAAAATGATGGAATGAGTTACAAGTGAGGGAGATGGCTCCTTATATAGGCCTCTCCTCATACAAGGCATCAATTCCCCTCATAATGTCTCTCTACATCAATACACCCATTAAGTCCCCTCATTATGCACTCTATAAATGTCACCCATTATCTGACTCATAAGTGCACCATTAAGCTCTCTTAAGGTGGAGAATCCTAGGAGCATCTCTATGCTACTAGTCTTCCATACACGTCACATGTGCAGCCACCATATTGTCACCTTGTTGGCGCCATATCATCTGCCACATGTGACATCCTCCCCCACCTATGCTCGCGACGCCCTCGTCGCGTCCTCTTGATGGAAAGCCTCGATCAAGTCCTTGTTCTTCCAAAGCGTGAGCTCTTTCTCCCAAGCTGCTTCACTCACCGGAAGGTTGCGCCACTTGACCAAGTATTCTACAAAGCTTGGATGTACGCCATGACGAGGAATGACACGACGCGCCATGATCTCTTCGACTTCATGGTCGTGTGTCTTGGTGATGATTGTTGGTGCGCGCTTCGACCCTCTTCGCTGCTCGTCCTCCTTGTCTTCGTGGAAAGCCTTGAGTTGGCTCACATGAAAGACCAGATGGATCTCCAAGTGCGACGGCACCTCCACCTTGTATGCCACCTTGCCAATTGACTCGCTACGACACAACTCCTAACAAAGGCCAAGTGTAACCAATGAAAGGGACTGCAGTATAGTGGCTCAAGTGATTAATATCGAATCCACGGGTCTCTAGAGTTACTATTACTCAGCTTCAGTTTATTATTTAGCAAACCAGATTAATAAGGAAGAACTAAAACTACTCTAGCAAACTACAGTTAAAGTTAATCTAATTACAGGTTTGGAACTCACTTAGGTATGATTCCCCCTAGCCACTAGCCAGACTAACGATTGATGATTTCTAACTTGTTTCACTTTCATTCACAATGCGGAGAATCCTTGACTAGACCTTGAGTCTCGACTAAAGGAACACGGCCCTCTTGAGTCAATTGCCTAGAGGGACGTATCCTTCTCTAGAACAACTGATCAAGGCGTTCTGAACTAGACTCCCTCTATCGAAAGAGGTTCTCAATCGATACAAAGCAGTGAATCAACCCTCGACTAAAGCAATCGATCCACTACTATCAATCTATGGTGCTCTATTGACCTAATCAGGTATTCCCTCTCATAGGATCAAAGTAGAATCAATAATCTTGACTAAAGCAGAATTGAATCATGAAAACATGCATAGATTGAATATAAACTCAAGATTATCAAGTCAGAGTACTCATACAATCATCCATTCAGATAAACATAGCTAGGGTTCCTCAAAACCTAAGTGAAGGGAAGTTACTCCATAGAGAAGAGAGAGACTGCAGTAAGAATCTTCAGATGATCAGTCTTCAAGTCCGGGCTTGTTCCTTGAGCTTCCAAGGCAAAGAAATCCTCCAATTCCACTCCAAGAATGCCCTCAAATCGCCCTCTCTCTCTTTGGTTCGTCCCTTGGGTGTTTGGGATCCAAAACCCAGCTCTCCCTCTCCTTTGGCTCGAGTTTGCGTTAAAAAACCTGATTCTGGGCAAAACACGGTCGAGAGCACGGCCGTGCTTTGCTTTTGACCGCCCGTGTTTTGCCCCGTGTTAAAAAACGCTCGCGCGCGTTGGCCAAAACACGGTCGTGCCTAAATATGGGCACGGCCGTGTTTTGATTTAGGCGCGCCCGTGTTTTTACTGCCGAACCTGTTCCCCTATATTCAATGCTTCGTTTCTCCCTCGTCCGGACTCCGAATCAGTCGTCGTTTGATCCCAGACGCTCGTAGTCTCGTCCTCTTTCTTTTCATAACAAGCTTGCATGATTCTTTTTCGATAAAGTGAGGTAGAAATTCATTCTTCTTCAGGTCATGCCCGAGTTTCTTCTCCCTAATCGCCAATTGATCTCTGATTAACTTGAAACTTGAGCCTATGCTTCACTTTATATGCTAGGACCTGAAATGTGACAAAGGAACACAACCTAGCGTAAAATAGGCCAAAGACGCGATAATCAAAGCTCAAATGATCAAGAAACAAAGGGGAAAACATGTGCAAATATCGAGTCATCAAATCCCCCCACACTTAACCGTTTGCTTGTCCCCAAGCAAACCTAACTCAAACCAGTGCAGCTCTCCAGACCTCTATATCAACATGCACCCTCGATCGTTGATAGAGAATTTTCTAGATCATTTAGCAGCTTACGAGGTCAACCGACGCACAAGTCATCTCATAGCTTCTTCGGCGAGAACGCTAGTCTCGAGTCGGCATCATGGCAAATAGTGAACAGAGGACAAATGAATCGTGGACAAAGAGACTCTAAAAAACAAAAGATCATGGACTCACATTTTTCAAGGTGCTCTTATTTTCTTTTTGAAGACGGTTGGAACCCCTTTTTTTCCTTTTCTTTTGTTCTCTTTTTTTTTTCTTTCTTTTTCAAGGGTTCCCACCCGATTTTCAGAAAACGGGGCTCCCACCTAGCAAAGTATTTGCGGGAACCCGGCTCTTATCGGCCATGCCGGGAGCGAATGACTCGAGCCTCGTGCGGGGAAAAGGAATGTAAGGGGGCTGGAGGTAGTAGGTGGAAATTGGGAACGAATTCCCGTCTCCCCTTACACACTTTCGCCCTATTCGCACGGGAGACGTTATTTTAAAGCACATTATCGAGCACCTTTTATTTCAAAACATGATACAGGAGTCCATGACAGGTAGAGAGTCCACAACACCACACAATTCAAGGGTCCTAAGATCACTAATTCACACAATCAACCAACATAATATGAAGAAGAAAGGAGACTTCTTAAATGCATCAACATCCTCCATAGTGATACACTACCTCCCTAGGTTGCATATTACTATAAAGACTGTCAATTCAAAGCATACTGAGCAGGCAATTGCAAGGAACACGTACTTGGAGCCCTCAAATCGAAATTTGGACAGTGGACTAGGCTCCCAGCACACAAACAACCAAACATTCACACGCATACATAATCGAACATCCCCCCACACTTAAGCACGATATTGTCCTCAATGGAGGAAAGATAAGGAGGGTAGAACGAAGTTACCATATCAACGGTGAATGATGGTGGACGGGTAAGGCGGTGCATTCCAGGAGGATAAAGTAGTCGGAACACAAACACCACACAAAATCTCACAAAAGTTGAATTATTGACTCTGAAATCAAAGAACAAAACTGACTCAACCGAAGAGAAATAGGGAAGGAAATGCAAACCGACTTGTTGGGTTGCCTCCCAACAAGCGCTTCTTTCACGTCGTGAGCCGGACGATGGCTCCTAAGTTTCGGTCCACCCCAAAACCTCCTTGAAGTTGAGGTTCTCGTCGATGAGGTGGAGTCTCAAGTCACGAGCATGTGGTATGACAGGTGATGGAAGCTCGTGCACTTGATGCAGATAACGTCTCCACCCTCGAGACCTCTTCTTCTCTTCTCTCATCTCATTGCCCCAATCCAGATATGACAGCATCGATTGACCACCATCGCGTCCACCAAGAGGGACCGATGTCGATATGGCCTTGGTCTGGCAAAGAGACACTGCAAATGGGTCCTTGCTAAGCAGTTCCTCGAAGTTTGGTGGAGATATCAAATGTAACTCATGGCCGGTGCAAGCCTCTTCCACTTTAACTCCGTCCTCAGCCTAGAGGCCAATTTCTTCTTCAACCTCCCTTCCTTCTTCATGTGGTATCACCCCTGGGAAATGATCAGAACTCCTCCTACTTCACTTTCGTCATCCTCCACAACTTTTTTCTGCACCCTTTCTTGCTCTTCTATTTCTAGCACGGATTGGAGAGCAAGTTGCCAAGCAATTTCTTTCATGAGATCTTCTTGCATCTCCTCACTCATGCCCGCCTCTTCAAAGCTCAGTTTGGGGTGTGGGAAGGCGTGGTCGGCTACGACAGGACATTCCTGATCATGACCATCACGGGAGCTCTCCGTGACAACTTCTGTGTGTTCCACAATGTCCTTGTAGCCTTCTTCTTCCTCCTCCTCTTCTAGTATGGTAGCAGAAGGGTGATCTGGAGCAGGTTGTGCCCAAGATCGCTCAAGATCATCGACGCTCTTCTTAAGGCTCAAGAGGATCTCCTCTGTTTCACGATAGGCCTGGACACAATGATCCATCCTGGAGCATGTTCTATCACAGTCTCGAGCAAACTGCTCCATGAGAAGTCTCAATTCATAGTGTGGATCTGGCTGTGGAGTGTAGCATGGCTCTGCAGAATGGCCCATGAAGGCCGCCATGGGTAACTCCAGCTCCAATGGCCCCTCTGGTTGTGGGAAAAATTCTTCTCGGTAATGAGGTTGTTCTTGATATGCCCAGGGGTCCGGTTGTTCTCCGTAGTAAGGGGGTTGGTACTTGAACCCGAATCCATAGTCTTCTCCTCCTTGATTGCTCCAGGGAGTCTCGGGGTAATACCACTCGGGTGGTGGTGGATACCCCCAATTGTTGGAGAAGCCATGAGGATCCATGATTCAGATCTGCACCAACAAAAACAAAAACACCCAAGTGAAAAGCAAGGGTGGAAAAGAAAAGAAAAACGCTAAAGTAACAAACTTCTGCCTTTCCTAATAATCTAGAAAGTCCCCGGCAACGGCGCCAAAAACTTGACTCGCTACGACACAACTCCTAACAAAGGCCAAGTGTAACCAATGAAAGGGACTGCAGTATAGTGGCTCAAGTGATAAATATCGAATCCACGGGTCTCTAGAGTTACTATTACTCAGCTTCAGTTTATTATTTAGCAAACCAGATTAATAAGGAAGAACTAAAACTACTCTAGCAAACTACAGTTAAAGTTAATCTAATTACAGGTTGGGAACTCACTTAGGTATGATTCCCCCTAGCCACTAGCCAGACTAACGATTGATGATTTCTAACTTGTTTCACTTTCATTCACAATGCGGAGAATCCTTGACTAGACCTTGAGTCTCGACTAAAGGAACAAGGCCCTCTTGAGTCAATTGCCTAGAGGGACGTATCCTTCTCTAGAACAACTGATCAAGGCGTTCTGAACTAGACTCCCTCTATCAAAAGAGGTTCTCAATCGATACAAAACAGTGAATCAACCCTCGACTAAAGCAATCGATCCACTACTATCAATCTATGGTGCTCTATTGACCTAATCAGGTATTCCCTCTCATAGGATCAAAGCAGAATCAATAATCTCGACTAAAGCAGAATTGAATCATGAAAACATGCATAGATTGAATATGAACTCAAGATTATCAAGTCAGAGTACTCATACAATCATCCATTCAGACAAACATAGCTAGGGTTCCTCAAAACCTAAGTGAAGGGAAGTTATTCCATAGAGAAGAGAGAGACTGCAGTAAGAATCTTCAGATGATCAATCTTCAAGTCCGGGCTTGTTCCTCGAGCTTCCAAGGCAAAGAAATCCTCCAATTCCACACCAAGAATGCCCTCAAATCGCCCTGTCTCTCTTTGGTTCGTCCCTTGGGTGTTTGGGATCCAAAACCCAGCTCTCCCTCTCCTTTGGCTCGAATTTGCGTTAAAAAACCTGATTCTGGGCAAAACACGGTCGAGGGCACGGCCGTGCTTTGCTTTTGACCGCCCGTGTTTTGCCCCGTGTTAAAAACACGCTCGCGCGCGTCGGCCAAAACACGGTCGTGCCTAAATATGGGCGCGGCCGTGTTTTGATTTAGGCGCGCCCGTGTTTTTACTGCCGAACCTGTTCCCCTATATTCAATGCTTCGTTTCTCCCTCGTCCGGACTCCAAATCAGTCGCCGTTTGATCCCAGAAGCTCGTAGTCTCGTCCTCTTTCTTTTCATGACAAGATTGCATGATTATTTATCCATAAAGTGAGGTAGAAATTCATTCTTCTTCAGGTCATGCCCGAGTTTCTTCTCCCTAATCTCAAATTGATCTCTGATTAACTTGAAACTTGAGCCTATGCTTCACTTTATGTGCTAGGACCTGAAATGTGACAAAGGAACACAACCTAGCGTAAAATAGGCCAAAGGCGCGATTATCAAAGCTCAAACGATCAAGAAACAAAGGGGAAAACATGTGCAAATATCGAGTCATCTAATCCCCCCACACTTAACCGTTTGCTGTCCCCAAGCAAACCTAACTCAAACCAATGCAGCTCTCCAGACCTCTATATCAACATGCACCCTCGATCGTTGATAGAGAATTTTCTAGATCATTTAGCAGTTTACGAGGTCAACCGACGCACAAGTCATCTCATAGCTTCTTCGGCGAGAACGCTAGTCTCGAGTCGGCATCATGGCAAATAGTGAACAGAGGACAAATGAATCGTGGACAAAGTGACTCTAAAAAACAAAAGATCATGGACTCACTTTTTTCAAGGTGCTCTTATTTTCTTTTTGAAGATGGTTGGAACCCCTTTTTTTCCTTTTCTTTTGTTCACTTTTTTTCTCTCTTTTTCAAGGGTTCCAACCCGATTTTCAGAAAACGGGGCTCCCACCTAGCAAAGTATTTGCGGGAACCCGGCTCTTACCGGCCATGCCGGGAGCGAATGTCTCGAGCCTCGTGCGGGGAAAAGGAATGTAAGGGGGCTGGAGGTAGTAGGTGGAAATTGGGAACGAATTCCCGTCTCCCCTTACACACTTTCGCCCTATTCGCACGGGAGACGTTATTTTAAAGCACATTATCGAGCACCTTTTTATTTCAAAACATGATACAGGAGTCCATGACAGGTAGAGAGTCCACAACACCACACAATTCAAGGGTCCTAATATCACTAATTCACACAATCAACCAACATAATATGAAGAAGAAAGGAGACTTCTTAAATGCATCAACATCCTCCATAGTGCTACACTACCTCCCTAGGTTGCATATTACTATAAAGACTGTCAATTCAAAGCATACTGAGCAGGAAATTGCAAGGAACACGTACTTGGAGCCCTCAAATCAAAATTTGGACAGTGGACTAGGCTCCCAGCACACAAACAACCAAACATTCACACGCATACATAATCGAACATCCCCCCACACTTAAGCACGATATTGACCTCAATGGAGGAAAGATAAGGAGGGTAGAACGAAGTTACCATATCAACGGTGAATGATGGTGGACGGGTAAGGCGGTGCATTCCAGGAGGACAAAGTAGTCGGAACACAAACACCACACAAAATCTCACAAAAGTTGAATTATTGACTCTGAAATCAAAGAACAAAACTGACTCAACCGAAGAGAAATAGGGAAAGAAATGCAAACCGACTGGTTGGGTTGCCTCCCAACAAGCGCTTCTTTCACGTCGTGAGCCGGACGATGGCTCCTAAGTTTCGGTCCACCCCAAAACCTCCTTGAAGTTGAGGTTCTCGTCGATGAGGTGGAGTCTCAAGTCACGAGCATGTGGTATGATAGGTGATGGAAGCTCGTGCACTTCATGCAAATAACGTCTCCACCCTCGAGACCTCTTCTTCTCTTCTCTCGTCTCATTGCCCCAAACCAGATATGACACCATCGATTGACCACCATCGCGTCCACCAAGAGGGACCGATGTCGATGTGGCCTTGGTCTGGCAAAGAGACACTGCAAATGGGTCCTTGCTAAGCAGTTCTTCGAAGTTTGGTGGAGATAGCAAATGTAACTCATGGCCGGTGCAAGCCTCTTCCACCTTAACTCCGTCCTCAACCTGGACGCCAATTTCTTCTTCAACCTCCCTTCCTTCTTCATGTGGTATGACCCCTGGGAAATGATCAGAACTCCTCCTGCTTCACTTTCGTCATCCTCCACAACTTCTTTCTGCACCCTTTCTTGCTCTTTTTCTTCTAGCACGGATTGGAGAGCAAGTTGCCAAGCAATTTCTTTCATGAGATCTTCTTGCATCTCCTCACTCATGCCCGCCTCTTCAAAGCTCAGTTTGGGGTGTGGGAAGGCGTGGTCGGCTACGACAGGACATTCCTGATCATGACCATCACGGGAGCTCTCCGTGAGAACTTCTGTGTGTTCCACAATGTCCTTGTAGCCTTCTTCTTCCTCCTCCTCTTCTAGTATGGTAGCAGAAGGGTGATCTGGAGCAGGTTGTGCCCAAGATCGCTCAAGATCATCGACGCTCTTCTTAAGGCTCAGGAGGATCTCCTCTGTTTCACGATAGGCCTGGACACAATGATCCATCCTGGAGCATGTTCTATCACAGTCTCGAGCAAACTGCTCCATGAGAAGTCTCAATTCATAGTGTGGATCTGGCTGTGGAGTGTAGCATGGCTCTGCAGAATGGCCCGTGAAGGCCGCCATGGGTAACTCCAGCTCCAATGGCCCCTCTGGTTGTGGGAAAAATTCTTCTTGGTAATGAGGTTGTTCTTGATATGCCCAGGGGTCCGGTTGTTCTCCGTAGTAAGGGGGTTGGTACTGGAACCCGAATCCATAGTCTTCTCCTCCTTGATTGCTCCAGGGAGTCTCGGGGTAATACCACTCGGGTGGTGGTGGATACCCCCAATTGTTGGAGAAGCCATGAGGATCCATGATTCAGATCTGCACCAACAAAAACAAAAACACCCAAGTGAAAAGCAAGGGTGGAAATGAAAAGAAAAGAAAAACGCTAAAGTAACAAACTTCTGCCTTTCCTAATAATCTAGAAAGTCCCCGGTAACGGCGCCAAAAACTTGACTCGCTACGACACAACTCCTAACAAAGGCCAAGTGTAACCAATGAAAGGGACTGCAGTATAGTGGCTCAAGTGATAAATATCGAATCCACGGGCCTCTAGAGTTACTATTACTCAGCTTCAGTTTATTATTTAGCAAACCAGATTAATAAGGAAGAACTAAAACTACTCTAGCAAACTACAGTTAAAGTTAATCTAATTACAGGTTGGGAACTCACTTAGGTATGATTCCCCCTAGCCACTAGCCAGACTAACGATTGATGATTTCTAACTTGTTTCACTTTCATTCACAATGCGGAGAATCCTTGACTAGACCTTGAGTCTCGACTAAAGGAACAAGGCCCTCTTGAGTCAATTGCCTAGAGGGACGTATCCTTCTCTAGAACAACTGATCAAGGCGTTCTGAACTAGACTCCCTCTATCGAAAGAGGTTCTCAATCAATACAAAGCAGTGAATCAACCCTCGACTAAAGCAATCGATCCACTACTATCAATCTATGGTGCTCTATTGACCTAATCAGGTATTCCTTCTCATAGGATCAATGCAGAATCAATAATCTCGACTAAAGCAGAATTGAATCATGAAAACATGCATAGATTGAATATGAACTCAAGATTATCAAGTCAGAGTACTCATACAATCATCTATTCAGTCAAACATAGCTAGGGTTCCTCAAAACCTAAGTGAAGGGAAGTTACTCCGTAGAGAAGAGAGAGACTGCAGTAAGAATCTTCAGATGATCAGTCTTCAAGTCTGGGCTTGTTCCTCGAGCTTCCAAGGCAAATAAATCCTGCAATTCCACTCCAAGAATGCCCTCAAATCGCCCTCTCTCTCTTTGGTTCGTCCCTTGGGTGTTTGGGATCCAAAACCCAGCTCTCCCTCTCCTTTGGCTCGAATTTGCGTTAAAAACCTGATTCTGGGCAAAACACGGTCGAGGGCACGGCCGTGCTTTGCTTTTGACCGCCCGTGTTAAAAACACGCTCGCGCGCGTCGGCCAAAATACGCTCGTGCCTAAATATGGGCACGGCCGTGTTTTGATTTAGGCGCGCCCGTGTTTTTACTGCCGAACCTGTTCCCCTATATTCAATGCTTCGTTTCTCCCTTGTCCAGACTCTGAATCAGTCGCCGTTTGATCCCAGACGCTTGTAGTCTCGTCCTCTTTCTTTTCATGACAAGCTTGCATGATTATTTGTCCATAAAGTGAGGTAGAAATTCATTCTTCTTCAGGTCATGCCCGAGTTTCTTCTTTCTAATCGCCAATTGATCTCTGATTAACTTGAAACTTGAGCCTATGCTTCACTTTATGTGCTAGGACCTGAAATGTGACAAAGGAATACAATCTAGCGTAAAATAGGCCAAAGACGCGATAATCAAAGCTCAAACGATCAAGAAACAAAGGGGAAAACATGTGCAAATATCAAGTCATCACCAATCCTGTTCACGATGGGGAATGGCCCTTCATAGCGGCGAAGCAGTCCATTGTGCACGTTCTTGAGATGCTTGAAGAGATAAGGGTAGAACTTCACCATCACTATGTCTCCCTCTTCAAACTCCAAGTGCCGCCTCTTCTTGTCCGCCCATTTCTTCATCTTCTTACTAGCGCGGGCTAAGTAAGACTTGGCCATCTCCATCTTCTCGTGCCAGCCTTTAGCAAACTTGTAGGCTGCTGTACTATTGCCTCTATATCCCGTTGCCACCGTCGTAGGTGTCAAAGGTTGCTGCCCCATCTCCACGTCGTCTCTCATACGCGGCCAGAAGTATGCTTCTTCGATGAGCGCTTGCGTTCTCTCGATGCCGGGATGGCCCGCCCACTTGGAATCATGGCACTCCTTCATGATCTTCTTTCTCAAGTTGGCCCACCTTGGCACGAACACACGCTCTCCCTTGGTCATGATGAGCCCCTCCTTCATCCAAAACCGTCGAGTTTTACCTTGCTCGATGTACTCCGCTACAGTTTTGGCGAAAGGGGTCATGGCCAAGACCTTCGACAATCCGCTCCTTCAAAGGAAACATGGGTTGGCTGATGCTTGCAGTTGTACTCTTGCGGCTAAGAGCATCTGCAACGGAGTTCGCCTTGCCTAGATTGTACTCCATGACGAAGTCAAACTCGGCCAAAAAGTCTTGCCATC
Organism: Linum trigynum; assembly: GCA_964030455.1. Classification (NCBI taxonomy): domain Eukaryota; kingdom Viridiplantae; phylum Streptophyta; class Magnoliopsida; order Malpighiales; family Linaceae; genus Linum; species Linum trigynum. The sequence goes on from OZ034822.1 coordinate 23,373,567, forward strand.
CTGCTTGCTTAGGGGTGAGCTTCTTCTGCGTGAGAAAGTAGCTCGTTGCCACGTTATCCTCCTTCACTATGAATTTTGACCCCAACAAGTAGTGCCTCCATGTACGCAAGCAATGCACCACGACCGTCATCTCCATCTCTTGGACGGTGTATCGCCTCTCCGTCTCGCTAAGCTTCCGACTCTCGAAGGCAATGGGATGCCCATCTTGCATCAACACACCTCCAATCGCGAAGTCGGATGCATCGGTCTTCACTTCGTAGGCCAACGTCAGGTTGGGGAGCATGAGCACGGGCTCCTTTACCACCGCTGCCTTCAAGGCCTCGAATGCTTCTTGGCACCGATCCGACCACTCCCACACCTTGTTCTTCTTCAATAGATCCGTCAAGGGTGCTGCAATGTTGGAGCAGCCCTGGATAAACCTCCGATAGTAGTTGGCAAGGCCTAGGAATGACCGCAACTCTGGCACCTTCGTCGGCGGCTCCCATTCTTGGATTCCCTACACCTTCACCCCATCCATCTTCAACTTGCCTCCACCAATGATGTGCCCCAAGAATGGAACCTCTGTGGCGACAAATGTGCACTTCTCCCGCTTGACATACAACTCGTTGTCGCGAAGGACTTGGAATACTTGGTGTAGATGCTCGGCATGCTCATCGAGTGTTTTGCTATACACCACGATGTCATCTAAGTAGACCACGACAAACCGGTCCAAGAATGGCTCGAACACTTGATTCATCAACGTGCAAAATGTGGTTGGTGTGTTGGTGAGACCGAATGGCATCACAAGAAACTCGTAAGAGCCATACCTCGTCACACAAGCCGTCTTTGGCTCGTCGCCCTCTGCTATCCGCACTTGATAGTAGCCCAAGAGAAGATCAAGCTTGGTGAACCATATCGCATCTCCAAGCTGGTCGAACAAGTCAGAAATGTTGGGAATCGGCCACTTGTTCTTCACCGTCAACTTGTTGATGGCTCTATAGTCGATGCACATGCGCAACGACCCTTCCTTCTTCTTTTGGAACAGCAGCGGCGCTCCAAAAGGTGACTTTGATGGCCGCATATAGCCTGCATCCACCAAGTCCTTGAGCTGCCTCCACAACTCTTCTAACTCCAGTGGCGCCATGCAGTATGGTGCTCTCGAAGGGGACTTCGCTCCTGGCTCCAACTCGATCTTGTGGTCCACCTCTCTTCTTGGTGGAAACTTTTTGGGCAACTCCGATGGCATCACATCATCGAACTCTTCGAGGACACCTTCGATGATGGGAGTTGTGATTCCCGTTGAGCCTCCTTCTTCCTCCATCTTCAAGGACACAAGAAAGGTTGGTTCATTTTTCTTGAACCCCTTCAATACCTGCATAGCGGATAGAGCACTATGTGGGCCATCTTCTCTCAAGAGATGGACCGCATGGAACTCTCCTTCCTTCTCCAAGCACATCGTGTTGGATTTGGGCTTCAAGAGCACTCCCTCCTTGTCGAGGAAGTTGAAGCCGAGGATAACTGGGTGATCGTCCATGGTGACGACGAAAAATTCGATGAGGCCTTCCCACTTTCCAAGCTTCACTGGCACATTGTGCGCAACTCCATGGATTGGGATGGACTCCGAGTTGATCGTATTGACCTCCCTTGCCCCTTCTCATAGGCAATACCCAGCCGGTTTGCCTCCTCAATGCGAAGGAAGTTGTCCGTGGCACCGGTATCCACCAAGGATTTTGATTCACCTTGCACGAATTGCGCCAGAACATAGCACCTCCCACGCTTTCTCTACTTGATGTTGGTCTTCACCGAGCCAAGCTTGCAGATTGATCCAATCTTGGCCTCCGCCGCCTTGGGCTCTTCATCTTGAGCTTCCATGGCCGCCAATCTCGCACTCGATGTGGTCCATTGCAAAGGAAACAAGATACAGACTTTGGCTCGTACTTACCCCCTTTGCTTGAACCACCTTGGTGTTGTGGAGTGTGAGTGCCCTCCTTGAAAGGCTTCTGTTTTTCTCCACCCTTATTGGGCTTTGAACTCTTCTCTCTGCTGCTGCTCTCTTGCCTTTTGTACTCAACAAAAGACTCCGCCGTGGCCATGGCAGATGCAAGGTCTTGCACTCCTCGAAGTTGCATCTCCATCTTGGCCCATGGTTGCAGCCCATAAAGAAAGTCGTGCATGGCCTCCTTGTCCGTGATGTCCGGGATCTCTAGAAGCAGCTCCGAGAATTCTTTCACATATTCTCGAACTCCACCCCTCTGGGTGAGTCTTCTCAACTTCGAATGGGCTTCAAACTCCATGGTCTCTGGGTAGAACTGCTTCTTGATTTCTCTCTTGAAATCTTCCCACGTTACCATCACACACGTACGTCTTTCGACGTCTGCTTCACGTCGCCTCCACCACACCATTGCAGCATCGACCAAGTATAGTGGAGCGGTACGAAGTTTTACCTCATCCTTTTGGATGCCGGATGCCGGATGCCTTGAAGTACTTCTCAAGACTCCAAAAGAAGTTCTCTAACTCCCTCGCGTTCCTTGAACCTCCGAAGTTCTTTGTTCTTGGAACATCAGCATGTGGGGTTGATTGCACCGGGGCTGGTCCGCTAGCCATGGCTCTCTTCACGAGAGTGACCTCACTCTTGAGGTCTGCAATCTCCTCCTTCACGCCGACCAGCTCAGCCTGGACATGCTCTTTCACAACTTCAATGGCATTGTTCATGGACTCAGAGAGGGTGTTGGTGATGAGAGCCACAAGCTCTTCTCGTATCCTATCATGGTTGATCTCCAAGCTCGACAACCGAGCATTCATCCTATGAACTTCGCTTTGGACTTGGGCGAAGTTAGCTCCCAAATCCTCGATGGCGGTGACATCTTCGGAAAGCTTCACCTCCATTCTCGAGACTCGCCTCTCTAGAGACTTGAGAGGATCAAGAGCGCTCGACGTACCTTTTTCCCTCGCGCCCGGGGTGGGATCTCTTCCACGCTGCTTCTCATCTTCGGTAACACCACTATCTGATCTCGACATTTTTGGTGAGGCTCTTCCTTTTCCTCTAGCTATTGCTTCTACTTTGCTAGCACAAAGCCGAACCGGGCTCTGATACCACTTGTCACGACCCTACTCTCGATCGTGTGGTCCTAGCTCTCAATTCCGTTAGAGCGCTAGGCAGCCTTCTCTCAAACTCACAAGCAAGCAAAGAACAAAGAGCAAAGACAAAGAAGTGGGAGAACTCTCTAGTGTGTATTACTCTAAAAAATGATGGAATGAGTTATAAGTGAGGGAGATGGCTCCTTATATAGGTCTCTCCTCATACAAGGCATCAATGCCCCTCATAATGTCCCTCTACATCAATACACCCATTAAGTCCCCCCATTATGCACTCTATAAATGTCACCCATTATGTGACTCATAAGTGCACCATTAAGCTCTCTTAAGGTGGAGAATCCTAGGAGCATCTCTATGCTACCAGTCTTCCATACACGCCACATGTGCAGCCGCCATGTTGTCACCTTGTTGGCGCCATGTCATCTGCAACATGTGACAGTACCCGTGGGTTCGGGTTTTGTTGCCATCCCTACTTCCATGGGGTAATCCCCTTTGTGCTTGGGGTAAGAACCTCTAACCTTTAGATAGATTATTAGGGTCTTGAATATGAATGTATGAATTCTTTTACACTAATTATGATCAATTGATATTGAATGATGCCATTATTTTGCTTAAGTAGAAGTGGGTAGTGCTAGTTCTTGCCCTAGGTTAAGGTGACCACTGACCATCCCCTTAGGTCAAGCCAAGAACACATATCAATTGAGACACGATTTGAACTGCATGACCATTGAGTTGAAGTTGTGTTTGTCCTTGGGTTTACCCTCGTAGGAATCCAATCATACCGCCCTAGCGATTTGTCGGTTGCATGACCATTGAACCGAGAAGCTACTAGCTTGGAGTGCTCTAGGTGACATGACCATTTCCCCTAGTAGTAATATAAGAGGAATCTAACATCATAAATGGAAAGAACATCGCATTCGTATATAAGCCCGACTCTATCTAGTGTAAAGGGGAAGCTAGCCCCCAGTACCTCTCCTATACTCAAGCCCAAATCCGTGAAAGTTGCTCCATTAGTTTAGAAAACCCCAATTATTATTAGGCTAGATAGTAAATTAGTTCTGAAGTAGCAGTAGATCCATGGCGCCATGGAATACGAACTCGTGAGTCAACCCTTTACTACATCGCCAATTTAGGTTATACTTCACTTAGGTTGGATTAGCATTAGTTTATAACCGAGTTTTATAGCTTGGTAAGGGAAAAGTGCCCATTAGTGATTACTGACGATATGCTGTCACATTCCAACAGTAGTTGAAAACCTACGTAAACCGAGGGCCATAGGCACATCGACATTCGAGATTAGCCAGGTAACGAGCTGTCCAATTGGTTTTTCCCCAGTTTTTTTGTGTGGATAAACCCATGGGTTTGGGTGTGGCAATAACCCGCCCCAACTCGACCCATTGCCATCAATACTCACAACCAAGAATCCTTCTGACGGATCTGCGAGCACGACACCAGCAAAACATCAACAATCTACAATGTAGCCACCAATAGTTTCCGCGAACAAGCTGTACAGATCAAAGAACACGAGAATCTGATACAAGAATACAAGAATTTAACGTGGTTTCACTGAAGATCGGGACTAGTCCCAGGGAGAGGTAAAACTCTCCAAAGCAAACATTATTTTCCTTAGGATTTCTTTTATGTGCATGATACAAGGCAATTGACTAATTACAAGTAGGTACACATAATTTCATATTTCAACAAAGGCTAGGACACCTCTATGGACAATAAATGATGGTGTTGGGATGCGTAATGGGTGTTGACCCCGAGAACTGCATTGAGAACGGTCATGGCATGAGTGCTTGTTCTGAGAACCACATTGGGAAAGGCTTTGGTCGTGATACATGAGCCGAGTTGCCCTAGGTCTCCTACTGTATGTATCGATGGGGCTCGGTTGGGTTGGGCTTTATTTTCCCTCATGGACTTTCTTTTGAGCCTATAATTGTTGCTAGGGGAGGGCACGTGGGTGGCTAATTCGCGGATTGATATCGATCCACCAGCAAATAACCCGACCCGCAAGTAGTGGGTGATTGATGTGGGTGGATTGCAGATTGATAAATCTCTCACCCACACTTATTTGGGTGGGTGGTGGGTAGATTGCGGGTCACCTGAATGACCCCATCCTATTTTCACATTTTCGAACCGCACTACAGTCTGACCATATACTTCTAAAGTTAGAGAATAAAGAATAATTTTGACTACTATTATTGGTTATTGTGTTGTATAATTTAATTGAATATTGAGATGCAAATTATTGTTAATATCCATTAAATATTGGGATGAAAACTATAGATTATTAATTGTATCCAAATCACAAAATGCGTAAGTTTATTCTACACAATTGGTTGATTGAGTACTAAAATCTTGATGCAAATACTAAATGGATTCACTCGAGACAAGTGAGAAGTGTAAATTGATAAAATCTTACTAATTTGCTATGAACTTATTATAAATATTAGTCAAATTTCTTAATTGCTAGTTGAAAAATTGCTTAGTTAACCCACGACCCAACCGCACCTATCCGCCACCCACCCAACCAGCCCACATAAAAATGTGGATGGATTGCGGGTTACATTTATGCCAACTCGCTAGTTAGCGGGTGGATCAATTTGAAATCAAAACCCACCCAACCCGCTCATTGTCAACCCCTAATTGTAGCAATTGGGTTTTCTTACACGTAAGCAGTGACCCAAGAACAAATGGCGGCAGTAGGAAATCAAATCCCAAAGATAAACAAAACATAAAGATATTCGATGAAGAGCCCAAAACAAAAGAAAGAGCGATGACGGAGAGGGTGAGAGAGAAGGCTTGCTATTGCATGTTGCTGAGCGAGAGCGGATCTGGTGCCTAAGGGGGGGTGCTTAGTCACTTGACTAAGCCCCTCCCAGCCCTTAGATCTGGACACATCAATCTAATGGTTAAAAAGTAGGAAGAGCTATTTAATTAATGACAGGGGTAGTTTGGGTATTATGGAAAATTACAAAGTATACAAACTGGATTTACAATCAGTACAAACCATACAAACATACGAACAGTACAAACTAGAGCGACAAAACATACAAACATTACAAACGTATGAACTGTACAAACAATACAAACTAGACCGACAAACAATACAAACCATACAAAAAGAAAACACCCGGGTTGACTTTGGAGGCTCCATCCCTATATAGAGGGGCTCCTTCCCAAAGTCAACCCGGGTGTTTTTTTAGACATACAAACAGTACGAACATGGTGGACAAAAATGACAAACTATACCGACAATCCATACGAACTGAAAAAACACCCGGGTTGACTTTGGAGGCTCCATCCCTATATAGAGGGGCTCCTTCCCAAAGTCAACCCGGGTGTTTTTTAGACATACAAACAGTACGAACATGGTGAACAAAAATGACAAACTATACTGACAATCCATACGAACTGAAAAAACACCCGGGTTGACTTTGGAGGCTCCATCCCTATATAGAGGGGCTCCTTCCCAAAGTCAACCCGGGTGTTTTTTAGACATAAAAAACATTACAAACATGGTTGACAAAAATGATAAACACGATACACAAAAATAACAAAGTTTACAAACATTACAAAAAAACCCGACAAACATTACAAAATAACAAAACGTACAAACATTACAAAAAAAACCCGACAAACATTACAAAATAACAAAGCGTACAAACATTACAAAATAAACCGACAAATAATACAAAGCATACTAACAGTACAAAAGCTCTCTCTCTCTCTCTCTCTCTCTCTCTCTCTCTCTCTCTCTCTCTCTCTCTCTCTCTCTCTCTCTCTCTCTCTCTCTCGTAGCTGTTGGGGAGGATAAAAGCTTGTTTGGGCAGAAGGTTTTTGGGTGGGGAAATTAATCCCACGACCAGAAGCTTTTTGGAATGGAGGCGCAGGTCGCCGGAAAATGCCCAGGGGCGCGCGGATGCGGACGGGAGAATTGTATTGTTTTTTTAATTTTTAAATAAATTAATTATATAATTATCACATTGCCCTTCATTAAAATGGATTAATATGAACCATTGGATTTTAATGAGGTGGAAGGGCTGAGATTGACTTAGTCATGTGACTAAGGCCCCCCTCTTAGTCACGTGATCCTAGTCCTTGCAGAGCCATCTATCTCTCGCCCACTAAAACCGCGTGGAAGGAGGGGAAGTGATTCCGGACGCAAATACACAGTTGCCCTCAACTCAGACTCAAACTCAGTAACTCACTCATCAGTCCTCCCCCGCCTTTCCATAATAATAATAAATAAATAATAATGACATATATATTTACTTCTCAGCCGAATTTCCCCCACTACATAAATTCCAAAACATTTTCTGCATTTTTTGTCAGCTCTTCCCCTTCCACTTCCTTCCAACCAACGCCCAAAAATAACTCTCTGCCTCTGCCGCGCCACGGAAGGAGGAAGTTAGCTGAAGCAAGCAAGCAAGCCGATAAAGATTCCAAGTGTCTGAATAATACTAATGGTATGTACCAGAGCTTCCAAAACACTCCTCCTCTGCTTTCTCATTCTCCCTTTCCTCTTCTTCCGCCCACCGACCCGCTGAAGTAAACATCAGATTCCACCACCGCCTTTCCCATGGCCAAGACGGGAGTCTTCGATTCCGATCCCACCAGCATGGTTAGAGCAGCGGAATTGAAGAAGGAACTCCAGAAGCTCGTCAACAGCATTGTCGACCATGAGGATTACCGCACCGAGACCATCGATCAGGCGAATGATACCCTCCGTGCTCTCAAGGAGCTTATGTTGAGGAGCAGGAAGAGATCTCCTCTCTCTATCAAGGCCCCCAAGCAGCAGGAGAGTGTGTCGGCGGCGGCGCCCTCTTGTCCGGAGGAGTTCAAATGCCCTCTTTCCAAGGAACTGATGAGAGATCCTGTGATTCTGTGTACTGGGCAGGTGAGTGAGTCCAGACTTCTTGCTTTCTTCCAGATTTGCTTTCCTCTTTCGCTCTCTCTTCTTTTTCGTTTGGTTGATTGGAAAATGCAGACTACTTGAAAATGACCCTCGCGGTGCTGTGGAATTTGCTCTCCTTTTTTTTCCCCTCTTTTCTTTTAGTACTTGTCGTTTATTCCAGTTTGTCAATTGACCTGAATGCTCTCATGTGTGGCATGCTTTTGTTTCGTTTTCTTTTCTTGGTCTCCTTCTTCGGACTCTTCTCTTTCCTTTTCTGGGGAAAGTTTTGGGTTCTGAGAAAATGGAGCAAGTAATCGGAACCGCCGTACCCGAGTGACAGATAATTTGGATTCCTTGGTTACGTTTTCCTCCGGCGAGGCTGGTTGTTTGTTATCCGTTGACGGGACGCTGCAACGTTTGGGTTGACCATTTCAGAAGGGGGATTTTGTTTAGGCTGAGCCTAATCTGCTTTTTTGGGTCAAATATTTATTACACCATTAACCTTCCCTGATTCTGAAATCTGGCGGGTTGGTGGAGTTAAAGTTTCTGAGTGCCTGTACATTTTATGAGATTCTGAAAAGCAGGGGAAATTTTCTGTGACGGGTTTAAATTTATCAGTTTTAGAGTCCCATTTATTGCCATTATCTCTTCTCCTTCGCTGTTTATGATATTACTTCTGTGAAAAAAAGTTACTGCAGCCTTTGCCTGGAAGATTAATATTACCAGTAGCAGAGTAGTTACTTTCTTGCTGGGAAATATGGTCTGGTCATGCCAAGTAGTAGAGCAGTACTTTGATCACTCATTTTTCTAATTGGTACTCTTCTTTCTTATGCACTTGAACCAATATTTTGTTATGCAGACTTATGATAGACCATTCATTAATAAATGGCTCGAAGCAGGCAATCGAACTTGCCCTCTAACCCAACAAGTCCTCTCCCACACAGACCTGACGCCAAACCACTTAATCCGGGAAATTATATCACACTGGTGCAAGAATCAGGGCCTTGAGTTTCCTGACCCAATTCATTACATGGACGAGGCTGGAATAACATCTTCAGATCACGACTGGTTTCTATCTTTACTCGAGAAGTTGTCTTTGGCATTTCCGGAGCAGCGAGAAGCTGCTAAGGAGCTTCGTCAACTGACTAAAAGAACCCCTTCTTTCCGAGCACTTTTTGGGGAGTCCGACGATGCTATCCCTCAATTGCTCAGTCCACTATCCGGCAACAAGTCTGGAACCACGGTCCATCCGGAACTTCAAGAAGATGTGATCACCACCCTCCTCAACCTATCGATACACGATAATAACAAGAAGCGTGTAGCTGAGACTCCAATGGTGATCCCTCTTCTTATGGAAGCACTCAGGGCTGTCACCATTGCAACTAGGGCTAATGCTGCTGCAACCCTTTTCACATTGTCTGCACTTGATTGCAACAAGGTGCTTATTGTGAAATCCGGTGCCTTGAAACCGCTTCTCGACCTTTTGGAAGAAGGGAATCCTCTGGCTATGAAGGATGTCGCCTCGGCAATTTTCAACATGTGCCTTGTGCATGAGAACAAGGCTCGAGCGGTAAAGGATGGTGCTGTGAGGGTGATCCTGAATAAGATAAGGGAAGGGGTTTTGGTGAATGAGCTGTTGGCTGTACTTGCTATGCTTTGTAGTCACCAAGGGGCTATCATTGATATGGAGGAACAGGGCGGAGTTCCTTGTCTGCTGCAAATTATAAGGGAGAGCGCATGTGAACGTAGCAAGGAGAACTGCATTGCCATCCTTCATACAATCTGTTTGTACGATCGAACCAAGTGGAAAGAGGTGAAGGATGAGGAGAGTTCATATGGGACGATCTCTAAACTTGCCAAGGATGGAACTTCGAGGGCCAAGAGAAAGGCAAATAGCATTCTGGAGAGGTTTAACAGGGCTGTAAATCTCACTCATACAGCCTGATCATATGCTGGGATAGATCACTGCTGGACATCGTTGTAAATTCTTCGTCTGGCAAACTTTGCTTCTGGTGGGTCATCGATGGCATTTGGATCGCGGGGGGTCTTCATCTGTAAATTCTCTTATGCAGCTGAGGTTTGTGGTCAGTCATATGTGAATATAATAGACCATGAGCTTTATGATTAAAAAAAGGACAGAATGAATAAAGAAAAGAAAAAGGAGAAATAAGGGAGTTTTTCTCTTGTCCTGATCTTTTTGTAGGCCTGCCATATTTTCTGGATATTACTACTAGTATAAGTTTTGGCAGCTTCAGATGTGTGCTAGCTGTAGTGATGTTGTGTAATCCATGGCCCCTCTCAATGCGAAATGTTCACATGTAAATATTTCTCCTCCATTAGATTTGTCCTGGCGGTGTATGGATCCAACAAGTATTGCACTATGGATAATTGGACAACTGTGTTGTGCGACTGGTACTGGTGTTCTGTTTTGGAGTATGATATTTTACTAGAAAGATTTCTCAAGTCTCTCAAAATTGTCACGTTGTTGCAATAATATATTTTTTTTGTCACGTTGGTTGTCTAGTAGCTGCAGTTGTCTTCTTGGAACTCTAAGTTTCGTTGGACGGGCACAGTGGTGATAGACTGATAGCCAGCTGTTTCTTCTTCTTCTTCTTCTTCAATACTTTGAGCTAGATGGTACAAATAATTGGCGCCCACAATGGAGCTTGACTTATACATTCTGTTCATCTGGTTTCTAATAGAGGAGGAAATCTATATAAATGAAAGATGCAGAAGGTTCATCAAAAAAGAAAAGATTGAAAAAAACAAGTTAGTCGTAGATGAAGAAAAGAAAAGCTTCTCCTCCGCACCTACCACCGACAACAACAACAAATTGATCCAATATTTGCTTCCTACAACAGATCGGCACGTGAAGAGGAAAGAGTCAGAAACTTCCAAAAATAGAGAAAAGTTGGAGCCAAGAGCCGTTCCAAATTTCAATCTTGCGCCCATTCCTCATCACGGTGCCGCCGGCGCTAATTCATTCTCTTCCCCGACTGCGACTCCTGCTCGGTCGCAAAATCATCGCTCGACGACAGTAACGACTGCAGAGAAAGAGGCCCAAGGCAGTCAACAAACAGATTTCGACGAGGCAAACGAAGAGAGTCACTGGTCGTCGCGCAACAAACAACCGATCGCCTTCGTCGATGCCCCGCCAATACAGCTTGTCGCGCCACAGGTCGCCACCCGAACAAATCACCTCTGTCAGCGCCGAGAAAGAAGAGCGCTCTTTAACCTGGAAAGAGAAGTTGTAACACCTTAGGCGAATCCCATATCGACAAAGCACGAGAGAGATCCATGGTTCATAAGTAAGAAACCGACCTTAACTGACAAGACGCTTTTTGGGGTGTAATGGAGGAGTTCTTGTGAGAAATCTGAAGCTAAACGTGCTCAATGTGGAGTACAACAAGGATGGGTGATCTTATGGGAAGTCAACTTGAATTGCACCCCAAGTCGAAATCCGTGCGGGTGTAGAGGCCCAAAGCGGACAAAATCTTGTCGGGAAAAGATTCGGGATGTTACAAGAATGTCACACCCGGTACCTATAATTTTCATGAATTTCGAAATTTACCCTCATTTAGTTATTATGATTAATTAATTAATTAACTAACTCTATCCAATCCTAAACTAGTGCGGCAACAGGTGGGGATTTCTCTCTCTCAATGCATGTGGATATATTTATATAAAAACTAAACCTAGTGGCCAAACCGTAGGAACTAGAACCCTAAACTAATAAATCCCAAAGCGGCAACGTCGTCTTTCCTCCCTCTTCCCCCAGTAGCAAGCGAGCTCCCCAACGGAAACGACAGCCGGCAAAGACGCAAGCCGGCAGCGACACTAACGCCAAACATGCACCAGTTTCCTCCGTATGTTGTGTCCTCTGTTCGGCGGGCACAGTAGCTCTGGATCTTCCTCTCTCGTCCATAGGTAAGGATCATATAACCCTCCCAGTCCCGAGATCAGTCAATCGCTAAACTAATCCATCCCGTGTTCATGAAGCGAAGTTTTGCCGGTGGGATTGCGGGGATCGAATGACGATCGAAGGCGGAGAAACAACGTCCGGGAATCCTCAAATTATTCTCTAAACTCGTGATTGTGGTAAGGAAACCCGATCCCTTGCTCTAAAATCGATGTTCACATGGTTAAATATGAGTTTGTTGCAATCTGAAAATTTGCGACGAAAATACAGTCTTTAGCCACTGGAAATGATAGCGTTGCGAAAGGTTTGGCCCATGAGGATTCAGGAGCCCTGTCAGTCTTTTGGAACGGTAACTTTAGTGACTAGATTATTGACTGTCACTATAGGGGCTGTAGCTTTTACGGTTTAATTCTCTTGGTTAATAATTAGGTGATAATTATGTATGTAATCGGCTAAACACGTTGTTGGTAAATTTAGTTAATTACGATAAGCAGAGGTAATTTTATTAGTCCTTGGGTTATGATATTATTGATTAAATGAGTTAACGAGTGAATTAGAGATATAGTAATGATATGATGAATGAAGTTGATAAAATGATTTTTAAAGTAAGTTAATATGTTAATATGATCAAGTTATTAGTTACTAAAATACTGTTTGTGCCGGGTAAAATATTATGTGATTTAAATCAAAAGAAAATTAGCAAATCGAGGGAGCCACTGCAAATAACCCAAAACCCAACCGATCTTATCTCTATTTTTGTCATAGGTTCACCAAGGCAACTTACCCATCCTAGAGCACCGATCCTTTGAGTTGGTGGCTAGATCAAGTCAACTTTCTTGAGTTAATAAGGTGCGTTGGTTAAATGGGCTAGTTAGTATTTCATCCTCAGTTACCTATTACGTGTTGAATTGTGCATTTTTCTTGAATTAATTGAGTGCTAGCTCTGCATTAATGATTTGATGATTATGTGCATTCTTAAGTTCATGTGTACGCATAGCATCAATTTGCCTATGGAGAAATCATATTAGTACGGAAATTATAAGTTTAGATCTCCTTCTGTTGGAGGAGATCATCCTTGACAAGCTTAGGTTGTCAAGCAAGTAAGCAAGTATATGTTGAATAACAGCTCTCCATGGTGTGAGAGATTGATTCGACCGAGCAAGGATAAATCACCCAGATAATAAGTAAGAACAAGCAATAACATGTTTAATCCTCGCTTAGCTAGCACGCACGTGGTACATGATCCCCATTGTGTGGGTGTTTCGCCTTAGATAGGCGCAGGATCCCCATTGTGTGGGTGTTTTGCCTTAGATAAGCACAGTTTACACGTTAAAGCTCCCCATTGTGAAGGTAGTCATGTAAAGATATGTTATGACATGTTTACCGGACGGTTGCGCTAGCTAAGTGGAGGGCGGGGCCGCCCCATTATAAGATAAAACATGTAAGCAAGTAATAACGAAACCCCTCCCTAATAAACTGTGCATTTTACTTATACGACCACCACATGTGCATGGCTCTACGTGTGTTTGAGGATGATTATAGGATTAGGACTGACCCCAAGCCCGCACTCAGGAGCTGCAAGGAAGTGGGAGCAATCAGATCACTTGTCAGGAATAAGCTGCTGCTCGATATGTCATCTTCACAAGGGTTAGTGATTGCAGAAGATCCCAAGTGAACTCCTTCACTTATGTACTTTTATTAGTAGGCTTGAGACTGATGCTCATTTATGATTTATTAAGAGATATTTCTTACGATGATTTTGAAAGGGTACTTTAGATGTTCTTTCCATTTTGGTTATTTGATTAGTCAAGGGTATTTTGGTAAAAGTAATGCTCGACCGAGCTAGGGTGTTATAGAAGCGGCTTCTAAAAAAAAGGGGCAGCGATGGGAAGGAGCGCCTAAAAAAGATTGGAGAAAAGAGTGCGTAAAAGGATGATTCCGCGCACAAGATACGCTTCTCCAACTCAAACTAGGTTGCTGCACGCCTTAGCCGGTAGACCTTGTCGCGCCACAAATGTGTGCTTGAACTCCGCGGTACATAAGCTCGACTCCAAGCCCGCAGCAAATCCAAGCCCGCTCGATAACCCCTCATGTTACATGGGCTCGCGTCCCGTTCACAAACGCGCGGCAAGGTGGGCCTGACACAGACTCGCGGCCTCTACAAGAAATATAGGTGGAAAAAAGAAGAAGAAGAAGGAAATACTCCCAGCTCTCTCCGCGTAAAAAAAAAAAAAGGAAGAAGATGAAGAAGGAAGAAATAGAAAAACGTGTCTAAAGACCGTAAAAAAAAAGACAAAAAAAAGATGAGAAGAGGTCTCATCCGCCGTACTGGCGCATACAGGCCCGCCTACGTCATCCATGCACCCGCCAGCAACTCGGCCCGCTTCTAAGCGTCAAAGCCCGTCACCGTCCACGCCATTAGGCCTATCCGCACCACAATCTTTCAAATCGACGCCCACAAGGTGCACCCTGCCCGCCCAGTGATGTTGTAGAGCGCGACGCACCCCAAAAATCATGCGTGGGAGACGAGATTCGAACCGCTGTTCGACCATTCGCGTGCAAGCAACAGAACCAATGGACTACGTGACAACTGTTGTCAATAAAGCGCGGAAAGTTTATTTTAATTTCTGCTCGCTCTGCTTCTCCATCTCGCGGCCCAATCACCGAAGATGGGCAATCCACCATTCGCGGGCCACCAATCCTCCAACGCTCGGCCCACTTGACACCATGCGGCCTTTCACGTAAGCCTACCCGCAACTCCAAGTCCTGAGCTCGCCACAACGCGCGGTCCAGACCGGACCGACACCCCGATTCGTGCCACCATCAACCCGCGGCCCAATGCTCGTGCCACTGGCACCACCTGCCCTGCCCGCTGCCTCATCACCAGTCGCGCACTGAACTGCGTCGGGCCCACTATGCCCCAATTTCAAGTTTCAACAGTCATATAAAAAAATTATATTTGCCATCGTCAGGACTTGAAGCCGCGCCATTCCTCTACCAGATGTGCATGTTAACCAGCAGACTAAAGCGTGTTTTTACTACTAAACCGCAGCGCGCCCTATCTATTCACTCTGACTTGCCTCAACAGCAACCCGGAACATGGGCCCTCATCCAACTCGCGTCCCCAAGCCCACTCCCGACAACCCGCCAAGCCTCCACCAAAGCGAAGGCCCGCTCCATCACAATTCCGCGAGTAGATCCCGGTCCACCTCACCGCCTGTCCAACTCGCGGCCCAACATCACTCCGCCATCCCGCTCCGTACATACGATGCAGTCCCGCCAAGCCGAATGAGCACTGAGCTCATCAAAAAGTATTATCGTCGCCGCCAATACTTGAACCTGCGCCATTACTCCTCAAGACAATCAACATTATCATTAGGCTACATACGCGCCTTGTGATCCTTAGGCGCAACACTCTTATTTTAACAACTCTTCGCGCCGCTTCGCCAGCATAAAGCTAAGTACTCTATCCCTTTATCATTATTAAAGATTGAGATATTTTACTTTCCTGAGCATTAATGGCGCTAATGGGGGGGGGGGGGCAAGACGTACCCAACAACGTGGGAGATGAGAAACTCACCAAGCAACATATGATCACGGCCCACGCCTCGATCAGAAATGCCATGAAGAATCTACAAATAAGTCTCAACGAAGCACACAAATAAGACTTCAATAAGAGCATCGGTGAATCTACAAATAAGTCTCAACGAAGCACACAAATAAGACTTCAATAAGAGCATCGGTGAATCTACAAATAAATCTCAACGAAGCACACAAATAAGACTTCAATAAGAGCATCGGTGAATCTACAAATAAGTCTCAACGAAGCACACAAATAAGACTTCAATAAGAGCATCGGTGAATCTACAAATAAGTCTCAACGAAACACACAAATAAAACTTCAATAAGAGCATTGGTGAATCTACAAATAAGTCTCAACGAAGCACACAAATAAGACTTCAATAAGAGCATCGTTGAATCTACAAATAAGTCTCGATTAAAGCACACAAATAAGACTTCAATAAGAGCATCGGTAAATCTACAATACGAGAGTGTTCAACTACCTCTATCTCCAATAAAGGGCACTAAACGTGCGCGGTAAGCCCATAACGTAATCGTGCGGCTGTCACAAGCGCACCAATGAAAGAGTACACACTTGTGTGTGTGTGTGAAGAACTCCAATAGGAGAGTGCTCAATACCTTGGAAAATTTTTAACAAGCAATTGCTCAGCGCCTTGGGGATTCCAATAGAAGAGCGCTCAACGGCTTAATGAAATACACCAACTGGGGGGCATGACGCAGGAAGCTGGCACCGCGTCAGCCAAACGCGCCACCAGCTGGGGGACAACTGGGGGTACATAGGGCTCCACCCAAAATTACAGACGAATATTTAAAAAATAAATAAATAATAAGCTAGTGATGAGTTAAAACTCACCACCAGCTTGGGAGGCAATTGTTGGGGGTGTTACTAAGATACTCCGCGCACAGGCTAAGTAATACCGCGTCCAATCGATAACGTATGACGCTCGAAACCCGCTACGAGTATATAAAGGTATGAAACCCTCCAAGGGAGAGGGACTTCTTCTCTCTCCTCACTTCCCACTTTCTACTATCTCTCTACACTTTATCTCTCTATCTATTCTCTCAACTCATTCTACACAATAGACTGACTTGATCGTCGGAGCTTACTCCGGGGCATCCCCGACTTCCCACAGGTTCTCTCCCTCCCGACGAGATCAGACGAACGAATGACGAGTCGAACCACACAACAATCATTATTGTTCATACCTCGAGCTAGATGGTACAAACATGAATATTGTATGGCCACATTGAATCGTCCATGGACTCTCTATGATTTTCTGTTGTGGTCCATCCAAGATGCTCCCAACTCTTTTGCGAGATTCTTGTTTGCTTGCAAAAGTGTATGCCCGCAAAGTAGCAGATTTATATTACTACTAGTGTGGCCCCGGCCAATTGACTGGAGGAATGTGAGGTATGAAATTTGATAATGTAATAGGATGTATTGTTAATTGTTGTATAGTTTTTTTTTGGAAACACGTGATAAAGATAGAGGATTTTAGCATGAAAGAGATATAAATGATGCAACTAATAAAAAATCAGCTTTATGAATCAAAATCAAGTATATGTTATCTTGTGAAAATATTTTTTCTAGTAATATGATGAGGTGGAGTAAGTTTTATAGAAACCAAATTCTAGAAAATCGAATAAAAAATCGCTTATCCCGCCGATTTTTGGAAAATGAGCATCTCACGATTGTTGATAGCTTTTACTCGGCCCGTTTGCCAATTAATTTGCTTTATAAAACTTTCATCTTATCGTCATTGTGCTTTCTGGTTTTTGCCAGTCCATGATAACATCTAAAGAAATCAAGAGCGAACACCACGATTTGGGATAGGAACCGTCGTTCCTGTATCTCAAGAAAATGGTGGTAAACACGGGCTCACCTGCTGGACTGGTTTGGATTGAGATTTTTATTGGGCATCAGGGAACCATGTGATTATAAATTAGACTCGATCAAAACGGGCCAAAACTTGAAATTCAGCCTGTTTGACCGAACCATGCCAAATTCTAATTATACTTTACTTTTAAATTTTCTATTTGAAAATAAAAAATAGTGAAATAAAAGAGATGACTTCAATTCGCCATTTGCACATCACTGATTCGGTAATAAAACCATAGAAATTCGAAAAGAAACTGAAAATGTTTAGGATCGTTTTAATATTAAAAATAACCAAATATATATTTGTGTTTATTTTTAGCAATAAAAAGGAGTATTGTTTTTGCCCTTTCATATATATTTTACCAACACTGAGAAATATAATGGGTTAAAAAATTGACACTCCTGTGCCCATTTAAATCCGCATGTGTACGGTAAGTTGACCCGTTCCACAGAGGTAAGAGAAAAAATTGACATTGTTAAAAACGCGCTGCTACGGATCTGAAAATCGTCGGAATCGATAAAGAAAGAATACGAAAGCGAGAATCGGAAAAACACAGACACACGATTTACGTGGTTCACTAACACGATGTGTGTTAGCTACGTCCACGGGAGAGAGAGAGTAGTTTCACTATATCAAGGAGATTACAGATTACAGAGGAGTATGAGAAGTATTTATACTAATTCTCCATGTGGGTCTAAACCTAATCCAATCTGGCAAAGGAAACGGTTACAGACCAGGCCCAGTCGTAGCGGCTGATAGTCTGATCCAAGTCACATCAACAAATCTCCACCTTGACTTGAATCCTCTTCCTCTGAAATCACTTATGTACTTTTCTCCTTCTCTCTCTCTCCCGCCATCAATGCCCCGCAGGGCGGAGTCACCCACTCAAGACATTCAGCAAGTCCAAGCAGTGTTGGAACTTGCCATGTGGAACTGGCTTCGTGAACATATCAGCAGGATTATCCGCGGTGCCAACCTTCTTCACCTCAATCCTTTTCTCTGTCCTCAAGAAATGATACCTCACGTCAATGTGCTTAGTCCTCTCATGGTGGACTTGATCCTTGGCCAAGCATATTGCAGTCAAACTGTTGCAATACACCACTGCCTAATCATGATGTAGACCAAGATCACCAAACAGTCCCTTCAACCATATTCCCTCCTTAGCAGCTTCTGTCAACGCCATATACTCTGCCTCAGTAGTAGACAATGTCACCACTGACCGCAAAGTTGCCTTCCAGCTCACTACAGAACTCCCAAGAGTGAATACATAACCGGTCATCGATCTCCTCGTGTCAACATCTCCAGCATAGTCCGAGTCAGAATACCCAGACACCAAGCACTCTGTATCACTTCCGAAGCTAATCCCTACATCAAGTGTACCCTTAAGGTACCGGAAAATCCTCTTCACAACCTGCCAATGCTCCTTCCCAGGTTGTATCATAAACCTGCTGACAACACTAACAACATGTGCAAGATCAGGTCTAGTGCATACCATATCGTACATCAAGCTACATACTGCACTAGCATATGGGACTCTCGACATGTACTCCTTCTCAGCCTCTGACTGTGGTGCATAAGCTGAGGATAGATGAACATTTGAAGCACTAGGAGTATTTAAGGGCTTTGCTGAAGACATGCCAAACCATGACAGTATCTTCTGGATGTAGCTCTTCTGTGACAAGAAAATCTTCTTCTTCGACCTGTCCCTGTAAATCTCCATACCCAAGATCTTTTGAGCAGCTCTCAAATCCTTTATCTCAAACTCAACACTAAGAAGCCCCTTTAACTTCTCGAAATCAGACTTCGACCTCGAAGTTATGAGCATATCATCCACATACAGAACAAGATAGATCATCGAACCATCCTCCACCTTGTTGTGATACACACAACAATCATATGGACTTATGTTGTAACCCAACTCTAGCATGTAACTGTCAAATCTCTTGTACCACTGCCTCGGAGATTGCTTAAGTCCATACAAGGACTTCTTCAGCTTACAAACATAGTCTTCTTTTCCCGGATCCTCGAATCTGATAACGATGTAATTGCACATATTTGCGCCCCTAGTTCTTATCCGTTTGAGGGGCATAGTCGTGTATTGTGGCCTATTTTACGCCGGGTTGTGCTATTTTGTCATGTTTCAGGTCCCAGGTGTCAAAGGGAAGGCTAAGCGCGAGTTTCGGGGCATTCGGAAGTCATTTCGGTGAGCTGGAGCCAAAACACGGGCACACCTAAATCATTACACGGCCGTGTTCTGGTGGCCGTGCTTTTTATGCCGAGAGCTGAGCTGATTACAGGGGCAGGGCCAAAATAAAACACGGGCGTGTTCTGCCAAAGCACGGGCGTGTTCCACCAAAGCACGGCCGTGTTTCTCCCAATGCACTGGCCGTGTAATTAACACTAGCCAAAGCACGGGCGGGCTGAGGCATTACACGGCCGTGCCCTCGACCGTGCTTTGGCTGATGCCTTTTTAAGCAGATTTTCAGCCAAACAGAAGGGGATACGAGTTTTTGAGAGAGAGATCAGTTCCTAGAGAGAGAAAGTGACGAGCAAGAGTTCCCAAGTGCCCTAGATTGATCTTCAACACCATTGGAGGCCAGCTTGAGCTTGGAGAAGTGCCAATCAACGTCCAGAAGCAGGAATCCATCCTTCGCAGTATGAATTCTGTGTCTAATTCTGCTTTTGCTTTCTTCTCCATGGAGTAGTTCTCCCATTCATCTGGGTATGGAGAACCCTAGATTTGTATGTTAGGCTTTGATTGTATGAACCCAAGTACTGATTCTGTGATTGATTATATTCGATTGAGGTTTTAATGATTGAATGACTTGAATCCTGATCAAATTCCTGTTGTTTCTGCTTTAACCTAGAATGAGAATATCTGCCTAGGTTAATAGAGTATCCTTGATTGAAGGTAGGGAGTTGGTGACTTTAGTCGAGCAGCCAACTCACTATTCTGTACCGGATTTACTCCGGTAGTGGAGGTTTTGTTCTTAGGGCCTCAATCTGTCGACTCCGGTGGAGGTTAGTCGCCCGCTAGAGAGTCAGATTGAGAGGGTCTGAAGACCTTTAGTCGAGACTTCAGGCTGTTTAAGAACCTTCCGCAGTATAACCATCATAGAAACTGAACTTGATAATTACAATCCGGCTTAACTGCAGTCTAGGGGGAACCATATCCGGGTGACCTCTTTAACCTGAATACAACAGTTTACTTGCTTTGTTTGTTTGGTAGTTTAGACTTGCATGCCAGTTTCATTGCTAGATAACAAGAATTCACTGAGTAGTCATCAGATCTAGGACCCGGGTTGATAATTAAACCCAAACCCGCTATACTACGCTTTAGGAAGTGGTTTCACTTGGCCAATTCCTGGAGTGACAGTAGAGTCGAGTCAAGTTTTTGGCGCCGTTGCCGGGGACGGCTAGGTTTTTGAAGAAAAGTGATTTCTGTTAATTTAGCTTTTCTTTTTGCTTTGTTTTCTTTGTCCCACTTGTGCCTTCACGGGTTTGTTGCTTGAGTGTGTTCAAGTAGTGCATGACCCGTAGCCAGTCGGGAGGTATACTGCCGTTGAATCCAGAGATTGACCGCACCTGTCGCCAGCTCAGGAGACAACAGCGAGCTAGACTGGCTACGGAAGAGCGCATAGGCGGCCACCTGAGCAGCGATTCTGAAGAAGAGCACGGGATGGACGGAGACTACAACCAACACCAGGGGAATCCACAGCAGGTTCCCCCGGTGAATCAGGTCCTGGGGAACAACCCCATACCCCAGGACCATGGAGTTCATCCTCCCCCGCAGCCGGGCCCCACCTTGGAGTACTACTACACTCCTCGGATTGCTGACATCCGCCCGGTCATCCTCTACCCGCCGATCCCAGCAAACAACTTCGAGATCAAGCCATGCTGGATTCAGCTCATCACATCCTCGATCCAGTTTCATGGCTTGAAGGATGAGGAGGCCAGGGTACATCTGTCCCGTTTTCTGCAGCTGACGAACGGGTTCAAGCTGAATGGTGTCCCGGATGATGCGATCCGCCTTCATCTCTTCCCCCATTCTCTGGCGGGGAATGCTAAGAGGTGGTTGGAGACCCAGCCCCCATTGTCCATCACCTCTTGGGACGATCTGGCTGACAAATTCGTGCACAGGTACTATCCGGCATCGAAGACTACAGAGATTCAGCGGGAGATCACTCACTTCCGCCAGGAGCCAGATGAGTCACTTCGTGATGCGTGGGAGCGGTACATGGGCTATTTCTGGCAATGCCCCCATCATGGCTTCAGCGATGCATTCATAGTGGGGAACTTCTACAGTGCCCTCTCTCCAGATAGCTAGAGGGTGATTGAGTCTCTATGCCCAGGAGGGGATATCCTCACTAAGACTCCACCCGAGCTGAACCAGATGATTAATACGTTGGCTGCCAGAGATCATTCCTGGGGGCAGAGCAGCCGAGGCAGACAGTCCCGGGACCGTGGTGCGCACGCCATGGAGACTAGATCCGGGCTCGAGCAGCAGGTAGCTGAGCTAGTGCAGACATTGAAGCAGCCTAACAGTCTGATTCCGGGCAGAGGTTTGGCTACACCTCCAGTTGCTCAGTGTCAGTGGTGTGAGAGCTCCAATCACCTAGTGGAGGACTGCCAGGCTATGAGGGAGTCTACCACACCCCAGGAGCAGTTGGCCTTCATCGCCAATGCGAGGCGCCTCGATCCATACAGCAGCACATATAATGAGGGGTGGCGCCAGCATCCCAACTTTGCCTGGAGCAGCAACGCCACTAAACCACCTGGTTTCCCAGCACCAGCAGGTGGTTTTCAGCATAGGCAGCCCTTCCAGGCTTGCCAGGGGCCAGACCCACAGTAGCAGCCCTACCAGCCTAGGCAGGGCCAGCCATTCCAGCAGCCCCAGCGCCAGTTTGCTGAGCCAGCAGCAGCTCCGGCCCCAGATGATAGGATGACGAAGCTGGAAAACATTCTAGCTTCATTCATGACTAGCACCCAGGCTGCTATCACATCCCTGGAGGCAGGTCAGCGGAACCAGGGTGCCATTTTGCAGGATCTGCAGACCCAGGTGGGCATCTTGGCCCGCCAGAACACCACCAGGGCACCGGGGACTTTGCCTGCCACCACTGTTCCGAATCCTCGAGATCCTCACCAGCATCAGCAGCTGGATGCCATTTTTACCAGGAGCGGTAAGACCATATCTGCTGATCCTGTCCCGGCCAGACAGGAGGAACCACTGACTGCTTCAGCACTTCCAGCCGACGATGCAGAAGTGCGGGTGGAGAAAGAAGCCCCTGCTCCCAAGCCACAACCAGTGGTTAAGGAGCATGTACCCCAGCTTCCCTTCCCCACTCGCCTACACAAGGACAAGCTGGAGACTGAGTTTGCCAAGTCCATGGAGGCACTGTCGAAGATGCCCAAGTATGCCAAGTTC
Source organism: Linum trigynum (assembly GCA_964030455.1). NCBI lineage: Eukaryota > Viridiplantae > Streptophyta > Magnoliopsida > Malpighiales > Linaceae > Linum > Linum trigynum. The sequence goes on from OZ034822.1 coordinate 23,396,351, forward strand.
ATGAAAGATATCTGCACCAACAAGAAGAAACTTGGGGATCTCTCGACAGTGATGCTGAGCGAGGAGTGTTCTGCTATCCTGCAGAACAAGCTGCCCGAGAAGCGCAAGGATCCAGGGAGTTTTACTATCCCTCTTACTATTGGCAGCATGCATGTAGGCAAGTCCTTGGCGGACCTAGGCGCTAGCATAAATGTAATGCCATATAAGTTGTATAAAAACCTAGACCTAGGTGAACTTAGCCCTACTAGGATGAGCATTCAATTAACTGATCGTTCTATTGTGCATCCTAGGGGAATCATAGAGGATCTGCTTGTTGGTGTTGGTGCATTCACATATCCTGTTGATTTTGTTATTCTTGATATACATGAGGATGTGGATGTGCCGTTGATTCTAGGTAGGCCATTTCTTGCCACCGCCAAGGCACTAATTGATGTGCATGATGGTAAGTTGATCTTGCGTGCTGGGGATGAACAGGCTACTTTTTCTGTGACTGAGTTTGATCACTGTGCTATGATTGCTGTCACGCCTGTGAATGCCATTTCTGATCAGGTACACGAGTCTGTCGTGTACCCTTCTGCACCTCCTATTTTGCAGGACCCTCCTATCATTCCTTCGCCGCCACTCCATCCAGCCACGCCTCCGAACAAAAAGCTCAAGGAGGAGTGGCGGCCAAATCAGCAGGTTGCTAAGCCTGCACGGAAGAAGAGTGGAGACCACTATGAGCTGGTCCCACCTCCTGCACCACGACCACCCTGGCCGTCTGGGTACTCGCTCTCCTGCATCTTGCCAGATGGGCAGGTCGAGCTGACTGATGAGGGTGGTCGCATCCGTCGGGTGCATGGCCACAACCTCAAGCTGTACCTCAAGAGCGAGGTGGATCCGCTCTTGGAGGCACCTGTTCCTGCACCGCCCTGAGTATCCACCATGGGCGTCCAGCTAATACGACGGTAAAGAAGCGCTTGTGGGGAGGCAACCCCACCACGGTTTGATTTTCTTTCTTGTGTTTTGAGTCGGATTGTAACCCGGTTTGGGTTTGGTTTGTTTTCTTTTGGTTTGGATGATATTTTATTGGGCTGACCGTTGAACCTAACATACTGTGTTTGAGCTCTTCTGTTTCCCTTCGGCTGTGCTTGCCCCGACTTGCCCGTTTCCAGTCTCCTGCAGTCCGTGCATACCGGTAACATCGTTCCCTTATCCTTCCCTCTTCTCCATTGAGGGCAATGTCGATCTTAAGTGTGGGGGGATGTTTATCTTTAGCTGCATTAGATCTGTTTGTGTGCTTGGAGCCTAGTCCACTGTCCAAATTTTTAAATTTGAGGGCTCCAAGTACGTGTTTCCTTGCAATTGCCTGCTCAGTATGCTTTGAATTGACAGTCTTTATAGTAATATGCAACCTAGGGAGGTAGTGTAGCACTATGGAGGATGTTGATGCATTTAAGAAATCTCATTTCTTCTTCATATTGTGTTGGATGATTGAGTGAATTAGTGATCTTAGGACCCTTGAATTGTGTGATGTTGTGGATTTTCTACCTGTCATGGACTCTTGTGTCATGTTTTAAAAATAACAGGTGCTCGAAAATGTGCTTCAAAATAAACGTCTCCCGTGCGAATAGGGCGAAAGTGTGTAAGGGGAGACGGGAATCCGTTCCCAATTTCCACCTACTACCTCCAGCCCCCTTACATGTCTTTCCCCCGCACGAGGCTCGAGACATCCGCTCCTGGCATGGCCGGTAAAAGCAGGTTGGGACCCTTGAAAGAAAAAAAAAACAAAAAACAAAAAAAAAAACAAGCAAAACAGAATGAAAAGGGGTTCCAACCATCTTCAAAGAAAATAGAGCACCTTGAAAAATGTGAGTCCATGATCTTTTGTTTTTGAGAATCTCTTCATCCACAATTCATTTGTCCTGTGTTCACTGTTTGCCATGATGCCGACTCGCCGAAGAAGCTACGAGATGACTTGTGCGTCGGTTGACCTCGTAAGCTGCTAAATGATCTAAGAAGTCCTCTATCTACGATCTGGGTTGTTTGTTGCTATGGAGGTCTGGAGAGTTGCATTGGTTTGAGTTAGGTTTGCTTGGGGACAAGCAAACGGTTAAGTGTGGGGGAGTTTGATAACGATGTAATTGCACATATTTGCGCCCCTAGTTCTTATCCGTTTGAGGGGCATAGTCGTGTATTGTGGCCTATTTTACGCCGAGTTGTGCTATTTTGTCATGTTTCAGGTCCCAGGTGTCAAAGGGAAGTCTAAGCGCGAGTTTCGGGGCATTCGGAAGTCATTTCGGTGAGCTGGAGCCAAAACACGGGCACACCTAAATCATTACACGGCCGTGTTCTGGTGGCCGTGCTTTTTATGCCGAGAGCTGAGCTGATTACACGGGCAGGGCCAAAACAAAACACGGGCGTGTTCTGCCAAAGCACGGGCGTGTTCCACTAAAGCACGGCCGTGTTTCTCCCAATGCACTGGCCGTGTAATTAACACTAGCCAAAGCACGGGCGGGCTGAGGCATTACACGGCCGTGCCCTCGACCGTGCTTTGGCTGATGCCTTTTTAACCAGATTTTCAGCCAAACAGAAGGGGATTCGAATTTTTGAGAGAGAGATCAGTTCCTAGAGAGAGAAAGTGACGAGCAAGAGTTCCCAAGTGCCCTAGATTGATCTTCAACACCATTGGAGGCCAGCTTGAGCTTGGAGAAGTGCCAATCAACGTCCAGAAGCAGGAATCCATCCTTCACAGTATGAATTCCGTGTCTGATTCTGCTTTTGCTTTCTTCTCCATGGAGTAGTTCTCCCATTCATCTGGGTATGGAGAACCCTAGATTTGTATGTTAGGATTTGATTGTATGAACCCAAGTACTGATTCTGTGATTGATTATATTCGATTGAGGTTTTAATGATTGAATGACTTGAATCCTGATCAAATTCCTGTTGTTTCTGCTTTAACCTAGAATGAGAATATCTGCCTAGGTTAATAGAGTATCCTTGATTGAAGGTAGGGAGTTGGTGACTTTAGTCGAGGAGCCAACTCACTATTCTGTACCGGATTTACTCCGGTAGTGGAGGTTTTGTTCTTAGGGCCTCAATCTGTCGACTCCGGTGGAGGTTAGTCGCCCGCTAGAGAGTCAGATTGAGAGGGTCTGAAGACCTTTAGTCGAGACTTCAGGCTGTTTAAGAACCTTCCGCAGTATAACCATCATAGAAACTGAACTTGGTAATTACAATCCGGCTTAACTGCAGTCTAGGGGGAACCATATCCGGGTGACCTCTTTAACCTGAATACAACAGTTTACTTGCTTTGTTTGTTTGGTAGTTTAGACTTGCATGCCAGTTTCATTGCTAGATAACAAGAATTCACTGAGTAGTCATCAGATCTAGGACCCGGGTTGATAATTAAACCCAAACCCGCTATACTACGCTTTAGGAAGTGGTTTCACTTGGCCAATTCCTGGAGTGACAGTAGAGTCGAGTCAGAATCCTTCTAGCTAAGTCATGTAAATTTCTTCCTCCAACTCTCCATGTAGGAAAGTTGTCTTCACGTCTAGTGATAGACCGTTAATCGCACATGTTTTTACACCTATTCTTGAGCCGTTTGAGATGTTGATTTTCGTGTTTTAGACCAATTTCACGCTAGGTTGTGCTTGTTTGTGATATTTCAGGTCCTAGTACGTGAATGAAGGTTTGGGAGCGAGTTCTGGGTCGATTGGATGAAGATAAGACATGTGGCAAGACACTGAGGAAGCCACACAAGCACTCCTAACACCCACATGGCCGTGTAAGGAACCCATGTGTCCGTGTGGGATTTACCAAGCCTTCACACGGGCATACTAGAGATTCCACAAGGCCGTGTGTCCCTGGCCGTGTAGGAAGCCTGAAGTCCACTTAATCGAAACTTCGCGTTTTGGCACTCACACAGGCAGCTGGGTAAGCCACACGGCCGTGTGGCCTGCTCGTGTGAGTCGGGCATACCTGTATCACTTTCGAAGCTAATCCCTACATCAGGTGTACGCTAAAGGTACCGAAAGATCCTCTTCACAACCTTCCAATGCTCCTTCCCAGGTTGTATCATAAACCTGCTGACAACACTAAGAGCATGTGCAAGATCATGTCTAGTGCATACCATATCGTACATCAAGCTACCTACTGCACTAGCATATGGGACTCTCGACATGTACTCCTTATCAGCCTCTGACTGTGGTGCATAAGCTGAGGATAGATGAACATTTGAAGCACTAGGAGTATTTAAGGGCTTTGCTGAAGACATGCCAAACCTCGACAGTATCTTCTGGATGTAGCTCTTCCGTGACAAGAAAATCTTCTTCTTCGACCTGTCCCTGTAAATCTCCATACCCAAGATCTTTTGAGCAGCTCCCAAATCCTTCATCTCAAACTCAGCACTAAGAAGCCCCTTTAACTTCTCGATATCAGACTTCGACCTCGCAGCTATGAGAATATCATCCACACCCAGAACAAGATAGATCATCGAACCATCCTCCACCTTGTTGTGATACACACAACAATCATATGGACTTCTGTTGTAGCCCAACTCAATCATGTAACTGTCGAATCTCTTGTACCACTGCCTCAGAGATTGCTTAAGTCCATACAATGACTTCTTCAGCTTACAAACATAGTCTTCTTTTCCCGGAACCTCGAATCATTCTGGCTGAGTCATGTAAATTTCTTCCTCCAACTCTCCATGTAGGAAAGCTGTCTTCACGTCTAGTGATAGACCGTTAATCGCACATGTTTTTACCCCTATTCTTGAGCCGTTTGAGATGTTGATTCTTGTGTTTTAGACCGATTTCACGCTAGGTTGTGCATGTTTGTGATATTTCAGGTCCTAGTACGTGAATGAAGGTTTGGGAGCGAGTTCTGGGTCGATTGGATGAAGATAAGACATGTGGCGAGACGCTGAGGAAGCCACACAGGCACTCCTAACACCCACATGGCCGTGAAAGGAACCCATGTGGCCGTGTGGGATTTACCGAGCCTTCACACGGGCATACTGGAGATTCCACATGGCCGTGTGTCCCTGGCCGTGTAGGAAGCCTGAAGTCCACTTAATCGAAACTCCGCGTTTTGGCACTCACACATGCAGCTGGGTAAGCCACACGGCCGTGTGGCATGCCCGTGTGAGTCGGGCATACCTGTATCACTTCCGAAGCTAATCCCTACATCAGGTGTACCCTTAAGGTACCGGAAGATCCTCTTCATAGCCTTCCAATGCTCCTTCCCAGGTTGTATCATAAACCTGCTGACAACACTAACAACATGTGCAAGATCAGGTCTAGTGCATACCATATCGTACATCAAGCTACCTACTGCACTAGCATATGGGACTCTCGACATGTACTCCTTCTCAGCCTCTGACTGCGGTGCATAAGTTGAGGATAGATGAACATTTGAAGCACTAGGAGTATTTAAGGGCTTTGCTGAAGACATGCCAAACCTCGACAGTATCTTCTAGATGTAGCTCTTCTCTGACAAGAAAATCTTCTTCTTCGACCTGTCCCTGTAAATCTCCATACCCAAGATCTTTTGAGCAGCTCCCAAATCCTTCATCTCAAACTCAGCACTAAGAAGCCCCTTTAACTTCTCGATATCAGACTTCGACCTCGCAGCTATGAGCATATCATCCACATACAGAACAAGATAGATCATCGAACCATCCTCCACCTTGTTGTGACACACACAACAATCATATGGACTTCTGCTGTAGCCCAACTTAAGCATGTAATTGTCAAATCTCTTGTACCACTGCCTCAGAGATTGCTTAAGTCCATACATGGACTTCTTCAGCTTACAAACATAGTCTTCTTTTCCCGGAACCCCGAATCCTTCTGGCTGAGCCTTCACACGGGCATACTGGAGATTCCACACGCCCGTGTGTCCCTGGCCGTGTAGGAAGCCTGAAGTCCACTTAATCGAAACTCCGCGTTTTGTCACTCACACAGGCAGCTGGGTAAGCCACACGGTCGTTTGGCCTGCCCATGTGAAGAACCCTAGTTCCATGTGTTAGGGATCTTGATTGTAACGACTTGGGATTGTACTGTTTGGTTTTAATCGAATGATGCATGATTCATTGAATTCATTGAAGTCTGATCAGCTTTTCTTGATTTCTGCTGCAACCTAAGATAGATAGAATCTGATTAGGTGTTAGAGCTTCATCATTCGGTAGTAGTAGATTTGTTATACGAGACTCAGTCAGTCTACTGCTTTGTACTGGAATCCAATTCCAGTAGTGGATTTCTGTACTTATTGCTTCAGCTTTCTATCCCGGTGAAGACTAGTCGTCTGCCGGGTAGTTAGACTGAGAGGGCTTGGTCGGCTTAAGAGATTCTAAGCTACTGTCGGATCTTCCGCAGTTTAATCAACAGTAAATCAAACCAGGGTAATTACAACTGAGACCTAACTAGGGAGCTAGGGGGACTCATTCCCGAGTGACTCTTCCTTTGCTTCAGAAAATCGAACCATTTCCTGCTTTCTTACTGCTTTTAGTTATAACCACAATAAATCGACTTAGTTGGCTAGATAATAGATATTCACGGAGTAGGCAGTAGATCTAGACCCCGGGTTGATAATTAGAACTTGCCACTTTACTGCATTCCTCGACTGCGATTACACTTGGTCGCAGTTTGGTGTTGTGTCGTAGCGTGTCAAGTTTTTGGTGCCGTTGCCGGGGAGACTCTAGATTATTGGAGAAACGTGAAAGTTTGTTACTCTAGCTTTTCTTTACTGCATTTTCTCTCTTCCACCTGTGTGCCTTCACGGGTTGCCTTTGCTGATTGTGTGCATGTAGTGCATGACCCGTAGCCAGTCGGGAGATCTACTACCATTAGACCAGGAGCTTGAACGGACCTACAGGCACTTCAAGCGGGCTCTAAAGGCGCGACTGGCTGCGGAGGAGGCGCTAGCACAGTTGCAAATTGCCCACGAAAGAAGAGATGGGTGATCCACAGGACCATGATGTGGTCCTTCCCGAGGAGCAGACCATGGGGATACTACTGGACCGCTAGGGCCGCGGACATGAGGTCGCCCATTCAACATCCTCATGTGCCAGCGAATAATTTTGAGGTGAGCACCTCTGTCATCACCATGCTGCGCGGTTCGGTGGTGTTGCGTGGCAAAGCGGGGGAGTGTCCCCGATCACATCTGAGGCGATTCCATGAGCTCATCGATGGAATCAAGATAAATGGGGTCCCAGCCGATGCCATCCAGCTGAGGTACTTCCCGTTTATGCTGGAGGGGCAGGCCAAGGAGTGGCTAGACACTCGACCTCCATGCTCGATCACCACATTTGCCAATCTGGCGGACAAGTTCCTCACTAGCTACCATCCCCCGTCCAAGACGGCGGACCTGCAGAAGCAAATTACCCAGTTTGCTCAGGATGAAGATGAGACCATCCGGGATGCTTGGGAGAGATACACCAGTCTTATCCTCAAGTGTCCCAACCATGGTTTTACCGACGCCTTCAAGGTGGGCACCTTCTACCATGCCCTCTTCCCGGAAGACAAGCAGCTGATTGACTCGGTCTGTGGCGGGAATATGCTCACCAAAACACCGTGACTCACTTCTACTGTCACTCCAGGAATTGGCCAAGTGTAACCACTTCCTAAAGCGTAGTATAGCGGGTTTAGGTTTAATTATCAACCCGGGTCCTAGATTTGATGACTACTCAGTGAATTCTTGTTATCTAGCAATGAAACTGGAATGCAAGTCTAAACTACCAAACAAACAAAGCAAGTAAACTGCTGTATTCAGGTTAAGAGAGGTCACCCGGATATGGTTCCCCCTAGACTGCAGTTAAGCCGGATTGTAATTACCAAGTTCAGTTTCTATGATAGTTATACTGCGGAAGGTTCTCAAACGGCCTGAAGTCTCAACTAAAGGTCTTCAGACCCTCTCAATCTGAATCTCTAGCGGGCGACTAACCTCCACCGGAGTAAACAGATTGAGGCCCTAAGAACAAAACCTCCACTACCGGAGTAAAACCGGTACAAAATAGTGAGTTGACTCCTCGACTAAAGTCACCAACTCCCTACCTTCAATCAAGGATGCTCTATTAACCTAGTCAGATATTCTCATTCTAGGTTAAAGCAGAAACAACAGGAATTTGATCAGGATTCAAGTCATTCAATCATTCAAAACTCAATCGAATATAATCAAATCATAGAATCAGTACTTGGGTTCATACAATCAAACCTAACATACAAATCTAGGGTTCTCCATACCCAGATGAATGGGAGAACTACTCCATGGAGAAAGAAGCAAAAGCAGAATCAGATGCGGAATTCATATTGTGAAGGATGGATTCCTGCTCCTGGATGTTGATCGGCACTTCTTCAAGCTCAAACTGGCCTCCAATGGTGATGAAGATCAAGCTAGGGCACTTGGAGACTCTTGTTCGTCGCTTTCTCTCTCTAGGAATCGTTCTGTCTCTCTAAAACTCGAATCCCCTCGACTTGTGGCTGAAAATCTGCTTAAAAGCAGAAAATCCCGACTCACACTGGCAGGCCGCACGGCCGTGTGGCTCACCCAGTTGCCCGTGCGACTCCAAACGCAGCGTATCGATTAGTTGAACTCCAGGCTTCTTACACGGCCAGGGTCGCACGGCCGTGCAGCTCACCTCACCTTGCACGGCCGTGCAGATTTTCTGCTCTGCCCGTGTTTGCTCTCGCACAATCCCACACGGCCAAACTGGTCACTTGCACGGCCATGCGGGTTGTGGGTGTGCCCGTGCGACCTCCTTTGTGACTCGTCTCGCGCCCGATCTTCGCCCAATCGACCCCGAACTCGCTCCTAAACCTTCATTCACTTGCCAGGACCTGAAATATCACAAACAAGCACAACCTAGCGTGAAATCGGTCTAAAACACGAGAAACCACATCTCCAACGGTGTAAGAACAGGGGTGAAAATATGTGTAATTAACGGTCTATCACACCGCCACAGCTGAATCAACTTTTTGAAGAGATGGCAGAGCAGGGCTATGACTGGGGAACTGCGAGGAGATTGAGATGAGCACCAAGACGGGGTGTGCATGCTGTATCCACCCAGTCATCTGATTTGGTGCAGGTGGTATCGAAGCTGGTTTCAGCCATCGATCGTTTCGAGATGATTACAGGTACCGGACAACAGCAGGCGATGCTCTGCCAGTGGTGTGAGAGTTCTTATCACACCGTGGAGGATTGTTAGGCAATGAGGGAGTCTTCTACTCCCCAGGAGCAGCTGGGCTTCATCAGCAACGCCAGGCGCTTCGACCCCTACAGCAACACTTATAACGAGGGGTGGCGCCAGCATCACAACTTCTCATGGGGTGGGGCAAATTCTAGACCACAAGTTCCCCAGGGACCACCTGGCTTCCAGAGGCCTCTTTACCAGCCCAGACAGGGGCAACTTCAGCAGCCGCAGCAAGCTCTCTACCCGCCCAGACAGGGCCAGTTCCACCTCAGTCACAGGTGAGGCCATTTCATCAGACAGGGGCAGCACCTGCAACACCAGCACAGAGTGTCCCGATGGCTGAACTGCGAGATCTGGTGGGTGAACAAATCACCTTCTCTGTTTCTGATAATATGAAACACCCCCAACTCCATGATGATCTAGACTACTGTGATGTTGTTGCAGATTTTGAGACCGCACTTACTGACGATTTCCTTGAGCGTTGTCTTTTGCTAGGGGGACAGGCATCATAGGACGTGCAGCTGGAGGAGCAGCTAGCGGAGCTAGATGAGGCTGCGATCGAGGGGCGAGAGATACCATTCAAGCCGATCCCTATCTCGCCCTGGATCGCTACATCATTGGAGGAACCACCAGAGCTGGAGCTTAAGCCCCTCCCCTCTCACCTGGAGTATGCATTTCTCCGGGAGGGGAATAAGCTTCCGGTCATTATCAGCTCGGATCTGACACCCGAGCAGAAGAGCAGACTGGTGGCTCTGCTGCAGAAGTATGCCCGGGCCATGGCATGGAAGATCACAGACATTAGAGGCATTAGCCCATCCTTCTGCTCCCACAGAATTTTGATGGAGGATGAGGTTAAGCCAGTCAGGCAGCCACAGCGGAGATTGTGTCCTAACTTGGAGGCAGTGGTCCGGGCAGAGATCGTGAAGCTCATGGATGCAGGGATCATCTTTGATATATCTGATAGCAAGTGGGTCAGCCCCACTCAGGTGGTCCCGAAGAAAGGCGGGATGACTGTGGTCCCGAATGAGAAGAAAGAGTTGATCCCAATGCGGACCGTGACCGGCTGTAGAGTCTGCATCGATTACCGGCGCCTGAACGATGCCACTAGGAAAGATCATTTTCCCCTACCTTTCATTGATCAGATGCTGGAGAGGTTGGCTGGCCATGAGTTTTATTGCTTCCTGGATGGCATGTCTGGTTATTTCCATATTCCTATTGCGCCAGAGGACCAGGCGAAGACCACATTCACTTTCCCTTCGGTACTTTTGCATACCAGAGGATTCCATTCGGTCTGTGTAATGCACCGGCGACCTTCCAGAGATGCATGATGGCGATCTTCGACCGACTGGTCGGAGAGATCATGGAAGTCTTCATGGATGACTTCTCGGTTTATGGAGAATCCTTCACTCATTGTCTCCATAACCTGGAACTCGTTCTGAAGAGGTGTGAGGAGACTAATCTGGCACTCAGCTGGGAGAAGTGCCATTTTATGGTCCGTGAGGGGATTGTGCTCGGGCACAAGATCTCCAAGCAGGGGATTGAGGTGGTTCGCGCGAAGATTGAGACGATTAGTAAGCTACCTCCTCCCATTTCTGTGAAGGGGATTCGCAGTTTTCTGGGTCATGCAGGCTTCTACCGGCGCTTCATTAAAGATATCTCGAAGATTGGCCTGCCTCTGACTAAGCTGCTGGAGAAGGATGCACCATTCCACTTCACTCCTGAGTGCACAGCTGCATTCGAGACTCTGAAGGAGAAGCTTACCCATGCACCTATCATGGTGACTCCTGACTGGTCTCTTCCTTTTGAGCTGATGTGCGATGCGAGTGACTATGCAGTCGGAGCAGCTCTGGGTCAGAGACGCGATAAGCACTTCCAGCCTATATACTACGCGTCAAAGACCTTAAACGATGCACAGGAGAATTACACCACCACTGAGAAGGAGCTCCTCGCTGTGGTGTATGCATTTGGTAAGTTCCGACCCTATCTGGTGCTCTCCCATGTGGTGTCTACACTGACCATTCGGCGATTCGCTACCTGATGAGCAAGGCTGATGCAAAGCCGGGACAAGAAGGGAGCCGAGAATGTTGCTGCTGATCATCTTTCACGGTTGGAAGCCCCTCCGGTGGACAACTTCGTGGAAGAGATCGATGACTCCTTCCCGGGTGAGAGATTGCTGGCGATGACACTAGTGGACAGCGTGGTCCCTTGGTATTCTGACTTCGCCAATTATCTGGTGGCCACTCATGCAAAGCGCAAATTCTTCTCCGACCTGAAGCATTACTTCTGGGAGGATCCTTACCTCTTAAGGATCAGAGCAGATGGCGTGATCTGGCGCTGTGTCATGGAGCACGAGATGGGAGACATCCTATCTCAATGCCACGAGGGACCTATTGGAGGAAACCGCACGGCGCGGAAGGTGCTACAGTCGGGCTTCTATTGGCCCTCGCTCTTCAAGGATGCAGACACCTTCGCACGACAGTGCGACCGCTGCCAAAGGTCAGGTAACATTTCTGCCCGGGATGAGATGCCCCAACACATTTCTGTCATTTGTGAAATTTTTGATGTTTGGGGTATCGATTTTGTGGGCCCATTCCCCCATCTTTTGGCAATATGTACATTCTGGTTGCAGTGTGGACTACGTCTCGAGGTGGGTAGAAGCTCAAGCCATGCTCACCAATGATGCAAGATGGGTCTGCTCATTTCTGAAGCAGTTGTTCTCTCGATTCGGGACACCCTGTGCTATCATTAGTGATAGAGGAACCCATTTTCAAGGGCAATTCACTAAACTCCTCTCTCGCTATGATGTTAAGCATCAGGTGTCGGTGGCTTACCATCCCAAGTCAAATGGGCAAGCCGAGCTGACGAACCGGGAGCTTAAATGAATAATTGAAAAGATGGTGGATCAGTCCCGCAAGGATTGGTCCACCAAGCTCGATGATGCTCTTTGGGCATATAGGACGGCCTATAAGAACCCGATTGGCACTTCTCCCTATAGGCTTGTCTATGGGAAGGCGTGTCATTTGCCAGTAGAGCTAGAGCACAAGGCCTTCTGGGCCATTAAGCTGCTAAACCTGGATTTGAGTGTTGCAGGTACTGAACGTAAGTTGCAGCTGCTGGAGTTGGAGGAATGGCGTTACCACGCCTACGAGAACACCCTGCTCTACAAAGAGCGAACCAAGCGTCTCCACGAAGCTCGGTTGAGGGGCCTGAAGGAGTTTCAGGTAGGTGATCGTGTTCTGCTCTTCAATGCACGCCTAAAACTCTTTCCGGGCAAGCTACGTTTGAGGTGATTGGGACCCTTCACGGTCACCCAAGTTTTCCCGCACGGTGCGCTGGAGATCAGCAATGCTCAAACTGAGCCATTCAAGGTGAATGGCCACCTCCTAAAGTTGTACTTGGGAGGTGCTGTCGAGCGCGCAGAGCTGCTGATCAAGCTCGAGGACCCTTAGTTCCTCTACTAGCATCCAGCTAAAAGACGGTAAAGAAGCGCTTGTGGGGAGGAAACCCCACCTACGTTTGTATTTTCTTACCTTTTTCCTTTTGATTTTTTGTTTTTTTTTTTTGAGTCTTGAGGTGTTGTCCAAGAGTCGTATGTCGATTTTGAGTGAAAACAAGTCAAATTCTGGGTTCTGGCAGCCCACACGGCCAGCCCTAAAACTCACACGGCCGTGTGGAAATGGGTTTTGGCCGTGTGGAGGCCCTGGACAGTTCACACGGGCAGGAGGGGTCCCTCACACGGCCGTGTGGTTTTGGCCCTCGACCGTGTGATTTTGGCCCTCGGCCGTGTGAAGGCTCGGCAATTTTTACACGGCCAGAAATGCTTTGTCACACGGCCGTGTGAAAATCCTCGGCCAGGCCGTGTCGGCCCACACGGGCACTATTGCACCTCACACGGCCGTGTGAGAGTGCCCGTGTGGCCAAGCCAGCGCCTATATATTTGGCCGAAACGGCCGCGTGGTTAGAAAACCCACCTTCCTCGCCGGAATTCTCTCCCCCTCGCTGGAACACCGGGACTTTTCGCCTTTTTGGGGATTTTCCGCCCATTTTTGGTCGATTTTTCCGCCTTTTTGAGCACTACACCCAACCTTTCCTCCCCATTTTCGGTCTATCCCTCGATTTTGAGGCGATTTGGACCGATTTTGAGTCGCCGGAGGCGATTTCCGGCAAGACTCCTGCGAGGCTCCTACGAGCAATTTTTGGATAGATTTTGTGATTTTCATCGCTTCCATTGCCTTCCCCTCATCATCCCCTACACCTCTACTTGTGTCTCCAGGTTTGATTTTGCCCTTAACCTTGTGAATTGTGGAGAATTGGGTGTTAGGGTGTATGTTTAGAGAACAACTTTGCATTGTTTGAATTGTGTGCAATTGATTGAGGGGAAGGCTTGGTTTATGTGTGAATGATGTTGGGCAATGTCCCCCATGCTTGATTGAGCCCTTGTGTGCTATGAATTTGTCAATTTTATGCTTAACTTAATAATGCACACAAGGTATTCGATGAAATGCCTGTTTTTCATACCATTTTGTGGGAGCCGGTTGGGGCCCTTAATGATGTGCTTTGAGGGTGTATTTGCTATGGATGTGAACCTTAAGATGCCTACTTTATCATGGATGTGCACCCTCCACCTAGATTGTGCTTGTTTTATCGAGTTATTGACCCCCGAACTATGGATGAAACCATGGTTCGGCTGTTTTCTATTCTCAAGTGTGGGGGTGTGATTAACCTTTTATATGGCTCTTTTGGCTCCACTTTGGGTTGTTCTTTTGCAGGACCATGACAAAACCCGATATCAAGCACCCGTTTATCAGGGATTTGAAGAGGGCCCCCCACCAGGATCGGTTTAAGCGCGTCCTGGCCTGCTCGTTTGGGCAGCATCATTGCTGGTCCAAGCGGGAGTTTGAGAAGCCGAACTGCTACGACCACTTCTCCGCCATTGTTACCAACCTCCCTTGGCACCATCTGCTAAGCATTTGCGAGAAAGTTTACTACGAGCTCGTGCTGGAGTTCTATACGACCTTCAAGCACAAGGAGACAGAGGATTGGGCAGATAGTGAAGCCGTCAAGTTCCGGCTCGACGGTGCGCCCCGCTCCATAAGCTGCCACGACTTGGCGACCGCCCTCGACCTCGGCCTGGACGATGATAGGGAATACGTCACCGAGCTCAACGATCCGGTGGGGTGAACTTCAAGACGCTGTACACCCGCCTAGCTCAGCCCGGCCAGCGTACCTTCGTTGTAGGGCGGATGAAGGTCAGCACCCTGCAGCTTGACAACCGCATTCTCCACCACTTGCTGGCGAAGTCCTACACTCCAGCCGGGGAGAGTGCCAGCACCATCACCAGAAGAGCGTTGTATTTCATCCAGTCCATGCGCCAGGCGAACCATCTTCTCCACCTGGGTTCTGTGGTAGCCAGAACCTTTGCCAAGAGTGCTTCAGAACTGAAGAGCCTCCACTATGCTCCCCTCATCACCCACCTGGCCACCTACTTCCAGATTTCCCTACAGGGGTGCACGGAGCAGGGGGCACTAGTGCTTTAGGCGAGGACACGATCAAGAGTATGCACCTGCTGCGAGTCGATCGAGGCGTCAAGTGGATCACGGGGTTTCCTCAACCTCTGATCCCAGCGGAGGACCAGCCAGATGCTCCTAAGGATGAGGCTGATGAGGATGTCCACCCCGAGGATGTGGATGATGCTGATGACCCCCGCCCGACCACCTTCGAGTGCGGGGGTAGCAGTTCCACCTTTCCATCTTCGGACTACTTCGCTCACCAGTTCCAGCAGTTGAGCATCCAGAATCACCCAATCCTCGACCATCAGCTCCAGTTCCAGCAGCAGTACTCGGCTCACCAGACCGAGTATCAGACCCGGATGGCTGCATATAATGAGCGCCTGGACCGCATGGAGACCCAGCAGGGGGTGACTCTGGCTCACATCGAGCGGGAGAAGGCCCGCTCTCGGCGTATGCAGGAGGTCCAACAGCACCTGCTCCAGCTGATACCGGGCGAGCAGCCAGTCTGGAGGACCCCTTGGGAGGACTCTCCCCTACCACCCCCGGCCGCCGGAGATGACGCCTTCATGGACAACATCGACTTCGACAACCTTGGCGATGAGTAGTCTGTACTCGTCGCCCCTCAGTGTTTGTTTTTGTTTTAGACTTTTTATGTTTGCTCCATGTGTTTGAGGAGCTTGAACTGAGTCTGTCGTTTGTTTTTGTCCTTTTTTTTCTTTCTCTTGTGGATTGTCTATTTTGTGGCCATCTGGGCTAAACTCTGATCCCTAACGCATAGTGTGATAGTGTGTTCTTTGTATTCCCTTCATGCAGAACTGTCCGTTCGTTCCATATGTTCCCCGCTGACTGGTCCACTTCCAAGGTCCTGGCAGTATTTCAATCTGGTAACATCGTTCCCCTTATCTTTCCTTCTGCTCCATTGAGGGCAATGTCGTGCTTAAGTGTGGGGGGTGTTTATCTATTGTCGACTGCTAGATGAGTTTGTGTGCTTGGAGCCTAGTCCACTGTCCAATTTGATGAATTGAGGGCTCCAAGTACTGTTCCCTGCAAAGTCCTGCTCAGTATACTTTGAATTGATAGTCTTTATGGTGATATGCAACCTAGGGAGGTAGTTGTAGCACTATGGAGGATGTTGAAGTATAAGATTTTTCCTATCTGTCTCTTTGCTGTGCCGGTTGATTTTGTGAACTAGTGGATTTAGGACCGTTGATTCATGTGGTAATGGTGACTCTGATTGGATTGTGTTGTGGACTCGTGTATCGAAAAGGGTGCTCAAGTGTGAAATGAAAAAGCAGTTGGTCCTCCATGTCAAAAAAATTTGAAATTCTAAGACATGGGGTAAGCCCAACGTGTGTGGCACCGTTCATTGCACAAAATCATGTTTTGGAAGAGATTTTAGTGATCCTTGGTGGGGTAGCCCTACAAGGTGAAGCTAAGTTGTCTCTAGTACAAGTACAATTTCCACCCGTCCAACGGTCTGCCTACTTGAGGATGTGTTTTTAAGGGCACGGATAGAGCTTCCGACCCCCCTTAATTTCATTGACCCTCCACACGAGTTGAGGAAAAGGAGTTAAAAGAAGTACTCTAGCGAGCGCCAGATGTACAGAAATTGCTCTTGCTCGACTAATAAGGGTCGACCGTGCAAAAGACTGCAGTTGGAACTCCCGACAAGTGAATGAAAAGAAAAAAAGAGTAAAATGAAAGTGAAAAAGGGGTTCCAACGGTGAAATGAAGTGAAAGAGCACCCCCGCTACAACAAGTCCTTGGTTGTGAATGGTGTGATTCTCGTTATCCATGAATTGACTGTCTTAGTTCCACTGCTTCTCATGATCCTGGCTTGAGTCTAGTACTCGCATTGAGAGAGATAGGAGGCGTCTTAGAAGACCAGTTGACCTCGTAAGTTGCTAAGTGATCTAAAAAATCCTCTGCCAATGATCGGGGTTGTATGTTGTTATAGAGGTTTGGAGAGTTGCATTGGTTTGAGTCAGGTTTGCTTGGGGACAAGCAAACGGTTAAGTGTGGGGGAGTTTGATAGATCGTTAATCGCACATATTTTAAACCCTATTCTTGAGCCGTTTGAGATGTTGATTCTAGTGTTTTAGACCGATTTCACGCTAGGTTGTGCTTGTTTGTGATATTTCAGGTCCTATTACGTGAATGAAGGTTTGGGAGCGAGTTCGGGGTCGATTGGACGAAGATCGGACGTGTGGCGAGACGCTGAGGAAGCCACACGAGCACTCCTGACACCCACACGGTCGTGTAAGGAGCCCATGTAGTCGTGTGGGATTTACCAAGCCTTCACACAGGCATATTGGAGATTCCACACGGCCGTGTGTCCCTGGCCGTGTAGGAAGCCTGAAGTCCACTTAATCGAAACTCCGCGTTTTAGCACTCGCACGGGCAGTTGGGTAAGCCACACGGTCGTGTGGCCTGCCCGTGTGAGTCGGGGATTCTGGGTTTTAACCCAATTTCGAGCCACAAGTGAGGGAATGAACTTTTCAGAGCAAAAACAGAGCCCTAGAGAGAGAAAGTGCGAAGAACACATCCTAGAAGTGATTTTGGAGCTGGGTTTCATCAATCGATCTTGGAGATCATCATAGGAGTGAAGATCATCATCCCAGAGCAAATTCTTCCCATTGTTATGAGTATGACTACTCTGATTTCTGTTTTCCTCTCTCTCTCTCTCTCTCTCTCTCTCTCTCTCTATGGAGAAGAACCCTCTTTCATTTGGAATGAAGAACCCTAGTTCCATGTGTTAGGGATCTTGATTGTAATGACTTGGGATTGTTATACTGTTTGGTTTTAATCGAATGATGCATGATTCATTGAAATTTAATTGAAGTCTGATCAGCTTTTCTTGATTTCTGCTGCAACCTGAGATAGATAGAATCTGATTAGGTTGTTAGAGCTTCATCATTCGGTAGTAGTAGATTGGTTATACGATAGTTAGTCAGTCTACTGCTTTGTACTGGAATCCAATTCCAGTAGTGGAGTTCTGTGCTTATTGCTTCAGCTTTCTATCCCGGTGAAGACTAGTCGTCTGCCGGGTAGTTAGACTGAGAGGGCTTGGTCAGCTTAAGAGATTCCAAGCTACTGTCGGATCTTCCGCAGTTTAATCAATAGTAAATCAACCCAGGGTAATTACAACTGATGCCTAACTAAGGAGCTAGGGGGACTCATTCCCGAGTGACTCTTCCTTTGCTTCAGAAAACCGAACCATTTCCTGCTTTCTTACTACTTTTAGTGATAACCACAATCAATCGACTTAGTTGGCTAGATAATAGATATTCACGGAGTAGGCAGTAGATCTAGACCCCGGGTTGATAATTAGAACTTGCCACTATACTGCATTCCTGGACTGCGATTACACTTGGTCGCAGTTGAGTGTTGTGTCGTAGCGTGTCATCTAGTTGCACGAGCTCCAAGTCATAATGTGCCACTATTTCTAGTAGCACTCTGATCGAAGTATGTCTGACCACTGGTGAGAAAATCTCATTGTAGTCAACTCCTTCCCTCTGCGAGAAGCCTCGTGCAACCACCCGAGCTTTAAATTCCATGCCCTCTTTAGAAGTGATTCCTTCCTTCTTCTTTTAGATCCACTTGTTTGTAACAATCTTCCTTCCCTGGGGTCGTTTGACTAGCTCCCAAGTCTGATTCCTGTCATGGGATTCCATCTCATCTCCCATTGCGGCAAGCCACTGATTAGCTTCGCCACCTGAAACAACTTCTCTATAGGATTGTGGATCACCTACATCCACTTCTTCAGCAACCTGAAATGAATACGCCACCATGTCCTCGAAACCATACCTCTCTGGAGGTACTCCTGCAGTCGCTCTCTTTGGTCTACCGGAAGCTATAGACTGTTGAGATCCTGCACTGGACTTTGAAGTTTCTGGCTCTGTAGAAACATCCTCATGTTGATCTTCTCCACCTTGGTGCTCAAACTCACTCTCATTGAGAGTTTGCAGCTCCACCTGCTTATCAACATTCCTGCTACCTTCAACAACGGTAACATTCAACATGGGGTTAAACATAGACTTCTCATCAAATATCACATTTCTACTGAGTATAACTCGATGCTCAGAAGGTGACCATACTAGAAATCCCATAACTCCATCTCCATAACCCACAAATACACCCTTCTTTTCCCTTGGGTTCAGTTTATCCTCATCCACATGATAATAAACAGGACACCCAAAAACTTTCAGTGAAGAGTAATCAGCAGGCTTACCATACCCCACCTCATAAGGAGTCTTCAACTCGATATCTGTGTGAGGTCCACGGTTGATCAGGAAGCACGTCATGTTCACTGCTTCTGCCCAGAATCTTCTCTCTAGTCCAGCATTAGAGAGCATGCACCATGCTCTCTCCAACAATGTCTGGTTCATCCTTTCTGCAACGCCATTCTGCTGGGGTGTATCTCTCACAGTCTGATGACGGGCAATCCCTTCATCCTTGCAGAATTCGTTGAACTCAGAATTACAGAACTCTAGACCATTGTCCGTTCGCAGCTTCTTGATCTTCTTCCCGGTCTGATTCTCCACCAATGTCTTCCACTGCTTGAACTTTGTGAAAGCCTCACTTTTCTGCTTCATCATGAAAATCCAAGTAAATCTCGAATAATCATCAATAATAGACAGAAAATACCTGCTGCCTCCAATGGATTCAACTCGTGAAGGACCGCAACAGTCGGAGTGGAGGTAATCTAGTATCCCCTTCGTCCGGTGGATACCCTTCTTGGGAAACTTGTTGCGATGTAGCTTCCCAAACACACAATGCTCACATAATTCCAAATTATGCACCTTGTGCCCGCAAAGAAGATCCCTCTTCGATAGAACTTGCATCCCTCGTTCACTCATATGCGCCAGTATCATGTGCTAGAGAGTGGTCATATCTTCCTGATAAACCTGAGACGATGCAACTGCGGTAGAACCAGACAACACAGATCCTTGTAATGCATACAAGGTCCCACGCTTCACGCCCTTCAGCACCTTCCTTGAACCTTTGCAGACATACACAACTCCACCTTTTCCTTTGAAGCTGAAACCCTTGTTGTCGAGTAGACTCAAGGAGATCATGTTCTTTGTCATTCGTGGAACATGCCTGACATCATTCACGGTACAGAACGAACCATCATGTGCTAGAACTTTTATGGACCCGATTCCAACCACCTTGTAGCTCCATTTTCCATGACCACATTACCACCATCTATCTGCTCGTAGGTTGTGAAGCAATCCCTGTTCGGAGACATATGGTATGAGGCTACAGTATCCAGAAACCACACATCCCCAAGATGTGCCTTCTCATCTACAGCCAAGGCGAGATCGTCTTCAAAACTGTTGTCCACTTCTGCCACGGCAACTGAACCTTTTTTCTTCTATTGCCCTCTTCTCTTGGGACAGTTGTACTTCCAATGCCCCACTTCCTTACAGTTGTGACAAGAATCACCTGACTATGGACCGGGACCCTTGGAATTCTTGTTCAAATTCCCTTTACCATATTTCTTCTTTCCCTTTCCACCTGTAACAGCCAAACCCGATGCCTCACCACCTGTACCAGATCCAGACGCCTTATGCCTGATCTCTCTCGTATGAAGAGCAGACCTGACATCCTCCAACGACACGCTTTCTTTTCAAGCAATAAAAGAATCAACGAAATTCTCATATGAACTCGGCAAAGAACCCAGTAGGATTAGGGCATCATCCTCATCATCAACTTGAACATCTATATTACGCAGATCCAGTAAAATAGAGTTAAGCTGTTCGAGATGTTCCCTCAAAGGCATACCTTCTTGCATCCTCAAGCTGAACAATTGTTGCTTGAGATGCAGCTTGTTGGTTAAGGACTTCGTCATATACAGACTCTCCAACTTTAACCACAAGCCCGCGACAGTCTTCTCAGCAGCGACTTCAATTATGACGTCATCAGACCACGATAGCATGATGGTCGAGTGGGCCTTCTCCTCCAGGGTATTCCACTCATCGTCATCGACCGCTGCCTTCTTCTGTTTCGCAGACAGCGCCCCCCACAACCCTTGCTATTTTAATAAAGCCTGCATCTTTATCTGCCATATAGCGAAGCTGTTCTTCCCCGTGAACTTTTCGATCTTCATGTTCACCGACGTCATTCTTCTTAATCGAAAACCCTAGCCTGATATCCAGCTGCGGCTCTAATACCACTTGTTAAAAATGCGCTGCTACGGATCGGGATATCGTCGGAATCGATAAAGCAAGAATATGAAAGCGAGAATCAAAAAACACAGACACACGATTTACGTGGTTCATTAACACGATGTGTGTTAGCTACTTCCACGGGCGAGAGAGAGCCAGTTTCACTATATCGAGGAGATTACAGATTACAGAGGAGTATGAGAAGTATTTATAGTACTTCTCCATGTGGGTCTAAACCTAATCCAATCTGGAAAAGGAAATGGTTACAGACTAGGCCCAGAACCCGAACCCAAATAACATTGAGCCCATACAGCGAGACCCCCGACTATCAGTCGTAGCGGCTGATAGTCCGATTCAAGTCACATTAACAGACATCTCCCTATTCTACCCTTTCTACAAACGCTCTTGGAGTAGGGAATTTGAAAAGGGGGAAGGATTTTTTCCTCCATGCTATTATATATGTGTAGAAACACTATTATCCAGAAATAGAAAAAGATAAGCAAAAAGGTGACAAACAGTCAGACAATGAAAAAGTCTGCATATGCATACCTTGCTAGCTCTAGGGACTCTTTGTCACAATAAACAACCCTTTAGAAAATCCAAAACCTTGAGACATCAAACAAACATCCCACGACACTAATGTATGGCACGCCCATTTTCCAACAGGTTTGTCCAATTTAAACTTCAAAACGAAATTCAAGCATTGGATTACTTCAAAATAAATGAACTTTTCACCATTAAATCAAAATTCAAAATCATTAACAGTTAATGCAAAGAATACATTTCTCAGGCCAATTACAACATTTAACTAAACGATATAGTAGAATGGATTCAATATGTTTCCTACTAATGATATAAACGTATACCGGTACCATCGTTGTACATATAGGTGTCAAACGGGCGGGTTCGGGCGAGTTCGGGCTGGGTTCAAACGGGTTGCGGGTTCATCGAGTTTGGGTTCATCGGGTTTGGGTTTAAACGGGTTGAGGGTTCATCGGGTTGCGGGTTCATCGGGTTCGGGTTCAACCGGGTTGCGGGTAAATCGGGTTGTGGATTCATCGGATTGAGGGTCGGGCGGGTTGCGGGCAGATCAGGTTGCGGATTGTTCGGGTCAGTGCATCGAGTAACTTACTTCTTACTCGTTACCAACTTACACATTTTATTACACTAATTTAAAATATTTTTCTCAATTTCTAACCAATTTCTTTCTACATCGTATATATACTTAATTTAAAAAAGGCTAGTCAAAATGTCTAATAAATTTATATGACTTGCAAACTTGTTATGTAATTAATCATAATTGGTAAAGTACACTAGCTAATAGTAATGGTTATATCAACATTTGCAACCAAAAGACACCATTAATTATTTATTCGGTATTTTAGTATTATTTCAGTAGCAATTGGATTAAAGTATCTCGTTTAGTATAACCATGAAAATCTGGTATTTGGCAAAAGCAGAGTGGTAACAGGAGTTATTTCGAAATAAGTCATTGCTCTAATAACTTCAGTAAACTGTTCCCAAACGAGTATTTTGTAAAATTGTTCGAATTACCCTAAAA
Organism: Linum trigynum; assembly: GCA_964030455.1. Taxonomy (NCBI): domain Eukaryota; kingdom Viridiplantae; phylum Streptophyta; class Magnoliopsida; order Malpighiales; family Linaceae; genus Linum; species Linum trigynum. The sequence continues at coordinate 23,418,767 of OZ034822.1, forward strand.
ATTGAACCATTGAAGATTAACTATCAAATTTAGTAAAATTGTTGTGACTTCAATCATAACTTACTCAATAACATATATCCTATACACTTAGCCTTACCTTCAATCGACAATATTAAGTTAATATATGTTGTTGATCTTATACCCTAAACCATCAATACATTATACACAAACAACATACCCTATACCCTAACCATATATCCCTATGGGTTGTGATTTTGCTAGTATAGTTAATTTAAAGTGAAATTCATACTTTGATTTTCGAAACATAGATAAAAAAGTGATATTTTTTGTACCCTCGCCATATATCATATACTCTAAATCATATACCATGTACCCTAACCACGTACCATAAACATAAATGAATTCATTGTAAAAAAAAAAACATAAATTAAAAACGAATCTCCTGCCGTTAAAGATTTTAAATGACTTCAAGTGAACATATGTTAATAAAAAACTTAGAACCGTCAAAACCATCAATACCTTATACCCTAACCATATACACCCTAAACCATCTGTACCTTATACCCTATACCCTAACCATATATTTTATACGCTAAACAACGAACCGTCAAAAATTACTTATCAAGTTTAGTATGATTGTTGGCTCATATTCACCCGCCCATAAATTTTCTATTCCAAAGTTCTCATCCAAACCTCCCACTCATTTTTCATTCCAAAATGACCAGCAACTAAATTAACCAAAATTTTCAAACTCGCAACCCGACTGAGTTATTTCAATCGTAAAACTTAATAGGGCAAGTTTAACACCCATTTTGAAATGAAAGTTCAACTTGAACACAATTTAAATATGCAACATTTTTACCAAGTGCTACTTTTTTTTATAAAAGTGTGTATGAATTTTCGCTATATGTTGGATCTAAATACGATATGTTACTTTGGTGTAATGTTATATGTTATTACTCATATGTTAGATGGGATTTGATATAATTTATCAGGATAAGTACAATAAAATGACTCTTTTCATATTTCCGGACTGAAATGGACTAAAATGGATGACCCATTAACCCTTGACCCACTAGCTCGACCGGGTCTGGGTCAACCCGCGGGTTGCAACCTTGGTGTAGATTCAAGAGTAGATGGATATTGTAGCAGTTAGGTCTAATTTTGATTTTGTTTTTCTCGGTTCAAAGCTTGCTATGGTTTTGTGTTGTTATGTGTTGATTTTGATGCTTGTTGATTGTGGTTGTGTTCATACTTCATTTGTTTGGTTTTTGAGCGAAGGTGTATGTGGTTGCTTTATGTTTGTGTTTTAATCAAGATGAACGAAAGGCAGAGGGAAGAAAGAACTCATGTGTTTTAATCAATAGACCTATTAAGACCACAAATTAAAAGGTATAACATAACACATATAACCCAGAACTTCATTTTGAAAGACTAGATTATTTATATAGTAATTATTTGGCTCAATCAGGCGGGTTCGGGTTGGTCGGGTTCAGATTAATTGGGTTGCGGGTTAGTCAGGTTCGGGTTCAATCGGGTTGCGGGCTAGTTGGGTTGCGAGTTGATCGGTTTGTGGGTCAATCAGGTTACGGGTCGGGCGGGTTACGGGTCATTGACTTTTAGTTAGTTTGGGTTGCGGTCGGGTTTCGGATCGGGTTAAACAGGTGGGTTGCTCGGGTCGGGTTCTGTTTTGACACCTATACAGTTGTACCCTGACCTGCCATTTGAGATGAGTTACTTTGTAATACAACTGTATTTTATAAACACCCATAACGACATTACGAAACCAAGTTTAATAAAAAAATCTTCATATTCCACTTCGAAGATTTCATTTAAAAAATAGGAGAGTTTAACATGTCAAATCACTTATTTGACAAAATCTCAAAACACTATTAATCAATGTTATATAAAGGCAAGTAGCCCAAATTTTATACTTTATGGAATAATCCCAATTATTATCAATTAATGTGCCAACTACCTTATGTGCAGAATAACTCTGGAGCTGTACTGTTTGCGTTGGTCTACCTTCAAACATAGCCGCATCACGAACCAAAGCAATTAAGAAAAAATCTTCATATTCCAAGTAGAACGACTCAATTCAATTTGGCCTACTCTTTGTACATATCGGTTACCCCTGGACGTGTTGCACTTGCTGCCTTCAGATCTTCATGAACACAATTCAATTGAGGAAAGGAGGCTGTCAATGGAGTGGAGGGTGTTAATTAAGTGAATCATCGTACGGCTGAATAAGCAGGGTCTTCTTGATTTGTTATCAGAACAGTAGGGGTAGCTGCAATCCGTCGGTTGCTCCATCTAAGCATTCTAGTTAGAATATGTGGCATAGGTTGTAGAGATCAGGGTTCAGTGATAACTTTGGAACAGGAGGAGAGTAGGTTCGTGGGGGAGGTGACCCGGCGAGTAGAATGGGAAGCTTTGGTAAGGCTGTGATGGGTGCATGATTTGTGGGCCAAATCACAGTTTGTGTCATTTAAATCAAAAAATGTTTTTACTGTCGTGCTCAACAGACTGGCCGCACTAACACCTTCTAAATTTACCCATCCTAAAATTGCTTTGGGTGGATCAAATTTGAAATGGGATCCATCATTTCTCATTTGACCTTTATATTATGTGTAGATTGTGAGAGTGATGAGTGTACATGTAGACATGTCATTGTCCTACAAATTCATTAACACGCCAAATATAGTGAAATGCCACCCTAATATCCTATTAACTCAATCTCGTATAATGATCATTGGATTCAATCATGCCAGATTAGGAAGATGTTTAAAATGTAGTGTTAACCCGACTAAAACGTTAAAAGAACCAGTCTCGTATAGTTTGCACAAAGATATGATTGCTTCATAGTAGTTCTAAAAACTAATACTAATTTAAGAAGTCAACATTGCTTCTACATATTTAATATTGCAATTCGATATGCAATATTCGAACCAGTGATATTTGGATTGTAATTTTAGGGTTATCATATATCTATAAGATAGATAGAAATTTAAATTAAGTATCAAAATACAATTAAAATAATCAAAATACGAAAATTCAAGTATCAAAACACCAAATAAGTGCTTACGGGAGATTCAGTGGTCAGCTAGTCGTTGAAAAAGGTCATATGATTTTCAGAATTTAGGTTCGTATATGTTTTTAAGTGTGATTGGTTATGATTCTTCTTTTTCTTTAAAGTGGCCATGGTTCGAATCCCAATATCTGTGTTTTTTATGAATAAATAAAAAAGAGTACTTGTGAATAAATAAAAAAGAGTACTTTTGAAGACCAAAATGTACTTCCTACTTTCACTCTCGTTGCAGGAAATTTGAAATTGAGCAACAAATTTCCCCTTCCTGCTATTATATATTGTGTAGACTAGATAAAGACTCGCACTACGCTATGGGTGATGGATGATCGTGATAGAAATTCATATTGTATTAACTTTTTATTCTAATTATCAATTTATAGTTTTTTTTTTGTTTAACTCTAGCTTTCATCAAGCTGTTGTATATAATTTGTGATCATCATCATAGTAAAAATTCATTCAATACCTTTATATTACTGCTATAGATACTAATGCCTTTACAACTTTTGTACTATTCTAAAATGTATCATTTTACTCCATTTGTTTCATATTATTGGTGACATAGTTACTAAATATCCATTTAATACATGTATATATGGTCGTATGTATTTTATATGTTTAAAACTTTCATATACGTAAGTCGTTTCATTTTTCCCCGTTCATTTGATGGCCCTCATACTAAACACATATAAAACCTGTATAACACGTTTAATATCTGTATTTAATTAATTAAATTACTAACTTCACAATTATTTATATATTCATTTATCTATCTATCTATCTATATCTATCTATCTATCTATCTATCTATCTATATCTATCTATCTATCTATCTATATCTATCTATCTATCTATCTATCTATATCTATATTATGGCAATTCAAAAAAAAATTCTTGCCACATAAGCACTTGGAGGATCCACAATTTGCCAAGTTGGACAAATTTTTTACAAACAAAAAATTTGTTATTAATGTATTTATGGAGCTACCTCTCTCTTCTTCAATATTTCCATTTCTTTTATCCAATTATTCTTTTTCATTTATCCATTTATTTTTTTTGTCTTTAATAATAAGTTACATGTTGATAAACTTAACCAAACACACATAAATAATAATTTTTTGTTAAATAAAAAATATAAATAAGAAAATAGAGAGTGACATATATCACATTTGTTTAAATAAAACATATCTGATTAAACCTTATGAAGTAAATTTTCTACACATTTTTTTACTAAAATTGAATGATAAGTTACAGTTTGATGAAAAAATTTAACAAACATACACATAAAAAATTATGGTTTAATCGACTAAACCAAAATATATATGAAAAGAGAGAAAATAAACATTTAACATTCAATTACATTTAAAAAATAAACTATATTACTTTATATTTTGTTGCAATGAAACACTCTCTTATTCATACAGTATATATCTATAAAATAAAACAAATATTATTTAGCAAAATGTCAGAGTATAATCTTGATTGAGTAGTTACAGTTATTTATTTAAAAAAACTTCTTATTCATTCAGATCATGTTCTACCTTAAATTCCTCAACTGAAGAGGAATCGCATGTGCAATAATTTGATAATGTGTCCTAAGTTCACATTAATATTATTTGCTCTATATCATGTTAATTGAGCAAGCTCTGTTGAGGTTCTAAGTCGTATGCTAAGAAATTTTCTTTAAGACTTGGAGTTATCGTCGACGATTATAAATCAAAATTTTCAAAATGACATAAGTATGATATTGTTGACGAACTTTGACTTCATACCCTAGGACGAGACACAAGATTTCTTGAAAAATAATAGATGTGAAGGTTAGAAAAGTCTTTGTTGAGAATCTACGATAAACATCACGTTTCATCAACTACTAACCTAAGCATTTACCAAATAAAGGTTGACAATTTTTAGTAAGATAGTCAATTGGGATAAACATATTTATCCAGCAATCAAGTATCTTTATCCAATAATCTGAACTCTCAAAATTGATTTCCAGTTCGTCCAAACTCGAGAAACACGAATTGATATATGTTGCATAAGATAATAAGTTAATGCAAATAATCAAATGAAATCCACTGATATTGTTCAAATGATAAGACATTTTAAATGCACTTGAAATATGTGTGTATTGGAGACACTCTTTATCAATTATTAATATATAAGTGATAAAATCTTTGAAAATTACACATTCAATGACCATGTTAAGATTCTAAGTCAACATATAAACAATGACCACCGGTTGAGGTTTAGTATAAACTTAAAGAATTAACAATTGATACATATTGTATAATATACTAGATTTAAGTGTCTGGATAAAAAAAATCATCCAAAATGGAAATGAGTCGAGATTAGAGAATTTAGTCATCATGAGGACTACGGTGTGTGTCAAGTTTCAATATGGATGAATAAATCTAATGATGTATCTTTACAAAGAATTTCTCACTAAAAAGTCCTAATCTTTACAACATTGGTCGAGAGTTCGTCCAAACTCGAGGATCATGAATGTGTATTGGATTTCCAAAGGACCTAAAATCCCAATCCCTTTCGGGGGCTAAATAGAATGAAAAGAAGCGAAAAAAAAAGAAGCAAAAAAGAACATAATCTTCGATACGATGAACATAATAAAATCATATCGAGCTATGATCCTGTCATCCCTACCCTTTTATTCTCCATAAAGGGGCGGCGTGAGAGGATAAGAAATAAATAGTAGGATCTTAGTATTTGCCTCTTTATATATTATATATCGAACGATAGACAACCCCAATGGTTGTCTGGCGTTATACGGGTAAAAGCGAGATCTCTAGATAATTTTGAGTCTAATATATACACACATATATATATACATGTATATGTAATATCAAGGTATACTACACTTTTTATTGTACTCAAGATACGATAGAAGATAGGTATTATGAAGTTTCTGCATAAATTAGAGGTTACAGAATTAGGGACTGGAGTTCACCTATTAGAGGTTAGGGTATACTATAATGCCCCAAAAAACTCTGGTTAATTCGAGTCTAAATAGTAAAACTCAATGGACGTATGGTAGTATGAACGAAAGAGTATAGTGTACTCCTGGCGCACGGTAGCTTGAACTATATATATGTGTGTGTGGTTCAGGTAGGCATACGCTAAATATTAGTGTTTTGGTTGACAAATTTTAACATAAATTCTAAATGGGACGTGGCAGTGACATAATTTATGATTAGAAAACCGAAGCATCACAAGTGAGTGTGCTAAATATTGAAAATTTCAATATAGACATACTACAAACTTTGTTACAAAATATTTTGAAGATCCAAAATGATTTAAACATATAAGTTATAAAATAAATCTCTCTGACCAACAAGTCGGGTAAAAAGCTAATGTATATTATAACTATTGACATACTATTAAACACACATTTAATTTTAAAAACATATTCATATTTATTTTATATGTAACTTACCCGTCTAACTACTTAATTACTCTTGCCGCAAGTAAAAAATTTGCCCACCCAAACTGCCGGCTCCTAAAGGTGGGTTGGGTCTAAAAGGTGGACTGTATAAATAACTGAAAGCCCGAACCATACAATAAATTGATTACCCAACATTTTTTTACAGGAAGCCTAATATCCCAACAAATTATTAGGTCTCATTCGTTGAGCCCATCAACCAAATTATTAGGTATAATAATATATGAAGCCGCAGAGTCTGATTGATGTTGTCGGTCTAATGGTACCAAGTAATTCGAGTTGTGCTGGGTCATAGCACCACCTGAAATCACTTCTAGCAACACAAATGTGGAGAACTCTAGATCCAACACAAGATTGCAAGAAAAGAAAAGTGAGATTAACAATAGTTTATGGGCTTCTCCAGGCGGATTATTTACGGGCTTCTGGCGTGGAGGTGAACTTCCAGGCTTCTTCACTGCCTTCATCGTCTTCCCTATTTACCATGCTTGGTTAGTTGTATGTTTTTTTTTCAGGTGATACTGCTCCTTTTGCATTAGGTATGCGACTAATGGATGCTTCTTCAAGTTGGTTTTAACTAATTTTGTGAAGTTCGTTGCCGTGCTTCCTTCTGACAACCTGGACTAGATTCATGACTTTCACTCTGAAAAGGGTATATTGAAGTGTTATTGTGTATGTGCAAATTCCTTTGGCTATATTGGAGACCATGTGTTTGCTAATTTTGTAGGTGATTCTTCCTACCAAAATTGCAAGGATTTGCTTCTTTGCTTCACTTTCAGCATGGTTAATTCTGTGATTTTCACCTGTATAGGATAAAAGTCATGGATATTGCCCATGCCGTATAGGTATAAAGAGTTGCCCGTTGCGTGGCGAAAAAGGCTCTCTTATCGATGGTTCGGCTATTTGTCGAGCGTCGTCCCTTTCTCTTATATGTATTATTATGGTTGCTTGAAAAGGCTTCCAACTCGTATTTAGTTGCTCCCTTTCAGGAATATCTTTGACAAAAGAAAAGTGCCAGAAAAAATTGACTCGTGCTAACTATATCTATCCTGATCAAAGGCCAAGTGCAAGCTTTAATCAGGTGTAGTATAGAGCAAGTATTTTTTGAATTATCAACTCCGATAGTCTATCTACCTTACTTCAACAAACTAAATGTTATCTAGCGATCGATTTGTTGTTTTAACTAATAAACTAAACAAGCATGCAAATCAATTGTGATTGAATTCAATTGAGGAAACTTAAATCGGATGAGTTTCCCCATAGTCATATGTTGGGTCGATGTTGTGACTTGTGATAACCTAGCACGATTCACACTTAACATATGTCGTAGGAGTTCCAAGCTAGATACGAGTTCCCATTTGACATATCCTATCCCGTCCAATTGCACTACATAGAGAGGCGTATCAAACTACCGACCTATGCAATTGGGAGCAACCAAATCCACTCCACATACAGGTAAAGGCCTGGAACGACGCTAAGAGTCAAATCACATTTGTTCATAGAATGTAATGCGTTGATTGGGCAATGGCTCAATTGTCAAAAAAAAAAAAAAAGATTAGGCAATGCTCTAAATTAACCATAAGGAGATATTCTCTCACCTAGGTTAATTAGCTCTAAGTTGAGGGAAGTGATCAATAAGCTTCAAATATCATGAGTAATGCACAAATCAGTATATAATCAATCATGCAAATCAACAAATAGGGTCAGAATCATTCAACTACAACACAATAAACTAGGGTTCTAATAAGGGATTATTAGGTATGCTCCATGGCTAGAGTGAGAAACACAACAAAATATAAGGAAGAAATCATAATGATGTGAAGCTCCTTTATCTTGGCTGATTAGGATGGTCTTGAAGATGGAATCAAGCTTCCTCGGGTGTTGGGTAGCTTCAATTCATCTCCAATCTTCTCTTGCACTTCACTTTCTCTCTCTAGGATAGAAGAATATCTACAATTCTCTCTAAAAAGCCAATCCCCTTTCAAATATGATCTCTCTTCTCTTTTATACTCGACAGTGAAATCCTCGCGGCCTTTCATCACGTCCGTGATGTGTGTAGTGGAACCGTGACTTTGACCAAAAATGCTATGCTTACACACTTCACGGGTTGTTTACAATCTTCACGCCCTGAGCTTGTCATCCATGCACCTACCTACGACATGTTTTGGGGTAATCTTCACTTCCTGAGGCCATGAAGATCTGTCTTAAACGGTGACACTTGACATTTCCAACACTTTATACTATTTTGGCTAATTTTCGTCCGCCTATCCATCTTTTCACCAATTTCACCAACTAAAGCGTGAAACATACTAAAATATGACAAAATCTAGCATAAAATGGCTCCAAGGATGATCTCAAACTCATCAATTCTCCCTTATTTATCTATTGCCTCTTGTTGATTGGGAACATTGATGGTCTTCAAAGCAAGTTCTTCAATATTTGGATCGTCGAGGTCCACTTGCTTGTCCACCTTCGAGACTCCTTCCACTTCTAGTTGATAACACCCAAAATGGTGTTATTTAGAGCTCATATTTAGGTTCATTTTGAGTCATTCCATGGTCTTCATGGTTAATGTATCATCAAATATACCCTTTATTCGTTCCTCGAAGAAAAAATTAGCTTTTTAAGGTGTATTGGATGATATGAGTATTTAGATACTAAAAGAGGGCACGAGTGTAGAGAAATGTGCAAAAATAAAGGATCACGACCAGTGCATGAAAGATCATGGCCGGGAACTGAGGACACGATGATGAGCACCGAGATCTCCACCTTCAAAATCACGGAGGCCCCAGTCGCGAACTCTTGGAGCAACCAACAAGGGAGGACGATAAAGTTTTGATAGTCGAATTAAGGCTTTCTTCTTCCGAGCCCTCGAGAAAGATCGCGGCTGTGACTCACGGATCGCGACCGTGAAGTCGGGCCACAAGATCGCGGCGTCCCCTTCCCATGCCACACTCGAGATCTTTCCCAGTTCGACCATGAACTTGGCAGAGACCCTAAATCTATAAATAGGGGATTCCTAATTCTCATTTGGTAAACTGAAATCAATTGATAGTTTTCTAGTTTGAGAGAGAGAAAGTAGAGAAAGAAGCTAAAGGAAGGAGAAGAAGGAAAGAAGGAGTCAGTGAAGAAGGGAGCTTGATCTCCCCAATTCAAGTATTCTTCTATTTCTCTACATGTATCTTCTTCTCTCTTATATGCAGTATTCCTCTAAGATACTAGGGGTTAAAATCCCCAAACCATGGAATTAGGTTGTGACTGTAGATGTGATTATGTTAGAGTTTGTGTATGGATTGGTTTCAATGATATATACTTCATTTATGCTTTATTATGATATGGCTTTTCTCTCCAAATCCTCCCTACTATCCTACAACTGAGTCTCAGAACTAGGTTGGAGTTTTTAGGTTAGATTGGATTTGAGCTCCTTAAGGCTAATTAAAGGTAGATGAATGATCTTAGGGTTCCTTTTAGTGGACGAGGTGACTTTACCCCTGTTAGAGGAATGCCTTCCTGATACAATGCTAGAGATGATGCAAGCGTCATCGATCCATCGCTTTCGTGTGCATGATAGGTTGAACCTATTGAGAGTAAATTCCTTAGTACGTGAGCTTTGACTGAGGTGACAATGAGTTTTTGTGATGGAACCCGATTTCCCTAGGGTTTCTGTTATCATTATTATTATTATTATTATTAGTCTTTTAGTATAATTAGATTTAGGGTTATAGGTATAATATGGCCCTCTACTATGACGTTTTATCAAACATGCCCCTCTACTATTTTTTACATCAAACATGCCCCTGTAATTTGGAAAAATTATCAAACATGCCCTTCAGTTGAAATTTTCATTGAAAAAATCGTCAATCATGGTTGAACCGAGATTTAGACGACCTGACATCTATAAATGGGAGGGGAAATGTCAGTTTTGACCCTTGTTTTATTTCTCTAGGTCTCGTCAAAGTGAAATTATTAGAATTATTTGGCTATACAAAAGAACAAAAAAAAACTCCAAAGTGAAATTATTAGGGATATTTTAGATATTTGGTCGCCCAAACCAAAGTTCGGTCTTGGTTAACGATTTTTTGATGAAAATTTTAACAAAAGGGCATGTTTGATAAGTTTTCCAAAGTACATGGGCATGTTTGATGTAAAAAATAGTAGAGAGGCATATTTGATAAAACGTCATAGTAGAGGGGCATATTATACCTATAACCCTTAGATTTATTATTAGGTTTTTTCAATATTCACTATTATATGTATCTTGAGACTACAGTAGAATCCATAAGAAGAATATTAAGTAAAGTCTTCCAAACCCTAATATTCCTATCCTCTCAATTTCCATTCTCAATTCGTCTAGGGCCTAGGCCGATTCTCTATCTTTTTATTTTTCTTTCCCAAATCCCAAACTCAATCCCTAATTCTGTTCGTATAAACCCTAACCCCCAAATATAAAACCCGATAGGAATTTTGTTCCTATCATTTGGTATTAGAGCCCCGATGAGTACATCACGATTCACTGTAAATGAACCCTAGGACCAGCTGGAGGCGACTCTCGAAGCCATCTGGGCCGAGAGGTACGCGGCGGTTAGCCACTTGATGGTCTCCCTTGCAGTAGTTTGGATGGGTATGGGACCCAAGGTAGGGCTGAGTGATGCCATTTTCGCGATGATGGCAGAGACGAAGGAGGATATTTCATCTGGTGCAGGTTTTGGCGCATAGGCGAAGGCGACGGTTCAAGACAGAATCACCAAAGAGGAGGAAGATAAGGCGGAGATCGCGAGCGGAGGGAGGCGCAACCCGGAACAGATGAAGCGACACTTTCGACAAATCCAATTTCAGAGATGAGGATTTTGCAAATCCGGTTGTCGTTAGCGGAGTTTAGCAGCGGTCTTCACCGGGGACGCAAAGAAGAGAAGAAGGAGGAGAGCTCGCCTCCTAGTCGTGTAGGTGAATCACTGCTGAAGGAGTGTCCGCATAAGGGAAAAAGATAGACAACTCGAGGGTGGAGTTCGCGGAGCCCTAAATTGAATTGCCGGAAAAGCAAATCGAGCAAGAGAAGTGAGCCTTGGCTCTTTCAGTCACGAAGAAGTCGGGCAGGAAGACGGAGCAAGTGACCGGTACAGGAGGTCTAATCGTGCGATTGATGACGACGATACGAGAGAAGCCTGGTCGTCGAGGAGGTTCACTGAAGACAAGAGTTGGCAAGTCGCAAGCGATCGTCGTTATCGCCACTTCGGTTGACAATGGAAGGGATGTCGGAGAAGGAGACCACAGAGGGGTGGCCGGCGAATGAAGCGAAGAGGGAGGTCGACGGCGGCAATGTTCGTCACACGAACCCTAGGCTGTCATCCATGTTTTATGCTGCAGATGAGTCCTAGTCCTCGTTGGGCGAGAGACTTGGGTCGCGAAGATGAGATGGAGTAGGTGATTCGGGCCCAAATGTACACACTTTACCCCTCATTTCTTATTCGTTTAGCTTAGTATTTCATCGTTCCTCGACATATTTCACGCTAGGTTGTGCTTGTTTTGATACATTTCAGGTCCTAGCACATGTGGAATGGTCGAGGACGAGTTTTGGGATAATTGGAGGTCAAAAAGCACAAAAACCGAAGAAAATTCCTAAGTACCGTGACAATTGCCCCGTACAGTGAAGTGAAGGCGTCCAGGAAACAACCGCAGTTCACGGTCGGACAAGGCAGTTCACGGTCTCCAAGACCGGGAACATAAACCACAAACTGTGAACACCGAGGCATCCAGCGAGGTTCTAGAAGTTACTAACGACAAGGCAGTTCACGGTATCTAAGATCGTGAACCCAGGAGAGTGAAGCGGTGCGTTTTGGACGACACTGAGTTCACAGACGCCTTTAGTTGTTCACGGCGGTGAACTGGCCAACGCGTCCGTGAACTGGTCACTTTCGGGCAAATATGAAGGCAACAGAGGGGAGAGGGAAAGGGGAGAGCTGGTTTTTGGGGAAAGAACACTTTCTTTCTCTAGGGTTTCAACCCAAAACACTAAAGGGGAGTTCTAGTGAAAGAGGGAGTGATCTTGGGGCTTAATTGAAGGCATTGATAAAGCTTGGAACCAAGGAATCAAGCCTAGAAGAAGAATAAGAAGAAGAAGATCTTGAGGTTGCTTTGTAATCACCCCTCCCTCTCTCTCTCTCTCTCTATCTCTCTCTCTCTCTCTAGAAACTCACTCTTTTCTCTTGGGTGTTGTAGATCCTTAACTAATATTTTGTAATTACTTGTTTTGATTGAATGATTTTGTATGGGTTTGCATCAATTTGAGTGTTAAAGGTGTTTTCATGGTGATTGTGCTTAGTTGTGCTTTCCAAATTTTGTGTGATTGCCTAACCTAGATTAGGGAAAACCACACCTTTTTAGGTAGGTTTGACAAGCTTGGTTTTCCTTTGGCACTTTGTGCCATCTATCTTGGTTAGAGATGAGCATCCTCATTGACTCAAGTTTGCATCTAGGTTGGTTGTGATTAAGCCGCTCAATCTCCGGTTTGAGGGAGAGACATAGGCAACCACTAGAGACTGAGTGAGAGGATCGATCCCGTGACAAATCGATCTCTAGCGAATCCATCCATCCCGTGACAAATGGATCACTAGTTGCTCCTCCTAGCGGTTCCTCTATACTTGGTGAGTGATCGATACCGTGACAAATCGATCGCTAGTGAATTGATTCCGTGACAAATCGACCACTAGTTGCTCACCCCCGTGGTTCACAACCACCTACGCCACACAACTCCATTCAATCCAACGAGTCATGGTAGCTAGTTAGGGGGAAGAAACTCCTGGGTGAAGCTCCCTTAGTTAGAATTTTCCTTTATTTACTTTTCTTTGCTTGTTTAGTTTGTAGTTCCATTAGTTCAAAACCCAAAAGTTGCTTTCTAGATAACAACCTAAGCGATTGAAGTAGGGGTACATGGATCGGCCCAGATTGACAATTTAAATACTTGCTCTATACTGCACCCGGCTAGAGTTTAAAAACTTGGGCTCTAGTTGGGATTAAATTGTGGTGTAGTTTCGTGCGAGTCAAGTTTTTGGCACCGTTGCTGGGGAACTGCGGTCCATTATTTTGAAAAGGTCGCTTAGTGTTACTCTAGCATTTCTATCTTGCCTTTTTGTTCGTGTTTTATGTTTCGTGTTGTGTTTTGTTTACCCACTCTTCGTCTCAAAGGGTGGCTTGTGTTTGTTTGATTTTGTTTTTGTGTATTTGTTTGTGTAGGTTATGAATCATGGATCCCGATGGCTTCTAAAATAGGTGGGGGTATCCACAACTACCTGAATGGGAATACCCTGGAGCTACATGGAGTGAACAAGAAGGGCGAAGCCAAGGATCCGGGTTTTATTACCAACCCCCCTTCCAAGAAGAACAACCATACCATTGGGGGTATGAAGTGGCTTCCCCATATCAAGAAGATTTCCCTCCACAACCCGAGGAGAAATCCAAGTTGGAGTTGGCCATGGAAGCCTTCATGGGACAATCATCAAGACCATGTGCCACTCCACAACCGGAGCCAAAGAGAAACTGGGAGCTCATGGTGCAGAAAATTGCCCGGGGTACCGACGAGGAATTCTCCAATTTGGACCTTCCCATTGTTAGCCCTATAGACTCAACCTTTCTTCGGGAGGCGGAGGAGCTCCGTCAACGCACGAAGAGGCAAGTAGAGCTTGTTGAGCAAGCATGTGCACAATTTGCTCACAATCGCCTCCCGCCATTTGACGAAGAGAAAGAGGAGGTCGAAGAGGCAAGCAATGAGACCTTTGGAAGAACGAGCTCCGACATGGATTTCCAACCCCTCCCTCCTCCCGGTTTGACACTAGAAGAGAAAGTGGCAAAAGCTTGTGAAAGCTATTTCCTCTCATTATTGGAGGAGAAGGAGGAGGTTGAAGGAGCGATCAATGACAATTGTATGGAGCAAGAAGAATTCACCCCGGAAAGCTCCCGTGGTGAGGATGAACAAAAAGGTTGCATTGATGACTCCTATCACTTTCCCCTTCCCATAAGCAACTTTTAAGACCAAGACACGAGTGTGGAGGAGCAAGAAAATCCCTTTGATGACATTGCATGGCATCTTGCCCTCCATACTGTGCATGAAGACATGAAAGGGGAGGAGAAAGAAAAGGTTGAAGAGGAGGAAGAAAACATTGGACAGGGGGAAGATCTTGAGTGTTCCCAAGGGGAGGAAATTGAAGAAGAAGGAAGGGAGGTTGAGGAAGAAGAAGAAGGAGCAAGCGGTGTCCGAGCAATGGACGAGGTCAAGGTGGATGAAGTGACGCGCTAAACCACAACACCAAACGGCGACCAAGTGTAATTGCAGTCCAGAAATGCAGAATAGTGGCAAGTTCTATTTATCAACCCGGGGTCTAGATCTACTGCCTACTCCGTGATTATCTATTATCTAGCAAACTAAGTCGAGTGATTGTGGTTTTCACTAAAAGCAGTAAGAAAGAAGGAAATGGTTCGGTTTTCTAAAGCAAAGGGAGAGTCACTCGGGAATGAGTCCCCCTAGATCCTTAGTTAAGTCTCAGTTGTAATTACCCTGGGTTGATTAACTGTTGATTAAACTGCGGAAGATCCGACAGTAGCTTGGAATCTCTAACAACCTAATTGATGAAGCTCTAACAACCTAATCATATTCTATCTATCTCATGTTGCAGTAGAAATCAAGAAAAGATGATCAGACTTCAATTGACTCAATGAATCATGCATCAATCAATTAAAATCAAATAGTATAACAATCCCAAGTCATTACAATCAAGATCCCTAACACATGGAACTAGGGTTCTTCATACCCAAGTAAGAGAAAATTCTACTTCATAGAGAGAGAGAGGAAAACAGTAATCAGAGTAGTCATACTCATAAAGATGAGGAAAATCTGCTCTGGGATGATGATCTTCACTCTTATGATGATCTCCAAACTCGATTGATGAAACCCAGCTCCAAAATCACCTCTAGGATGTGTTCTTCGCACCTTCTCTCTCTAGGGCTCTGTTTTTGCTCCAAAATGTCGATTCCCTCACTTTTGGCTTGAAATTGGGTTAAAACTCAGAATTCCCTGACCACACGGCCAGGCCACACGGCCAGGCCACACGGCCGTGTGGTCTCCCAGTCTGCCCGTGTGGATGTCAAAACGCGGCGTTTCAATAAGTGGACTACAGGCACGCTGCACGGCCAGAGTCACACGGTCGTGTGGATTTCCAGTCTGGCCGTGTGAGCTCTCTGGACTTTCCACACGGCCACAAGGGGTCCCCTACACGGCCAGTGTGGCTTGCCCGTGCATAGTGGTGCCAACGGCCAAGTCACACGGCCGTGTGGGATTTTAGGCGTGCCCGTGTGGCTTCCTCAGCTTCTCGCCAAACGTCCAATCTTCGCTCAATCTAACCCGAACTCGTTCCCAAACCTTCATTCACGTACTAGGACTTGAAATATCACAAATAAGAACAACCTAGCGTGAAATCGGCCTAAAACACGAGAAATAAGACTCAAACGGTACAAGAATGGTGGACAAAAAACATGTGTATATATCAAGTCATCAAATTCCCCCACACTTAACTGTTTGCTTGTCCCAAGCAAACCAAGTCAGATATAAGGTAAGCTCACATATTTCAATCATACCAACATTGGGGACAAATCACATAGGCACAGAACACGTGAATCATACTGGCTTTTGATCATTACGAAATGGACAACTCAACAGCAACCTAGACAACCACCACAGAGGACATTCGAGTGCAGCAAAATCGGGTAAAGGAAGAGGAATCCTTTCTGTTCACCAACCAACATAGACTTGACTCAACCACTTGACCAAGACAGTCACCTCATGCACAAAACTCAAGATATCAGAATTGCAACCGAGCAATCTAGGTCCTCACCGGGGTAAAGAGTATAGAGAATATGAGAAAATGAATTACTCACTCTCGACCAGTGGGGTCAGGACAATTTTATGCGAAAAATGCGCATGCTTATTCTCTCAAATCCTAACATCTCTTCACCATTATTGCAATCTCTAAATGTTAGAGCTCACACAAGGGATGTCACCACTAACTAATCTGGAGGTCTTAGACACAGGTTCAAGTGATTGGCTAGGGTCTTGGACATGGGGAAAATGCATTTTAGGTGGTGGAAGTATTCATAGCACAAGGTTCCACATTTCCGAATTCAACACAATCACAGTCAATCAAACCAATTACTTTCTTTCTGCCATTCTGCATTACTCACATTCTCTAGAGCACAAGAGCGAAGGAGGTCACATAAATGTTAGTATTTCCAAACCAGACTGCTAAGAAACACTATTCAGATTTTTGGTGGTGGCTCTCTTTTGCTTTCATTCATCTTTTTTTTTTCTTTTTTTTTCATTTCTTGAGAGAACCCCACCTATGCACATTTTTCAAACACATGCCCAACTTTTTAAGAACTACCTCCAACCCTCACATTATATTTAGCAGAAACAACAGAGAACATGTAAAAACCACTCTGTGGAACCTTCTAAGAGATGCAAAAGGGTGATTTTCCATTGTAGACCGAAAGAAAGGATAACACACGGCTCAAAGGGCTGACTAGGGGGTATGACACATCAGGACAGTCAATGGCGTGGGCTAATCCTATGCCTCTATCATCTTAGCTAATGACAACGTGAATGCTACACATCATGGAAGAGGGAACTATCGCACAAGGAAGAAACGAGCAGGCTCAAATCTCACATGGCTACCTATACGCTCTATCTCTCATTCTGATTCCCTGAACTAGATGCATAAACGACTGTCAAGAGCAAGTGATCAATCCAAGTCACAGTTGGTAAGCAAACAGTTGAAAGATTTTGAACCCCTACACAATTATACTGCACGTCTCAGTCATCATCATAGGTTGTCCTAGTTACAATCATGCTATCATGCAATAATTCAAAAGCCATTCGATTCACCAATCAAATCCACAGTGCCAATATGATCATGCAAACATCAGTACTTGGAGCCCTCAAATCTCGAGATTTGGACAGCGGACTAGGCTCCAAGCACACAAACTCATCTAGCAGTCAACGACAGATAAACACCCCCCCCCCCACACACACACACACATAAGAACGACATTGCCCTCAATGGAGCAGAGGGAAAGAAAAGGGGAAACGATGTTACCAGGAATACGGACTGTCGGGGGACTGGAAATGGGACCAGTCAGCCGGGCTAGAGTCATCAAAACACACTGGGTGATAAAAACCATAGTTCCAAGTGGACAAACCAAAAAACAAACGAAAGAAAAATAAACCTTGGTGGGGTTGCCTCCCCACAAGCGCTTCTTTAATCGTCGGGTAGCTGGACGCCAGTAGGGTGGATGCTTAGAGAGATGTAGGAACAGGTGCCTTCAAGAGAGGATCCACCTCGCTCTTGAGGTACAACTTCAGGTGATGGCCATGCACTCAACGAGTGTGACCACCAGCACTCTTCAACTCGACCTGGCCATCCGGCAGGATGCAAGCGAGTGAATACTCGGATGTCAAGGAGGTCGAGGCTCAGGAGCCGGGACCAGCTCGTAGTGGTCTCCTGCTTCCTTTTCAGCAGGCTTAGCTACTTGCAGTTTCAGCCGCCACTCCTCCTTGATCTTGTCTTTTGGTAACGGAGTGGACGGGAGTGGTGGCGAAAATATGGGAGGGGAATCCTGCAAAATGGGAAGCAAAGAAGGATACACGACAGACTCGTGCTCCTGGTCAGAAACAGCATGCATAGGCAATGAAGCAGGGAGAGTATTAGCAATGGAAAATGTTATTCGCTCCTCGCCATCCCTCAAGACTAAGGTTCCATCATGTACATCTATGAGAGCCTTGGCGGTGGCCAGGAAAGGCCTTCCTAGTAGAAGGGGCACTTCTGTATCTTCATTGATGTCCAAGACAACAAAATCCACAGGATAAAAGAATTTGCCAACCTTTGCCAGAAGGTCTTCCACTATGCCCCTAGGATGAACTATGGATCAGTCAGCTAATTGAATACTCATCCTAGTTGCACTAGGTTCACTTAGGCCTAGTTTCTTGAACAATTTATACGGTATCACATTAATACTAGCACCTAGATCCGCCAATGACCTCTCTACATTCAATTTACCTATAGAGCACGGGATAGTGAAACTACATGGGTCCTTTTGCTTCTGCGGAATCTTGTTCTGCAGAATGGCCGAGCACTCCTCGCTGAGCTCCACAGTGGCCAGCTCGCTCAGCCTCCGCTTCTTCGAGGGAAGCTCCTTCAGGAACTTCGCGTACTTAGCATTAGAGATAGTGCCTCCATGAAGGGCACTTGAACATGCAGCTTCCTAAGCATGGACGAGAAGTTGCCGAACTCTGCCTCTAGCCTGTCTTTGTAAATCCTGGTGGGAGAAGGGAGATTAGGCTTATATTCAGCCACTACTGGTTGTGGATTTGGAGCTTGATCCTCTGGCTCCTTTTCCATCACCAGGTCTTCTTCCGGCTCTGGGGTGATCTGGGTCACCTTCTTGGCACTCTTCTGCGGTGCATCCGCAGTCACAGTCCCACTTCTCAGCATAATGGCGTGCAACCCCTCCTTTTGATTTCTGGGATTCGACAGGGGTTGGCTAGGAAGTGTGCCAGCCGGTCTAGAAGCAAGGGCATCTGCCAATTGCCCGATCTTGGAGTCCATATCCTGTAGGAGTGCCTGCTGGTTTCTCTAGCCAGCTTCAATCTCCATGAATTTGCATGCAGCCACTTCCATGAATTGCTCCAATTTATTGAACTTTTGGGTACTAGTGTTGGCCAAGGTAGTCACTAGATCCCTCAGTTCTGACACGGGATCGCCCAGTGCTGGGACTGATTGAGATGTACCAGGCTGCGGGTACTGTTGCTGTGGGGGCTGTTGAAAAGCATGCCCCTGTCTGGGCAGATAAAGTGGTTGATGTTGCTTCATCTGGCCTGGGCGAGCCTGGTATGGCTGCCTCTGGTTCAAAAAACTAGCTGCAGGAGCTTGGAAGCCAGGTGGCTTCGGATTGCTGTTGCCACTCCAGGAGAAATTTGGATGTTGGCGCTATCCCTCATTGTAAGTGTTACTATATGGGTCGTTGCGCCGGACATTGTTGATGAAGTTCACCTGCTCCTGGGGTGTACTGGACTCACGCATGGCCTGGCAGTCCTCTACAGTATGATGGGCGCTCTCGCACCACTGGCAACGCATTGCCGGCTGTTGCCCTGTCCCCAGAACCATCTCATTCTGATCGATGGCTGATACCAGTTTAGACACAACCTGCACCAAGTCAGAAGACTGGGTCGCTACAACATGCACACCTCGCCCTAGTGCTCGTCTCGATCTCCTCGCAGTTCCCCAATCATAGCCCTGATTTGCCATCTCTTCAAAAAGTTGATTCAACTGTGACGATGCCTTGGTTAGCATATTCCCGCCACAAACCGAGTCAATCAGCTGCTTGTCTTCCAAGAAGAGGGCATGGTAGAAGGTGCCCACCTTGAAGGTGTCGGTAAAACCATGGTTGGACACTTGAAGAAAAGACTAGTGTATCTTTCCCAAGCATCCCGGATGGTCTCATCTTCATCCTGAGCAAAGTGGCTAATTTGCTTCTACAGGTCCGCCGTCTTGGACGGGGGATGGTAGCGAGCGAGGAACTTATCCGCCAGGTTTGCGAACGTGGTGATCGAGCCTGGAGGTCGAGTGTCTAGCCACTCCTTGGCCTGCCCCTCCAGAGTAAATGGGAAGTATCTCAACTGGATTGCATCGGCTGGGACCCCATTGATCTTGATCCCATTGATGAGCTCGTGGAATCGCCTTAGGTGTGATCGGGGGCACTCCCCCTCCTTGCCACGGAATACCACCAAACCGCGCAGCATGGTGATTACAGAGGTGCTCACCTCAAAGTTATTCGCTGGAACATGAGGGTGTTGAATGGGCGACCTCATGTCCGCGGCTCTGGCGGTCCAGTAATACCTCATGCTTTGCTCCTAGAGAAGGACCACATCATGGTCCTGTGGGTCACCCATCTCTTCCTCCTCGGTGATTTGCAGCTGTGCTAAGGCCTCCTCCGCATCCAGTCGCGCCTTTAGAGCCCGCTTGAAGTTCCTACAGGTTCGTTCAAGCTCTTGGTCTAATGGTAGTAAATCTCCCGACTGGCTACGGGTCATGCACTACCTGCACATAATCACCAAAAGTAACCCGTGAAGGCACATAGGTGGAAGAGAGAAAATGCAGTAAAGAAAAAGCTAGAGTAACAAACTTTCACATTTCCCCAATAACCTAGAGGTTCCCCGGCAAGGGCGCCAAAAACTTGACGCGCTAAAACACAACACCAAACGGCGACCAAGTGTAATCGCAGTCCAGAAATGCAGAATAGTGGCAAGTTCTATTTTTCAACCCGAGGTCTAGATCTACTGCCTACTCCGTGATTATCTATCATCTAGCAAAATAAGTCAAGTGATTGTGGTTTTAACTAAAAGTCGTAAGAAAGCAGGGAATGGTTCGGTTTTCTAAAGCAAAGGGAGAGTCACTCGGGAATGAGTCCCCCTAGCTCCTTAGTTAGGTCTCCGTTGTAATTACCCTGGGTTGATTAACTGTTGATTAAACTATGGAAGATCCGATAGTAGTTTGGAATCCCTTAAGCTGACCAAGCCCTCTCAGTCCAACTACCCGGCAGACGACTAGTCTTCACCGGGATAGAAAGCTGAGGTTCTGAACACAGAACTCCACTACTGGAATTGGATTCCAGTACAAAGCAGTAAATCGATTAACTCTCGTATAATCAATCTACCACTACCGATTGATGAAGCTCTAACAACCTAATCAGATTCTATATATCTCAGGTTGCATCAGAAATCAAGAAAAGATGATCAGACTTCAATTGACTCAATGAATCATGCATTAATCGATTAAAATCAAACAGTATAACCATCCCAAGTCATTACAATCAAGATCCCTAACACATGGAACTAGGGTTCTTCATACCCAAGTGAGAGAAAGTTCTACTCCATAGAGAGAGAGAGAGAGGGGAAAACAGTAATCATAGAAGTCATACTCATAAAGATGAGGAAAATTTGCTCTGCGATGATGATCTTCACTCCTATGATGTTCTCCAAACTCGATTGATGAAACCCAGCTCCAAAATCACCTCTAGGATGATTTCTTTGCACTTTCTCTCTCTAGGGCTCTGTTTTTGCTCCAAAATGTCGACCCTCACTTTTGGCTCGAAATTGGGTTAAAACCCAGAATTCCCCGACCACACGGCCGTGTGGTCTTCCAGTCTGCCCGTGTGGATGTCAAAATGCGGCGTTTCAATAAGTGGACTTCAGGCACGTTGCACGTCCAGAGTCACACTGCCGTGTGGATTTCCAGTCTGGCCATGTGAGCTCCCTAGAATTTCCACACGCCCACAAGGGGTCCCCTACACGGCTAGTGTGGCTTGCCCGTGCAAAGTGCTGCACGGCCAAGTCACACGACCGTGTGCGATTTTAGGCATGCCCGTGTGGCTTCCTCAGCTTCTCGCTAAACGTCCAATCTTCGCCCAATCGACCCTGAACTCATTCCCAAACCTTCATTCACGTACTAGGACCTGAAATATCACAAACAAGAACAACCTAGTGTGAAATCGGTCTAAAACACGAGAAATAAGACTCAAACGGGACATGAATGGTGGACAAAAACATGTGTATATATCAATTCATCATGAAGCATCTACAAGTTAGAAGTGCTATGAAAGCTTTCCACCAGACCCTGATGCGCTTTTGGATAAGGACCCGTTTGTGGATCTTTGCCAAGCCAAGGCCAAGCCATCGGCTATCCCCCTTGGTGGATGCGATGGAAGTCAAAAGAGTTTTCACTACATGGTGTGGGCAAAGAGAAAGATGTAGAAGGAAAGAAGGAGAGGTCTCGTGGGTGGAGCCTCAAAGTCGATCAAGTTCACGAGCCCTCAATCATGGACTTGTCCAATGCTCGTAACTTGAGACGTCACCTCACCGACGAGAACCTAAACTTCAAAGAGGTTCTTAGGTGGACCGAAACTTGAAGAGCAATCGTCCGACTCACGACTTTAAAGAAGAGCTTGGTGGGATGCAACCCAACCATCAAAGGTTTGCATCTCTTTTCCTTTCAATAAGACGACCCATGGAGAGATTTTGGTGGTGCTTTACCGTCTCATTGCTCTTCCGGATCTAACCCGCCCTCCGCTCCTGACCACATTCACCACTATCCGCTAACATCGTTCTACTTCCTTATTTTACACCATTGAGGGCAATGTCGAGCTTAAGTGTGTGTGTGTGTGTGGGGGGGGGGGGGGGTAGTCCGTTATGCGTGTGAATGTTTGGTGTGATTTTGAATGCTTGGAGACTTGATATATGCCTGATAACGATGTATTTGCACGTGTTTGCACCCTTATTTCTTATCCATTTAGGGCTTCTAGTCGTGTATCTTTGGCCTACTTTAGGCTGGGTTGTGTTATTTTGTCACATTTCAGGTCCCAAGCGTCAAAGGAAAGGATAGGCACAAGTTTCGGGTCATTTGGAGGTCGTTCGGTAAAGCTGGGGCAAAAACACGGGCAGCCCTTTCCAAAACACGGTTGTGTTTCCCAGGCCGTGTTTTTACTGCCGAGGGCGTGTCGTGATGGCGTGTCGTGTCACTTCTTGGGCACGACCGTGTTTTGGGATCGACACGGGCGTGCTTGCCACACATGAAGCAAAACACGGGCGGGCAGAAGCAAAACACGGTCGTGTCCTCGACCGTGTTTTTCCCAATCTCGGATTAAAAGGAGATTTCAAGCCAAAGAGAAGGGGAAATCCGATTTTGAGAGTTAGAGAGCAGAAAACCTAAAGAGAGAAAGTGACGAACAGAACTTCCAAGTGCCCTAAATCGACCTTCAACACCATTGGAGCTCGGTGGAAGCTTGCAGGAGTACTGATTGATTACCAGAAGCATATCCTCATCCTTCACAGAATGATTTCCGCATCTGAAGCAGATTTCTCTTCACTCTCTATGGAGTAAACTCTCTCACTCACCTGGGTATGAAGAACCCTAGATTTGTATTAGGTCTGGTTGTATGAACCCAAGTACAAGTTCTTTGATATTTATTATATTCAATTGAGGCATGGTTTTCTGAATTGCATGAATCCTGATCAAATTCATGTTATTCCTGCTTTGACCTAGAATGAGAATATCTGCCTAGGTTGATAGAGCACGCTTGATTGAAGGTAGTGAATTGACGACGTTAGTTGAGGAGTCAATTCACTATTCTGTACTGGATTTATTCTAGTAGAGGAGGTTTGTATGTTAGGGCCTCAGTCTGTTTACACCGGTGGAGGTTAGTCGCCCGCTGGGGACTCAGATTGAGAGGGTCTGGAGACCTTTAGTCGAGACTGCAGACTGTCTAAGAACCTCCCGCAGTATAATTATCATTGAATCTGAACTTGGCAAATTACAACTTGGCTTAACTGCAGTCTAGGGGGAACCATATCTGGGTGACCTCTCTCGAACTTGGAACACAACATTTACTGATTTTGTTTGCTAGTTTAGTTGGAACTTCACTACAGTTGAACTGCCAAATAATAAGAATCTCATGGCATAGTCATCACACCTAGAACCCGGGTTGACATTTGAACCTAAACGCGCTACGCATTATTAGGTGGTTACACTTGGCCACTTTCTAGTGTGACGGTACAAGCGTGTCAAGTTTTTGGCGCCGTTGCCGGGGACAGCTAGGTTGTTGAAGAAACGTGATTTCTGTTACTTTAGCATTTCTTTTCCGCATTGATTGTTTTGCTTTGTCCCACTGTGCATTCACGGGTTTGCTTGCTTGGATTGTGTGCAGGTAGTGTATGACCCGTACCCAGTCGAGAGACTTACTGCCGTTAGACTCAGAGCTATAACGCACTTGTCACCAGCTTAGGAGACAACAGCTTAGGAAGTGCACGTCGACGGCCATCTAAGCAGGATTGTGAAGAAGAATACGAAATGGGAGACGAGCACAACAGCGTGAACCTGAACCTGGGGCAGAACCAACCCCTGGGGATGCCCATGTAGTTTCCCCCGTGAATCAGGTTCTGGCCAATAACCCAGTTCGCCAGCCAGATGGGGCTCAGCATCCACCTCCCCCGCTGGGTTCTACTATGGAGTACTACTACACTCCATGGGTCGCCGACATCCGCCCCGTCATCCTATATTCGCCCATTCCGGCAAATAACTTCGAGATCAAGCCATGCTGGATTCAACTGATCACATCCTCCATCCAGTTTCATGTCCTCAAGGATGAAGGGGCGAGGGTGCACCTCTCCCGCTTCTTGCAGCTTAGCAATGAGTTCAAGCTGAATGGTGTACCAGATGACGTGATCCGTCTTCACCTCTTCCCCCACTCTCTGGCGGGGCATGCAAAGAGAGACCCAGCCACCATTGTCCATCACGTCATGGGACGATCTGGCCGACAAGTTCGTGCACAGGTACTATCCTGCCTCGAAGACCATGGAGATTCGGCGGGAGATCACCCATTTCCTCCAGGAGCCAGATGAGTCACTACGTGATGCCTGGGAACGATACTCGGGATTTTTTCTGGCAGTGTCCCCATCACGCCTTTAGTGATGCATTCACAGTGGGGAACTTCTACAATGCTCTATCTCTAGAGAGCCAGAGGATGATCGAGTCTCTATGCCCGGGAGGGGACATTCTCACCAAGACTCCACCCGAGCTAAATCAGATGATTAGTACTTTGGCTGCTAGATCATTCTTGGGGGCAGCGCACTAGAGGCAGGAACTCCCAGGATCGAGGTGTGCACTCTATGGAAGCTAGATCCAGGCTAGAGCGGGAGGTGGCCTAGCTGGTCCAGACATTAAAGCAGTCCAACAGTCTCATCCCGTGCAGAGATTGGCTGGCCATTCGGTTGCACACTGCTAGTGGTGTGAGAGCTCGAATCATTTGGTGGAAGACTTCCTGGCTATGCGGGAGTCTTCTACACCCCAGGAGCAGTTGGACTTCATCGCCAATGCTCGGCACCTTGATCCTTACAGTGGAACATATAATGAGGGGTGGTGCCAGCATCTCAACTTCTCCAGGAACAGCAACAACAGCAACACCACCAAGCCTCCCGGTTTCCCCGATAGAGCGGGTGGTTTTCATCAAGGCATCCTTTCTAGGCCCGACATGGTCCATTCCACAGCAACATCCCTACTAGCCTAGGCTGGGGCAACCATTTTAGCAGCAGCAGAGACAGTTTGCCCAGCCGGCAGCAGCTCCAGCACAGGATGATCAGATGTCAGAGCTGAAGAACATGATGTAGACCTTCGTGACTGTTAGCACAGCGAATTTCACCCGGCTGGACCAGTGCATCACCTCACTAGAGGCAGGCCAGAGGAACTAGGGTGCCATACTTCTGAATTTCTAGAACGAGATTGGAGGCATAGCTCGCCAGAACACCACCAGAGCACCGAGAACTCTGCGTGCCACCACCATCTCAAATCCTCGTGAGCCTCACTAGTAGTTGGATGCCATCACTACTCGAAGTGGAGCCAACACCTTCTTCAACACTTCTAGCTGACAAAGACGAGGTGGGGATCGAGAAAGTAGCACCTGCTCCCAATCCACAACTAGTGGTTAAGGAGCATGTCCCCCAACTTCCTTTCTTCACTCGACTGCACAAAGACAAGATGGAGACTGAGTTTGCCAAATTTATCGCAATATTGAAGCAAGTTAACATCAACATGCCATTCATGGAGGCACTATAGAAGATGCCCAAGTACGCCAAGTTCATGAAGGATCACCTCACCAACAAGAAGATGCCCGATGACACGGTGAATGGGTATCGCGTCTGCATCAACTATCGTCGCCTCAACGACGCCATTTCCCGCTGCCCTTCATCAACCAGATGCTGGAGAGGCTGGCGGGGCACGAGTTCTACCGTTTCCTAGATGGGATTTCCAGGAATTTTCAAATCCCCATTGCACCGAAAGACCAGGCAAAGACCACCTTCACCTGCCCTTTCGGCACATTTGCCTACCGGAGGATCCCATTCGGGCTTTGCAATGCCCCTGCCACATTTCAGCGCTGCATGTTGGCCATCTTCGACCGACTGGTCGGAGAAATCATGGAGGTGTTTATGGACGACTTTTCAGTTTATGGGGACTCATTCTCTCACTGTCTTCATAACCTGGAACTCGTCCTAAAACGGTGTGAGGAGATGAAGGATAGTTCTGGGGCATAAGATCTCCAAGATGGGGATAGAGGTAGACAGAGCCAAGATCGAGACATTCAGCAAGCTGCCTCCTCCCACATCTGTTAAGGGAATCCGCAGTTTCTTGGGCCATGCAGGGTTCTATAGGCGTTTCATAAAAGACTTCTCCAAGATCCCCTTGCCCTTGGCGAAGCTCCTTGAGAAGGATGCCCCCTTCCAGTTCACTGACGCGTGCACAGCGACATTCACAACCTTGAAGGAGAAGCTCACTTATGCTCCTATCATGGTCACTCCTGACTGGTCTTTACTGTTCGAGCTGATGTGCGACACCAGTGACTTTGCTGTTGGAGCTGTTCTAGGGCAAAGGCGAGATCAGCACTTTCGTCCTATCTACTATGCATCGAAGACCCTTAACGATGCCCAGGAGAAATACACCACCACGAAGAACGAGCTACTAGTGGTGGTGTTTGCCTTTGATAAGTTTCGTCCTTATCTGGTCTTGTCCCATGTGATAGTCTACACGGATCACTCCGCAATACGATACCTGATGAGCAAGGCCGATGCCAAGCCTCGGCTCATACGATGGATCTTATTACTGTGGGAGTTCGACATCGAGATCCGGGACAAGAAGGGAGCCGAAAATGTTGTTGCTGACCATCTCTCTCGATTGGACGCACCTCCTGCGGACAACCTCGAGGAGGAGATCAACGACTCCTTCCCATATGACAACTGATGATGATGTGCTTGGTGGAGAGTGTCACCCCTTGGTACTCCGATTTTGCAAACTATTTGGTGGGCCAGCAGCTGCCCAAGGGGATGATGACTCACGCCAAGAGAAGTTTTTCTCCGACCTGAAGTACTACTTCTGGGATGACCCGCATCTCTTCAGGACCAGAGCCGACGGGGTCATCCGTCGTTGTGTCGTGGAAAATGAGATGGAGGGCATTCTGTCCCATTGCCACGAGGGACCTACTGGTGGGAACCATGGTGGTAACCGCATGGCGCGGAAGGTGCTACAGTCTGGTTTCTACTGGCCCTCGCTCTTCAAGGACGTGCTACAGTCGGGTTTCTAATTGGAGGTCAAAAAGCGCAAAACCGTGACAATTGCCTCGTAGTAGTGAATTGAAGGCTTCCAAGAAATAGTCGTAGTTCACGACCGGACGAGGTAGTTCACGGTCTCTTTAGACCGTGAACTTTTACCAAAAATTGTGAACACCGAGGCGTCCAGCGAGGCTCCTGAAGTTACTGACGACAAGGCAGTTCACAGTCTCTAAGACCGTGAACTGTGGCCATTGACCGTGAACCCGGGACAGTCAAGCGGTGTGTTTTGGACGACGCTGAGTTCACGGACGCGTTTAGGTGTTCACGGCCGTGAACTAGCCAACGCGTCCGTGAACTGGTCACTTTCGGGCAAATATGAAGACAGCAGCAGGGAGAGAAAAAAGAGAGCTAGTTTTTGGGGAGAAGAAACACTTTCTTTCTCTAGGGTTTCAACCTAAACACCAAAGGGGAGTTCTAGTGTGAGAGAGAGAGAGAGTGCTAGAGTGATAAACCCAAAAGTTGCTTGTTTAGTTTGTAGTTCCATTAGTGATAAACCCAAAAGTTGCTTGCTAGATAACAACCTAAGCGATTGAAGTAGGGGTACATGGATCGGCCCGGGTTGACAATTTAAATACTTGCTCTCTATACTGCACCCGACTAGAGTTTAAAAACTTGGGCTCTAGTTGGGGTTTTATTGTGGTGTAGTTTCGAGCGAGTCAGGGTGTATAAGATTGGATATTAGGGATGATGAGAAGTGTTTAATGCATTCTTCAATTATTGATTAAATGTGTTTGGCATGGATGGTTATGAATCGTTCTTGTGTGTAGGAACCTTTATAAGGGTTAATCCTTTGAAGAGGAGAGAGTTCTAATGCTCCTCCGTCAGAGGTGGTAAAAACTTCAAACTTCCAATCAATGGAGAGACTGGACCACTTGAAACTCCACACAATGATTCAAGTCTCATGCACCACTACACCACGAGAAAGAACACCAAGCTAGAAGCTTCACCTAGAGGTCAAGAGACCGAGTCCAAAAGGAGATTCCTTAGCTTTGGGAGGAGATCAATCCACCCACCCTACCCTTCAATCCCACTGCACTTTGACAAAGCATTTTGGTAACTTCGTTCCCCTATCCTTTTACCTTTCTCACATTGAGGACAATGTGTTCCTTAAGTGTGTGGGTGTTGGGGGGGGGGGGGGGGGGGGGGGGGGGGCATAAATGCTTGCGTGGAATATTATTATCGATTATACACTATTATGCCATAAATTTTTGAAAGCTTGATCGAGAGAGAGTGTGTGCTTTTAGAGTGATTGTGGATGATGATCTAGCATGTTTCAACCACTTGGAGCCTTGTATGTATGCGCAATTATTTTTCAAATTTGAGGGCTCCAAGTTGGCCCCTTTTGCATTCTCCCTACTTAATATGCTTTGAATTGATAGATAATTGATGTGTTGTGCTTGCTAGGGGGATAGTTGCATGATTAGAATACCGATGTATGAGGGATTTTACTATCTTCTTACTCTTTGGTGGATCGATAATGTTTGCTATTTTAGTAACAACATGTGTGCGGGATTCTCGGTCATTTTTTAACTCAAAATCTTTCACAAAGTGACTCTAATGTGAAAGGAAACTGAGAATAATGTTTAAGTAAAACCGGCTCGGAGTTCCCTTTGAAGATCTGTTTAGGGATCAGATAGCTTTACTGCGTCCCGACCATCTTTTACTACTTATCATCCCCCAAACATCTTTCCTGCTCATGAAATCATATGCCAAGGTACAAAGTACCTTTTAGCTATTCAAGAGACTTGAATGCTCTCGTTTGTACCCAACATGTGTGGCAACCCAATGTGGAGTGCAGGCTGGGAAGTGGTGCTCGGGCTAAGACAAATCCGCCCATCAACTTCCCCACTTGTGACCTTCATAGGGAAGGCAATGATCCATCCACTCTTAGTCTTGAGGGAGAGATGCTTACTTCCAAGAAAGCTTGCAAAAGATTGGTGCAATGCACGTCAGCGTGAAAAAAGGAGACCAATAAATGAAAACTCCTAAATTGAACGAAAGAATAAAGAGCACCCTCTAGAGTTCCTTTGTTTAATGGTTGTTGAGAAGTCCCCCGATGCACACCTTGAATGTTCATCCTAAAGTAGTAAGTATGGTCCTCACCATGGAGTTTGTGCCTGCACAGTGAGATGATAGTAACGTTTTCTCGTCTCTCTTACTCTTCTTTATGCAATGAAGAACTATAGTGCAACCCCATTGATTTTTCTATCAAGTTGCATTAGTTTGAGTAGGTTCGCGGACAAGCAAACGCCTAAGTGTGGGGGAGTTTGATAACACCTAAAATAGGCAATATTTAGCCCTTATTACTAAGGCATATGCATGTTAAATCACCTTGTCTAGGCCATATATGAAATTATATATGCCCATTTTTGTTCTTATTTGCAAAACATGCATTTTGACATAGGTATTCATGATATGAAGGTTTTCATAGGGGAATCGAACCCAATTTTTTGTATTTTATGCTTTCCCAAGTGTCTCTGATGAAATTCCAGGTCTTATATGCATTTGTGATTGATCGGGAAAAGATTGGAGTTCATCCGAGCACGATTAGAAAGCATAGGAGGAAAAAGGGGAGAAGAGGCACTAGTCACGGCCACACGTCACGACCGTGCGTACTAGTCTGTTACTATGTTCGCAGGCTGAAGATCGCGGTCGTGAACTACATCCACAAAATTTAGCAGGCGACCAAAAAGAAGGTAGAAAGCTTCCCCAGTCGAATGGCGGACATGGTGCATTTTGACCGTAAAAAGGATCGTGCCCGAGACACGATCACAACCGCGATCTTAAGTAGGTGATCACAATTCCGGAGCTTAAAGACAGAGTCGAAATGTGTCGTTTCGGGCGATTCGCGGACATTCCAGCTTCTCACGGCCGTCACCATCACGATACGCCCTGGAGGCCTTGACCTCCATCAGCATTCTATAAATACCCCTATTACTGCACTTTTCAAAGGAAAGCCGACCTAGAGTGAAAAACTTAGGGTTTTGGGCTGTTTTTGGAGAGGGAAATACCTTGGAAGAGCTTAATTGAAGATCAAATTCACCTAAGGAGCAAGGAGAAGGTGAGAGCAAGGAGTAGAAGTTGATGCCATCACTCCACTCTTTTAGTTTGTGTTTTCTTTCTCTCTCTAGTGACTTGAATCTCTAATGGTTGTTTAGAAAAGATGAACCGTAGTTTATAGGTTGTATATGAATGGGTTTTGTATGAATGTGTTTTTCTAGTTGATTTAAATGCTTATCTAGCCTTGAATATAGAGTGTGCATCAACTTATAAATTTAAAACTCAATCACGCACAAGTGATTAAAGTGATGTTCGAAGAGATGGTCCAACACAAAAAGGCCAACGCAAGCAGCCCAAGTCAAGAGTTGAAGCATAATTGGAAGAAAATAAAGCTTAAGAAATGGCACAGTGGACAAGCAGATCATGCGAGGAAATGAGAAGACGTGGGACGAGTTGATCAACTTTGAGTCAAGGTTGGTCTAAGGGGGAGGGGATGATGAAAACCAATTTCCCTAGGGATTGTATTATTATTATTTTAGTAGAATTAAGTTTATTATTAGGGTTTTCCAATATTCCCTATAAATATGTATCTTGAGACTATGCTAGAATCAATAAGAAGAATATTAAGAAAAGTCTTCCAAACCATAATCTTCCTATCCTCTCAATTCTCTTTCTCAATCCTTATAAGGCCTAAGTAGATTCTCTATCTTTCTCTCCTTTCTCAAAAGGGCATGTTTGATCATTTTTACTAAGTAAGGGGGCATGTTTGATGTAAAAAATAATAGAACATGTTTGATAAAACATCATGGTAGAAGGGCATATTATACTTACAACTCTTTTTAAATTGTTTATCACATAAACCTTTATTAACGACGTATAATATGGCGCAATCCTTGGTCCTATGAATTTTAAAAATATGGAAGAAAAATGGAACGAATTTACGTTTGGATCGAACCAAATGGACCAAAGCAGAACTCATGCACTATTGGTCCGATGCTTTTGTCCAATCCTATCGTTGGAGTTCTAAGTTAAACGTTTGAAATTGATGTTATATGAATGTATTTTAATTTTCGTTATATGTTGGATCTACATACAAATGATTATTTTGGTGTAACATTACATGTTACTACCCATATGTCCATATGTTAGATGATATTTGATAAAATTTATAATGCCCAACAATATAATGACTTTTTTATAAATCCAAGCTAAATCAAAATAAATCGTTCAGACCATTAACCCACAGCCTACTTGATCGACCGGACCAACTGGCTAAACCGGGTTGACAACATTGTTACACACTAGTGTCTACAGTTATTTACTCCTGCGCGAATTTATCTCTACGTACATCAATACGGTTTTTTAGTTTAGCAGAAGTGTAGTATGAGAACTCGATAGCAACAGTGTAACAAAAGGTACATAAAATATTATAGATTGTAGCATACAAGGAAAAATAATTCTTTAAAGTTGAAAGTACATATAGGATTATAGATATGACCATGTAAGAGCATGAACCTCCCTGAACCAACGACCGAGGTTGGTGTCGCCCAAAAAAAAATGATTGACACTTCTAAACGTTACTGCAATGACCTCTCAAACATCAAGCATCAAGCATCAAGCATCAATTTCATCGCCTAGCCATATACAATTAAAGAGGAAAAGAAAACATCATAACGAAGATTTAATGCAGAGGATATGGAAACGTTATCCTAGCAAACTATACCACGAATATCCTGGACTATAGCACGAGAAATGGAAGTATCATATTGGGGAACGGGAATGGTGGTAAAATGCATTGAAACCTCAGTTACACAGATAGTCAAAAGTGGAGGAACTAAAATCGAGAGAGGAACACAGAATGCAAACTGTAACCTGGATTACAAAGCAACAGAATAATGCAAGCTTCAGACTAAAGTATAAATGACCATTGAGATTTCAGGAACTGAATCCAGATTACAAACGAATGTTCTCTGCATTCCCAATCAATCTGGCAAATGAAGAAGTAGTGTCAATCAAATTGGACCAGAGAAGAAGATCCAAAGGCCAACACTAATAAAAGGGAAACCAAAATAGCAAAGTCGACCAAACCAAATGGGAAAATAGCACAAAAAAGTAACTCAACAGTATACAACACTTGAATTTCATGATTCAATTAAGGAACTCAACCATCTGTTGCTATATGGTTGATATTTCCTTGTTACAACTTGGTTAAAATTGGAAATGAAATAGCGTCATGAAACAGGTGGTAAAACAGACTTAATGTTTCCAAATGGTGAAGGCAAGTAGATCTCACATACTTGTACCCTCGAGGATGGGACGGGTATTATTGTCTACTGTCATGGGAACAATCAAAATACCAATTTAAGCCCTCCAACGGATTAAAGGGCGTTTAAGTTTATAAAGCTAAGATTCAAGAATGTTGAAAATGAATCCAACGACATACAAAGCACCTACCTGATAAAGAAGAGGAAGAAGTCAGCCACACCAGGTGAAAGCTTGTGAATTTTGCTATTCAAAAGGTAAACACCAAGAACTACCTTAATCTCACTAACATGCAAACAAAATCACGCAACATTCACTTGAATAGGAAAGATAATCAAGAAAATGATCTGAATCCGTAATCAAGCAACTCATCTTATCATACCTAAGATCAAACGCGATTAAGTACGAAAGTGGAGTTAGGAGCTGGGTCCTCGTCGATTGAGATGGCGGAGGTGGAGAAGCTCGGCGACCAACGTCCCACCCCATCAACGAACCTTGAACGTGCGGAGCCTCCTCTATTCCTCTGTCCCGATTGGCGTTGTCTCTGTTGGAGTCAAAGACAGGAGCCACCTCTGGTAACTCTCCAATTCGCCACCGACGCAAACCCTTGCAACAACTGTTGGAGAAGAAGGTCAAGGAAGAGGGGATTAGATAGGGTAACAACACCCTTTTTGTTGTTATAATAACAACACGTTTCGTTATGGGCAAAAAAGTAAAACCAATAATAACGAAATAAAATTTATAAAAATCTAAAACCTGCGATCCGTACATCTTCTTCAACCCTACCGCGTTTTCTCCTCCGCCTCTGTTTCTTCTACCAACAGTTCTCAACTTGCGAATCTCGCAGAAAGATAGGGATGATTTCCGTTCCCCTGCTTCCCACTTAATCACCGCCTAGAAATTGGGATTTGGCCCCGGCGGGATCTGATTTTCCGCCGACAGTGCTATTGGTGAAAACCGCGCCGCCTGAATTTCATCCACGGTGGCGGGGGAAGATTCAGAGCTGCTGATGATTAGTGACGCCCGGAGAGCTTCCTGGAACTGGAGCTCCTGAGCCAGCTCCTCATCCAGGGCCTCCAAAAGAAGCTGCTCCTCTTCATCATCGTCGAAGAACGCCGAGACTCCGCAGCGGTCGGCAGGTTCGTGGTGATGTGGTTGTCGAGGATGACTACCATCCCTGTTTCAACGACCATGGGTTTGGGATCTGCGTTTGCTGCAATCTTTCATGTACTTTCTGTTTTAGTTGAACTGAGTTTGGGAAAGATTCATTATCTAGTCATTGTGGAAATCTCCATTCCCATACTCGCTCCCTTGAAGCCATATTATTTGTGTTGCTTCTTCTTCATAATAAAAATAGATCATGGCTTCAATATTTTATTGGTTTCGAGAACTAAAGAGCACCTAAATTGATCAATTGGCATTCTCAATTGATTCTATTATTATGGAACGACCGTTAACTATAACACTACAAAGCATACCACAAATATTTCTAAAGCACAAAAGAAACCTTCTAGTGAATACCACAAATTTCTTAAAGCAAACCAGAAACACCACAAACCAGACCGCAATATTCCTTAAAGCACACCAAAAACATCCTAATGCAGATCACTAAATTCTTGAAACAGACCAGAAACACCATAAAGCAAACCACAAATATTTTTAAAATGCACCAGAAACCTCCAAATATAAACCACAAATCTCCTGAAGTAAACCAGAAACACCACAAAGCATACCACAAATTTTTCTAAAACACACCAAAAATATCTTAAAGCATACCACAACCACGAGAAAACAAACAAACAAAAAAAACAGACCATAAACAAGAGAAATCAAACTACAAATCTCAGAATGCAAACCACAAATATTTTTAAAACGCACCAGAAACCTCCAAATGTAAACCACAGATCTTCTGAAGCAAACCAGAAACACCACAAAACATACCACAAATTTTTCTAAAACACACCAAAAATATCTTAAAGCATACCACAACCACGAGAAAACAAACAAACAAAAAAACAGACCATAAACAAGAGAAATCAAACCACAAATCTCATAATGCAAACCACAAAATTCGACACCTAGTGAATGATAACTAAACTTCGGTGATCGATGACCATTATATCATCATGCACTACGTTTTCATGTGTGTCATGACATTACGATCGGATATAAACAAATTATTTTAACAAAAAAATTGTCCTCTAACTTACTAGCTCGACTCAATGCTAGTTTGTAAATTTACATAGAGTCTCTTATTTATCGATGCATTGCATCTGATTCATTCTCTAAGAGGGAATCAGAATTATTATTTCAAAATTTATCTATTCTTCATCCTTTTCATAGAAATTAATCTTTCAAGTGTGTAGAACTAGAACTTTAGCTTCGCTGCTCATAAAAAACTATAGCTTGTTTTATTATTTTAAAAAAAACCTTTACCTTGCTTTCCGTTGGCGGCTGCTAATTAGTTGTTATAAAAAGAAAAGTTAATTCAAAATGGGCCTTGGGTAGTGCAGTGCTAGTGCAGGCGGCCTGCATGAGAGCGGGAAACGCGGATACTTTTTTGTATGGACTATTATGCCCTCTTTTACTTTTACGGTAGAAAAATTGAGTCAACTAATATCTAATAAAAAGTCAATGAAACTATAGTTTTCTATTGGCTGACACTTCTGTTGTCACTGTAACAACAAATAAAGTGTTGTTACCCTATCTAGTCCCAAGGAAGAGAGGAAAATGTCGATATAAATGCTTATTGCGGATGAGAGAATAAAGAGAAGAGGGTTAGAGTTTTTTTGTGGTTGTGAAGCGGTACGAAGTAAAGCAACGAAGGGAGGACAGAGATGAGAAAGAAAGAAAACTGGAAAAGTCTTTGTGTGTCATATGGGTAATTTGTATTCAGGTCACAAACAATTCCAATTGTGCAACCAAAGTCCTGAAAGCATTGGTTTATTACGAAAAAAACAACCAATTGCAGAATCTGACAAAATCCACGTCGATCCAACTCGTCAATTAGATAATTACAAAAGGGGTTAATTGCATGGTTGGTCACTGAGATTACAAAAAACGTTCAAGTTTGGTCACTCGAAATATTTAAATCCATTGGTGGTATTTGAGTTTACTGAAACCGTTCACGTTTGGTCACTCTCCATCCAACTCTATTAACTTTTGCTTACATGGCAGTCAACTCTAAAAGTTGACCGTTAAATGTGTGATGTAGCAATTAAAAATAATTAAATTAAATTAAATTAATGTTTTAAAATTTCCACTTCATTTCTAACTATTAAAAAGATAAAAATAAAATTAAAAGATAAAAACCCAGATTGACGAGGAATTTAGTTTAGTCATACTATGCTCCTGGTGGAGCAGGTTGACCTGGTCCAACAGCCTCCTTTTCTTCTACCTTTTGAGAGACTGGTGTCAAGAAATAGCGCAAACAGAACTATAACGAACACAAGCGATTTAACGTGGTATCCCTGACTAGCAGGACTAATCCACGGGAGAGACGACACTCTCCAAAACTTCACTATAAACTGAGATGTCTAAGTTACAATGTTGATCGGCTACTCTAAATATATATAAGGGTGCACGGCTACACTACAGACTAGGGTTTAGGATAATTACAAGATGGTACCTATATAATTAAACTCAACACCCTCCCTCAAATTGATGTGCAGTACGCAACATCAATTTGGACGACAGATACCAATGCCTACTAGAAGCATCCGCTTTTGTCAATAAATCTGCCGTCTGATCCTCAGTAGATAAGTACCCAACTTGTATTACTCCTTCAGCCACTAGCTGCCTGATGTAATGAACATGAACCTCAATGTGTTTGGTTCTGTCATGCATAACAGGATTTATAGCAATCTGTATAGCACTCGTGTTATTCCCATATATACGCATTGGAACTCGGCAATCAACACCCAATTCCTTAACCAAACGATGTAACCAGACCAGTTCTGAACTCACCTCTGACATAGATCGATACTCAGCTTCAGTCGAGGACTTTGAAACCCGCTCCTGTTTTCTGCACCGCCAGGACACAAATGCTCGGCCAACTCGAACGCACCACCCAGATGTGGGCTTCCGAGTATCAATACACCCAGCATAGTCGGCATCGGCAAAAGCCTCTATAGTAGGGTCTCCTGTCGTAGGAAAGAATAGCCCAACGTCTTGTGTCTGCTTTAAATACCGAAGAAGTCTCTGAACTGCAGCCAAATGAAGATGAGTAGCAAAGCCCACAAACTGACTCACAACTTGCACCGCATATGATATATCGGGGCGAGTGTGGGTCAGGTAGATCAGACTTTCGACTAAGCTCCTGTAGGTCTTCTAATCGGTCTCCCTCTTCTCGACTCAATTTCAGATTTTGTTCCATGGGAGTGGAGCACGGGACACAATCTGTATATTGAGCCGACTCCAGCAGATCAAGAATGTACTTTCGCTGTGAAACAAACAGACCATTTTCTGACCTCTTGATTTCCAAGCCTAGGAAGTATGACACCTCTCCCATCTCCTTTCAGTTAAAAGCACTCCTCAGCACCTCTGTAACCTCGCGGATCCCATCCTTGTCACTCCCGGTAATAATCATATCGTCCACATATATCAATAGGATCACTATGCCATCAACAGTCCTGCGCGTGAAAAGAGACGGATCATTCTGACTTTGTATAAAACCAGCTTGAAGAATAGTCCCATGAAACTTCTCAAACCACGCCCGAGGTGCTTGCTTCAGACCATAGAGGGATCGAATTAACTTGCAAACCATTGTAGAATCACCTTTCTCATACCCAGGTGGTCGCTCCATATAGATGGTTTCTTTCAGGTCTCCATGAAGAAACGTGTTCTTCACATCGAGCTGAATAAGAGACCATCCCTGCATCGCGGCCACTGCAAACACACAACGAACAGTTTGCATTTTAACAACCGGTGCAAAAGTTTCCTCATAGTCAATACCATACTCCTGTTTGAACCCTTGAGCAACAACCCGAGCCTTAAAACGCTCGATCGCCCCATCCGGATGCATTTTTATATTATACACCCATCGACTACCGATCACCTGCATGTTTTCCTCTCTTGGAACAAGATCCCACGTATGATTTTCTTCCAAGGCATCCATTTCCACACGCATGGCAGCGTTCCACCGAGGATCATGGGCTGCCTGAGCATAATGCGTGGGAATCACAATAGAATCAACAAAATAACTATAGAAATCATTCATACGTGGAGGAGGTTGCCCCAAGTTTTCCCGCGTTGACCGTCGCAAAGGAATGAGCGGCTGGACTGGCGAGGTTGAGGGCGAATCTTCAGGATTTGGGCTCGATGACTCTGAACTGGAGGAGGAAGACTCCGAGTTGCCCCCTTGATCAGTACTTGGCGAAGATGAGCTGGACGAGTGGGAGAAGGAGACAACAGGAGAGGAGGGCTCAGTGGTAGCACTCAATGAGCTGGAGGGACTAGTGAGCTCCGCATCTGGGGAAGGTACAGGGAGAGAATTATCAAACATAGGCAAGGACGTGAGAAATTCCAAGCTCTCCACTGAACTTGCTTCAACATGGTTCGCCGAGTAGTACATAGTATTCTCCAAAAATTTAACATGATATGCAATACGCATGCGTCGATCACTAGGGTCATAGCATAGGTAGCCTTTATGTTTCTCGCTATACCCAACAAAAACGCAGCGTGTCACCTTCGGAGCAAGTTTGTGACGCTCCCGGCGGGGCAACAACACAAAACAAGTGCAACCAAAAACCCTCAAGGCTGAATAATCTGGAAGCCGAGAATACAACGCCTGGAAGGGAGATTGCTGGCCTAGTAGAGGAGTAATCTGCCGATTAATCAAGTAGACAATCGTGTGTACGGCCTCAACCCAAAAACCAACCGGAACTCGAGAATGAAAAAGTATGGCACGAGTAAGCTCCAATACATGTCGATGTTTACGCTCCACTACTCCATTTTGCTGTGAAACACCAGGGCAGGATTGCTGTTGAAGGATACCCTCCGACTGAAGAAACGATAAGAGTTCGTTTGCCACAAACTCGCCGCCAGGATCAGATCTCAAAATCTTAATAGTTTTGTTGAATTGGGTCCGTATCATAGAAATAAACTCCTTGGCCACAGTAACCAGTTCACACTTCCTCTTCAGAAAATACACCCATGTATATCGCGTCTTATGATCAATAAATAATGCGAAATACCGGAACCCCATACGAGAGTTAACTGGTGAAGGCCCCCAAAGGTCCGTATGAACAAGATCAAACGCATCATCATAAACAGATTCACTGTCCTGAAAGGATCGTTGAGAAGCCTTAGCCTCTATGCAATTAACACACTCAGGAATATCACCCAATTTCAACAAATTCACTTGATCAGGCAATAAATTTTGTCTAAACATAGCCTTTAAACGCCCTTCATGGGATGAACAAGTCGGCGATGAACAAATCCCACAATGAATTACCAACCAATAAATCCAAACTGTAAGGAGAAACATTAACATCATTCCCTTTATTCCGAAAACACTGAAAAGAATCCAAACAATTCAACTCACGACCCGCTCCACTTCCCGTCATTCCTTGATGAGGCCGTTGCATGCAACTACGTGAGGAATCCCATGCATGAAGCCCACCTGCATGCGTCCCACCATTTCCACAATAGTCATCAAGGATAAACGCACGGCCAACCTTACTTCCCCTCCCGATCATCCTCCCCGTCTCCCGATCCTGCACAACACAACCAGTCGAATCAAACATGACGTTGCACCCATCATCTGTCAGTTGACCCACTGAGACCAAATTAGGACGGAGTTGAGGAACATAAAGGGTGTTGGGAAGAGTGATCGAAGCAGTGTTAACGGTACCCGAACCATGAACAGGAATAGCGGCCCCATTTGCCACTTGAAGACTCATAGAATCAACCGGGTGAATATCACCGAATACAGTACGATCACGCGTCATATGATTAAAAGCGGCGGAGTCTAAGAGCCAACGAGAGGACTTACCCTGCGGAGCAGTAGTAGCAAACGCGGAGGAGAGAGCCTCCTGAAGAGCATCCTGCACTAGGCACCGAATCTGATCCGGTGTAAGAGAAGCACTTGAACCACCAGAACCACCATCAAGAGTCACGGGGTACGCTGTCCGGGTTGACGACGAGGAGCCGGCAGACGAGGTATGACGCTGCTTGCCACGTCGACTAAGCGTGGGACACTCTAGCACAATATGCCCCGAACGCTTACAGTAATTGCAAAAATTTTTCTTCTTGCAATGAATCTGAATGTGACCAGGTTCACGGCAAAAATGGCAGATCAGGTCAGTGGAGGATGGCGGACCAAACTGAGGTCGAGAGGCAGCGGGAGGACGACCAACAGCGAAGGCAGACCCGGAGCCCGAATGGTCGATTTGAGCTTGACTCTTCAACCGTGTTTCTTCCCTCATTAACTCAGCGACGACATCATCAATCTGCGTGACATTCCGATAAATCAATGATGCCCGGATTGGCTCAAACTCCGAGCGAAGCTTAGCTAAGAACTGAAGCACCCGAGTTCGAGACCTCTCGGCTATAACCGCAGCAGAGGCAGCAACAGGAACAAGAGAGGCTGTCAAAAGGTCGTACTCCGTCCAAAGATGGAGGCTAGCTTGATAGTAGCCTCGGATATCGCGATCACCATGAGCCAACCGTGCAATCGCCGTCTCCAATTCAAACTGACGCGAGGCGTTGTTCTGCCATATGTGGTACAGAGATGATGCCACATATCACTCGTCGTTGTAAAGCGCCGAAGACTCAGTGCTGTGGGCATATCAACAGCACCCAAAAGCCAGGTGATCAGGCGAGCATTGCCTGCGTTCCAGTCCTCGATCTCGCGCACAGCAGCATCAGATCCTGGCTGCCTGGTTTTGCCAGTCAACACCGAAAGTAGCCGCTGTCCAGCCACAAAATTGCGAAAGTGAACTCCCAAATAGCGAAATTCTTACCGTCAAACTTTATGGAGATGGAATTCATCTTCCCAAGATCCATGCTGCCCAAATCGGAGAAAAGACACGCGAAACCAACGCAGCTCACAACACAAACAAGCACCCAACGAACCCCTAAGTTGCAGCTGCAATAATCTCCTGACCGAGAACCAAAACAGAAGAAGAAAACCCAAAGCTGCAGCGCACAAAATCGTCAATCAACAGACACACCGAATTAGAGCAGAGGCTCTGATACCATGTCAAGAAATAGCGCAAACAGAACTATAACGAACACAAGCGATTTAACGTGGTATCCCTGACTAGCAGGACTAATCCACGGGAGAGACGTCACTCTCGAAAACTTCACTATAAACTGAGATGTCTAAGTTACAATGTTGACCGGCTACTCTAAATATATATAAGGCTGCACGGCTACACTACATACTAGGGTTTAGGATAATTACAAGATGGTACCTATATAATTAAACTCAACAACTGGAATGAGGGATGGATCATCAATTAGACAGCACAATGTCAATGAAGCAATTGAGACCGATAGTGAGGTGGTGAACAAAGAGGAGCCTCACCTCTCTAGTGCTTATATCCATAGCCTGGTCAAGCAATTGACATCTCCAAGAACCAAAGACCCCATGGATCCCAAAGTTCTTTCTCCTCCAGCTGCTGCCAAATTGTATAGAAAAGGGTTAAGCAGTTGTGAAAACCAGCAAGCTCAACAGCCGCCGCCGCACACGAAGTAAGTGAGAAGAAGACTCCACACCAGCAGACCATAACAAAAGAGGCTGCTCAATATGGCCGAGGCTAGACGGGAGATTGTCACCGCCCTCAAGTACCACAGGGTCGCTATGAAGCAAGCCAACGAACAACAACAACAGCTGCAGCAGCCAGAAGGAGGGAAGGACCAACTTCCATGTTTTGAGCAAGAACCGAAGGTGAAATATCGGAGAAATCCAAGGCATACCCATCAAGCAGCGACAACCCCAATTTCTGCCACAATAATTATCACTATGTGGACAATTTCATCTCTTCCTCCAATAATTTGTCTCATCCCCTGCCTCCACCACCTTCGTGCTCTTTCCCCTGGACCAACTCTCCAATTCTCCCACCACCATATGTTGGAGGAGCGACCCTCCCTCCATTTATCCATGGTTGCTGATTTGACTCTTCTTCCCCTGTTTCCCCCGATTCGGTATCTTGTTCTCAGATCCCACCCAAATCACTTGCCCGCTGCACATTTCTCCGTGAATCCCGTCGCTGGAGATCGATTGGGGGCATTTCTGAATCTGGGTTTTGGTCGACAAAGCTGCTGCCCAGTTCAATTTTAATTCCTCCTCAATCTAGGTTTTTATCTTTTATTTTTATTTTTTTAATAGTTAGAAATGAGTTGGAATTTTCTTTTAAAATTAAATTTATTTAATTATTTTTTAATTGCCACGTCATACATTTAACGGTCAACTTTTAGAGTTGACTGCCACGTAACCAAAAGTTAACGGAGTTGGACGGAGAGTGACCAAACGTGAACGATTTAAGTAAACTCAAGTACCACCAATGGATTTAAATATTTCGAGTGACCAAACTTGAACGTTTTTTGTAATCTCAGTGACCAACCATATAATTAACCCATTACAAAAGTGGGTAAAATTTATTCCCAACACAAAATTCGTCGACGTTGATTTCAACTCGCTTTGACTGTGTCAAATTAGGTTGAATACACAAATTGAAACCCAAGCCTCCAATTACAAAAGCAGATAAAAATTCTTTCTCGAGCCAAAACTCGTAAACACCAAGTGCAACCTGCATTTTTCTTAGCTACGGGTCAAATGGAAAGCTATCCATGTTTTTAACAAAATCCACAACCAGAATAATGTGCCAATTACAAAAGCATGTAAATAATGACCCAAATTCATGACACCGCCCAATTTGATAAAGTGGGGCGAGTTTCCAGCAAAATCTGTAACCAACCCAACGTCAACTATATATAAGTGTATAATATTTGTCCCCGACCCAAAAGTCGTAAACACTGGATTCAACTCGCTTTGACCGGTTTGATAAAGAGGGTCGAGTCTTTAACAAAATTCTCACCCAACCCAATCCGTCAATCACAAAAGTGGGATACATGGTTTCAACTCGCTTTGATCGGGTCAAATGAGATTGCATACCCAAATGCACACCCGACCCGACAATTACAAAAGCGAGTAAAACTCGACCCGAACAAAAACTTGTAAACACTAAGTTCACCCTACATTTTTATCTTCGTGTCGGATGGAAAGCGGTCCTAGTTTTTAACAAAATCCACACACGAGCTAACGTGTCAATTACAAAAGCAGGTTGAAGACCAACCCAAAATTCATCAACGCCACCCAATTAGATAAAGCGGGAAAGTTTCTAACAAAATTTGCACTTGACTCGGCCAGTCAATTACAAAACTGGGTAATATTAGTCCCCAACCCAAAATTGGTCAACACTGGATTCAACTCGCTATGACCGGTTTGATTTGATAAAGCGGAGTGAGTTTTTAACAAATTTCACACTCGATCCAATCCATCAATTACAAAGTGGGAGAAATGGTTTCAACTTGCTTTGACAGGGGTAGAATTAGGTTGAGTACCCAAATTAAGACCCGACCCGCCAATTACAAAGCAAGTGAAACTCGATTCCAAAACAAAACTCGTAAATACCCCAGGTAAACCAAGTTTTTTCTCTCTTCAGGTCGGATGGAAAGTGGTATGAATTTTTCACAAAATCCACACCCGGGCCAATGTGAAAATTACAAAAGTAGGTTAAATACCAAGCCAAAATTCATCAGCGCCACTAAATTTGATAAAGCGGGAAGAGTTTCTAACAAAATCTGCACCTGACCCATCCCGTCAATTATAAAAGTGGGTAAAATTTATCCCGAACCAAAATTTGTCAACACTGGAGTCAACTCGCTTACACAGATTTGATAAAGCGGGGTGAGTTCTTAACAAATCCACACTCTACCCAATTCATCAATTACAAAAGTGGAATAAATTTGTTCCTGACCTGAAATTCATCAACAACGGGTTCAAATAGCTGTGACCAGGTCGAAT
Source organism: Linum trigynum (assembly GCA_964030455.1). NCBI lineage: Eukaryota > Viridiplantae > Streptophyta > Magnoliopsida > Malpighiales > Linaceae > Linum > Linum trigynum. The sequence goes on from OZ034822.1 coordinate 23,462,808, forward strand.
ATGGTTAAATACACATGAATTTGGGTTCAATTATCATAGAATGAAATAAATTCCCCCAACCCGTCAATTACAAAAGTTGGTAAAATTCGTCAACCCGTTAATAAAAAAGTCGGTAAAACTAATCGCGGATCCAAAATTCATCAACACTGGATTCAACGTGCCTTGACCGGCTTGATAAAGCGGCGCGAGTTCTTAACAAAATCCACACCCGACCCAATTCTTCAAATTCGACACCCGACCCAATTTTAAAGCGGGTGGCTTTTGTACCCAACCTAAAATCCAGCAACACCGGGATTGGGTCGAATTAGGTTGAATACAATTTTGTAAAAAATTCACACCCGACTCAATTTGTTAATTACAAAGACAGGTAAATTCATTCCCAACCCGAAACTCGGGACTGGGTCGTATTAGGTTGACCACACATGAATTTGGGTTTAATTGTTCTCAACCCAAAGTTCATCAACATCATGTTCAACTCGTCTTAACCGAATCGAATTAGGTCGAACACTCATTGTTATGGGTTCAATTTTTGTTCACTTTTCATAAAAAGAATTAATTTCAAAAGCAAGTAAAATTTGTTAAGGACCCAAAATTCGTCAAGGGTTTAACTCGAATTGAGCGTTGAATACACATGGTTTTGGGTTAATTGTTATAAAAGGACATAACTCGGGTAAAACTCGTCTCCGACCCAACCCGTCAATTACAAAAGCTGATAAAACTCATCCCCGATTCAAAATTCGTCAACATTGGATTAAACTCGCATTGACCGGCTTGATAAGTGGAACAAAAGCGGGTAAAATTCGTTCCAACCCAAAATTCGGCAACAATTGGATGGGTCGAATCAGGCTGAACACTATTTTTAACAACATCTACACCGGCCCAATGCGTTAATTACAAAACCGGGTAAAATTCATTATCTACCAAACATTGGCAACAACGTGACCTGTCGAATTAGGTTAACACTGTTTTTAACAAAAGCCATACCCGACCCAATGTGTTAATTACAAAAGCGGGAAACTTCATTTCGGACCCATAATTCGGCAACATCGGATCGGATCGATTATGTTGAATACACATGAATTTGAGTTAAAAGGAGATAATTAAAACATTTGATTAAATAATAAAAAGTTTAACAATAAAAAATTCTTGGTGATGTGACTCTACCAAATAGTAACATGTAGTTTGTTTTTTAAAAAGATGATGATGATGATGATGATAATAATAATAATAATAATAATAATAATAATAATAATAATAATAATAATAATAATTCATAAATAATGAAATGGACTTCCTTTTATATAACTTTTATCACTATGGTACCGTGACTTGTAGAACCCTGTTAGAACTTAGAAGTCACGAACATGCAGTGTAATGGTCTACTAGTACTAACATATAAATCAGAATAGTAAGTTAGTAACACTACTGTACCGTGAAGGTCAAAAATATTTCAAAGGGTGTTTGTTAAGCCCTGAATAAACCTCTGACGTGCCCTGAAAGTCTTCCCCCGCTCCCGCTCCCGCTCCTGCTCCTGGCCGACGGTGTCGGTCTTCGCGCCAAATTCTGCCCTCGCTTCACTCTCCCCGACGGCCGAGAGTCTTGATTCTTCTTCCGAAATCATCTAACGAACTGTCCCCTTTCTCCAATCTCCATAGAGTAAACCTCTTACGTGCCCTGAAAGTCTGCTCACGCTACTGGCCGACGGTGTCTGTCTTCGCGGCAAATTCTGCTCTCGCTTCACTCTCCCCAACGGCCGAGAGCTCTTGATTCTTCTTCTTCATCATGTAACTAATCTTCACCTTTCTCCATTGATTATCTGTGTCTTGAACATTCCATTCAGTGAATTTCAGTATTTTGGTCGTTATGGAATCTGCTGCAAGCTATTGAAGCTTGTTCGTTCCAATGTTATGATGAGGAAATCAAGAACCCTAAGTTTAGCGTTTCTAGTCTTGGAATCTGTGGTTCGATTGGGAGTGGTGGTTCAGCATTGGGTGATTTGTTCGGCTGTTACGTTAAAGAATGCAAGAACCCTAAGTTTCCCCTGTTCTGTACATAACAGTCTCAAGGTGTATGGGGATTAATGGTTGAATGTAGCCAAGTTTCTTTGGAAGCTGGTGACCAGAGCTTCTTGAGGGCTCTTCGCCTCTTTCTGATTTGGATTTTCCCTTGGTGGAAGCAAATATGGCTCCTTTTTCCCACCGAGAGGAGATTTTGATATCTGGATTTCTGTCTTTTTCGCTTCTCTTCCTGCGTTCCTTCCTTTCTTCCTTTTCTTTGTGGTTGTTGGGCTTCATTGCTTATGGATAGTCAAAGCGAAATCTTGCATTTAGACTCTATTTCCATTTTCTCGGTATTTCATTGCACTATAACCATTATCGAGAAAGCTTACCCTGTGCTAGTTTTGGAATCTATGTGTGGGCTTCTATGCGTGGTGGTTCAGCTTGGGTGTTGGTTTCTTTCTGTCCATGAAGGTTTTGTCCAGTCACAGATTACAGATCTGCAATCTAACATTTTCGTCTTCCTCAATCTAAAATATGGGTGTATCTATGTCATTTTCTTCAGGGATCCACGTTCAAGTTCTAAAGGTGTCATCCCTCAGACTGAGGAGCAGATTCCCCATCCGAAACAGTCGAAAGAATCAGAGAAAGGAGATCCAGTTGCACAAGAAAAGCTTGTTGGAGGCCTGGAGTCCTCTAAGCCTTCAGAGACACTAGATGCTGAAAAAAGTGAGTGGAGAAAGTCTCAGTGGGACTTCGATGGTTCATGTTTTTGTATCTAATTGGTTGTTTAAAACCTCATCCTTGCAGATGGCGAGAATGACCACCCAACTAATGAGGATTCTACTGATGCATATTACAATCGCTCCAACAGTGACGATGCGAAATCTGGTAATTTAACATTTCAGTGGTGTTTTGCCCATGTATGATGTATGTAATGGATTTTGATATTAACATTTCATTGGATAGACGCTTAAGTTTTCTTGTTTTTGCATTGCAGATAGTGTGTATGCACCCCCAGCAAATGAGAACTCGAAAGATACACGGGAAAAGTACATACGCGCTGTGCTGAGGATGGGAACCGTTTTTCCGGCACTGCAACGGTGGAGTAACTCGAAAGATCAGGATAACGACACTAAAATGGAACTTACCGGTCAACTGAAAGCACAAATAGCTATTTTGGAAGGACCAGATGTAGTTCAAGAGGGAGACATGCCATCCTCGTTGAAGTTTGTGCAGCCAAACGAGGCTGAATTGAACTTGTCCAACTCCATTCGAACCAATAAGCGTCTAAGAGGCTCTGACAACGAGGATGATTCAGGCGAGTTTTATTGGTGTTATGTTACTTGGTTGTTTGAAGTCTCATTGGATGGATGTTTAAGCTTTCTTGTTTCTCCTTCCAGATGGTGAGAATGACCCCACAACTGATGATGATACGGATGATCCAAATTACAGTCCCTCCGATGGAAGCAGTGATGAATTCAGTAAGTTGATAGTTTAACATTTCTGTGGTTTGTTGTCCGTGTATAAATGTTAAGGGGTAGTGATGTTGAATTACTTTGATTCTCTACAGATGATGAGCATTCTTGAGGCTGTCTATAGCAGGATTAGAGGATTCATACGCTCCATTTTTTGTTGATACTACTTTCACAACGTACAGAAGTTCACAGGCTAACAACTTCGCAGGATGACTTGGTGGTTGTTTCAAAGGAAAGCCATTGTTTGGTGACAGATAGCCACATTACATACAGTTCTCGAAGATTTACCTTTTTTGTAGGCATTCATTCTTTCATTCAGAAACAGTTAAGCAAACTTGCTATGCGTTATCACCCAAACCTCTGCGGTAGATTTTGAGGAAGACCACTGTGAGAACAATTCAGGTTATATTGTAAAATTTTAGGCAGATGCAAGGGCGATTGTGTTTGCTGTATACTTTCAATTGCAATTCCTGTAACGTGATCTGCTTTCTGTTGTTCAAAAAGAACAATCTTTCCATTTTCCTATTGAGGCAAAGTTAACACAACCAGCAGTTCTTCGCTGTTGAACCGGCTTGCGTCCTATGCTTTCCAACTCTAATGTTAGAGATATTGATAGAGGGAAAAACAGGGTCCAATTAATGTCGGACAACTCAACGTTTTCAAATCAAATGTTCAGAGTTGACCTTATTTTTAAAACTAGTGTTGACCTTATTTGAATTAGCTACTAACCTTTGAACTAGTGATGGTAATTTGAAACCACCTCATCAGATATTAACCGACTTTATTTGCGAGAGGTGAGTAATACCAGATCCACAATAGTATGAGGTGAAGCATGAGTATCATTTCCGTATTGTATCGCCTCTTTCCGTCCCGTTTTATCTCGATTTGTCTTAATATCTATTTATATTTCTTATATTTTTACTTATTTTAACTTCTGTTTTCACTCCGTAATAATTTAAATAAGTGCAAGACTTTAATTTTTAACTAATTTGACACAATTAATCTATCCATTATATGTATTCTTTTATTTATTAACTACATTTCCTTTATTTTATCATTAAAAAATAAACATATTCCTACAATAATGTATATGAATAGGTCGATCTGTCCGGCCCATAACCGCACGGATATTATGCAACCTAACCCATACTTAATGCTAGGCAAATATAGGTATTGAAATAGCTGACAATGTCATGCCATCACTAGCTTGAACAAAGGAATAAAAGGGTATAACAAAGCCTAATGGATGACCAAATGCAACTTTTCTCTGACCAACAAGCATTATATGACTCATTGATCATATTAGTTTCTTCTATCATTAACATTATTCAATTGTCATAATGGCTGAATATACATCTTTTAGTATTTTCTTGGCAAAATTCATCTGTGTAGTCAAAACTTTGACGTTTGTGACAATATAGCCACTTTTGGGGAAATACCAATAATAGTCAGAATTTTGAAAGTTTGATGACAATAATAGTCATTTTCGTTACATAATTTAACGGTGTCAGTGCCACCGTTAGTTAAATTAACGAAATGCTGACCTGGCTCCCAACACACCCTTACTTTCGTTTCCACCTCAACATTCATTGACAGGTGGACGACAAGCCATTTACAAAAGTAAAAAAAAAAACATACCCCTAATCTCCTCGAACCCTCTTCTTCTCCTCCAGCAACCCACTGCCCCTCCTCCCATCAATAATCACCATTAATCTGCTTCCAAGACCCCTCTTCTTCTCCCCCCAACAACCCACCACCACTCGTCCCATCGCCATCACTGTTAATCGACTGCAAATAATCCGCCAGAGCTTTAGTAGGCACTCTGACGGTGAACACAGAGAGAGAGGAGGATGAGGCAGCAACGGCAGCTGCTACGGGGAAAGGCAGCAACTCCAGATCCGATGGTTCTGAAAATCTCTTCGCCATTGTCGCCCAGTCTCGCTGAGGTTTCTGCCATCGTCGCCAGGTTTCGCTATAGGCAAGCAACAGTAGGAATCCTCCGCGGTAGGAGAAAGAGAACTTGCTAGCGAGAGTAAGGATTGGGACATAGATGCTCCTGGGAGGAAAGATGTTGATGAAAATAATGGGTATTTTCTGGTATTGGGACATAGGAGCTCTTGGGAGGAAAGATGAAGATTAAAAGAATTAGGTTGAGTGGGTGATGTTGCAGATCTTTTTCAATTAGTCGAACCCAGAAAGTCGAGAAGTGATTATTGTTTTTATTATTATTTATTTAATTTGATTAAAATAAAGGATAAATTTTGATTATTTTCCACCTAACATTATTTTTGAATAAAATATGCCACATCATCCACTGTTGTTAGTGATTCGGGCTTAATTGTACACTTTTTACCCCTATTTAGCTTAGTCGTTTGAGGCATTCGGACTCCGGTTGGTTTGGTTTAACGCTGGGTTTTGACTCATTTTAGTTTGTTTCAGGCTATGGCAGGTGGAACCAGTCCCGAAGTCGAAAGTTGGACGAAAAGGCAAAAAATTGGGTCAAAGCATGGCGGCAGCATCAGATCATGGTGCAAGCAGTGAAGTTCATGGTCAGGGAGACCGTGCACTGGAAGCTCAAACCGTGAACATTCATGCGTCAAGAACCAATTTTAGTCTCACTAGATTAAAGGCAATTCACGGTCGTAAGACTTGAACTGAAGCCGGAGACCATGAACTGATTTAGTGAAGCGAGGCATTTTGACTCGAGTTCATGGTCCACGCTTAATGTTCACGGATGTGAGCTAAGACCGTGAACTGAGCTCGATTTGGGTATAAAAAGGGCTTTGAGTTAAAGGAGAAGAGGGGGAGACCTTGAGTGAGAAAACCTTCTTCTTCTTCTTCTTCAACATTTTAGAGAGAGAAACTAATGAGCAAGAGGAGAGAAGAGGCTAGGGTTTCACTCAAAGGCAAGGATTGATTGATTGTATGGCATGATTGTTTATATATGATTGATTGATTGATTGTATGGCATGATTGTTTATATGTGGGCGTGCTTTAATATGAGTTTAGAGGTATTTTCATGGAAGATTGTGTTGTGTGTTTGCCTATCAATCTAATTGCTATTCTAATTACCTAGGTAGAGAGAAAATCCCCTTTGTTTAAAGAGGCTTTTAAAGCTGGGTTTTCTTAGGCAAATATTGTCTCCTATCTAGGTTAATGTAGGGCAAAACTCTTTATTCATGTTAGCACCTAGGTTGATTGTGTTTGGCCGACCAAATTTCGATTCGAAAGTGAAGGTTTGGTAGTCCTTAGTCAATTAGGCCAAGAGAGCTATCTTGGTAGCTTAATCCGATTTCCTTGGCCTAAAGACTGAGAGATTGTTGTTTTATCACTTACTACACTTCCCTTGCGGTTCACAATCACCTCCACCACATGTTTACATTCATTCCGACAAGTTATTGTAGATAGTTAGGGGGAGCTACACCCGGGGTGAATCCTTCCCATTTGGAGTCAAAACCGATTACTTTTACTTGCATTTTAATTGTAGATCGTAGTTTTCAACCAACAACCAATTGCTAGATAAAGTTTCAAACAGTCGAAGTAGGGGTACATGGACCGACCCGGGTTGATATTTAAACATACTTTCCCTATATTGCACTCAATTGTGGTTTATACTTGTGCTTTAATTGGGAGTTTTATTGTGGTTTGGGAGTTGAATCAAGTTTTTGGCGCCATTGCCGGGGAACAAACGGTCCGATATTTTGAAAAGATTGTTTGGTGTTAATCTAACTTTACTTTATGTTTTTGTGTGTGTGTGAATCTTGCTTGTGCTAGACGAGTTGTGGTTCTTTTGAGTGTGTGCGGGACAATGTATGGCCCAGAGTAATTCGACACCTTTGGTGCGTGTAACACCCCGAATTTTGGGTTCAAGTTCGACCCAAATACGTGAACGGTTGGATTAACGGTTACGTACTAAGGATTGTAACCGCGGATTAGGAATAATAATAATAATAAACAAATCGTTGAGAACAACAACAACTACGAATGGCATTACACCATCAGAGGCATTAAAGAAGGGAGAGTGCCATAGTGCCATAGACTCATTGAGCAAGTAACTAGTTTGAGCAAGAGATTTATGAAAAGTGGGCGAGTAATTAGTTGGCCAAGAAGCACACGAATTGGAGGAAAGGGTTTATAGCTCCAGGTTGTATAAGGTAAAGGAAGTATAAGTCCTTGCAGCAGAAGGATTACCTCAAGTGAGACTTTAGGTTATCAGCAATGAACAAATTTCGAGGTCGAAATTTTTCTTAAGGAGGGAGGAAATGTGACACCTCGAATTCGATCTAAGGTTCAAAAACAAGTACGGAATGGGCTGGACCAATAAATAGATTCGATGTGCTGTCCCGTCACGCCTTATGCCCAAGTGGGGAATTAAAAAGGATAAGTAGCCACCCAAAGCTGGCTGATGCTAACGAGCTTGGTGAGAATCCCTTCTATGGTCAAGAGGAAATATAAGAAGTGAGGTAAATCATACGGGACAAGCAATGGACATCGTACAAGCAACAGACATCATCAAAGTACATTTAGCTAGAGTAAATTCTTGAGGCAAGGGAGTACAAAGATGGTGTAGAATGAGCAATGAGTTTCAAGCAAATTTTGGGGACGAAATTTTTATAAGGATGGAGGAAATGTAACACCCCGAATTTTGGGTTCAGGTTCAACCCAAATATGTGAACGGTTGGATTAACGGTTACGTACTAAGGATTGCAACCGCAGATTAGGAATAATAATAATAACTATTATTATTATTATTAAAAAAAGGGAAACGGGCCGAGGGCGCTCGGCCCTCATTGTAATTGTCCATCACCTCCCCCTGACGCATGAATCCGTCCCAATTCACTAATTGCACAAAATTATCCCTTTTCCCCAAACCCTTTCCGAGAAGAATTGGCTTCGAGGAACCCAAAAAGTCGTCCTCCCTCAGTCCCTCTTCTCGCCCACTTATTTGCACAAGACCCGCCGCCGCCAACTTCTCATCAACGCAATCTACGTGTCGTCGTCGTCCTCAAGTAACCGCCAGGCATCAGCAACCGCCTCCTCTCTCCTTCGCGCGGCCAGATCAGCGAGCAGCAGCAAGCTGCGGACGGAAGTAGCAGTTAGCGGCGGAGGAGAGGCAACAGCAGCGCACTGATCGCCTACCCTCCCGCTGGACGAACACAACCGCAGCAGCCTCGCCTCGCCATCGTAGCCATCATGGACATTTGCATCTTCTCCCGACGATCATAGTCCTGATGACGATCCCGGCGTAGCCGACTTCGACCATTCTTTGAGTGGTGGGTATCACCGCGTAGTGGACGATCTCAGGAACACCACGGTTTTGACGGAATCGAATTTCTACGTTGGACGAGGGAGATACGAGCCTCGAAAGTTTGGGATACAAATCAGATAGTTCATGTACTATCCTTGTCAATTCGATAAGTTTGAGGATTAAATTCGTAATTTTCCAGATAGACCGTGGTCAACTATGTTGACTGGAAAATTTCAGTTTCGGTACCTGGTACTTTTAAACTGACAGAATGTTTATTTGGACATAACTCGATCAATTGACGTCCGATCGAGGAACCGTCGATGCCTATGGAGTCGTGGGAACGAAGAGGTTTCCAGTGGAAACGATTCATGGAATTTTTTTAGAGCGGATTCAGAGTCGTTTTCGACGGATTTGAGGTGAGTGTAAAGGGGGTAAATTCTACACCTTAAGTGTTCTTTCAAGAGTTACAAGTTTTGAGTATTTGATGAAGTGAATGCCGTTGTTTGATTGTGCTTATGATTGATGATATGTGATTTTGTTTGAGCCATGCTTGATGTGACTGTGCATGAGTTTTATTTAAATTTAAGCTTTGAGTTTATAAGTTATTGTTGAAGGTAAGAAGCAAGTCCTTTTTAAGAAGTAACTCACCTTCAAGAAGGTGAAGTCGTTTTAAGTGTTTTTAGTTACTAGCGCCAGTCCGTTGCCATTTGAGATTTTCAGATAGAGCAGCAGTTATACTCTTGAGATCTTTGAGATAGAGCAGCAGTTATGCTCTTGAGACTTTTAAGATGAGCAGCAGTTATGCTCTTGAGAATCGTAGTGAAGAGCCACCACGATAAGTTTAAGATGTTAGGGGGATGAATCGTCACGACTTCCCTAACTAAGTTTAAGTTTAAGAAAAGTCTGGATGGCTTCTCATACGTATGAGTTGGCAACCGGACTAGCTAGTGGGGGATCCCAGTGTCAGTCAAGTATTTAAGTTGAGATTTAAGCTTTAAGAATGGAGAGTAACAGTTACTCCCATACAGTTTTAAGAGTTGAGATTTTAATAAATGGAAGTACAAACAACTTCCCTCAGTTTGAGTTTAAGTGTTTGAGAAGAAGTGCAAAATTATTAGAAAGTTTAAAACGTAAGGGCGTAGACTGACCCCATCTCACTCACCAGTTTGAGGAGCTAGAAGAGCAGTTAGTGAACAACGAGTTCGAGGGCAGCCAGCTAGAGGAGAGCAGTATAAGCGTCACAGAGGATGCTTAGTCAAGGTTTTTAGTAGCAACAACTTCAGAGATTATTAGTTATTGACATTTTATGATTATGAGTACAGACTGGAGATTATTTTGAGATCAGATTGAGATTTTAAAGTTGAGTTTAATTTGCCCACGTGTTAGGGCTTTGCCTTGAACTACAAGTGTGTGTTTTTCAGTATTTTATTCATTAAAATTTTTCCCAGTTGCAATTTAAGGGTTGAGTATTTTATTTATCAAGGGCATTTTAGTAAAAGTAGTACCCGGGCGGGTTAGGGTGTTACAGTGCGACTTAACGAGAATCTCAACCGCACTCTCCGACTCTTGGCTCGTGAGAGGGAACTGGCGGAAGCAAGACGAAGGATAGAGGAGAGGGGACAACCACAAGTTGATCCCGAAGTGGAAGTTGAAGTTGAAGTAGAGGACTATTTTGAAACCGAGGAAGAAGGGAGTAAACCCGAGATAGCGGCTAATTCAAATTAGCAAGCGAGAGTTGAGCAAGAACCGGGGAACATGGGCTACTACATGGCCCCACGGGAGGCGGATATCCAACCTACCATTCTACATCCACCCGTGGACGCCAACAATTTCGAGATCAAGCCCGCCCTTGTCACCATGATCCAAAACAATGCTTTTTTTTACGGGCTTAATCATGAGTCTCCACGGGAGCATATTCAGAAGTTTCTTGAGCTTGCGGGAAGTTTGAAGATAAATGGTGTTCCCGAGGATGCTTTGAAGTTGATGCTATTCTCCTATTCTCTTGCGGGGAATGTGTCTCGGTGGCTCAACAATAGATCTTCTCTCTCAATTACCTCGTGGGATGATATGCTCAACAAGTTATGACTAAATATTGCCCACCATCAAGACGGCGGAGTTGCGAGACACTAAGGGATGCATGGGAAAGATACTTATTACTTCCTCCAGTGCCCGCACCATGGATTTGAGGAGCAATTTCGGATCAAGAATTTCTATGGTGGTCTCCACTAAGACGACAAGATTCTCATTGACTCTCTATGTCAAGGGAAGTTGATGAATATGACTCTGCCTCAAGTGACCGAATTTCTTGAAGACGTTGCAACAAAAGGATATGATTGGGGTTTGACGAGAAGTGGCAAGATGAACACCGAAAGAGTAGTACACTCGGTGGGGACTAACCCTACACTAGAAGCCAAGATTGACCGAATGATAGAAGTAATCCTTGAAGAAAAGAAGCTAGGGAAGAAGCCACTCATGGCATGCGAATGGTGCTCGAGTACAAGCTACAAAGTTTCGGAGTGTTAGTTGATGAAAGAGTCAAACACTCCCGAGGAGCAAGTAAGTTTCATTGCCAATGCGAGGAACAACAACCCCTACAGCAACACATATAACCCGGGGAGGCGGAACCATCCAAATTTCTCTTGGTCTTCTCCGACCAACCCAAGACCCCCCGGTTTTCAAGGGCTGACTCAGAATTTCCAACCAAGACCTCCCTTCATTCAGCAAAGGTCGCAGTTCCAAAGCTCTAACTTCCAACAACCCTATCAAGCTCAAGGAGGTCAAGGGTTCCAACAACCCAACAAGTTTTCAAAGCTTGAGGACTTAGTGATCACCTTTGTGAGCATGAGCACTCAGAAGTTTGAGAAGATTGAGCAATTTATGGATGTGGCAACTAGGGATGGCAACCAAACCCGAACCCACGGGTACCCACCCGACCCAACCCGGTCAACGCGGGTAAAATCCGTATTGACGGGTTTTGGGTCGGGTTTGGGTTTAAACCCGTTCACTATTCACCGGGTTGGGTTGGGTTTGGGTTTTGGTAAACCCGACCCGTGGGTACCCGCCCACACATATAATTAATTTTCTCGGTATATTTAATATTTCAAACAACTAATCTTATTTATGTTTGTGGAGACATGTCTAATTTTTTCTTTCTAATGGTGTAGAATGAAGTTTGTGTTATCGAGTGGAGAGTGAAGAAACTTAATTGAAAGGAAGAAGCCTTCAATTAATCATGTTATTTATGGATAATTTATGATTTACTTCAATTTTCTTGAGTCTTCTAGATTGGTGTTGAACAATTTGTATAGTTAATTTGTGATTTGCTTGAATTTTCTAGAATGGTGTTTTAAATATGGATAATTTGTATTGAGAGATTGATATTTGACTTTAATTTTGATAGGAACTTGTTATTGTAAATTTTTTACGACAAAAACCCGTGGGTACCCATGAACCCGCGGATACCCAGCGGGTTGGGTTGGGTTTGAGTTTTTCAAACCCAGTGGGTTTTACCCCAGGTTTTTTTCACGGATAAACCCATGGGTTTGGGTTTGGGTTTGGCAAAACCCGACCCAACCCGACCCATTGCCATCCCTAGTGGCAACAACAAATTTCTCTTCGGTTGAGGCGGGATTGAGAAGCCACCAAGCAAGCCTTCAAAATTTGGAGACTCAAATCGGCAATCTTGCCGGGATCCTCACCGGGATCCACACCAAAAGGCCAAGGGGAGCGCTTCCCTCTCAAATGATTGCCAACCCTAAAGACCAAAATGCCTGGTGCAATACGATTCTTTTGAGGAGCGGGAAGGTGACTCTGGAATTTGTTGCAAGAGATGGAACTGAAGAAGAGAAGACTCCTCCAAAGGACAACGAGCAAGAAGACGTGGGAGGAGAGGAAGAAGAGCCTAAGAAGGCATTGCCGACATCATCACAAGTGGGTGAGTACAAGCCTCCTCTTCCTTTCCCCACGAGGATGTACAAAGATCGATTGGAGGCAGAATGTGGTTGATTCATGGAGATGTTCAAGAAGCTGAGAATCACCATTCCGTTCTTGGAATCAAGTGGCACACATGCCAATGTATGCCAAATACCTCAAGGGGCTTCTCACCAAGAAGCCAAATTATGAAGACCTCGCCAATGTCACCTTGGGCGAATAGTGCTCCGCCTTCATTCACAACAAGTTGCCCAAGAAGCAACAAGATCCAGGTAGTTTCACTATAGCTCTATGCATCGGAACACATCATATAGAAAACTCCTTGGCGGATTTTGAGCAAGCATTAATTTGATGCCTTACAAGCTGTTTAGGTAAATTAATCTAGGTGAGCTAAAGACTACTAGGCTTAGGGAGGACATCTTAGTGAGAGTTGGCAAGTTCTACTATCCGACAGATTTTATTATCCTTAATATCAGTGAAGATGCGGATATGCCCCTCATTCTATGACGCCCCTTCCTTACCACCGTCAAGGCTTTAATTGATGTTAATGAGGGAACCTCAATTTTGAGAGATGGAGAAGAGCAACTTACTCTCTCAATTGATCCTAAGGCTAAAAATGATTATATGAAGGAAATGGATTCGAATGGTATGATTGGAAATGGAGGTAAGCCTCTCAAGGCGAACCCCACTATTACCTGTGTTCCTTGTGATGATGAGGTGCAGGAAACCAAGGCGGGTACTAAGCCCGAAGGAAAGAAGAAGAAAGCATGGAGGGAAAAGCTTAACTGAGCTTACTCCCGACCGAAAGATAAGGGTAAGGCAAAGATGCCAAGCCAAGAAGGCCAACCTATGGAGCTTAATTTGGGAGGTGACAAGCCTCGCCTCGGGACTGTGATGAATCCAATCTCGGTGGCTTCGGGCTCTCAAGCATGATAGATCCGCAACGTCAAGCTAGTGATGTTAACTTAGCGCTTGTTGGAAGGCAATCCAACGACGGTTTGTTTTCTTTTCCTTATTTTCTCATTTAATGTGTGTGTGAAGAGTTCAAGTGGTTGAATGGGTATCACCGTGCCAGGTCTATGTGGTTGTGTGTTTTGGGATGTGTTGTGATCGAATTAGGCACACGATTGAGTAGATCGAGTCAAAGATTTTTGGAAATGCTCTTTTTCACTCATGTTCACAGTTTTTTCTTTCAGTTCACGGTCTGAACTGGTCGATCCGTCTGGGTACGAGGGCGCTTCCATCTATTCTCAAAACTCGTCGTTTTATCCCAGTTCACGGGCTACGAGTTATGTTCATGGTCTTAATGACCGTGAACTGGCTCCTCTGTCCGTGAACTACAAGCTCTGCCTATAAAAGGGACGTGAACCCCTCATCTTCACTTCACGACCACCCCTTCACCGGAATCCTTCGAATCTCACCGGAAAAAACACAAATTTTTGTCGATTTCGTCGACCTCCGGCCTCCCAAATCCAAAATCAACCACAAACCCAGTCTTCCCTCACCAAGGAGCACCTTGGCCAAAGTTTTGGGGAAGTTTGGCTCAACTTTTTTCTGGTGATGCGATTTCCGGCAAGCTTCCAACAAGGCTTTGGGGGCCCTCTCTAGCCAGTTTTTCGTGCATTTTTCAGCGCTCTCGCCCTCTCCTCACTTCTCCCTCGATCCTACTCGGGTCTCCAGGGTTTTTTTTCAACCTCTTCATTGTCAATTTTTGGAGAATCGGATTAGGGTGGGAAGTGAGGTGATTTTGTGAATCGATGATTGAATGTAGAAATTGGGTGAGGGGTTAGTCGATTAATGATGAATGAATGTTGCATGAGGATTGAATGAGCTTAATTGAGCCTTGGCGGGCATGATTTACGTACAATTTGTGGTTAAGTGTGAAATTTGTCCACCAAGTGCAAAAATGTGAATGAATGTGGATCCTTAATTTTTGTTTGATGGATGGTGGCCATCGAGACATGGTTTGGGTTTGATATTTTGTGTTGATAATCCTTGAACCACCTAGAACCATGCCTCGATGAGATTTCTGTGCACTTGAGCTTAATTGTCTAAAGTCCATTCTTGTGAAAAGTCTTCCAAGGCATATGACCTCAGTGGAATCCTAAGTGAGTGTGTGGGTGTGTGTGTGTGTGTGTGGGGGGGGGGGGGGGATTCCTTTTCCTCCCTATGAGTTGAGATTGACGCCATCTTTTGGAGGTGGACGAGCTCATCTACCGCGAGCTCTGCGTGGAGTTCTACTCCACTTTCTCCCACGTCATTCCGGGGAGTAAGCGGAGTCGACCCTATGAGTTCATGTTGGGAGGTCAGCCACGGGTGCTGACCTACGACGACTTTGCTCAGTCCATGGGGCTCGACCCCACTCATATGACGATGACAGAGAGGCAGTACACTGTCGATTTCCACTACTAGGCCGCTTTTCAGGCCATCTGCCGCCCCAAGCACCAGAACGACGAGTTCGAGGGTAGCCACACCAATGTGGAGAAGTCCGAACTCCGTGGAGAATCCTTCACACCCTGCTCACCAAATCCATCATTCCTAGGCTGATAACGGGGCACTTGATCACCAACAGGGGGTTGATAGCTGATAACACTGAATTTGCACATGTTTTTACCCCTCATTTCTTGATATTTTAGCTTGGTGTTTATCATAATTTGGCCTATTTTATTCTAGGTTGTCTTCCTTTGTCACATTTTAGGTCCTAGCACGTAAAGTGAAGCATAGGCGCAAGTTTCAAGTCAATCGGAGATCAATTGGCGACCCGGGTGAAGAAACTCGGGCATTACCCAAAGAATAATGGATTTATAACTCATTTAATGGACAAATAATCATGTAATCTATGCATGGAAAGAAAGAGGACGAGTCTACGAGCGTTTGTCATCAAACAACGACTGATTCAGAGTTCGGATGAAGGAGAAATGACCGAAATACAACAGCCTCTCCAGAGTTACGGGCTGGCCTTCAAAGTTACTGCTCAGACCGTAACTTTGGCATTTTGGTCGTAACTCGAGGACACGGGAGGCATAATACATTCCAGAAGTTACGGCCTGAACCCCAAAGGTTACAGCCGTAATTTGCTTCTGTGAGCTGTATAAATGCGTTTTTGCGGATTCTGAAGGAGAGAGCTGGGTTTTGGATTCCAAACACCTAAGGGACAAACCCTAGAGAGAGAGAGAGAGCACCTTAAGAACATTCTTGGAGCTATTTTGGAGGAATTCTTGACCATTGGAGATCGGGAAACAAGCTTGGAGATGGAGATTGAAGATCTAGATCAGATTTCTGCATTCTCTCTCTTCTCTATGGAGTAACTTCCTTCACTTAGGTTTTGAGGAACCCTTGATTTGTATGGTAGGAAGAGTTTTATGAACTTAAATTCATGATTGATTGACGTTTTATATTCAGTTGAGGCATTGATTCAGAATTACTCGAGTATTGATCAAACTTTTGTGATTCCTGCTTTAACCTAGAATGATAGTCTCTGCATAGGTTAATAGAGCAACCTCAATCGGAAGTAGTGGATCGATTGCTTTAGTTGAGAAATCGATTCACTGCTCTGGACTGGAATCAAAGCTAGTTGAGGAAGTTTTGTGTGTTTTACCTTGGTTAGCTTACGCCGGTGGAGGTTAATCGCCCGTTGGGTATTCGAATCGAGAGGGTCTGGATAACTTTAGTCGAGAGTCCAGACCAGTTAAGAACTTTCCGCGGTATATCTGTCAACTGAATCGGATTGGGTGAATTACAACTTGGCCTAATGCAGACTAGGGGGAATCATACCTAAGTGAGTTCCCAACCTGTAATTAGTAGTTTTACCTAGTTTAGCTAATAGATTAGTTTAGTTAATCAAACCTCAATCTGGTTTGCTAGATAATGAACTGAAGCTGAGTAATAGTAATTCTAGAGACCCGTGGATTCGATATTTATTACTTGTGCCACTAAACTGCAGTCTCTTTCATTGATTACACTTGGCCATTGTTAGGAGTTGTATTTTAGCGAGTCGTTTTTTTGGAGCCGTTGTCGGGGACCTTCTAGATTGTTAGGAAAGGCCTAGGTTTGTTACTTTAGCATTTTTTTTCTTTTCCACCTTTGCTTTTCACTTGGGTGTTTTTGTTTGTGATTGTGCAGATTTTAATCATGAATCCATATGGCTTCTCTGACCAGTGGGGGTATCAACCATCACCCGGTTGGTATTACACTGAGACTTCATGGGATAACCAGTACGGAGAAGGCTATGGATTTGGGTTCCAGGAAGAACAACCCCCCTACTACGAAGAACAATTAGACCCCTGGTCATTTCAAGAACAAACTCCTTATCAAGAAGAATTCTTCCCACAGTCAGATCCAAACTATCACTTGAGGCTTCTCGTGGAGCAGTTTGCTCGAGACACTGAGAAATCATGCTCCAAGATGGATCTTTATACCCATTCCATTGCCCAAACTGAGTTCTCCTACCATGAAACAGAGGATTCCCTCCTGAGCATAAAGAATAGCCTCAAGGATCTTGAGAAATTTTATGCACTGTCTGCTCAAGATCACCCTCTGCTAGCATACTAGAAGAGGAGGAGGAAGATGAAGGCTACAAGGATATTGTGGAGCAGAAAGAATTTGTCACGAAGAGCTCTCATGATGATCATGATCAGGAATGTCCTATTGTAGCCGACCACACCTTCCCACATCCCACACCGAGCATTGAAGAGGTGGGCATGAGTGAGGAGATGCGAGATGGTCACATGAAAGAAATTGCTTGGCGACTTGCTCTCCAATCCATGCTAGAGGAAGAGGAGGGGGTTGAAGAAGCAATTGGCGTCCAGGCTGAGGACGAAGTTGGGGTGGAAGAGGCTTGCACCGACCATGCGTTACATGTAATATCTCCACCAAACTTCAAGGAGCTGCTTGGCAAGGACCCGTTTGCAGTGTCTCTTTGCCAGACCAAGGCCACATCGACATTGGCCCCTCTTGGTGGACGCAATGGTGGTCAATCAACTGTGTCTTATCTGGTTTGGGCAATGAGATGAGTGACTCGACTCTACTGTCACCCTAGGAATTGGCCAAGTGGAACCACTTCCTAAAGCGTAGTATAGCGGGTTAGGTTTATATGTCAACCCAGATCCTAGATCTGATGACTACTCAGTGAGTTCTTGTTATCTAGCAATGAAACTGGCATGCAAGTCTAAACTATCAAACTAACAAAGCAAGTAAACGGTTGTATTCAAGTTAAAGAGGTCACCCGGATATGGTTCCCCCTAGACTGCAGTTAAGCCGGATTGTAATTACCAAGTTCAGTTTCTATGAAGATTATACTGCGGAAGGTTCTTAAACAGCCTGAAGCCTCGACTAAAGGTCTTCAGACCCTCTCAATCTGACTCTCTAGCGGGCGACTAACCTCCACCGGAGTCGACAGATTGAGGCCCTAAGAACAAAACCTCCACTACCGGAGTAAATCCGGTACAGAATAGTGAGTTGGCGCCTCGACTAAAGTCACCAACTCCCTACCTTCAATCAAGGATACTCTATTAACCTAGGCAGATATTCTCATTCTAGGTTAAAGCAGAAACAACAGGAATTTGATCAGGATTCAAGTCATTCAATCATTAAAACCTCAATCGAATATAATCAATCATAGAATCAGTACTTGGGTTCATACAATCAAAGCCTAACATACAAATCTAGGGTTCTCCATACCCAGATGAATGGGAGAACTACTCCATGGAGAAGAAAGCAAAAGCAGAAACAGACACGGAATTCATACTGCGAAGGACGGATTCCGGCTCCTGGACGTTGATCGGCACTTCTCCAAGCTCAAACTGGCCTCCAATGGTGTTGAAGATCAATCTAGGGCACTTGGGAACTCTTGCTCGTCACTTTCTCTCTCTAGAAGTCGTTCTATCTCTCAAAAACTCGAATCCCCTTGAGTTGTGGCTGAAATTCTGCTTAAAAGCATCAGTGGCCAAAGCACGGTCGAGGGCACGGCCGTGCTTTGCCTGAGCCTGCCCGTGTTTCGGCCAAGGTTTAATTACACGGCTAGCAGCTGGTGAAAACACGGCCGTGCTTCACGTTGGACACGGCCGTGCTTTGACTGAACACGGTCGTGCTTCAGTGCCCGTGTTTGCAACTGAAATTGCCAAACTGAAATTGCTCTCGGCATAAAAAGCACGGCCACAGGTACACGGCCGTGTAATGCCTTGGGCTGCCCGTGTTTTGGCTCCAGCTCACCGAAATGACTTCCGAATGCCCCGAAACTCGCGCTTAGCCTTCCCTTTGTCTGGGACCTGAAACATGACAAAATAGCACAACCCGACGTAAAATAGGCCACAACACACGACTATGCCCCTCAAATGGATAAGAACTAGGGGCGCAAACATGTGTAATTACATCGTTATCAAACTCCCCCACACTTAACCGTTTGCTTGTCCCCAAGAAAACCTAACTCAAACCAATGCAACTCTCCAGACCTCTATAGCAACAAACAACCCAGATCGTAGGTAGAGGACTTCCTAGATCATTTAGCAACTTACGAGGTCAACCGACGCACAAGTCATCTCAAAGCTTCTTATCGAGTCGGCATCATGGCAAACAGTGAACAGAGGACAAATGAATTGTGGATGAAAAGATTCTCAAAAACAAAGATCATGGACTCACATTTTTCAAGGTGCTCTATTTTCTTTGAAGATGGTTGGAACCCCTTTTTTTTCTGTTTTTCTTGTTTTCTGTTATTTTTCTTTTCTTTTCAAGGGTCCCAACCTGCTCTTACCGGCCATGCCAGGAGCGGATGTCTCGAGCCTCGTGCGGGGGAAAGACATGTAAGGGGGCTGGAGGTAGTAGGTGGAAATTGGGAACGGATTCCCGTCTCCCCTCACACACTTTCGCCCTATTCGCACGGGAGACGTTATTTTGAAGCACATTTTCGAGCACCTGTTAAACTCAAAACATGATACAAGAGTCCATGACAGGTAGAGAATCCACAACACCACACAATTCAAGGGTCCTAAGATCACTAATTCACTCAATCAACCAACACAATATGAAGAAGAAATGAGACTTCTTAAATGCATCAACATCTTCCATAGTGCTACACTACCTCCCTAGGTTGCATATTACTATAAAGACTGTCAATTCAAAGCATACTGAGCAGGCAATTGCATGGAAAAACGTACTTGGAGCCCTCAAATTTAAAAATTTGGACAGTGGACTAGGCTCCAAGCACACAAACAGATCTAATGCAGTCAAAAGATAAACATCCCCCCACACTTAAGCTCGACATTGCCCTCAATGGAGAAGAGGGAAGGGAAAGGGGAATGATGTTACCGGTATGCACGGACTGCAGGGGACTGGAAACGGGCCAGTCGGGGCAAGCACAGCCGAAGGGAAACAGAAGAGCTCAGAAACAATATGCTAGGTTCAATGGTCAGCCCAATAAATTATCATCCAAAACAAAAGAAAACAAACCAAACCCAAACCGGGTTACAATCCGACTCAAAAACTCAAGAAAGAAAACCAAACCGTGGTGGGGTTGCCTCCCCACAAGCGCTTCTTTACCGTCGTATTAGTTGGACGCCCATGGTGGATACTCAGGGTGGTGCAGGAACAGGTGCCTCCAAGAGCGGATCCACGTCGCTCTTGAGGTACAGCTTCAGGTTGTGGCCATGCACCCGACGGATGCGACCACCATCATCAGTCAGCTCGACCTGCCCATCTGGCAAGATGCAGGCGAGCGAGTACCCAGACGGCCAGGGTGGTCGTGGTGCAGGAAGTGGGACCAGCTCATAGTGGTCTCCACTCTTCTTCCGTGCAGGCTTAGCAACCTGCTGCTTCGGCCGCCACTCCTCCTTGAGCTTTTTGTTCGGAGGCGAGGCTGGATGGAGTGACGGCGAAGGAATGATAGGGGTTCCTGCAAAATGAGAGGAACAGAAGGATACACGACAGGCTCGTGTACCTGATCAGACATAGCATGCACAGGCGTGACAGCAATCATAGCACAGTGATCAAACTCAGTCACAGAAAAAGTAGCCTGTTCATCCCCAGCACGCAAGATCAACTTACCATCATGCACATCAATTAGTGCCTTGGCGGTGGCAAGAAATGGCCTACCTAGAATCAAAGGCACATCCACATCCTCATGTATATCAAGAATAACAAAATCAACAGGATATGTGAATTTACCGACACTGACAAGCAGATCCTCTATGATTCCCCTAGGATGCACGATAGAACGATCAGCCAGCTGAATGCTCATCCTAGTAGGGCTAAGTTCACCTAGGTCTAGCATTTTATACAACTTATATGGCATGACGTTTATGCTAGCGCCTAGGTCCGCCAAGGACTTCCCTACATGCATGCTGCCAATAGTAAGAGGGATAGTAAAACTCCCTGGATCCTTGCGCTTCTCGGGCAGCTTGTTCTGCAGGATAGCAGAACACTCCTCGCTCAGCATAACTGTCGAGAGATCCCCAAGTTTCTTCTTGTTGGTGCAGATATCTTTCATGAACTTGGCATACTTGGGCATCTTCAACAGTGCCTCCATGAACGGTATGCTGATGTTGAGCTGCTTCAACATTGCCATGAACTTGGCAAACTCAGTCTCCAGCTTGTCCTTGTGTAGGCGAGTGGGGAAGGGAAGCTGGGGCACATGCTCCTTAACCACTGGTTGTGGCTTGGGAGCAGGGGATTCCTTCTCCACCCGCACTTCTGCATCGTCGGCTGGAAGTGCTGAAGCAGTCAGTGGTTCCTCCTGTCTGGCCGGGACAGGATCAGCAGATATGGTTTTACCGCTCCTGGTAAAAATGGCATCCAGCTGCTGATGCTGGTGAGGCTCTCGAGGATTCGGGACAGTGGTGGCAAGCAAAGTCCCCGGTGCTCTGGTGGTGTTCTGGCGGGCCAAGATGCCCACCTGGGTCTGCAGATCCTGCAAAATGGCACCCTGGTTCCTCTGACCTGCCTCCAGTGAGGCTACACTCTGGTCCAACCTCGTGATAGTCGCCTGAGTGCTCGTCATAAATGAAGCTAGAATGTTTTCCAGCTTCGTCATCCTGTCATCTGGGGCTGGAGTTGCTGCTGGCTCGGCAAACTGGCGCTGGGGCTGCTGGAATGGCTGGCCCTGCCTGGGCTGGTAGGGCTGCTGCTGTGGGTCTGGCCCCTGGCGAGCCTGGAAGGGCTGCCTCTGCTGAAAACCACCTGCTGGTGCTGGGAAACCAGGTGGTTTAGTGGTGTTGCTGCTCCAGGCGAAGTTGGGATGCTGGCGCCATCCCTCATTATATGTGCTACTATATAGATCGAGGCGCCTCGCATTGGCGATGAAGGCCAACTGCTCCTGGGGTGTGGTAGACTCCCTCATAGCCTGGCAGTCCTCCACTAGGTGACTGGAGCTCTCACACCACTGACACTGAGCAACTGGAGGTGTAGCCAAACCTCTGCCCGGAATCAGACTGTTGGGCTGCTTCAATGTCTGCACTAGCTCAGCTACCTGCTGCTCGAGCCCGGATCTGGTCTCCATGGCGTGCACACCACGGTCTCGGGACTGTCTGCCTCGGCTACCCTGTCCCCAAGAATGATCTCTGGCAGCCAAAGTACTGATCATCTGGTTCAGCTCGGGTGGAGTCTTAGTGAGAATATCTCCTCCTGGGCATAGAGACTCAATCACCCTCTGGCTATCTGGAGAAAGGGCACTGTAGAAGTTCCCCACTGTGAATGCATCGCTGAAGCCATGATGGGGGCACTGCCAGAAATAGCCCATATACCGCTCCCAAGCATCACGAAGTGACTCCTCTGGCTCCTGGCGGAAGTGAGTGATCTCCCGCTGAATCTCTGTAGTCTTCGATGCCGGATAGTACCTGTGCACGAACTTGTCAGCCAGATCGTCCCAAGAGGTGATGGACAACGGGGGCTGGGTCTCCAACCACCTCTTAGCATTCCCCGCCAGAGAATGGGGGAAGAGATGAAGGCGGATCGCATCATCGGGGACACCATTCAGCTTGAACCCGTTCGTCAGCTGCAGAAAACGGGAAAGATGCACCCTGGCCTCCTCATTCTTCAAGCCATGGAACTGGATAGAAGATGTAATGAGCTGAATCCAGCATGGCTTGATCTCAAAGTTGTTTGCTGGGATCGGCGGGTAGAGGATGACCGGGCGGATGTCAGCAATCCGCGGAGTGTAGTAGTACTCCAGGGTGGGACCCGGCTGCGGTGGATGATGAACTCCATGATCCTGGGGTATGGGGTTGTTCCCCAGGACCTGATTCACCGGGGGAGCCTGCTGAGGATTCCCCTGGTGCGGATTGTAGTCTCCGTCCATCCCGTGCTCTTCTTCAGAATCGCTGCTCAGGTGGCCGTCTATGCGCTCTTCCGTAGCCAGTCTAGCTCGCTGTTGTCTCCTGAGCTGGCGACAGGTGCGGTCAATCTCTGGATTCAACGGCAGTAAACCTCCCGACTGGCTACGGGTCATGCACTACCTGCACACACTCAAGCAACAAACCCGTGAAGGCACAAGTGGGGCAAAGAAAACAAAGCAAAAAGAAAATCTAAATTAACAGAAATCACTTTTCTTCAACAACCTAGCCGTCCCCAGCAACGGCGCCAAAAACTTGACTCGACTCTACTGTCACCCTAGGAATTGGCCAAGTGGAACCACTTCCTAAAGCGTAGTATAGCGGGTTAGGTTTATATGTCAACCCGGATCCTAGATCTGATGACTACTCAGTGAGTTCTTGTTATCTAGCAATGAAACTGGCATGCAAGTCTAAACTATCAAACTAACAAAGCAAGTAAACGGTTGTATTCAAGTTAAAGAGGTCACCCGGATATGGTTCCCCCTAGACTGCAGTTAAGCCGGATTGTAATTACCAAGTTCAGTTTCTATGAAGATTATACTGCGGAAGGTTCTTAAACAGCCTGAAGCCTCGACTAAAGGTCTTCAGACCCTCTCAATCTGACTCTCTAGCGGGCGACTAACCTCCACCGGAGTCGACAGATTGAGGCCCTAAGAACAAAACCTCCACTACCGGAGTAAATCCGGTACAGAATAGTGAGTTGGCGCCTCGACTAAAGTCACCAACTCCCTACCTTCAATCAAGGATACTCTATTAACCTAGGCAGATATTCTCATTCTAGGTTAAAGCAGAAACAACAGGAATTTGATCAGGATTCAAGTCATTCAATCATTAAAACCTCAATCGAATATAATCAATCATAGAATCAGTACTTGGGTTCATACAATCAAAGCCTAACATACAAATCTAGGGTTCTCCATACCCAGATGAATGGGAGAACTACTCCATGGAGAAGAAAGCAAAAGCAGAAACAGACACGGAATCCATACTGCGAAGGACGGATTCCGGCTCCTGGACGTTGATCGGCACTTCTCCAAGCTCAAACTGGCCTCCAATGGTGTTGAAGATCAATCTAGGGCACTTGGGAACTCTTGCTCGTCACTTTCTCTCTCTAGAAGTCGTTCTATCTCTCAAAAACTCGAATCCCCTTGAGTTGTGGCTGAAATTCTGCTTAAAAGCATCAGTGGCCAAAGCACGGTCGAGGGCACGGCCGTGCTTTGCCTGAGCCTGCCCGTGTTTCGGCCAAGGTTTAATTACACGGCTAGCAGCTGGTGAAAACACGGTCGTGCTTCGCGTTGGACACGCCCGTGCTTTGACTGAACACGGCCGTGCTTCAGTGCCCGTGTTTGCAACTGAAATTGCCAAACTGAAATTGTTCTCGGCATAAAAAGCACGGCCACAGGTACACGGCCGTGTAATGCCTTGGGCTGCCCGTGTTTTGGCTCCAGCTCACCGAAATGACTTCCGAATGCCCCGAAACTCGCGCTTAGCCTTCCCTTTGACGCCTGGGACCTGAAACATGACAAAATAGCACAACCCGACGTAAAATAGGCCACAACACACGACTATGCCCCTCAAACGGATAAGAACTAGGGGCGCAAACATGTGTAATTACATCGTTATCAATGAGAGAAGAGAAGACGAGGTCTAGAGGGTGGAGACTTCATCTGGCTCAAGTGCACGAGTCTTTATCGCTTATCATACCACCTTCTCGTGACTTAAGATTCCACCTCATCGACAAGAACCTCAACTTCAAGGACGTTTTGGGGTGGACCGAAGCTTAGGAGCCACTGTCCAGCTCATGATGTGAAAGAAGCGCTTGTTGTGAGGCGACCCAACCAGTATGTTTGAATTTCTTTCCCTATTTCTCTTCGGTTGAGTTAGTTTTGTTCTTTGATTTTAGAGTCAATAACTCAACCTCTATGAGATTTTGTGTGGTTTTTGTGTTCCGACTGCTCTCTCTACTCACCTGGGATGCAACGCTTCCACTGTCCACCATTATTCACATTTGATCTGGTAACTTTGTTCTACCCTCCTTATCTTTCCTCCATTGAGGACAATGTCATGCTTAAGTGTGAGGGATGTTAGATTATGTATGCGTGTGAATGTTTGGTTGTATGTGTGTTCTTGGAGCCTAGTCCACTGTCCAATTTTTTTAATTTGAGGGCTCCAAGTACATGTTCCTTGAAATTGCCTGCTCAGTATGCTTTGAATTGACAATCTTTATAGTAATATGCAACCTAGGGAGGTAATGTAGCACTATGGAGGATGTCGATGCAGTTAAGAAATCACCTATCTTCTTCATATTGTGTTGGTTGATTGTGTGAATTAGTGATCTTAGGACACTTGAATCGTGTGGTATCGCTGACTCTCTACCAATCATGGACTCATGTATCATGTTTTGAAAAAGGTGCTATAAATTGTGTTTTTAAAATAATGTCTCCCGTGTGGAAATCGGTGAAAGTGTGTAAGGGGAGACAGAAATCTGTTCCTAATTTCCACCTACTACCTCCAGCCCCCTTACATATCTTTCCCCAACACGTGGCTCGAGACATCTGCTCCTGGCATGGCCGGTAAGAGCCGGGTTCCCTCAAAACCTTTGCTAGGTGGGAACCGCATTTTTTGTAATTTACATGTTGGAAACCTTGCAAGATATAGGAAAAAATAAAACCAGAAAATGAAAGGATAACAAAGAAAATGGGGTTCCAACCATCTTCAATGAGAAAAAAAGAGCACATAAAAAGTTGAGTCCATGATTTTCTGTTTTTGAGAGCCGCTTTGTCCACGAATCATTTGTCCTCCGATCACTACTTGGCATGATCCCGACTCGGGACTAGAGTTCTCCCTGAAGAAGTTAGGAGGTGTTTTGTGGGTTGGTTGCCCTTGTAAGCTGCTAATTGATCTAGGACGTCCGCTACCAACGATCGGGGTTGCATGTTTCTATAAAGGTCTGGAGAGTTACATTGGTTTGAGTTAGGTTTGCTTGGGGACAAGCAAACTGTTAAGTGTGTGGGAATTTGATAACACTGAATTTGCACATGTTTTTAACCCTCATTTCTTGATTGTTTAACTTGGTGTTTATCATTCCTGTTTTATGCTAGGTTGTGTTCCTTAGTCACATTTTAGGTCCTAGCACGTAAAGTGAAGCATAGGCGCAAGTTTCAAGTCATTGGAGATCAATTGGCGACTCGGGGGAAGAAACTCGGGCATGAACCAAAGAATAATGGATTTATACCTCATTTAATGGAAAAATAATCATGTAATCTATGCATGGAAAGAAAGAGGACGAGTCTACTAGCATCTGGGATTAAACGATGGCTGATTCGGAGTTCGAATGAGGGAGAAATGACCGAAAGACAGCAGCCTCTCCAGAGTTACGGGCTGGCCTTCAAAGTTACGGCCTAGACCGTAACTTTGGCATTTTGGCCGTAACTCGGGGACACGGGAGGCATAATACATTCCAGAAGTTACGGCTTGAACCCCAAAGGTTACAGCCGTAACTTGGGGCCGTAACTTGGCTTCTGTGAGCTGTATAAATGCGTTTCTGAGGATTCTGAAGGGAGAGAGCTGGTTTTTCGATCCCAAAAACCCAAGGCACGAACCCTAGAGAGAGAGAGCACCTGAAGAACATTCTTGGAGCTATTTTGGAGGATTTTTTCATCATTGGAGTTTGGGAAACAGGATTGGAGATGGAGATTGAAGATCTAGATCATATTTCTGCATTCTCTCTCTTCTCTATTGAGTAACTTCCCTTCACTTAGGTTTTGATGAATCCTAGATTTGTATGCTAGGAAGAGTTGTATGTACTTAAATTCATGATTGATCGACGTTTTATATTCAGTTGAGGCATTAATTCAGAATTACTCGAGTCCTGATCAAACTTTTGTGATTCCTCCTTTAACCTAGAACGATAGTCTCTGCATAGGTTAATAGAGCAACCTCAATTGGAAGTAGTGGATCGATTGCTTTAGTCGAGAAATCGATTCACTTCTCTGTATTGGAATTAAAGCCACTAGAGGAAGTTTTGTGTGTTTACCTTGGTTAGCTTACACCGGTGGAGGTTAGTCACCCGCCAAGTATTCAAATCGAGAGGGTCTGGATAACTTTAGTGGAGAGTCCAGACCAGTTAAGAACTTTTTGCGGTATATCTGTCAACTGAATTGGATTGTGTTAATTACAACATGGCATAACTGCAGACTAGGGGGAATCATACCTAAGTGAGTTCCCAACCTGTAACTAGTAGTTTTAACCATTTTATCTAATAGATTAGTTTAGATCAAACCTCAATTTGGTTTGCTAGATAATGAACTGAATCTGAGTAATAGTAACTCTAGAGACCCGTGGATTCGATATTTATTACTTGTGCCACTATACTGCAGTTCCTTTCATTGGTTACACTTGGTCATTGTTAGGAGTTGTGTTTTAGCGAGTCAATAGGCCTCCACACCATGAACCGCCCTGGAGAGCCACTCCATCTGGGAGCCGTGGTTGTTACCACCTTCACTAGGTGCTAGGGGCGGGACTGAGTAGACTCGATGCACTTGGGGTGGATGTGATGGGATGTTCCATATTGGTCGGACTGAGCCATTTCCATTGGAGTTTCTCTACAATATGAAGCTGGTGCTTCAAGGAGTGCGAGGGATCGAGTACCGTGACGGACTTCGACCTTCGGCGACCCTAAGGCTGATAGTCAACCTTGCTCTAGTGAAGCATGATCCAGAGTCCCTCATCCTTTTCTAAAGCAGCCACCTGCTCGAGCTTCAGGGCGCCGCCGGCGTCCCTCACTACCACGATCCGAATCGCCACCACCATCAACAACATTATCATCCGGAGCTGGTCCTTCCTCCTCCTGGGACCACCTCGTGGAGCAAATGGATCGCCTCGAGACTCATGTTGTCGGAGTCACCACTCGGCTCGACCGAACCACCGACTTGCTGGAGAGGATGGCTCGACGCCAGGGTGTCCTTCAGTACGATGAGCAGGGACCTTCGCTCTGTGAAAGGTAGCCGGCGAGTGAGACATGTGGCAGAGCCAATTTCTTTCACCCCACTTCTCCACTTCTCCACTTGGATCTCTGAACTCTGTTATTTTTCTTTTCTTTTGTGTGTGAAATAGTACCGTTGTGAGCCATTTTTCTTTTATCATGATGTCGAATATTGTTGTTTGTAATAACCTCGCCTGGATCGAGAATGTGTGTGTGTTTTGTTTTGTTTTATTTTGTCTTCTCTTTGAAGCTCAAATCTCCTACCCCGGAATTGTCCAACTTTAGATCATCAAGCCATGATGTAACATCGTTCTACCCCCTATTTTACGCCATTGAGGGGCAATGTCGAACTTAATTGAGTGTGTGTGTTGTGGGGGGGGGGGGTAGTTTATTATTAGGCTTGTGTGTGTGATTGAATGTTTGGAGCCTTAATGTATGCCCAAATTTCAAAAATTTCAGGGCTCCAAGCAATGCGTGATCAAAGTGACTGGTTGTGTGTGAATCTCGTGTTTATTGGCATTGACCTTGAATTGTTTCTTGTGATCGAGTGTGTCCTCTGATAATGACTGAGAAGCGCATTCAGATTATGCAAAGGTTTAGTTCTCATATGTGCGGAAATGCATGGATGTCTCGACTTGATCACTTGTTGATTACAATTGCCATGCATGGTATTTTGTGAAATGGGAATTGATGATTGGGTGACTAGGTAGCCATGTGAGTTTTGTTTCGTTCGTCTTCTTCATGTGTGCTTAGATCCCTCTTACTATGGCGAGTAAAATCACTGTTGTCACTAGTGAGTATGATGGAGGCATGAGAGTAGTCCACGCCCAAAAGATGATTGTCCCAAAACATCTTATTCCCTAGTCAACCACTTTGAGCCTTATGACTACGGGGGTCGTTCTAATTATAGGAGCTTCGCGCTTGTTGAGCTTAATTGTGATTGATAGAACAACCCCACCTCTTTTCTTCGTGTCTAAATGTGAGTCGTCCTTGTGTCTCGGAGCTCTCGCTTTTGAGTTCCATTTAGGTTCTACATAGGAGGATTTTGCATGATTCTTGCTATAATCAAAATGTAGTGTTGGAGGAAGTTCTTAAAAGAGAGCATTGGTTGTTAAATGTTAATGTGGAAAGTGTTTAACTCTCTAGTACCCCCTCAAAAAAAAAGTGAAAAAGAAAGGAAATTGAAAGTAGAAAAAGAGAAACGAACACGAGGTAATAAAGCGGGGTAAATAAAAATAGAGAGCTGCTACAAAAAGTCTAAGCATATGCTCTAGAAAGGGACTCAAGCCATTGAAACACCTAAGTTGTTTGTGAACCTCCTTCACTGCCATGTTTGAAATGTGATAGCAAGACTAGGCCGAAGAAGTGTGCTTGAATGAAGTTCTTGGTTGGTAATGTTTTGGAAGAAGGGAAGTGTGCTTTTTGACCGATGCTACCCAAAAGCCGTTGATTGTAGGGAAGGTTCTTAATCGAAGCCGTAGGACCTTCGAGTTTAGGTTGAAGATGTATGACCTCATGTTGTGTTTTCCACTACCCAAAAAGGCCTTTTCCCCACGTCCAATACAATTGTCAGTCATTTGAACCCGTGTCTAAGACCTCCGGATAAGCTAGTGATGATAACCATCTGGCGAACTCTAGCATTTATAGGTTCTTGCTGTGGTGAAGAGACGATAGGGTTGAGAGATGATGAGTGTGCACATATTTTTCACAAAATGGTCCTGACCTCATTGGTCAAGATATTGAGTGATTAATTCTTTTTTTGCATGTCATATCATACATCGGTGAGGACCTAGGTTGCCCATTCGTTCATTCCTTGGACTTAAACTCTATGCATGGTTAGTTATGGTTGATGAGTGATCTCGTTGGGACTTGGATTGATGTTTGAACAAGGTGTGAAATTTTCATTTGCCCGATCTTGGTGTACCCGAATGTCGTTTGTAGTGGATGCCGATATTTTTTGCAACGGTTCATGTGTCGATGCCCAATTGCCATTGAGATTCGCCGGTTTGTGCCCTTTGATTTGTCCCCAAGTTATGTTGATTAGGCTGAAATACTACCTTGGTTGAAAATGGTTTGCTTGGGGACAAGCAAACGTCTAAGTGTAGGGAGTGATTCGATCTTAATTGTACACTTTTTACTCCCGTTCACCTTAGTCGTTTGAGGCATTCGGACTCCGGTTGGTTTGGTTTTACGATAGGTTTTGTCTCGTTTTAGATTGTTTCAGGCTATGGCAGGTGGAACCAGCCCTGGAGTTGAAAGTTGGACGAAAAGGCGAAAAATCGGGTCAAAGCATGGAGGCAGCAGCAGATCATGGTTCAAGCAATGAGTTCACGGTCAGGGAGACAATGAACTGGAAGCGTAAACCGTGAACATTCAGGCGTCCAAAACAAATTTTAGTTTAATTGCTAAACCTAGGTAGAGATAAAACCCCTTTTGTTCAAAGATGCTTTTAAAGCTGGGTTTTCTTAGGCAAATCTTTTCTCCTATCTAGGTTAATGTAGGACAACCCTCCTTATTCGTGTTAGCACCTATGTTGATTGTGTTTTCCGACCAAATTTCGATTCGAGAGTGAAGGTTTGGTAGTCCTTAGTCAATTAGGCCAAGAGAGCTACCTTGGTAGCTTAATCCGATTTCCTTGGCCTAAAGATCGAGAGAGTGGTGTTTTATCACTTATTACACTTCCCTTGCGGTTCATAATCACCTCCACCACATGTTTACATTCATTCCGACAAGTTATGGTAGATAGTTAGGGGGAGCTACACCCAGGGTGAATCCTTCTCATTTGGAGTCAAAACCAACTACTTTTACTTGCATTTTAATTGTAGATCGTAGATTTCAACCAACAACCAATCGCTAGATAATGTTTCAAACATTCGAAGTAGGGGTACATGGACTGGCCCGAGTTGACATTTAAACATACTTGCCCTATATTGCACCCAATTGAGGTTTGTACTTGAGCTTTTATTGGGAGTTTTATTGTGGTATTTGGGCTGAGTCAGCTAGTCCAGTCAGCACGTTAATTAACACAAACAAAGAATTGGACGGAAGTGGCTATTTTTGGTATTTTGCCAAACGTGGCTATATTTGGCCAAACCGTCAAAGTTTTGGCTACACAGGTGTATTTCGACTATTTTCTTTGTGATTTGTTCTCCGAGAAATATTTTTGGACTCTTATATGCGATGAGATTAACATACAATAGGTTAATATGTCAATCAAACATTAATCATAATATTTTTAAAGTTCTTAATGTAAACCATACATGTTTCTAAGTCAAAACAATGAAGTTCTTGATTCGGGTCCAATTGTACACATTTTATCCCCCTTTTTCTTAGACTTTTAAGGCATTTGTACTCCGTGAGGTTTGGTTTTATGCTAGGTTGCACTTTCTTGCAGTATGTTTAAGATCCTAACAGGTGAAACGGATCCCGGAATCGAAAGTGGGGCGAAAAAGAGAGAAAACGAGCCAAAGGGTGGAAGCAGCTTAGGATCATGGCGGAAGCCGAGTTTTCACGGCCAGACAGATCTTGAAAAGAGAGACCGTGAAGCACTGAAGTTCCAGAACGAAGGAGGGTTGAGATGAAGTTCCAGAACTAGAGGAAGACCGTGAACTCAAGCTACAGATCATGAACAGACTTAGTGAAACGATGCGAATTTTCTCGACATCACGGGCCAAATGAATGTTTACGACCGTGAAATGTCTTGGATCTGGGTATAAAAGGAGGATTGAGTTGAAGGAGAAAAAGGGAGGAGACCTAGTGTGAGAAACTTCTTCTTCTTCTTCTTCTTCTTCTTCTTCTTCTTCAGATTTCCAGAGTGAGAAAGTGACGAGCCAAAGAAGAGAAGAGGTTAGGGTTTCATCTTCAAACAAGATTTTGGGAATTTCTTCCCCAAAGGAGGATCTCTATACCACAAGGAGCAAGGCTAGCATCTCCAAGATGGTTTCCCTTACCTAGCATGGAGTAGTCCCTTCTTTCACTTGGGTGTTTGTAAACCCTAGTTACACAATTATGTGAATGTTTGTATGGCATCTCCAAGATGGTTTCCCTTACCTAGCATGGAGTAGTCCCTTCTTTCACTTGGGTGTTTGTAAACCCTAGTTACACAATTATGTGAATGTTTGTATGGATTGAATGATTTGTTTTTGGGTGTGTTTTAATACAAATTTATGAGGTATTTTCGTGAAGATTGGATATGGTTGTGCATTTCAATGTTATGCCATTTTAACCTAGGCAGAGGGAAATCCCCTTTGTGTAGAGGCTTGTAAAAGGTTGATTTCCTTGGGCATTTTGTGTCACCTACTTAGATTGAATTGTGGCAAACCTCTTAATTCGTATTAGCACCTAGGGTTGGTTGTAATTTGGCCGTTCAAACTCCGATTCGAGGGTGAAGTCTAGGCAACCCTAGTACATAGGCCAAGAGAGCTACCTTGGTAGCTTGGATCAGAATCCCTTGGCCTATTGACCGAGTGAGTGGCGTTTGTTCACCAGTTGCATTTCCCAATGGTTTACAACCGCCTTTACCACACATATGCATTCGATCCGACAAGTCATGATTGCTAGCTAGGGGTAGAAACATGATGACTCGGTATTTGCACAAGTTTTCCCCTTTGTTTCTTGATTGTTTGAGATTGAATTATTGCGTCTTTGTCCTATTTTATGCTAGGTTTTGTTCCTTTGTCACATTTCAGGTCCCAGCACATAAAGTGAAGCATAGGCGCAAGTTTCAAATCAATCAGAGATCAATTGACGATTCGGGAGAAGAAACTCGGGCATGACCTGAAGAAGAATGGATTTATAACTCACTTTATAGACAAAGAATCATGCAAGCTTGTCATGAAAAGAAATAGGACGAGACTACGAGCGTCTGGGATCAAACGGGGACTGATTCGGAGTCCGGACGAGGGAGAAACGAGGCATTAAACAGAGGCTGAGCAAGCCACACGGGCATCCTGGAACTCCACACGGCCGTGTGGGTTGTGGCCGTGTGAAAATCACCGAGCCTTCACACGGGCAGCTGGGAAAGCCACACGGCCATGTGGCCTGGCCGCGTGATCGGGAATTTCTGTTTAAAACTCGATTTTCAGCCAAAGCAAAGGGGGGAGCTGGGTTTTGGTTCCCAAACACCCAAGGGACGAACCCTAGAGAGAAAGAGCGAATTGGGAACATTCTTGGAGCTATTTTGGAGGATTTCTTCACCATTGGAGCTTGGGAATCAAGCTTGGAGATGGAGATTGAAGATCTAGATCAGATTTTTGCAGTCTCTCTCTTCTCTATGGAGTAACTTCCCTTTCCTTAGGTTTTGAGGAACCCTAGTTCCATGTGTTAGGATCTTTCTTGTATGAAGTTTTGGATGCTATATTGTTTGATTATAATCGATTGAGGCATGATTTATTGAGTCAATTGAATCTTGATCAAATTCTCTTGATTTCTGCTGTAACCTATGATAGATAGAATCTGATTAGGTTAAGAGAGCTTCCTTGATTGATGGTGGTGAATTGGTTATACGAGAGTTAGTCAATCTACTGCTTTGTACTAGAATCCAATTCCGGTAGTGGAGTTCTGTGTTCATAGCCTCAGCTTTCTATCCCGGTGAAGGTTAGTCGCCTGCCGGGTAGTTGGACTGAGAAGGCTTGGTCAGCTTAAGAGATTCCAAGCTACTGTCGGATCTTCCGCAGTTTAATCAACAGTAGATCAATCGATGTTGTCACGGAGAGCTCCCGTGATGATCATGATAAGGAATGTCCTGTCATAGCCGACCACACCTTCCCACATCCCAAACTGAGCTTTGAAGAGGCGGGCATGAGTGAGGAGATGCAAGAAGATCTCATGAAAGAAATTGCTTGGCAGCTTGCTCTCCAATCCGTGCTAGAAGAAGAAGAGCAAGAAAGGGTGCAGAAAGAAGTTTTGGAGGATGACGAAAGTGAAGCAGAAGGAGTTCTTGATCATTTCCCAGGGGTGATACCACATGAAGAAGAAAGGGAGGTTGAAGAAGCAATTGGTGTCCAGGCTGAGGATGAAGTTAAGGTGGAAGAGGCTTGCACCGGCTCTATAATACAAGTAATATACCCACCAAACTTCGAGGAACTACTTAGCAAGGACCCATTTGCAGTGTCTCTTTGCCAGACCAAGGCCACATCGACATTGGTCCCTCTTGGTGGAAGCGATGGTGGTCAATCGATGTTGTCATATATGGTTTAAGGCAATGAGACGAGAGAAGAGAAGAAGAGGTCTCGAGGATGGAGACTTCATCTGCATCAAGTGCACGAGCTTCCATCACCAGTCATACCACATGCTCGTGACTTGCGACTCCACCTCATTGACGAGAACCTCAACTTCAAGGAGGTTCTAGCATGGACCGAAACTTAGGAGCCATCGTCTGGCTCACGACGTGAAAGAAGCGCTTGTTGGGAGGCAACCCAACCAGTCGGTTTGCATTTCTTTCTCTATTTCTTCTCGGTTGAGTCAGTTTTGTTATTTGATTTTAGATTCAATAACTCAACCTTTGTGAGATTTTGTGTGGTGTTTGCGTTATGATTACTCTCTGTTCCTGGAATGCACAGCCTGACCCGTCCATCATCATTCACCCTTGATCTGGTAACTTCGTTCTACCCTCCTTATCTTTCCTCCATTGAGGACAATGTCGTGCTTAAGTGTGGGGGGGTGTTCGATTATGTATGCGGGTGAATGTTTGGCTGTTTGTGTGCTTGGAGCCTAGTCCACTGTCCAAATTTTTAAATTTGAGGGCTCCAAGTACGTGTTTCCTTGCAAATTGCCTGCTCAGTATGCTTTGAATCGACTTCTCTATAGTAATGTGCAACCTAGGGAGGTAGTGTAGCACTATGGAGGATGTTGAAGTATAAGATTTTTCCTATCTAGCTCTCTGTTGTGCCAGTTGATTTTTTGAAGTAGTGGAGCTAAGACCGTTGAATTCATGTGGTAATGGTGACTCTGTTTGGATTGTGTTATGGACTCGTGTATCGAACAGGGTGCTCATATGGAAAATGGGAAGCAGTTGGTCCTCCATGTCGAAATCATTGAAATCTTAAACATGGGGTAAGCCCAACATGTGTGGCACCGTTCATTGCACAAAATCGGGTTTTGGAAGAGATTTTAGTGATCCTTAGTGGGGTACTCCTACAAGGTGAAGCTAAGCTGTCTCTAGTACAAGTAAAATTTTCACCCGTTGAACGGTTTGCCTACTTGAGGATGTGTTTTTAAGGGCACGGATAGAGCTTCCGACCCCCCCCCCCTTGATTTCATTGACCCTCCACATGAGTTGAGGAAAAGGAGTTAAAAGAAGTACTCTGGCGAGCGCTAGATGTACAAAAATTGCTCTTGCTCGACTAATAAGGGTCGATCGGGCAAAAGACTGCAGTTGGAACCCCCGCCAAGTGAATGAAGAAAAAAAGAGAAAAAGAAATGTAAATGAAAGTGCAAAAAGGGGTTCCAACGGTGAAATGAAGTGAAAGAGCACCCCGGTACAACGAGTCCTTGGTTGTGAATGGTGTGAGTCCCTTTGTCCATGAACTGACTATCTTACTTCTACTTCTTCTCATGTTCCTAGCTTGAGTCTAGTACTCGCATTGAGAGAGATAGGGGACGTCTTAGAAGACCAGTTGACCTCGTAAGCTGCTATATGATCTAGGAAATCCTCTACCGACGATCGGGGTTGTTTGTTGCTATAGAGGTCTGGAGAGCTGCATTGGTTTGAGTTAGGTTTGCTTGGGGACAAGCAAACAGTTAAGTGTGGGGGGATTTGATGACTCGGTATTTGCACATGTTTTCCCCTTTGTTTCTTGATTGTTTGAGCTTGAATTATTGCGTCTTTGTCCTATTTTATGCTAGGTTGTGTCCCTTTGTCACATTTCAGGTCCTAGCACATAAAGTGAAGCATAGACTCAAGTTTCAAATCAATCAGAGATCAATTGACGATTCGGGAGAAGAAACTCGTGCATGACCTGAATAAGAATGGATTTCTACCTCACTTTATGGACAAATAATCATGCAAGCTTGTCATGAAAAGAAAGAGGACAAGACTACGAGCGTCTGGGATCAAACGGGGACTGATTCGGAGTCCGGACGAGCGAGAAACGAAGCATTAAACAGAGGATGAGCAAGCCACACGGGCATCCTGGAACTCCACACGGGCGTGTGGGTCGTGGCCGTGTGGAAATCACCGAGCCTTCACACGGGAAGCTAGGAAAGCCACACGGCCGTGTGGCCTGGCCGCGTGATCGGGAATTTCTGTTTAAAACTCGATTTTCAGCCAAAGGAAAGGGGGGAGCTGGGTTTTGGTTCCCAAACACCCAAGGGACGAACCCTAGAGAGAAAGAGCGACTTGGGAACATTCTTGGAGCTATTTTGGAGGATTTCTTCGCCATTGGAGCTCGGGAATCAAGCTTGGAGATGGAGATTGAAGATCTAGATCAGATTTCTGCAGTCTCTCTCTTCTCTATGGAGTAACTTCCCTTCACTTAGGTTTTGAGGAACCCTTGTTCCATGTGTTAGGATCTTTCTTGTATGAAGTTTTGGATGCTATATTGTTTGATTATAATTGATTGAGGCATGATTTATTGAGTCAATTGAATCTTGATCAAATTCTCTTGATTTTTGCGTTAACCTATGATAGATAGAATCTGATTAGGTTAAGAGAGCTTCCTTGATTGATGGTGGTGAATTGGTTATACGAGAGTTAGTCAATCTACTGCTTTGTACTGGAATCCAATTCCAGTAGTGGAGTTCTGTGTTCATAGCCTCAGCTTTCTATCCCAGTGAAGGTTAGTCGCCTGCCGGGTAGTTGGACTGAGAGGGCTTGGTCAGCTTAAGAGATTCCAAGCTACTGTCGGATCTTCCGCAGTTTAATCAACGGTAGATCAACCAAAGGTAATTGCAACTTGGACCTAATTGAGGAGCTAGGGGGAATCATACCTAAGTGAGTTCACAACTTGTAATTAGTAGAGTAGTTAGTAGAGTAGTTTATAAATCAATCCTTAATCTAGTTTGCTAGATAATGAACTGAAGCTGAGTAATAGTAACTCTAGAGACCCGTGGATTCGATATTTATTACTTGTGCCACTATACTGCAGTCCCTTTCATTGGTTACACTTGGCCATTGTTAGGTGTTGTGTTTTAGCGTGTCAAAACACCTTGGTGAAGTCTTCTCAATTAGTGTCCAATCCATTTACTTTTCCAATTGTTTAAATTATAGATCGTAGTTTTCACCAAAAGCCAATCGCTAGATAATGTTTCAAACAATCGAAGTAGGGGTATATGGATCGACTCAGGGTTTACATTTAAACATACGTGCCCTATATTGAACCCAACTAAGGTTTATTCTAGGGCCTTAATTGGATTTTTTAGTTTGATATTCGGGACGAGTAAGTCCTGATTCTTATTAATTAACAAATGTTAACTCTTGGCTAAACTAATCATAGGTTTATGTTGAAAATTCCCCCATTTACAAATAATGGTTTGTAGCCTGGTGATAAAGTTCCTGACCGTGAACAGTTGAAACTGCCATGAAATCGTGGATCACGACCCAAATATTCGGGCTACGATCTCTTCTTGTTTGCTTGCAAATCTCCTCGCCTTCAACTCACACTTGGCGGTCTATTTCCTTCCACATTGGCTTAAACCGAACTAATCCTGGTCTAAACAAGTCTAAACACAATAGGGGTAATCGAGGCTAGAATGCAAGGCTTAAAGCTCGTTCACACATAATTAAGACATGAAAACACATAGATTAGGGAGACTAATAACCAAGGATTTTGAAACTGTACAGAAGGCTATAAATAAAGGGAATGACCCATTAGCTTAATAAGGCTCCACAAACACACAAATTTCCAGTAACACTCTACACGAGTGGTTAGTCTAGTCAAAGTATAGGGGTGTGCAGCTAAGGAGCTATTGTCATCATCAGTGGTGGTACCTTCTTCACCTCTATTTAGCTAGTCGACATCGATTGTATTAGGATGTAATCTTGTTTATTGTTATGTGAATGAATGCTATGAATTTATCTAATGCTTGTGTTTGTCTATGAATTTTCGATACATATTGCTATGTATGATGCTTTTAGTTTTGATGCTTATGTGATGGTCATTGATGGTTCTATAGTATGAATTATCTTAATACCATAGATGTTTATGATTCTATTGTATGCTACTTTATGCATTGTTCTTAGTATTGCTTGGATTGTCAAAAAATGACCTTCTAGGGATACCTTATTGATGCTCCATGAGTAGAGATGGAATGATCAACAATCTATGCTTCGAGTAATATCAATGCTTGATTGCTAGATAATCAATGATATAAACTATATTTATGGTTTGTAGAAGCCCACAATTAACTATATCTTATCCTTACTTCCTTGCTCTTCATTGATTAGGTAATGGCATGAAATGAAAGCAAGCGTTAGCTAGTTAAATCTCTATTACAAGAGGCGCATGCACGAGTAGAGAGTGGCATAAGAGGAAGGGATATGGTGTTACAATAGTTGAATCATCGATGCATGATGTGATTGCGCCCTAATTTTCCATAATTGTCTTCGAGTTCACTACCTCTTACAATAACATATATTTACGTGTATGCATCTATAAATCGGAAACGCCTAAACAACTTTACTCTTCTTGGTTGCTTGTTCAATTCATGTATGTCAGAATGGTTGGCGTGAGTAGTTATGTATTAGAAGACCTAAAGGAATATGAACCTAGGACATCCTAGGACTTGTTACTACTTGCATGAATACTGTCGCAACCGCCCCTCAACATCGGGGGCTCTGTTGCGTGATGTTAGAGTCGCCATCGATCTTAATAGAAGTGGATCGAACACTTTTCTTCCGGCTTCAACCTTGGGGTCAAAACCGGGACATGGCATGAATACTGTCGCAAGCGCCCCTCAAAATCGGGGGCTCTGTTGCGTGATGCTCAGAGTCGCCATCGATCTTAATAGAAGTGGATCAAACACTTTTCTTCCGGCTTCAACCTTGGGGTCAAAACCGAGACATGGTATGTGAATAAGAAGATTCTAGGTTCGGGAGTACGGTTACGTGTGAGTAAGTGTATTCACACCCCACACCGCTCAAAAATTGGTACTACTTAAATCGTTAAGTTTTTAAAAGAGTTGAGTGTATTATTATTATTATTTGGCTTAATGCGTATTTTATTATATGATTCGATTAATTAGGTATTTGTTATTTAAAATTGTTAATTTCGTATTTTGGATTCCAATTGGACTAATGAGTAAAATTAGACTTATTGTTATACAACGATTTGATTATCCATCTATTGTCGCAAAATCTCGAAAGTAAAGAAAGTATTTTTTTTGTTGGTTGGACTCGAACCTATTGGTTGCCTACGTAACCGATAGGGATCAAAGTCCACGTAGTTCGTTGAAATTGAGGGGTTTTAAAATGTTGAGTCTCACACACATTGGAATGTGGAGAAAATTTGTTAGTTGAACTCGAACCTATTGGTTGCCTACGTTCCCGAGTAATCGAGATCAAAGTCCACGTAGTTCGGTCTTTGAATGGTTTTGGAAAAAAGAAAGCCTAGCACGTTCTATTGATCGTGTTTAGGGCTTGGGACTGATTTTGTAGGAAATAATTTTGATATGTAATTTTTATGTTTTCAACCTTAAAAGCGACCACAGGCTATTGACCATAATTTCGTACTTAGGATTTTTAGGAGAAAATATGTAAACGAGCA
Organism: Linum trigynum; assembly: GCA_964030455.1. Classification (NCBI taxonomy): domain Eukaryota; kingdom Viridiplantae; phylum Streptophyta; class Magnoliopsida; order Malpighiales; family Linaceae; genus Linum; species Linum trigynum. Next base: position 23,502,466 of record OZ034822.1, read on the forward strand.
AAAATGACTTTCAAAAGTCGATAGTTTCAATGGGATTTGATTATAATAAGAATTTTCAAGAGATATGTTCTTGGTATTAACCTAGGATCGAAGGATCGTATCACATTCGACTCGATTTAAGTATTATGATTATTTGACTTAAAAGAGATTGATTTTTGATTAAGTGGCAGGCGGCCAGCCTAGTGGCTGGACGCCCTGACTGGTGAATCTCATGAGCGGGAATTGCTTAGATCGAGCCTCAGTAAAGGCTACGTTTCTTGTTGTCGTTTTTTGAGTAGAAGGAAGGTGGCAGCGAGCTGTTTTCAAGAAAGAAGAATGGCATTTTGGTCGTTTTATTTTGGGTTAATACCTTATTCTGCCCCAAAATATGAGCATATAATCAACTTTGACCCGTGGTTTTAGAAATTAACATCTTGACTTCAACTATGCACCGTATGGACTCAATTGGCCCGACTCTTAAATTTCCTCTAAATTATACGGTCAACATCATTGACCGTTAGTGAATCAGCCTTCTACGCTGACGTGGATGCCATGTAGAAAATAAAAATTAAATAAATTAATAAAAAACATCTTCATTCTCTCTCCAGGCCCACACATCCCCAAAACTACCCAACCCTTCTTCCCCTTGACACCCGCTTTTGAATTACCATATTCACTTCCCTCCCTCTAACCTCGTTGATGTACCTCGCGAATCACTCCGGCAGCGGCGGACAAAAAGCCATCCCGCCAAAAGCCTCTTCTTGGGTCTTTCTTCCCTTCCCCCGCTTCTTCTTCTTCTTCTTGCCCATTTTAGTCATTGTGATTCTCTTTCTGGGTTCGACCGGCGAAATTAAGGCGAGATTCCCCACTCCACTTCAGCTTCCAGGAACCCCCAATTTGACCTCCCCTCAAGCAATTTCCCCTCTCCGCATAGAAACCATCCCCTCTCAACTTACCTGCTCCACGAGTTAAAAAAATCCTTTCCAAATTTCAACATTGATGACTTCCCAGAACTCTACAAACCACCAAAGCCATAACCACAACTCTAATTTAAGAATTCACATTCTCACTTAATTTCTAGACCAGAGCACAACTACAAGAAGCTAATAATAGGAAAACCATCTCCTAGTTTTCTGCCTCCACTGTCTCCCAGGCCGTCGATTCTTCAGAGGAGGAGAAGCGCAGTCGCAGGCTTGTCGTAGTTGAGCTGTTTGTGTGGCAGGGACACTCGACCTCACTGGAGAAGAAAGTGTTGTTGTCGAACTCGGGAAATGGGATTTTGGCTTCCTACCACTCACATGCCTCCCGAAGATCCGTCTCTATCAGAATCACGGTTGCGACCGATGCTTAAGAACCAGATCCGTCTCTGTCGCTGGTGACCATTTCTCTCCTCGAAGATTGACCCTCAGAAATAAGAATCGAAGAAGCAGAGTATTCGAGATCTCGCCGTGAGAAGAGAAGGACGAACATGGTTGGCGATGGTGTTTTGTTTGGGGAGGAGGGGATGGGATTGGAGGATACGCCGGCTGCCAGCGGTAGTTACTAGTTTGTGATTGGGTTGAAGAGAGAGAGAGAGATAGAGAGTGTTGAGAGAATTTCTTTTGGAGGAAGAAGGGTTGGGAAAGTGTTTATGTTTGTGTCGGCACTCGGCAGAATGAGGAGAGAGAAATGAGAATTTTCTCTTATTTTTTATTAATTTTCAGTTCACATTTTAAAAAGGAAAATAATTTTAATCTAAATTTTTTTAATATTTTTAGACTGATGAGGTAATGATATGGTGTATTGACTAACGGTCAATGGTATTGACCGTCTAAATTGACCGTAAAACCACGCGTTAGGTCAAGTAAGTTCATATGATGTATAGTTGTGGCCATGATGAGAATTTCTAAAATCACTAGCCAAAATTGATTATATGTGTATAGTTCATGCCAAAATAAGGTATTAATCATTTTATTTTTTTATCAAAATAAGTTATGAACTGTTTTTAAGACGAACGAAAACCTAGCCCATTTTCAACCGCGGCCAGGCGCCTTCATTTCTTCCCCCTTTCTCTTCGTCTCACAAAGTAGAGAGGAGTGATGGCAACCGAAGTTCGTCCCCGTCGTCGACCTCCTTTTTCCTATTGTGCCTCTCTCTCTCTCCTTGATATAACCTCTTGTTCTCTCTCCATTTCTAGTAAGTAGTAAGGACGAGAAGGAAGAAAGGAAAAACAATGGCTGCGGTGGGAAGACGACAATGGTGAGACCGACGATGACGATCGAGGGCGACTAAGGTAAAAGTTTTCTTTTGGGGCTTGCATGTAGGATTTTCTAGTTTTAGGGGGTTCTTGAAGTTCTAATCCTTTTTATGTGTTTTTTGTTTTGTCCAGGATTCGATCGAGGGGGAAAGGAAGTCGCGGATTTTTTCTAGAAATAGCACTGTTTAAAAAAAAATTACAAAATAACACCCAGTCCCGAAAAATTCCAAAAATAGCATCCTTTCTCGAAAACCGCCACCCCACCCGCGGTTTTCCATGAAAACCGCATGGTTACGGGGCGGCTTTGAAAACCGCTCGGGGTGGGGGCGGTTTGGTCCAAATTTGTTTTTTCCAAAAAATCCTAACCTAGGTGGAAACTTCAAACGAACGTATCTTTGTATTCGGGTATCCGATTGTCGCGAATTTTTTTATTTCACATAACTTTTCGAGATCTTGCAAGCCACAAACCGCCAAAGTCCCACCAAAGTCCCGTAAAAATATCGTTTGCTACCTCGAACGAGCTTTTTTTCTGATTTCGACAAACTTTGAACGACCATAACTTTGTGCTCAAAAATCCGAACGTCATGCATTTTTTTCATTTCGCATAACTTTTTAAGGACTAAATTTTTTTCCATAGACATAATTTCGGAATGTACGTGGATTTGTGAAAAGGGAAGGTAAAGTTATTCCCAAAATCCTGTATATCCCATAATAATTCCTTTTTTGAAAATTTCTTTCTAGTGAAAATTGTAGTCCTTCAAAAGTTATGCGAAATGATAAAAATCACGACGTTCGGATTTTGGAGCACAAAGTTATGGCTGTTGAAAGTTATCGAAGATTTTTAACGTTCAAGGGCTAAAACTTTGTCAATATGTATTTGTTCCAACAATGGAGTAGTAGTTTGGTGGTGTAGATATTGTACTAAATTTAGTTAACTATTTATATTATCAGGGTTTCGAACAACCACCCCCACAACATGTTGGTTTTTTTTTAATCTCTAATAAATAAAAAGATTTAATATGGGACGATGGTGTTTCGAGCCAAGGACCTCTTGCATACAAAGAAACAACTGAACCAGTTATACCAAGACCACTTATGGTTATTATTTGGGGAAATTTTTTTTATTACAAACCGCCCTATGGGGGTGCGGTTTGCACCCAAACCGCTCCGGCCCCATGCGGTCAACAAAACCGCTCCCTACCAGTGTGGTTTTCATCGAAAAACGCGCCCCCACCCTGCGGTTTTCGAAAAATGGTGCTATTATTTGAATTTTTCGGGACTGGGTGCTACTTTTGGATTTTTTTAAACAGTGCTATTAATGGGAAAAGTCTGGAAGTCGCCAACATAAGATTTAGCCGGAGACGGAGACGACGGTGAGGACGAGGCGGCGACGAGGATTATTGACCATCGGTGACTGATGCCGTAGAGGCTGCCGCAGTGGGTGTGTTTCTTTCTTACTTCTGTGGTGATATGATCCAAATCCGAAGAGAATCCTCGAACTCGGATGATATGATCAAAGTACGCAACCTTCCTTCTTTTTTAAGGATTTTCGAAGCTTTTCTCCTTTCTTGAACAACTTGAAATAAAAGATAGATACGGAATCAATCGGACAATCCCAACACGTGATGAAGGGCAATTGGTATATTAAACCAATCGGATAGAATCAACTCGTGAAAAGGGGCAATTGATATAGGGTAGATGCTCGCCACAACTAGATGCGTTCTCTAGTTGATAAGAGACACGTGAAACTCCTGGATACTCTCGACAGAAGCTTGCACAAACGTTCACAAAGGAACACGAGTAAAAACTCTTAATTGATAACTTGAATATTTGTTACAAATTTCGTAGCTCTCACATCCTCTATTTATAGAGCTCATAAAACATAAATCTAACCTAAAAGGAATAGGAAAACAAATCACAAACTAACTAGGAAACATAATACTAATTAAATAAGGACTAAAAATACTAATTAAACTCCTACATAACCATAATAAAAAATTAAACAAATAATTTCAAATAATAGCACCGCTACCCGGTACGTATCCTTTTTTTTTTACAAAAGATAATCTTATATTGACTTAAAGAAGAGACAGTTACACCTTGGAAATCAACCAGTTCTGAAAATCAAAGAAACGACTCATGGTCGGGTACAAAGAAAGGGCTTTTCTAGCCATCATATGGGCTACCCTATTACTACGCCGACCTATGAACCGAATACTAAACCCCGAATGGATGTGAAAATAATGCTCAAGCTCCTCAAAAACAACACCCATCCTGTTGTCATAGTGGTCACCCCGATTGAGCTTGTCGATGATAACTTTGGCGTCGCCTTCAAACCCAATGTCCGTGAGGCCTAACCCCAGACACCATAACACAGCCTCTCTGAGCACAAGTAATTCCACCACCAGAGGGTTATCAATGATCTGAAACTGAAACCCCTTAACCATGCTGACCTCTCCATTAGGGTGGAAGAGAACCACTCCTCCAGCCGAATGGGACCCACGCCTAGTGACCCTGTCCCGCCGACAGACCATCCGAGGGGCTCCAACAGGGCCATGCTGCCCAGGCTCAGTTGGGGGAGCCCGCAAGACGCGGGGATTGGGCAAACTTACCCATTCCTCATATTGTTGGATAAACTGGCGCATCAACACAGGGATCCTGAATTGTTTGCCTTCAAAGACCACCCAATTCCAAGAATGCCAGATCCTCCAGAGGATGGCCACCACCGCCATAAACAAGGTAAGTTGATTAATCAAAGCCAAGAGCCGCTTAAGAAAAGAGGAAAATTCTGACGAGGCAACCCCTCCCCCGGATAATCCAAGCCCGAGTAATCCCAGAGGGCCCGCGCCACCGGACAGTAGAGAAATAGGTGCTCTAGCGTTTCAGAACTATCCCAGCAAGCCGGGCAACGAAGATGCACCTGAAGCTTCCGTTCGATGAGAGCTTCTATAGTAGGAAGGGCCCGAGTAAGGATCTGCCAGGCAAACACCTTCAGTTTAGGGGGAATATTAGCCTCCCAAACACGAATCCGACTAGCCTTGTTCATCCAGCTCACAGTAGACTTCCACCCACCCCTCCACTTATCAAGCGCGACAGCGAGGTGATAGGCCGATTTGACCATGAACACCCCATCAGTTGTGTCATGCCAGATCAACTTTTCCTCCACATACCGACGTGGAAGGGGAATAGCTTTAATAGCCCTACAAGTACGAGGATCAAACCATTGGCTAATTTTACGGTCACACCAGCGTCCCTCTCCTAGACAAATAAGCTCAGCCACAGGCGGATCACCCCCATCTGGTAAAACCAGAGGGTTATATTGAAAGGGATCCAATTGAAACTGAGGGACCCAGTTGGAATTAATCAACGAGGTCGACGGACCATTACCAATTTGCCATCTCAGCCCCCTTTCCAATAATTGGCGCCCTAAAAGGATGCTCTGCCATCCCCATGAAGGGCGAGAACGAGCAGTAGCGTTGAGAAATGTCCTAGTAGGGAATATTTTCCTTTGTAAACCTGAGCTAGAAGGGACTGAGGGTCAGTTAAAATACGCCAACCTAATTTCGCTAAAAGTGCCTGGTTAAACTGCTCAAACCGGCAAAATCCCATCCCCCCATCATGCTTACTCCTGCACATATTACGCCAGTAAATCCACATGATCTTCAAGTGATCCTCATTCGCACCCCACCAGAACCTAGCCACATGCTTATCCAAGAGACGACACAGGGACACTGGTAATTTGAATCAGGACATCACATGCAAGTGCAAAGCCAGGGCGTTAGACTTAATTAATGTATCCTTTGCCACCCAAGATAAAGTCCGTTGCTTCCAACCCTTAAGTCGTTCTAATAACTTTTCCTCCAAATACCGGAATGTAGCCATCTTAGACAGAGCAAAAAGCGTGGGTAGCTCCAAATATTTATCTTGGACTCCCACCGCCCCGACCCCCAAAATCGCAACTAGGAATTCTTGGTAAGGCAGAACTATATTTTTACTAAAACAAACAGTCGACTTCTCCAAATTCACACGTTGATCGCTCAGTTTCTCATACACATTCAAGACCACAATCAGATTCTCACATTCCTAGAGAGTAGCCCGCATAAATAAATAAGAATCATCGGCGAAAAACAAGTGAGAAATTCTGGGAGCCCGAGGAGCCACTTTAACACCTTGGAGCCTCTTCTCCTCAATCGCCTTTCGTAGGAGAGCTATGAACCCCTCTGTGCATATCACATACAAGAGAGGGGACAATGGATCCCCCTGGCGTAACCCCTGGTAGGGCGTGAAATAGCCAGCTGGGGAGCCATTCATAAGCACAGAGAAAGAAGAGGACCGGAGACACTCATGAATCCATCCTTGCCAGACCAAGTTAAAGCCCATTTTATTCATAGCAACAAGAAGTAAGGGCCATTCGACTCTATCATAGGCCTTTTCCATGTCAACCTTTAGAGCCATGTACCATTTCTTACCTCGTGTTTTGATCTTCAAATAATGCATGAACTCATGTCCAAGGAGGATATTGTTAATGATCTGCCGGTCGCGGATGAAGGCATTTTGACCCTCCGATATGATAAGCGGAAGGAGACTTGCGAGCCGTTCAACCATAATTTTGGTTTTTTTTATAAACAAATTGGCACAGACTAATTGCCCGCAACTGCCTCATAGTCTCCATGTTATCCACCTTAGGGATCAAGGTGAGCCAACTATGATTAAAAATCTTGAGCATCCGACCCGACACAAAGAAAGAGCAGACTGCCTCAGTCACCGAATCACCCACGACATCCCAAAAAGCCTTAAATAATTTGCTCGTAAATTTGTCCAATCCCGGAGCTTGTTTTGACCCCATGGAAAACACAGTTTTTCAAACTTCACTGGGTTGGACCTCAGCTGTCAAGGCAACATTCATGTCTGGAGTAACACTGTGAGGAATGGGCAGAGTTCCCACCCTTTCAGCCATATTGGGGACATGAGTTTCAGAGGTGAAGATAGCCTGGTAAAAGTTGGTGGCACTATATGCTTTCCCGGGTTCCTCAGTGACCCACTCTCCATTGTCATTACGAAGGCCAGCAACAAAGTTTCGTTTTCTGCGAGTTTGTGTAACCGTATGAAAGTAAGCAGAGTTTTGATCCCCCTTCTTTAACCACCAGACTCTGGATTTTTTCTGCTAATAGATCTCCTCGGTCTCCCATTGTTGATGAAGCTCAACTTCAAGATTTCTAACCACATCCCAATCTATTGGATGTATCGACTTAATCCGCTCAATCTCAGCCTGGAGAGTTTTGATATTCCGCAGGGAATTTGTAGTTCCCGCCATACTCCAGCATAAAGAAGATGGCGAAGCCTTTTAAGGCGTTTCCAAAGGCGGAACATAGGGGTACCCTGAATCTCTTCCTGCCAGACATAAGTCACCATGGCCTTAAATTCAGGATTGTCCGCCCAACGGGCGTCAAAATGAAAAAGGGGGCGACTATTGCGCACATAGGCCTTGTCTGTTAGGAGGATGGCATGATGGTCCGACCCCTAGTTTGTGAAATGCTTGACCAAAGTTTCCGGGAACTGATCAATCCAAGATTGGGAGTAGATCGCCCAATCTAGACGTTCACGAATACAAGCAGCGCCCATTCGCTTAATTGTCCAAGTAAATTGATCACCCTGATAACCCGGATCATGGAGTCCCAAGTCCTGGATAAAGTCCCGCAGGCCGATAGATTGGACAGCATTCCAAGGCAGACCACCATCCTTCTCACCCTCATGCAGAGTGGTGTTAAAATCCCCTATGACAACATAAGGATGATGGAAACTATCGCAAATCTCACGTAACTGAGCTAATTGAGTAGCTCTTAACTAGATATTACAACTAATGTGAACAAAAACCACAACATAGGAGAACTCCACTTCATTAATTTGCGTGAAAATGCAAAAGTTGGAATGGAAAAACACTGAAGCGTCAACTTTGGGGACCAAGCAACAACTAAGCCTCCCGATGCCTCAATTGCATCGACAAAGAAGCAACGAGAAAGATCAAAACCTAACCCCCGCATCCATGATCAACGGGGAGTCACCCAGCTCAGTTTCCTTTTCTTCCACCTCCCCTCCAAGTGAACTCGCAACCAGGCCGATTCCTTTTGTCAGCCTGCGACCTCTCTAGGAAAGAGCACACGTGTCGTCCTTGGTCACCCGAGCCTCCTTTGCTAGCGAAGGAGCCAGCATGTCAGCTTTGCGAGAAGCTCCCTTCCCTTCCACCTTCAGATTCATGCCATTCCTCTTTTTAGCCCGAGAGCCATGTTTAGGCGAGTATTTGTAGGCTTGCATGGTGACTCGACTCTACTGTCACTCCAGGAATTGGCCAAGTGAAACCACTTCCTAAAGCATAGTATAGCGGGTTTGGGTTTAATTATCAACCCGGGTCCTAGATCTGATGACTACTCAGTGAATTCTTGTTATCTAGCAATGAAACTGGCATGCAAGTCTAAACTACCAAACAAACAAAGCAAGTAAACTGGTTGTATTCAGGTTAAAGAGGTCACCCGGATATGGTTCCCCCTAGACTGCAGTTAAGCCGGATTGTAATTACCAAGTTCAGTTTCTATGAAGATTATACTGCGGAAGGTTCTTAAACAGCCTGAAGTCTCGACTAAAGGTCTTCAGACCCTCTCAATCTGACTCTCTAGCGGGCGACTAACCTCCACCGGAGTCGACAGATTGAGGCCCTAAGAACAAAACCTCCACTACCGGAGTAAATCCGGTACAGAATAGTGAGTTGGCTCCTCGACTAAAGTCACCAACTCCCTACCTTCAATCAAGGATACTCTATTAACCTAGGCAGATATTCTCATTCTAGGTTAAAGCAGAAACAACAGGAATTTGATCAGGATTCAAGTCATTCAATCATCAAAACCTCAATCGAATATAATCAATCACAGAATCAGTACTTGGGTTCATACAATCAAAGCCTAACATACAAATCTAGGGTTCTCCATACCCAGATGAATGAGAGAACTACTCCATAGAGAAGAAAGCAAAAGCAGAATCAGAAACGGAATTCATACTGCGAAGGATGGATTCCTGCTTCTGGACGTTGATTGGCACTTCTCCAAGCTCAAGCTGGCCTCCAATGGTGTTGAAGATCAATCTAGGGCACTTGGGAACTCTTGCTCGTCACTTTCTCTCTCTAGGAACTGATCTCTCTCAAAAACTCAAATCCCATTGAGTTGTGGCTGAAAATCTGCTTAAAAGCATCAGTGGCCAAAGCACGGTCCAGGGCATGGCCGTGCTTTGCCTGAGCCTGCCCGTGTTTCGGCCAGTGTTTAATTACACGGCCAGCAGCTGTTGGAAACACGGTCGTGCTTTGCGAGGTACACGGCCGTGCTTTGACTGAACACGGCCGTGCTTCAGTGCCCGTGTTTGCAACTGAATTGGCCAAACCAAATTTGCTCTCGGCATAAAAAGCACGGCCAGAGGTACACGGCCGTTTAATGCCTTAGGCTGCCCGTGTTTTGGCTCCAGCTCACCGAAATGACTTCCGAATGCCCCGAAACTCGCGCTTAGCCTTCCCTTTGACACCTGGGACCTGAAACATGACAAAATAGCACAACCCGGCGTAAAATAGGCCACAACACACGACTATGCCCCTCAAACGGATAAGAACTAGGGGCGCAAACATGTGCAATTACATCGTTATCAAACTCCCCCACACTTAACCGTTTGCTTGTCCCCAAGCAAACCTAACTCAAACCAATGCAACTCTCCAGACCTTCATAGCAACAAACAACCCAGATCGTAAGTAGAGGACTTCCTAGGTCATTTAGCAGCTTACGAGGTCAACCGACGCACAAGTCATCTCAAAGCTTCTTATCGAGTCGGCATCATGGCAAAAAGTGAACAGAGGACAAATGAATCGTGGATGGAGAGATTCTCAAAAACAAAGGATCATGGACTCACATTTTTCAAGGTGCTCGATTTTCTTTGAAGATGGTTGGAACCCCTTTTTTTTCTGTTTTGCTTGTTTTCTGTTATTTTTCTTTTCTTTTTTTCTTTTCAAGGGTCCCAACCTGCTCTTACCGGCCATGCCAGGAGCGGATGTCTCGAGCCTCGTACGGGGGAAAGACATGTAAGGGGGCTGGAGGTAGTAGGTGAAAATTGGGAACGAATTCCCGTCTCCCCTTACACACTTTCGCCCTATTCGCACGAGAGACGTTTATTTTCAAGCACATTTTCGAGCACCTGTTAAACTCAAAACATGATACAAGAGTCCATGACAGATAGAGAATCCACATCACCACACAATTCAAGGGTCCTAAGATCACTAATTCACTCAATCAACCAACTCAATATGAAGAAGAAATGAGACTCCTTAAATGCATCAACATCCTCCATAGTGCTACACTACCTCCCTAGGTTGCATGTTACTATAAAGACTGTCAATTCAAAGCATACTGAGCAGGCAATTGCAAGGAGACACGTACTTGGAGCCCTCAAATTTAAAAATTTGGACAGTGGACTAGGTTCCAAGCACACAAACAGATCTAATGCAGTCAAAAGATAAACACCCCCCCACACTTAAGATCGACATTGCCCTCAATGGAGAAGAGGGAAGGGATAGGGAAAGATGTTACCGGTATGCACGGACTGCAGGGGACTGGAAACGGGCCAGTCGAGGCAAGCACAGCCAAAGGGGAACAGAAGAGCTCAAACACAGTATGTTAGGTTCAATGGTCAGCCCAATAAAATATCATCCAAACCAAAAGAAAACAAACCAAACCCAAACCGGGTTACAATCCGACTCAAAACACAAGAAATAAAATCAAACCGTGGTGGGGTTGCCTCCCCACAAGCGCTTCTTTACCGTCATTTAGCTGGACGCCCATGGTGGATTCTCAGGGCGGTGCAGGAACAGTTGCCTCCAAGAGCGGATCCACTTCCCTCTTGAGGTACAGCTTGAGGTTGTGGCCATGCACCCGACGGATGCGACCACCATCATCAGTCAGCTCGACCTGCCCATCTGGCAAGATGCAGGAGAGCGAGTACCCAGACGGCCAGGGTGGTCGTGGTGCAGGAGGTGGGACCAGCTCATAGTGGTCTCCACTCTTCTTACGTGCAGGCTTAGCAACCTGCTGCTTCGGCCGCCACTCCTCCTTGAGCTTTTTGTTCGGAGGCGAGGCTGGATGGAGTGGCGGCGAAGGAGTGATAGGAGGGTCCTGCAAAATAGGAGGTGCAGAAGGGTACACGACAGACTCGTGTACCTGATCAGAAATGGCATTCACAGGCGTGACAGCAATCATAGCACAGTGATCAAACTCAGTCACAGAAAAAGTAGCCTGTTCATCCCCAGAACGCAGGATCAATTTACCATCATGCACATCAATTAGTGCCTTGGCGGTGGCAAGAAATGGCCTACCTAGAATCAAAGGCACATCCACATCCTCATGCACATCAAGAATAACAAAATCAACAGGATATGTGAATGTACCTACTTTAACAAGCAGATCCTCAATGATACCCTTAGGATGCACGATAGAACGATCAGCTAACTGAATGCTCATCCTAGTAGGGCTAAGTTCACCTAGGTCTAGCATTTTATACAACTTATATGGCATGACATTAATGCTAGCGCCTAGGTCCGCCAAGGACTTTCCTACATGCATGCTGCCAATAGTAAGAGGGATAGTAAAACTCCCTGGATCCTTGCGCTTCTCGGGCAGCTTGTTCTGCAGGATAGCAGAGCACTCCTCATTGAGCATCACTGTCGAAAGATCCCCAAGTTTCTTCTTGTTGGTGCAGATATCTTTCATGAACTTGGCATACTTGGGCATCTTCGACAGTGCCTCCATGAACGGTATGCTGATGTTGAGTTGCTTCAACATGGCCATGAACTTGGCAAACTCAGTCTCCAGCTTGTCCTTGTGTAGGCGAGTGGGGAAGGGAAGCTGGGGTACATGCTCCTTAACCACTGGTTGTGGCTTGGGAGCAGGGGCTTCCTTCTCCACCCGCACTTCTGCATCGTCGGCTGGAAGTGCTGGAGCAGGCAGTGGTTCCTCCTGTCTGGCCGGGATAAGATCAGCAGATATGACCTTACCGCTCCTGGTAAAAATGGCATCCAGCTGCTGATGCTGGTGAGGATCTCGAGGATTAGGAACAGTGGTGGCAGGCAAAGTCCCTGGTGCCCTGGTGGTGTTCTGGCGAGCCAAGATGCCCACCTGGGTTTGCAGATCCTGCAAAATGGCACCCTGGTTCCGCTGACCTGCCTCCAGTGATGTGATAGCAGCCTGGGTGCTAGTCATGAATGAAGCTAGAATGTTTTCCAGCTTCGTCATCCTGTCATCTGGGGCCGGAGCTGCTACTGGCTCGGCAAACTGGCGCTGGGGCTGCTGGAATGGCTGGCCCTGCCTAGGCTGGTAGGGCTGCTGCTGTGGGTCTGGCCCCTGGCGAGCCTGGAAGGGCTGCCTCTGCTGAAAACCACCTGATGGTGCTGGGAAACCAGGTAGTTTAGTGGTGTTGCTGCTCCAGGCGAAGTTGGGATGCTGGCGCCACCCCTCATTATATGTGTTACTGTATGGATCGAGGCGCCTCGCATTGGCGATGAAGGCCAACTGCTCCTGGGGTGTGGTAGACTCCCTCATAGCCTGGCAGTCCTCCACTAGGTGATTGGAGCTCTCACATCACTGACACTGAGCAACTGGAGGTGTAGCCAAACCTCTGCCCGGAATCAGACTGTTAGGCTGCTTCAATGTCTGCACTAGCTCAGCTACCTGCTGCTCGAGCCCGGATCTGGTCTCACGGTCCCGGGACTGTCTGCCTCGGCTACCCTGTCCCCAAGAATGATCTCTGGCAGCCAAAGTACTGATCATCTGGTTCAGCTCGGGTGGGGTCTTGGTAAGAATATCCCCTCCTGGGCATAGAGACTCAATCACCCTCTGGCTATCTGGAGAGAGGGCACTGTAGAAGTTCCCCACTGTGAATGCATCACTGAAGCCATGATGGGGGCACTGCCAGAAATAGCCCATGTACCGCTCCCATGCATCACGAAGTGACTCATCTGGCTCCTGGCGGAAGTGAGTGATCTCCCGCTGAATCTCTGTAGTCTTCGATGCCGGATAGTACCTGTGCACGAATTTGTCAGCCAGATCGTCCCAAGAGGTGATGGACAATGGGGGCTGGGTCTCCAACCACCTCTTAGCATTCCCCGCCAGAGAATGGGGGAAGAGGTGAAGGCGGATTGCATCATCCGGGACACCATTCAGCTTGAACCCGTTCGTCAGCTGCAGAAAACGGGAAAGATGTACCCTGGCCTCCTCATCCTTCAAGCCATGGAACTGGATAGAAGATGTGATGAGCTGAATCCAACATGGCTTGATCTCAAAGTTGTTTGCTGGGATCGGCGGGTAGAGGATGACCGGGCAGATGTCAGCAATCCGCGGAGTGTAGTAGTACTCCAGGGTGGGACCCGGCTGCGGTGGATGATGAACTCCATGATCCTGGGGTATGGGGTTGTTCCCCAGGACCTGATTCACCGGGGGAACCTGCTGTGCATTCCCCTGGTGTTGGTTGTAGTCTCCGTCCATCCCGTGCTCTTCTTCAGAATCGCTGCTCAGGTGGCCGTCTATGCGCTCTTCCGTAGCCAGTCTAGCTCGCTGTTGTCTCCTGAGCTGGCGATAGGTGCGGTCAATCTCTGGATTCAACGGCAGTAAACCTCCCGACTGGCTACGGGTCATGCACTACCTGCACACACTCAAGCACGCACACCCGTGAAGGCACAAGTGGGACAAAGCAAATAAAGCAAAAAGAAAAGCTAAATTAACAGAAATCACTTTTCTTCAACAACCTAGCCGTCCCCGGCAACGGCGCCAAAAACTTGACTCGACTCTACTGTCACTCCAGGAATTGGCCAAGTGAAACCACTTCCTAAAGCGTAGTATAGCGGGTTTGGGTTTAATTATCAACCCGGGTCCTAGATCTGATGACTACTCAGTGAATTCTTGTTATCTAGCAATGAAACTGGCATGCAAGTCTAAACTACCAAACAAACAAAGCAAGTAAACTGGTTGTATTCAGGTTAAAGAGGTCACCCGGATATGGTTCCCCCTAGACTGCAGTTAAGCCGGATTGTAATTACCAAGTTCAGTTTCTATGAAGATTATACTGCGGAAGGTTCTTAAACAGCCTGAAGTCTCGACTAAAGGTCTTCAGACCCTCTCAATCTGACTCTCTAGCGGGCGACTAACCTCCACCGGAGTCGACAGATTGAGGCCCTAAGAACAAAACCTCCACTACCGGAGTAAATCCGGTACAGAATAGTGAGTTGGCTCCTCGACTAAAGTCACCAACTCCCTACCTTCAATCAAGGATACTCTATTAACCTAGGCAGATATTCTCATTCTAGGTTAAAGCAGAAAAAACAGGAATTTGATCAGGATTCAAGTCATTCAATCATCAAAACCTCAATCGAATATAATCAATCACAGAATCAGTACTTGGGTTCATACAATCAAAGCCTAACATACAAATCTAGGGTTCTCCATACCCAGATGAATGGGAGAACTACTCCATAGAGAAGAAAGCAAAAGCAGAATCAGACACGGAATTCATACTGCGAAGGATGGATTCCTGCTTCTGAACGTTGATTGGCACTTCTACAAGCTCAAGCTGGCCTCCAATGGTGTTGAAGATCAATCTAGGGCACTTGGGAACTCTTGCTCGTCACTTTCTCTCTCTAGGAACTGATCTCTCTCTCAAAAACTTCAATCCCATTGAGTTGTGGCTGAAAATCTGATTAAAAGCATCAGTGGCCAAAGCACGGTCGAGGGCACGGCCGTGCTTTGCCTGAGCCTGCCCGTGTTTCGGCCAGTGTTTAATTACATGGCCAGCAGCTGTTGGAAACACGGCCGTGCTTCGCGAGGTACACGGCCGTGCTTTGACTGAACACGGCCGTGCTTCAGTGCCCGTGTTTGCAACTGAATTGGCCAAACCAAATTTGCTCTCGGCATAAAAAGCACGGCCAGAGGTACACGGCCGTGTAATGCCTTAGGCTGCCCGTGTTTTGGCTCCAGCTCACCGAAATGACTTCCGAATGCCCCGAAACTCGCGCTTAGCCTTCCCTTTGACACCTGGGACCTGAAACATGACAAAATAGCACAACCCGGCGTAAAATAGGCCACAACACACGACTATGCCCCTCAAACGGATAAGAACTAGGGGCGCAAACATGTGCAATTACATCGTTATCACATGGGCACCCCGTGTACAATAAACTTGTCCTTGTATTCCTTCTCGAGAATGAGGCGCCGACGTCGGAATTGTTCCCGGTTTTGGCTTATAGTCAAAGGGTTATGGTTTGGAGCATCTCGTCGAGACACCTTCTGATTTTCATTTGTCCCACTCATTTCGAGGTTCCGCCTGAGGCACCTAGCGAGCAGCGTTAATGGTGCTTCTCCCTTGACCCACAGGTCCAGACATGCGTCTCCCATTCTTTCGAGGAGCTTGAGAACCCTGTTCCGCCAACGCCTGGCTTTTGCGGCCATTATTCCTGAGATGGAGTTTAGGGGCTCTCGATACGGGGAACCGGAGAGGGCTACGTCCCTTTTGCGTAGGAGGCTCGGTTTCCATGAATGGGTGATTCGAAGTGCCCATCCAAAGAGGGTTGTCCGCAACCACAGGCATCTTTTCTTATACCTCCTCCCATCGCTCCTCCGAAGTGCGGCCACGAGCCAGCTTCTGATCAGCCACCATATGCCCTCGAGCCTCCTTGTAGACCCAAACCGAACGCGAGGGATAGGTAGGGAGCTGCTCCTCATCATCAAAAATCTTCCGACCCAACTTCTTGGTCGACATCTGAGGTCCAAAACGTTCCTTCCCTGAAGGTGGGTCAAAAGTACAAGCCTGTCGAGAGTGTCCTACTCGCCCACAATGGTAGCAGAAGCTCGGCAGATGTTCATACTTCAATCGAACCCAGAAGCACCTGGTTTCCTCATTAGTCTCCATAATATAGGACCGTAGAGGCTTAGAGAATTCCAACAGCACCTTCACCTTGATGAAACGTTGATCCGACTCATTGCATGAAAACAAGCCGGCCACCAGGACCCTTCCAAGCGTGGCAGCCGCTACTTTGCGTCCAAACTGATGGGTGCAATACTCATCTTGGACGTCCCATAGTTGGACTCGGAAAGGAGCTATAGCTAGCTCATCAAAAGTTCTTCTACTAATAGATGGAGACTAGGCTCGTAAGTGTAGGATCTTGTCACCGATTACCCATGGGGTTTGTTTGAGTATCCAAGCTTTAGCATCGTTGGTAGTACGTGAGTAGCCGCTCTCACGCGGATTCGACCCCGTCCTTGCCAAGGGTTATTCACCCCGTCCTAGTGGCCATTGAGTATAGGAGACAGATCTAATTGAAATCTTAGAACCTTTTGTGGTTTTAGGATGGAGATGTGGAACCTCATGTTATGTTTGCCACCACCCAAAAAGCCTTTTCCCCCATGTCCTAGACCCTAGCCAGTCATTTTAACCCATGTCTACTCCGGATGAGCTAGCAATGATACCCATCTTGTGAGATCTAAAATTTTGAGGCTACCATCATGGTAAAAGGATGTTAGGATTGAGTGTGAATGTGCACATCTTTTGCATCAAATGGTCCTGACCCCACTGGTCGAGAGTGAGTGATTCATTCATCATGTTTTGTTCATTTCTTATACCCCGGTGAGGACCTGGGTTGCTTGATCGTTTGTTCCTAAGATGTGATCTTCATGCATGAGTAACTGTGATTGGTGAATCGTTGAGGCATGTTGTGTGTTGGTTGATGAATAATGTTAGAACTCTTATTTTGCACAATCTTAATACAATTGAATGCCGTTTGTGGTGGTTGCCAAGATTACTTTGTTTTTGTCCATAGCTTGGTGTCAAATAACCATTGAGATTCATTCGTTTTGTGCCCTATTGCATGCCTCAAAAATTTTGTTAAAAAGGATAAGTTTCATGTTTACCTTGTTTTGTACTTGGTTTGCTTGGGGACAAGCAAACGTTAAGTGTGGGGGAGTGATTCGGGTACAAATGTACACATTTTACCCCTCATTTCTTATCCATTATGCTTAGTAGATCACCGTCCCTCGACCTATTTTACGCTTGGTTGTGCTTGTTTGATACATTTCAGGTCCTAACACGTGTGGAAGGGTCGAGGACGAGTTTCAGGACGATTGGAGGTCAAAAAGCGCAAAAATCCGAAGAAAAGTCCAAGACAATTGCTCCGTAACAGTGAAGTGCAGGCATCCAGGAAGCAGTCGCAGTTCACGGTCCAGCATTGGAGTTCACGGTCTCCAGGAGGGTTCTAGAAGTTAATGACGACAAGGCAGTTCACGGTCTCTAAGACCGTGAACTTAGAGCACAAACCGTGAACCCAGGAGAGTGAAGCGGTGCATTTTGGAGACGACACTGAGTTCACAGACGCGTTTAGTTGTTCACTGCCATAACTGGAAGGCCGTGAACTTAGCTCGATCTGGGTTTAAATGAGAAGATGAAAGTAAGAAGAAGGAGTAGTTGGTTTTATGGAGAAGTAACTACTTTCTTTCTCTAGGGTTTCGCCCAAAACACCAAAGGGGAGTTCTAGTGAGAGAGAGAGAGAGAGCTTGAGTGATCTTGGAGTTTAATTGGAGGCATTGTTCAAGCTTGGAAGCAAGGAATCAAGCCTAGAAGAAGAAGATCTTGGGCTTCAAGTTGTAATTTCTCTTTTCTCTCTCTAGAAACTCAACCCTTCTCTTAGGTTTAAGAACCCTAGGTCTTGATTTTGGTTTGTTGTTGACGTGTGTGACAAATTCCTTTTTTAATTGACGATTCTACTTGATTTATGGATGTTTACATGAATTACATGAGTTGGGTTTCCATTTTCATGTCTTGACCTTTTGACCTAGGAGAGAGATAATCCCCTTAGTACCCTCTTTTGGCAACTTGTCACTCCTATCGTTTA
This sequence comes from Linum trigynum, assembly GCA_964030455.1. Taxonomy (NCBI): domain Eukaryota; kingdom Viridiplantae; phylum Streptophyta; class Magnoliopsida; order Malpighiales; family Linaceae; genus Linum; species Linum trigynum. Next base: position 23,520,633 of record OZ034822.1, read on the forward strand.
TTCACCGGGTAGTCCCCGAGGGAGTTGACTCGATCCAAATCGTAGCTATATACGATACCCTAGGTTGAAAAGAGCACCTACCCATCCATCGATTCGCCGTTTCGGGTCATTCCCGAGGGAGTCCTTCTCCAAACGGTGGCGTATTTGAGTCGATTGAGCTAGTAATAGTACTCAACATCGATCCGAAGGTCGAGAATAGGGGGAATTAACTCAAGAGAGCTCCCAGCCTTGTAAATAGCTAGGTTAGTGGTTAGCTATGTTCGTTAGCTTAGTTCTTCTAATCACCGCCCTAGGTTGGCTAGGTAACGAACCCTAAACATGAAGTAGGGTAAGCCTAGATCCCCTAAGTACGATAAATTCTTATTGCTTGCATGCCCTATGCTACACCCGGTCGGCGGTTATACTTGGCCGTCGATTGGGATGTTGTAGTTAGAACTAGTAAGTACTACACTACTTAAGAATCAATCAACCAAAGATGAAATCTTTGCAAGTAATTAACAAACAACAAAAGGTCACAATCAATAATTGAGCAGAACATCTTCGTTGAGAAATATGAATAGTTCTTTCTCATTCAGACTCAGTAACTTGCTAAACGGAGAGAAGGTAATTCACTACTCCAAAGTGGAAATCATATCAATACCCATCAAGTTGGCTGATGATAGGGTGTGTAACAGTTGGTTACTCACCCATCAGTAACCATTTAGAAACCGTTGATTTGGACGGATTCATTGTGCGGTCGAGGTGGATGCGGAGATGGTCAGGGGTATTTTTGCCCGTTGCTTTAATTTTGTATTTTTTCCTTTTTTTATTTTGCCTAGCATTTATTAGCTGGTTTGAATGGAGGAGAGAGAATGCAAATTTTCCTCTTTTTCTGAAACTCTCCTTTCCTCTTTCATCTTTTCTCTTTCATTCTCTCTCCCAATCTTCTTCTTCTCCAGATCTGATCTCTTCTTCAGTTTTTTCTTCAGCAATCAACGAAAGAAAAGTGCAGCCTCCTTCTTTCATTGCCTTTCTTCTCTTCGAGATCCTTCTTCTCTCGAGTTGCTCCCTCCTTCTCTTCTTTTATCCCCCCACCGAAATGGACAAGGGAAAAGTGAATTCTCCTTCTTTCATTATGTTTCTTCTCTTTGTCAAGTCCTCGACCTCAAATTTGGTGAAGTTCCATATCGATCAAGAGGGGAAAGATCTAGGTGAGTCGAGTTTGCATGTTTTATGCTTTAGTATTTTTTGTGGATTTTCAATTCCAATCTTCCTCATTTGTATTTTTGTGTTCTCAAACGCAGAGGAGAAAATGAGACGAGGTAGAAGACGAGCATGTGAAGTATGTCTTAGATGTATATTATGGTTACCATACTATACCATAGTGGTATTATGTGGTAACTAGATGTTTATTGTGGTTACCATACTATACCAATAATTGCACTTCAGGCTACCTACACGGCCAGGGACACACGGCCGTGTGGCTCACCCTGTTTGCCCGTGTGAAGCCTCGCAGAATCCCACACGGCCAAATTGCAACTTCACACGGCCGTGTGGGATTTATTTGTGGCCGAGTGAAGGCTCGCACAATCTCACACGGCCACATTGGTTACTTGCACGGCCGTGTGGGTTTTGTGTGTGCCCGTGTGGCTTCCTCAGCGACTCGCCGCGCGTCCGATCTTCGTCCAATCGATCCCGAACTCGCTCCCAAGCCTTCATTCACTTACTAGAACCTGAAATATCACAAACAAGCACAACCTAGCGTGAAATCGGCCTAAAACACGAGAATCAACACCTCAAACGGCTCCAGAATAGGGGTAAAAACATGTGCAATAACGGTTTATCAAACTCCCCCACACTTAACCGTTTGCTTGTCCCCAAGCAAACCAAGTCAGACACAAGGTAAGCTCACATATTTCAATCATACCAACATTGGGAACAAATCATATAGGCACAGAACACGTGAATCATACTGGTTTTCAAACATCAACACATGAACAACCTCAACAGCAACCTGGACAACCACCACAGAAGACATTCCAGCGCAGCAAAATCGAGCAAAGGGGGGGTCTCCCTTCTGTTCATCAACCAACCTAGACTTGACCCAACCAATTACTCAAGACAGTCAACTCATGCATAAAACTCAAGACATCAGAATCAAGACCGAGCCATCTAGGACCTCAGCGGGGTAAAGAGTGTAAAGAACAAGGAAATGAATCGCTCACTCTCGACCAGTGGGGTCCGGACAATTTGATGCGAAAAATGCACATACTTATTCTCTCAATTCCTAACATCTCTTCACCATGACGACAACCTCTAAATGTTAGAGTTCACATAAATGGTTGTCATCACTAACTAATCCGGAGGTCTTAGACACAGGTTCAAGTGACTGAGGGTCTTGGACATGGGGAAAAGGCCTTTTAGGTGGTGGAAGTATTCATAGCACAAGGATCCACATTTCCAAACCCAACAAACTCACAGTCAATCAAAACAGTACTTTCTTTCTGCTATTCTGCATTACTCAAATTTTTCAGAGCACAAGATCAAAGGAGGTTACATAAATGATAGTATTTCCAAGCCAGACTACTAAGAAACACTACTTAATGGGCACTATTCAGACTTTTTGGTGGTGGCTCTCTTTTGATTTCATTTTTTTCTTTGTTTCTCTTTCATTTTTTCCATTTCTTAAGAGAACCACCACCTCTGCACATTTTCAAACTGACAGCCAAAACACAACACCAAACTGCGACCAAGTGTAATCGCAGTCCGGGAATGCAGTAAAGTGGCAAGTTCTATTATCAACCTGGGGTCTAGATCTACTGCTTACTCCGTGATTATCTATTATCTAGCCAACTAAGTTAAGTGATTGTTGTTTTAAGCAAAAGCAGAAAAAAGCAGGAATTGGTACGGTTTTCTCAAGCAAAGAAGAGTCACTCGGGAATGAATCCCCCTATCTCCTTAGTTAGGTTTCAATTGTAATTACCCTGGGTTGATTAGACTGCGGAAGATCCGACAGTAGCTTAGAATCTCTTAAGCTGGCCAAGCCCTCTCAGTCTAACTATCCGGCAGACGACTAGTCTTCACCGGGATAGAAAGCTGAAGCAATAAGAACAGAAATCCACTACTGGAATTTGATTCCAGTACAAAGCAGTAAATGGCTAACTCTCGTATAGCCAATCTCCTACTACCGAATGATGAAGCTCTAACAACCTAATCAGATTCTATCTATCTCAGGTTGCAGCAGAAATCAAGAAAAGCTGATCAGACTTCAATCAATTCAATAAACATGCATCATTCGATTAAAACCAAACAGTATAACCATCCCAAGTCATTACAATCAAATCCCTAGCACATGGAACTAGGGTTCTTCATACCCAAGTGAGAGAAGGTTTCTACTCCATAGAGAGAGAGAGGAAAACAGAATACAAAGCAGTCATACTCATAACAATGGGAAGAATCTGCTCTGGGAAAAATGAGCATACCTGTTCTCTCAATTCCTAACCTCTCTTCACCATGACGGCAGCCTCTAAATGTTAGAGTTCACATAAATGGTCGTCATCACTAACTAATCCGGAGGTCTTAGACACAGGTTCAAATGACTGGCTAGGGTCTTGGACATGGGGAAAAGGCCTTTTAGGTGGTCGAAGTATTCATAGCACAAGGTTCCACAATTCCAAACCCAACAAACTCACAGTCAATCAAACCAGTACTTTCTTTCTGCTATTCTGCATTACTCAAATTCTTCAGAGCATAAGAGCAAAGGAGGTTACATAAATGATAGCATTTCCAAGCCAGGCTGCTAAGAAACACTACTTAATGGGCACTATTCAGATTTTTGGTAGTGGCTCTATTTTGCTTTCATTTTTTCTTTGTTTCTCTTTCATTTTTTCTCATTTCTTAAGAGAACCACCACCTCTGCACATTTTTCAAACACATGCCCAACTTTTTAAGAACTACCTCCAACTCTCACGTTATATTTAGTAGAAACAGCAGAGAACATGTAAAAATCACTCTGTGGAACCTTTTAAAAGAATGCAAAAGGGTGATTTTTCATTGTAGACCGAAAGAAAGAATAACACACGGCTCAAAGGAGCTGACTAGGGGGGTATGACACACCAGGATAGTCAATTTGGTCGTGGGCTAATCCTATGCCTCCATCATCTTAGCTAATGATACCGTGAATGCTACACATCATGGAAGAGGGATCTATCGCACAAGAAAGAAACGAGCAGGCTCAAATCTCACATGGCTACCTATATGCTCTATCTCTCGTTCTGATTTCCTGAACTAGATGCATAAGAGACTGTCAAAAACAAGTAATCAATCCAAGTCCTAGTTGGTATTCAAACAGTTGAAAAACCAAACCCCTACACAATTCTACTGCACGTCTCAGTCATCATTATAGGTTGTCCTAGTCACCATCCAGTTGTCATGCATTAATCCGAAAACCATTCAATTCACCATTCAAAACACAGTGCCAATATGATCAAACAGCCGTACTTGGAGCCCTCAAATCTCGAGATTTGGACAGGGGACTAGGCCACAAGCACACGTATATAAATTCCAACCGATACAAAGCACCCCCCACACTTAAGCACGACATTGCTCTCAATGGAGCAGAGGGATAGAGAAGGGGAACGACGTTACCGGATTGAAATGCTGCGGAAGACTGGAAGCGGACCAGTCAGCGGGGGACATATGGAACGAACGGGCATTTCTACACTTAAAGGAACGACAAGAACACACTAGCACATGTTCGTTAGGGATCAGAGTTGACCCAGATGGCCACAAAAGAAACAATCCACAAAAGAAAAGAAACAAAACACACGACAAACTCAGTTCAAGCTCCTCAAACACATGGAGCAAACAGAAAAAGTCTAAAACAAAAGCACACTGAGGGGCGACAAGTACAGCCTACTCGTCGCCACGATCGCCGAAGTCGATGTCATCCATAAATGCATCATTGACTCGCTACGACACAACTCCTAACAAAGGCCAAGTGTAACCAATGAAAGGGACTGCAGTATAGTGGCTCAAGTGATAAATATCGAATCCACGGGTCTCTAGACTTACTATTACTCAGCTTCAGTTTATTATTTAGCAAACCAGATTAATAAGGAAGAACTAAAACTACTCTAGCAAACTACAGTTAAAGTTAATCTAATTACAGGTTGGGAACTCACTTAGGTATGATTCCCCATAGCCACTAGCCAGACTAACGATTGATGATTTCTAACTTGTTTCACTTTCATTCACAATGCGGAGAATCCTTGACTAGACCTTGAGTCTCGACTAAAGGAACAAGGCCCTCTTGAGTCAATTGCCTAGAGGGACGTATCCTTCTCTAGAACAACTAATCAAGGCGTTCTGAACTAGACTCCCCCTATCGAAAGAGGTTCTCAATCGATACAAAGCAATGAATCAACCCTCGACTAAAGCAATCGATCCACTACTATCAATCTATGGTGCTCTATTGACCTAATCAGGTATTCCCTCTCATAGGATCAAAGCAGAATCAATAATCTCGAATAAAGCAGAATTGAATCATGAAAACATGCATAGATTGAATATGAACTCAAGATTATCAAGTCAGAGTACTCATACAATCATCCAATCAAACAAACATAGCTAGGGCTCCTCAAAACCTAAGTGAAGGGAAGTTACTCCATAGAGAAGAGAGAGACTGCAGTAAGAATCTTCAAATGATCAGTCTTCAAGTCCGGGCTTGTTCCTCGAGCTTCCAAGGCAAAGAAATCCTCCAATTCCACTCCAAGAATGCCCTCAAATCGCCCTCTCTCTCTTTGGTTCGTCCCTTGGGCGTTTGGGATCCAAAACCCAGCTCTCCCTCTCCTTTGGCTCGAATTTGCGTTAAAAAACCTGATTCTGGGCAAAACACTGTCGAGGACACGACCGTGTTTTGATTTTGCCCGCCCGTGTTTTGCCCCGTGTTAAAAACACGCCCGCGCGCGTCGGCCAAAACACGGTCGTGCCTAAATATGGGCACGGCCGTGTTTTGATTTAGGCGCGCCCGTGTTTTTACTGCCGAACTTGTTCCCCTATATTCAATGCTTCGTTTCTCCCTCGTCCGGACTCCGAATCAGTCGCCGTTTGATCCCAGACGCTCGTAGTCTCGTCCTCTTTCTTTTTGTGACAAGCTTGCATGATTCTTTGTCCATAAAGTGAGGTAGAAATCCATTATTCTTCAGGTCATGCCCGAGTTTCTTCTCCCTAATCGCCAATTGATCTCTGATTGACTTGAAACTTGTGCCTATGCTTCACTTTATTTTCTAGGACCTGAAATGTGACAAAGGAACACAACCTAGCGTAAAATAGGCCAAAGACGCGATAATTAAAGCTCAAACGATCAAGAAACAAAGGGGAAACATGTGCAAATATCGAGTCATCAATCATCATCATTAGCTGGTGGAGGTGGAAGTGGAGAGTCCTCCCAGGGAGTCCTCCAGACTGGCTGATCTCCCGGTAGCAGCTGGAGCAGATGCCCCTGGACCTCCTGCATGCGCCTAGATCGGGCTTGCTCCCTCTCGATCCGAGCCAAGGTCACCCCCTGCTGGGTCTCCATCCTATCAAGGTGCTCATCATACGCAGCCATCCGGGTCTGGTACTCGGCATGGTGAGCCGAATACTGCTGCTGAAACTGGACCTGATAGTCGTAGAGCTGCTGATTCTGGAGACGCAGCTGCTCGAACTGCTGAGTGAAGTAGTTCTGGCCGGGGAAGGTGGAACTGCCACCCCCGTACTCGAAGGTGGTGGGGCGGGCGGCAGGAGTATCATCCACATCCTCGGGGTGGACATCCTCATCAGCGGCACCCTCAGGAGCCTCCGGCTGGTCCTCTGCTGGGATCTGAGGTTGAGGAAACCCCTCGATCCACTTAACTCCTCGCTCCTCTCGAAGCAGCTTCATTTTACTGACCGTAAACTCGCCAAAGGCACTGGTGTCTCCCTGCTCCGTGCACCCCTCCAGTGATATCTGGAAGTAGGCGGCCATTCGGGTGATGGGGGGGAGGGTGCAGTGGAGTTTCTTCAGCTCAGAAGCACTCTTGTCGAAGGTCCTCGCCACCACCGAACCCAAGTGGAGAGGGTGATCCCTCTGGCGCATAGACTAGATGAAGTACATGGCTCTCCGGGTGATGGCACTGGCACTGTCCGACGCCGGAGAGTAAGACTTGGCCAGTAGGTGGTGGAGGATGCGGTTGTCGAGCTGCAATGTGCTGGCCTTCGTCTTCCCCGTCAAGAAAGGACGCTGGCCTGGCCGAGCGAGGCGGGTGTACAGTGCCCTGAAGTCCACCCCCTCTGGCTCGGTGAGCTCGGTGATGTAGTCCCTGTCATCGACCAGGTTGAGGCCGAGGGCGGTCGCCAGCTCGTTGTAGCTCATGGATCGGGGTTCACCGCCGAGCCTGACCTGGACGACTTCTCCGTCCTTCCAATCCTCCGTGTCTGTGTGCTTGAAGGTCGTGTAGAACTCAACCACGAGCTCGTGGTAGACCTTCTCGCGAATGCAGAGTAGGCGGCGCCAGGGGCGGTTGGTGACAATGGCGGAGAAGTGCTCGTAGCAGTTCAGCTTCTCCAACTCTCGCTTGGACCAGCAATGATGCTGCCCAAACTTGCAAGCCAGGACGTTCTTAAAACGATCCTGGTGGGGCCCCTTTCTCAAATCTTGAACAAACGGGTGCCTGAGGTTGGCCTTCGTCATGGTCCTGCAAAATAACAACCCAAAGTGGAACCAAAAGAGCCAAGGAAAATGTTAATCACACCCCCACACTTAAGAACAGAAAACAGCCAAACCATGGCTTCATCCATAGTTCGGAGGTCAAAAACTTGATCAAACAAGCATAATCGGGGTGGGGGTGCACATTCATGATAAAGTAGGCAACCTAAGGTTCACATCCATAGCAAACATACCCTCAAAGCACATCATTAAGGGCCCCAACCGAACCTCACAAAATGGTACGAAAACAGGCATTTCATCGAACACCTTGTGTGCACTATTAAGGTAAACATGGAATTGACAAAATTCTTGCACACAAGGGCTCAAACAAGCAAGGGGGACATTGCCCAACACAGTTCATACATAATCCAAACATTCCCCTCAATCAATTGCACACAATTCTCATGATTCAAAGTGGTTCTCTAAACATGCACCCTAACACCCAATTCTCCATAAATAACATAGTTAAGGTCAAAATCAAACCTGGAGACTCAAGTAGAGGTGTAGGGGATGATGAGGGGAAGGCAATGGAAGCGACGAAAGGCCGAAAAACTGCCCGGAAGTGCTCATCGGAGTCTCGCCGGAAATCGCCTCCGGCGACTCAAAATCAAGCCAAATCACCTCAAAATCGAGGGATAGGCCGATAATGGGAAGGAAAGGGTGGGTGTGGTGTTGGATTTGTGAAAAACCGACCAAAAATGGCCGAAAATCGACAAGGATGGCGAGAAGTCGCGGTTTTCCGACAAGGGGGAGAGGTTTCCAACGAGAGAATTTGGATTTTCTGACCACTCAGCCGTGTCGGCCGACTTTATAGCCCGTGGCTCCGCCACACGGGCAACCTCACACGGCCGTGTGAGGTGCACATGTGCCCGTGTCGGCCGACACGGGCAGGTCGAGGATTTCCACACGGTCGTGTGCAAAGCACACCTGGCCGTGTGAAAAAATAGCGAGAGCTCACACGGGCTGGGGTCAAATCCACACGGCCGTGTCACAATCACAACTGGCCGTGTGGGAATTTACGAGAGCTCACACGGCCAAAACCTGATTCCACACGACCGTGTGACTTTCAGGGCTGGCCGTGTGGGCTGCCAGAACTCCGAAATTGACCTGTTTTCACTCCAGAACGACATACAACTCGTGAACAACCCCTCAAGACTCAAAAGAACGAAAAATCAAAAGGAAAAAGGTAAGAAAATGCAAACCTAGGTGGGGTTGCCTCCCCACAAGCGCTTCTTTACCGTCTTTTAGCTGGACGCCAGTCGGTGGATCCTCAGAGAGCTGTAGGCACGGGTGCCTTCAAGAGCGGATCCACCTCGCTCTTGAGGTACAGCTTCAAATGGTGGCCATGCACACGACGAATGTGGCCACCAGCATTCGCCAACTCGACTTGGCCATCCGGTAGGATGCAAGCGAGTGAATACTCGGATGGCCAAGGTGGGGGCGGGACCATCTCGTAGTGGTCCCCGGCTGTCTTTCGAGCAGGCTTAGCTGCCTGCAGTTTCGGCCGCCACTCCTCCTTGATCTGTTCTTTTGGTGACGGAGTGGATGGGAGTGGCGGTGAAGGTATGGGAGGTGGATCCTGCAAATTAGGAATCACAGAAGGATACACGATAGACTCGTGCTGCTGGTGAGATACAGCATGCAGAGTTGACGAAGCAGGGAGAGTATTAGCAATTGAAACCGTTATTCGCTCCTCGCCATCCCTCAAAACTAAGGTCCCATCATGCACATCTATGAGAGCCTTGGCGGTGGCCAGGAAAGGCCTTCCCAGTATAAGGGGCACTTCTGTGTCCTCATTGATGTCCAAGACAACAAAATCCACAGGATAATTGAATTTGCCAATCTTAACCAGAAGGCTCATTCTAGTATGCATTGGGTTCACCTAGGCCTAGTTTTTTGAACAATTTATACGGCATAACATTGATACTAGCACCTTAATCCGCCAAGGACCTCTCTACATGCAATTTATCTATAGAGCACGGGATAGTAAAACTACCTGGGTCCTTCTGCTTCTGCGGAAGCTTGTTCTGCAGAATAGCCGAGCACTCCTCGCTGAGCTCCACAGTGGCCAGCTCGCTCAGCTTCTGCTTCTTTGAGAGAAGATCCTTCAGGAACTTCGCATACTTAGGCATTTGAGATAGTGCCTCCAGGAAAGGTACTTGGACATTCAGCTTCCTAAGCATGGCCATGAAGTTCCCGAACTCTGTCTCTAGCCTGTCTTTGTGCAACCGAGTAGGGAAGGGAAGTTGAGGGATATACTCCTTCACTACTGGTTGCGGTTTAGGCGCAGGCACCTCAACCTCCTTCTCCGCTTCTTCTTCAGTCGCTGGAGATGCCTAGGCAGGGGCCTCTCTCTCTTGTGCCCGAATAGGTGGATCAGCAGTCATCTTGCCACTCCTGATTGCGATGGCATTGCAGTGCTCATTCGGGTTCTGCGAATGAGGGATGGTCTGACCGGGTAGAGTACCAAGAGCCCTTTGGGTTTGGATATCCTGCAAGACAGCCTGTGTGTTCCTCTGGCCAGCTTCAAGAGCCAGGAATTTACCCGAGGCCTTTTCCATGAACTGCTCGATAGTGTTGAATTTCTGAGCACGAGAACTGGCGAGAGAACCCACCAAGTCCCGCAATTCAGCCATCGGATCATTCTGCACTGGGGTGGCAGGGGCTGTACCTGGCTGCTGGAAAGGTCGCGACTGTGATTGAGCAGCATGCCCCCTGCATGGGCTGGTAGAGAGACTGCTGCTGGAACTCCCCCTGTCTGGGCTGGTACGGAGGCCTCTGGAAGCCCGATGGTCCCTGGGGGACTGGTGGTCTGGAATTCGCCCCACCCCAGGAGAAGTTGGGATGCTGGCGCCACCCCTCGTGGTAAGTATTACTGTAGGGGTCATTTCGCCTAACATTATTGATGAATTTCACCTGCTCCTGGGGTGTGGTCGATTCCTTCATCGCCTGGCAGTCTTCCACCGTGTGATGGGTTCTCTCGCACCACTGGCAGAGCATCGCCTGCTGCTGTCCGGTCCCTGGAATCATCCGGAATGATCGATAGCTGAAACCAGCTTCGATACCATCTGCACCAAATCAGAGGAGTGGGTTCCCACAGAATGTACACCTCGGCCTGGTGCTCTCCTCGACCTCCTAGAAGTGCCCCAATCATACCCATTCTCTACCATCTCTTCAAAGAGTTGATTCAGCTGTGGCGGTGTTTTGGTCAGCATGTTCCTGCCACAAACTGAGTCAATCAGCTGCTTGTCTTCTGGGAAGAGGGCGTGATAGAAGGTTCCCACCTTGAAAGCATCATTGAAACCAAGGTTAGGACACTTGAGGAAAAGACTAGTGTATCTCTCCCAAGCATCCCTGATGGTCTCATCCTCATCCTGAGCAAAATGGGTAATTTGCTTCTGCAGGTCCGCCGTCTTGGATTGGGGATGGTAGCGGGTGAGGAACTTGCCCGCCAGGTTGGCGAACGTGGTGATAGAGCCCGGAGGTCGAGTGTCTAGCCACTCCTTGGCCTGCCCCTCCAGGGTGAATGGGAAGTACCTCAACTGGATGGCATCTGCTGGGACCCCATTAATCTTGATTCCATCGATGAGCTCGTGGAATCGCCTGAGATGTGATCGGGGGCACTCTCCCTCTGTGCCACGGAACACCAATGAACCGCGCAGCATGGTGATTACTGAGGTGCTCACCTCAAAATTGTTGGCTGGGACATGAGGGTGTTGAATGGGTGACCTCATGTCCGCGGCCCTTGCGGTCCAGTAGGATCCCATGGTCTGCTCCTCAGGAATGACCACATCATGGTCCTGTGGATCCCCCATCTCTTCTTCTTCTTCGATCTGCAGCTGTGCTAGCTCTTCTTCCGCAACCAGTCGCGCTTTTAGAGCTCGCTTAAAGTTTCAGCAGGTTCGTTCAAGCTCCTGGTCTAATGGTAGTAGATCTCCCGACTGGCTACGGGTCATGCACTACCTGCACACAATCAGCAGAAGCAACCCGTGAAGGCACACAGGTGGAAGAGATAAAATGCAGTAAAGAAAAAACTAGAGTAACAAATTTTCACGTTTCCCCAATAACCTAGAGGGTCCCCGGCAACGGCGCCAAAAACTTGACACGCCAAAACACAACACCAAACTGCGACCAAGTGTAATCGCAGTCCGGGAATGCAGTAAAGTGGCAAGTTCTATTGTCAACCCGGGGTCTAGATCTACTGCTGAAAGAAAGAAAGCAGGAATTGGTACGGTTTTCTCAAGCAAAGAAGAGTCACTCGGGAATGAATCCCCCTAGCTCCTTAGTTAGGTTTCAATTGTAATTACCCTGGGTTGATTTATTGTTGATTAGACTGCGGAAGATCCGACAGTAGCTTGGAATCTCTTAAGCTAACCAAGCCCTCTCAGTCTAACTATCCGGCAGACGACTAGTCTTCACCGGGATAGAAAGCTGAAGCAATAAGAACAAAACTCCACTATTGGAATTGGATTCCAGTACAAAGCAGTAAACTGGCTAACTCACGTATAGCCAATCTCCTACTACCGAATGATGAAGCTCTAACAACCTAATCAGATTCTATCTATCTCAAGTTGCAGCAGAAATCAAGAAAAGCTGATCAGACTTCAATCAATTCAATAAACATGCATCATTCGATTAAAACCGAACAGTATAATCATCCCAAGTCATTACAATCAAATCCCTAACACATGGAACTAGGGTTCTTCATACCCAAGTGAGAGAAGGGTTCTACTCCATAGAGAGAGAGAGAGAGGAAAACAGAATACAAAGCAGTCATACTCATAACAATGGGAAGAATCTGCTCCGGGATGATGATTTCCACTCCTATGACGATCTCCAAGCTCGATTTGATGAAACCCAGCTCCAAGATGGCTTCTAGGATGTGTTCTTCGTACTTTCTCTCTCTAGGGCTTTGTTTTTGCTCTGAAAATCCGATTCCCTCACTTGTGGCCCAAAATTGGGTAAAAACCAGAAATTCCCGACTAACACGGGCAGGCCACACGGCCGTGTGGCATACCCAGTTGCCCGTGTGAGGTCAAAACTCCGCGTTCCAATTATGTGGGTTTCAGGCTTCCTACACGTCCAGGGGCACACGGCCGTGTAGCTCACCCAGCCTGGCCGTGTAAAGCCTCGCAGAATTCAACACGGCGAAATTACTCCTTCACACGGCCGTGTGGTTTGTATTTGTGCCCGTGTGAAGGCTCGCACAATCCCACTCGGGCACCTTAGTCACTTGCACGGCCGTGTGACTTTTGTGTGAGCCCGTGTGGCTTCCTTTGCGACTTGCCTCGCGCCCGATCTTCGTCCAATCGACCCCGAACTCGCTCCCAAACCGTCATCCACGTACTAGGACCTGAAATATCACAAACAAGCACAACCTAACATGAAATCAGCCTAAAATACGAGAATCAACACCTCAAACGGCTCCAGAATAGGGGTAAAAACATGTGCAATTAACGGCTTATCACAAACACCTGCCCAACTTTTTAAGAACTACCTCCACCTCTCACATTACATTTAGCAGAAACAGCAGAGAACATGTAAAAATCAATCTATGGAACCTTCTAAAAGATGCAAAAGGGTGATTTTTCTTTGCAGACCGAAAGAAAGGATAACACACGGCTCAAAGGGGCTGACTAGGGGATATGACACACCAGGACAGTCAATTTGGTCGTGGGCTAATCCTATGCCTCCATCATCTTAGCTAATGACAACGTGAATGCTACACATCGTGGAAGAGGAAACTATCGCACAAGAAAGAAACGAGCATGCTCAAATCTCACATGGCTACCTATATGCTCTATCTCTCATTCTGATTCCCTGAACTAGATGCATAAGCGACTGTCAAGAACAAGTAATCAATCCAAGTCACAGTTGGTAAGCAAACAGTTGAAAAACTGAACCCCTACACAACTCTACTGCACGTCTCAGTCATCATTATAGGTTGTCCTAGTCACCATCCAGTTTACATGCATTAATCCGAAAACCATTCAATTCACCAATCAAAACACAGTGCCAATATGATCAAACAGCCGTACTTGGAGCCCTCAAATCTCCAGATATGGACAGTGGACTAGGCTCCAAGCACACGTATATAAATTCCAACCGATACAAAGCACCCCCCACACTTAAGCACGACATTGCCCTCAATGGAGCAGAGGGAGAGATAAGGGGAACGATGTTACCGGATTAAAATACTGCAGAAGACTGGAAGTGGACAAGTCAGCGGGGACATATGGAACGAACGGGCATTTCTGCACTAAAGGACATCAAGAACACACTAGCACACCGTGCGTTAGGAATCAGAGTTGGCCCAGATGGCCACAAAATAAACAATCCTCAAAAGAAAACCAAAAGGAAAAAAACAAACGACAAACTCAGTTCAAGCTCCTCAAACACATGGAGCAAACATAAAAAGTCTAAAACAAAAACACACACTGAGGGGCGACGAGTACAGCCTACTCGTCGCAATGGTCGCCGAAGTCGATGTCATCCATGAATGCATCATCATCATCAGCTGGTGGAGGTGGAAGTGGAAGTGGAGAGTCCTCCCAGGGAGTCCTCCAGACTGGCTGCTCGCCTCGTAGCAACTGGAGCAGGTGCTACTGGACCTCTTGCATGCGCCGAGATCGGACCTGCTCCCTCTCGATACGAGCCAGGGTCACCCCCTGCTGGGTCTCCATCCTATCAAGGCGCTCATCATACGTAGCCATCCGGGTCTAGTACTCAGCATGGTGAGCCGAATACTGCTGCTGAAACTGGAGCTGATAGTCGTAGAGCTGCTGATTCTGGAGACGATTACTGCTGAAACTGGTCCTCTGCTGGGATCTGAGGTTGAGGAAACCCCTCGATCCACTTAACTCCTCGCTCTTCTCGAAGCAGCTTCATTTTACTGATCGAAAGCTCGCCAAAGGTACTGGTGTCCCCCTGCTCTGTGCACCCCTGCAGCGATATCTGGAAGTAGGCTGCCAGGCGGGTGATGAGGGGGGTGCAGTGGAGTTTCTTCAGCTCGGAAGCACTCTTGTCGAAGTTCCTCGCCACCACCGAACCCAAGTGGAGAGGATGATCCCTCTGGGCATAGACTGGATGAAGTACATGGCTCTCCAGGTGATGGCGCTGGCACTGTGCGATGCCGGAGTGGAATACTTGGCCAGCAGGTGGTGGAGGATGCGGTTGTCGAGCTGCAATGTGCTGGCCTTCGTCTTCCCCGCCGAGAAGGGACGCTAGCCTGGCCGAGCGAGGCGAGTGTACAGTGCCCTAAAGTCCACCCCCTCTGGCTCGGTGAGCTCGGTGATGTAGTCCCTGTCATCGACCAGGTTGAGGCCGAGGGCGGTCGCCAGCTCGTTGTAGCTCATGGATCGGGGTTCACCGCCGAGCCTGAACTGGACGGCTTCTCCGTCCTTCCAATCCTCCGTGCCTGCGTGCTTGAAGGTCGTGTAGAACTCAAGCATGCGCTCGTGGTAGACCTTCACGCGAATGCAGAGTAGGCGGCGCCAGGGGCCATTTGTGACTATGGTGGAGAAGTGCTCGTAGCAGTTCAGCTTCTCCAACTCTCGCTTGGACCAGCAATGATGCTGCCCAAACTGGCAGGCCAGGACGCTCTTAAAACGATCCTGGTGGGGCCCCCTTTGCAAATCTTGAATAAAGGGGGCATGAGGTTGGGCTTCGTCATGGTCCTGCAAAAGAACAACCCAAAGTGGAACCAAGAGAGCCAAGAAAAATGTTAATCACACCCCCACACTTAAGAACAGAAAACAGCCTAACCATGGTTTCATCCATAGTTCGGGGGTCAAAAACTCGATCAATCAAGCATAATCGGGGTGGGGGTGCACATCCATGGAAAAGTAGGCAACTCAAGGTTCACATCCATAGCAAACACACCCTCAAATCACATCATTAAGGCCCCCAACCGACTCCCACAACATGTTACGAAAACAGGCATGTCATCGAACACCTTGTGTGCACTATTAAGGTAAACATGGAATTGACAAAATTCTTGCACATAAGAGCTCAAACAAGCAAGGGGGACATTGCCCAACACAGTTCATACATAATCCAAGCATTCCACTCGATCTATTGCACACAATTCTCATGATTCAAAGTGGTTCTCTAAACATGCACCCTAACACCCAATTCTGCCCGAAAGTGCTCGTCGGAGCCTCGCCGGAGTCTCGCCGAAAATCGCCTCCTGCGACTCAAAATCAATCCAAATCACCTCAAAATCGAGGGATAGGCCGATAATGGGGAGGAAAGGGTGGGTGTGGTGTTGGATTTGTGAAAAACTGACAAAAAATGGCCGAAAATCGACAAAGATGGCGAAAAGGCGCGGTTTTCCGGCGAGGGGGAGAGGATTCCAGCGAGAGAGGTTTGAAATTCTGACCACTCGGCCGTGTCGGCCGAATTTATAGCCCGTGGCTCGGCCACACGGGAAGGCTCACACGGCCGTGTGAGTTGCACATGTGCCCGTGTCGGCCGACACGGGCAGGCCGTGGAATTCCACACGGCCGTGTGGATTGCACAATTGGCCGTGTGGAAATTGACGAGAGCAAACACGGGCAGGGGGATTTCCACACGGCCGTGTCACAATCACAACTGGCCGTGTGGGAATTTACGAGAGCTCACACGGCCAAAACCCAATTCCACACGGCCGTGTGGCTTTAAGGGCTGGCCGTGTGGGCTGCCAGAACTCCGAATTTGACATGTTTTCACTCCAGAACGACATACAACTCGTGAAAAACCCCTCAAGACTAAAAAAAAACACAAAAAATCAAAATGAAAAAGGTAAGAAAATGCAAACCTAGGTGGGGTTGCCTCCCCACAAGCGCTTCTTTACCGTCTTTTAGCTGGAAGCCAGTAGAGGAACTAAGGGTCCTCGAGCTTGATCAGCAGCTCTGCGCGCTCGACAGCACCTCCCAAGTACAACTTTAGGAGGTGGCCATTAACCTTGAATGGCTCAGTTTGAGCATTGCTGATCTCCACCGCACCGTGCGGGAAAACTTGGGTGACCGTGGAGGGTCCCGACCACCTCGAACGTAGCTTGCCCGGGAAGAGTTTCAGGCGTGCATTGAAGAGCAGAACACGATCACCTACCTGAAACTCCTTCGGGCCCCTTAACCGAGCGTCGTGGAGACGCTTGGTTTGCTCATTGTAGAGCATGGTGTTCTCGTAGGCGTGGTAACGCCATTCCTCCAACTCCAGCAGCTGCAATTTACGTTCAGTACCTGCAACACTCAAATCCATGTTTAGAAGCTTAATGGCCCAGAAGGCCTTGTGCTCTAGCTCTACGGGCATATGACACGCCTTCCCATAGACAAGCCTATAGGGAGAAGTGCCAATCGGGTTTTTATAGGCAGTCCTATATGCCCAAAGAGCATCATGGAGCTTGGTGGACCAATCCTTGCGGGACTGATCCACCGTCTTTTCAATTATCCGTTTAAGTTCACGGTTCGTCAGCTCGGCTTACCCATTTGACTGGGGGTGGTAAGCCACCGACACCTGATGCTTAACACCATAGCGAGAGAGGAGTTTAGTGAATTGACCTTGAAAATGGGTTCCTCTATCACTAATGATGACGCGGGGTGTCCCGAACCGGGAGAACAGCTGCTTAAATGAGCAGACCCGTCTTGCATCATTGGTGGGCATGGCTTGAGCTTCTGCCCACCTCGAGACGTAGTCCACTCCAACCAATATGTACAGATTGCCAAAAGATGGAGGGAATGGGCCCATGAAATCGATACCCCAAACATCAAAAATTTCACAAATGATATAAATATGTTGGGGCATCTCATCCCTGGCAGAAATGTTACCTGA
Organism: Linum trigynum; assembly: GCA_964030455.1. Taxonomy (NCBI): domain Eukaryota; kingdom Viridiplantae; phylum Streptophyta; class Magnoliopsida; order Malpighiales; family Linaceae; genus Linum; species Linum trigynum. The sequence goes on from OZ034822.1 coordinate 23,538,148, forward strand.
CCTTTGGCAGCGGTCGCACTGTCGTGCGAAGGTGTCTGCATCCTTGAAGAGTGAGGGCCAATAGAAGCCCGACCGTAGCACCTTCCGCGGCGTGCGGTTTCCTCCATGGTGACCTCCAGTAGATCCCTCGTGGCATTGAGACAGGATGTCTCCCATCTCGTGCTCCATGACACAGCGCCGGATCACGCCATCTGCTCCGATCCTGAAGAGGTAAGGATCCTCCCAGAAGTAATGCTTCAGGTCGGAGAAGAACATGCGCTTTGCATGAGTGGCCATCCCCCTGTGGTAGCTACTTGCCCACCAGATAATTGGCAAATTCAGAATACCAAGGGACCACGCTTTCCACCAGTGTCATTGCCAGCAATCTCTCACCCGGGAAGGAGTCATTGATCTCTTCCACGAAGTTGTCCACCGGAGAGGCTTCCAACCGTGAAAGATGATCTGCAGCAACATTCTCGGCTCCCTTCTTGTCCTGGATCTCTATATCGAATTCCTGCAACAGCAGGATCCAGCGGATGAGCCTAGGCTTTGCATCAGCCTTGCTCATCAGGTAGCGAATCGCCGAGTGTTCAGTGTAGACCACCACATGGGAGAGCACCAGATAGGGTCGGAACTTATCAAACGCATACACCACGGCGAGGAGATCCTTCTCAGTGGTGGTGTAGTTCTCCTGTGCATCGTTCAAGGTCTTGGACGCGTAGTAGATGGGCTGGAAGTGCTTCTCGCGTCTCTGACCCAGAACTGCTCCGACTGCGTAGTCACTCGCATCGCACATCAGCTCAAAAGGGAGAGACCAGTCAGGAGTCACCATGATAGGTGCATGGGTAAGCTTCTCCTTTAGAGTCTCAAATGCAGTTGTGCACTCAGGAGTGAACTGAAATGGTGCATCCTTCTCCAGCAGCTTGGTCAAAGGCAGGGCAATCTTCGAAAAATCTTTAATGAGGCGCCGGTAGAAGCCTGCATGACCCAGAAAGCTGCGAATCCCCTTAACAAAAACGGGAGGAGGTAGCTTACTGATCGTCTCAATCTTCGCGCGATCCACCTCAATCCCCTGCTTTGAGATCTTGTGCCCGAGCACAATCCCCTCATGGACCATAAAATGGCACTTCTCCCAGCTGAGTGTCAGATTAGTCTCTTCACACCTCTTCAGAACGAGTTCCAGGTTATGGAGACAATGAGTGAAGGAATCCCCATAAACCGAGAAGTCATCCATGAAGACTTTCATGATCTCCCCGACCAGTGGGTCGAAGATCGCCATCATGCATCTCTGGAAGGTCGCCGGTGCATTACACAGCCCGAATTGAATCCTCCGGTAAGCAAAAGTGCCGAAGGGGCAAGTGAATGTGGTCTTCGCCTGATCCTCTGGTGCAATAGGAATCTAGAAATAACCAGACATGCCATCCAGGAAGCAATAAAACTCATGACCAGCCAACCTCTCCAGCATCTGATCAATGAAAGGTAGGGGAAAATGATATTTCCTTGTGGCATCGTTCAGGCGCCGGTAATCGATGCAGACTCTCTAGCCGGTCACGGTCCGCATCGGGATCAACTCTTTCTTCTCATTCGGGACCACAGTCATCCCGCCTTTCTTCGGGACCACCTGAGTGGGGCCGACCCACTTGCTATCAGATATAGCAAAGATGATCCCTACATCCATGAGCTTCACAATCTCTGCCCGGACCACTGCCTCCAAGTTAGGAGACAATCTCCTTTGCGGCTGCCTGACTGGTTTAACCTCATCCTCCATCAGAATTCTGTGGGAGCAAAAGGATGGGCTAATGCCTCTGATGTCTGTGATCTTCCATGCCATGGCCCGGGCATACTTCTGTAGCAGAGCCACCAGCCTGCTCTTCTGCTCGGGTGTCAGATCTGAGCTAATAATGACCCGGAGCTTATTCCCCTCCAGGAGAAATGCATACTCCAGATGAGATGGGAGGGGCTTAAGCTCCAGCTCTAGTGGCTCCTCCAATGATGTAGCGATCCGGGGCGAGATAGGGATCGACTTGAATGGTATCTCTCGCCCCTCGATCGCGGCCTCATCTAGCTCCGCGAGCTGCTCCTACAGCTGCATGTCCTGTGATGCCTGTTCCCCTAGCAAAAGACAACGCTCAATGAAATCATCAGTACCCGCACTCGTGATGGGGAGTGCGGTCTCAAAATCAGCAACAACATCACAGCAATCTAGATTATCATAGAGCTGGGGGTGTTTCATATTATCAGAAACAGAGAAGGTGATTTGTTCACCCCCAGCTCGCAAAATCAGCTTTCCATCATTCACATCAATAAGCGCCTTGGCGGTGGCGAGAAAAAGGTCTACCCAATATCAATGGCACATCCACATCCTCATTTATGTCCAAAATCACAAAATCAACAGGATAAGAGAATGGCCCTACTGCGACTATCAGGTCCTCTGCAATACCCCTAGGATGCACAATGGATCTATCAGCAAGTTAAATGCTCATCCTAGTATCACTGGGTTCACCTAGGCTTAGCTTTTTAAACAGATTATATGGCATGACATTTATGCTAGCGCCTAAATCCGCCAAGGACTTCACTATATGCAAACTACCAATCATGCAAGGGATAGTGAAACTCCCTGGGTCTTTTCGCTTCTCTGGTAGTTTGTTCTGCAGGATGGCAGAACACTCCTCATTGAGCATCACCGTTGACAGCTCCCCAAGCTTCCTCTTGTTGGTGAGGAGATCTTTCATGAACTTGGCATACTTGGGCATTTTCGATAATGCCTCCACGAAGGGCATGCTTATATTCACCTGCTTCAGCATTGCCATGAACTTGGCAAACTCAGTCTCCAGTCGGTCCTTGTGCAACCGAGTAGGAAAGGGAAGCTGGGGTACATACTCCTTCACCACTGGTTGCGGTTTAGGAGCAGGCACCTCAACCTCCTTCTCCATTTCCTCTTCATTAGCTGGAAGTGCTGAAGCAGGAGTCTCTCTCTCTTCTGCCCGAACAGGTGGATCGGCAATCACCTTCCCACTCCTGGTGGTAATGGCCCCGCAGTGCTCATTCGGGTTTTGCGGATGAGGGATGGTCTGACCGGGTAGAGTACCAGGAGGCCTCTTAGCTACAGCCTGGGCAACACTCCCAAGCTGGGTTTGGATATCCCGAAGCACAACCTGTGTGTTTCTCTGACCAACTTCTAGCTCCATGAATTTGCCTGCAGCTTTCTCCATGAACTGCTCGATGTTATTGAACTTGTTTGCACTGGAGGTGGCCAGAGAACTCACCAGATCTCGTCGTTCCGCCATCGGGTCACTCTGTGCTGGAGGTTGCAGGTGCTGCCCCTGTCTGCTGAAATGGCCGCAGCTATGATTGAGGTGGAACTGGACCCTGTCTGGGCGGGTAGAGTGGCTGCTGTGGCTGCTGAAATTGCCCTTGTCTGGGCTGGTAAGGAGGCCTCTGGAAGCCAGGTGGTCCCTGGGGGATTGGTGGTCTGGAATTTGCCCCACCCCAGGAGAAGTTGGGATGCTGGCGCCACCCCTCATTGTAAGTGTTGCTGTAGGGGTCGAAGCGCCTGGCATTGTCGATGAAGTCCAGCTGCTCCTGGGGAGTAGAAGACTCTCTCATCGCCTGGCAATCCTCCGGTACCTGCAATCATCCCGGAACGATCGATAGCTAAAACCAGCTTCGATACCACCTGCACCAAATCAGAGGAATGGGTTCCCACAGAATGTACACCTCGGCTTGGTGCTCTCCTCGACCTCCTAGCAGTGCCCCAGTCATAGCTCTGCTCAGCCATCTCCTCAAAAAGTTGATTCAGCTGGGGCGGTGTTTTGGTGAGCATATTCCCGCCACATACCGAATCAATCAGCTGCTTGTCCTCCGGGAAGAGGGCATGGTAGAAGGTTCCCACCTTGAAGGCATCAATAAAACCATGGTTGGGACACTTGAGAAATAGACTGGTGTATCTCTCCCAAGCATCCCTGATGGTCTCATCCTCATCCTGAGCAAAATGGGTAATTTGCTTCTGCAGGTCCGCCGTCTTGGATGAAGGATGGTAGCGAGTGAGGAACTTATCCGCCAGGTTGGCGAACGTGGTGATAGAGCCTGGAGGTCGAGTGTCTAGCCACTCCTAGGCCTGCCCCTCCAGAGTAAATGGGAAGTACCTCAGCTGGATTGCATCGGCTGGGACCCCATTTATCTTGATTCCATCGATGAGCTCGTGGAATCGCCTGAGATGTGATCGGGGGCACTCCCCCTCTTTCCCTCGGAACACCACTGAACCGCGCAGCATTTTGATGACAGAGGTGCTCACCTCAAAGTTATTTGCTGGCACATGAGGGTGTTGTATGGGTGACCTCATGTTCGCAGCCCTGGCGGTCCAGTAATATCCCATGGTCTGCTCCTCGGGAAGGACCACATCATGGTCCTGTGGATCACCCATCTCTTCTTCTTCTTCGACGATTTGCAGCTGTGCTAGCGCCTCCTCCGCAGCCAGTCGCGCCTTTAGAGCCCGCTTGAAGTTCCTGCAGGTTCGTTCAAGCTCCTGGTCTAATGGTAGTAGATCTCCCGACTGGCTACAGGTCATGCACTACCTGCACACAATCAGCAGAAGCAACCCGTGAAGGCACACAGGTGGAAGAGACAAAATGCAGTAAAGAAAAAGCTAGAGTAACAAATTTTCACGTTTCCACAATAACCTAGAGGTTCCCCGGCAAGGGCGCCAAAAACTTGACACGCCAAAACACAACACCAAACTGCGACCAAGTGTAATCGCAGTCCGGGAATGCAGTAAAGTGGCAAGTTCTATTATCAACCCGGGGTCTAGATATACTGCTTACTCCGTGATTATCTATTATCTGGCCAACTAAGTCAAGTGATTGTTGTTTTAAGCAAAAGCAGTAAGAAAGCAGGAATTGGTACGGTTTTCTCAAGCAAAGAAGAGTCACTCGGGAATGAGTCCCCCTAGCTCCTTAGTTAGGTCTCAATTGTAATTACCTTGGGTTGATTTACTGTTGATAAGACTGCGGAAGATCCGACAGTAGCTTGGAATCTCTTAAGCTGGCCAAGCCCTCTCAGTCTAACTATCCGGCAGACGACTAGTCTTCACCGGGATAGAAAGCTGAAGCAATAAGCACAGAACTCCTTTACTGGAATTGGATTCAAGTGCAAAGCAGTAAACTGGCCAACTCTCATATAGCCAATCTCCTACTACCGAATGATGAAGCTCTAACAACCTATTCAGATTCTATCTATCTCAGGTTGCAGCAGAAATCAAGGAAAGCTGATCAGACTTCAATCAATTCAATAAAACATGCATCATTCGATTAAAACCAAACAGTATAATCATCCCAAACAGTATAATTCATACCCAAGTGAGAAAAGGGTTCTACTCCATAGAGAGAGAGAGGAAAACAAAAAACAGAGTAGTCATACTCATAAAGATGAGGAAAATCTGCTCTGGGATGTCAATCTTCACTCCTAGGGACGCAATCTGGGCTTCAATGGTGAGAAATCCACTCTAAATAGCTCCTAGGGTTTGTTCTTCGCACTTTCTCTCTCTAAAACTCTGTTTTTGCTCCGAAAATCCGATTCTCTCACTTTTGGCCCGAAATTGGGTAAAAACCAGAAAATCCCGATCACACGGGCAGGCCACACGGCCGTGTGGCATATCCAGTTGCCCGTGTGAGATCAAAACGGCGCGTTTCCAATAATTGCACTTCAGGCTACCTACACGGCCAGGAACACATGGCCGTGTGGCTCACCCTGTTTGCCCGTGTGAAACCTCGCAGAATCCCACACGGCCAAATTGCAACTTCACACGGCCGTGTGGGAATTATTTGTGGCCGAGTGAAGGCTCGCACAATCTCACACGACCACATTGGTTACTTGCACGGCCGTGTGGGTTTTGTGTGTGCCCGTGTGGCTTCCTCAGCGACTCGCCGCGCGTCCGATCTTTGTCCAATCGACCCCGAACTCGCTCCCAAGCCTTCATTCACTTACTAGGACCTGAAATATCACAAACAAGCACAACCTAGCGTGAAATCAGCCTAAAACACGAGAATCAACACCTCAAACGGCTCCAGAATAGGGGTAAAAACATGTGCAATTAACGGTTTATCAATTACTCTTCTTGGCAGAGAATTATTAAATGAAAAAATCATCATTCAATTTGAGTTGGAGTTGGAGTAGAGAGAGCTGAGATTGTTGAATTCATATTTGTTTTACAGATAGAGTTAGTGTGCAGAGAGCATGTACTTTTTTTTCTCTTTTAGTTGTAGATGGGAGGCTAAATTCACCTATATAGCCAAAACTTTGACGTTTTTGCCAAATATAGCCACTTTTGGAGAAATACAAGAAATAGCCACTTCTGTCCAATTGTACGACGCCCCCTCTCCAGATCGGCGTTGGTAGTCGTCGACGACGGCGAAAGCCTTTCCAATCCACGAACCCACCACGAGAAGCAAAACCCCTTTCCTTATTTCCGATTCACGAACCCTAAATCCTTTCCGAGACTCCCTCCATCGAATCGGCCATGCATCACGGGGTTTCATAGATCCTCTCCACGTTCCGGCGACGCGATTCATTGTTGGTGAGGGGAAATCGACCATTGAAGGCGAAGATTCCCAAGATGAAGTTGCCGGTTCAAAACCCTAATCTTGAAGAATCTTGATTTTCGACGAAGGGCAATTTTTGGGCTTCTTCCTTTTAGTCGACTGGTAAGTGTCGAGTTATAATCACTGGCTCCGATGAGATGGATGAGATGGATTTTAAGTGCAGTGTTGTAAATTTTGCTTGGTTTCTTCCTTTTATAGTTCGGACCTGGTATTAAAGTCAGAAAGCGACACAAAGGGGTCTACTCGGGACCACTGGAATTCTTCTCTTCGCGAGTTTGCCCTTGAATTCGAAGGTAAACAACTGGAAAGCTACTGGGCAAAATCGTCATTGGCTTTGGAAAACCGTAGGATAGTATAATGTTTGTTGGTGATGATTCCTTTGTTGTTTACTGATTAAAAACGCATTAACATTGTGATTATAATAGTAATTGTGATTAAAATAGTATTTGAATGTGTTTTCCTTATAACAGATGGGGACTTCAATGGAAGAGAATGACCCAAACCAAGAAGGGAATTCTGCTGATTACCTATCAGCAGACGGAGGAACAGTTGCTGCTTCTGTGGCTCGACCAATGATCCATGTTTACGACTCCGATGATGCTGACACCTCCGACGATGAGTACCATGAGGCAAGGAACAACCTTCGGGCATATGGAGAAATGAGGAAGAGAATTGTGAGAACGAGGGCTGATGGTCATGGGGAGGAGGTGGAACAGTTGGACGAGTTTGAAGAGGTTGAATCTAATGAGGAGGAATTTGAGGAAGAGGTTGAAGAAGCCGGGTTTGATGTGAATGAAGAGGAGGTTGAAGTTTCTGAAACTCAACAAATGCACCAACTAAGCAAGCACGTAAGAAGACAAGTAATCATTCGAGCTACAGAATTTCCGAGGAGTCTGACCACGTGCGAGGTAATATATTTGATGAGGCTAGTGCTGATGTGTTCGACAACGCACCACACTACGATCCTCAGTGTGAGGGTATGTTCGGGTTTGTCGCTCGCATGAGATTCAAGGATCCTGACCAGTTTAAGAATGCGGTGGTGAAGCATTCTGTAGCAAATGGGGCAGGTTTGAGGTGGACAATGGTTAACCCTACGAGGAGGGAAGTGAAGTGTAAGAACGAGAGCTGTAAATAGGAAGTGTATGCAAGCTGGTTTAGGAAGAACCAGACTTTGATGGTAAGAAAGGTGGGGCTGCCACATTCATATTCGAGACAGCTTCGGGTGAATCAAGTTAAGGCGAAGTGGATTGCGATGGACATGCTAGAGAGGGCCCCATAGCAGATCATGGGCGAAGTGAAACTCAAGCACAATATCGAGGTTAAGAAAAGGACATGTTACAGGGCGAAAGTGGCAGCCATTGAAATATGAGTACACGAGGCTACGGTGATACTTGAGTGAGCTGAAGAAACGAGACAAGTTAGGCCGCTTCGATCTAGAGGTTGAACCGCATCCCACACAAGAAAAGGTCTACTTTCAAAGGATGTTTGTGATGTTCTCAAAAATCCGAGACGGTTTTCTTCTCGCTTTTCGGCCAATTATCGGTTTTGACGGTTGTTTCTTGAAGGGGGAGGTAGAGGCCATGATTCTTTCAGCGGTTGGGAAGGATGGAAATAATCAGATGTACCCAATCGCCTGGGCAGTCGTAAAGGGAGAGAATGCGAACTCTTGGAGGTGGTTTGTCAACATTCTCTCTCAAGAGCTGGGGTTAATAGATGGTAGGGGCTGGGCAATCATATCGGACCAACAAAAGGTTAGACTCATAACAACTTACTCCCTTTTTTGTTTACTTACTTCCTAATTTGTTTAACTTGCTGCCCATCCTTAACTGTTTTATTGTACTTGTAGGGTCTGATTGAAGCAACTCATGAGCTGTTACCGGATGCAAAGCATCGCAAGTGTGCCCGCCATGTTTATGCGAATTGGAAGGCAAAGAACAAAACTGACCGGGTTCGTGATCTATTCTGGAAGGCAGTTTATGCTTGCAATGAGAATGATTGGAAGAAGGCCACCAAGGAAATGGAGACAATTGAAGGTACCGAACTTGGATCCACACCCTTTACTGATTTCATGGCTGCCGAACCCCGTTCCTTTTGTCGAGCATTCATGTCGACAATGTCTAAGTGTGATAGTGTTGAAAGCAATATCTGTGAGACGTTTAATGGGACAATTGTGAAGTATAGGGGCTTGAGAATAATCGACATGCTAGAGGGTATTAGGTTGTACATTATGGATAGGTTCGTAATTAAGTACAACATGCTGATGGACACCCCGGATATGCTGTGCCCTAGAATTAGGAAGAGTGTAGAGAAAGTAAAGGAATTTGCTAGGTTGTGCATTGCTAGGCAGACATTGGCGGAGAAGTGCAAAGTGAAGATGGGTGAGAATGGCTACATAGTGGACCTAAATGATATGAGCTGTACATGTGGATACTGGCAATTGAGTGGGCTGCCTTGTTGCCATGCTGTCTCGGCAATTTCACATATGAGGAAGGAGGTGGACGATTATGTACATCCTTGTTACAAGGCCCACCATGTCGAGGGAGGCTACAGGGTTGGAATCCCTTGCTTAGATGGCAGGCAAGCTTGGCCAGATGTTATTGGTCTTCCAGTTCATCCGGGAAGGCCTAAGAAGAAGTGACGAAGGGCTGCTCACGAGTTGGAAACGAGACCTCAACGGAATGGAGTTGGCGAGGAGGTAACTAGAAGGGGGAGTATCATACATTGAAAGAAATGTGGTGTTGAGGGGCATAACTCGAGGGGCTTCAAATCTACAGAAGCCGAGATTCAGGTATGCATGAGTTTGAGTTGTACATGTAATAGTGATAACATAGGATTTGCACATGTTTGCACCCTCGTTTCTTGATAATTTTGGCTTGAGTTTCTGCTTTCTTGGACTATTTTACTCTAGGTTGTGTTCCTTTGTCACATTTCAGGTCCTAGCATGTGAATTGAAGAATAGGCGCAAGTTTCAAGTCAATCGGAGATCATTTGGCAATTCGGGAGAAGAAACACGAGCATGACCTGAGGAATAATGGAAAAATAATCATGGAATTTTGTCATGAAAAGAAAGAGGACAAGACTATGAGCGTCTGGGATCAAACGGCGACTGATTCGGAGTCCGGACGAGGGAGAAACGAAGCATTAAACAGAGGCTGAGCAAGCCACACGGGCACACCTAAAAACCCACACGGCCGTGTGACCTGGCCATGTGGCCGTGTGGGATTTACCGAGCACTCACACGGGCATCCTGGGGAGCCACACGGCCGTGTGGCCCCTGCCCGTGTAGCTTGCCTGGTTGCCCATTAATCGAAACTCCGCATTTTGGCACTCACACGGGCAGCTGGGTAAGCCACACGGCCGTGTGGCCTGGCCGTGTGAGTCGGGAATCTCTGGTTTTAAGCCAAATTTCGAGCCAAAGGAGAGGAGAGTTGGGTTTTGGTTCCCAAACACTCAAGGGACGAACCCTAGAGAGAGAGCGACTTGGGAACATTCTTGGAGCTATTTTGGAGGATTTCTTCGCCATTGGAGCTCGGGAATCAAGCTTGGAGATTGAGTTTGAAGACCTAGATCAGATTTCTGCAGTCTCTCTCTTCTCTATGGAGTAACTTCCCTTCACTTAGGTTTTGAGGAACCCTAGTTCCATATGTTAGGATCTTTCTTGTATGAAGTTTTGGATGCGATATTGTGTGATTATAATCAATTGAGGCATGATTTATTGAGTCAATTGAATCCTGATCAAATTCTCTTGATTTCTGCTTTAACCTTTGATAGATAGAATCTGATTAGGTTAAGAGAGCTTCCTTGATTGATAGTAGTGAATTGGTTGTTCGAGAGTCAGTCAATTCACTGCTTTGTACTGGAATTCATTCCAGTAGTGGAGATCTGTGTGAATCGCCTTAGCAGTCTATCCCAATGAAGGCTAGTCGCCTGCCGAGTATTCTTTCTAAGACGGCTTGGTCAGCTTAAGAGATTCCAAGCTAATTTAGGATCTTCCGCAGTTTAATCAACAGTAGACCAACCAAAAGTAATTGCAACTTGGACCAAATTGAGGAGCTAGGGGGAATCATACCTAAGTGAGTTCCCAACTTGTAATTAGTACAGTAGTTTATAAATCAATACCTAGTTCCCAACTTGTAATTAGGGGGAATCATACCTAGTTTGCTAGATAATGAACTGAAGCTGAGTAATAGTAACTCTAGAGACCCGTGGATTCGATATTTATTACTTGTGCCACTATACTGCAGTCCCTTTCATTGGTTACACTTGGCCATTGTTAGGTGTTGTGTCTTAGCGTGTCAAGTTTTTGGCGCCATTGCCGGGGACTTTCTAGATTATTAGGAAAGGTAGAAGTTTGTTACTTTAGCGTTTTTCTTTTCTTTTCCACCCTTGCTTTTTACTTGGGTGTTTTTGTTTATGTTGGTGCAGATCTAAATCATGGATCCGCATGGCTTCTCCAACCAGTGGGGGTATCCACCACCATCCGAGTGGTATTACCCCGAGACTCCCTGGAGCAATCAAGGAGGAGAAGACTATGGATTCGGGTTCCAGTACCAACACCCTTATTACGGAGAACAATTAGACCTCTGGGCATATCAAGAACAACCTCATTACCAAGAATACTTTCTCCCACAACCAGAAGGGCCATCAGAGCTGGAGTTAGCCATGGAGGCCTTCACGGGCCACTCTGCAGAGCCATGCTACACTTCACTGGAAGATCCGAACAACAATTAAGGCTTCTCGTGGAGCAGTTTGCTCGAGACACTGAGAGATCATGCTCCAAGATGGATCTTCAAATCAAAGCCCTTGCCCCTTCCGATCCCTCATTTCTCCATGAAATGGAGGAGGCTATTCAGCGCTCAGCGAAGCAAACAGAATGGGTGGAGCAAGTTTGCTCACATCTTGCTCAAGATCACCTTTCTGCTACCACGCTAGAAGAGGTGGAGGATGACAAAGGCTACGGGGATGTTGAGGAGCATACAGAAGTTATCACAGAGAACTCCCATGATAATCATGATCAGGAAAGTCCTCTGGTTGCAGATCACACCTTTCCTTATTTCTGCTCTAACATGCTGGGCCCGAGCGAGGAGATGCAAGATGATCTCATTGAAGAAATTACATGGCGACTTGCTCTCAAATCTGTGCTAGAAGAAGAGCAAGAAAGGGTGCAGAAAGAAGTTGTGGAGGATGACGAAAGTGAAGCAGGAGGAGTTCTTGATCATTTCCCAGGGGTGATACCACATGAAGAAGAAAGGGGGGTTGAAGAAGCAATTGGCGTCCAGGCTGAGGACGGAGTTAAGGTGGAAGAGGCCTGCACCGGTTATGAGTTATTTGTGATATCTCCACCGAATTTCGAGGAGCTGCTTGGCAAGGACCCATTTGCAGTGTCTCTTTGCCAGACCAAGGCCACGTCGACATCGGTCCCTCTTGGTGGACGCGATGGTGGCCAATCGATGCTTTCATATCTGGTTTGGGGCAATGAGACGAGAGAAGAGAAGAAGAGGTCTCGAGGGTGGAGACTTCATCTGCATCAAGTGCATGAGCCTTCATCACCTGCCAAACCACATGCTCGTGACTTGAGATTCCACCTCATTGACAAGAACCTCAAATTCAAGGAGGTTTTGGGGTGGACTGAAACTTAGGAGCCATCGTCCAGCTCACGACGTGAAAGAAGCGCTTGTTGGGAGGCAACCCAACCAATCGGTTTGAATTTCTTTCTCTATTTCTCCTCGGTTGAGTCAGTTTTGTTATTTGATTTTAGAGTCAATAACTCAACCTTTGTGAGATTTTATGTGGTGTTTGTGTTCTGATTACTCTCTCTTCCTGGAATGCACCGCCTGCCCCGTCCATCATCATTCACCCTTGATCTGGTAACTTCGTTCTACCCTCCTTATCTTTCCTCCATTGAGGACAATGTCGTGCTTAAGTGTGGGGGGATGTTCGATTATGTATGCGGGTGAATGTTTGGTTGTTTGTGTGCTTGGAGCCTAGTCCACTGTATAAATTTTATTTTAAATTTGAGGGCTCCAAGTACGTGTTTACTTGCAAATTGCCTGGTCAGTATGCTTTGAATTGACCGTCTCTATAGTAATGTGCAACCTAGGGAGGTAGTGTAGCACTATGGAGGATGTTGAAGTATAAGATTTTTCCTATCTAGCTCTCTGCTATGCCAGTTGATTTTGTGAATTAGTAGAGCTAAGACCGTTGAATTCATGTGGTAATGGTGACTCTGTTTGGATTGTTGGTCCCGTTGTGTGGTGTTTATGTTCTGATTACTCTCTCTTTCTGGAATGCACCGCCTGACCCGTCCATCATCATTCACCCTTGATCTGGTAACTTCGTTCTACCCTCCTTATCTTTCCTCCATTGAGGACAATGTCGTGCTTAAGTGTGGGCGGTGTTTGATTATGTATGCGGGTAAATTTTTGGCTGTTTGTGTGCTTGGAGCCTAGTCCATTGTCCAAATTTGAGATTTGAGGGCTCCAAGTAATGATGTTTGCTTGATCATATTGGCACTGTGGTTTTAATTGGTGAATTGAATGGTTTTCGACTTAATGCATGACAACTGAGGTGTGACTAGGACAACCTATAATGATGGCTGAGACATGTAGTAGAATTGTGTAGGGGTTTAGTTTTTCAACTGTTTGCTTACCAACTGTGACTTGGATTGATCACTTGTTCTTGACACTCGGTTATGCATCTAGTTCAGGGAATCAGAATGAGAGATAGAGCATATAGGTAGCCATGTGAGATTTGAGCCTGCTTGTTTCTTTCTTGTGCGATAGTTCCCTCTTCCATGATGTGTAGCATTCACGTTGTCATTAGCTAAGATGATGGAGGCATAGGATTAGCCCACGACCAAATTGACTGTCCTGATTTGTCATATCCTCTAGTCAGCCCCTTTGAGCCGTGTGTTATCCTTTCTTTCAGTCTACAATGAAAAATCACCCTTTTGCATCTTTTAGAAGGTTCCACAGAGTGGTTTTTACATGTTCTCTGCTGTTTCTGCTAAATATAATGTGAGGGTTGGAGGTAGTGCTTAAAAGTTGGGCATATGTTTGAAATATGTGCAGAGGTGGTGGTTCTGTTAAGGAATGAAAAAAAAATGAAAGCAAAAGAGAGCCACTACCAAAAATCTGAATAGTGCCCATCAAGTAGTGTTTCTTAGCAGTCTGGCTTGGAAATGCTGACATTTATATAACCTTCTTCGCTCGTGTGCTCGTAAAAATTTGAGTAATGCAGAATGGCAGAAAGAAAGTAAGTGGTTTGATTGACTGTGATTGTGTTGGGTTTGGAATTGTGGAACCTTGTGCTACGAATACTTCCACCACCTAAAAGGCCCTTTCCCCATGTCCAAGACCCTAGCCAATCATCTGAACCTGTGTCTAAGACCTCCGGATTAGTTAGTGGTGACACCTCATATGTGAACTCTAGCATTTAGAGGCTGCCGTCATGGTGACGAGATGTTAGGGATTGAGAGAATAAGCATGCGCATTTTCTCATATTGTCCTGACCCCACTGGTCGAGAGTGAGCGATTCATTTTCTCATATTCTCTATACTCTTGTACCCCGGTGAGGACCTAGATTGCTCGGTCTCTATTCTGATATCTTGAGTTTTGTGCATGAGGTGACTGTCTTGAGTTAGTGGTTGAGTCAAGTCTATGTTGATTGATGAACAGAAGGGAGACTCCTCCTTTACTCGATTTTGCTTCACTCGAATGTCCTTTGTGGTGGTTGTCCAGGTTGTGGTTGATGTTGTTCATGTGTTGATGTTTGAAAGCCGGTGTGATTTCCATGTTTTGTGCCTATATGATTTGTCCCCAATGTTGGTATGATTGAAATTGTGAGCTTACCTTGTGTCTGACTTGGTTTGCTTGGGGACAAGCAAACGGTTAAGTGTGGGGGAGTTTGATAACATCGGATTTGCACATGTTTGCACCCTCGTTTCTTGATCATTTTGGCTTGCGTTTTTGCTTTCTTGGACTATTTTACCCTAGGTTCTGTTCCTTTGTCACATTTCAGGTCCTAGCATGTGAATTGAAGAATAGGCGCAAGTTTCAAGTCAATCGGAGATCATTTGGCAATTCGGGAGAAGAAACACGAGAATGACCTGAGGAATAATGGACTTCTACCTCATATTATGGACAAAAATTCATGTAATTTTTTCATGAAAAGAAAGAGGACGAGACTACGAGCGTCTGGGATCAAACGGCGACTGATTCGGAGTCCGGACGAGGGAGAAACAAAGCATTAAACAGAGGCTGAGCAAGCCACACGGGCACACCTAAAAACCCACACAGCCGTGTGACCTGGCCATGTGGCCGTGTGGGATTTACCGAGCACTCACACGGGCATCCTGGGGAGCCACACGGCCGTGTGGCCCCTGCCCGTGTAGCTTGCCTGGTTGCCCATTAATCGAAACTACGCGTTTTGGCACTCACACGGGCAGCTGGGTAAGCCACACGGCCGTGTGGCCTGGCCGTGTGAGTCGGGAATCTCTGGTTTTAAGCCAAATTTCGAGCCAAAGCAGAGGAGAGCTGGGTTTTGGTTCCCAAACACCCAAGGGACAAACCCTAGAGAGAGAGAGCGGCTTGGGAACATTCTTGGAGCTATTTTGGAGGATTTCTTCGCCATTGGAGCTCGGGAATCAAGCTTGGAGATGGAGATTGAAGATCTAGATCAGATTTCTGCAATCTCTCTTTTCTCTATGGAGTAACTTCCCTTCACTTAGGTTTTGAGGAACCCTAGTTCCATATGTTAGGATCTTTCTTGTATGAAGTTTTGGATGCTATATTGTGTGATTATAATCAATTGAGGCATGATTTATTGAGTCAATTGAATCTTGATCAAATTCTCTTGATTTCTGCTTTAACCTTTGATAGATAGAATCTGATTAGGTTAAGAGAGCTTCCTTGATTGATAGTAGTGAATTGGTTGTGCGAGAGTCAGTCAATTCACTGCTTTGTACTGGAATTCATTCCAGTAGTGGAGATCTGTGTGAATCGCCTTAGCAGTCTATCCTGGTGAAGGCTAGTCGCCTGCCGGGTATTCTGTATAAGAAGGCTTGGTCAACTTAAGAGATTCCAAGCTAATTTAGATGCTGAGGTGGGAAGGAAAGACACGGTGAGGTGGCAGCCACATCATCTGTCCGTTAAATAGACTAACGGTGTCATTGACGTCGTCAAACTATGTAACGGAAATGGCTATATTTGTCATCGAACTTTCAAAATTCTGGCTATTTCTGGTATTTCTTCAAAAGTGCCTATATTTGTCACAACCGTCAAAGTTTTGGCTATGCAAGTGAATTTGGCCTAGATGGGAGAGACAAGAAATAATTTATTTTTTCTTTTAAATAATAGATAAAAGAGTGATAGAGGGAAATGTGTGGGGGACAGGGAGTGGGGTTCACGTTCGTCAAAAGTAGGCGTCAAGTTGTGAGCATTAAATGAGGGGTGGATGCAAATTAACCTACTGCCCCTCCGTGTTCCATTTAAATAAAAGGGGACGGCTTAGATGCAGACACGTGGAGGATGGAGGAAGGGGTTACACTCGGTTACTGAGGATAGGGTTACTGACCTGATCCGGACCCTTCAAGTTCCCCAAAGCCCAATCCGTACCAAGAATGGAATGGGATTTCACTACACAAGAACATATCCCTTTACAGCATACTTCCCGGCGACAGCACCAACGGCCGAGATCTCTCAAATAGCACCAGCAATCGCCGCCGATCTGGGCTCTCTGACTGCTCGATAAATTGCCCCAGTGCCGAGCCTAGCAGCTATGGTGTTAGCAAAATCATTCACATCGATCACTGCAATCAAGCTGCTCTTGACCCCGGTAAACATCAGACCCAAAACTCCCATAGTGTTGCCCAATAGTCGACCACTGTGCCCGCCGGAGTTCAAAACCCTGTGCACCCGCAACTTCATGTAGTCGTGGGCCTGGGCCGCCCTGATCCATCGAGCGTCCCCTCCTCGCCGCCGACGATCGCACCGCCAAGGTACCCCGTGCCGGTGTAGTAAGTGAGATTCTCGCTCCAGGTCTACCGCTAACGTGCGGCATCTTCCATGAAGAGGAACTTCGAGGACGTGGGGAGATTTGGAAGGGACTCTACATAGATTCTGTTAGGGTGGTACTTACGGAACTTCTGATCGCCAGAATCGTACATCGTCGTGAAGACGAAGAAGAGATCAAAGAGTTTTTAGCTGTTCAAATTTGTTTGGGAAGCTTAACCGCTGCACCAATTTTAAATTAGTTAGAATATTAGAATAATAATAATAATTATTATTAGAATAATTAAAACGTAAGCAACCAAAAAGAAAAACACTGTTTCATACGAAAAAAGCGCTAACTACGCTTAATAAGAGATTCCGGATCACTGTTTATTCTGTAATTTTTTCCCCTACGATAGACCCATGTTATCTTGAGTGGACACGCGGACGGCAAACCAAGTAATTATCATGCTTAAATTCCGTTCGCATGAGGCCGAAGAAATAGGCTTCAATTTCACCCTCCCCATTTCCCACCAATTTGTCCATCCTCTGGTTCTCTTTCCATTAGGGATGGCAATGGGTCGGGTCGGGGACGGATAGTGCATATCCGTTATCCTACCCAAAGTATTTCGGGTTTTACCCATACCCATACCCATACCCACATATGAAACGGGTAGAAAATTAAAACCATGCCCATACTCGTTCGGGTTTCGGGTATCCACGGTTATCCATGAGTAATGATTTCTCTTCATAACTCCAACTAATATATTAGCATTCACACGTATTCTCACATTATGCAAGAGGAAAAGTATGACAATAATTCACTAGAATGAAGAAAATTAATTAAAACAACACAATTTCATGAAAATATTATATTTATATGTTAAATATAAAATATGTTAGAGAAAAATAATGACTATTTCTAGACAAAAGACATATGTATGTGTATAATCGGGCGGGTTCGGGTTGGATACTGAGAAACCCATACCCACCCATTACCCGCAATATTCGGTTTCGGGTTTTACTCGTACCCACTAAATGTCCTTCGGGTTCGGGTTTTACCCTACCCGATTAGGCCGGGTTCGGGCGGATATCCATGATTACGGATATTTTTGCCATCCCTACCTTCCATCAATATTCCCTTAACTAAAGATCAGAATATCTCCTTAACTGATGCAAAGAAGAGAAGCAAAAAAGAGAAGCCTCTCTATGATTTCCCTTCAGTCCGCCCAATTTTCCATTCCATCAATTGCTTTTTTACACAATTGTTTAATCAAATGTGATATTTATAATAAGTTAATTTTATTATTAAATTACATATTATGAAATATTTATAAAACACCATTTTATAAAATTTACGTAAATTACATATACATTACGTACGTTACGTACGTAAATTACATATACATTTCGTCAAACTTATTTAGGGATAGTTATTTTTTCTGTATCAATTAAAAAACGTGATACGCCAATTCTTTCATAATGATTCCATAAAAAAAATTCTTTCATAATGATTAAAGCATTACTTAAAAATAATGGAAGTATAGTAATTTTTTATGTGTCAATTAAAAAAAATATTTTGTGTATGTGAGTCTTCTGTGATATCAGTTTGAATTAAAAATTTATTATTAATTAATAGTTGACCATCTCACCAATTTGCATACACAAAATTTGTAAAGTTTACATAACAGTTTAATTAAATGTGATACTTTTTCTAACTTTATTTTTTATTACTAATTAAAATTTGGTTATTATTATCTACAATATTCATCACCTCATCAATTTGCATTACACATATGTTCCATAAGGTAAGTTAACTTTAACATGATAGTTTAATTAAGGGTTATAGGTATAATACGCCCCTCTACTATGACGTTTTATCAAACATGCCCCTCTACTATTTTTTACATCAAACATGCCCCTCTACTATGAAAAAATTATCAAACATGCCCTTATGTTAAAATTTTCATTGAAAAAATCATCAATCATGGTTGAACAGAGATTTAGACGACCCGACATCGGCAAATGGGAGAGAAAATGTCAGTTTTATCTCCCGTTGTATTTCTCTGGGTGTCTTCAAAGTGAAATTATTCGAATTATTTGGCTATACAAAAGAGAGAAAAAAATTAAAAGTGAAATTATTAGGGATATTTTAGACATTTGTGCCGCCCAAACCAAAGTTTGACCTCAGTTAACGGTTTTTGGATGAAAATTTAAATAAAAGGGCAGGTTTGATCATTTTTACAAAGTACAGGGTCATATTTGATGTAAAAAATAGTAGAAGGGCATGTTTGGTAAAACGTCATAGTAGAGGGGCATATTATACCTATAACCCTTTAATTAAATGTAATACTTTTTGTAATTGGACCACAAATCATGAAAAATGTGTGTAACTGTAACACCATTCTATAACATTTAAATAAAATATAAATATATTACTCCGAAAATTTTGAAAGAATAATTGTTTATTATATATCAACAGTATAATTTATAGCTGAAAAGTAAAACTGCACCCCCCATTCAAAATTTCCTGCCCATAGAGTGATTTTAGGAAGCTGATGTGGCAGAGTGTTAAGCGGGAAAAAAAGGAGTCCCGCCTGATTTCAGAACCAAAAAACTCTCCACTACCCACTTTTTTCTCCTTCCACGCCCACGCCCACGTTCTCATTTATTTATTTATTTATTTTTTGCCTGATTTCAAAACCAAAAAACTCTCCACTACCCACTTTTTTCTCCTTCCACGCCCACGTTCTCATTTAATTTGTATTAATTTATATTTTTTATTTCCGATTTCCCTTCCTTCCACTCTTTCCCTTCATTCCGTTTTCTTTATTCTCTCTTACCTTCCTTGCTTCATTCTGTTGATTGGATTCTCTAGAGATCAAAAGGGGATTTTTTATTTTTCCCTTTCTCTTGAAAGTAACAAAGCTGCTTACTTTAAATTTCACTTCGCTTAGACTGTCTTCCAGAGAGCAGTCGACTGCCGATTTTGAGCTGAGTTTTTCCGGGCCGTAGAGAAAGAAGAGGAAAGAAAGAGACGTTCGGGGGCGGCAGGCGGACGAGAATTTTGATGACGAGATCTTGGGCAAGGTGATCGAACATTGTGGTGCCAAGAGAATCGGCTTGGAAAAGGGGAAACGCGAACACTTTTTTGAGTCTTGATATAGACGAGTGGCCAAAAAATAAGGTCTGCAAGTTCGGCTGATCGCTCTAATGGGAACAGGGGAAGGCTTTAAAGAGTTTTAGTAATTGCAAGTTTGATCACTCAGCTCAAAATCGGTGAAATAAACATATATTTGTGTTGGCCATTACATTGTTGTCCTTCTCGCTCTTCCTTTGCATCCCCAAGCTTGGAAGCCATTCTGTTATATGTGTTTTGTTCATCAATTTAAATTATGCCTTATATAGTTATATTTTTCTTCGACTGTTATGTTTGTGTGGTGTGTTGTATGTGTCATTAACTCGCACAAACTTATAATTGGTGAGGAGTTCAACTTCTGTTGTAACAATTAATTAATTTATATGAATGGCAGCTGCAAAATTTACTGGAACGGGTGCATCATTTACCACGACCTCTATTTCAGATTGCATCAGGTTATTGGAGAATTTAATATGGATAGTGCAAATGTCATCCCATCTGCCCAACCACAGATTTATCGATCGTCTGTACCATGTGAGTGTCATGGTTTAGCACGCAACTGCTTCAATGCAAACTGACATTAATATTTTCCCTTGAATCTCATTTGTTTAGGGAAACGTCGAGCAGTGTTTATTCATCTTGAAGATCAGTACCAACGCTGTGTTTTATCTGCTGAAGAGGAAGAAGCATTTGAGAGAGGTGTGTTATCTGTGTTTTAATTTTTCTAATTAGTTCATCTATTCAATGAGTAATACATGGTTTTATATTTAAATTCTGCAGAAGAAGCTGCCTTACAATTCCAACTCTCTCAACTTCGGCGAATACTATCCCAAGTCGCCCGTAAGAGAAGACATCATATTTTGAAACAGAAGGTTCATAGGAGGGGCTTGCCTTTTGAACACCAAGGTTGTTGTTTGCTAAATTTTGTAGCAAGTCTTACAAATTAGGCTATTCTAGATTGTTGAATCTTTATTTATTTCTTTAATATCGTATGTGTTTTGGTGTTGTTCATAGTTTTGGAGCCGGAGTTTAGATTTCTATTACAAAAGCAAAGTCGATTACTTCGACGTATTCAATAGCATAGAAAGAGACGTGGCCGAAGTTTCTTTCCTACAGAAGTCAATCAAAGTATGTCGGTTCTAATTGGCACTGTTATACATGACATGGTTCGTCTATATTTTGGATCAATTTTTGTACATTGGATATATGTTTTTGTGTTCTGGTCAACATATTTTGTTTCCTATTTTGGTTTTAGAACATATAATGTACCCATTTATGCCATGCATATAATTTAGTGATGTATGCTTCATGTCACCTATGCAAATAGTGGATTGTTTTTAGATGTTGATGTGTCAACGGCAAATTTGTGTGGTATGAACAAACTTTGGTGTTTCCTGAAATTTGACTTATTCTTACTTAAAATGAGCGGTATACCAATCTATCTTGCCTTGAGAACATTTATTTTAATAATTGTGTTTACTGTAGCGCGCCTAAATCGGCTTCACAGTTTCTCAATCTCATTCAATTTATGAATTACCGTGACAAAAATTTATTAATATTACTTATCTATTTCACTAGGTCTTTTGTTGGTTGAATTTTTTGATATTGGTCCACCTTCATGTACGTGTCAACATTGTGGAGCAGTTATGTGGCGGTTCGAGAGTACTTTATCTACACGGAATGATGTGTTGCCTGCATTTCCTTTATGTTGCAAACATGGTAAAGTGAAATTGCCTCCCCGCAGAGATGTGCCCGAATTTCTTAAAACTCTACTTGAAGGGGATACACCATTAGCGCGTCACTTTCGTACTAACATCAGAGCCTATAATGGGGTTTTTTGCTTTATTTCTCTCGGAGGTAAAGTCAATCACTCTATTAATGATGGTCGTGGAGTTTATGTATATTCAATCGGTGGTCAGATTTATCATCGAATAGGATGTTTGGTTCCTGGTGATGGGGATAGTCCGAAATTTGCACAGCTTTACATTCACGATTCAGATAACGAGGTGCAGAATCGTATGGACTTTTACTCCACTGATCCTGCCAAGAATCCGTTGCGCCAGTGTATTGTTGAAGGCCTCCAGCATATGTTTGATGACAATAATATCCTGGTACGTACATTTCGTTCTGCGCGAGATAGGATACAAAACTCTGGTGTCCAGGAGCTTCAACTGAAACTATTGGCTAAGCGTGAAATTAATAGTAGAGAATATGATTTGCCCTCTGCGAATGAGATTGTAGCATTGATTGTAGATGAAACAGGAGAGCAATCATTTTCTCCAGATATAATTGCTCAACAGAAGGGTTCAAAAATGGAAAGGATTAGCGTATACCATCCAAGTCTGATGGCATTACAATATCCAATTTTATTCCCATATGGCGAGGATGGGTGGCATCCCTGCATTAGCTATAGTCACAGTAGCTCTAATATCAGTGTTGGAGATAAAATGATAACCCAGTGTGATTTCTATGCATATCGTCTTCAAACCCGTCTCCAGGAGTTGAATTCTCTGTTATTATCTGGTAAATTGTTTCAACAATATATGGTGAATGCATTTGCGTTAATTGAGGCTGAACGCTTAGACTGGATGCGTACCCATTAGTCGAAGCTAAGAGGACACTACTACAAAGATTTGTTGAATTCTTATTTACGAGGGGATAGTGATATCAAGCTTTCTGGGAAGCCAGTTAATTGAGCTGCCTCACACACTGGTAGTCCAAGATACAAGTATGAGAATTTTCAGGATGCGATGGCTATTTGCAAGTGGATTGGTTATCCTGATTTGTTTATAACATTCACTTGCAATTCTAACTGGCCAGAGATACAGTTAATGGTTGATTTGATTAGAAGGTACAGTGGCAAAGATCCTGACCGGGCTGACACACCGCCAGAGTTTTCAAAATCAAGCTTGATGAGTTTATGTTAGAGATTCGCGAGAAACAAATATTTGGGAAAATCAATGCATGTATGTGTGCTGATTCATTCGTTATTTATCTATTAATGTTCATCCATTACTCTCTTACCTCATTGACCTAATATTCCTTTTCCACTATTTGCATCTTGCTGTACAGATGTCAAAGCAATTGAATGGCAAAAGCGGGGTCTCCCTCATGCACACATATTGCTTTTTTTGGCCTCGGAGAATAAATTCCATGGTCCTGCGACTATTGATTCCATAATATGTGCTGAAATTCCGGATCCTGATCTTGATCCTGAACTGTATGCAGTTGTCACAAGTTCAATGATACATGGCCCGTGTGGTATAGTACGTCCTAATAATGTGTGCATGAAGAATGGGAAATGTAGTAAGCATTACCCCAAGGAATACTCTTCTCAAACAACTATTGATGAAACTGGGTTTGCTAAATATCGTCGGCGGAACAATGGTAGAGTTTTCAACTGTGGCGGGGTTGATCTGGATAATTGATGGGTTGTACCCTACAATCGATATTTGTTACTACGATTTGGAGCGCATATCAATATTGAATATTGTAACAAGACAAGGTATGGCTGAAGTAAATCGTATTTATCTATATGACGTTGTTGTTTCCTTTATTATATTACCAAACTCAGATTCTTGATGATAGGCTATATGTATATTTATATGCTACACTCATTATTAACTTTATGCATGCATATGAATTATGATTTAATTTCCAAAGATGAATAAAAACCAAACCAATATTTGTGCGATTTTTCTTTTTTTTTAGTTATTTTATAAATCCAGTGTTATCTTATTAGTGTGACTTCTTGCCGCAACTCTGTAATTTTTGTAATATTTTTTGGTGTGTTTTCCTTCAATTTTTTTCTTTTTTGCCCCTTTGATAAGCTATTGTGATCCATTTGTTGCCTTTTGTTCTCTGTACTTTGATTTCTTATTTAATACAAGTCACATTTAAGAAAAAATGTAATACAACTTTTTCCTACTTCCCTATCTAACATCTACAACTTGGTTTTATTTGATGTTTCTATAGGGCTGTGAAATATTTGTTTAAGTACATCAACAAACCCGAGGATCGTGCAATGGTCACTGTAGCTGCACAACAAACAGCTTCGGCTATGGATGGTCGGAATCGTGGAACTACGGTTGTGCAAATCGATGAGATAAAGGCATTCATGGATGCCCGTTACATCACATCGGGAGAAGCATGTTGAAGAATTTTTAGGTTTGATATATACACTCACTCTCCAACAGTACTGCGTATGTCCTGTCATTTGCTTGGTGAGAATACAGTGTATTCAAATGTTGATTCTAACGTGGAGGAAGCGGTTGAGTCTAGCAGTTCCCAAACCTTAATGTTGTTAGCATGGATGGATCTCAATCTTCAGTCAATGGATGCACGGAAATATACCTTTGCGGAGATGCCACAATATTATGTACGGAATAAAAAATACAAGAAGTGGCAGCAGCGCAAAAAAGGTACCTGCATTGCTAGATTATATTACTGCTACCCATCCGCAAAGGAGCGATACTATTTGCGAATGCTATTGCATGTTGTTAGGGGTTGTTGTTCTTATGATGATATTAGAACAGTGAATGGGGTGGTACATGAAACATTCCAAAAAGCATGTTATGCTCGGGGACTGTTATCAGGAGATTCTGAATGGAATGATTGTGTACAAGAAGCTTCGCACTGGGCTTCTGGTTATAAACTTAGAAAACTTTTTGTCACAATTCTTATTCATTGTTAGGTGGCTGATGTGACTTCTTTTTGGTTAAAGAATTGGGAATTACTAAGTGAAGGCATTTTGCATTCACGACGTAGAGAGCTGAATTTACCCCAGTTGAGTTTGAGGATGAAATTAAGGAGTTGTGCCTTATTCATATTGACAAATTGATGGAGAGATTTTCGAAGTCATTAGCATATTTCCCTGGGTTGCCTGTTCCCGATCAGTGTTTGCGTTCACATACGGTAAACAGGCTGATAGATATGGAGATGAATTATGGACCCGATGACTTAGACTGTTCTGAGGATCGACATAGTAGACTGTTGAATGGAGAACAACAAATCGCTTACGATATGATATTACATTCTGTTTATACCAATGAGGGTAAATGTTTTTTTGTGGATGGATTTGGGGGTACTGGTAAGACATTTCTGTGGCGAGCAATTTGTGAGCAATTAAGATTTGAGAAGAGGATAGTATTATGTGTTGCTTCATCTGGTATTGCTGCACTGCTCATGGTCGGTGGAAGAACTGCACACTCAAGATTTCACATTCCCCTGGATTGTGATACAAAATCAACTTGCAATATTGAGCAAGGTTCTGAGGTAGCTGAATTGATTCTCAATGCTTCACTTATTATCTGGGATGAGGCACCGATGGCTCGTAAACACAACATAGAGGCCCTAGATAGGACATTGAGGGATATTTTCCGAGTTAAGCATGTTGATTCTGAGTTGAAGCCTTTTGGAGGTATGACTATTGTGTTTGGAGGTGATTTCAGACAGACGTTACCTATCATCACGAAGGGTACACGGACTGAAATTGTTAATTCTTCCATAAAGAGATCTTATTTGTGGCGGTCTATGACAGTATTGAAGCTAACCGAGAACATGCGATTAAAATTGCCTCATTCTGAAGCATCGGCCAGGTTAGCAATCTCAAATTTTTGCAAATGGCTTTTGGAAATTGGTGATGGTACAAATAGTAATATTTTTGGAGAATCAATTATCCCGATACCTCTACACATTTGTGTTCCCCGTCGCAGTGATCCAATTCCTGATATTGTTGCTGAAATATATGGTCAGTTACTCTACACTGAAAATATGTCAACCTATTTGGTTGAGCGAGCTATCTTAGCCCCTCATAATGACACTGTTGCGGCCATTAACGATTATGTATTGGGTCTATTTCCTGGTGAAGAAGTTTCTTATTTTAGTTCGGATTCGCTAGAGATTGATGCCAAGAATCAGCATGTTGAAGAAGGGGACTACACAGTTGAATTCTTGACCTCTTTAAAGATTGGGAATTTTCCGGAACATGAGTTGAAATTGAAGTTGGGGTGCCCTGTTATTCTGCTTCAAAATCTGGATCAGAGTACTCGGCTTTGCAATGGAACTCGGATGATCGTTAAGAGATTAGGTAAGTGGTTTATTGAGGTCCAAATTTTGACCGGGACACATGTTGGTGATACAGTTTTCTTACCACGCCTAAGTCTATCGGTCCACTGCAAGAGCTTAAATTTCACTCTGGTTCGAAGGCAATATCCAATTGCACTGTCATATGCAATGACAATTAACAAGAGTCAAGGTCAAACATTAAATCACGTTGGCATCTGCTTGCAAAGACAAGTATTTTCTCATGGACAGTTGTATGTTGCTATGTCTCGAGTTACGTCGGAAAGGGGACTCAAGATTCTTAGCTGTGACTCTCAAGGTAAACCGGTGAAGACTATGCAGAACATTGTGTTCACTGAGATTTTTGAGTAGTGGTTTATTGATGTATTATGTTTTATTCGATTTGAGGACTAAGACTGTCAAATTTATCGGGTCGTTACAATTTGAATCTTGAGTTCTCAATTTGTCCAAATTATTTTCTGTTTTTAACAGCCAATTATATGAAATGTGATTTATGCACACTACTTTATATTTAATTGTACCTCAATTTACTCTACCGAAGGGTATGCGAGTGTGACCGTTATATTGCAATACGAAGAAGAACTTTCATAGTCGCAATTGGAAAAAACTATGCGATGGAGATGCTCTTACGGGAGAGTAATAAATTAATCATACTTTAAGCATTCAATTTAATAAAATATTGTTAGGGAGGGTGGGGGCTTTGAGATTGCAGAGGCGGCCATGAACTGTAAATGGTGAAGGTGTCTACTTTTGGGGCGCATTCTTCTCCACTCCCCCATGATTACACGTATCCTTCTCCACTCCACCACTAAGCCAATACCTCTAGAGCCCAGTAACCGAATATTTTCTACTTCTCACCATATTTGTCCAATTATCCACTCCCCCACTATCACACTTTCCACACACACGTCATCCCTGCGGCCAAATAAATTAAGTGTTTAGAATCACTTTATCTCCTTTATATAATGGAGATACCACTTGCTCTCATGTTACAATTTCCGTTTACTACTTCCCATACAAAAACTTCGGTTCCATTGACCGTGCGAATTGCATTCAATATGGCGGGCCTACCTCAATTAAACCAGTAAGTACTGCTCATGCATCCAACGAATACTACATCATGTTATTTCGATTCTTTTTCACTACTTAGTGCCAAAACTTACAGTCCAATATATAGGCTTCCACATGGTTTTATTGCTAATATGCAATATGATGATGGTCTTGAAATTTGTGAGCGTGCTGACACCATCGATCTCATTATGTTGCAAGTGGATGTCAAAAATCAGGTAACTAAACAAATAAATATCTTTTTAATCGTACGCCTTTTGTGGCATGCTGCATTTTATCGATTTGCTTTGACAATATTTGTTTATGTGTTTACATCAGGGCACCTCTTTTCTGTTATCCGGACGTGTAACGAATTTGACGACGTCCTGGTCCCCTGCATACAGAATCCATTTCGTCCACCTCACAATTGAGGACGATTTCATTGGTGTTGACATCGTCTTCCCGTCATCACAGTTAAGAACGATTGTTGGATCTGTATTCAGTCATGCAGATGTTGTCAATGCTGACTATATGGCCCTTCTGAACATGCTTGGAGAACAGACATTTGAAGTCATGGTCACAGTCGGTCCCTGGAACGATGCATTTGGTTATTGTGAACTTGTGTTGGTGAAATTATTTTTGCCTTTTTTGATTTGAGTACCATGACATGAACAATGAGACAATGTCTTGAGTTTTCTTATTTTGGACTTGCATGTTATTTGTCGTAATACTCAACTAGATTTGATTTGTGATTAGTAAGATTTTATGTAATTATTTTTATCGTGATTAGCTAATCTTCAAATTTATTTTTAACTTATTATGAATGTTCATTCAAATTACATGTTCGCCTTCAACGAATTGCAAAATTGCAACAATCTTATGATAATATAAAACAAGACTCATTTCTCGACACTATCATTATAGATATTGTAACTTCATTTCTTTAAACAAATGCGGCCAACGGGCCGTGCTATAGGCTAGTTAGTTAAACAAATTGCATAAGTTTTACCGTCGCAAAGCAAGGGTCAGAAAACTAGTTAATATATAAGAAATAACAAATAAGAAAACGCAGATGACGGACGATGTTTGGATAGCTGCGGTTTGGTTCAAGTTTAACGGGCCACGGGATTTGAAGTTGGATTTAATCAAACCTAAGTTTAAATCTCTTCTAAAGGCTTCCGTTGAAAAAAGTGCGGCGGCACCGGTGCCGCATTTTGTGATTGGTCACATGACTATGACATGGTTATGGTTGGATTCTGTAAACTCAATTCTGAACCGGTGGCCCATGAAAACTGGCCCAAACCAAAAGCTGTCTAATGAGTAATGAGGCAGAGAAGTCTCACGTCACTTTCCGTGTGCCCAGCCGTTTAGTATTATTTTTCCCATTAATTCAGTTACAATTTAATTATTTTTAAATGCATGAACAGAAAAAAGCGAATGAAAAGGCACAATGATCGTTTTCCTCGATCTCGCGCTCTGATGGTGTAAAGAACCAACTGCTCCAGTGAACTTCACTGAACCCACCAAATTGCGATCCGCCTCGACCTCTTCTTGCATTCCGCTTCTCCGGTCGCGTCGAACAGGTCCTCGCGCAGACCTATTGTCCCGGATCCACGAATCTGTGTAGTAAGCCATCCGGCCAGACCATCACCTTTACCAATCCCACCAGGGGCGGAGCTACAGCAGGGCTCAGGGGGCCTCGGTCTCTTCGAAAATCTTGAAAGTTACGTATAAAATACTTGGTAATTTACGTATAAATAAAATGCAATGATTAAAATGTTATAGTATGCGTTATTTTTCATAAAACAGGCTTCTAGCGTAGTGGACAGTGATATGTTTTGCTCTCACTAGGTCCTTGGTTCGATTCTCGTGATGAACAAATAATTTTTGGCAGCTTTTTTGCTCTCACTAGGTCCTTGGTTCGATTCTCGTGATGAACAAATAATTTTTGGCAGCTTTATTCCCTACCGATTATATACAAAAACAATTTCTATTAAATACTCGTGTAAGACCTACTCTTAATTATTAGGTCCTTGGTTCGATTCTCATGCTAAACAAATTATGCTGAACAAATAATTTTTGGCAGCTTTATTCCCTACCGATTATATACAACAACAATTTCTATTAAATACTCGTGTAAGACCTATCTCTTAATTATGGAAACATATGTGCAATACAATATCGAAATGTATTGTTAAATTATTATTTTTAATTTATATCTTTCTTCTTCTCTCTCACTTCTCAGCGCACAAAGCAGCGGGCAGTGGTGATTTCTCCTCCCGACTCCCGTCTCTGGCGATTGATGGAGAAAAGAACTCAGGGGCTGGTGGCGATTGCGATTGACGGAGAGAACGACCCAGCGGCGATGGCGACGGCGATTGACATCGATGATTGTGACGACTCCGGCAATGAAGGTTAGAGGTTATTAAGGTTCAATATCTAAGTATGCATGAATTTTTTGTTTGTTTTTCTCCTTCTCCTCTACTCCTCATCGAATTTGTGTTGCATGTTTGTATTTGGTTGAAGCTTCGAAGGAAGAGATGGCATGAAGCAGATCTTGGTTTGGGGGCGATGGTGTCGAAGCTGGCAGATCTTGAACTCCGCGGGTGGGGGCTCGGGTGGGGGAAGGAGCAGAGCTGAGAGATTTTTTGGTAGGAGGGTCGGGTGTGGGAGAGAATGAAGAAGGAATCAGGGCCTTGAAGCTGGCAGAACTTGAAGTTCCGCCGCCAAGACTTCATTCGTCAATTGTTGTGAGTAACAGGGCCTAGGGTTTCAGAGTAATGGGAAAATAAATGTAGTGGGCTTGGATTGTTTGGGCTTGGGATTGTGGGCTTTGGTTGTGACTGTAAATTCGGTTGGTCGGTTCGAAAATCGGAAATCGGGTTCGGTTGAGCAGACCCTGATTTCCGAAATAGTGGGTTTTGCCTTCAGATTTCCGAACCGCACAAGGATATTTCGATTTCGGTTCGGTACATTTTAGTCTCGGTCCGGTTCGGTTCGGGTTTACCGAACCGAATGCCCACCCCTAGATGAGAAGCTAAGCTTACACTTAACCCCCAAACTCAAAATTACAAATTTTAAGAATAAACATCTACAGACTACAGCAGCAATGAGGGTTAAAAGTTAAAACCACATCATATCAAAGTGAGTTGTTTCCACCATGATGCTCTCAAAACTTGTCGATTCAGCCTTGCCTTGACAAGTCTCATCCAACAACCCTGCAGGTGGACGTAACCTATTCTGCATTAGTCATTAGGCACCCACTCTTCGCACTTGATCCACGCTCCTTGCGGCCTACTAGTCAGATTGCCTGATTTCCAATGAAAGTGACCTCCATCCGCCAAAGAAACTGGATGAAAAAAAGCTTGAAGAAAGCTTGCTAACCCACAATCTACCTTCAATAAATCAACGCAACAACTTTCCTCTGGGCTCTGGCTCTCGGCCTTAACGACGAATTGGACGAAAAAGTGCAGCGATATCAACCACGGATGAGGGGTTCGCTCTGACTTCGATCTGAGAATTATGACCTCATCAAACCCAGAGAGCCACACGAACAGACTGAAGGACTCAATCGAAGAGGATATATGAGAGATTATATTGTTGTCGAAGAAGTTCGCCGGAGCATTTTGTTCCATTCGCACTCATCCGTTGCGGGAGACAGAGGAAGACAAGGTTCTGGATTTTCTTTCATATTTTGCGCTCCTGTGAAATGCGAATAAACAAATGCAGTAGTCAAATAAATTTTAAATGATTTAAGAAAGGGTTATAGGTATAATATGCTATTTTACTATACAGTTTTATCAAACATGCCCTCTACTATTTTTTACATCAAACAAGCCTCTATACTTAGAAAAAATTATCAAACATGTACTTATGTTAAAATTTCCATTAAAAAATGGTCAACCACAGTTGAATCGAGATTCACACAACCCGACATCGAAAAAGTTGTGGTTGAAATGTCAGTTTTTTCTCCTCATTCATTTCTCCAGGTCTAGTTAAAGTGAGATTATTAGAGCTATTTGGCTACACAAAAGAAGCAAAACAATTCTAAAGTGAAATTATTAGAAGGTTTTTAGACATAGGTGTCGCCCAAACCAAGGTTCGACCATAGTTGATGGTTTTTTTATGCAAATTTAAGCAGAAGGGCATGTTTGATTATTTTTACAAAGTATAGAGGTATGTTTGATGTAAAGAATAGCAGAGGGCATATTTGATTAAACTACATGGTAGAGGGACATATTATATCTATAACCCTTTAATAAATAAAAGGAAATAGGGATTCAGATATTGCAAAACGGGGGAACGGATCAGGTCAGTAACCTTATGGTGAGTAATCATGAGTAACTAGCTCACATCAGCATGACAACAACATCCTCTCTCTCTCTCCTGGAAAGCCTTTAATTTTCCCCTTTATAATCTTTGACGGACGATTTCTCACTCATTTTAAGTCGAAATTTAATTTTTTTTGCACAGTTAGATCAGATTAATTGTGCTCTTCAAAATGATATCCACTTTAATATATTTTTCGAACAAAAAAAAATTGAGTCATTTTTTACCAGTCTATACCATATGGTATTGACTGGTATTGAAATAAAAGCATACCTATGGTTTGAAAAACGTACCATGGTGGTATGAACAAACCAAGACTGTAGGATGGTTGAATACATGATAGTAGAAGTATATTAATTGTCATTTATGACTTTTAACATTGTATACCACACAATACCACCCCGTACGAGGGTGGTATTGTATGGTATTGTGTGGTATTTTTTGGTCCTGTAATTTGTTCACCCAGAAATTTGTAGATCCAATAGATCATGATGAACTCGCCCCTTCTGTGCAAACATTTTCAAAAACGAATTAAAAACGAAGAAGATACCATACAATACCACCCCGTACCAGGGTGGTATCGTATGGTATTGTGTGGTATTTTTTGGTCCTGTAATTTGTTCACCCAGAAATTTGTAGATCCAATAGATCATGATGTACTCGTCCCTTCAGTGCAAACTTTTTCAAAAACGAATTAAAAACGAAGAAGATACCATATGGTATGCAGTTGGTATCGAGAGGCCAGAATTTTTTTTTTTCTAAAAAAGATATTGAAAATTGTTCTCATTTGGTAGAGCACGATGAACTCGTTCCATCTGTGCAAAAAAAATTAAAATCCGAGTTAAAACGAAAAAGATATGAGCCGATTAAGAAAGCTAGGAAACATAAAAATGATTTTTAATTTTCCATCCTTAAATCTGGATTTTCTAAATGAAGAGTACAGATTTAGTTATTGATGGATGCATAACCCATGGTTATGCACCCTATCTTGAGCCGCAAAACGGAAGCTCAGACTCCGTTACTTCGGGCAGCTTCTGCCTTCTGGTTTGGGCCAATTTTTAGGGGCCACCGAGCTAGGATTGAGCTTAATTAATTCAACTACCGCCACATCGCACATGATGTGGACCAATCACAATCCGCGTCATTGGTGTCGTACTTTTCACAACCGTCCAGATCCTAATTATAATAATTCATGTATGTATATGGGCTGAGGCCCTAATTACTTTGAGGCCCTGTGCCATTGGCCTTTTCGCACAGGCCTAGGACGGCCCTGCTTGCACATGAAGTTGTTCATGTAATTGACTATATGTTCTTGAGTCATCACATCCACCACCTAAATCATGTGAACAAACAGAAACAAAGATAAGTACGATACAACAATACTGTAAAACTCAAAACCATACCACATATAAGATACTCGAATTCACAAGGTGCTTCAGCTTCACATCATCACTTGAAGTACACGATGATTCATTGCCACTGAACGATCAGCCTCCCCAAGAGATGTCAATATGAATCTCATCATCTACAACTATATCATTGCTTGTCAATTCCCTATCTTGTTAAGATTTTTTGTCTGTGCATTCTCCTTTGTCATGATCTCTATCATTTGTCTCCTATATCTCCAATAAAAACGTAATGATAAAATTGTTGCCCAACTCACCAATTTCAACCCATCTTGGGATCGTTGAGATAGAAAACTTTGTTTTGCTTGATTAGCAAAGGAAAAAAAGGATCATTCTTGTACCAAGTGCTACTTAAATGTTGTAGCCCACACTCATGAACTACCCTAGACTTTTTACTACCTAAGTCAAACCACTCACACATAAAGAGATAACAATGTCTATCTTCAACACAGTTTAACTGAATTACGCTCGATTATAACTCTATAACAGTTAATAGCTTCTTCACCATGATCCCCAACCACAACAACTCCACTATTTTGACTTTTGTGAGAATGTATCGAGCTTTAGTATGAAACCCGACCCCATTCACATGGCAACCTGAGTACCTCGTGACCCACTCTTGTGGCCCAGTGCTAGTGCATTCTAATGTTGCTTGAGGTTATTTGGAATGATATAGACTCGTCATCTAAACAATGATATAATCAGATAACTCATATATGAAAACGTGAGCTTGAGGGTACCAAAGTAATTGTCTGAGCCTAGAAAGTACTTGGTGGTTATTTAGTGCACGAGTGAGGTGGTTGTTTTTGGTAGACGACTGCCTATAGCGGTAATTAATATTTAGTCCTGCTTATTCCGAGGTAATTCTTAGTCAATCCTCTGTCTCCATCGCAACTTTATGTTAGGCGGTCCATGTCTAGTCCACAAACGACCGCCTAACATCTTTATTCGCCTATCGGTTGGGCCTTCTTATTGGGTCGAACCTGCGGGTTTCCCTCCTTGGGCTTCAGACCCGATACGCTCAACCACGTGGGCCCATCAATTGCCCCTTAGACAGGAAAATCTATGGTTTTGGAAGCAATGTCTTCTCTTCTATCGTGTTGAGCAATCCTTCACTCCATTAAGCACTAGCCCTTTTTCCCCTGGTCGCTCAAGAAACTAAGATGACCCGCCAAGGTGCGTTAACCGTGTTTTCCGTCCTAGAGCGCCTACGGCATGGGGCGCTTCTTCTTTCCATCCTTCGCCGTTCACGTGGCAAGACTCAAATTTCAAACTCTGACAACGGTAAGAGTGGTCGTCTTTTCAGTTACCCATTATTTGAATTAGCAGACTTCGAGTTTTTCCTCGGTCACTGAACCGTCACATCGTCGCTGCCCCGCTTTTTCATTTCTATTTAAACTAGTCGATAATCCTTCTTCCTTACCTTTTGCTTACCCTTCTTTCGCTCTTAAGTTTCTCTGAACCAAAGCGAAGATTGCTCGTTGCTCCAGATTTTCCCTTTCTTTTTATCTTCAAAATCATCCATCTCTTTCCGCAAGACGAGCCACTTACCTCTCTGAGTTGCGACGAGCCCATAATCGAGCAAAAATGAAAGCGAGAAAGACAAAGATGGCGATCTACTCTCAGAACACCACCCCCTCTTACAACTAGAACAAGAACTTGTCGAGTGATGTTCCCGCCGACACCGTCTTCAGCACCGCTCGGACTTCCACCGCCAGTACTACTACTCCTCCCTCGTCGTCTAAGGCTTGTGGCAGATCGAGCAACCCTATTGTTGGGGCTAAACTAACCGCCCAAGGTATGCATGAAACTTCTCCATCTTTTGGTGTATCTGATATAGAATGGGACTTGGGGAATATTGACTTTGTATGCAGTTATGAGAATGTTCACGACCCTAGAGAGAGTCTAGGTGGTCCTAACTTTGTCCTTTTAGGGTTATATGGGAATGCATTAGACGATACTGAGACCTATATAGCCTTGCGGGGGCTTCTTTGGCTGCTGGCGACAACGTGCGTGACTTTGATTCTTTCGAACCGTGAGTCTTCTCATGGCGTTCCCGTGATAGCGCTCTCGTCTGAGGATACTAATGAACCGCATAGCAACCACACCGAGTTTGGTGACCTTGACGCTGACTCTCCTTCTCTTACAATCTCCGCCAGGTCGCTCTTGGCTCCCTTCCAAGCCATTGTTGATGATACATACCGGGTGCGCTTGCACGAGGATATGTGGGATGGGGGGGGGGGGGGGGGGGGAATACCCTCACATGTCTTCAAGCTAGGACCGCCTAATGAAGCTTCTTATCGGCCTTCCCAAGTCCTCCGCCAACTGAAGAATCATGGTCTTCGTCCAGAGTGGGATTATGCGACTCCCTCTCCTGTTGGGCCGTCTGGTTCTTCCCCTGGTAGATGGATTCCCATTCATGTGGAGCATATCAGGATGCGTCTTCAGTTCCCCCTTGATCTCATACAGACTCAAAATCTTCTACATCTCAACTGCACACTGGGGCGCCATTTTCCTGGAATTATTTTCCATTCCATCACATTTCGGGCAGCCTGCGAAAAGCTGGGGGTGGAGCCTTCGTTTGAAGCATTCCACCTCCAGTACACGATGCGCAATTCAGACAACTGCTAGTCGTGCTGCTGGTGGGAGACCCACATAGGTTTTGTATACGGCTCTCCCTAGTTGGATTCTCCCTGGTTTAAAGAGTATTTCTTTGCCCGCCCTACTGGCAAGTGGTACTCGGGTGACGTAGAGCCGCCGACGGGTTTTGCAGTTGGCGATAAGAAGGATTGGAATGATGACCTTGACTTGCACTCTTCAAAGACCTTCTCAGCCGAATAATTATAACTGTAGACACCACATTTTATCCGGGACAACCACTATATTTAAACTCAAAAGAAAGAAAATTGTAACGATAAATTAAATAGAATGCTTGAAAAGAATTGGTTGAGATTGCACTAGCAAGTCAATAAGTAACAATGATTTTCATACTGACGTTTATTTAATTATAATTTTGATTTTATTATTAACCATAAAATATATCGATTTGATTCAGACTAGCAATGCAAGTCTTGAACACCAAATAATAACTGAAATCAAATTAGTTAAGATCATAGGATCTAACTAATTGAGATAGTAAGATTAGAAGTGGCAAATATTAAACATCAATTCTGAAAAAAATAATAGAGGTGCAAAGTTTGTCATTGAAAGGTTTAGCATAGAGGTTCGAAAGTGGGTGTGATAGATGAAATGAAGACAAAAGCTTTAATCAAATTGGACACATGGTACAAAGTATGTGTAATGACGTACCAAATCAAGAACTAAAACTAATTACAATGATTGCCTGTTACTGCTAACAGAAAAAAAATTGAAGTTTGGGACACCATTTCAAACTGGGCCGACTCATCAATTGAAGTCATTGGGCTCCTTTTCTCCTCTCTTTGAGCCCAAACCAGATCACAAACCTGCAAAATGAAAAAGATAATAATCAGAATGCAACCCAAAACCGTAGTCCATACTAAAGCCCAAGAGTTCCACCACAGTTCATGCTAACCAAATCAACCCTCAGGGCAAACACATTTCGTCTCCATACCTCACCCCAAGAGGCAACATACTTTTATCTCAGTACTCAAGAAGATAAGGATTCGGACACCTCTTCCAGAAACCAACCAAAAATCACCAGCACACCAAAGTTAATAGTAGCGAAACATTGCATAAAAAGCTTCCCAACCGAAAAAGAGAAGGGGAGGTTCAGCCATTTTGGGAAAAAGAGACAAAGAGAGGGATAAGGAGGTTGGTTACAGGCAAAAGAAAGGGAGAGACCTGAGGTGAGTGATTTTGGAGTCTGTTTCTGATAAGAGAAAGGGCAGAATAGAGGAATAGCAAAAGAGGCTCAAGAACAAGACAAGCAGCAAAGAGACAACAAGCAACAAGCAGAAAATCAAAACACATCATATATTTCATCATTTATGAGGATAATCATCCATCTAATCTTAATAAACATAGTTGAAATTATAAATGAATTTTCATGGTAGACCTGAAATCAATGTCTTCATTGCATACATACATACATACATATATATATATATATATATATATATATGATTGTGTCATAGATCTCTAATCTTGCTGCCACTAACTCTTCTCATACGAAACTAACTCATACTAGCAGATCTATTAAAGAGTATCTACGTATATTATGTTAACGGATCTAAGTTAAAAGGAAATCAGATCTGATCCCTCCCTCCTTTTCTTTCATGCTCTTTACCATACATGAGTAGTATCTGCTCCCTACTATACATGAGTTGTATCTACTAGTGAATGTTCTGATCAATGTCATACATAAGTCATTAGAAATGATTTCTAGTTTATTAAACCACCAAGATAACAGTTTCTTTAGTGTCTCCAATCACTTAGAAGATAATATAAAAAATTTGGCTCATAGTAAACCAAACATCATTAGAAACCAGTTATGGCAAGCTCAATTAAGATCTAAATTTTAGGTTTAGTCATAGCAGTCGTTGTGACGGTGTCTTTCAATTAAAAAACTTGACAAAAGCCTCCTAATTGTCCTTCCAAATCATTGTCGATACTATACTCTTAAGTTCCAATCCCAAACACACAACAAAACTGTCTTTATCAATCCGAAATCATTAGCAGTGGCTATTGTTTTTGGTTATTCCAAAATCATTTTGGTTATTCCAAAATCATTTAAGTTTTAGAATCTAACAAAGCAAGTAATTTCCAGACTAATGTAAAAATGGATAGATAATCCCAATAGGGAGTTCGAACTCAAATCTTAAGACCTCATTAACCTACCAATACCAAACTAACCCTGGACTACTTAGAAACCAGCTAATCGAAACTCACTTAGTGGTACTAGGTGTATGCTTGCATTCAAGATAAGAAATAAGTTCATAATTGACAGAGAGCCTGAATCCAAATAAAAAACCTAAATCAAAACTCACTTAGAGAGTGATTGGCGTGATTTGGGTCTGCCCTGCATCGCTGGGGCTAGCTGCGTTGTCGGTAGTGAGGCCAGCTGCTCACCTCCTCCTCCCACCTTCTCCCCTCAACAACCAGAACACCAAAACCAAACAAAAAACCCAGATCAAAATCCCTCCCACCAGATTCAAAGATTAGAAATGAATAAACCCTAGTCGAATTAACTAAAACCAAAACTAGGAAAATCGAGAAAAATAGAGGAAAAACACACCGAAAGACCAAATCGGTGCTAGAGTTATTGTTGCCAGTGGCATGGCTCGCCGCCCTCTCGTCCCCTTGACCAAGTCCCCAAATACCGAAACTAAAACACACAACAAAGATTCTTCAGAATATAAAATCAATTAAGGAAACCCTTTCCAAAACATGAAATGCATTCAGCTTTACTATTTAATGAAACCCTCATCGTCGTCACGACTCCAGACGAAAAAAATCGACGGAAGAAAATAAAAAAAGATGAGGGATGCGACGAAGAAAAGGATGAAAGGGTGCCGTGTTCCCTCTTTTTCGCCGTTAGGAGAGAGAGACCCAAATCGGGTCTTCTTCATTATTTTCTTTCGCTTTCCAAAGGGAGAGTGAACGCGAGAGGAGGAGAGTAGCGTTTGTCTTCCTTTTTCTAGTCGTGTTTTGTCTAGAGAGAACGAGAGAGGAGAGAAGAGAGAACGAGAGGTTGAGCCTCAACTTTGGGCGTTGTGGGGTGTGATTTCACTTCCCCACACGTAACCGTACTCCCGAACCCATATCTCTTAATCACAGACCAAGTGTTGGTTTCGACGCTAAGGTTAGAGCCTACCAAAGAGTGTTCGATCCACTCCAAGTAAGATCGATGACGACTCCAAAAGCGAACGCAACCTCGACCCCGAAGGGACGGTTGCAACATCAACCGTTCAATTTCATCTTCCTCCTAAAGGCCATGATAATGCGCTGATATAGTTCGGCGCTTTCACGGTTAGTTAATTCTTCCTTAGAAAATTTTAAGTAGTTCTAATGCTTTTACTTATAGGTCACTTTTGTAGTAACTCGCCAGTATGTGTCTGCGTCAAGGTCACCGAAGCCAGGTGCAGGCTCCTCTGCGGTCGCCATCGCTGCCCCTCCTCCATCAACTCAGATAGAGCACAAGGGTGCTCAAGTTTACTGAGGTGGGTTCCAGTCATGGGACTGGGAAGTGGTCCTTCGAAACTGCGGCCCTGAATGACAAGCGGTACTCTGGGAGTCAAGCGAGAATGAAAGGGGTCCTTGCCGACAAGAATCCTTTAGTTCCCCTATCTACTTATACGAACAAGAAGAAGCAGAAGATGACGGAGTCGGCGTCGACGGTGTCATTTTCTCCCAATGCGACTGTGCATAATGATGCAGCTAAACGCGCCCTACATACCATCTCCGAGGAATTTTCGATCCCCAACGATTACACTCGGGTTGCTGGCACTCCTATCCTCAACTTTGACACCAGGCATTTGGCGGGCGCTACTGCGCATTGCTTGTTTGTGGTAAGCGTGATTTAAACGGTGAGAATATTTTTCAAGAATTTCCTCTAATCCTGACTTGTTTTTTGCACATTCAATTTGGTATAAACCAATTGGTGTTGCACAATGACCGCCTTCAAAGTGACATGGATGACCGCAATACCAAGATACTCAAGCTTGAGGATCAACGGAAGGAGGGTTGCGAGGGGTTCAAGAGGGAGTTGGAGAAGGAGATAAAGAAGGATAGCGAGGACGGTGATGCCACGAAGGAGGTGGAGCTCGCCGCTGTAGGGGAAGAGTTGAGTCGGGCGAAGGAAGATACTGAGCATTTCCAAAAGGAATCTCTAGAGGAAGCTGAGTGGGAGAAAGGTTTGAACAATGAAGTCTCCAAGATGAAGAGTGATATGGCATTGATGGAGAATAACCGCGATGCTGAGCTATTCAACATGGCTGAAACTACCAAGGCAACGTTCCTTGATTCTGACGAATTCAAGGAGGCAGATGAAGCAAAATATCAGAAGTTGTTGAGGGACACCGTTGCCTCCATCCGTTACTGGTTTTGTCGTGAGTACCCCGTGGTTGTTTGGGATGCTCATGCAATCTTGTTCCCCCTTCTGCAGGAAATGCTAGAGAGGAGGTCGGTCAACCCCTCGCAGCTGATGGCGTTCAGCTTAATGTTAGCATGTGGTCGTTGTAATTTTATTGCTCCACGAGGGAGGTGAAAACAATTGTAATGATGACACAATATACTTTTTGTTTATCATAATTGTCCATGTTTTACTTTGCCGTTTCGAGATTGGTTGCGTTTTGAGCGCACAATATAACTAGGCGGTTGCTAAGGGGCAACTGAAATTGCTTCATTGCTCGGAGGCGTTTTAAATTGTGAGAAATCACAAGATATTGCTCGGTGGAAGTTTTGATTGCCAAAATTGTGCACTAGTTTATCACCCGTAGGCGGTTCAAATTGTGATGGTTCGAGTTGCGAACAATTCTAAGCTTATCACTCGGAGACGGTTTAAAATTGTGAAGACAATTGTAACCTTAGTGCTCCGGGGCTGTTTGGAATGTGATAATTCTTAGTGTATCACCTAGGGGGTTTTAAAGTGTAAAGACACTTATAAGCTTCTTGGGTGGTTCGGATTGTGACAATTCTTAGCTTATCACCTGGGGGCGGTTTTAAAGCGCAAAGACACTTATAAGCTTATTGCTCTGGGTCAATTTGAATTGTCATATTTTTCTTTAAACATATCGCTTAGAGGCGCTGAATTGACTTGAAATAGATTGGAGACAAGATACATTGTTGGTTAGGATCGGTGTCACGATCGTACAAAATGCTTCGTGTCTCTGCGTTCTTTCATTCCCTATTCAGCGAAGTACTTCTTCAAATGGATAGCATTCCAGGTCTTGGCTATTGGCATTCCTTCCATTGTGTTGAGCACGTATGTTGCGGGGCCAATCTTCTTTCCTACAAGGAATGGTCCTTCCCGTATGGAAGCTAGCTTTCCATGCCCTTCTTTTTGCTCAAAGTTCCTCATCGGGACCATGTCTCTTTCTAGCGGTCGAGGTCTCACTTTTCTATTGTACACCTTTGCCATCTTGGACTTTTCCTTAATGGTTCGAAGTAGCGTTGCGTCTCGTCGAGCTTTGATCATGTCAAACTAATGAAGAATTTGTTACACCCCGACATTTGGGTCCAGGGTCGACCGAACAGTTGGATCGACGATTACGTACGAATGATGGCAACTGCAATAATAATAACATTAATAGTTATTATTATTATTATTATTATTATTATTATTATTATTTTATATAAATATCATCATCATCTTTAATATTATTATTTAAAAAAAAAAAAAGAGGAAAAGGGAATTAAACCCCACCCATCTGTACACACCCCACTCCACCTAACCCACTCTCCATCCCACTCTCCACCTAACCCACTTTCTAATCATTATTCCCTCAGCCTATTAATCGACTAGCGGGCAGAAGAAAGAAGGGAGAAGGAAAGTAGAGGCGGCCGACCCTCCATTCCTCCCAGGCGAGCAACCGATCAGCAGTCAACGCGGGGGGACCTCCACCTCGTCCTTCCCGTTTGACGGATGTAGCATCAGCGACCGAGTCCTCACAGGCGGCAACAGACGGCAGAAGTAGCAGCTCGCCGACCCCGACCTTCCCGGTTCGTC
Organism: Linum trigynum; assembly: GCA_964030455.1. Taxonomy (NCBI): domain Eukaryota; kingdom Viridiplantae; phylum Streptophyta; class Magnoliopsida; order Malpighiales; family Linaceae; genus Linum; species Linum trigynum. The sequence continues at coordinate 23,579,364 of OZ034822.1, forward strand.
GTTTTCATCGGAGAAATAGGTTTGGGAAGAGGAAAAAAAATGGAAAGAGAAGGAAAGGAAGGATTCTGGGCACTGGGTTTTGATCGGGAGAATATGAGAAATCGTTCCATGGAGACGGATTTGCGTTTGGAGGTCTGTAGATGCCTCGTCGGAGCTTCGCCGGAACGTCGCCGGAGTGTCGCCGGATTCTGGAAAAAAATAAACTGCAACGAAACTTCAAAAGGTGGATATGGTTGCGTAGAGGGCGATCTCAGGAGCGTCACGGTGTCGACGAAATCGAATTCGGACGTCGGACGTCGGATGAGGGAGAACCGAGTCTCCCAAGTTTGAGGAAGAATATGTCAACCATCAGGTACCATTTTTGGAAATTCGAAAAAGTTAGGGGATTAATCTGTAATTTTCCAGAGGTCGGGTCAACTGTGTTGACTGGAAAATTTCAGTTTCGGTACTTGATACTTCTAAACTGACAGAATATTTATTTTGGCCATAACTCGATCAATTGACGTCCGATCGAGGAACCGTCTGCGCCTATGGAATCGTGGAGACGAGTAGAATTTAATGGGAGCGATACATGGAATTTTTAGAGTGAAATCAGAGTCGGTTTCAACAGAAATGAGGTGAGTGTAAAGGGGGTAAATTCTACGCCTTACGGTTTTCAAGTATCTGCCTTGAGTAATTTCGAATATTGATTTACGTGATGTATGTGCAGTATTTGATTCATGTTTGTGATTGCATGATTATGGTTGAGGTTACGTGCCTTGTTTGAGTTATGACTTGAAGTGAGTGGTTATTATTTACTTGAAATTCTACGAGTATAAGTTATTGTTAAAGTTGAGAAACAAGTCCTCTTTAAATAAAGTACTTCACCTTCTGAGAAGGTGAAAGAGTTAAGTGTTTTTAGTCACTAGCGCCAGTCCGTTGCCGTTTGAGATTTTGAGATAGAGCAGCAGTTATGCTCTTGAGAATTGTGGTGAAGAGCCACCACGATAATTTTAAGATGTTAGGGGGATGAATCGTTACGACTTCCCTAACTAAGTTTAAGTTTAAGGAAAGCCTGATTGGCTTCTCATACGTATGAGTTGGCAACCGGACTAGCTAGTGAGGGATCCCCGTGTCAGTCAAGTATTGAAGTCAAGATTTGAGTTTTAAGAGAGGAGAGTAACATTCAACTCCCTCAAAGTTTAAGAGTTAATATTTTAAGATTGGAAGTACAAACAACTTCCACCAGTTAAAGTTAAGTGTGTAAGTAAAATGCTCAAGTACTAGATTTTCAAACGTAAGGGCGTAGACTGACCCCATCTCACTCACCAGTTTGAGGAGCTAGAGGAGCAGTTAGTGAGCAGCGAGTTCGAGGGCAGCCAGCTAGAGGAGAGCAGTATAAGCGTCACGGAGGATGCTTAGTCAAGGGCTTCAGTAGCAACAACTTCAGAGTATTTGTTATTTACGTTTATGATTATGAGTACAGACTGGAGATTATTTTGAGATCAGATTGAGATTTTAAAGTTTGAGTTTATTTTGCCCACGTGTTAGGGCTTTGCTCTGAGCTACAAGTGTGTGTGTTCAGTATTTTATTTAAGAAAATTTTTCCCAGTTGAAATTTAAGATTTGAGTATTTTATTTATCAAGGGCATTTTAGTAAAAGTAGTACCCGGCCGGGTTAGGGGTGTTACAGAATTTTCCTGTGATTTTCTTCTGGGTTGTATTTTTGGGCTCTCAGGGAGGGAAGGGCCATTTCCACTGGTGCAACCACTTCGGAGGCGTACATCAGAGCAAACGGCGTTTCTCCAGTTTCTTTCTTATAGTTCGTGCGGTGTGCCCAGAGTACGTGTGGTAGCTAAGCGGTCCACCCTCTTTTAAATTCCCTTAGCCTCCCCTTCAACCCTCGTAAGTATGGGTGAGCACGTGGGTGGGTAATCCGCGGATTGATATCGATCCACCCGCAAATAATCCGACCCACACGCAGTGGGTGATTGATGTGAGTAGTTTGCGGATTGATAAATCTCCCACCCGCACTCATGTGGGTGGGTGGTGGGTGGATTGTGAGTCACCCGTATGACCCGCATCCGATTTGTACATGAAAAATGTTGCGTTTTATAGTATCGAATATTCATCATATTTTCGAATTGCACTACAGTCTAACCATATACTTCAAAAGGTGGAGAATAAAGAATAGTTTTGAGTACTATTATTGGTTATTGTGTTGTGCAATATCCATTAGATATTGGATATTGGTATGCGAATTATTGTTAATATCGATTAAATAATGGGATGCAAAGTATAAATTATTAATTGTATCAAAATTACAAATTATTGATACAATCTTACTAATTTGCTATGAACTTATTGTAAATGTTAGTCAACTTTCTTAATGGCTAGTTGGAAAATTGCTTTTGCGGGTTGACCCATGACCCAACCGCCACCCACCCGACCCAATCCACAGAAGTATGTGGGTGGATTGCGGGTCACAATTATTCCAACTCGCTAGTATGCGGGTGGGTTAATTTGAGACCAAAACCCACCCAACCCACCTATTGCCCACCCCTACTAGTAAGATCAGCTTATTTGATGACTAGACTTTCCCTTTTGCTTGGGGGAAAGCGACTGAGACCATTTTGCAGGTATTGTGGTTTCTCGCGTAGAAATTTTCAAAGGGCCTGCAGTCAAACTGTGTACCGTGGTCAGTGATGATGTTTTAGGCGTTCCAAACCTGATCCTTATGTCGTTGAACAAGAACTTCTGAATATTGGCACTGGTGCTTGTGTCAAGCAGTTCAGCCTCTATCTACCTCGCGAAATAGTCAACAGTGACCACCTAATACTTCTTTTCCAGAGGAGCCTATGGGAAAGGTCCCAAGAGGTCTAGTCCCCATTGCGCACATGGCCATGACCCTGTTATGCTGCGTAGTTCCTCTCTTGGGAGATGCTTTTTGTTAGCATGCAATTGACATTCGTGGTCAGTTCACGACCGTGAACTCTGAAACACGTCTGTGAACTCAAGACGGGCGTCGAAACGCACCGCTTCGTTTGCAAGGGTTCACGGGCAACAACTCCAGTTCACGGTCTTAATGACCGTGAACTCAATTAGCGTTTGTAACTTGAGATTTGGCCCTGGACGCTTGATGTTCACGGCAACAGCTCCTCTTCACGGTCTAAGCAGACCGTGAACATCCAAGGAAAGCCGTGAACTGCCTTCTTTTCACCTCTTCTCCCGGTTTTCACTCCTTTTCGTCCAACTTTCCACTCCGGGGCTGGTTTCACCTGTTAGATCTTGAAACATGCTAAAACACAAGAAAACTCGCGTAAAACCACCCTTTTAGGAGCACAAATTGCCACAAGAGCCTAAGGAAAATGGGGGTAATATATGTACAATTAGGCCCGAATCACTCCCCCACACTTAGACGTTTGCTTGTCCCCAAACAAACCATTTAACACAAGGTAATATTTCAACCTACACAAATACTTTAGGGACAACAGAAAGGGCACAAAGTGCGAATTCTCAATGGCTATCAGCAATTAATACATGGACCATTGCAAGCAATACCGACATCCACCACAAACGATATTCGAGGCCATCAAAAGTGGGCAAACGAAAAGTTCTCACCTCGTTCATGGATCAATGAAAGTCTCGACAAGACCACTTATCAACCACAACTAACCATTCATAGAATTCAAGTCCGAGGAACAAATGGAAAGGCAACAAAGGTCCTCACTGGGGTATGATATGGCATGAAAAACAAGAATGATCACTCACTCTCAAGACTAGTGGGGTCGGGACCTTTTTGTTGCTAAAGATGTGCACAATCATCAACACTCGGTCCTATTGTCTCAATACCACGGTGGTAACCTCTAAATGCTAGAGTTCACGGGATGGTTGTCACCACTAGCTTGTCCGGAGGTCTTAGACACGGGTTCAAATGACTAGCGGTTGTCTTGGACATGGGGAAAAGGCCTTTTGGGATGTAGCAATCATGACGTGAGGTTCTACATCTTCAACCTAAACCCGGAGGTTTTATGGTTCCGACTAAAACCCTTCTCTTGAACCAAAGGCCACTAGCATCAGCCAAAAACCTTATATCTCCCTTCCAAACTACCACCCATCGTGAACTACATTTAAGTGCTCTACCTTGGTCAACTCTTGCTATCACATTAAGGTTTGGTAGTCAAGGAGTTCTAAAATAATGTGAGGGGTTTCAATGGATTGAGTGCCAAGAAACCCCCCTAGAGCATACACTTTGGTTTCTCGTGGCACTCTCTACTTTATTTACCTCCTTTTATTACCTCTTTTCCGTTTCTCTTTTCTTTACTTTATTTTCTTTTTGAGGTGGGTACTAGAGAGTAAAACCTTGCCACCTATACATTAAACGACCAATGCTCTCTTTTCAAGAACTCACTCCAACACTACACTTCATTTTTCATTCCTAGCAAGAACCGCACACAAATCTCCTATGTAGAACCTCTATGGAACTCAAAAGTGAGAGCTCTGGGACACAAGGATAACTCATGTTTAGACACGAAGAAAGGATTGGGGGTTGTTCTATTAACACGATTAAGCTCACAAGCACAACGCTCCTAACTTAAGAATGACCCTTGAAGTTACAAGGCTCAAAAGGGTTGACTAGTGGATAACACATTTCGGGACAACCACATTTGGGTGTGACCTAATCCTATCCCTCCATCATACTCACTAGTGAGAACTGTGAAGTTACTCGCCATGGTAAGAGGGATCTAAGCACACAAGAAGAAAACGATCGGCTCAAAGCTCACATGGCTACCTAGTCACCCAACCATCTATTCCAATTCACAAACACAATGCATTGCAATTGTAATCAACAAGTAATCGAGTCAAGACATCCATTCATTTATGAACACATGAGAACTAAACTTTTGCACTATCCTAATGGACCTCTCAGTCATCATCATAGGATATACTCGATCACATGTAACAAACACGAGATTTTCCCACAGACCGGCCACTTTGATCATGCAAACATTGCTTGGAGCCCTCAAATTTTTGAAATTTGGGCATACATAAGGCTCCAAGCATCAATCACACTCACACAAGGATAATAGTAAACTACCCCCACACTTAAGCTCGACATTGCCCTCAATGGTGTAAGAAAGGGGTAGAATGATGTTATCGCTTGGGCTTGGTGAGTGAAAGTCAGATTCGATTTTGGGATAGGATATTTGGAGCTTCAAGGAGAGACAAAAACACACACAAATACAATACGACTCGCTGGGGGCGAGGTTATTACAAACACAATACGATAGTAGTAGTAGTTTATGGTCACACACACACAAAAGAAAAATAACAAAAATAAGTTCAGAGTTACAAGTGGAGAATTGGGGCAAAAAAAACCGGCTCTGCCATATGTCTCACTCGTCGGCTACCTCTCACGGGTGGATGGACATTCCCTCTCATTTGGAAGGAGGCCCTGACGTCGTGCCATCAGCTCAAGGAGGTCGTTCTGCCGGTCTAGGTGGGAGGTCACTTCCGTGAAGCTCGTCTCAAGGCGATCCACCCTCTGGACGAGGGGATCACCGTGTGCTGGTGGTGGTGGTGGCTGGGCTGGGCGATGGAGCGCGGGACACCGGCGGCGGCCGGGTGCTCGAGCAGGTGGCTGCTCTGCTAGTGGGCTCTATAGATCAGGATTCAATCCCTCAATGTACCGAATTGAACCGAAGGTGCGCAACAAGCGCATGGAGTGCAAGGTGCCCTCGTCAAACCTATGGGTGCGTCCTTCTCTCGAGCACCCTGCAAGGCTGACATTGAAGTATAGAGCAAGGCGGGTGATGTAGGGACCCATCGATGTGACATAACGACGGTTTCCCCCCTTGGCCTTGGCAAAAAAAGTGGTCATGACTGAACCCAGATGCAGAGTGCTAGACAGGTGCACCATGCAAGAACAAGCCAATAAGATTCTCCCGGGTTGGGGGAATGAGCCAGGAGTGAAACAATGACCCGCAACTGGGATTGGAGTGTAGATACCAATGTGAGGGCCGACCTAAAATTTTTCCTTCGGTACTTTGGAAGGCAGAACTTCAGAAATGAGGCATTCACGTCGAAACTTCGGATGGCGTCTTCCTCCCAATCGTCCTCATGTTTGGCTTTCACTCCAAGGGCAACGGCTAACTCGTCGTAGCTCATAGTGCGACGTTCTCCTCCCAACCGGAACTTGACCCGGCGTATTGGGTGGCCGAGTAGGCATTCGGTCTTGTGGATGGTGAAGGTGCTGAAAAACTCGATGCACAGTTCCCCATAAATGTCATCATCTTGAGATCAAGGAGTTGGGGCCATTGAGGGTGCACCACTGCCTCCCTCATAACATCACCGCAATGAAGCCTAACGAAATGTGTGAAGTCGAGTTTTTTTTATGGTTACCGACTTTCGAAGATGCCCAAAAACACATCTCTTCTTCCATTTCAGGGCGGCCCCTTAGCGCCACAAGGTATGGGTGGTCCATGTTAACCATCCTACACAAATCAGCAAACCAACACCAAACCTGGAAACAATCATCAAATATTGCTCATCGGGAGGAAAAGTGATTCCCCCCACACCTATATTCCCAACATGGATATCAAACATTTAAGCTTAAGCATACCGTGGCATGATTGTGGTTATTTCACGGTTCATTCACAAAAAAATCCGAACCACAACCCAAACCACAGTGGCTACCATCCACCAATCAAGAATAAACCTCTCATGCATTCACAAAATAGCACTTGGTGGGCAAATTCTGAAAATAAAGACATTTCGATTCAAACACGCCCACCAATGCTCGACAAAGCTCATTCAAAATCATTCCACCATTCAATCGACCAAGTTCACCTAATTCCTCGCTCTAAATCTAGGTTCAACATGCAAACCACAAAAATCATCCTCACTTCACTACCTAATCCGATTCTCCACAAATTAATAAGGTAAAGCTGAAAAACCAACCTGGAGACGCAAGTAGGACGCATGAGGAAGTGAGGTGTGGGTGAGGAAGGTGAAAAATGGCCGAAAAACTGATCGGAGAGGGGTCGCTGGAGCTTCGTCGGAGACTTGCTGCCGGCGACTTGACCGTAAAAAATCATGCCCCAAATCTCCCTAAAATCGCAGCACAAGCTGGTTTTGACGTGGGGAGAATGGGTATGAAGTTGGTTTTGGGTTTTGCTCACCAGAAATTGGGGAAATTTTGAAAAATCGTCGAAATTTCCCTATTTTCCGGCGATAATTCGAATTTTCCGGCGAGATTTGGGTCGTGAAGTGAAGATTCGTTGTTCACGCCCCTTTTATAGGCACATCACGGAGTTCACGGACGCGTTGCCTTGTCACGCTCTTAGCGACCGTGAACACTCAAATGCGTCCATGAACTGGGGTTGGTCGACATGTGGTGACCATGCAGAAGCGCCAAGTTCAAGGACGCGTTTGCCTGTTCACGGTTTTGTAAGACTGTGAACTCAGCAATCCGTCCGTTAACTTCTGAGAAAAATTTTACTCAACCTATTCCACCGTTCCTCCTAATCGATCATAACACAACCTTAAAACGCAAAATGACTCACTTCTACTGTCAACCTAGGAATTGGCCAAGTGAAACCACTTCCTAAAGCGTAGTATAGCGGGTTAGGTTTATATGTCAACCCGGGTCCTAGATCTGATGACTACTCAGTGAATTCTTGTTATCTAGCAATGAAACTTTAATGCAAGTCTAAACTAACAAACCTACAAAGCAAGTAAACTATTGTTTTCAGGTTAAGAGAGGTCACCCGGATATGGTTCCCCCTAGACTGCAGTTAAGCCGGATCGTAATTACCAAGTTCAGTTTCTATGATAGTTATACTGCGGAAGGTTCTTAAACAGCCTGAAGTCTCGACTAAAGGTCTTCAGACCCTCTCAATCAGAGTCTCTAGCGGGCGACTAACCTCCACCGGAGTAAACAGATTGAGGCCTTAACAAACAAAACCTCCACTACCGAAGTAAATTCGGTACAGAATAGTGAGTTGGCTCCTCGACTAAAGTCACCAACTCCCTACCTTCAATCAAGGATGCTCTATCAACCTAGGCAGATATTCTCATTCTAGGTCAAAGCAAAAACAACAGGAATTTGATCAGGATTCATGCCATTCAATCATTCAAACCTCAATCGAATATAATCAACTCATAGAATCAGTACTTGGGTTCATACAATCAAACCTAACATAAAAATCTAGGGTTCCCCATACCCAGATGAATGGGAGAACTACTCCATGGAGAAAGAAGCAAAAGCAGAATCAGACGCGTAATTCATACTGTGAAGGATGGATTCCTGCTCCTGGACGTTGATCGACACTTCTCCAAGCTCAAACTGGCCTCCAATGGTGATGAAGATCAAGCTAGGGCGCTTGGAGACTCTTGTTCGTCGCTTTCTCTCTCTAGGAATCGCTCTGTCTCTCTAAAACTCGAATCCCCTTCTGTTTTTGCTGAAATCTGCTTAAAAGGGCATTAGTGGCCAAAGCACGGTCGAGGGCACGGCCGTGCTTTGCTTCAGCCCGCCCGTGCTTTGGCTAGGGTTAATTACACGGCCATTGTGTTGGGAGAAACACGGGCGTGTTTGATGATGGACACGACCGTGCTTTCAGCCCGTGTTTGCAGCTTGAATTTGCCAAACTCAATTAGCTCTCGGCAGTAAAAGCACGGCCACAGAACACGGCCGTGTTCTGTTTTAGGTGTGCCCGTGTTTTGGCTCCAGCTCGACGAAATGACTTCCGAATGCCCCGAAACTCGTGCTTAGCCTTTCCTTTGACGCCTGGGACCTGAAATATGACAAAATAGCACAACCCGGCGTAAAATAGGCCAAAAATACACGACTATGCCCCTCAAACGGATAAGAACTAGGGGCGCAAATATGTGCAATTACATCGTTATCACAAAACCACAAAACTTGGCACAGGGAAACCACTTGAACTCTTCACTTGACACAAGAACGAAAATAAGGAAAAGAAAACAAACCTCCGTTGGGTTACTTCCCAACAAGCGCTAAGTTATCGTCATTAGCTTGACGGTTGGGGATCAATCACGTCTTGGAACATGATGCCACCGGGAGTGGATCCACCACACTCTCGGGAAGAGACCATGAATTGGCCCTCTTGGTGGCCAACTTCACTTTGGCCTTATCCTTCCTTAGGGCCAAAGCTTCCTTCATCTTTTGCCTCTAAGCATTCTTCCTCTTTTCCTTGGGCATAGCACCCTCGTTGACGTCCTGCTTAACATTACCACAAGCGACACAAGTAGTGGTGGGTGATGACTTGATATATACACATGTTTTTGTCAACCATTCTTATACCGTTTGAGTCTTATTTCTCATGTTTTAGGCCGATTTCACGCTAGGTTGTTCTTGTTTGTGATACTTCAGGTCCTAGTACGTGAATGAAGGTTTGGGAACGAGTTCGGGGTCGATTAGACGAAGATTGGACATTTGGCGAGAAGTTGAGAAACTCACACGGGCACGCCTAAACTTCCACACGGCCGTGTGACTTGGCCGTGTGACACCAATTTGCAAGGGCAAGCCACACTGGCCGTGTAGGGGACCCCTTGTGGCCGTGTGGAAATTCCAGGGAGCTCACATGGCCAAACTGGAAATCCACACAGCCGTGTGTCTCTGGCCGTCCAGCATGCCTGAAGACCCATTAAGTGAAACGCTGCATTTTGACATCCACACGGGCAAACTGGGATTCCACACGGGTGTGTGGCTTGGCCGTGTGGTCAGGAAATTCTAGGTTTTAACCCAATTTTGAGCCAAAGGAGAGGGAATCGACTTTTGGGAGCAAAAACAGAGTTTTAGAGAGAGAAAGTGCGAAGAACAAACCCTAGGAGCTATTTGGAGTGGATTTCTCACCATTGAAGCCCATATTGCATCCCCAGGAGTGAAGATCATCATCCCGGAGCAGATTATCCTCTTTGTTATGAGTATGACTACTCTTATTTCTGTTTTCCTCTCTCTCTATGGAGTAGAACCTTCTCTCACTTGGGTATGAAGAACCCTAGTTCCATGTGTTAGGGATCTTGATTGTAATGACTTGGGATTGTTATAATAATTGATTTTAACCGATTGATGCATGATTCATTGAGTCAATTGAAGTCTGATAATCTTTTCTTGATTTCTGCTGCAACCTGAGATAGATAGAATCTGATTAGGTTGTTAGAGCTTCATCAATCGGTAGTGGTAGATTGATTATACGAGAGTTAATCGACTTACTGCTTTGTACTGGAATGCAATTCCAATAGTGGAGTTCTGCATTCATAGCCTCAGCTTTCTATCCCGGTGAAGACTAGTCGTCTGCCGGGTAGCTGGACTGAGAGGGCTTGGTCAGCTTAAGAGATTCCAAGCTACTGTTGGAACTTCCGCAGTTTAATCAACAGTTTATCAACCGAGGGTAATTACAACTATTACCTAACTAAGGAGCTAGGGGGACTCATTCCCGAGTGACTCTTCCCTTGCTTTAGAAAACCGAACTATTTCCTACTTTCTTACTGCTTTTGCTTAAAACACCAATCAATCGACTTAGTTTGCTAGATAATAAATAATCACAGAGTAGGCAGTAGATCTAGACCCCGGGTTGATAAATAGAACTTGCCACTATTCTGCATTTCCGGACTGCGATTGCACTTGGTCGCAGTTTGGTGTTGTGTTTTAGCGTGTCAAATTTTTTGCGTCGTTGCCGGGGACCTCTAGGTTATTGGGGAAATGTGAAAGTTTGTTACTCTAGCTTTTTCTTTACTGCATTTTCTCTCTTCCACCTGTGTGCCTTCACGGGTTGCTTTTGCTGATTGTGTGCAGGTAGTGCATGACCCGTAGCCAGTCGGGAGATTTACTACCATTAGACCAAGAGCTTGAACGGACATATAGGAACTTCAAGCGGGCTCTAAAGGCGCGAATGGTTGCGGAGGAAGCCTTAGCACAGCTGCAAATCACTGAGGAGGAAGAAATGGGTGACCCAGGACCATGATGTGGTCCTTCCCGAGGAGCAAACCATGGGTTATTACTGGACCGCCGCGCCGCAGACATGAGGTCTCCCATCCAACACCCTCAAGTTGCTGCCAACAACTTTGAGGTGAGTAACATTGTCATCACCATGCTGCGCGGCTCGGTGGTATTCAGTGGCAAGGAGGGAGAATGCCCCCGATCACACTTGAGGCGGTTCCACGAGCTCATAGATGGGATCAAGATAAATGGGGTCCTAGCCGATGCCATCCATCTGAGGTACTTCCCATTTACTCTGGAGGGGCAAGCCAAGGAGTGGCTGGACACTTGGCCTCTCGGATCGATCACCACGTTCGCCAACCTAGGGGACAAGTTCCTCACCCGCTATCATCCTCCGTCAAAAACGGCGGACTTGCAGAAGCAAATCACTCACTTTGCCCAGGATGAAGATGAGACCATCCGGGACGCATGGGAGAGATACACCAGTCTCTTCCTGAGGTGTCCCAATCATGGTTTCAATGATGCTTTCAAGGTGGGCACCTTCTACCACGCCCTCTTCCCAAAAGATAAGAAGCTGATTGACTCGGTTTGTGGCGGGAACATGCTGACCAAGACGCCGCCGCAGTTGAATCAGCTCTTTGAGGAGATGGCAGAGAAAGGGTATGATTGGGGCACTGCTAGGAGGTCGAGGACAGCACCAAGCCGAGGTGTACATGCTGTGGGCACCCACTCTTCTGATTTGGTGCAGGTTGTGTCTAAAATGGTCTCAGCCATCGATCAGAATGGAATGGTTCCAGGGACAGGGCAGCAGCCGCCAATGCGTTGCCAGTGGTGCGAGAGCGCACATCATACTGTAGAGGACTTCCAGGCCATGCGTGAGTCCAGTACACCCCAGGAGCAGGTGAACTTCATCAACAATGTCCGGTGCAACGACTCATACAGTAACACCTACAATGAGGGATGGCGCCAGTATTCAAATTTCTCCTGGAGTGGCAACAGCAATCCGAAGCCACCTGGCTTCCAGCTCCTGCAACTAGTTTTCCAAACCAGAGGCAGTCATACCAGCCTCGCCCAGGCCAGAAGCAGCAACAACAACCACTTTATCAGCCTAGACAGGGGTAGGCTTTTCAACAACCCCCACAGCAGCAGTACCAGCAGCCTGATGCATCTCCATCAGTCCCAGCACCGGGCGATCCCGTGTCAAAACTGAGGGATTTAGTGACTACCTTGGTCAGCACTAGTACCCAAAAGTTCAATAAATTGGAGCAATTCATGGAAGTGGTTGCAGGCAAATTTATGGAGATTGAAGCTGGCCAGAGAAAGCAGCAGGCACTCCTACAGGATATGGACACCAAGATCGGGCACATGGCAGATGCCCTTACTTCCAGACCGGCTGGCACACTTGCTGGCCAACCCCTACCGAATCCCAGAAATCATAAGGAGGGGTTGCACGCCATTATGCTGAGAAGTGAGACTGTGACTGCGGATGCACCGCAGAAGAGTGCCAAGAAGGTGACCCAGATCACCCCAGAGGCGGAAGAAGACCTGGTGATGGAAAAGGAGCCAGAGGATCAAGCTCCAAAGCCACAACCAGCAGTGGTTGAATATAAGCCTAAGATCCCTTTTCCCACCAGGATTTACAAAGACAGGCTAGAGGCAGAGTTCGGCAACTTCTCGTCCATGGTTAGGAAGCTGCATGTTCAAGTACCCTTCATGAAGGCACTATCTCTGATGCCTAAGTACGCGAAGTTCTTGAAGGAGCTTCTCTCGAAAAAGCGGAGGCTGAGAGAGCTGGCCAATGTGGAGCTCAGCGAGGTGTGCTCGGCCATTCTGTAGAACAAGCTTCCGCAGAAGCAGAAGGACCCAGGTAGTTTTACTATCCCGTGCTCTATAGGTAATTCCATTCATGCTCCCATTTTCTTTGGTTCCTAGTACAAGGTTTAATTGCAACGATGGTCACTGAGTTTACTAAAAACGTTCATGTTTGGTCACTGCAAATATTTAATTCCATTCATGGTCACTAAGATTAGTTCAATAGTTCAAGTTTGGTCACTCTCCGTTAGTTTTTGCTGATGTGGCAGTCAACTATTATAGTTGACCGTTAAATGAGTAACGTGGCCATTAAAAAAATAAAAATATTTAATATTTACAATTTCCACCTTATTTAACAACTATTAAAACTGACCCGCCACGTCATAAAGAACCAACCCATGACTCGTAACCCATGACCCAACCCTAGAGACGTTGCCGCCTACCTCTCTGAAGCTTCACCGATTCAACTCTCCGAACCTTCTCCTCTGCCTCCTCGCCTTCTGATTCTCCCTCCCTTCCTCATCTTCTTGCTCACCAACTCCAAGGGCTTCGACTCCCCCTCATGGCGTGACTTCGGCGCGGTCGAGCGATAATTCCCTGTTTCAGACCACTGCCGGCGAGCTGCCTCCAGTCCCCGCCGGAGCGCTCTGACCTCCTCTTCATTTGATCCCCGACGTCTCGTACCTCCGCCTTTCTCTTGAACTCATATCTTCCAGCATCAACAAGAAACTTTGATTTTTGGCAAACCGAGGGGAAAGTTGATAGACCATTGATTACACATGATTTTACCCCTATCCTTGAGCCGTTTGAGATGTCGATTCACGCGTTTTAGGCCGATTTCACGCTAGGTTGTTTGTGTTTGTGATATTTCAGGTCCTAGCACATGAATGAAGGCATGGGAACGAGTTCGGGGTCGATTGGACGAAGATTGGACGTTTGGCGAGAAGCTGGGAAGCCACACGGGCACCATTGCACCTCACACGGCCGTGTAGGGGCCCCATGTGAAGGCTCGGTAAACGCCACACGGGCAGCCTAGGGAGCCACACGGTCGTGTGGCCTCTGCCCGTGCAGCTTGCCTGGTTGCCCACAAATCGAAACGCCCCGTTTGGACACTCACACGGGCAGCTGGGAAAGTCAAACGGCCGTGTGAGGTGGGATTTTTTGGTTTTAAGCCAATTTTCAGCAAAGGAAAAGAGAGTTCAAAGTTTTAGAGAGACAGAGCGATTCCTAGAGAGAGAAAGTGATGAACAAGGGTTCCCAAGTGGCCTAGCTTGATCTTTATCACCATTGGAGCCCGACTTGAGCTTGGAGAAGTGCCGATCGACAATCAGGAGCAGAAATCCATTCTTCACAGTATGGTTTCCACATCTGAATCTGCTTTTGCTTCTTTCTCCATGGAGTAGTTCTCTCATTCATCTGGGTATGGAGAACCTAGATTTGTATGTTAGGTCTGATTGTATGAACCCAAGTACAGATTCTATGATTTGATTATATTCAATTGAGGTTTGAATGATTGAATGGCATGAATCATGATCAAATTCCTGTTGTTTCTGCTTTAACCTAGAAAGAGAATATATGCCTAGGTTAATAGAGCACCCTTAATTGAAGGTAGTGAATTGGCGACTTTAGTCGAGGAGCCAATTCACTATTATGTACCGAGTTTACTTCGGTAGTGGAGGTTTTGTTCGTTAGGGCCTCAATCTGTTTACTCCGGTGGAGGTTAGTCGCCCGCTGGGGACTCAGATTGAGAGGGTCTGGAGACCTTTAGTTGAGACTTCAGACTGTTTAAGAACCTTCCGCAGTATAACTATCTTAGAACTTGAACTTGGTAATTGCAATCCGGCTTAACTGCAGTCTAGGGGGAACCATATCCGGGTGACCTCTCTCGACTTGAAACAACCGCTTAACTTGCTTTGTGTTTTTGTTTGTTTGAACCTGCACTTAAGTTTCACCGCTAGATAATAAGAATTCACTGAGTAGTCATCACATCTAGGACGCAGGTTGACATTAAAACCCAAACCCGCTATACTACGCTTTAGGGGGTGGTTACACTTGGCCAGTTTCTAGAGTGACAGTAGGAGTGAGTCAAGTTTTTGGCGCCGTTGCGGGGGACGGCTAGGTTGTTGAAGAAAAGTGATTTCTGTTACTTTAGCATTTTCATTTTCGCATTGAGTGTTTGCTCTTTCCCACTTGTGCCTTCACGGGTTTTCTTGCTTGATTGTGTGCAGGTAGTCCATGACCCGTAGCCAGTCGGGAGGTTTACTGTCGTTGAATCCGGAGATCGAACGCACATGTCGCCAACTTAGGAGACAACAGGGAGCTAGAGTGGCTACGGAGGAGCGCATAGACGGCCATTTGAGCAAAGAGTCCGAGGACGAGTACGAGATGGAAGGAGATTACAATCCACACCAGGGGAATCCTCACCAGGTTCCCCTGGCGAATCAGGTCTTGGGGAACAACCCCATACACCAGGCAGATGGGGTTCATCATCATCCACCGCCGCCGGGTCCCACCTTGAACAACTTTAAGATCAAGCCATGCTGGATTCAACTCATTACATCCTCTATCCACTTCCATAGCTTGAAGGATGAGGAGGCGAGGGTGCATCTTTCCCGTTTTCTGCAGCTGACGAATGGGTTCAAGCTGAACGGTGTCCCTGATGATGCAATCCGCCTTCACCTCTTCCCCCATTCTCTGGCGTGGAATGCTACAAGGTGGTTGGAGACCCAGCCCCCATTGTCCATCACCTTTTGGGATGATCTGGCCGACAAATTCGTGCACCGGTACTATCCGGCGTCGAAGACCACAAAGATCCAGCGGGAGATCACTCACTTCCTCCAAGAGCTAGACGAGTCACTTCGTGATGCATGGGAGCGGTACATGGGATATTTCTGGCAGTGTCCCCATCATGGCTTCAGTGATGCATTCACAGTGGGGAACTTCTACAGTGCCCTCTCTCTAGATAGCCAGAGGGTGATTGAGTCTCTATGCCCAGGAGGGGATCTTCTTACTTAGACTCCACCCGAACTGAACCAGATGATCAGTACCTTGGCTTCCAGAGATCATTCCTGGGGGCAGAGCAGCAGAGGCAGAAATTCTCGGGACCGTGGTGTGCACGCCATGGAGGCCAGGTCCGGGCTCGAGCAGCAGGTAGCCGAGTTAGTGCAGACATTGAAGCAGCCCAACAGTCTTATCACGGGCAGAGGTTTGGCTACACCTCCAGTAGCTCAATGTCAGTGGTGTGAGAGCTCAAATCATCTAGTGGAAGACTGCCAGGCTATGAGGGAGTCTTCTACTCCCCAACAACAGTTGGACTTCATCGCCAATGCTCGGAGCCTCGACCCGTACAGCAATACATATAATGAGGGGTGGCGCCAGCATCCCAATTTCTCTTGGAGTAGCAACACCACTAAACCACCTGGTTTCCCAGCACCAGCTTGTGGTTTTCAGCAGAGGCACCCTTTCCAGGCTCGACAGGGGCCAGCCCCACAGCAGCAGCCCTACCAGCCTAGGCAGGGGCAACCATTCCAGCAGGCCCATCGTCAGTTTGCCCAGCCAGCAGCAGCTCCGGCTCCAGATAATCAGATGACGGAGCTGAAGAACATTCTAGCGGCATTCATGACTACCACCCAGGCAACTGTCACGAGGCTGGACCAGAGCATAGCCTCACTGGAGGCAGGTCATAGGAACCAAGGTGCCATTTTGCAAGATTTACAGAACCAGGTTGGTGACATAGCTCGCCAAATTAATACCTGGGCCCCGGGAACTTTACCTGCCACTACCATCCCCAATCCACGGGAGCCACACCAGCAGCTGAATGTCATCACCACCAGGAGTGGCAAGTCCACATCGGCGGTACCTGCCCAGCCTAGGGAGAAAGAGCCACTGCCTGCTTCAGCACTTCCAGCCGATGATGTAGAAGAGAGGGTGGAGAAGGAAGCCCCTGCTCCCAAGCCACAACCAGTGGTTAAGGAGCATGGACCCCAGCTTCCCTTCCCCACTCGACTACATAAACATAAGCTGGAGACTGAGTTTGCCAAGTTCATGGCAATGTTGAAGCAGCTCAATGTCAGCATACCCTTCATGGAAGCACTGTCGAAGATACCCAAGTATGCAAAGTTCATGAAGGATCTCCTCAGCAACAAGAAGACACTTGCAGATCTTTCGACAGTGATGCTGAGCGAGGAGTGTTCTGCCATCTTGCAGAACAAGCTGCCCGAAAAGCGCAAAGACCCAGGGAGTTTCCCTATCCCTCTTAATATTGGCAGCATGCATGTAGGGAAGTCATTGGCGGACCTAGGCGCTAGCATAAATGTCATTCCATACAATCTGTTTAAAAAGCTAGACCTAGGTGAACTTAGCCCTGCTAGGATGAGCATTCAGTTAGCTGATCGCTCTATTGTGCATCCTAGGGGTATCATAGAGGATCTGCTTGTTAAAGTAGGCGCATTCACATATCCTGTTGATTTTGTTGTTTTGGATATAAATGAGGATGTGGATGTGCCTTTGATTTTGGGTAGACCATTTCTTGCCACCGCCAAGGAACTAATTGATGTGCATAGTGGTAAACTGATCTTGCGTGTTGGGAATGAACTTACTACTTTTTCTGTGGTTGACCTTGATCATTGTGATATGCCTGCTGTCACACCTATGCATGCGATTTCTCACCAGGTACACGAGCCTGTCGTGTACCCCTCTGTGCATCTCGTTTTGGAGGATCCCCCTCTCACGCCTTCGCCGCCACTCCCTTCAACCTCACCGCCAAACAAAAAGCTCAAGGAGGAGTGGCGGCCGAAGCCGCATGTGTCTAAGCCTGCACGGAAGAAAGGTGGAGACCACTATGAGCTGGTTCCACCTCCTGCACCACGACCACCCTGCCCATCCGAGTACTCACTCGCCTGCATCTTGCCGGATGGCCAGGTCGAGCTGACCAATGCTGGTGGTCGCACCCGTCGGGTGCATGGTCACCATCTGAAGCTGTACCTCAAGAGTGATGTGGATCCTCTCTTAGAGGCACCTGCTCACCTGCTCCTGCACCCCGCTGAGTATCCACCATGGGTGTCCAGCTACAAGACGGTAAAGAAGCGCTTGTGGGGAGGCAACCCCACCACGGTTTTCATTTATTTCTTTTGTTTTGAGTCGGATTGTAAACTGGTTTGGTTTTGGTTTGTTTTCTTTTGTTTTGGATGATGTATTATGGGGCTGACCATTGGACCTAACATATTGTGTGTGAGTTCTTCTGTTCCCTTTAGCTGTGCTTTGTCCCTGACTGGTCCACTCTCCAGTCCTCTTCGCGCTTACTGGTCCACTTCCAGTCCCCCGCAGTTTTCAATCTGGTAACATCGTTCCCCTTATCTCTCCCTCTGCTCCATTGAGGGCAATGTCGTGCTTAAGTGTGGGGGGTGCTTTGTATCGGTTGGAATCTATATACATGTGCTTGGAGCCTAGTCCGCTGTCCAAATCTTGAGATTTGAGGGCTCCAAGTACGGCTGTTTGATAATATTGGCACTGTGTTTTGATTGGTGAATTGAATGGTTTTCGGATTAATGCATGACAACTGGATGGTGACTAGGACAACCTATAATGATGACTGAGACGTGCAGTAGAACTGTGTAGGAGTTCAGTTTTTCAACTGTTTGCTTACCAACTGTGACGTGGATGGATCATTTTTTCTTGACAGTCGTTTATGCATCTAGTTCAGGGAATTAGAATGAGAGATAGAGCATATAGGTAGCCATGTGAGATTTGAGCCTGCTCGTTTCTTTCTTGTGCGATAGTTTCCTCTTCCATGATGTGTAGCATTCACGTTGTCATTAGCTAAGATGATGGAGGCATAGGATTAGCCCACGACCAAATTGACTATCCTGGTGTGTCATACCCCCTAGTCAGCCCCTTTGAGCCGTGTGTTATCCTTTCTTTCGGTTTGCAATGAAAAATCACCCTTTTGCATCTCTTAGAAGGTTTTTACATGTTCTCTGTTGTTTCTGCTAAATATAATGTGAGGGTTGGAGGTAGTTCTTAAAAAGTTGGGCAGGTGTTTGAAAAATGTGTAGAGGTGGTGGTTCTCTTAAGAAATGAAAAAAATGAACGAAAAACAAAGAAAAAACGAAAGCAAAAGAGAGCCACTACCAAAAATCTGAATAGTGCCCATTAAGTAGTGTTTGTTGGCAGTCTGGCTTGGAAATACTAGCATTTATGTGACCTCCTTCGCTCTTGTGCTCTAGAGAATGTGAGTAATGCAGAATAGCAGAAAGAAAGTTATTGGTTTGATTGACTGTGAATTTGTTGGGTTTGGAAATGTGGAACCTTGTGCTATGAATACTTCCACCACCTAAAAGGCATTTTCCCCATGTCCAAGACCCTAGCCAGTCATTTGAACCTGTGTCTAAGACCTCCGGATTAGTTAGTGATGACAACCATTTATGTGAACTCTAACATTTAGAGGCTGCCGTGATGGTGAAGAGATGTTAGGGATTGAGAAAATAAGTATGCACATTTTTCGCATCAAATTGTCCTGACCCCACTGGTCGAGAGTGAGCGATTCATTTTCTTGTTCTTTACACTCTTTACCCCGGTGAGGACCTAGATGGCTCGGTCTTGATTCTGATCTCTTGAGGTTTATGCATGAGGTGACTGTTTTGAGTAAGTGGTTGAGTCAAGTCTATGTTGGTTGATGAATAGAAGGGAGACTCCTCCTTTACTCGATTTTGCTGCACTCAAATGTCTTCTGTGGTGGTTGTCCAGGTTGCTATTGAAGTTGTTCATGTGTTGATGTTTGAAAGCAAATATGATTCATGTGTTCTGTGCCTATATGATCTGTCCCCAATATTGGTATGTTTGAAATAGGTGAGCTTACCTTGTGTCTAACTTGGTTTGCTTGGGGACAAGCAAACAGTCAAGTGTGTGGGAGTTTGATAGACCATTGATTACACATGTTTTTCCCCTATCCTTGAGCCGTTTGAGATGTCGATTCCAGCGTGTTAGGCCGATTTCACGCTAGGTTGTTCGTGTTTGTGATATTTCAGGTCCTAGCACATGAATGAAGGCCTGGGAACGAGTTCGGGGTCGATTGGACGAAGATTGGACGTTTGGCGAGAAGCTGGGAAGCCACACAGGCACCATTGCACCTCACACGGCCGTGTAGGGGCCCCTTGTGGCCGTGTGAAGGCTCGGTAAAAGCCACACGGGCAGCCTAGGGAGCCACACGGCCGTGTGGCCTCTACCTGTGCAGCTTGCCTGGTTGCCCACTAATCGAAACGCCGCGTTTGGACACTTACACGGGCAGCTGGGAAAGTCACACGGCCGTGTGAGTCGGGATTTTCTGGTTTTAAGCCAATTTTCAGCAAAGGGAAGAGAGTTCCGAGTTTTAGAGAGACAGAGCGATTCCTAGAGAGAGAAAGCGACGAACAAGAGTTCCCAAGTGCCCTAGCTTGATCTTCATCACCATTGGAGCCCGGCTTGAGCTTGGAGAAGTGCCGATCGACAACCAGGAGCAGAAATCCATCCTTCACAGTATGGTTTCCGCATCTGAATCTGCTTTTGCTTCTTTCTCCATGGAGTAGTTCTCTCATTCATCTGGGTATGGAGAACCCTAGATTTGTATGTTAGGTCTGATTGTATGAACCCAAGTACAGATTCTATGATTTGATTATATTCAATTGAGGTTTGAATGATTGAATGGCATGAATCCTGATCAAATTCCTGTTGTTTCTGCTTTAACCTAGAAAGAGAATATCTGCCTA
The DNA here is from genome assembly GCA_964030455.1 of Linum trigynum. Classification (NCBI taxonomy): domain Eukaryota; kingdom Viridiplantae; phylum Streptophyta; class Magnoliopsida; order Malpighiales; family Linaceae; genus Linum; species Linum trigynum. Next base: position 23,599,860 of record OZ034822.1, read on the forward strand.
AGTTAATAGAGCACCCTTAATTGAAGGTAGTGAATTGGCGACTTTAGTCGAGGAGCCAATTCACTATTATGTACCGAGTTTACTTCGGTAGTGGAGGTTTTGTTCATTAGGGCCTCAATCTGTTTACTCCGTTGGAGGTTAGTCGCCCGCTGGGGACTCAGATTGAGAGGGTCTGGAGACCTTTAGTAGAGACTTCAGACTGTTTAAGAACCTTCCGCAGTATAACTATCTTAGAACTTGAACTTGGTAATTGCAATCCGGCTTAACTGCAGTCAAGGGGGAACCATATCCGGGTGACCTCTCTCGACTTGAAACAACCGTTTAACTTGCTTTGTGTTGTTGTTTGTTTGAACCTGCACTTAAGGTTCACCGCTAGCTAATAAGAATTCACTCAGTAGTCATCACATCTAGGACCCGGGTTGACATTAAAACCCAAACCCACTATACTATGCTTTAGGGGGTGGTTACACTTGGCCAGTTTCTAGAGTGACAGTAGGAGTGAGTCAAGAGCAGCGTCGTTCTGTTGACGGAGAAGTGAAAAAGGTGGGCTGGAGGAGAAGAATATCATGCGTAAGTGGGGCGTCCGCGAGCAAACCCTGAATTAATGGCCGAGAACCCATCAGGCAGAAAGGAAGAAAATGTTGTTGGAGGTTAATGTTGACGCATCGATTGGGGTCTTTATAGATTGGGCGGAAGCGAGGAAGCAGAAGGGTCTCGAAGCCTCAATCGTCGGACCAGCATCGCCAATTGGCTGCAACTTGAACTCATTTTGGCTCGCATACGACTGCGCCACCCCCACAGCTCCTAGAGCAACCAGAGCTTGCTTGCGAGACGAGCCACTTCCGAAGTTATCTCCACCAATCACGATGGAGTACCTCGTCTTTGTCTCGTTCGGTTCGATGAATCTCTTCTCGTAGGAAGCTGGGAGGCCGATTAGGGTGTAGGAACCGAGCTTTCCGTATTCTGCGGGGTTGGAAGGGACGAGGGTGAGGGAACCACTAAGGTCAGCTAAGGTCGTGAAGAAAACAGAGTCTCAAGGCGGCGACGATCTAGAGTCGAGGAGCTGATTGACAAGAACCCAAAACCCAGATTGATGGCGCCTTCTCAATCCGGCGGATTACGAAAGGGAAGAGAGGCGAGAGAAGGAGAGAATAGGGTTGGGTCGGACTTATGTTGGGTTGGTTTTTCTAACGTGTCAGCTCCGATTTTGATTTTGATTTTTTTTTTTTTTTTTGTTAAAAGCTGATGACTAGACATCTTTGTTAGCTACGCCAACAGTTAACTTTCAGTATTAACGGAGTTTCGGGGAGGTAGATAGTGCTCGTGGGAGCGGCTATTTCCACAAGCGGGGGCTAGTTTGGACGATGAGGTGGACATTGTAAATATTTAAATTTTAATATTTTTTAATTGCCACGTCACTCATTTAACGGTCAACTATAATAGTTGACTGCCACATCTGCAAAAACCAACGGAGAGTGACCAAACTTGAACTATTGAACTAATCTTAATGACCATGAATAAAATTAAATATTTGCAGTGACCAGACATGAACGTTTTTAGTAAACCCAGTGACCATCCTTGCAATTAACCCTTGTAACTAGGAACCAAAGAAAATGGGAGCGAAAAGGAACTAACACAACCAGGAACGGACGTAAAATTTAGAGAGTAGAGAAGCCTTCAGTCTTGATAATGTTGCTTCATATCAAGCAAAAGAATCAGTTCATGAAATGCTGCTGTACAGGAAACAATCCAGTGACTCAGACTACGAAAACTATACAAATTCAACAAAACGCCTCCCTCCCTCCTACCAGTAAAACTGACCAAGCTCATAAGTTACAAAGTCATCCATCCCATCCAACCAACCCACCACGATAGAATAGAAGATCATTCACAGGAACGCCTGGAGAGAGACCTTCACTATCAGCTAATGAAGACTTCAGGCTCTAACCTATAGTATGAAACCTTCAGTCTGTCCTATACGCCCAGCCATGTTTCTGTAGATATGATTGGACAGCTTCCTTTATAGCCAGGTTAGGAATCAACTGAGATGGTTCAAGTGGTGCACGTGTGATTGGATCAAACCTTCCCACCTAAGTTGATATATTTGCCTTATTCGTCAATGAGAACTGAACAGAACAAATATGCATGCTGAATTTCGGAAGAACTTGTATGGTTACCTTCTGAAGGTGATCGAGAATCACTCCTCTCTCATATGTCACCCCACTTGGTGTGATAACAGGGTCGCGGAAGATATCGAGAGAAATTTTGCAACAAAGGTAATCAGGTACCTGCTATCAATATTGGATTAGTGAATTACTTAAATAGCAATCAAGAGGAATATAATCAAAGCCTAAACAGGGATTAGCATGCACCTCCGAAGGAACGTCATCTTCTCCTGCCTTCTTAAACACTTTGTCCAGATCATCTAACTGCTGTGCATTGCAGGCAGCTGCTGTCTCATCCAAAAATCCTTCACTTTGATGATCATCAAGGAAGTACTTCTCTCTAAGAGCATTCTCACAAGCTTCTCTGAGACAAAAGAAAAGAAATAAAATGAATCACAATGGAAAAATATAACTAAAGATGGATGTTGAATGATCATGTCAGACAAAACTCACTGGGCTTACATACTTCAAGCTCTGTAATTCCCATGAACGTTGTGTATATGTTTTCTCCCACAGAATGTATTTGGCTTTTGCAAGCTCTTGCCATATTTCTTCCACCATATTTTTTCCTGTTGGGTTTGCACCTGTTTCGAGCTCCATTGCCTATGAATGCAACGCAAAACCCGGTATTAGGCATTAATCACATATACCAACTCAACCAGCAAAACTCTTGTTTGAGAGCAATCATAGAAAAAAAGACCCTTAACATTCTGCCAGACACAGACAACACTGCTCCCCCAATGTAACTTGGTCAAATAGCACACTTAAAGTTAAATCCGACTCCCATGATTACTCGAAGGTACAGCATGAAGTAGACATTTCTGCCAGCTACTAATAATTCACAAATGTTTGAAACGGACGAGTTTAATCAGCCTAACCAATGACAATCTCTCTTCGGCCATGTATTGGCCGAATTATAAAAGGAGAGCGAAAGCAAATCTCAATCTGCAAAATTGGATGATAAAAGGAAATGAAATGAGCCAACCAGTGGAATGACAAAAGATAATCCAGAATAACCTTTGGTCATATAAAGGAGCCCCGAACGGACAACACCCCCAACCTCTCCTTGGCCTCCTTTAATGTAATCACGGTACCATAATACTACTACAACGCTAACAGTCAAAACACCATCTAACCGCTAATCTATTGTACAATTTATGTGCTTAAAAAATTGGTTGATAGTATTCATTATCGAAAGCATGTTTGTCTTTTCTAAAATTCCATCAGTGATGGCAGTGGTATTTCCTTTCTTTAGGGGTCAGGTGGCTATTGGACTTCAACTCATAAAATTGGAACAGGTTGTGGTATTGCGACTATGGCAATTGCAAAGTAATATGTCCGTTGCCTAACAAGGACATTGGTTGAATTCCACGTAATTGTGGAAGTCCATCCCCTAAATTCCCTCATGCAACCCTAATTATAAGAATACTGGTTGCAGCAACACAACCAGACAGAGTGGATTTCAAAATATCGGAGTGGGTTACAATTCTAAGGGCAACATTTGCTCCAATTCCTCAGTGAGACAAGATTTAAACCTTCAGTTAAGGGTTCTACACCCAAGCATGTGGCCAAATTTTTTAACATTCCAGCATCTTAATACAGATCAAGATCACTATCACTAAAATTGTCAAAATAAACCTTTTGTACATAGAAATTATGTTGCATGTTAATGGCCACGGCATAACAAAGATACATGATCAACAAAATGGGATAAGGCATCATATATTATCAACAAGAAACGATAATTCAACACTGTGTAACATATCATTCCAAACCTACTCTGGCTATATTCATATAAAGAAACTTCTAGTCTTGCTATAATCTTGTCAGAGGACCTGAAAATTTTTGCTAAATTAAATTGTACCAGTATAAATTGAACATTGGTTTTCCTAAATGATATTCACCATCCAATCCATACTGGTATTGCAAGGAGGCAGAAAAAAACCTGATTGTTGAACATGAATGCAACCCCACTTCTGATCCTTGTGGAAGAGGGTTGTGTAATCAACCAACAATAAAAAGTTAATACAACAAGGGGGGTCAAGCAACCAAGGTAAATTTATGGCCCTCAGAAGAAATAGGTGATGTCAATATCAATGAATAATAATTAATAACGCTGCCCGTATATACTTCTACAGAAAACTTCCAGTTTCCTGCTCAGCTATCTGCATCTTGATAAGGGAACCTAAACCACAAATTATAACTCGCCTATTCATCGGCAATAGATACCAAGACGAAGTAACTAACGAATAATTGATAGAGTTTCAAGTTAAAACCAACCACAAACTATGCTTGTTTTGGACAGAAACAGGAAAAGAAGTCGGACATATGACAGCTAAGAAAATAACAAACAAAAGAGATCATTTTGCACATAACAGGTCTGATCCGAACTAGTGTGGCATTGCATGACACAAATGGAAAATGCCAAAACATTGCTGAGAGGCTTGGAAGAAATATATGCCTCAATCAAATATGCTTGAAACGACCACGACACAGCTACGTAACTAGAACAAATACCAAATGCTAGTTAATTTAATGGAAATTGGTCTTACTCTTTCCAGAGCCCTCACTCCTTCAGCATACTCTTCTCTCTGTAGTAATGCAAGTCCCAGCATATAGTGCGCCTGTTCATGAGTAGAAAACAAGGTTGAACCTTCAAAGCTCATCATTTGGAAAAAAAAGAGGCAGGCAAAAGTAGAGTGCAGCATCCGGAATAACTATTCAGTGTGTACATTATATACTGACATCAATAAACCAAGGTCCAAGAAAGATTACATCTACATGTATAAAGGGGCACCATGGAAGAACCAAATACTACTTATAACTAGGGTTGTTAATAAACCAAGCTATTCGCGAACGGCTCGATCTCGAACTCGATAAAAGCTCCTTCGAATCAATAAAAGCATGATTCGTTTATTGACGAGCCGATGAGCTTAACCTTGTTCGGCTCATGAGGCTCGTGAACTAGCTTGATTAGGTGGCTTGTTGAATTCGACTCGTGAACTATCTCATGTTGAGCTCATGAGATGTCTCAATATTGTAACTAGCGAGCCAACTTGATTACGGCTTATGAGAAAATCAATTAGTATCTTATGAGTTGGTTTGTTAATGATGCATACATGTATTAAATTGTATATCACACCTTCTATGTTGTTTAATAATTGAAGTATGTGAGCAAATATGTCTCGTATATGACATGAAGATCAGTTAATCATATGTATCGTATATGTCATATAAATATTAGGGCATTTAATTCATAAATTATTTTAGAGTTGAGTCGACCGAAATTTTGATCTTAATGGATTCAAGAAATGAGTTGGCTCGTGTTCGGCTCGACTCAGCTCATTAATAAAAGAGCCGAGCTCGAGTTCGGCTCGTTTATAAACGAACCAAATCTTAACAAGGCAAAGCTCGGTTCAGCTCGGCTCATTAACCTCCCTACTTATAACCGTTAGTTAATCATGAATTTACGAAGCTTTTATCTCTATGAAGTTCATGCCCACATTATCAAATAGCAATCCGTTAGGTGGGTATGTGTCATAGCACACGAGCGACAAGGCTACACAATTCATCGCACTGTAGACTATGTGGCTCATCAAAAGGCATATAGTTTCTACCAACCAGATTACCAAAGCCGAAGTATACGAACAGAGAAAGTCACAGTTGAAAGTGCAGTCACCTTAACGGCATTGGGATCAAGCTTGATAGCCGTACGACAATCCTCTTCAACTTTCTTCCAGTTGCTTGAACAACCGGGAAAAAAATAGTCAGAAAAAACGCGAAATACTGGAAAGAACAGAGAAGCTAACACAATCAATGGTGGGTTGAAACATACTTGCGTCTCCGATGGCAAACCGCGCGATTAGTCCAGTAAACGGGCACATTAGGGCACAGCGCAATCGCCTAGCAACGACAGAACACTCGCATGAGAACTAAATCGAAACAAGGAAGACGAAGAAGCAATCACCAGGAAAAAGGCGGAGGAGAGATAATACTTCGGTATAAGCATCAATAGCAGCTGCAAATCTTTCTTTCTTGTAGTAGGAATTGCCGTCTTCCTTCAATCTCTCAGCTTGTTTCTCCGGAGTCAACACCTCTCCCTGCCCCATTCCTACTTTTGCCAAAAGCCCAAAATTTCCCGAGCCTTAACCTTGCGCAGCGTCAGTCTCCTTCCCCAAGAAGTTATTTCTCTCCCGCTCGCTTTGTCCTGTCCCGTAAAACAAAAGAGGAACAACAAAGCGACGAAAGGGACAGGTCGACGCGAGGGAGAAAGAGGAGAGGCGTCTCAAGAAATCAAGAACCTTTTTTTTCTCTACCCTTCCCTTCCACCGATCCACCAAACCTTCCTTGCTTCCTCAAAGAGGTAAATTTCAGCGAAAGCGGGAAACCGGCGTTCCCTTCGCAGCCCCTTCCTCTTTCTTTTCTTACCCTTTTCTGCCTTTCCGTCGATTAATGTGTCCTTCGCTTCCTTCCTGCAGGGATCCGAATCGGATTGGTCTGAGCAAAGCCCAATTTGAGGAAGAAACCTAGAATAAGAAGCAAAACAACTTGGTTGGTTCGGTTTTTAGTTTTTCTTCTTAAGCCTTTTTTTTTTTTTGGGCAAGATTTTCGAATCGGTTGATACCAAGGTTGTCAAACCGATTTATGCCAGTGTGCTGATTTAGCAAGTGGAATGGTTCGACCGGTGGCACATACCGGTTTGTACCGGTTCATGCCAGTAATATTACAAATAAAATTATAAATACTCATTTTAAACATGACATTTAACGTCAACACCTAAACATTTATACTTGAATCCAACAAATAACATCAATATTTAACATTTATACTCATAAAATAAATATTAAAATAATTTTTAACAATTAAATTCACTAAAATAAGGTTATTTTACTTAGAGATTCGTATATCGATCATACCGGTGGTGTCACGCCGGTTTTAAGACCGGTACAGGTTGAACCAGGTACAACCGGTGGCACGCCGGCCGGCATGACAACCCTGAGTTGATACAGTCAGTTTGCCAATGGTTCGAGCCAATGCAGTCAAAAGCGCGATTCTACCTAGAAGCGGAAAATGGGTGAAATCGTAAAGCATAGAATCAGAGCGTAAAAATGTAAGTTTTTGACGCATACTTTAATATAACGAAAAATGTGTTAAGTACGATAAAATATGAGTGGACATAGTTTAGATAAGTTAATAAATACTTGTAATTCACATCTAAAGTTGAGAAACTCATAACATTTTAACAATAAGTTCATAAACATATGTATTAACAATAAGCTACATTCCCCTCTATGCTAGTGAATTTGAGAAGGGCATAGCTGGTGAATTAGATTACTCTATTGAAACTAAGAATGCACCCAAGTACTTGATATGTATCTTTTAATCTCAAATATATCATATTTTTTGTGATTTACCTTTAAAATATAAGTATTTTCAAGAATAGAATACTCTTTTAGTGAACTAGAAGCGTAAAAGTGTAAGCTTTTAAGCTTTAAAGCACATTTTAGTCCCGATTTTATACAATTAAGATTTTATATGCAAACGAAAGCGTTTTGGTGTCCTAGAAGCGTAAAACCGTAAGTTTTTAAGTTTTAAACCGCGATTTTGACTGCATTGGTTCGAGCGCTGATTCATGGTACAACCGGTTTATTTCAGTTCATGTTAGTGGGTTAGTTTGGTTGTGCTATATCTTTTTCAGATTCAACTTCTGTCTGGAGATATTTAGAGAAATACTTTTAAAAAAAAGCGATTGTGTGTTTGGCCGAAAAACTATTAGAGTTTTTCAGAACCACTCTAAAAAACAAGGGGTAATACCACTGGAAATACTATCCTTTAGCGAAAGTGTCATTTATATTACGTGCTTTCGATAAACACAAAAATATTCCAATGTATTAAGGGTTTGCGTCATTTGTGTTACGCGAATTTCTGTTGACCACTAGAATTAACGGTTGACCTTACGGTGGTCAACCTTTGTTTGACCATTGATGAAGTGGCGCCTATGTGTCATCCACATATGCGACACATAGATGCCATAGAAGAAAATAATATTTAATATTTAAATTAATTCTTTTAAAATTAAATAATTAATATTTTATAGGAAATAAATTTTAGTTTTTACCCACCGCCGGGAACGCCGCCCACCCCAAAAAGCTCACCGCCCCATTCCTTAGCAATCTTCTTTTTTTATCAGCATATAATCCCTCTGCAACTTCCACTAGATTTTGATGAGCTCGATGAGAGTAGCCTGTCATCAACAATCCCAGATCTCCCCACAGATAGCATTCGTTGATTGATATCTTTGGATCTGCTGGTTTGGCTCCGTCGTTGGAGCTGGGCAAGGCGAATGGCGTGTCTCATGGCAGGCCGAAAGAGAGGTCGGAGACAAGCCGTGTGTGTCTCTGAAAATGGAGAATCACATGAAAATCGGGAGAAGCGCTGCTTCGCCACTATAGAAGCGAGTGAAGGAGCCAGAGAAATGGGGAAGAATCCAGATCGAAACCACCACCACCAAAGCTGTCTTACTCTATCTTTGAAGAATCCCAATCCGTCGCCGCATCATCCCAACCCAGTGTCAGTGGGAGATCGTTCGGTCACTACCAAAATTCCCAATTTAATCTCTCTGCCTCCTGGGGATTTCGATTCAGATTTGAAGACAAACATATAGGATTCAATTTTGTTTGTGGAGATATCTAATAGATTCCTTCCTAGTTCATACTAATCACACAAGCGCCACAAGAGGAAGAATATGGTGGAGGGAAGGCCTAGTTGACATCGGAGGAGGTGGTGGGTAGCCATCGGAGCAGGGACAAATCTCATATAGAGGAGAAAGGTTCGAGGCCAGTGGGTAAAAGTTCAGAGAGGAAGACGTATAGACTTGTTTTTAATTAATAATATTTTTAATAATTATTTTTATTAAAAATTCCATGTCAGCCACCATGTCAATGCTGACTGTATTTTCCGTTAAGCACTAACGGAAAATTTAACGGTTGGTATACAAATGACATATCGAAAATTACATAATATAAATGACACTTTCGTTATAGGTTGGTATTTCCAGTGGTATTAGCCCAAAAAACAAAGAAGAAAAACACTTTTTTTTAACATTATTCTGTATACCCTCTTTTTTCAGAGAGAGAGTGCGATTACTCGGTGACTTAGGGTTTTCGTGTTTTTCTCATCGCCGGCTCCGGCATCTGCACCGGAGCAGCTCCTTTCCCCCTCTTTTTATGTTCTCTTATGAGTGAATTGAGTGCTACGATACCCATTTCGGCTTCAGAGACACTAAATGACGATTCCCGGGGGATCCCATCGAAACCCTGGGCGTCGCTGTTTGGGATCTCTGAAGCCAATCGCCTTACATATATTCCACCGGAGGCTATCAATGGAGGATTGAGGATGCCCAAAGTTGTTCGTGAGGCAGGAGCTGCTCGCTAGAAGCACTGCTTAGTTGGTCAGTTTCTGCAGGATCCGCCTCCATTGTATGTTCTACGTCGCTGGGTTAATAAGCTTTGGGGGCGGGATCGTCTGGTGAGGGTTTCGCTACTCTATGACAAGATGTTGCTCATTCAATTGCCCGAAAGTTTGTGAGTGGATTCTTGAAAATGGTCCATGGTTTTGGTTCAAAAACCTGTTGTATCTTCGACCTTGGGTTCCAGGTATTAGTGTTGAGGATTTGGGGAGGAAGGCTCTGCCGATTTGGGTGAATTTAATGAATGTTTCATTAGAGTATAATGACTTCCAGGGGTTGAGTAGGATAGCGAGTTGGATTGAGGTTCCACTGGGTATGGATCATACAACCCGGATGGGGGACAGACATGGTTTTGCCAAAGTTCTGGTAGAGCTTACAGTTGATAGTGAATGTCCTGATCATGTTCTTTTGTGGCCTGATGATGATTCCTCCATACGCATTGGAATCACCTATTGTAACTTACCCCCCATATGCAATGTCTGTCATCTCTTTGGCACTACTAGCTCATGTACTGATCATCAAGGTAAACAGTGGGTGGCAAAGTCAGTGCAAAATGAGGAAATAAGTACAGCTCAGGGGCAGAATGACAAAGCTACACCGGTGAATCATGAAGGAAGTACGACTGTGGCTCAACAGGGAATGCTGGATAAGGGTAAGGAGGTGGTACTTTATGATGATGATCCCCAACTGATGGTCATCTTTACTACCCCCAGTCTGGTGGGAGGAAGCAAAGTGGTCCCTTAGAGCAATCCTTCTAGGAAGTGGCTACGTCTTCATCACCAAAGTTGCCATCTGAAGCAGAGTTTCAAAGAGTAGTAAATGGAGCTAGACCTCGCGTCTGGCTTTCTCAGGATAGCTCTAAAGGTATTCAAATTTCGAATTCATCCTTCAGTGTTCTAGGGAAATTGAATGATAAGGAAGCAAGTAAGGGAACTAGTAAGATACACGAAGCACCAAAGAAGAAAGAAGTAAAGAAGGATTTGAAGAAGGGTGAGGGGAAACCCCCAACTTCGAAATGATCATTTTGTTCGGGAATGTACGGGGGTTTAATAAAACCTCCAAGCAGAGGGACTTGATGCAAGTCCTACGTAGAAGTAAAGTAGATGTAGTAGCAGTTCTTGAGACCAGGGTGCAGGCAAATAAAGCAGAGGAAGCAGTAGAGGAGGTTTTTTTGGGTTGGCAGAAATGTCTTAACTGTTTTGATTCAAAGTTGGGAAGAGTTTGGTTGTTTTGGGATCCAGCCATAAAGCTACAGATACTTAAGCAAGAAAGAATTTCATTCATTGCTTGGTCGGAGATATTAATAAGAATTCCTTCTTCTTAACAGCAGTATACGCTTCTAATGATGAGACTAAGAGGTTGAATACTTATAAGGAGATCGCCTAGTTGAAGGTGGTGGGTTACCCCTGGATAATTGGGGGAGATTTTAACACTGTAAGGGCTCCTCGGGAGACTTCTAATCAGAGATCAGTTACTTCAATTATGGATGGTTTTAATCAATGGATTGGGGAGATGGAATTGGTGGATTATAGAACAACGGGGCCACAGTTTACTTGGACAAATCGACAAGCTCAACACCCTATTGCTCGACGCCTTGATAGAGGTTTAGTTAATATAGAGTGGATTGAGCAGTTCAAAGATTGTTCTATGGAAGCTATTCCTTCTCATTTCTCGGACCATTGTGGGGTTCTGGTATCTATAGTTGCACCTATAAAGTCACTGCCCAAACCTTTCAATACTTTGAGTTTTGGGCAGAGCATCCACTCTTTATGGGGATAGTTGAGGATGCATGGTGTGGTGAAGTCTCAGAGTCGCCTTTACAGGTTATTCAAACTAAATTGGGTAGAGTAAAACAGGCTTTAAAGAAATTCAACAAAGAAGTGTATGGCAACTTGCAGGACCAGGTTAGAGAGGTTGAGGGTGAGCTACTGTGTGACCAAACAACAGAATACTCAGACCCTACTGCTGAGCATTTTGACGATGTTACACTTAAGAAGGATCACTATGATCATATATCCTCGGCGTATGAAAGTTTTTGCTGGCAGAAATCGACGGTTTCTTAGCTGAAAGTTGGAGATCAGAGCTCCAATTTCTTCCATCAAGCCGTCAAGATCCATAACTCTAAACGAGCTATTAGGAAGTTGGTTACAGACTCTGGGGAGTAAATTTATCAAGTTGATCAGATTGTTGCGAAGGTTCTGGGATTTTACAAAAAAAATCTTGGGGGAGGTTAATATGGAAATTAAGCCAAGTAGGGAGGAAGTAGACGAGCTTGTTCGTCAAAGATTACCTGATCGGGAGTGTGCTAACCTTGTTAAGGAAATCACAGCAAAGGAGATTAGAAGTGTGATATTTAGCTTGAATCCTCAAAAACTGCCAGGACCGGATGGATTTTCGGCAGGATTTTACAGAATGACGTGGCCAATTATTGGGGAGGATATCATCAATGGAGTTCTTTTCTTATTTCAGATAGGTAACCTCCCTAGTGGAGTCAATGCCACTGCTGTGTCCCTTATTCCTAAAACATCTAATGCTGATACCTTAAAGAATTTCCGACCAATTTCATGTGTGAATCTGCTCTATAAAATAGTAGCTAAGATTCTTGCTAGGCGTATTAGTGACGTTATGCCCTTGATCATTAGTAGTACTCAGTCAGCGTTTGTTAAGGGTAGAAGCATTATGGACAACATCTTTTTGGCTCAGGAGCTTGTTAGTGGGTATAATAGAGGTCACTTGTCTTCTCGATGTGCAACATGGTTGTCACGCAGGCCGACGTGCCACTGGTTGAACCTGATTCAACCTGTACCGGTCATAAAACCGGTATGACACCACCGGTATAATCGGCATGATCGATATACGAATCTCTAAGTAAAATGATATTATATTAGTGAATTTTTTTTATAAAAAGTAATTTATTATTTATTTTATGCATTAAAAAGTTAAATGTTGATGTTATTTGTTGGATTCAAGTACAAATATTTAGGTATTGACATTAAATATTGTGCTTAAATATGAGTATTTGTAAATTATTTGTAATATTAACCGGCATGAACCGGAACAAACCGGTATGTACCACCGGTCGAACCATTCCACTTGCTAAACCGGCACACTGGCACAAACCGGTTTGCAACCTTGATGTGCAATCAAAATTGACATCATGAAGGCATTTGACTCTGTTAACTGGCAGTATCTATTCCTTATGATGCATTCGATGGGGTTCCGTGAACAATTTATGAAGTGGATCAGGGCTTGTTTACAAACTGCCCACTATAGCTTCAACATCAATGGCAGTCTACGTGGATTCTTCAGGGCTAGGAAGGGAGTCAGACAAGGTGATCATTTATCACCTTACTTGTTCACCGTTGCTATGGAAGGTCTATCAACCATATTGCTTTCTGCAAGTCAGTTGGGTAGGATTCCATTTCATCCTCAATGCCATAGAGTTTCATTAAATCACTTATGCTTTGCTGATGATATCCTGGTGTTTACTACTGGCTCAGCCCAAGCAATCCTTCAGGTTAAAGAGGTCATGCATCAATTTTATAAGTTGTTAGGTCTCAAAGAGCAACCCTTCTAAATGTGAAATCTATTTTGGAGGGGAGGCTATTAACTATAAGAGTAATGCTCTGCATCTATCTGGTTTCAAGGAAGGTCTTTTGCCTGTTAGATACTTGGGACTTCCCTTGATGTCTGGGAAGCTCTCATCCACAAATGTTGATATTCTTGTTGACAAGATAACTAGCGGATAATTAACATATGCTGGAAGATTACAATTTATTGATTCAGTTTTGCTTGGAGTAGTGCAGTATTGGATGCAGCTCTTTGTGCTCCCAAAGAAGGCACTGAAGAGGATTCAGCAGGTTTGCTCTCATTTTCTATGGCATGGGAATGGTGTGGGTAGGGCTAAGGTTTGCATGGGATTCTGTGGCTTTGACTAGGAGGGAAGGTAGACTTGGGATAAAGGATCTGGTGGCATGGAATCAAGCTTGCTCTGCTCGTATGCTCTGGTTGTTTCTTATAAAAGCTGGGGCTCTGTGGGTTGCATGGATGGTAGAATCTAAATGCAGGCAAGGGGATCTATGGTCAGCTAAAGTGCAGTATAGTAGTTCATGGGTTTGGAGGAGAAGGCTCAAATTGCGTGGTGTTATTTCACCATGGATACAGCAGCAGAATGGGATCATCCTTTGGGATTCACAGGAGATGATGGTTTATTCAGTCAAGAGAGTGTGGGAAACACTAAGCAAGAGGGCTCCCAATGTCCATTAGCATAAGCTCATATGGAACAGAAATTGTCCTCCTAGGTTTAGTTTGATCTCTTGGTTGGTAATGCGAAATGCTATCACCACTAGAGACAAGCTACTGAAATGGGGGAAAACCAAAGATGCTACCTATCCGCTTTGTGGTACTGGAGTAGAAGATCGTGAGCACCTATTTCTATGCTGCAATTTTTCTGAACGACTTTATGAGCTGGTGCATTTCCCTCATTTGAATTTTCATAACTGGGATGCAATGATACCGTTTACCACAGGGGCAATTGGCAGGGATTCTCATTATGGGCAGTGGCATGCGCTTCGGTGGTGTATCACAGTGTCCTATATATGGAAGGAACATTGCAGAGTGGTTCATGGTACCTTATGTCAGAAACCAGAGCTCATTGCTGATCTCATTCGTGCAGACTTAATGTTCATATCTCATGGGGATAGTGGGATTCGTGATGCTTTTGTTTGTCTTGGTTACTTATAGGCTTTCTTTTTTTAATATCAGGGGTTATATAAAATCACTATAAAGAATTTATAATATAAAATATAAATAAAAATTATATAAAAAATAGTCAAAATCGATCTTGTTAGATTTTTTATATTCAATAATATAATTTTATAATTTACTTTATTTTTAAAAATGATATTAATGAAATAAATTATATTTTCAAAATAAATTAAAATATGATAAGGATAATCTTGTATTTTCAAAATAGTTTTTCACAGAAGTTGTAAATCGGAGCTTATGCTTTTATGTTATACAAAAGCACTTTTTGACTTTTCAAAATCCGAGCTTTTAGAGGTGTTTTGGCCCCGCTTCAGATTCTAAATGTGAAATCTATTTTGTAGGGGATGCTATTAACTATAAGAGTAATGCTCTGCATCTATCTTGTTTCAAGGAAGGTGTTTTGCCTGTTAGATACTTGGGACTTCCCTTGATGTCTGGGAAGCTCTCATCCACAGAGGTTAATATTCTTGTTGACAAGATAACTAAGCGGATAAAATCATGGCGTGCCAAGAAATTAACATATGCTGAAAGATTACAACTTATTGATTCAGTTTTGCTTGGAGTAGTGCAGTATTGGATGCAACTCTTTGTGCTCCCAAAGAAGGCACTGAAGAGGATTCAGCAGGTTTGCTCTCATTTTCTATGGCATGGGAATGATGTGGGTAGGGCTAAGGTGGCTTGGGATTCAGTGGCTTTGCCTAGGAGGGAAGGTGGACTTGGGATAAAGGATCTGGGGGCATGGAATCAAGCTTGCTCTGCTCCTCTGCTCTAGTTGTTTCTTATGAAAGCTGGGGCTCTGTGGGTTGGATGGATGGTAGAATATAAATGCAGGCACGGGGATCTCTGGTCAGCTAAAGTGCAGTTTAGTAGTTCATCGGTTTGGAGGAGACTGCTCAAATTACGTGGTGTTATTTCACCATGGATACAACATCAGAATGGGATCATCCTTTGGGATTCACACGAGATGATGGTTTATTCAGTCAAGAGAGTGTGGGAAACACTACGCAAGAGGGCTCCCAATGTCCATTGGCATAAGCTCATATGGAACAGATATTGTCCTCCTAGGTTTAGTTTGATCTCTTGGTTGGTAATGAGAAATGCTACCACCACTAGAGACAAGCTACTGAAATGGGGGAAAACCAAAGATGCTACATGTCCGCTTTGTGGTACGGAGTAGAAGATTGTGAGCACCTATTTCTATGCTGCAGTTTTTCTCAACGACTTTATGAGCTGCTGCATTTCCTTCATTTGAATTTTCAGAACTGGGATGCAATGATACAGTTTACCACAGGGGCAATTGGCAGGGATTCTCATTATGGGCAGTGGCATGCGCTTCTGTGGTGTATCACAGTGTCCTATATATGGAAGGAACGTTGCATAGTGGTTCATGGTACCTTATGTCAGAAACCAGAGCTCATTGCTGATCTCATTCGTGCAGACTTAATGTTCATATCTCATGGGGATAGGGGGATTCGTGATGCTTTTGTTTGTCTTGGTTACTTATAGGCTTTCTTTTTGGGAATTTTAAGTAATACTTATAGTGAGGGAAAGTGAGGAAAGTCTGGTTTGGTTGAGTGATCTCTCTGGGAACTCCTACTTGGAGCTCCCCTTCGTTGTATCGGTTACCTTTGTCTTTTCCGGAAATAAAAGCAACTGATTCAACGAAAAAAAACTATTAGAAATATTTTTTAATATCAGGGGTTATATAAAATCACTATAAAGAATTTATAATATAAAATATAAATAAAAATTATATAAAAAAAAGTCAAAATGGATCTTGTTAGATTTTTTATATTAAATAATTTTATAATTTTTTTTAAAAATGATTTAAATTTCATTTTCAAAATAAATTAAAATATGATAAGGATAATCTTGTATTTTCCAAACAGTTTTTCACAGAAGTTCTAAATCGGAGCTTCTGGTTTTATGTTATACAAAAGCACTTTCGGCTTTTCAAAATACGAGCTTTTAGAGGTGTTTTGTCCCCGCTTCAGATTCTAAATGTGAAATCTATTTTGTAGGGGATGCTATTAACTATAAGAGTAATGCTCTGCATCTATCTGGTTTCAAGGAAGGTGTTTTGCCTGTTAGATACTTGGGACTTCCCTTGATGTCTACGAAGCTCTCATCCACAGAGGTTGATATTCTTGTTGACAAGATAACTAAGCGGATAAAATCATGGCGTGCCAAGAAATTAACATATGCTGGAAGATTACAACTTATTGATTCAGTTTTGCTTGGAGTAGTGCAGTATTGGATGCAACTCTTTGTGCTCCCAAAGAAGGCACTGAAGAGGATTTAACAGGTTTGCAATCATTTTCTATGGCATGGGAATGATGTGGGTAGGGCTAAGGTGGCATGGTATTCTGTGGCTTTGCCTAGGAGGGAAGGTGGACTTGGGATAAAGGATCTGGTGGCATGGAATCAAGCTTGCTCTGCTCGTCTACTCTGGTTGTTTATGATGAAAGCTGGGGCTTTGTGGGTTGCATGGATGGTAGAATATAAATGCAGGCAAGGGGATCTCTGGTCAGCTAAAGTGCAGTATAGTAGTTCATGGGTTTGGAGGAGTCTGCTCAAAATATGTGGTGTTATTTCACCATGGATACAGCCGCAGAATGGGATCATCCTTTGGGATTCACAAGAGATGATGGTTTATTCAATCAAGAGAGTGTGGGAAACACTACGCAAGAGGGCTCCCAATGTCCATTGGCATAAGCTCATATGGAACAGATACTGTCCTCCTAGGTTTAGTTTGATCTCTTGGTTGGTAATGCGAAATGCTATCACCACTAGAGACAAGTTACTGAAATGAGGAAAACCAAAGATGCTACCTGTCCGCTTTGTGGTACTGGAGTAGAAGATCGTGAGCACCTATTTCTATGCTGCAGTTTTTCTCTACGACTTTATGAGCTGCTGCATTTCCCTCATTTGAATTTTCAGAACTGGGATGCAATGATACAGTTTACCACAGGGGCAATTGGCAGGGATACTCATTCTGGGCAGTGGCATGCGCTTCTGTGGTGTATCACAGTGTCCTATATGTGGAAGGAACGTTGCAGAGTGGTTCATGGTACCTTATGCCGGAAACCAGAGCTCATTGCTGATCTCATTCGTGCAGACTTAATGTTCATATCTCATGGGGATAGGGGGATTCGTGATGCTTTTGTTCGTCTTGGTTACTTATAGGCTTTCTTTTTGGGAATTGTAAGTAATAATTATAGTGAGGGAAAGTGAGGAAAGTCTGGTTTAGTTGAGTGATCTCTCTGGGAACTCCTACTTGGAGGTCCCCTTCGTTGTATCGGTTACCTTTTTCCTTTCTGGAAATAAAAGCAACTGATTCAACGAAAAAAACTATTAGAAATATTTTTAAATATCAAGGGTTATATAAAATCACTATAAAGAATTTATAATATAAAATATAAATAAAAATTATATAAAAAATATTCAAAATGCATCTTGTTAGATTTTTTATATTAAATAATATAATTTTATAATTTTTTTTTAAAATGATATAAATGAAATAAATTATATTTTCAAAATAAATTAAAATATGATAAGGATAATCTTGTATTTTCAAAACAGTTTTTCAAAGAAGTTCTAAATCGGAGCTTCTACTTTTATGTTATACAAAAGCAGTTTTCGGCTTTTCAAAATCCGAGCTTTTAGAGCTTTTTGGCCCCGCTTCAGATTTTGAAGCCGAAAAACACTTATAATAGTCAGGCCAAACATAGGCAGTTTTAGCAAAACTGAAGTGAGAATCATTAACACTAACATATTGTTTGGTAGAAATGAATTTCATAAGTTTTGAGAAATTCATTTTGAAAAAAAAATCATTTTGTGGTTGGTATTTAATTGAATTCAATTTCAATTTTGAAATCTACATAATTGGAACTAATTATAGCAATTCAGAGAAATTTAGATGGTACTTTTAAATGAATTCCACAAGTATTTCACTAATTATAATAGAATGATATAATTATCCTCAATCAATGTAGTCAAAAGCGAGTTTCTACGTAGAAATGTTATGGTGATCTAGAAGTGTAAAATCGTAAATTTTTAAGTTTTAAAGCATAATTTTTAACTATATAAGTTATAAAAACTGAAATTTTGTGTAGAAGCGTTTTAGTGACCTACAAACGTAAAATCGTAAATTTTTAAGTTTTAAAGCGCAATTTTGACTACATTCGTCCTCGTTTCTCTAATTATGTTTGCTTAACCCTGCTCATTTTGCCGGTATGTTAACCTAATATATAGTTCTCCTCAACGCTGCATTTCGAGGGACTCCAAGTTCCATTATGGAGCTAAGCATCAACTTGCTATTTGGGCACACAACCAACTATCCTGCTATTTCCAAACTGCACAGATAGCGCATCATCAAGTTAGATATGTTTTGAGTGTCAAAAAAAAAAAAAAAAAAGTTAGATATGTTTGTACATATGTAAGCAGTGGCGGAGCACCACCTTAAAAATCGTAACACATGAAACATTGAATAGTTTCTACATGATTTGTGTATAACATTGAACAAATTTATAATATGTTACTATTTAATATCACATATACAAGAATACACTTTTCCATTCTCAAATTATCATCGTGACTGACTCTTCCCAATTTACGATCCCAATTTTCAGCCTCCTCAAATCACCATCAATCTCTTTTTCTTTAATGTAAATGTCATGAAGAGACTTCCACAGATGAAATTATGAATGACTTTTTGCCATGGTACATTTAAATGACATTCTTTATAGTTTGCATAATAAATGTATTTTAGATAACTTTTCATAATATGAAACACATCGTGGATCATTATAAAATATAAGTAAATATTTTTATTATTTTAACGTAGCACCTACCTTAGCCGAATTTATGGCTACGCCATTGTATGTAGGGATGGCAATGGGTCGGGTTGGGGCGGGTTTTGTCAAACCCAAACCCAAATTCATGGGTTTATCCGCCAAAATAACACGGGGTAAAACCCGCTGGGTTTGAAAAACTCAAACCCAACCCGCTGGGTATCCGCGGGTTCATGGGTACCCGTGGGTTTTTGTGGTAAAAAATTTACAATAACAAGTTTCTTTCAAAATAAATGTTTAACATCAATTTTCTCATACAAATTATTCATACAAAAAACACTAATCTAGAGCATACAAGTAAACCGCAAATGATCAATATAAATTGTTCAAAATTAAAGATAAACATCTATAAACCACAAGATTAATTGAAATTTTCTTCCTCGTCAACTAAGTTTCTTCACTCTCCACTCCATAATATCAACTTCATTCTAAACAATTAGAAAGAACAAATTATACATGTCTCCACAAACATAAAGAGTATTACTTGTTTAAGGAAGATATCTTACTTAGAATATTAAATATACCGGAAAAGTAATTATATGTGTGAGGGCGGGTACCCATGGGGAGGGTTTACCTAAACCCAAACCCAACCCAACTCGGTGAATAGTGTAGCGGGTTTAAACCCGAACCCAGCCCAAAACCCGTCAACACGGATTTTACCCGCGTTGACCGGGTTGGATTGGGTGGGTACCCGTGGGTTCGGGTTTTGTTGCCATCCCTAATTGTATGTATGTGTTACTTTTGAGTTACATTGATGAAGATGGTTTTTTATATACAATGTGAAGCTGCAACTTTGGTACTGTATATATATACAATGCATTGTTTTACTAGGTTTCTTGTTGAACTTATTTTTTAGCTTTGTCTTATTGACTGGACAATAACTTTGTCACTTGCGATTTTAGAAGATGAATTTTCAATGAATATTGCTTCTACCGGAAAATAATAAGATTGGAAATTTTTAATTTAATAAGTTTTGAGCGTATGCCAAACATGATTGGGGAATTGAATTCATTTTATTTCTAAAGATTTGAATATGACAAACACATGAATTTGAAAATGAATTTTATACAGTAATTTATTTTAAATTGAAATGAATTTATGATTTGTTTGCTACCAAACAGTCTGTAAATAAATTTAGACATATATATATATATATATATATATATATATATATATATATTCATATTTGAAAAATATCTATCTAAAATCTGCGTCCATATTTAAATAAAATAAAATATTTCAAACAAAATGAAAATTCTCATATTTAAACACAACATTTAACGTCAACATCCAAATATCTATATTTGAATCCAAAAAATAACATAAATATCTAAACATTCTTAATCTTCGACCATCTCAAATAAAGATATCCAAAGTTCCAAAAATTGGGCCTAGATTTAGCATTCTAGCCCATCAAATGTAGTTTTGTTCCAATAAGGAGAGAAAAAAAGAAGTTCCAAAATTTCACTTTGTCTCATAATATAGTTTAGTATAGATTTCATTAGTTTAATTAGATAATTTGTTCATTATATTTCTATAGATACTTTTAATTAATTAAGTTGAACATTTCTATAATTTTTCTTATTTTGGAAATAAAATATTTTGGTGTTAAATATGACATCATCAATAATAAAAGCACGATATTTCGTCATAAAACAACCATATACCCTCTAATTAATGTGCAGAGGAGTGAGTGCAAAGCACACATGGATGTGATGGGTTCCATTTTGCGTGTCAAGCTCACTTCTTCTTTCAGCGTGTCCCACACCCTCTTACTCTAGGGTATGATATTTTGAACCTCTTTTTCTTTTACTATGCCAAATTTAAACCCCAAATTTGTAGTTTTTTTTTTATCTTTGGCTCTTTTGGACTCATTGTTGGACTACCTTTTGAACTTTTTGAATTATGAACCATTGTTGGAGATGGTCTTATAGATTTGGAATAAAGGGTGACTAAACAGTGACTCAAGGTCTATCACTAATTTATCTATTGAAGGTAAAACACTCTCTTCTATGACTTGTGAGAGTGTTACTCTCTCGTTCTTAGAGTTGGCAATCATCTTCCCATGGTTTGGTGGAAGCTCATGCTCGTATTTCCTGTGATGCTTAAGCTCTTTTGTTTTTGTCTATTTTTATTTTTCTTCTCATCAGTGTTGTCGGAACAGAACCGGAGTATGAATTAGTGTGGTGATTCGTTCACACTTTACTAATTTAACTAGTATTAAGCTGCTAAAAACTATTAATGACTAGACACCTCATAAACACTATTTTTATAAGTAATACATAATTATACTTACTCTTGAAGTACAAATCCCATATATAATTGTTGAAGGGCGAAACCATGATTTGAAGTTTGGAAGGCCAACTTTTTTAATAAAAGTAATAATATAGAAAAATACTGATAATTATCTATTATTTTAACCACATAAAAATCATTAAACTCACTTAAAATAATGATAAAATTTAAAATTTATGGTACCTTTTCAATATAGAATTTGAAATATAAACAAAAACTAATCATATAAGTGATTATGAATGTAATACGTGGATGGGTAGGGCTGTCAATTTGGTTTGGTTTGGTTAACCAAACCATTAAGTATGAAAAATCAATAAGGCTTTTAATGGTTTTGGTTTGGATAACCAAAAAACCAACATGTACTCATACACTCATATTTATTCTCATTTTCCTCCTTTTTATTGAATAAATGTCATAATAATGGTAAATAGCCATTACAAATTATTGGTTGGCATGCGTGTCAAAAGAAGCAAAAAAAAATATATTTGTTGATAAATAATTTTATTCTTATTGGATTCTATTGGTTTTTTGGTTTAAACCAATCCAAAACCATTAAGTTGCTTATTGGTTTAAAACCGAAAAACCGAAACCATTAGCTTTCCAATTCGTTTGGTTTCGGTTAAAACCGAAAAACCAAAACCAAATGGACAGCCCTATGTGCGGGAGTGTTTGCTATGGATGAGTTGTGCTTTGTGGTATTAAATGGCTTTGAATTTGTTTTTGGAACTTAGATGATTTACCCAAAAAATTTCAAATTTGAGGGTTCTAAACATCTTGTCCCTAGCATCTAGCTCATCAATGTGCTTTGAATTGCTAGATAGTTGATGTGGTGTGTTTTATAGGGAGTATTTTGCATTTACAAGAGTTGGTGTATGAGAGGTTTTACTTCTACCTTCCTCTTTAGTGAGTTGATAATATTTGCTACTAAGGTAAAGATATCTGTGAGGGACTTTCTACTTACTTTGGACTAAAAAACGTTGGAAAAATGTGCTCACCTTTGAGGAAAAAAAAAGTTTTGAAAATTGAGGTTTTCACGTGAGAGGCAACCATGCAAAGTGTTTGAGTTGAGCCATCAAATGGTTCTTATCTCGATCTGGAGTGCCAATTGATGATGTGTTTGGGGTTCGATAGCTTTACCACATCTAGATCATCTTTTACTACTTTCCACCCCCAACACACCTCTCTTCCTCAAGGGGTCGTAGGGCAAGGTACAAAGCACCTTTTATTGAGTAACAAGACCTCGGGTCTCGTTTAAACCCGACATGTGTGGCGAAACGTCTGTCATTGAGACATGGATTGTAGGTTGGGAACTAGTGTTTGGGCAATGAATCTTACCATTACGTCCCCCACATGGGGCCTTGATAGGGAAGGAAATGTGACTCGACTCTACTGTCACTCCAGGAATTCGCCAAGTGTAACCACTTCCTAAAGCGTAGTATAGCGGGTTTGGGTTTAATTATCAACCCGGGTCCTAGATTTGATGACTACTCAGTGAATTCTTGTTATCTAGCAATGAAACTGGAATGCAAGTCTAAACTACCAAACTAACAAAGCAAGTAAACGGTTGTATTCAGGTTAAAGAGGTCACCCGGATATGGTTCCCCCTAGACTGCAGTTAAGCCGGATTGTAATTACCAAGTTCAGTTTCTATGATAGTTATACTGCGGAAGGTTCTCCAACAGCCTGAAGTCTCGACTAAAGGTCTTCAGACCCTCTCAATCTGAGTCTCTAGCGGGCGACTAACCTCCACCAGAGTAAACAGATTGAGGCCCTAAGAACAAAACCTCCACTACCGGAGTAAATCCGGTACAGAATAGTGAGTTGGTTCCTCGACTAAAGTCACCAACTCCCTACCTTCAATCAAGGATACTCTATTAACCTAGGCAGATACTCTCATTCTAGGTTAAAGCAGAAACAACAGGAATTTGATCAGGATTCAAGTCATTCAATCATTAAAACCTCAATCGAATATAATCAATCATAGAATCAGTACTTGGGTTCATACAATCAAAGCCTAGCATACAAATCTAGGGTTCTCCATACCCAGATGAATGGGAGAACTAATCCATGGAGAAGAAAGCAAAAGCAGAATCAGACATGGAATTCATACTGCGAAGGACGGATTCCGGCTCCTGGACGTTGATCGGCACTTCTCCAAGCTCAAACTGGCCTCCAATGGTGTTGAAGATCAATCTAGGGCACTTGGGAACTCTTGCTCGTCACTTTCTCTCTCTAGGAATCGTTCTATCTCTCAAAAACTTGAATCCCCCCTTGACTTGTGGCTGAAAATCTGCTTAAAAGCATCAGTGGCCAAAGCACGGTCGAGGGCACGGCCGTGCTTTGCCTGACTCCGCCCGTGCCTCGGCCAGGGCTAATTACACGGCCAGCAGCTGCTGGAAACACGGCCGTGCTTCGCGTTGGACACGGCCGTGCTTGGGTGGAACACGACCGTGCTTTGGTGCCCGTGTTTGCAACTGAATTGGCCCAACCGAATTTGCTCTCGGCATAAAAAGCACGGTCACAGGCTCACGGCCGTGTAATGCTTTAGGCTGCCCGTGTTTTGGCTCCAGCTCACTGAAATGACTTCCAAATGCCCCGAAACTCGTGGTTAGCCTTCCCTTTGACGCCTGGGACCTGAAACATGACAAAATAGCACAACCCGGCGTAAAATAGGCCAAAACACACGACTATGCCCCTCAAACGGATAAGAACTAGGGGCGCAAATATGTGCAATTACATCGTTATCAAACTCCCCCAGACCTCTATAGCAACAAACAACCCCGATCTTAGGCAGAGGACTTCCTAGATCATTTGGCAACTTACGAGGTCAACCGACGCACAAGTCATCTCATAGCTTCTTCGGCGAGTCGGCATCATGGCAAACAGTGAACATAGGACAAATGAATTGTGGATGAAGAGATTCTCAAAAACAAAAGATCATGGACTCACATTTTTCCAGGTGCTCTATTTTCTTCTTGAAGATGGTTGGAACCCCTTTTTCTTTATGTTTTGCTTGTTTTCTGATTTTTTTTCTTTCTTTTCTTCTCAAGGGTCCCAACCTGCTCTTACCGGTTATGCCAGGAGCGGATGTCTCGAGCCTCGTGCGGGGGAAAGACATGTAAAGGGGCTGGAGGTAGTAGGTGGAAATTGGGAACGGATTCCCGTCTCCCCTTACACACTTTCGCCCTATTCGCACGGGAGACGTTATTTTGAAGCACATTTTCGAGCACCTGTTAAACTCAAAACATGATACAAGAGTCCATGACAGGCAGAGAATCCACAACACCACACAATTCAAGGGTCCTAAGATCACTAATTCACTCAATCAACCAACTCAATATGAAGAAGAAATGAGACTTCTTAAATGCATCAACATCCTCCATAGTGCTACACTACCTCCCTAGGTTGCATATTACTATAAAGACTGTCAATTCAAAGCATACTGAGCAGCCAATTGCATGGAAACACGTACTTGGAGCCCTCAAATTTAAAAATTTGGACAGTGGACTAGGCTCCAAGCACACAAACATATCTAATGCAGTCAAAAGATAAACATCCCCCCACACTTAAGATCGACATTGCCCTCAATGGAGAAGAGGGAAGGAAAAGGGAACGGTGTTACCGGTATGCACGGACTGCAGGAGACTGGAAACGGGCCAGTCGGAGCAAGCACAGCCAAAGGGGAACAGAAGAGCTCAAACACAATATGTTAGGTTCAATGGTCAGCCCAATAAAATATCATCCAAACCAAAAGAAAACAAACCAAACCCAAACCGGGTTACAATCCGACTCAAAACACAAGAAAGAAAAACAAACCGTGGTGGGGTTGCCTCCCCACAAGCGCTTCTTTACCGTCTTTTAGCTGGACGCCCATGGTGGATACTCAGGGCGGTGCAGGAACAGGTGCCTCCAAGAGCGGATCCACGTCGCTCTTGAGGTACAGCTTCAGGTTGTGGCCATGCACCCGACGGATGCGACCACTATCATCAGTCAGCTCGACCTGCCCATCTGGCAAGATGCAGGCGAGTGAGTACCCTGACGGCCAGGGTGGTCGTGGTGCAGGAGGTGGGACCAGCTCATAGTGGTCTCCACTCTTCTTCCGTGCAGGCTTAGCAACCTGCTGCTTCGGCCGCCACTCCTCCTTGAGTTTTTTTGTTCGGAGGCGAGGCTGGATGGAGTGGCGGCGAAGGAGTGATAGGAGGGTCCTGCAAAATGAGAGGAGCAGGAGGATACACAACAGGCTCGTGTACCTGATCAGACATAGCATGCACAGGCGTGACATCAATCATAGCATAGTGATCAAATTCAGTCACAGAAAAAGTAGCCTGTTCATTCCCAGCACGCAAGATCAACTTACCATCATGCACATCAATAAGTGCCTTGGCGGTGGCAAGAAATGGCCTACCTAGAATCAAAGGTACATCCACATCCTCATGTATATCAAGAATAACAAAATCGACAGGATATGTGAATGCACCGACACTGACAAGCAGATCCTCTATGATTCCCCTACGATGCACGATAGAACGATCAGCCAGCTGAATGCTCATCCTAGTAGGGCTAAGTTCACCTAGGTCTTACATTTTATACAACTTATATGGCATGACGTTTATGCTAGCGCCTAGGTCCGCCAAGGACTTGCCTACATGCATGCTGCCAATAGTAAGAGGGATAGTAAAACTCCCTGGATCCTTGCACTTCTCGGGCAGCTTGTTCTGCAGGATGGCATAACACTCCTCACTGAGCATCACTGTCGAAAGATCCCCAAGTTTCTTCTTGTTGGTGCAGATATCTTTCATGAACTTGGCATACTTGGGCATCTTCGACAGTTCCTCCATGAACGGTATGCTGATGTTGAGCTGCTTCAACATTGCCATGAACTTGGCAAACTCAGTCTCCAGCTTGTCCTTGTGTAGGCGAGTGGGGAAGGGAAGCTGGGGTACATGCTCCTTAACCACTGGTTGTGGCTTGAGAGCAGGGGCTTCCTTCTCCACCCGCACTTCTGCATCGTCGGCTGGAAGTGCTGAAGCAGGTAGTGGTTCCTCCTGTCTGGCCGGGACAGGATCAGCAGATATGACCTTACCGCTCCTGGTAAAAATGGCATCCCGTTGCTGATGCTGGTGAGGATCTCGAGGATTCGGAACAGTGGTGGCAGGCGGAGTCCCCGGTGCCCTGGTAGTGTTTTGGCGGGCCAAGATGCCCACCTGGGTTTGCAGATCCTGCAAAATGGCACCCTGGTTCCGCTGACCTGCCTCCAGTGATGTGATAGCAGCCTGAGTGCTAGTCATGAATGAAGCTAGAATGTTTTCCAGCTTCGTCACCCTGTCATCTGGGGTCGGAGCTGCTGCTGGCTCGGCAAACTGGCGCTGGGGCTGCTGGAATGGATGCCCCTGCCTAGGCTGGTAGGGCTGCTGCTGTGGGTCTGGCCCATGGCGAGCCTGGAAGGGCTGCCTCTGCTGAAAACCACCTGCTGGTGCTGGGAAACCAGGTGGTTTAGTGGTGTTGCTACTCCAGGCGAAGTTGGGATGCTGGCGCCACCCCTCATTATATGTGTTACTGTATGGATCGAGGCGCCGCGCATTGGCGATGAAGGCCAACTGTTCCTGGGGTGTGGTAGACTCCCTCATAGCCTGGCAGTCCTCCACTAGGTGATTGGAGCTCTCGCACCACTGACATTGAGCTACTGGAGGTGTAGCCAAACCTCTGCCCGGAATAAGACTGTTGGGCTGCTTCAATGTCTGCACTAGCTCAGCTACCTGCTGCTCGAGCCCGGATCTGGTCTCCATGGCGTGCACACCACGGTCCCTGGAATGTCTGCCTCTGCTGCTCTGCCCCCAAGAATGATCTCTGGCAGCCAATGTATTAATCATCTGATTCAGCTCGGGTGGAGTCTTGGTGAGAACATCCCCTCCTGGGCATAGAGACTCAATCACCCTCTGGCTGTCTGGAGAGAGAGCACTGTAGAAATTCCCCACTGTGAATGCATCACTAAAGCCATGGTGGGGACACTGCCAGAAATATCCCATGTACCGCTCCCATGCATCACGAAGTGACTCATCTGGCTCCTGGCGGAAGTGAGTGATCTCCCGCTGAATCTCTGTAGTCTTCGATGCCGGATAATACCTGTGCACGAACTTGTCAGCCAGATCGTCCCAAGAGGTGATGGACAGTGGGGGCTGGGTCTCCAACCACCTCTTGGCATTCCCCGCCAGAGAATGAGGGAAAAGGTGAAGGCGGATCGCATCATCGGAGACACCATTCAGCTTGAACCCGTTCGTCAGCTGCAGAAAACGGGAAAGATGCACCCTGGCCTCCTCATTCTTCAAGCCATGGAACTGGATAGAAGATGTGATGAGCTGAATCCAGCATGGCTTGATCTCGAAGTTGTTTGCTGGAATAGGCGGGTAGAGGATGACCGGGCGGATGTCAGCAATCCGAGGAGTGTAGTAGTACTCCAAGGTGGGGCCCGACTGCGGTGGATGATGAACTCCATGATCCTGGGGTATGGGGTTGTTCCCCAGGACCTGATTCACCGGGGGAGCCTGCTGAGGATTCCCTTGGTGTTGATTGTACTCCCCGTCTATCCCGTGCTCTTCTTCAGAATCACTGCTCACGTGGCCGTCTATGCGCTCTTCCGTAGCCAGTCTAACTCATTGTTGTCTCCTGAGCTGGCGACAGGTGCGGTCAATCTCTGGATTCAACGGCAGTAAACCTCCCGACTGGCTACGGGTCATGCACTACCTGCACACACTCAAGCAAGCAAACCCGTGAAGGCACAAGTGGGACAAAGCAAACAAAGCAAAAAGAAAAGCTAAATTAACAGAAATCACTTTTCTTCAACAACCTAGCCGTCCCCGGCAACGGCGCCAAAAACTTGACTCGACTCTACTGTCACTCCAGGAATTTGCCAAGTGTAACCACTTCCTAAAGCGTAGTATAGCGGGTTTGGGTTTAATTATCAACCCGGGTCCTAGATTTGATGACTACTCAGTGAATTCTTGTTATCTAGCAATGAAACTGGAATGCAAGTCTATACTACCAAACTAACAAAGCAAGTAAACAGTTGTATTCAGGTTAAAGAGGTCACCCGGATATGGTTCCCCCTAGACTGCAGTTAAGCCGGATTGTAATTACCAAGTTCAGTTTCTATGATAGTTATACCACGGAAGGTTCTCCAACAGCCTGAAGTCTCGACTAAAGGTCTTCAGACCCTCTCAATCTGAGTCTCTAGCGGGCGACTAACCTCCACCAGAGTAAACAGATTGAGGCCCTAAGAACAAAACCTCCACTACCGGAGTAAATCCGGTACAGAATAGTGAGTTGGTTCCTCGACTAAAGTCACCAACTCCCTACCTTCAATAAAGGATACTCTATTAACCTAGGCAGATATTCTCATTCTAGGTTAAAGCAGAAACAACAGGAATTTGATCAGGATTCAAGTCATTCAATCATTAAAACCTCAATCGAATATAATCAATCATAGAATCAGTACTTGGGTTCACACAATCAAAGCCTAGCATACAAATCCAGGGTTCTCCATACCCAGATGAATGGGAGAACTAATCCATGGAGAAGAAAGCAAAAGCAGAATCAGACACGGAATTCATACTGCGAAGGACGGATTCCGGCTCATTGACGTTGGTCGGCACTTCTCCAAGCTCAAACTGGCCTCCGATGGTGTTGAAGATCAATCTAGCGCACTTGGGAACTCTTGCTCGTCACTTTCTCTCTCTAGGAATCGTTCTATCTCTCAAAAACTCGAATCCCCCCTTGACTTGTGGCTGAAAATCTGCTTAAAAGCATCAGTGGCCAAAGCACGGTCGAGGGCACGACCGTGCTTTGCCTGACTCCGCCCGTGCCTCGGCCAGGGCTAATTACACGGCCAGCAGCTGCTGGAAACACGGCCGTGCTTCGCGTTGGACACGGCCGTGCTTGGGTGGAACACGGCCGTGCTTTCGTGCCCGTGTTTGCAACTGAATTGGCCAAACCGAATTTGCTCTCGGCATAAAAAGCACGGTCACAGGAACACGGCCGTGTAATGCTTTAGGCTGACCGTGTTTTGGCTCCAGCTCACCGAAATGACTTCCTAATGCCCCGAAACTCGTGGTTAGCCTTCCCTTTGACGCCTAGGACCTGAAACATGACAAAATAGCACAACCCGGCGTAAAATAGGCCAAAACACACGACTATGCCGCTCAAACGGATAAGAACTAGGGGCGCAAATATGTGCAATTACATCGTTATCAAAATGTTTCTTTCGCTCTTGGTCATGTTGAAGAGATGTCAATTTCCAAATTGCAAATGTTTGGTGTCAAGTGCGGCAATGTTTAAAAAAGAAGACTCATGCAATGAAAAAGAAAGAATAAAGAGCACATTAGAAGAGTCCATTGCTTTTATTGTTTTTGAAAGTCTCCTGGTGAACCTTGAATGACTTAACCTACTTAGTCGACATGGTTCTCATTCAGAAGTTTGTGTTTTCATATTGATATGGGAGTAACTTTCACTCGACCTCGACTATTCTAACTAGTGCAACAAAGAATTATGACTTATACCATGTTGATTGTTTATCAAGTTGTTCTTGTTTGAGTTGGTTTGCTTGGGGACAAGCAAACACCCAAGTGTGGGAAGGGGAGTTTGATAACACCCAAAATGGTGTTATTTAGAGCCCATATTTAGGTTTGTTTCGAGTCATTGCATGGTCTGCATGGTTAATATATCGTCAATTATACCCTTATTCACTCCTTGGAGAAAACAATAGTGTTTTTGGGTGTGATAGACAATATGAATGTTTTAGGTACCAAAAACGGGCACAAGTGTAGAGAAATATGCAAAAACTAAAGATCAAGGCCAGGGCATACAAGATCACGCCCGGGAAAAGAGGATGTGAAGCTGGACACCAAGATCACATCCTTCATAGTGAAGATCACGACAACGAATTAGGATGCCTCAGACCCAAACTCTTGGAGCATCCAACAAGGAAGAAATAGAAAGTTTTGATATTCGACTTACTACTTTCTTCATCATAGCGCGCGAGAAAGATTGCGGCCACGACTCATGGATTACGACCGTGAAGTCGGGTCGTGAACTTCACATCCATTTTTCAAAGCATAAAACAAAAAGTTTATGATAGCAGCCTCCCTTTCCCAGATCGTCCTGCTCTTTTTCAGTTCGAATATGAACTTTGTCGAGATCCTAAAATCTATAAATAGGGGGTACCTCCCCCTCATTTAGCGAGCTGAAATCAATTGAGAATTTTCTGGTTTGAGAGAGAGAAGTTGAAGGAAGGAGAAGAAGGAGGAAGGGAGCTCTTCAAATTTTCTTCTATTTATCTACACGTATATTCTTCCCTCGTTTATGGAGTAGTGCTCTAAGGTATTAGGGGTTAAAAACCCCCAAATCCTAGAATTAGGTTTTGAATGTAGATGTAATTTCGTTAGGGTTTCAGTATGGATTTGTTTGTTTCAGTGATTATATGCTTCATTATGTTGTGGCGTGTCTCTCCAACTTTTCCCTATTGGCCTACAACTGAGTCTCTGAACTAGGTGTACTGTACCTGACGGGATCTGAGCGCATTAAGGCTAATTAAATGTAGATGAATGATCTTAGGGTTCCTTTAAGTGAACGAGATGACCGAACCCCTGCTGAAGGAATGCCTTCCTGAGACAATGCTAGAGACAATGCAAGTGTCATCGATCCATTGCTTTAGTGTGCATGATAGGTTGAACCAATTTAGAGGAACGAGAGGTTATTCCTTAGTATGTGGTCTTTGAGTGAAGTAACAATGGGTCTCGGGAAGTGTACTAGGAGGAGGCAGAGTAATCATTGAAACCCTCAATTTAGTAAGTTCCGCACCTCGTCCTGCAAACCCAATATAGTTAGCCATTTGCATGACAAACCTAGGTTTAGGGAAAGAGAGTTACCTTGAAGTACCTGCTTTGTATCCTTGCTTTCTCCTCTAGTATTTTCAAATGACCTCCAAAAATCTAACTAAATAGATTGGCTAAATAACAATAACGTGAGAAGTAACCTAGGGTATCGAAACCCGTGGAATATGACCTTGGTCGCTACTATATTAGCAACGTCATTTTGGGTTATACTTGGCTTGGAATGGGGTAGTTAGATAGGTCGCGCAAACAATTGACATGACTCGCACGGGGTTGGACCACTAACTTAAATTTCAGGGGTCGTTTGGTTTTGGTGATAGTTTTGTATAGATAGTTATAATGCATGCAATGTCCACAATGCATCATTTTTTTGAATTTTCTGTACAAACAATACATGCATTGTTTGCTTGATGTGACACAAACTATCACTCAAAATGAGTGATAGTTAAATCTCAAGTTTCCGATGAGATTGTTGAGATTGTTTGATTGAGATTGTTGAGTTTTTTCTTCTCCCAACTATGCTCTACCTTTTTATGTGTGTTGTTTCTTTATACTAAAAACAAAGGGTAAAAATGAAATTTCATCCAAAAATAATATAATTTATTTAAACACTACAATAACTATTACAGAATCCAAACAATGTAAATTACGATACACCAATTTTCTTATATGTATATATATTATTATGTATGCATTGATTACAATGCATCAATTTAACTATCACGAAAAACCAAATAACCCCTCAGTTTTTTTTATGACATATCATGCTGCCTGTATTCTATTCTCCTCAACAATTTCATTTTCATTCAAGAGGAGATCAAAAGTTGCTTTTGCTACTTCTGCCAGCTATTGAGTAACTTAGCGAAGAACGCGCATATTCATGTATAATGTATTCTTGACATACTAGGTTTAAATTGCAATAATACTTTTGGAATTTATAGACGTAGTTCTCAAAGTAACACATGTCATAGAGTTTCACAAGGGTCCTCACTAATTGATCCTCCTGTAAAGTTTATGTTGAAAATTTAAATCCAAAAATTCTCTTTTTAAACCAATAAACCATCAACTACAAATGCAGAAACAAATTTCGATAGAACTTCTGTGGCAACCCGACAATCACATTACTAATTGTAGTATCAGATGCTGCTAAGACATTCCATAAATTTTGGGCATTCTCTATCATGGAAGCTTTATAGAATGGCTAAATTACACGTTTTGTCACTCAAATTTGTTGGGATTTTTAGTGGTGTGAATGGAAATAAAAAGGCGAAAGTTTCAAGAGAGTCTCTTGAAGCAACATGTTGGTAAGATGTGGGAAGGCACGGCCTCGAATTCGATCGATTTGATGTAATATGTGGTTAATCGGTTAAATTGGTTTGTGTACCAAACAGACCAAATCAAACCGAGTTGAACCAAATCGAACCGAACCGATGTGGCGGTTGGAATAACCAAACCAGTCCAACTACCATGGGCCGAACCGATGCAATGGTTCATTATTTCAAACATGAACCAATGTGTTGGTTGGGGTGTAACCACCCATATGAAGAGTCGCCTCCCTTCGTAAGCACCCCTTCATTTTCTATAAATAGCACCATACCCCCACTAGTTGTAACTGCGAGATACATAGAGATTTTTCCAATAAGAAAATTCTGCCAAAAATCGAAAACTATTTTTCTGCATTTTTTTCAAAGAGAAAATAGAGTCAAGTGTGGTTCTCGCCGGTTCGGTGTGTTCGATGGGTTCCGGGGTTTGAGGTACCGCTACGCCGGAAAAGGTACGTCCTTTCTATCCTGGGAGGAATCATTCCATAACCTTGGGTACTTGAGGGGAATAAGATTCTTTAAGGAGAGATAGTGAATTCTATCGACTAGGACGCTTGCATGTGTCTTTGCATGTTTTCTTAATCTTAAGTGTTTGCTTGTGTTGCAAGAAAAATAGTATACGTGAACAATTTTCCCCAACAATCTTAAAGATTCTTATATGATCTGTTGTTCTTGTATGTATACTGCTTGCGTTTGTGAAATGATGATGTAACTGTTAATCTGCCATATATACAAAGCTTGCGGTAATTGGTAATCCGCCACAAGATTGAAACAAGGAATTCATTTCCTGTATCTATACGTGCGTGAGTAGCATCACTTGTATGGCAGATTTACTATTTTGATTCTAAGGAACAGAGTTCCTGTACATGATGGAGACACTGTTTTGAATGACACCATGCTATTATTTTTGTTGGCTGTGATCTCAGTACTGTTTTTGAGTTTCTAGAAAATTGCATCATTTCGGACTATATATCTTCTCTTTGGAACAATTTCATCACTCTGATTTTGGTCATTGTTCCATGCATGCGAGGTCTTTTAATCAATTTTTGTTTGGTTAATTGAGAGGAACCCTGGGTTCCTGTACATGTTTTGCATGCATTTGGTTGCTTGAAAGACACGTCTGTGCATTATTTTTCCCTTGGAATTGTTTATTTTTGTTTCTTCTTGGTAATTGGTTACCGGCCGGAAAGAGAGAAAGGAAGCATGGCAAAGTTTGGCATCCCAAACCTTGTTCTGTGAATTAATCACTTCTACGAGTTGGTGGCCTAGAGGAGAAATGTCATTTGGTCGTCATTGATACCGGATTTGCAATGGGATAGTCCTGGAAGTGTTTTTGACCCAGGTCATGTTGATTTAATTAAATCAATGGTACTAATGCATTGATCCTGGTCATGATGATGTGACCTCTTGGTGGAATTGTTGGAGAGTATCCAACCAATTCATGGATCTTGAAGGTCTTCGTAAAGAAAATCCTATTGCTGATCATTGATGCATCTCATTATCTGGCTTTGAGAACACCATGGATGCGGATCATAAACCCATGGACGAAGAGGAGGACTCCGATATGGAGTTCCTCTGGCATATATATATGTGTGTGTATGTATATACATACAGTAGCAGTATGTATTCATCTATGTAAATAATGTATTTACATAATGAATAAAAGAAAAAAAACAATGTTCTTATTTCCTAAGTGGAAATTAGTTGGATAAAGCCTTACGAGTATGTTTGGTTCCAATATTAACCACCAATTATAATTGCATACATTGCATTGATCTGTTTCATTTATGTGGCATGGATGAATGATAATTGTACCAATTTAATTTGGACATTTTTCATTCAAAGTGATACATGAGAGGATGGAAGAACTTATGATAGCCCTTCGTGGACTATAAGTAAAAGGTGATTTGAATAGTTGTAAACTATCTAGTGGGAAAACTATGAACAATCATAGGAGTGTAAAACCTATGGGATGAGGCTAGTGGGGACTTCTGAGTCAAGTCTATCTAAGCCAGAATGTTTGCATAGGTTATGTTCAAAGTAAGTTGAACATAGTTATGAAAGAGTATACCTCCAATGTGTTGGAGATGAAATTTGGTTAATGCACGTTTAAGGATTGCATTACGAGAAAGCTACAAGCGGTAAGGAATTCTAGTTCCTATGATAGTTGTGAAGACATGATAATTTATTTATCATGTATGTGGTTTAGGACTTGATGTTTCCTATGCCATGAGGGCAAGTAAAATGAAGCTATTATTGATCCTTATAGAGATTTAATAAGCTTTCCAAATGATTGTCGTCATCGAGATAAGCATTATGTCAGAATTGTTTATGGTATAAGTACAATATACCATTGGAAAACAATTTGACTATGATTATCAGCGTGGAGCTAGTTGCCAGAATTGTTTATGGTATATATAGATGTATATCATTGGAAAACAATTTGGAATGAGAGCTCAATTGAGATGATCTTATTGAATTTAAAGTCTGGATTACTTATGGTATATTTATGAAGTTTATACCATTGGAAAGTAATTAGACAATTGAATTAGAAATTCGTTTGAATTACTTGTGGTATATCATGTTATATAAATGAAATGTCATTGGTAAGTAATTAGATGGGATTTCCATTACTGGAATGCATTTGAATTACTTATGACGTTGCAAGTTGCGTTGATCAATACCATTGGTAAGTAAATAGATGATATTTCTAATAAAATCTGAAATGTTTGTGGTATGCTAATCGAGTGAGATCATACCATTGGTAAACAATTAGATACATATAGTGGTTGTCAAGTTCAATAAGTAAAACCATGGAAAATAAATGGGATTATTCCATGATGTTTTGGCAAAGGGTAGAATTGTGGGGGGGGGGGGGGGGGGGGGGGGAAGAGCTAGCAATTGTTTCGAATACTATCTCAAGACCCTACAATGGGACACAAACCTATTCATAAGACAAAAATGGAAAGGTAAACGAAGTCATACTTGAAAGTATGAAGGTGTCAAATGAGAAAGGGAGAGTCCTTAAACCTTGTCGAGTTAACCTAGTCCAAGGGTATAACTTATGAGTAAACTCTAGCATATATTGACGTTATGTCAGAAAGCTAGAATATTTATTGATGTTGATCCACTCTTCCCAAAGAGATGATTTTGACCATATACATGAATGTATATGAACAACATTCCCCAAACCGGAAACGTTGGTTTCAACAACTATGGCGAAATAGTTGAAATGTGGGGGATAAATTGGGGAGAAGTAATGTGGAATGTCGCTTGGGTGATTCCAAAGTGAAGTGATGTGAATACTTAGGAGTTTTATGTAAACCCTAAGTTAAGTCATAGATATCACTACATTTGAATAGATACTTGTGAAAGTCAAGTACTCTAAGGTTAATGAAGTAGAGAGACTTCAACACCGTTGGCATGTGTTATGATTATTGCAAGGCAATAAAATCAAGGAAAACACACATGATGTGTAGTGAATCGAAAAGAGACGAGTCTTTGGTGAATTTTACCCAAAGGAACTCACTGGGTGAACCAAAAGCCATAGTCCATTAATGGATAGGCATTTATGGTTAAAGAGGAGCAGTATCTTGGAAAACGTCCAAGTTAAACTCTAAGACCGGTGAAGTTGAGTAGTTTGGACCGCAAAGACTGGCTTAATAAAATGCATTTGTGCACAAAATGTTATAGCGAAGTTATCGGAGATGATCAGTCTAGATCAAGTGATAACAAATGTGGGGCCCATCTAGAAATTTGTTAAAGCATCAAAGGGAATGGACTCGTGGCCTAGGACAAATCATCATGGCGGTAACTCTACCTAAGTAGGATTGGCAGACCCAACCTATAGGTTCAAGGAGAAAACAAAGTTGTGAATGATGGTCCGACATTGTCAAATTATTCAAAGCCCATTCTCATGATGAGACAATGTCCAACTATAAGGGTAAACCTAAAGATGGAAGGTTTTTAATGGTTTCTAAGTTTGACACGTGGTGTGATCAAATAGTGTATTTTCAAAATACATGTTTAGAAATCACCTATGTGAGTGTGAAGTGGAGCCGCTTCAAGGAGAATAAAAGAAGGCCAGTTCTCTAAGCACTCATGAGACCAGGCGGTGTTCATGGCTAAAACGAACACAACAATGAGAACCAGTGAACGGATAAGAGTTAGTTGTGTGACATATGTTGTCTTAGTATACAAGAAAACCGACGGTTCAAAGATATCACATCTACCGATTGGTGAGTATACTCGATATATGTTCACTAAGGAAGGTTCAAAGGGAAACCTACCTATCCCGATGCAACTAATTCTTAGTCGAGAATCACACGATTTTTTGCATAGTTTTAAAGTACAACATTCTCCATTCATGTGGGGGATTGTTGGGATTTTTAGTGGTGTGAATTAAAATAAAAAGGGGAAAGTTTCAAGAGAGTCTCTTGAAGCACCATGTTGGTAAGATGTGGGAAGGCACGGCCTCGAATTCGATCGATTTGATGTAATATGTGGTTAATCGGTTAAATTGGTTTGTGTACCAAACAGACCAAATCAAACCGAGTTGAACCAAATTGAACCGAACCGATGTGGCGGTTGGAATAACCAAACCTGTCCAAC
Source organism: Linum trigynum (assembly GCA_964030455.1). Lineage (NCBI taxonomy): Eukaryota > Viridiplantae > Streptophyta > Magnoliopsida > Malpighiales > Linaceae > Linum > Linum trigynum. The sequence goes on from OZ034822.1 coordinate 23,637,225, forward strand.
TACCATGGGTCGAACCGATGCAATGGTTCATTATTTCAAACATAAACCAATGTGTTGGTTGGGGTGTAACCACCCATATGAAGAGTCGCCTCCCTTCGTAAGCACCCCTTCATTTTCTATAAATAGCACCATACCCCCACTAGTTTTAACTGCGAGATACATAGAGATTTTTCCAATACGAAAATTCTGCCAAAAAATTCAAAACTAGTTTTCTGCATTCTTTTCAAAGAGAAAATAGAGTCAAGTGTGGTTCTCGCCGGTTCGCTGCGTTTGATGGGTTTCGGGGTTTGAGGTACCGCTACGCCGGAAAAGGTACGTCCTTTCTATCCTGGGAGGAATCATTCCATAACCTTGGGTACTTGAGGGGAATAAGATTCTTTAAGGAGAGATAGTGAATTCTATCGGCTAGGACGCTTGCATGTGTCTTTGCATGTTTTCTTAATCTTATGTGTTTGCTTGTGTTGCAAGAAAAATAGTATACGTGAACAATTTTCCCTAACAAAATTACATAAAATTTCTATGTTTGTCAATGAAATTACTTTTCGTTCATATTAGCCACTAACTTTATGATTCGTTTCACTGTTAATAACTGGCTGTTAGTCTCCATTAACGTCGTCGGATTTTTTATGATGTACATGGCAAACGGAAGTGCTAACTAGACTGACAAAAAGCCGAGTCCTGCAAGTTGACCACCTAATCAGCCTCACCCAACCCAATTGACCAAAACATGTTATTTAATTTTCTTTTACTTTTAAGTAATAAAAAGAAAAAGAAAATTAAAACTCAGCCCCTTCCGATTCGTCGTCTTTCTTCCACTACTGCAAAAACCACCGTCGCCGCGAATGGAGGAACTCGTTGATATGCTCATCCACATCAAAGGAGAACCACGAGAGCAAGCCGAGACCCGATGACATTTTCGTGCTACCTCTCTTCCCTCTCCCAATGATTCTCTTTCCGGACGCGATTATTCTGCTCCAGATCTTTGAGTTCCGAGTGCGATTCTTCGGCTGTGTGGGTGAAATCGTGAAACACAAGTGCATCGTCGACGATCGACTCTTCCTCATCTGCAAGGTCCAGGAGTGATTCCCCATTGCCAATCTTTGATTCAGAGCTCTGCACCGACCTTGTCCCAATCTCTGGTCCCATGTCGGAGCACCACTCCTCCGACGTTCCCTAGCCTGCCGCCACTGCTATACCACCACCGCGCCCATCATCTACCTCTAGTAGGTAATTTCAATCCTCTTCTTTTGAAGTTCTTCATCGGGAGCACGTTTGAAGGTGCGTCAAGGGAGCAGCAAACGCTGTCGGAGTTGGAAGACACGACAGCGAGGTTGGAGCAGGAGAAGGAGAAGAGTAGAGAAAGGATGCATTTTTTTATTTTTTTTTTAAATTGACATGTCATTAAGTTAACGGTCTAGTCAGCATTTGACTCGCATGAAACTACACCACAAATTAATCTCACATAGAGCTCAAGGTCTTAAACTCTAGTCGGGTGCAGTATAGGGCAAGTATTTAAATTGTTAACCCGGGTCGGTCTATGTACCCCTACTTCAATCACTTAAGTTGTTATCTAGGAAAACGGTTTTTTGGGCTTAAAACTATGAAACTATAAATGAAAACAAGCAAGTAAAGTAAATTGAAGGGAATTCTATATGAGAGGACCTCACTCGGGTGTTGCTTCACCCTAACTACTACCATGGTATGTGAATTGAGACGATTGCTATGGGCAAGGTAACTGCGAACCGTAGAGAGATGCAAATATGGTCGTAGTCTCGTAGACCACACTCTCAATTGCTGAACCGAGGTATACATTATAGGTTGTGTCATTCGGCCCTCTCGGTCTAGGAAATCGGTGGTTGACTTACTCCCTCACTCAACTCAAGGGTTAGACGGCTTAATCGCACTTCACCAATTTGTTTAATTCAACATTGAGGTTTGCCCTAAATTAACCTTGTTAGGTAACTTAAAAATATAAAGGAAAACCAACTCGATTGAGTCTCCCTTGAAAGTGGGATTTCGCTCTCTAATCTAGGTTAAAGTGGCTAATTAGATTGCTAAGCACCAGCATGCACAAACCTAAGGATGCTAAGCACAATCATGCACAATCCTTAGGTTGCTAATCACAAGCATGCACAATCAACATGAATAATACCTCAATCAATGAATTAAACAACACCCATAAAAAATCATTCAATTCACATAAGCATTCACATAATTGTAGCTAGGGTTTACAACACCCAAGTGAATAGGTAGGCTATTCCATAGCTAAGAAAAGAAAACAACAAAATGAGAAGAAAGAACCATGAAGTGATGTCAATCTTTCCTCCTTGTTGCTTAAGACACCATTGAGATGAAGAAATCTTCAATCCTCTAGCTAGGAACAAGCCTAAAGCTCCTTCTTCCTCCTTTGATTTGCACTTTCTCACTCTAGAAGAAACTCTAACCTCTCACTAGAATCCTCTTTATTCTGAAAATGAAAACCTAACCTAAAAAATGAAGCTCTCTTTCCTCTCCTCGTTGATGTCTTCATATATGCCCGAAAGTGACCAGCTCACGCATGCGTTGGCCAGTTCACGGCCGTGAACAACTAAATGTGTCTGTGAACTTAGTGTCGTCCAAAATGCACCGCTTCGCTTCTAGGGTTTACGATTAATGGCCCCAGTTCACAGTCTTAGAGACTGTGAACTGCCTTGTCGTCAGTAACTTCTGGAACCTCGTTGGATGCCTCGATATTCACGGTTTGTGGTCCAAGTGACCGTGAACTGCCTTGTCCGACCGTGAAATGCGGCTGTTTCCTGGACGCCTTCACTTCACTGCTACGGGGCAATTGTGACTTCTAGCGACCGTGATAATTGCTTCCAAATAGTGACTTTGGACTTTTCTTTGGGTTTTGCGCTTTTTGACCTCCAATTATCCCAAACTTTGACCTCGATCCTTCCACACGTGCTAGGACCTGAAATGTATCAAAACAAGCACAATCTAGCATGAAATATGTCGAGAAACGATGAAATACTATGATAAACGAATAAGAAATGAGGGGTAAAATGAGTACATGTAGGCCCGAATCAGCATTCATTTTTGCCACATCATAAAAAATCTGATGGTGTTAACTGAGTGTGACGGAGACTAACGACCAGTGACAAATGGTGAATAGGGACCTATTGTAGTTGAGGCGACCGAACCCCTACTGTAGGTTAGCCTTTCTAGATAGAACCCGAGATGAAACCTCAGTGTGGACGGTGGATAGTATCCATTGAAAGGAGCTACGAGCTTAATGCACCAGATATGATAGCCTAGATCGAGGTGATTTTATATGGGTTTAGGGGAGGCGTACTCGGAGGCGTGTGGATAACCAAAAAAACCCACAGAAAAGAGCTCGCTCACCACATTCGATAACCCTGAGTATTTATGCATGCAAAGTAACCCTAAGCTAGGGGGAGGATTAGTTCCCGAAGTACCTGCTTTTAACTTTGATCAAACTCTAGTCTAGTTATCTCCTCAAGTCCTCCATTCAAACTTCTAAAACCGATTAATAATTAGTAACAAGTTGGGAAGTAGGCTAGGGTACTAGGACCCGATTAAAATACGACATTGATTACCACTATACGACAATGCCATCTTAGGCTAAACTTGGTTTAGGATGGGATAGCTGTTGACACGTGCTAACCATTGACAATAATCTGCAGGGATTGAAGTGATCACAAATCAATGATTACAATGAAACCACTATTATAAAATAAATACTATACAATCACTATTGATACGAGCAATAAGAGGATTGCACCATATTTGCACATGTTTGCACACTTGTTTCTTAATCGTTTGGGCTCCAATCTGTGGTGTCTTGGCCTATTTTACGCTAGGTTGTGTTATTTTGTCATATTTCAGGCCCTGGTGGGTAAAGGGAGGCATAGGCGCAACTTTCGAGTCAATCGGAGGTCATTTGGTCACTCAAAAACCTCTCAAAAGTGGAGCTGAGAATGAAATACGGGCAGACTCCTTAAAAATACGGTCGTAATTCACAAATTACCGCCTGTATTCCCTAAATTACGACCGTAATTCACAAATTACTGCCAATATTTTTAATGTCGAGCCTTGTGATGGCTCAGGTACAATATACGCTCCGTATTCCGAAAAATACGGTCATATTTCTCAGTGTCTAGCCTGTAATTTCACTGCCGAGAGGAGCCTTGGATGCACTGAGACTTAACCAAAACGCGAGTTTTGGGAAAAATACGCACTGGGAAGAATTACGACCGTATTTCTGCCCGTATTTCTCCCAGAATCGAGTTGAAAGAGGCAAATTCGAGCCAAAGAGAGGGGGAGACGAACTTTGAGAGCAAAAACAGAGTCCTAGAGAGAGAAAGTGCGAAGAACAAACCCTAGGAGTGATTTTGCAGCTGGGTTTCATCAATCAAGCTTGGATTTCATCCTTGGAGTGAAGATTATCATCCCAAAGCAGATTCTTCCCATCATTATGAGTATGACTGCTTTGTATTATGTTTTCCTCTCTCTCTTGGGTATTAAGAACCCTAGTTCCATGTGTCAGGGATATTGATTGTAATGACTTTTGGATTGATATATTGTTTGATTACAATCGATTGATGCATGATTCATTGAGTCAATTGAAGTCTGATAAACTTTTCTTGATTTCTGCTGCAACCTGAGATAGATAGAATCTGATTAGGTTGTTATAGCTTCTTCAATCGGTAGTAGTGAATCGAATATACGAGAGTTAGTCGATTCACTGCTTTTTACTGGAATCCAATTCCAGCAGTGGAGTTATGTGTTAATCGCCTCAACGTTCTATCCCGGTGAAGACTAGTCGTCTGTCGGGTAGTCCGTCTAAGAGGGCTTGGTCAGCTTAAGAGATTCAAAGCTACTGTCGGATCTTCCGCAGTTTAACCAACAGTAAATCAACCGAAAGAAATTACAACTTTGACCTAACTAAGGAGATAGGGGGACTCATTCCCGAGTGACTCTTCCCTTGCTTAAGAACTTCGAACAATTTCCTGCTTTCTTACTACTTTTGTTTACAATCACTCTCACTACACTTAGTCCCACTAGATAATAGATAATCACGGAGTAGGCAGTAGATCTAGACCCCGGGTTGATAAAATAAACTTACCACTATTCTGCATTTTCATTCTGTGATTACACTTGGTCGCAGTTTAGTGTTGTATCATAGCGTGTCATAAGCAAAACACGTTAAGTTGAAAGAAAACCACTACTCCACAATAGGTGGGGGGGGGGGGGGGGAACACTACTAACGAAGAAATCTAGTAGAAAAAACCACTGGTTTTCCTACCTCAATATTCAGATCTACTACACAATCCCTGAGAAGAAAACACTACTAGATCTATACTCGTTTGTCACTTCTACCCAACTAGCAATGTTATTTTGTCATTGGTGCCGACCCACCGATTCAAGCCGAATCGTTGCGGCCATATTCCCTTCACGAGCGAGCACGATCTTATCGATCTAGATCTCCCCCAACGACAACCACCTATACAATCTCAGCTTTTCCTTCTCTCGAGCGAACGCCTCTGCCAGCGTTGTTTTCTTTGATTCTCCTCCGTCGTCGACTGCAATAACCTCTGTCAGCATTGTATTCTTCGTTTCTCCTCCTCATTCGAATGCAATCGCCTTTGCTAGAGTCATTTTCTTTGTTTCTCATCCACCGTCAACTATAATCGCCTATCGAGTGCCATGTTGATGCGGCCCCAGCTGACCGGGCAAGCCAGAGGAAGCACTTGGGCGAGAGAAGAAAGGATATCGACCAAGAAGGAAGGATACCCGACCAGGTATCAGGAGCAAGGACCAGGTACCTGGAGAAGAAGAGCCCCCGGGCAATGAGTTAAAATACCCAATTGGGTATTTGCAAGGTCTGACCAGGTATTTTGACCTAAGTGACCGGATTTTGTGTTTTAAATTGTTTTTGTTATTTTTAATTGTCCATACCTATATAAAGGATGAAACTTAGGTTTTAGGTTTATTTTTTAGCATAATATTGACTTTTATCTTGGTTTTGAGCTTTAGGCTTGAACTTTTTTCTATCAATAAAGTTTTCCCCTTGATTGTGCTCGATATTCTACCTTTTTTATATTGATTGAGCCTTCTCCCGATTTGTGTTAAGATTGCACTTTCAATTACATCAAATCCCTATAATTTTATCCATGTTCTTAGCTGCGTTATTTGATAATTATGGGTACAGGATCCGTGCTCATATCAGGTGGTATCAGAGCTCCGGTTCAACACAGCGGCGAGATCGAAGGCGAGATGCATTGTTGCTTCTCGTACGAGGTCTAAAGATCCTATTGCAGAATCATAGAAGAGGAAGAATCACTCTTTGAAGAAGAAACCCCAATAGAAAAACAAGCCATGGGAGAGCGGGGTTAGAATCTAGCAGAAGGTATGAAGTTGCTTATTGCGCAGATGGGAGCCTTGTTTTAGACCCAACAGGATGCTACGAAGGGTCAACTGGTTGAGACGAATAAGCGCCTAGATACCCTAATCACCATGATGGAGACGCAACTAATGGGTAATCCACTATAACCAGAGAATCCAGCAGTTGTCTCATACAAGAGCCGCGAACCGAGAGGGTCCAAGAGCAGATCGAGTGTACCAAGCCTTTCCTGAGACCCAGATTGACAGGTGCAGAGGCGCCAATACACGAAGCAACGTCATTACGTAATCCCGCAGTATAGACCTCTATTTAATGACTATGAGAATGCTTATCATGAGTATGGAGGAAGACCACCAGAAGCAAGGGATTATGGTGTTAAATCGATTCGAGGGATTAAGCTCTTAATCTCATTGTTTCAATGCACTAATAGTTTATCATCTTACCTCGAATGAGAGAGGAAGACGATATGTTTTTCCATTGAAATCCTTACCCAGAGCATCAGAAAGTTATTGTAGCCACCTATGAGTTTATAGATTATGTAGCAGCTTGTTGGGAAAGATTCGGCTTCGATGAAGAAGGAATCTGCAACCTGAAGTCTCTACTTGGGAAGAATTTTGAGGCTTGATGCATCATTGACTTGTTCCTCCTTTCTATCAGAGACAGAGAGATCTTCATGATGCCTTGCAGGGAATTCGGCAAGGGGCCCACTTTTTTTGGGAGTACTTGATGACTTGATATATATATACATGTTTTTATCCACCATTCTTATGTCGTTTGAGCCTCATTTCTCGTATCTTAGGCTGATTTCATGCTAGGTTGTTATCGTTTGTGTTATTTCAGGTTCTAGTACGTGATTGGAGGTTTGGGAGTGAGTTTCGGGTCGATTGGACGAAAGTTGGACGTCTGGCGAGGAGCTGAGGAAACCACACGACCAGACCTAGCAGCCAGACGGCCGTGTGGTGTGGCCGTGTGGAATCCCATTACGCGGCCAAGCCACACTGGCCGTGTATTGAACCCCTTGTGGCCGTGTAGAAAATCCAGGGAGCTCACACGGTCAGACTGGAAATCCACACGGGCCATGTGCATCTGGCCGTGCAGCATGTCTGAAGACCACTAATTGAAACGCGGCGTTTTCACATCCACACGGGCAGACTGGAAAGCCACACGGCCGTGTGGTCGGGAAATTCTGGGTTTTAACCCAATTTCGAGCCAACGGAGAGGGAATCGATTTTTTGGAGCAAAAACGGAGCCCTAGAGAGAGAAAGTGCGAAGAACAACCACTAAGAGTGGTTTTGGAACTGGGTTTCATCAATCAAGCTTGGAAATCACCTTGGAGTGAAGATCATCATCCCAGACCTGATTCTTCCCATCTTGATGAGTATGACTGCTTTGTTTGTTGTTTCCCTCTCTCTCTCTATGGGGTAGAACCCTCTCTCACTTGGGTATGAAGAACCCTAATTCTATGTGTTAGGGATCATTGTTGTAACGACGTTTGGATTGTGATATTGTTTGATTATAATCGATTGAAGTATGTTGATTGAGTCAATTGAAGTCTGATCATCTTTTATTGATTTCTGCTGCAACCTGAGATAAATAGAATCTGATTAGGTTGTTAGAGCTTCTTCAATTGGTAGTAGTGAATCGATTATACCCGAGTTAGTCGATTTACTGCTTTGTACTGGAATTCAGTTCCACTAGTGGAGTCCTGTGTTCATAGCCTCAGCTTTCGATCCCGGTGAAGACTAGTCGTCTGCCGGGTAGTTTGACTGAGAGGGCTTGGTCAGCTTAAGAGATTCCAAGCTACTGTCGGATCTTCCGGAGTATAATCAACAGTAAAGCAACCAAAAGTTATTACAACTGTGACCTAACTAAGGAGCTAGGGGGACTCATTCCCGAGTGACTCTTTCCTTGCTTTAGAAAATCGAACCATTTCCTGCTTTCTTACTGCTTTTAGTTAAAATCACAATCACTTGACTTAGTTTGTTAGATAATAAATAATCACAGAGTAGGCAGTAGATCTAGGCCCCGGGTTGACAAATAGAGTTTGCCACTTATTGCATTTCCGGACTGCGATTACACTTGGTCGCAGTTTGGTGTTGTTTTTAGCGTGTCAGTACTTCAAAGAGATGGAACTACTCATGATGAGAGCAAATGTGAGGGAAGTGATATGATCCCAATTGGATCAATCAACAATTCACAAATACTTTTCAAAGAAGCCATCTCAACTAACTTGAAGAATTCTGATTTTTGGCCAAGTGTTGAAATAGTTTCAGGTAGCCTACTTTGGAAGCTTGTATCTCACAAATGGCTCAATCAAAATGCGAGATCAAGAGCTTGTTTTAAAGATAATGTTATTATATTTACATTGGTATGTTTTGGAGCTCAAGGAGATGTCTGGAAGGTCACTTTAAAAGCCCATCAAAAGGCTACCTCAAAACAGGAAAACTGCCTGAATTTGGCAAAGGCAGAAAACAGTTTTGAGATACCATCTTTGAAGGCCTATATCTGGCGTTTGGAGTATGATCTCAGGCTGATTCAAGTTGGAGGTGAAAGAGGAAGTTTTCTTCTACAAAGGCAAAGAATTGGTTGAATTCGAATCAACCTAGAAGACCATTTTCGAAGGGCTCAAATATGCTATGAAGCCTGTTTTCCTAGGCAGACTTCCTTGCGTTTTAAGTCAGTTTCTTGGCCAGCAAGTTACCTTGTTTTACACGAATTCTTTAGCCTTTTTCTGTTCTAATTAGTTTCCTTGTTCATGTAGGGTTGTATTAGGGTTTATTGCCTTTAAATACCGTTCTATTTACGTTGTAAAATTCAGACTTTGATTAATCGAATTGAGAACCTTTTGGTTTTGTGCAAGTTGCGACTTGTGTTTGAGTTTGGTGGATTCCAAGCTCGTGAGCTCTTGTATCGATTGAATAGTCAATTCAATCGTGGTCGGGCATCTACCTTTTATACCAATCGAGCGTTCCCCAGGTGTGGAATCGTCCTTTTGGTTCCGTTTTATCCAAGTTCGTATTAAGAACGCTTGGTTCTTGATTCGAGCTCAATCGATTCTTCGATTGAGTCGTTTGCTGCGTTACTTTGATAACATACAACCCCCAGGGGCTTATTAAGTGGTATCAGAGCTCGGTTCTACACTAGGTCAAAGGATAAGAAGCAATCAATTACTTCGGTACAAAGCAGAATTCTCGAGCAAAACAAGGAAGCCCCTGTACGTACCTTTACAGCTGTTGTTTGTAGTTGAATTTCGAGGGCAATCTTGGTTCTACGCAAAGAGATGGTGGTACAGAGTATGAGAGAGAATGAAGTGGGTGGAGCTCTGGGGAGCAGGCCGACGCAGACCAATGCAGCCGATCCGCTCCATAACTCACTGGGAAACTCTTGCTTTGATCAATTTGACATGATTCCAACTATTTTTCAGCATCGAAGTCGAGCAGGAGAGCCTCTGGATGCGCATCTCTATGGCGAACAATTAAGCGAGCTGGGTGGAATGATTGGGAAAGAAACGACATTAAATCCCAACGCAGATTCATTTCAATCATGCCTACGAAGCTTTAACACCAATCGAATTGATCCGGAGGAAGCTGTAGAGAAAACGCCCAAATTGAAATCAAAACTTTTGGACGCGCCCAAAGAAGAATGATTTTCGAGCGAATGGGTTGGGACGCCTGGGCATGAATCGATGCCAATTGACACTGTGGAGTCATTAACACCATCTTCAGGATGCTGTAGGTTCGATCAATTTGATCTGAAGGTGGCTGGAATAAAAATGCCCAATTTAGAACGTTTGTTCCAAAACGCGAAGAACAATGAGGCCGACAAGTGTTAATCGGTTGGAGAGATTTGGCGCGATTCGATCGATAAGAAGACTTGGAACAAGTTTGCCCAGGTCCAAGGAAGCTGTAGCAACGATCAATTGGACAAGGGGGAGCCAGAATTGAAAACACCCAAGTTGGGATTAAACTCGCCGATTTCTGGAAATCCTTCGCCGGATTCTAGAAAATTCAAATCCTCCGACAGCGGGAAATTGGGAAACCAAGAATTGACTCGATTTGGGCGGAATCGAAGCGTAGGAATGGGTGTAAATGACTCATGGGAACCAGGAGGATCAATTGGAAGAGAAGAATTGGCTCATGGTGCCCTAGAAGAGAAGTCCCCAATTTGAAAGAGCTCGCCGGATTCTGGAAATTGGGCGCCGGAAACTGGAAATTTGGGAAGAGGTGTTCTCGGTCCCATTTTGCACATTGTTTGCGTGGGGAAGGTCCATTGGAACCCCACGACGGTGGTAAAACTTGAATCGTGGAAAACAGAAACAAGTTTACAAGTTGTTGAAGTTTTGAAGTTTGACATTGCAAGTTCGAGATACCACTTTCGCAATCCAATTTGGGAGGCTTTTGTTGATGATTTTGGTTGCAGGTCGAAACAAGTTTTGAGGGCAAATCTTTTTGAAGAGGGGAAGCCTGATATGATCCCAATTGGATCAATTGACAATTGACAATTACTTTTCAAAGAAGCCATCTCAACTAACTTGAATAATTCTGATTTTTGGCCAAGTGTTGAAACAGTTTCAGGTAGCCTACTTTGGAAACTTGTATCTCACAAATGGCTCAATCAAAATGACAGATCAAGATCTTGTTTTTAAGATAATGTTATTAACTTTACATTGGTTTATTTTGGAGCTCAAGGAGATTTCTGGAAGGTCACTTTCAAAGCCCATCAAAAGGCTACCTCAAAACAGGAAAACTGCCTGAATTTGGCTAAGGCAGAAAACTGTTTTGTGATACCAACTTTGAAGGCCTATATCTGGCGTTTGGAGTATGATCTCATGCTGATTCAAGTTGGAGGTGAAAGAGAACGTTTTTTTCTACAGAGTCAAGGAATTGGTTGAATTCGAATCAACCTAGAAGACCATTTTCGAAGGGCTCAAAGATGCTATGAAGCATGTTTTCCTAGGCAAACTTGCTTGCGTTTTAAGTCAGTTTCTTGGCCAGCAAGTTACCTTGTTTTACACGAATTCTTTATCCTTTTCCTTTTCTAATTAGTTTCCTTGTTCATGTAGGGTTGTATTAGGGTTTATTGCCTTTAAATACCGTTCTATTTACGTTGTAAAATTCAGACTTTGATTAATCGAATTGAGAACCTTTTAGTTTTGTGCAAGTTGCGACTTGTGTTTGAGTTTGGTGGATTCCAAGCTCGTGAGCTCTTGTATAGATTGAATAGTCACTTCAATCGTGGTCGGGCATCTACCTTTTATACCAATCGAGCGTTCCGCAAGTGTGGAATCGTCCTTTTGGTTCCGTTTTAACCAAGTTCGTATTAAGAACGCTTGGTTCTTGATTTCTTCGAATTTGAATCTTCCTTACAGGTGAAAGCCGGCAGGCCTTTTTTAGATCTTCTGTATCGATTGAGTCGTTTGCTGCGTTACTTTGATAACATACACCCCCCAGGGGCGTATTAGGAAGACAAAGTAGCAACGATTGCTCGCTTTCTACATGGGCTCAACAGAGAAATCAAGAATGAAGTAGAGCTTCGTCAGTTTTTGTAGTTGTAGGAAGGGGTACATTTGGCCATGAAGGTGGAGAGGCAGGTGAAGGTGAGCTCGGGAAGAAGGTACCCACCCTCGTCCAAACCTATTGCAGAGAACATTCCCAAGACTAACATGACTCATCCTAAGCAAGAAGGTGACAAGCCAACTGCTAGGAACACGATCCCAGTAGTCCAAGCCAGGAATGAAGGCTCCACGGGAAGTATCCAATCCTTCAAGTGTTTTGGGTGAGGTAACAAAGCTAACCAATGCCCCAACAAGAACCCTCTTGTCTTGTGAGATGGAGAGTACTTTTCCGAGGAGGAGTATGAAGAGAAGCCCAAGGGGAATGGATTCGATTCTGATGTTGATTCTAAAGATGATGATGTGGATGAGCACATCAAGGTTGAGAAACCTCCAACCAGTAAGCTTCTTGGAGTGAACCGTAGAGCTCTATCTATTGGGCTTCTACGAAGATAGAGCAGCGGATAATCTTTTCGACTCTCGTTGCTTGGTCGACAGGAAAGTATTTTTTGTGGCCATCGATGGTGGTAGCTGCATTACTTTGATAACTACACGTAAAGGATCCGTGCTCGTATCAGGTGGTATCAGCGACAAGAGAAAGATGGAGAATTCTACAAGTTGATCACGATGGAAAAGGATCAGATTGTTTATCGCGATCCTTTTTACGATTATTATGATGACGAATTCTCGTGCAAGAGTCTTCAAACTTTGAGTTCTGATAGCTTGCTTTTGAGGACTGATTGCTTTGGATGCAAGAAGAGAGATTGTTGTGGCTTGAGTCAAGTGAGGAATGAAGATTTTGGACGAGGATCTTCAATATTGGATGCCTTTGAAGTAGCCAGTCTCGTTTGGAAGCCCGGATGGAGTACTCAAGGGGTAGACTATGACGACTTGAGCTTACAAGCTCATGCACTAGACCCATGTTTGATCGACTTTTTGAGCTCTTGGTTCCATGAGATTGTTGATATGCCCCTGTGGTGTGTATGTTATCAAAGTAACGAAGCAAACGATTCAATCGAATAATCTATTGAACTCGAATCAAGAACGAAATGTTTTTAATACGAACTTAGATAAAATGGAACCAAAAGGACAAATCCACACCTAGAGATAACTCGATTGGGTTAAAGGGTAGTTGCTCGACAATTATTAAAGGGACTATTCAGTCGATACACATGTTCAGCAAGTTTGGAATCCATCAAACCCAAAACAAGTCGCAACTAGCACAAACCAAACGATTTCTATTTCTAGTCAACAAAGTCTTTTTTACAACGTGAATTGAGAGGTATTTAAAGACAATATGTGAGTGACACGGCCAAGACCGAGTCGACCTACGTGAGGGTAATGGGGTCATTGTCAGTGAAGGGGAGAGAACTCTATTTAAACCTTAGTTGTTTGCTATTTTGGTTTAACGAATAATCATATCAGAATTATCAAATCCTAATCTCTCTTCAATTCCCAATTCCCAACCCTAAATTCCCAATTCTGATCCCTAATTCTTGTTCGTAACATCCATGTTCCTCACAATTCGTATCACAGTTGTGTTCGCCATGAGTTCTGCAATAAGCTCCGAAGGGAACGAGAGGCGCAGGTCGTGGATCGCCTGCTGGCCATGCTGGCGGGGATGGAGCGTGTGGGGGAGAACTTGCGAGCGGCGGTTGGCGAGGCTAAGGCGCTGGCCGAGGTCCGCGTCCCTCTGATCGCTACCACGACAGAGAGGGAGGAAGCAAAGGCGACGGAGCGGCGGGCGGACCTATGGGCGACGGTCGGCGAGGCAACAACGCTGGCCCAGGGCCACGGCGGAAAGGAAGGAAGCGAAGGCGACGGGCATGGGGGATTGGGGAGTGGCTCTCGTACACAGCGCGGTTTCTCTCAATTTCGTCGCCAAAGAGTTTGTGAAGTGACTGAACCTCCCATTGTCGGCTATCGATTCCTTCGATGTGAAGGTAGCCAATGGTGCACCACTGCGGTGTACGGAGAAGCGGGTAGGGGTTCCCATGATGTTTCAAGGGCTGCAGATCCCTCTCGATCTATATATACTGCCTTTGCATGGATTTGACGTAATCTTGTGAATGTCCTGGCTTAAGAGTTTGGGACTAGTGACTAGCGACTCGGTGAAGATGGTGATGAAGTTTAAGTGGAGAGACAAGGACTGGGAGCTGAGGGGTATGACCACGACAACGGGACCCGTCGAGTGGGGCAATTCTCAGCTCAAGGAAGACCTGGAGCTAGCCGTTATTTGCAAGCTGATGGTGTCCGACGGAGGGCAACCTCAAGTACCAGACCTGCAGCTGATGTTGGACCGATACGCTGGTCTATTTGCTCAGCCGACCCGAAACGGCAGGTTGACCATCGGATTAGGCTTAAGGAAGGAACCGAGGCGGTTAACATTCGACCGTACAGGTATGCGCATGCCTAGAAGAAAGAGATCGAACGCCAGGTGGCCGAGATGTTGACCGCTAGGCTGATTCAGGCAAGCTCCAGTTCATTTTCATCACCAGTGTTGTTGGTTAAGAAGAAAGATGACACGTGGAGATTCTGTACGGACTATCGAGCCCTAAATACAGTGACAGTGCGGGATCGATTTCTGATCCTAATAGTCGATTACATGTTAGATGAATTACGGAGTGCGAAATACTTCACAAAGCTCGATCTGCGAGCCGGATACCATCAGATACACATGCATGAGGAGGACATTCCGAAGACTGCTTTTCGGGCGCACAGTGGTCATTACGAGTACCTCGTGATGCCTTTCGGGCTCTACAACGCGCCCTCGATGTTCCAGGCAGCCATGAACGTCATATTACAGCCTCTTTTATGCAGGTCAGTGTTGGTATTCTTCGATGACATCCTGGTTTTCAGTAAATCGTGGGAAGAGCACCTACAGTAGTTGTAGTAGGTGTTTAAGATATTGAAGAGGAATCAGTTTTACGTGAAGGCATCTAAATGCGCCTTTGGAGTATAGGAGGTGGACTATCTGGGTCATGTAGTCTCAGAGGAAGGAGTTCGAGTGGATCCGATGAAGATCCAGTCCATGATGGATTGGCCAGTGCCGAGGAATGCGACAACATTGAGGGGTTTCCTCGGATTGACCGGATACTATCGGCGCTTTGTGTAGGGGTACAGTTCGATAGCAGGGCTGCTAAATGCGCTGATGAAGAAGGGAGGGTTCAGCTGGACACCAAAGGCCGGGAGAGCCTTCGACGCGCTCAAGGAGGCCCTGTCCATGACCCCGGTCTTGGCACTGTCAGATTTTTCCCAGCCATTCGACATTGAGACGGATGCATCGGGCTGGGGTATTGGCGCGGTGCTGTCACGGAGGACCATCTTATTGCTTTCATGAGTCGTACTCATCCCCCTCCAAGGAGGCTTGGTCGACATACCAGAAGGAGATGCATGCTATTACAGAAGTAGTACATATGTGGCGATCCTATTTGATTGGCCAGAAGATTCGCATCTATACCGATCAGCAGATTTTGAAGCACTTGATGGATCAGGGGTGTCCACTCCCGACCAGCACAAATGGGTGGTGAAATTGATGGGATACGACTATGAACTCCACTACCGCCCGGGACAGATGAACAAGGCTGCGGATGCGCTGTCGAGGGTCAAGCTTCAGAGGGCAATCGAGACGAGCCCGCACCTGAGAGAGAGGCGCAACATAGCTCGGAGCAGGACCCCTAGAGGATACACGTTTCGGCACGGGCTGGTCTATTTTAAAGGACAGGTGGTCCTTCCGGCGGTCACCTCTCTAACGGCTACAGTTATGAGGGAATTCCACAATTCCCCGGCTGGTGGACATTCAGATATGAGAGGATGCTGAGGAAGATTCGCAGTCAATTCTACTGGCCTCCTGTGATACTTGTCAGAGGGTCAAGGGAGTATGTGGCCTCCTGTGATACTTGTCAGAGGGTCAAGGCTTCATTACTACAACCTGCGGGGTTACTACGACCACTGCAGTACCGGAACGAGTGTGGGAGGACATCGACAATGGATTTCATAGTGGGCCTGCCACCATCTAGATGGAAGACAGTTCTGCTAGTGGTGGTTGACAAAGTATGCGCACTTCATGGCGTTAGCACACTCGTACACGGCCAGAAGTGTAGCAGAGCAGTTCATCTAGGGTGTGATTCGTCACCACGGGTTTTCTCGATTGATCGTAAGTGATTGAGATGCACTCTTCTTGGGCTGGTTCTGGAAGGAGGTGTTCGCTATGGCGAAGACGGAACTGAAAATGAGTTCCGCATAGACAATTAATAAGATACTCGAGCAGTATCTGAGGTGTTTCGCGCACCAGCAGCCGCGTCGTTGGTTGGCCATGTTGCCCTGGGCTGAGCTATGGTATAATAGCACCTATCATTGGTCGATCCAGATGTCTCCGTTTGAGGCTTTGTATGGGCGCACACCACATATGCTGGCACGGTACCAGTCAGGGGCAAGTGCGGTGGACGCGGTAGACAGATGGCTAGCTGAGCGAGACATAGCACTGCAGCAGCTGAAGACGAACTTGGCCGCGTCCAATATCGGATGAAGCATCAGGCTGATTTGGGACAGCGTGATGAGGAGATCGTTGTGTGAGATTGGATGCTGCTCAGGTTGCACCCGTATCGGCAGGCATCAGTGTTTCGTCGAGCATATTAGAAGCTACGCGCGTTATTTTGGACCATATCAGGTGCTGGAATGAATTATGGAAGTGGCCTATCGCCTGCAGCTCCCAGACACCGCTCGGATTAATTCCACATTTCATGTGTCTCTATTATGCAGGTATCGTGGAGCTGAGCTGCCAGCCACACCATCGGAGCCGCCGGTTGACGGTGAGGTAAGTCTCGAGCTGGTGGCGGAGGCAGTACTCAATACTCGCTGGCTGAAGCCGGACAAACGTCATGTGACGGAGAGCCTCATCTAGTGGAAGCATCACGGCCCAGAGGAGGCAACAATGAAGGTAAAAACAAACTCCAAAAAGGTTAAAAAATTCGGACTCAAACTCCTTTTCTTGAGGTACAAGCAAGCTACCAGCAAACAGTCCAAAAGCAGCTTTCGTACTAACTTCCTGCCATTCGTTCGAGGCCCTCCAGATCTCCAATCTTTCATCTAATTCCGTCCCTTTGTACACAAACATACTTAGTTTTGTGTTGTGGAAGCCTTTTGGACTTGAATCCTATCCATGCTCCTCGAATTAAGCTCCAAAGTAGGCTTCACAAACAGTTTTCTGCCTTCGCCATTTTCTGGCAGTTTTCCAGTTTTGACATAGGCTTTTGGTGAGCTTGA
This sequence comes from Linum trigynum, assembly GCA_964030455.1. Taxonomy (NCBI): domain Eukaryota; kingdom Viridiplantae; phylum Streptophyta; class Magnoliopsida; order Malpighiales; family Linaceae; genus Linum; species Linum trigynum. The sequence continues at coordinate 23,654,447 of OZ034822.1, forward strand.
TAAATAACCTTCCTGACTTGTCCCGGAGAAACCAAGCATACCAATGTGTATATAATCACTCCATGTTCAATACAAGCCATTAATCTTGAATTTCCATTGGGCCAATTGGAAGAACCATGCCTCCAAAGTAGGCTACCTGAAACATGAAAAATACTTGGACAATTTTCAGCTTCTTCTTGGCAATTCGACTTGGCCTCTTTGACGATCAATCCTGGATGGAATTTGATCAATCCCAGGATTGTATCAGGCTTTCCCTCTTCAAAAAGCTTTGCCATCAAAGCTTGTCTTGACCTGTAACCAAAATCGTCAACGAAAGCTTCCCAAATCGGGTCCTGAAATGGGTACCGTGAACATGGTAATGCAAATTTTAAAGCTTCGTCAACTCGTGTTCTTCCTGCTGTTTGCCACAGTTTGAGCTTCATCACAATCATGGGGCACCAATGGACCTTTCCCACGCAAACAGTGTGCAAAATTGAACCCAAAACAAGGCCTTACAATTTTCCAGAATTTTGCGCCGGCAAGGACTCCGACGAGCTCTTCCAAATTGGGTGTTTCTGTTCTAGGACTCTACGAGATAATTCTTCACTCCCAATCGATCCGCCTGGTCTCCAGGATTTGATCCCACCTTCTCCCCCGTCCAAATTGTCTCCCATCAGAATAAACGAATTTCCCTCCGCAGGGGAATTTGAATTTTCCAGTTTCCGGTGAGCCACCTACAAAATTGGGGAAATCAATTCCGACTTCTTAGTTCTCAATTCCTTGACTCTACATCATCCTTGTGACTTCATGAACTTGACCATGTTTCCAGTTCTGCTCGAATCCTTCACCAGCGCGACAACCAATTCGCAAAAATTAGCTTATTGTTTCTGCGTTTCCAGAGGGATATGAGCCCGATTTTAATATTTCAAATTAAGCATATCCAAAATGATCCAGCCTTTGGAGCAGCTTCCTGAGGTCCTTTGAAAGGTTTCTGCGGTGTTGTCTGAGTTCGATTCTGGCCCGATCGTGCTGCTCGTCAAGCACCCTACTCTGACTCCTTTTTCATACAAACAGGTGAAATATCAAGTTCATAATCCTCAACTGAAGGTACGTTCAGCTCGATGGGGTGTATTTTTAACAATGTTGGGGTCTGAATGGATGAGTCTGCGTCATCTCCATAAGTCGACTCTTCCCCAGTTGGCCTGCTCACAAGAGGCTTGTTTGTACTCTGTTTTGTCAAGGCTGGACAAACTGGCGCATTCCTTGCCAATGGCTCGACTCGAGCATCTTCGAGGATCGCTGGATCTTTTACTTCACTTGTCGTCATTCCTTCACCGTTGAGGAAGAACTCCACACCCGCTGGCTTGCTCAATTCTTCCTTTACTTCCCCAAATCCATCCGGCTTCTCAATATTCTGTTTTACTGGCGCAAAATAGGAGGTTTTCTGGGCATAACAGGGGTCGTTCTGATAAGTGGATTTCGGCAAGAATCCTTACTTCTGAGGCTTCCTAAAGCTTATAAAATTGAATCCAATCCTGCATTGTACCCATGAGCTTTAACACTACTTCCTTCGTTCCTATTTTCCTCCATCTGTTTTAAATCGGCAAAAACTGCATCGGGGGACATGGGCTTCAATTTGATCTTCTTGCCCTCATATTTAAACGTATATGTGTTCTCCCAACCATTATGGATAATCCTTCTCTCAAATCGGCAAGGTCTATCCAACAGAATATGGACGTTTTGCATAGGAACTACGTCACAAAGCACAAAATCCAAATAATTAACAATGTGGAACTAGATTTGCGCTTGTTTGTTGACCTTCATGTCTCCATGCTCATTGAGCCAGGTGAGATGATAAGGTTTAGGGTAACTCTGGGTCTTCAATTCAAGCTTTGTACAACATACGTACCGATCAAATTCACGCAACTCCCTCCATCGATCACCAACAAAGCTAACTTGCCATTGATATTGCATCGTGTATGAAAGAGATTATCTCTTTGTTCGTCAGACTCACGATGTTCGATGATGATTGTTGGAGGCATGTCTTTGCTACAAAATCGTGCATGTTGCTCCTCTTTACTGCACTCCACCAACTCCTTTTCTTGAAGGCAGTTTTCCATCGCGATTTTCACACGAAACAACCGCTGCAAGGTACGTACAGAGACTGCCCTGTTTTGAACACGAATTTTGCTTGTATAGATATAAATGATTGTTTCTTCTCCTTCGCCCTTGTGTAGAACCAGGCTATGATACCACTTGATACTCCCCTAGGGGGTGTATGTTATCAAAGTAACGTAGTAAACGATTCAATTGAAGAATCGATTGAACTCGAATCAAGAACGAAACGTTCTTAATACGAATTTGGATAAAACGGAACGAAAATGACAAATTCACACGTGGGGATAGCTCGATTGGGTTAAATGGTAGTTGCTCGACCATGATTGAAGGGACTATTCAATCAATACACAAGCTCAACAAGTTTGGAATCCACCAAACCCAAAACAAGTCGCAACTTGCACAAACCAAACGATTTCGATTTCTATTAAACAAAGTCTTTTTTACAACTTGAATTGAGAGGTATTTAAAGACAATAAAGACCTAATACAAACCTAATAGAACTAGGAAACAATTAAGGTAAAAACAAACTAAAAAATGTTACAAAATTCGGACGCAAACTCCTTTTCTTGAGGCACAAGCAAGCTGCCAGCAAACACTCCAAAAGCAGCTTTCCTACTAACTTCGTGCCATTCGTTCGAGGCCCTCCAAATCTTCAATCTTTCATCTAATTCATTCCCTTTGTACAGAAACATACTTAGTTTCATTTTGTGGAAACCTGTGGACTTGAATCTCATCCATGCTCCACAAATTAAGCTCAAAAGTAGGCTTCACAAAACAGTTTTCTGCCTTAGCCATTTTCTGGCAGTTTTCCAGTTTTGACATACGCTTTTGGTGAGTTTGGAAAATAACCTTCCTGAATTCTCCTGGAGCAACCAAGCATACCAATATGTATATAATCACTCCATGTTCAATACAAGCTATTAATCTTGAATTTCCATTGAGCCAATTGGGAGAACCATGCCTCCAAAGTTGGCTACCTGAAACATGAAAAATACTGGGACAATTTTCAGCTTCGTCTTGGCTATTTGACTTGGCCTCCTTGACGATCAATCCTGGATGTAATTTGATCAATCCCAGGATTGTATCAATTGTGAAGGATATTTGTTATTTCTTGCGAATGAGTATACAGGAAATTTCGTTTGGAAGCCAGGATGGAAAGCTTTGAGGGCAAAGCTTCTCCAACGGGCAGGGACTGAAGCGGCTCCAGCTAACCGGGCAAGCTAGAGGCAGCACTTGGGTGAGAGAAGAAAGAATACCCGACCAAGAAGGAAGGATACTCGACTGGGTATCAGGGGCAAGGATCGAGTATTTGGAGCAGAAGATCCCCCCGGACGGTGAGTTAAAATACCCGACCAGGTATTTTGATCTTGGTAACAGAATTTTGTGTTTTAAGTTGTTTTTGTTATTTTTAATTGTCCAGACCTATATAAAGGCTGGAACTTGGGTTTTAGGGTTATTTTTTAGCAGAGTATTGATTTTTATCTTTTTTTTTTTAGCTTTAGGCTTGAACTTTTCTTTATAACAATCAAGTTTTCCCCTTGATTGTGGTCGAGATTCTACATTTTTATATTGATTGAGCCTTCTCCCAATTTTTGTTGAGATTTCACTTTTAATTCCATCCTATCCCTATCGTTTTATCCCTATTCTTAGTTGTGTTACTTTGATAATTACGGGTACAGGATTTGTGCTCGTATCATGTGTTCTTTGCTTCTCCGCGTCAATTTGTCCTCTCCCCTGCGACCTCCGTTTTCTTCGTTTCACCTTGGCCGGAATCGTGTGTGAGAGAGAAGATGTAGAGAGAAAGGAGGCAGAGGACATGGGAGAGAGATTATGAGAGACGGCTATAGGTTTGATAAAAAAAAAAGTTAAATATTTATATTACAGTTTGAGAGATATTTACTAAACTATCCTCCAATTGATTCTAACCCTAGGATTATTATTATTTTGATCTAAAGGCTATTTGGTTAGTTAGTATGGTGCTAACCCCCTTGAGTATTAGCATCTAATCTCATCCCGAGATAAAGAGATCAGGGTTTAACCTTCTATGTTTTGCTTAAATCGCCCTAACTTCATACATAAAATTACTTTAATAGCTATTGTTTTTTTATCTTAGAAAAGAAATTCCTTATCTCTACCTACTGACAAAACTAGGGATGGCAACTTTGCCCATACCCATGGGTTTCTTATTATCCAACCCAATTGGGTTGGGTATGAAATCCAAATAGATGGATATGGGTAGAGTTTGATGTGTTTGTACCCATACCCATTTACTTTGGGTTGAGTTGAGTTTATATCAAATGGATTTGGGTTTGTACCCATTCCCAAATACAAATTACAGTTTGGTACCCAAACTTAATAGATATGCATATTTAGTACCTAAATTTAATTTTTTTTGCATGTAAGTCATCAAAATATCGATGGAAAATTACTTTTTGGTACCTAAATTTTTTTGGTCTTACATTTTGGTACCTAAACTTTTCAAGTTTTACAAATAGGTCCAATTTTTGCATGTGTAGTTAAAACGCTCTCAAGTAAATCGATATTCATATACAACCCATACCCATTTAGATTATGGAAGCAATATTCATACCTTACCCAAACCCATCTATAAACTCCCAAATCCATATGCACTTCACCCATACCCAACCCATTATCAATGGGTCTACTTGGGTTTGGGTATAATTATCAATGAATGGGTAATTTGCCATCCTTAGACAAAACACACAGAAATAAATATATTAGCAGCCTAATATGATATCAATACAACTGAGACGATGACATTAGCAGCACTAGCAATTAAGGTTTCGCTTCCTAACAATGATCGGAGGCAAGACCTTCCTCGGCTCTGGGTTCCCCTTCTTTATTGTGACCATCAGCATATCACAACGCAAGGCAACGACAATCTATCTAGTCTTGTGGGCCCAGTGTAGAGGTTCTTCACCCCAGTGTTGTCGGCCCAGTTCACCGTCCCCGCCACCAGCAAACCAAGGAACATCTTGAACTTGTTTATGGCACTTCCACCCCTCCTTCGCTTCGACATCTTCTCCGGCCGCCTTTTCCTCGCCCTTCCGCTTTCGTGATTGAAGAACAACAACTTTTGATTGAAGAAACATTTTCATCAACCATAATCACCTTTGATTGTTGAAATCTCCTCCTTCAAAAGTCGTGAAAGGAAGAGGGAGGTTTGTTATGGTGGGTTTGTATTGTTATGTTCTTATTTGATAAAGGGTTGTTAAGTAATTTTGCATTTTCAAATTAGGACAATTATAATAAAACGGGCCGACGTTTCACTATCTTGAAAAAGAAACTCAAAATTAGTTGTTGTGCATCGTGTACCACTAAAGTATGATAATTGGAGTAGCTATATCACTTAAATTAGAATAGAGCGTCGAATACCACTAATGTCAATGAATTGTGCATTCGTTAAAATTTTCGATCTTTTGTTGTTAAGAAGGAACAAAAAGTAATTAAAAATAATATAATAGAAAAGGGAAAATTAATAGAAAAAAGAAAAAGAAAAAACCCAAAAATTAAACTAATTCTCCTCAACGCTGGCGCATCTTCCCATCTCTGTCGTAGAATCATCAACACACCACCAACGACGATGTTCTTCATCGATCCCAGAACTCCAATCAACACCATCAACACCGACAACTCTGTTCTTCATCATCTTCGTCTAGCCCAAAATTCGAATATATTAATTTCAAAGGATATGGAACTTCAAGAATAAAACCTAGTCCTAGAACACAACTCTTCGCTGCTACTCCTCTGTGTTGTCTCTGGTCATTCAATAATAAATCTCAACACATATCTTTGTATTTGGAGCAGGCGTATAAAGAGAGATGTTTTCTAAGACTAGGTTGGAGATGTGTGACGTTCCTTCTTGTAGGTTGGAGAGAGTAATGCACAAATCTAAGTTTTCGTGTTTTTTTTTATAGGAACTTGCATTTCAGCTTTATTAAGACGAAAACGGCGTTACATCATCACTAACAAGCTTATTCAACATATTCGGCGGTGGTCAATCAAACCATACATCAGCTATGTCCCATCTCGCTCTCGTGTGAGCCATAATATGTGCTGCCTCATTGGCATTCCTACTAGTAGGGCTGGGAAACAGTCCGGTTCGATTTAAACCGGACCGGATTGACCCGGTTTTTTATAACCGGATTGGATATATACCCAACCGTAGACGGGATTGGATTGATGCACGGTTTTAACCGTGACCGGACTGGATTGATCCGGTTTCAACCGAAAAACCGGATCTCCTTCTTCCATCCCAAAACGCATCCGTTCAATTGGAAAAAGAAAACCAGACATAAGACCCAATCCCACCATTATCGTCTCTCTCATAGTCTCATCTTTTCCTCTCTCATTCCATTCAATTTCATCTCAATGCCTCTCTTCTGGTACCAAGAAATCCAAACCATCCTTGGCCTTTCTCGACCTTTCTCCCATCCTCCTCCCTTCCCGACCGCCACCACGACCTCCCTCCCCGATCGCTGCGTCGACCTCCATCCCCTGGTCCAAAACTCCGCTGCTGCTGGTCTTCTTTTCATCTCAGATTCGACATGCAATCGCCGATTGCCACTCCACTAGAACGTCGCCTCGCCGGTGTTGCTGCTTACTCTCAACTCTCCACGGATTCCACCTCTGACCGGCATGGTTGTCCCGCCACTAGAGCCTCGCCTCGCCTCTTCGCCGTTGTTGCTGCTCTGCCTCTTCTCTCCACAGACTTGGGTGAAGGAGGATAGAGAAATAGAGAAGGGGAAGAGCTCGATGAGGTGAGTGAGTTACGAGAGTCGGGGGAGGGAGATTGCCTGAGGTTGTTGGTTTCGTCGAGGGAGATTAGAGGGGTAGGAGTGAGTGAGCGGCTGCTAGCTATTGCATGTGGTGGCCACTGGTGGGTGAGAGCAGGAGGGGTAGGTTTAGGGTTGAGTGGGTCTTGTGGGCTAAGTTGCTTTGGGCTGGGCTGAATGAGGTTATAGTGTGGGCCTGAGGGATTGGGTTGTGGTAGTGGGCTGGGCCGGGCTTAGTTGGAGAAGTTTATTTTTAAGTTAATCCGGTTTTCCGGTTTTAACCGGATTGGACCGGGTTGGCAGACAGACAGACCGGAGACGGGATCAGATTGGATGCAATCCGGTCTCCGGTTACAACCGAGACGGTTTAAACTGGCCAGTTTCTGGTTAGACCGGAAAACCGGGACCGGATTCCCACCCCTACCTACTAGCATATTGCACGTGCCCTTCGTCGAACTCAGCCACCAGCCTGTTTATGTTCCTGATCACCGTTCCTAGCTCCGTTTGGGCCTTCTCCGGCGATTTCAATTTGTTATCACAACTTGACAATCGGTTTCCACAATGGGTGAGGCTAGCTGATGTTGACGTGTCAATTGTAAGCCAAAATCAACTGCCAGAGCTTTTCCCTGTAAGGAAGTGGTTAAGTACCATATATGGGCCTGTATAAGATCCAACATATCCTTCTCCCAACAACTCGAGTTATTGGGACCAACTGGTTTAAGACATGGTATCAGAGCTGGTCTATCCTTGAGGTCACGTGTTCAAGTCCTCACGACCCCCAATATTAACCGTTGTCTTTCAAGCACATGGCATGGAGGGCATGTGCAAACTTCAAGACCATGAGTCATAACTCGAGTTGTTGGGAGAAGGTAATGCTGGATATTATAAAGGCCCATGTATGGTACTTAACCACTTCCTTACACTCACATCATTGGGTCACAAAAGCATACTATATATTATTGGGGGATCTAAAATAGAGTGTCGGATACCACTAACGTATGCCACTCTTATTTACTTTTTCCTTAATTTCCCTGTTATGTTATCAATTCTTACTTCCTTAAATTTCAAATAATAATTCAAATATTTTCGTGCGATAAGATTATATTATGTGTAGTCTAGGTAATTATATCAATTTTGATATGTTTCAGAATGAAACGTGTTATCCTCTTGAAGATGTGGCCATTGTCGTGTGTCGTTACCATATCAGTTTTAAACGGTTATGGTATAAATCTGTACCATGGTGGTATATTTAGATACCATTAATATACATGATAGTTTCAGTGTATGAAGAAATTATTGATATCTTAACAATTTATTTTAAATTTTACAAAAGTTGATATCATTATATAATTATAATTAAGTTGAATTTATTGGATAACACAAAATGAAGTTAATCAACCTGGTTAGTGCCAAGAGAAACAAACTTTGAAACAGAGACATTGAAGATGTTTACTTTAGCTTGACGTTAAGGTACAAACTCATGTGCTTAATTATTATCAATTTGTTTTAGATTTATTTTACCCAAAGCAAATTCTTTTGGTTTAAATTATTGTTCAAGACTAATATTAATATCATGTCCTGGAATGTGAGCGGTGCTGGTAGCAGAGCATTTCTCCGAGCGATGAAGCTAATTACCAACCATCACAAACCAGACATCCTCATTTTACTGGAGCCCCAAATTAGCGGCGCTACTGCAGACTTGGTTTGCGGAAAGTTTGGATATCCCAATATCGTTCTTGTGGATGCAAATGGTAGAAGTGGTGGTATTTGGCTATGTTTAGACATGAAAGTTTTCAATGTAGAAATCACCTCTGCTTGCTTTCAGCACCTCACGGCCAGGATTACTACCGCCAACTTTCCGAGTTTTTATCTTACTACTATCTACGCTTCTCCTAACTATCAATTGCAGCCGAGCCTTTGGAATTCTCTTATTAGCTATAGTTCCACGATTTCTCTGCTGTGGTTGCTAACCGGGGATTTTAATGCGGTCAGATCTCTGAATGAGAAGTCCGGATTGGGCACGGAAAGTATTGCTCGTCGCTGCCGAGCCTTTAACAAATTTATCGATCAGGCTAACTTGGTTGATCTATGCTTCTCAGATCCTCGCTTCACGTGGTCAAGAGAAGATGCTGCGAGAACTTACAAAGCCAGAAGGATTCCAAGATTTTTTCTACCAAAGTAACTAGGCTTCGGTGGGTAAGACTTTGACTAACATGGGTTTGGCATTTTTTTATACAGGACAACTCGCAAAATCAATCACGGAGTCTACCTTGGTCCTCATTCCCAAAGTGGACGGACGGAAATGGTAACGCAGCTTAGACCATTCTCTCTCAACAATGTGAGTCTGAAAACCATCACCAAGGCGATGACTGACCGCCTCAAGCCTCTTATGCGGAAGTGGATTTCTCCAAGGCAAAGCAGCTTCATCCCATGACAACAAACGACAGAATATCATCGTGGTCCAAGAGATTCTGCACTCTCTCAGGAAGCGAAAAGGGCGAAGAGGTGGAGTGGTGATAAAGATTGACCTGGAGAAGGCGTATGACAGACTTTGATGGGACTTTCTTCGAGACACCTTGATGGAAATTGGTCTTCCCGGCTCCTGGATCAACTGCATCATGTTCTGTGTTGAAAAGAATAAGATGTGCATAGACTGGAATGGAGAGCTCTCAGATGGTCTCACCCCCAACAGAGGTGTTCGTCGTTGATAGTAAAGGGATTGGGGAGTGTCGTGCCATTCACTCCTTTATCAAACAGACTGTGGTCTCCATGGGCAAGCAGAGGTGACGTAAAAATCTATGACATGTGGAACGGCTGCTATCTGGTGAAATTTAAAGCGAAGGAGGACTATGAATATGCCGAATCAGGAGGGCCATGGATGCTAGGTGATACGTACCTCTCAGTGATACGATGGTATAAGGGTTTTAACCCATGGAACGGTTAATTCAGCTATGATTTGGGCTCAACTTCAGGAGCTCCCGGTGGAATTCTATAACAAGGTGGCGGTAGAACGTATTGCCCAACGTATAGCTCGACCCATCAGAGTGGATCAAGCAACCTTAATGGGGGCACGAGTTAAATATGCAAGAGTCTGCGTCGAAGTTGATTTAACGAAACCTCTCCTTTCCTAATACAAGATCGAAGGAGTTACGTACTTTGTGGGGTATGAGGGACTTCATAAATTGTGTGGCAATTGTGGATGCTATGATTTCCACAGTGGGATATGCCCAGCAAAACCATAGGAGGAGAAACAACAGGAGGTTTTAGTACACGAAGAAGGGAGGCCACCAATCCCACGGGCTCACCTGTCAAACAAATTTATGGGGACTGGATGGTTGTCGAGAAGAAAGTGTGGAGGCCAAATAGAAAACAGCCATTCATGAGAAAAGAGGAGGTGTCGAACAAAGTCGACGGGAGGATAATGGCAGCAGTTTTAACGTTTTGCAAGAGGGGGAGGATTACCGTGCAAATGTGACACATCATGAGCAGGTTTCCCAACGGGTGAAACCAAAGCAATCAAAGACTGAGATACCAATGAAAAGCAACCCACCTGCATGGCAGAATGTGCAGCCAAAGAACACATCCAGTGGAAAGAACCAACAAAAGATACCGGTCACAAAGAACCCAAAGAGTGGTCCAGGAAAGAAGAACCAAGCGCCTCCTACTCCCCAAAAGACTACTCAAGCTGCGATGGTAGAAGGCACGGCGAAGATCATTTTTCGTGCTATGAACAATAATGAGAAGGCAGCCAACCAAGAGGATCCCGATATGTTGAAACCAGGTCAAACAGAGGGCGGGTGTAAAAGAGGGTGCTGATAAGATGGAGATAGAAAAACAACATGTTCAAAATAGCCAGAAGTCTAGTGGAGAAGGCGCGGGGAGCCCATCCCCTTTGGGTAATTAATGCGTATCCTCAACTATAACTGCCGCGGTCTGAGAAGCAAGCGAGCAGTTAAAGCCTTAAAGTCGCTCCTGCGACTAGCTTCTCCGCATGTAGTCTTCTTGATGGAGACGAAACAAACAGAAGATGAGAATGAAGTGACCCAACATGAGTGATCATGGAAAAAGATGGCCAACGAATACGACTGGTGGTGGACGAGCTGGAGGGCTCAGTATTTGGTGGACGTCAGAAGTCTCACTTACCTGCATGGATACTGAGGCACATTTTCTAGACATGCAGGTTAATGACCGTCATAAGGGTCCTTGGCGGTTCACAGGTGTTTATGGCAGGCCGGGAAGTAAAGACAAAGATAAGACTAATTCACTACTTAAGGATCTCTCCAAACGGTGGGGAGGACCTTGGTTAGTTGGGGGCGATCTGAACCAAATTGAAGGCCTAGAAGAGAAAACTGGTGGTAGGCGGGCGGATGATGTTGAGATGAGTAGATTCACCTGCTGTTTCACGGAAGCAGGACTTAACGACCTGAGCTTGCGAGGCTATGAATTTACTTGGGAAAACAGGAGAGGCCATGAGGGTTATATCGAAGAACGCCTGGATCGTTTTCTTGGGAACGATCTCTGGATATTGAAATTCCCAGAGGGCCGGGTTCAACACCTAGATCAAAATCGATCCGATCACAGACCGATCGCCTGCAGAACGGAAGGGGATGAAGATGAAAAACCAAGGTGGGGCTGGTCATTCCGTTTTGATCCTTTTTGGGCTAAACATGAGGAGTGCGCCGCTATTGTTGAAGATACTTGGAAGGGAAATTTGCTTACTGATACTTTTGGGAAGCTTTCATTCTGCCAACAAAAACGAGAGGATTGGAGCAGAGAGCGTTTCCCTAATTTTAATAAACAAAGGCTGAAGATACTAAGGGCAATGCGGAGCCTGGAAAGATTGCAAAAAACAGAATTGGTCCTTCAGCAGCTTAAACAACTTCAAACAAAATTGAATGATCTAGAAGATAATGAGGAACAATATTGGAAGCAACAATCTCGTGCAGACTAACTAAAAGATGGCGATAAAAATACAAATTTTTTTCATAAAAAGGCCAGTGCGCGAAGAAGGAGGAACACGATCAGGAGATTGCGAGATGAGGAGGGAAGGCTCTTTCAGGGAACTGAGGCGTTGTTTGAATGCCTAACGAACTATTTTTCCTCTTTGTTCACTGCAGGGGCAATACCCGAAGCTACACTAGTGATCGACTCCATCAAGCCTTCCATCACAGATGAGGATAACGATGCATTACTGTGCCCTTACAGCAGAGAAGAAGTTTTCCAGGCCCTGAAACAAATGGGGAAAAGAAAAGAGCCAGGTGCTGATGGATATTCAGTTTTATTCTTCCGCAGGTACTGGCACATTGTTGGTGATGACGTCACTAGGACTTTGCTCGGAATACTTGAAGGGAGCGATTTCCCGACAGAGCTTAACCATACTTTGATTGCCCTGATTCTGAAAGTAAAGTAGCCAATGTCACCAAAGCAGTTCAGGCCAATCAGCTTATGCAATGTTATTTATAAGCTGGTGGCAAAGACAATGGCGAACAGGCTGAAGATGTTGTTGGACAAAGTCATCTCTCCGGAGCAAAGCGCTTTTGTCCTGGGGCGTTTTATCACTGATAATGTCATGGCAGCGTTTGAGAGTTTTCACTCAATGAAAAAAAAACGGGAAAAGAGGATGGTTCGCAGCAAAAGTTGATATGGAAAAGGCATACGACAGGGTGGAGTGGCATTTTTTGGAAAGGGTAATGAAGCGGATGGGTTTTGCAGAGGGATGGATTAAGCTGATTATGAAGTGTGTGTGCTCTGTCTCCTACTCGGTTTTGGTGAATGGGCACCGCTCAGAGAAGTCTTTTCCAGGAAGAGGACTCAGACAGGGAGATCCGCTTTCACCTTATCTATTTTTGCTGTGTGCAGAAGGTTTATCAGCCTATACAGCTGAAGCTGCAGAGGAAAGAAGAATAAATGGGATACAACATGGTATAGGTGGCCCGGTAATCTCCCATCTTTTTTTCGTAGATGACAGTGTCTTCTTTGGCCGAGCAACCATTGAGGAAAGCTTGTTCTTAAAGAAGATTCTGAAAGACTATGAAGCCGAATCGGGCCAACTGATAAATTTCCAGAAGTCGGAAATCTCTTTTAGCAAAAACATTAAGACTCATCGAAGGCTAGAGATTGGTGGTGTTTTGGGAATGCAGACAGTTGAGAAACTCGACAAATACTTGGGGCTGGCAACTGAAGCAGGGAGATCGAAGAAAGATCTCTTTGAGGGGATCATGGATAGGCTGCGAAAGAAGCTGAAAGGCTGGAAGGAGAGGACTATGCCGACGGCGGCTAGGGAAACGATGATTAAGTCGGTAGCTCAAGCCTAACTGACATATCCAATGTCTGTTTTCAGAATTCCAGAGGGTGTGATTAAAGAGGCGCATAAACTCACTAACAACTTCTGGTGGGGACAGAGAGGGACGGAGAAAAAAGCGCATTGGATTAGTAGAGAATAGTTGGAGATGCCGACAGAAAATGGTGGTATGGGATTCAGGAACCTGCGGGGTTTTAATACAACGTTGTTAGCTAAACTACTATGGAACCTCCATCAGCGACCAGGATCTCTAATTGCTAAAATTATAAAGGCAAAGTACCACCCACACACTTCGGTTCTAGATGCTGAATTGGGTTATGACCAAGCTACATTTGGAGGAGTCTGCTTAGCGCCAAGGAATTTCTATGCAGCGGATTACGGTGGAGGATTGGGAATGGAACGAGTGTAAGAACATGGGAGGATCAATGGGTCCCCACGGCCCCGGATTCATACATCACGTATACCCCATGTGGTCTGCCTGCAGATGCAACCGTTAGAGAGCTTATTGATCCTGAATTGGGCACATGGGATAGTCACCTCCTAGCGGCCTGTTTCGATAACGAGATGGAGTTGGCTGTGAAAAGTATCCCGCTGCGAGATATGATGGAGAAGGATGTCCAAATCTGGTCTACAGGTCGGAATGGTGATTACACAGTTAAGGATGCATATAAAGTCTGGACAAAACAAAACAATGATAGTCAAGGTATCATTATGCCGCCATCGGACTCTTTATGGAAGACGGTTTGGCAGCTCAATATCCCTCCAAAGATCAGAAATTTTATGTGGAAATTTGCAAAGAACTCCCTCCCGTCGGGTGTCAAAGTAAGTGCACATAACCCTAGGTGGAGTGACAAGTGTCCTTTCTGTGATCAAGTTGAAACACAGGCTCATGCGTTTGGTGATTGTGTCTAGGGTAGGCATATCTGGCAGCTATCCCCAACTGCCGTCTGTTTCAAGAAAAGGGTAGGCGAGGACTGTTTTGTCTGGCTGAAGGAAGTGATAAATACAGTGGAGAAGGAACTTTTGGAGTCCTGGTGTGTACTCCTTTATTACTTGTGGAAGGATCGAAATGCTCACTTGTTTAATGACCATAAGTTGGCTGAGGCAGAGATCGTTCCAACTGCTGCAAAGCTGCTAACTAAGTACCAACAGAACCAAGCTAAGAGACAAGAGGTGCCTGAAGCTAACCCGAGAAAAAAGTGGACTACTCCACCCCTAAACAGAATAAAGATCAATACAGATGCTGGCATCCTGCCAGACGGGGGAGCAGGGTTAGGTGCGATAGCATGCGACTCGATGGGAAGGTTTATCTTTGCGGCGGCGAAAAAGATAATAGGGACTTGGGAACCGGACGAGGCAGAAGCTTTAGCTGTGGAGCTCGGGGTGCAAGTAGAGACCCAACTCAATTTGATGAATCCTATTGTGGAAACTGATTGCCTAAACCTCGTGACGGATATATCTAAAGCTGATTCGATTAGAACGGAGAAAGGTGTAGTATGCAGAAATATATGTCGCTTGCTAAGAGACTTGGGTGAAGCATCTTGGCAGTACACATCAAGAGAAGCTAATGCGGCTGCACATGCGATGGCACATGTGGAAACGGGTTTGAATGCTAGTTCTGTATGGGTTGATAGGCCCCTGCTCATTTTGCTTGATCAGTTAAAGTTGGACAATGTAGCTGCTACTACTGATTAATGAAAGTTCCCAGATTACGAGTAAAAAAAAAATCTAGGTTGGAGAAAGTAATGCACAAATCTAGGTTTTCGTGTTTTTTTATAGGAACTTGCATTTCAGCTTTATTAAGACAAAAACGGCGTTACATCATCACTAACAAGCTTATTCAACAGATTCAGCGGTGGTCAATCAAACCATACATCGGCTATGTCCCATCTCGCTCTCGTGTGAGCCATAATATGTGATGTCTCATTGACATTCCTACTAGCATATTGCACGTGCCCTTCGTCGAACTCAGCCACCAGCATGTTTATGTTCCTTATCATCGTTCCCAGCTCCGTTTGGGCCTTCTCCGGCAATTTCAATTTGTTTATCACAACTTGACTATCGGTTTCCAGAATGGGTGAGGCTAGCTGATGTTGACGTGCCAATTGTAAGCCAAAATCAACTGCCAGAGCTTTTCCCTGTAAGGAAGTGGTTAAGTACCATACATGGGCCTGTATAAGATCCAACATAACCTTCTCCCAACAACTCGAGTTATTGGGACCAACTGGTTTATGACATGGTATCAGAGCTAGTTTGTCCTTGAGGTCACGTGTTCAACTCCTCACGACCCCCAATATTAACCGTTGTCTTTCAAGCACATGGCATGACGGTCCTATGCAAACTTTAAGCCCATGAGTCATAACTCGAGTTGTTGGGAGAAGGTTATGCTGGATCTTATACAGGCCCATGTATGGTACTTAACCACTTCCTTACAATCCCATCATTGGGTCACAAAAGTGTACTATATATTATTGGGGGATCTAAAATAGAGCGTCGGATACCACTAACGTATGCCACTCTTATTTACTTTTTCCTTAATTTCCCTGTTATGTTTATCAATTCTTACGTCCTTCAATTTCAAATAATAATTCAAATATTTTCGTGCGATAAGATTATATTATGTGTAGTCTAGGTAATTATATCAATTTTGATATGTTTCAAAATAAAACGTGTTATCCTCTTGAAGATGTGGCCATTGTCGTGTGTCGTTACCATATTACGGTGTCTCAAACCTATACTAACATAGTATCAGTTTTAAACGGTTATGGTATAAATTTGTATCATGGTGGTATATTTAGATACCATTAATGTACATGATAGTTTTAGTGTATGAAGAAATTATTGATATCCTAACAATTTATTTTAAATTTTACAAAATTTGATATCATTGTATAATCATAATTAAGTTAGAATTTATTGGATAACACAAAATGAAGTTAATCAATTAGGTTAGTGCTAAGAGGAACAAACTTTGAAACAGAGACATTGAAATGTTTGCTTTAGCTTGACGTTAAGGTACAAACTCATGTGCTTGATTATTATCAATTTGTTTTTAGGTTTATTTTACGCAAAGAAAATTCTTTTTTTTTTGTCATAGATAGTTTTTAATAGATAGGGTATTACAGTACGTTGAAAATGAAAGGGCAGTAGTCAACCAAAAGGGTTGCTACCGATGCAAGGGTCATTTATGCCACGCGATGGGCAACCCTGTTAGTATGCAGAGTAACATAAATAAACAAATAAACGCAAATAAAGTCTTCTTTCGACAAGCTCATTGAAGCACCAATCCATCGAGTATAAGCGTCATATCACTTATATGCCGAGTTCCAATAGCCTAGCAGTAGATTTGATGTTCAAGCTACCTACAAAATAACACACAAACGACCCCTAACAGGACAAACAAATTTCAAATACCACCGGACCTCCACCGAAAATGCTCCACAAACTATACGAACTATGCCATCTGCAACACAAAAACAAATATGCCAAAACCAACTAGTCGAGGAAATATACTCCATGTCCGACGACAAGCAAATCCTCACTAGCATTAAGAGACATCTGAATACAAAACCATTGCAACTCCATCAAAATACCAAACACAAGTCTAAACATAATAATTAAATATAAAGTTAAGAAAAAATTAATGGACTTAGCTGAACGTAAGTTAGGATCCGCGATCTGGGCAAGAATGAAGTCACGGGAGGTGTAACTGCACAAAGATGTAAACGCAGCCCACTAGCCTGGTCGTTCGTCCCGCAACTCCTGAGAAACCCCTTCACGAGTGAAACATGGAAGATAACGGCCAGAAAAATGGAACCGCATTTCAACCATCGTCGGCGCCAGAAAGACTCGTCGTAAGTCGTAACTGTCGGAGTCGGGAAAGGATATGGCATATCAACGTCTGTGCGCTTTAATCAGCACCGGCCTCAAAACCAGGCACAGTGAACACGCCCCATCTTTCCAACCATCTTGACAATGAAATTAGGGAATCCTGGTAAACAATCAAAGAGGAAATTCGGAAACCATCTGCGACTCTACTCGCAATCGGACCAGAAGCCGAGTTTTCAAACCCCCAAAGGGAGCCGACGATCATCTCTGTCGAAGGGGTTTTATGGTTTATGCTATGTGTAGCGGAATCAATTGATGCAGAAAATAGATAGTTAGCACCATCAGACATACAAGATAAAAGAACTACTTATCTGTGATCCGAAAATGGTGAAGTTTTAGGAAATCCAAAGTTCCCACTCAGAACCATTTCACCAATTCTCCACCGTTCTCGGGCCAAATTCAGCGCTCTTGCGGCCATCTCTCGCATGTTTCACACAGTGGTCGCCGACGATTTCTTTTCTTCCGTCTTTGTCCCAAGTGGTCCTGCTTAATAATCCCTAATCTTCTTCATCTTAACGAATAACGAGAGCTTCATAGCCCCTCCAAACACCTCGCCACCAAAGCACCTCCGCCGCTGGAAACTACACTACCTCTGTCGTCGGTAACTGCACTTCAAACCAAATCAGCTTGATTGTGGACAATGATGCTGAGATCGTGATAGCCGTGTCGCCCTCCAAAACCACCTCTGTTGCCAAACCACATCCGCCGCCAGGACTTCGAGGAAGTCGTTGGAGTTTTTGGTGGTGATCAAATTTTTAACTTATTCTGCAAAGCAAATTCTTTTGGTTTAAATTATTGTTTAAAACTAAATTTGTTACACCCCATCTGTTTCTAAGCCAAAATGACGATTATGCCCTTGGTACAAATTTGTCAAATTTCACCGTAATCTCGAGGAGGACAAAAAAATGTGAACTATCGGTCAAGCGGTGTCAAATTTCGACATCAAATGAGAAAATTGCGGATATTAATCGAGTTTCGGATTAAACTCACCCGTACTGTGAAATTCCGAAAATACCCTTGGAGTAATTAAAACCCTCAAGACCTTTATCCCACTAGGTCTCACCAAACAAAACCTATAAAACCCTCAATTTTTTTAGGCCTTAGGGGATGGAAACCCTTTCGGCAAGGGATTATATGAGAGCAGCTAGCTTTCCAGCAATCCACCATTCTTTTGCCTTCACCTGCCGCCGCCTGAATTCCACCACCTCGGTTTCGGCTGCTGTTGTGGCGCCCAGGGCTTTGGCTTATCAACAGGGCGAATAGAAAGAATAGGAAAAATAGAGACCTCTGGAACGATTGAAAAAGTTGAATTGGACACTTGCTGCACGTCCACTCGCGATCGAATTAGCAGGTGAGAGGCGGAGCTGCTCGGAAAAATCAGTAAATGGGTCAAACAGCAAAGAGAGGGGAGTAGAAGCTCTCAGGGGTTTGTTCTTGTCCTCCTCAATCCACATTCTCACTATTCAGGTGATTCTCGAGAATAATAAGAGCAAGGAACGTCAAGAGAGATGAGGCACTTGTATGTTGGTATTTACTCGTTGGACAACACAATTGCGAGGTAGGTTAGACTCCATGGTTGATTTCACTTGGAAACGTGTTGAACCCTATTCTCAAGGTGGAACTTCTTTGATTTATAAGTTGTGGGACATGGCAATTACAAGGTGGAGCTTTCAGAGCTTTATGCAATTGGCTGCGAAATGCATTTTCTGGACGTGGCAATTACAAGCACTTACAAGAATTAGGAGGGAGCATAGGCGAACTCAGATCAGTTGGTGGTTAGATCAAGCCACTCAGGTTGAGCTAATAAGGTGAGTGTAAAGGGGGTAAATTCTACGCCTTACGGTTTTTCAAGTATTTGCTTTGAGTATTTTTAAGTGTTGATTTACGTGATGTGTGCGCAGTATTTGATTCATGTTTGATATTGCATGATTATGTTTGATGATATGTGCGATGGTTGAGATGTGATTTGAAGTGAATCGTGGATGAGTTTATTTCTTACTAGAAGCTTGATGTCTATGAGTTAGTGTTAAAGTTTAAGAGCAAGTATTTTTAAGAAGTAACTCACATTCAAGAAGGTGAAGTCGTTTTAAGTGTTTTTAGTCACTAGCGCCAGTCCGTTGCCATTTGAGATTTTCAGATAGAGCAGCAGTTATGCTCTTGGATCTTTGAGACAGAGCAGCAGTTATGCTCTTGAGACTTTTAAGATGGGCAGCAGTTATGCCCTTGAGAATCGTGGTGAAGAGCCACCACGATAAGTTTAAGATGTTAGGGGGATGAATCGTTACGACTTCCCTAACTAAGTTTAAGTTTAAGGAAAGCCTAGATGGCTTCTCATACGTATGAGTTGGGCAACCGGACTAGCTAGTGAGGGATCCCCGTGTCAGTCAAATATTTAAGTCAAGCTTTGAGTTTTAAAAGAGGAGAGTAACTTCAACTCTCTCAAAGTTTAAGAGTCAAGATTTTAAGATTGGAAATACAAACAACTTCCACTGGTTAAAGTTAAGTGTTTAAGTAAAGTACTCAAGTATTAGAAGTATTAAAACGTAAGGGCGTAGACTGACCCCAACTCACTCACCAGGCCTTAGTAAGGGAATGAGCGAGAACCAGATCGGTAGCAGCTAGCTAGAAGAGCAGTTAGAGAGCAGCGAGTTCGAGAGGTAAAGTTCGAGAGCAACCAGCTAGAGGAGGGCAGTGCAAGCGTCATGGAGGATGCGTAGTTAAGATTTTTAGTAGCAGCAACGACAGACTCTACCTAGTTATTTGCATTTCATGATTATGAGTATAGACTGGAGATCAGCTTGAGTTTTTAAAGTATGAGTTTTATTTGCCCACGTGTTAGGGCTTTGCTCTGAGCTACAAGTGTGTGTTTCCAGTATTTTGTTTATGAAAATTTTTCCCCGCTGAAATTTAAGATTTGAGTATTTTATTTATCAATGACATTTTAGTAAAAGTAGTACCCGGCCGGGTTAGGGTGTTACAAAATTTATGGTTGAAAAGTGTTTCTTTAATGGTAGATATAACCAATACTAATATCATGTCCTGGAATGTGGGTGGTGCAGGTAGCAGAGCATTTCTCCAAGCGATGAAGCTAATTACCAACCATCATAAACCAGACATCCTCATTTTACTGGAGCCCCAAATTAGCGGCGCTACTGCAGACTTGGTTTGCGGAAAGCTTGGATATCCGGATATCGTTCGTGTGGATGCAAATGGTAGAAGTGGTGGTATTTGGCTATGTTTAGACAGGAAAGTTTTCAATGTAGAAATCACCTCTGCTTGCTTTCAGCACCTCACGGCCAGGATTACTACCGCCAACTTTCCGAGTTTTTATCTTACTACTATCTATGCTTATCCTAACTATCAATTGCAGCCGAGCCTTTGGAATTCTCTTATTAGCTATAGCTCCACGATTTCTCTGCCGTGTTTCCTAACAGGGGATTTTAATGCGGTCAGATCTCTGAATGAGAAGTCTGGATTGGGCACGGCAAGTATTGCTCATCGCTGTCGAGCCTTTAACAAATTTATCGATCAGGCTAACTTGGTTGATCTAGGCTTCTCAGGTCCTCGCTTAACGTGGTCAAGAGGAGATGCTGCGAGAACTTACAAAGCCAGCAGGATTGATAGGAGTCTATGCAACACGTCTTCGAATGAGTTGTTTCCGAATTCTGCAGTAGTTCATCTTCCGCGGCAATAGTCTGATCACTCCCCTGTCCTTACCTCCACTGGGGGATGGAGCTCTATCAACCCTTCTCTTTGTCCATTTAGATTCGAGGCCGCCTGGCTAGCACATGATAATTTTTCTCCCTTTTTGGCAGGTATTTGGGATCATAACAGCTCCTTGTGCGCAGCTCTGCAGGCCACGACTAGTCATCTCAAGGAGTGGAGCAAGAACACAGTGGGCAACCTGTTCCAGCAAAAACGAAGGCTACTGAAAAGGATCAAAGGCGTACAAACTCGCCTAGCAGTTACCTTCGATCCCGGGCATGCTAAACTGCTCACTAAGCTGGAAAAGGAGCTCGATAAAGTTATGGAACAAGAAGAGATGATTTGGTTCCAGAGATCGAGAAAGCATTGGGTCAAGTTTGGCGATCGGGACACCGGGTATTTCCATCAACAAGCTAGCATCCGCAGGAGAAGAAACAAAATCCAAGCCCTCAAGGATTCTGCAGAAGAGTGGATCATGGAACCGGCAGCCCTCGCTAAACACGTTTTCGACTACTATCTGCTTTTGTTTTTGCAGGACTCCTCCCCATATGTCGACCACATGCCCAAGAATCGTTTTCCTTGGGCCTCCCAACAGGAGATGATCTGCCTCCTTCACCCTTTTACTGCGGCGGATATCTACCGGGCGATCATGGATATGAAACCCTTGCAAGCCCCTGGACCGGATGGATTCCAAGCTTTGTTCTACCAAAGTAACTAGGCTACGGTGTGTAAGACTTTGACTAACATGGCTTTGGAGTTTTTTGATACAGGACAGATCGCAGAATCAATCACGGAGTCTACTGATGACTCGGTATTTGCACATGTTTTCCCCTTTGTTTCTTGATTGTTTGAGCTTGAATTATTGCGTCTTTGGCCTATTTTATGCTAGGTTGTGTTCCTTTGTCCCATTTCAGGTCCTAGCACATAAAGTGAAGCATAGGCGCAAGTTTCAAGTCAATCAGAGATCAATTGACGATTCGAGAGAAGAAACTCGGGCATGACCTGAAGAAGAATGGATTTCTACCTCACTTTATGGACAAAGAATCATGCAAGCTTGTTATGAAACGAAAGAGGACGAGACTACGAGCGTCTGGGATCAAACGGCGATTGATTCGGAGTCCGGACGAGGGAGAAACGAAGCATTAAACAGAGGCTGAGCAAGCTGCACGGGCAGACCAGCGTGGCCACGCACGGCCGTGCAAGTGACCAGTTTGGCCGTGCGGGATTGTGCGTGGGCACGCACGGGATTGTGCGTGGCCACGCACGGCCGTGCAACATACAATTCTGGCCGTGCGAGTTGGCTGAGGTTCAACTAATTGATACGCCGCGTTTTGAGGTGCACGGCCAGAATGGTGATGTGCACGGCCGTGCACCCTGGCCGTGCGAGTCGGGATTTCCTGGTTTTAAGCCAAATTCCGAACCAAAGAATAGAGAGAGCTGGGTTTTGGATCCCAAACACCCAAGGGACGAACCCTAGAGAGAGAGGGCGATTTGAGGGCATTCTTGGAGTAGAGAAGGAGGATTTCTTCGCCTTGGAAGCTCGAGGAACAAGCCCGGACTTGAAGACTGATCATCTGAAGATTCTTACTGCAGTCTCTCTCTTCTCTATGGAGTAACTTCCCTTCACTTAGGTTTTGAGGAACCCTAGCTATGTTTGTTTGATTGGATGATTGTATGAGTACTCTGACTGGATAATCTTGAGTTCATATTCAATCTATGCATGTTTTCATGATTCAATTCTGCTTTAGTCGAGATTATTGATTCTGCTTTGGTCCTATGAGAGGGAATACCTGATTAGGTCAATAGAGCACCATAGATTGATAGTAGTGGATCGATTGCTTTAGTCGAGGGTTGATTCACTGCTTTGTATCGATTGAGAACCTCTTTCGATAGAGGGAGTCTAGTTCAGAACGCCTTGATCAGTTGTTCTAGAGAAGGATACGTCCCTCTAGGCAATTGACTCAAGAGGGCCTTGTTCCTTTAGTCGAGACTCAAGGTCTAGTCAAGGATTCTCCGCATTGTGAATGAAAGTGAAACAGGTTAGAGATCATCAATCGTTAATCTGGCTAGTGGCTAGGGGGAATCATACCTAAGTGAGTTCCCAACCTGTAATTAGATTAACTTTAACTGTAGTTTGCTAGAGTAGTTTTAGTTCTTTCATCTTAATCTGATTTGCTAAATAATAAACTGAAGCTGAGTAATAGTAACTCTAGAGACCCGTGGATTCGATATTTATCACTTGAGCCACTATACTGCAGTCCCTTTCATTGGTTACACTTGGCCATTGTTAGGTGTTGTGTCGTAGCGAGTCAAGTTTTTGGCGCCGTTGCCGGGGACTTTCTAGAGTATTAGGAAAGGCAGAAGTTTGTTACTTTAGCGTTTTTCGTTTCTTTTCTTTTCCACCCTTGCTTTTCACTTGGGTGTTTTTGTTTTTGTTGGTGCAGATCTGAATCATGGATCCTAATGGCTTCTCCAATCATTGGGGGTATCCACCGCCATCTGGGTGGTATTACCCCGAGACTCCGTGGAGCAATCAAGGCGGAGAAGACTATGGATTCGGGTTCCAGTACCAACCCCCTTACTACGGAGAACAACCGGACCCCTGGGCATATCAAGAACAACCTCATTATCAAGAAGAATTTCTCCCACAACCGGAAGGGCCATCGGCGCTGGAGTTACTCATGGAGCAGTATGCTCGAGACTGTGAGAGAACATGCTCCAGGATGGATCAGTGTGTCCATGCCTATCGTGAAACAGATGAGATCCTCCTGAGCCTTAAGAAGAGCGTCGATGATCTTGAGCGATCTTGGGCGCAACCTGCTCCAGATCACCCTTCTGCTACCATACAAGAAGAGGAGGAGGAAGAAGAAGGCTACAAGGGCATTGTGGAACACACTGAAGTTGTCACGGAGAGCTCCCGTGATGATCATGATCAGGCCTGTCATGTCGTAGCCGACCACACCTTCCCACACCCCAACCAGAGCTTTGAAGAGGCGGGCATGAGTGAGGAGATGCAAGAAGATCTCATGAAAGAAATTGCTTGGCAACTTGCTCTCCAATCCGTGCTAGAAGAAGAAGAGAAAGAAAGGGTGCAGAAAGAAGTTGTGGAGGATGAAGAAAGTGAAGCAGGAGGAGTTCTTGATCATTTCCCAGGGGTGATACCACACGAACAAGTAAGGGAGGTTGAAGAAGCAATTGGCGTCCAGGCTGAGGACGGAGTTCAGGTGGAAGAGGCCTGCACCGGCCATGAGTTACATGTGATATCTCCACCAAACTTTGAGGAACTGCTTAGCAAGGACCCATTTGCAGTGTCTCTTTGCCAGACCAAGGCCACCTCGACATCGGTCCCTCTTGGTGGACGTGATGGTGGCCAATCGATGCTGTCATATCTGGTTTGGGGCAATGAGACGAGAGAAGAGAAGAAGAGGTCTCGAGGGTGGAGACTTCATCTGCATCAAGTGCACGAGCCTTCATCACCTGCCACACCACATGCTCGTGACTTGAGACTCCACCTCATCGACGAGAACCTCAACTTCAAGGAGGTTCTAGCATGGACCGAAACTTAGGAGCCATCGTCCGGCTCACGACGTGAAAGAAGCGCTTGTTGGGAGGCAACCCAACCAGTCGGTTTGCATTTCTTTCTCTATTTCTCCTCGGTTGAGTCAGTTTTGTTATTTGATTTTAGAGTCAATAACTCAACCTTTGTGAGATTTTGTGTGGTGTTTGTGTTCTGATTACTCTCTCTTCCTGGAATGCACCGCCTGACCCATTCATCATCATTCACCCTTGATCTGGTAACTTCGTTCTACCCTCCCTATCTTTCCTCCATTGAGGACAATGTCGTGCTTAAGTGTGGGGGGATGTTCGATTATGTATGCGGATGAATGTTTGGCTGTTTGTGTGCTTGGAGCCTAGTCCACTGTCCAAATTTTTAAATTTGAGGGCTCCAAGTACGTGTTTCCTTGCAAGTGCCTGCTCAGTATGCTTTGAATTGACAGTCTTTACAGTAATATGCAACCTAGGGAGGTAGTGTAGCACTATGGAGGATGTTGATGCATTTAAGAAGTTTCATTTCTTCTTCATATTGAGTTGGTTGATTGAGTGAATTAGTGATCTTAGGACCCTTGAATTGTGTGGTGTTGTGGATTCTCTACCTGTCATGGACTCTTGTATCATGTTTTGAGTTTAACAGGTGCTCGAAATTGTGCTTCAAAATAACGTCTCCCGTGCGAATAGGGCGAAAGTGTGTAAGGGGAGACGGGAATCCGTTCCCAATTTCCACCTACTACCTCCAGCCCCCTTACATGTCTTTCCCCCGCACGAGGCTCGAGACATCCGCTCCTGGCATGGCCGGTAAGAGCAGGTTGGGACCCTTGAAAAGAAAAGAAAAATAACAGAAAACAAGCAAAACAGAAAAAAAGGGGTTCCAACCATCTTCGAGAAGAAAATAGAGCACCTTGAAAAATGTGAGTCCATGATCCTTTGTTTTTGAGAATCTCTTCATCCACAATCCATTTGTCCTCTGTTCACTATTTGCCATGATGCCGACTCGCCGAAGAAGTTATGAGATGACTTGTGCGTCGGTTGACCTCGTAAGTTGCTAAATGATCTAGGAAGTCCTCTACCTAAGATCTGGGTTGTTTGTTGCTATAGAGGTCTGGAGAGTTGCATTGGTTTGAGTTAGGTTTGCTTGGGGACAAGCAAACAGTTAAGTGTGGGGGGATTTGATGACTCGGTATTTGCACATGTTTTCCCCTTTGTTTCTTGATTGTTTGAGCTTGAATTATTGCGTCTTTGGCCTATTTTATGCTAGGTTGTGTTCCTTTGTCCCATTTCAGGTCCTAGCACATAAAGTGAAGCATAGGCGCAAGTTTCAAGTCAATCAGAGATCAATTGACGATTCGAGAGAAGAAACTCGGGCATGACCTGAAGAAGAATGGATTTCTACCTCACTTTATGGACAAAGAATCATGCAAGCTTGTTATGAAACGAAAGAGGACGAGACTACGAGCGTCTGGGATCAAACGGCGATTGATTCGGAGTCCGGACGAGGGAGAAACGAAGCATTAAACAGAGGCTGAGCAAGCTGCACGGGCAGACCAGCGTGGCCACGCACGGCCGTGCAAGTGACCAGTTTGGCCGTGCGGGATTGTGCGTGGGCACGCACGGGATTGTGCGTGGCCACGCACGGCCGTGCAACATACAATTCTGGCCGTGCGAGTTGGCTGAGGTTCAACTAATTGATACGCCGCGTTTTGAGGTGCACGGCCAGAATGGTGATGTGCACGGCCGTGCACCCTGGCCGTGCGAGTCGGGATTTCCTGGTTTTAAGCCAAATTCCGAACCAAAGAATAGAGAGAGCTGGGTTTTGGATCCCAAACACCCAAGGGACGAACCCTAGAGAGAGAGGGCGATTTGAGGGCATTCTTGGAGTAGAGAAGGAGGATTTCTTCGCCTTGGAAGCTCGAGGAACAAGCCCGGACTTGAAGACTGATCATCTGAAGATTCTTACTGCAGTCTCTCTCTTCTCTATGGAGTAACTTCCCTTCACTTAGGTTTTGAGGAACCCTAGCTATGTTTGTTTGATTGGATGATTGTATGAGTACTCTGACTGGATAATCTTGAGTTCATATTCAATCTATGCATGTTTTCATGATTCAATTCTGCTTTAGTCGAGATTATTGATTCTGCTTTGGTCCTATGAGAGGGAATACCTGATTAGGTCAATAGAGCACCATAGATTGATAGTAGTGGATCGATTGCTTTAGTCGAGGGTTGATTCACTGCTTTGTATCGATTGAGAACCTCTTTCGATAGAGGGAGTCTAGTTCAGAACGCCTTGATCAGTTGTTCTAGAGAAGGATACGTCCCTCTAGGCAATTGACTCAAGAGGGCCTTGTTCCTTTAGTCGAGACTCAATGTCTAGTCAAGGATTCTCCGCATTGTGAATGAAAGTGAAACAGGTTAGAGATCATCAATCGTTAATCTGGCTAGTGGCTAGGGGGAATCATACCTAAGTGAGTTCCCAACCTGTAATTAGATTAACTTTAACTGTAGTTTGCTAGAGTAGTTTTAGTTCTTTCATCTTAATCTGATTTGCTAAATAATAAACTGAAGCTGAGTAATAGTAACTCTAGAGACCCGTGGATTCGATATTTATCACTTGAGCCACTATACTGCAGTCCCTTTCATTGGTTACACTTGGCCATTGTTAGGTGTTGTGTCGTAGCGAGTCAAGTTTTTGGCGCCGTTGCCGGGGACTTTCTAGAGTATTAGGAAAGGCAGAAGTTTGTTACTTTAGCGTTTTTCGTTTCTTTTCTTTTCCACCCTTGCTTTTCACTTGGGTGTTTTTGTTTTTGTTGGTGCAGATCTGAATCATGGATCCTAATGGCTTCTCCAATCATTGGGGGTATCCACCGCCATCTGGGTGGTATTACCCCGAGACTCCGTGGAGCAATCAAGGCGGAGAAGACTATGGATTCGGGTTCCAGTACCAACCCCCTTACTACGGAGAACAACCGGACCCCTGGGCATATCAAGAACAACCTCATTATCAAGAAGAATTTCTCCCACAACCGGAAGGGCCATCGGCGCTGGAGTTACTCATGGAGCAGTATGCTCGAGACTGTGAGAGAACATGCTCCAGGATGGATCAGTGTGTCCAGGCCTATCGTGAAACAGATGAGATCCTCCTGATCCTTAAGAAGAGCGTCGATGATCTTGAGCGATCTTGGGCGCAACCTGCTCCAGATCACCCTTCTGCTACCATACAAGAAGAGGAGGAAGAAGAAGGCTACAAGGGCATTGTGGAACACACTGAAGTTGTCACGGAGAGCTCCCGTGATGATCATGATCAGGCCTGTCATGTCGTAGCCGACCACACCTTCCCACACCCCAACCAGAGCTTTGAAGAGGCGGGCATGAGTGAGGAGATGCAAGAAGATCTCATGAAAGAAATTGCTTGGCAACTTGCTCTCCAATCCGTGCTAGAAGAAGAAGAGAAAGAAAGGGTGCAGAAAGAAGTTGTGGAGGATGAAGAAAGTGAAGCAGGAGGAGTTCTTGATCATTTCCCAGGGGTGATACCACACGAACAAGTAAGGGAGGTTGAAGAAGCAATTGGCGTCCAGGCTGAGGACGGAGTTCAGGTGGAAGAGGCCTGCACCGGCCATGAGTTACATGTGATATCTCCACCAAACTTTGAGGAACTGCTTAGCAAGGACCCATTTGCAGTGTCTCTTTGCCAGACCAAGGCCACCTCGACATCGGTCCCTCTTGGTGGACGTGATGGTGGCCAATCGATGCTGTCATATCTGGTTTGGGGCAATGAGACGAGAGAAGAGAAGAAGAGGTCTCGAGGGTGGAGACTTCATCTGCATCAAGTGCACGAGCCTTCATCACCTGCCACACCACATGCTCGTGACTTGAGACTCCACCTCATCGACGAGAACCTCAACTTCAAGGAGGTTCTAGCATGGACCGAAACTTAGGAGCCATCGTCCGGCTCACGACGTGAAAGAAGCGCTTGTTGGGAGGCAACCCAACCAGTCGGTTTGCATTTCTTTCTCTATTTCTCCTCGGTTGAGTCAGTTTTGTTATTTGATTTTAGAGTCAATAACTCAACCTTTGTGAGATTTTGTGTGGTGTTTGTGTTCTGATTACTCTCTCTTCCTGGAATGCACCGCCTGACCCATTCATCATCATTCACCCTTGATCTGGTAACTTCGTTCTACCCTCCCTATCTTTCCTCCATTGAGGACAATGTCGTGCTTAAGTGTGGGGGGATGTTCGATTATGTATGCGGATGAATGTTTGGCTGTTTGTGTGCTTGGAGCCTAGTCCACTGTCCAAATTTTTAAATTTGAGGGCTCCAAGTACGTGTTTCCTTGCAAGTGCCTGCTCAGTATGCTTTGAATTGACAGTCTTTACAGTAATATGCAACCTAGGGAGGTAGTGTAGCACTATGGAGGATGTTGATGCATTTAAGAAGTTTCATTTCTTCTTCATATTGAGTTGGTTGATTGAGTGAATTAGTGATCTTAGGACCCTTGAATTGTGTGGTGTTGTGGATTCTCTACCTGTCATGGACTCTTGTATCATGTTTTGAGTTTAACAGGTGCTCGAAATTGTGCTTCAAAATAACGTCTCCCGTGCGAATAGGGCGAAAGTGTGTAAGGGGAGACGGGAATCCGTTCCCAATTTCCACCTACTACCTCCAGCCCCCTTACATGTCTTTCCCCCGCACGAGGCTCGAGACATCCGCTCCTGGCATGGCCGGTAAGAGCAGGTTGGGACCCTTGAAAAGAAAAGAAAAATAACAGAAAACAAGCAAAACAGAAAAAAAGGGGTTCCAACCATCTTCGAGAAGAAAATAGAGCACCTTGAAAAATGTGAGTCCATGATCCTTTGTTTTTGAGAATCTCTTCATCCACAATCCATTTGTCCTCTGTTCACTATTTGCCATGATGCCGACTCGCCGAAGAAGTTATGAGATGACTTGTGCGTCGGTTGACCTCGTAAGTTGCTAAATGATCTAGGAAGTCCTCTACCTAAGATCTGGGTTGTTTGTTGCTATAGAGGTCTGGAGAGTTGCATTGGTTTGAGTTAGGTTTGCTTGGGGACAAGCAAACAGTTAAGTGTGGGGGGATTTGATGACTCGGTATTTGCACATGTTTTCCCCTTTGTTTCTTGATTGTTTGAGCTTGAATTATTGCGTCTTTGGCCTATTTTATGCTAGGTTGTGTTCCTTTGTCCCATTTCAGGTCCTAGCACATAAAGTGAAGCATAGGCGCAAGTTTCAAGTCAATCAGAGATCAATTGACGATTCGAGAGAAGAAACTCGGGCATGACCTGAAGAAGAATGGATTTCTACCTCACTTTATGGACAAAGAATCATGCAAGCTTGTTATGAAACGAAAGAGGACGAGACTACGAGCGTCTGGGATCAAACGGCGATTGATTCGGAGTCCGGACGAGGGAGAAACGAAGCAATTAACAGAGGCTGAGCAAGCTGCACGGGCAGACCAGCGTGGCCACGCACGGCCGTGCAAGTGACCAGTTTGGCCGTGCGGGATTGTGCGTGGGCACGCACGGGATTGTGCGTGGCCACGCACGGCCGTGCAACATACAATTCTGGCCGTGCGAGTTGGCTGAGGTTCAACTAATTGATACGCCGCGTTTTGAGGTGCACGGCCAGAATGGTGATGTGCACGGCCGTGCACCCTGGCCGTGCGAGTCGGGATTTCCTGGTTTTAAGCCAAATTCCGAACCAAAGAATAGAGAGAGCTGGGTTTTGGATCCCAAACACCCAAGGGACGAACCCTAGAGAGAGAGGGCGATTTGAGGGCATTCTTGGAGTAGAGAAGGAGGATTTCTTCGCCTTGGAAGCTCGAGGAACAAGCCCGGACTTGAAGA
Organism: Linum trigynum; assembly: GCA_964030455.1. NCBI lineage: Eukaryota > Viridiplantae > Streptophyta > Magnoliopsida > Malpighiales > Linaceae > Linum > Linum trigynum. Next base: position 23,684,645 of record OZ034822.1, read on the forward strand.
CTGATCATCTGAAGATTCTTACTGCAGTCTCTCTCTTCTCTATGGAGTAACTTCCCTTCACTTAGGTTTTGAGGAACCCTAGCTATGTTTGTTTGATTGGATGATTGTATGAGTACTCTGACTGGATAATCTTGAGTTCATATTCAATCTATGCATGTTTTCATGATTCAATTCTGCTTTAGTCGAGATTATTGATTCTGCTTTGGTCCTATGAGAGGGAATACCTGATTAGGTCAATAGAGCACCATAGATTGATAGTAGTGGATCGATTGCTTTAGTCGAGGGTTGATTCACTGCTTTGTATCGATTGAGAACCTCTTTCGATAGAGGGAGTCTAGTTCAGAACGCCTTGATCAGTTGTTCTAGAGAAGGATACGTCCCTCTAGGCAATTGACTCAAGAGGGCCTTGTTCCTTTAGTCGAGACTCAATGTCTAGTCAAGGATTCTCCGCATTGTGAATGAAAGTGAAACAGGTTAGAGATCATCAATCGTTAATCTGGCTAGTGGCTAGGGGGAATCATACCTAAGTGAGTTCCCAACCTGTAATTAGATTAACTTTAACTGTAGTTTGCTAGAGTAGTTTTAGTTCTTTCATCTTAATCTGATTTGCTAAATAATAAACTGAAGCTGAGTAATAGTAACTCTAGAGACCCGTGGATTCGATATTTATCACTTGAGCCACTATACTGCAGTCCCTTTCATTGGTTACACTTGGCCATTGTTAGGTGTTGTGTCGTAGCGAGTCATCTACCTTGGTCCTCATTCCAAAAGTGGACATACCGGAAATGGTAACGCAGCTTAGACCATTCTCGCTCAACAATGTGAGTCTGAAAACCATCACCAAGGCGGTGACTCACCTCCTCAAGCCTCTTATGGGAAAGTGGATTTCTCCAAGGCAAAGCAGCTTCATCCCAGGACGACAAACGACAGACAAAATCATCGTGGTCCAAGAGATTCTGCACTCTCTCAGGAAGCGAAAAGGGCGAAGAGGTGGAGTGGTGATAAAGATTGACCTGGAGAAGGCGTACATCAGACTTCGATGGGACTTGCTTCGAGACACCTTGAAGGAAATCGGTCTTCCAAGCTCCTGGATCAACTACATCATGTTCTGTGTTGAAAAGAATAAGATGCGCATAGCCTGGAATGGAGAGCTCTCAGATGCTCTCACCCCCAACAGAGGTGTTCGACAGGGAGATCCTCTTTCCCCCTATCTCTCTGTTTTGTGCATGGAACGTATTTCTCATAGAATTGATCAGGCCATCGAGGAGAAACGATGGAAACCCTTAACGCTCTCCTCCGGTGGACCAATACTCTCTCGCTTTTTTTTTTTTTTTTTTTTTGCAGTTGATCTGATGCTTTTTGCGGAGGTGGGGCTTGGTCAGATAGCAACTATTAAGGAGTGCATGGAGGAGTTTTTTTTCTAGCTCGGGACAGCGAGTGAACCTTCAGAAATTGCTGATCTTTGTCTCGCCTAATGTGCCGAGAGATACCGCTGCTGCCTACAGCAACCGAGCATGGATTCCTCCACCTCAGATAAAGGGAGATACCTGGGTGTCATGGCCATTAATTCTAGAGTCACCAAAGACCGATACAGAGAGCTAATCTTGAAGGTTCAGAACAAGCTCTCATCCTGGAAAGCTAAGAAACTCTCTCTTGCTGCTCGTTTAACTGTTGTACGTTCAGTCTCTACCTCCATTTATGTTTATTCCATGCAGACATAGATGCTCCCATCCTCAGTATGCAAGGAGATTGACAAGATCAACAAGAATTTCATTTGGGGCGACACAGAGGACAAAAAATACTCTCACCTCGTGGGATGGAAGAAGCTCCTCGAACCAAAAGAGAATGGAGGAGCTGGTCTTCGTTCGCTAAGACACTCAAATATAGCACTCCTGGAAAAAAGTGGATGGAGGGTTCTGCAAGAGAAAGATACTTTGTGGACTCAAGTCGTTCGGGAGAAGTACGGGCGGAATAGAGAAGGACTCTAAATTCTCGAGGGCAAACAGGGAAGTTCCTTCACCTAGAAAAGCATAACCAAAGCTAATCCTATTCTCCGACAAGGATGTGCTTGGAACATTTCAAATGGGAAGAACACCAAGTTCTGGACTGACATTTGGCGTTTGCAGGTACCACTGAAGGATGTTGCAGTGTCGCCGATCCTGGAGATGGAGGCTCAGAAACCAGTAGCTTGTGGGAAACATAATTATTTGCATTTTTTGGTTATTTCGTATTAGTGTCGGTTTTATTGATTGGGGGATTATTTGGGTAATTGGGGAATAAACAGGGAGTCTATTGTTACGTTTTATTATTTGGGTAGCAGATAGGAATTAGACAGGCTATATAATCTGTAGTAGTGGTCTTATTTTTCATGAAGCAATTACAGAACTAAAACCTAAATCCCTATCCCACTCTTTTCCCTCTCTCTAGCGCCGACCCCCTTCCTCTCTCTTCTTCTCTAAAGCTGCGGCAGCAGCACCTCCTTTTCCCTCTCTTCTTGTTCTAAAATCATCAATTCTAATTCCTAGTTAGATCAATCCCTAATTGATCTAGCTAATTTCCCATTCCCTAATCTCGTGAGATCGGACCGAGTTGAGCCGAACCGGACTGGGTCGGACCGGGACGGGTCGACCGGAGGTGGGTCGGACCGGACATCGACCAAGCCCTACTTCTCAGCCGCTCAGGAGGGCGGACAGCAGGGGCCCAGTAGGCGGGGAAGGGCCGTACGAGATGCCTCACGCACCAGGAGGGTACCCGAACCACCAAGGGGGCTACCCGGGTGATTATGGGCATGGAAATCCAAGCCAGATGCAGTACGCTCCAGTTGGGCAGCCATGGAGGACTCCAGTAAATGACAGGTATGGGTCCCACTGTATGAATTATGAAGGTATGGATGGCGTGGTTTTTCGAGCTAAGCCTCCGACCATTGAGTTTCCAAAATTCAATGGGCAAAGAGGATGCAGGCCTTTGGTTGTATGCAGTTGAGAGGTGGTTTAAGAACCACCCCATTCCGGAAGAGAGGAAGGCTTATCTAGCCTCGTTCTACTTGGAGGGAGACGCGCTCCAGTGGTGGGAGTGGATGGAGAGATCCTACGCAGCTGCAGCGACCTTGATTACTTGGCCTATGTTTCAGGAGGAGCTCCGCTATCAGTTTGGAAAGTCTGACGGGTGGGCTCCTGAGCAGTTGGCAAAGCTGAAGCAGACCGGCACGGTGGCTGAATACCGTGCAGAGTTCTTCAAGTTGGGGAACCAGTGCAAAGGTGTCTCGGAGGACACCTTGGTAGGGTTGTGCATGGCAGGTCTCAAGCCTGAGATAGCAGCGGCCGTCAGGGTGTTCGAGCCCGATTCCTTGAAAACTGCTTTCCGTCTTGCAGGTCATAAGGAGGAAGAACTAGCTAGCTGGAGGAGCACCATTGGCCGCTTCTCAAAGCCATGTGGAGGAGGAGGAAGTAGCGGGAGCAGTGGCAGAACCGGAGGGGCGCCAGGAGAAGGCTCGACTGGGGCTAACGTGAGTAGTGGAGATTCGGCTCCGGTGGCCAGGCTGGGACCGCGGGCCATACCGAAGGCGTTCGTGCGATTGTCTCCGGCGGAGAATGAGCAGAAAAGGCGGGAAGGCAAGTGCTTCAACTGTGATGGCCGGTTCCCCATCGGGCATCAATGCCCGAAGCCGGATTTGATGATGTTAGTCGGACGCTGGGAAGATGAAGCAGAAGATGAGCTCGAGGACGGCGGAAATGGCGAGGGAGAGGCCTAGTGAGCTAGAGGAACAACCTTGGGGACAAGGTTGTTTTTCGAAGGAAGCGGGGATGTGGGAAACATAATTATTTGCAGTTTTTGGTTATTTCGTATTAGTGTCGGTTTTATTGATTGGGGGATTATTTGGGTAATTGGGGAATAAACAGGGAGTCTATTGTTACGTTTTATTATTTGGGTAGCAGATAGGAATTAGACAGGCTATATAATCTGTAGAGTAGTGGTCTTATTTTTCATGAAGCAATTACAGAACTAAAACCTAAATCCCTATCCCACTCTTTTCCCTCTCTCTAGCGCCGACCCCCTTCCTCTCTCTTCTTCTCTAAAGCTGCGGCAGCAGCACCTCCTTTTCCCTCTCTTCTTGTTCTAAAATCATCAATTCTAATCCCTAGTTAGATCAATCCCTAATTGATCTAGCTAATTTCCCAATCCCTAATCTCGTGAGAAACCTTGTTTCTCACATAGCTGCTTACATGAATGATGACGACCAATGGCGGGTGGAGCTCTTCCAGCAATGGCTTCCAACGGATGTCATGGATAAGATCACGGCGATAGCTACAGATCCGCTCTCTACTGAAGAAGACAGATTATGATGGCTACCCACTTCTATCAGGGATTTCATAGCTAAATCTGCATACCGGATTGCATTTCGTGCGCCCCAGACTACGGATCAGCAGGCTTGGAAAGCAGTGTGGAACCTTCAAGTTCCGGAACGCGTTAGACTCTTCATAAGGCTTGTTAATCTCCATCGCATGAACACCAGCAAAAGGAGGTTCGAAAGGCACATAGCTCCTAATCCTTTTTGTCCCACGTGTGTTAATGTGCCAAAGACCGAGCTTCATATCCCGAGGGACTGCTCGGCCTCCCTCTTCTATTAGACAAGAGAGGTGCCAGCAAACAACATGGTGGATTTCCTGACCTTGATCAGTGGGTTCGCACGAATATTCTGAACACGAAGATGGACAGTAATGGCGTCCCCTGGGCCTCAAGCTTCAGCATTGCTCTGTAGACTCTTTGGAAGAACCGGAACGAATGTGTCTTCAGCGATGGTAGCAAGCTTTTGTCTCCCCCACTCTCTGTGGCATGCTATCCACCTTAAGGTTAATCTTTGGCACTCTGCCTGGATGGCTCCCTTACCGTTGCAGCTTCGTGGTAATCGAAAGGCGGACAAGGTCGAGGCGGATTTTGGCTGGAGTGTACCACCTAGGGGTTGGTGCAAACTTAACGTTGATGGAGCTTCTCAAGGAAACCCTAGGAAGGCGACAGCAGGAGTAGTCTTCAGAGATGATCAACGACGCTGGCTGGGGGGTTCTACTACTCCATTGGTGACTGTTCGGCGGCTTGTGCAGAGCTTTGGGCAATTAAGCAGGGTCTGGAGATGGCGTGGAGGAGAGGATTCAAGCTCCTCATTGTTGAGTCTAATTCCCGGCTAGCTATTGACTTCATTCAGCATAGATTCGACCATGTTCACCCCTTTGCCTCTCTTTTGAGATCTATCCGTAGGTTGCTTGCGCAGGATTGGTTGGTCAATATAGTACATACTTACCGTGAAGGGAATAGAGTCGCGAACTGGCTCTCGAAGCACAGTCCTGTCTATCCCCATGGTATGTATGAACTAGTTGACCCGCCAGCCCCTTTGATGCACATTCTGTAGGATGATGAACGAGGTGTGGTACTTTTACCTCGAAACATTGTCCATCTCCCCAAACCCCCTGTAACTCTTTCTTTGTTCTTGGCGTTTGCCTCCAATCGATCTAAAAAGATTAATTATCTAGAAGGATAAATTTTGTTAAACTATTTTACCACTTTTTATCTTAGGAATTGCCAAGAGTATATTTCTTTTACTAAGTTGAATATAAGGAATATTTTAATGGTTGCATTTGGGTACGTTATACCCTCTAAAATTAAAAATTCCGATCAAATGGGCAGGTCAAAATTAAATAACTACCCCAATTCTCATAATATTTTAACCCTTGTGCATCCGAAGGAATCACTTAAAACTGACTTTACGGATGACAAAGCGTTAACAACTCTCACAGCTTGTTTGGATATAATTCTATTGGAAAATGAATTTCATTTCTTGTGAGAATCAGAATTCAAGTGGGAATTCATTTCAAGAATTTATGTTTGGAACAAATCCAAAAGTTTGGGAAATGATTTCTATCTTTTTTATGTTTGGAAAAAAAATGGAAATGATTACTTACAAGTGATTTTACAATAATATCCTTTGTATTAATGATTTCAAATCCAAATGTAGTAAAAGCTTTCTTGTAAAAGTGAGTCAAAATTAATGTGAGTTCCGCTAATTCCATCACTCCCTCCACCAATTCAGACCACTTTTGGTAGGATTTGGAATCCAACTCCTACCTTTTGAAATTCCATTTCTTTTTTATTTTTTACTTCCAAATATGAGAATCATGAAAATTTGAGAATTGAAATTCCATTTCCTCAAAATTTTCCAAACAGGCTGTCAATGCATTGCACAGCTCCAAAGTTTAAACCTTCCATTGAAATGTAGCCTAAAGAAAAGATGATTAGATTTCTAATTTCAAGTTTGAGAAACGTAACATAGAAATAGGTGTTTCGATCCCGCAAGGAAAACTGAACTGGGCTTAAACTGAAAGGGCAATGAATTGAAACCAACTTCAAAACCAGAATGCAAAATCTCTGCAGTTCTCCCCACAATTTAGGATGACAAAACAACCATTGTTCCACTAGCTAGTGAAAACAAAGAGTATCCATTCCATTACTTCATAGCCTCAAAAAGACAAAATGCTAGGTGCCCGACACATGGGTTTAAGTTGGAGTAGAGAGACTTCTAAGCAGTACCAGCACCCTTGCCCTTCTTCCTCTGGAGTTTCTTCATGTAAAACTCAAGTTCCTTCCCTTCCAATATATACCTACAACACAAACACAGTATATAGAAAAACGGTAAGATGCAATGCAAACACAGTACAATTAAGGGAAAAAGGGTCAAAACGCATTTATGCTTACCCATCTGCTCTACCACATTGACCAGGACGGGAAGAAATGCAAGCCAACAATCTACCACCACCAAACTGCTCCTCGATGTGGGCATCCAATTTGCGATCTTTCTGACGATTCTCAATCTTCCTCTGAACATGGCTGCTCTTTTTAGCTTCTTCAGGAGCAACAGTTGCAGCAGCATCTCCTTCCTACAATTATACAACAGAAGGTGATAATCATCATACAGTGAGAAATTATCAGTGTCATAACATCAAATGAGGATTATAACCTTCGCTTGAGTTCTCTCCAGCAAAGTACTGCCCTAAAAGCTCAACTTAGTAACAAAAGACTTTCCCATGCTGCTGTTCATATGGGTAGTCACAGATAATCTATTCCAGATGATATTTTCAGATTTGAATGGTACTTAGTTTGCTATGCAATCAGCTAGTTGGATCAAGTGCCAGCTACATAGAACATCAAGATCACACCTATTACTACTTCTGAGAACCAATACAAATGAAGGCAGGAAAACTTCAAAGACAGCGAGACTCCCTCCAAAAGACAAAGTTCATGACAAACGAATATCCTGACAACCAAAATACTACCTAGAGCCTAGAATCGAGGAAAAGGACAATGAACAGCCTGGCTGTATCAAGAAAATTACCTCAGTAGCATCTTTCTTAGAAGTTGTCTTCTTCTTCCTACCAATGTCAACACCGTAGTGCTGAAGGTACCATTGCTTAAACGGTGCTGCATCAACTTGAATAATGGCACTCTTCACCAGAGTCTGTGTCCTAACAAGCTCATTGTTTGAGGCGTTATAGACCACATCAAGTATACGAGTCTTGCGGGTGACTGCCTCGCTACCCCAGGAGAAATTTCCAGTGTCCAACCTCAAGGCCCTCCATTTCACATTGCCTCCTCTAACACGCACCCTCCTAACAGTCTTATTGCTTGAGAGCTTGGTGTTTGCTGGCTGACGTCCAAGCTCGTACCTTAATCAACAGGAATAAAATCATATCAGAACCGAAAAAGAGAAGAAAACGTCCAAACATTGCGCCCACTGTAGCAGTAGATGTGGAAGCCATTAAAGCCCAAATCGAAGGCTAACGAATACAAGAGGCTGACCATTTGCCGATATTACTTTTAAGAACTCAAGCGAGGAAATAGCAAATGATATAACTGGCATCATTTTACTCAAGAGTAACCAAGCAGAATAGAACAAGAAAAATAATCCAGTTCTGGAATGTACAAAGAAACAGGGTAACAGCAGAATCTTAGAATCTGGCTGAGGCAGAGGTAACTTACTTTCGCTTCTTCCTCCAGACCTTCTTCTTGCCACCAGTGGCGCGCCTCTTGTGAAGAGAGTCCCTTGAAATACCTGCATATCAAAAATTCAAAACCAGGTAAGCATTCGATCTGTAAAGCAGCCATTAAAGAGACCGAGTCTACCCCATGTGAACCAGAGCGGAGAGTAGGGATCAGTACCCATGTTGGTTCAGCGGCGGCAAACTCTGACGGATTTCCCTCTCGCGGCGCGGCCTTACCTCTGCTTCCTGCACTGCTCTGGAAAACTAAAACCCTAGCTCTCGATCAAGCTTTATATACGCAGCCACTTTCGATTGTGTTCTGATTTATACCGAGTCCCTCAACTTTGGTTAAAGTTTGTACCCGGGCCCGGCCCGGCCCTTGTACTTCATTTAATGACGAAAATTACAGTCAGCCTTTGGGCTAAAGCTACTTTGGGCCTCATCCTCAAGAAGATGAACCATACTTTGGTGGCTTGGTGCTAAATGCCAATATATGTAATATACAGGAAAGTTACGTATAAAATATATATGAGTATTTTATTTCATATTTAAATTAATATTATATTTAATAGTATGTTACTAGTCATGAGTATATAAATTAATTAGTTTAAAAATAAATAAGTATATAAATAACTGTAAAGTTAACAATTTAGTTCATTAAATACGGATATTAAATGTGTTATAGAGGTTTTATACATGTTTAGTACGGGAGCTATCAAATTAACGAAAAAAGATGAAACGACTTGACAATAATACAGATACAGAAGTTTTAAAAAGATAAAATATGTACGGGTACATATACGTGTATAAAACCGAGTATTAACTAACTATACTTCATATTAATAACTCGAGGACGAGCCCCTCGAACCAAATCGTACATGGCCCAATTCTGAATATCTAATTCAATTATAGAAATACAATGAGCACCCAAAGGGAGAAAGTGGCCCTTATGAGCAAGTCAATTTGCAAAGAAGTTGCCTTCTCTATAGATATGTATGATGCAAACAGTCCAATCCCGAAGGAGAAGGGCTCGCAACACAAGAACCGGTGAAGCATGGTGATGGGTCGACTCGTCCTGGATGAGAAGAAGGGTGACTAAGGTAAACGAGGTTACCTGCACCTTCACCTGTCTATGTGTGAGACGCCATGCTAGCTCAAGACCCTCAATGGCTACCCTAAGTTCGACTTTGGTAATGGAATAACTTCCCAGGTTCATGGCATAAGCACCCAACAAGCGACCCTGTGAAGATCATTGAGTGTATAGGTCTGACCATATTTACGTGCTCCCTTCACGTTAACTCATTGAAGATCATCGAGCACATAAGTCCGACCATATTTACTTCCTCGCCCGATCACCATCCCCGTCATCTTGTCCTGAACACCACAACAAGTGGAATCAAAGAGGACATTACAACCATCCTCGTCAACTGTCCCACGTGAAACTAAATTAGGACTAAGCCGAGGGACGTAAAGGGTGTGGGGAAGTACGCCCGAGCCGAAATAAGTTGTACTAGACCGAAGGATAGAAATAGTGGCCCCATTGGCTACTTGGAGGCCCATAGAATCAATTGGTTGCAAAGTATTAAAACGTTATGATGTCGTGTCATGTGATTAAATGCGGCTAAGTCCAAAAGATCTCTGAGGGACTTACTAGGGCGAACAGTAGTGGCAAAAGCTAAGGAAAGAGCCTCTTTTAAAGCACCTTGAACTAAGTGTCAAATTTGCTCAAGAGACAAGGACGAAGACGAACTATGGCTAGCTAAAGACTCAATGTATGAATCTCCAAGAGTGACAGGGTACACTATGCCATGGGACGAAGATGAGTCAACAAAAGAAGCAGGACAAAGTTGTAGAAGTTGGGCTTCTTGCAATGCATCTGAACGTGGCCAGACTCGCGATAAAAGTGACAAATAAGCTCACCAGTACTAGATTGAGGAACATGAGGACGTGAAGGAGCAGCAGGTCAGCCTACAACAAAGACATACTCATACAAAGAGCTACGTTGTCAACCTGAGATTGACTTTTCAGACTCATCTCTTCCCGCATCAATTCAGCAACAATGTCCTCAATTCTCAACGTATTACGATTAGTCAAGGAGGTTCGAATAGGTTAAAATTCATATCGAAGCTTGGCCAGGAGCTCAAGAACACGTGCACAATCACGTTCAACGGTGACAACAGTTGAGGCATTAGCAGGGACCAAAAATGCAATCAAAAGGTCATATTCCGCCCAAAGATGAAGACAAACCCTGTTTTGTTAATAGGTCGAACAAATGTGACTTCACATATCATGAGTTGTACTAAAATGACATAGACGGAGGGCAGTAGGCATGTCTACCGACCAAGAATCCATGTGATCAGTTGGGCATTCCCTGCTTCGTTTCTCCCCTCAAAACCGAGAGAATCCGCTTACCAGCAACAAAATTACGAAATTGAAATTCCCAAATAGCAAAATTCTTACCATCAAACATTATTGAAATCAAATCCATGTTAGAGAAATCCATCCAAACAAAGAGTTTCAATAAATAGCGATCAATACCACCGAAACAGCCCAACACACCAACGATGACAGAACCTAGCTGCAACTTAAAGCGACGAAGCGACGACCAACCAACAAAAACTGCAAAAGAGAAGGATACCTACTGCAGCTAACCAAATCCCATGAAGACGACCTAACCTTTATATCAGAGGCTATCATACCATGTAAACAATAGCAAGTTGAACAATAGAAAATACAAAGTTTTAACGTGATATCCCTGAAGCTCAAAACTAATCCATAAGAGATGGTGTGCTCTACAAATAGGTTCCACTCGAATCACAAATCGACTTACAAAATACAAGGGCTATAGTGACTATATATACAAGGAAATACACACATGGTGACCTAATTACATAGACAACTAGGATGACGATAACTTACAAGTTGGTACCTAAAACTATAAACTTCAACAAGTGTATAATATCATGTCCAAACTATGGTTAATTCATGATCTAAATAAAAAAAGTCGATGGACATCCGACAAGGTAGCGTAGGTCTAGCGTACGCTAGACTAAACCATATATATATGGATGGTTCTATTGTACCTTGGGTAAAATTATGGGTACGACATACCCTGAGTTAAAAAACACTATCTAGACTTCGAATTGACAAGAGTTTGGCAACTGGTACTACTCCTAAACCTTTAAAGATTAGATTCTAGGTTTTAATTTTAAAAATTTCACAAATCAATTTTAAAGATTAAATGCAACACAGATTAATTATCTTATAATCCAATAACTAATAAGGGGTGTCATTTTTCCAACATTTTTAGGGTAGTCATACTATCTCACCCCTCTCCTGGAATTTTCACAGGAAAGCTTAGCGGGGAGTAATAAAAAAGGATCACTCGCTCATTGTTCGTCTCTCACAACCGCTTGCTCTGCCATTTCCGCCTCGCCGATCTGTCTCCTCCTCCCGCCGGCGCTCGCGTATCAACTTCCTATGCAATCGTCCCTTTTCCCCTCAACCGCTACAAACTTGACGACGACCCACCAGCAGGGGTGTTCTGCGCACGGCGAGTCGAAGGGGGTACCGGCGACGAAGAACCCTTGCACAGTCAAGCGCGACACAAGGAGTAGCTCTGGTTTTTGCTCTCAAAAGTCTTGTGAAGGCTTCAATCTAAAGCACTGCCCCCAATATTAAGCGATTAGGCTCCGCTGCCACCATTCCACCTTATTGGGCGTTTATTTTGATTATTGACTTATTGTGTATTCAAGCTACAGATCTCGCCATCAATTTGGCGAGAGGTGATTCAACCTCTCTAATTGATTATTACAACATAATGGAGGTGTAACGCTGGTGAGATTTATGCGCTCCGGGATCTCTCGCCCGTCGCCTGAGGAGGAAGACGAAGACTCTTGAATTTTTTATTTTCATTATAGTTATTTTGTTAAGGGAAATGAAAAAATAACTTTAAAATTTCACGTCAGATGCCAGATCAACACTAGAATTTCTGTTAAATATTAACGGTCAACACTAACAGAAAAGTAGTTCAAGACAGAAATGAAAAATTGGATAAATTAGGACACATATGTCGTTTTTTATATAGTTCGGGTGTTGTAGTGGTATTAGTCCTTAATCTTAAAATGAAATTTAACGATTATGATTAGTCGAAATTATCAAACTACAAATAATAGGTGTGAACGTAGGAGCATTATCTCCTAGTGAGATATATCTGTCTAAACCATGAATCAAATTGAGTTTGGGCCATCAAACTATACCCTAACCTCTAATGGATAAACCCTAGGCATCAATTCTCTAAACTCAAACCCAAAGTCCAATTTAAGAGAAAAAAAAACAATTAACTGTTGAGATTGGTCGGAGCTCATCTAAGTACATCTGATGGTCAGATAAGCTGGAGCGTACTATGCTCTTGGAGTATATGAGTCGTCTCACTTTATCTATTAGCGAGTCACCAAATCCATTTCCTCACTTTAAGAAATCTAATCAAATCCCAATAATTTCTAAGGGCTGCTGACAGTTGTGTGAAGATTTCAACCCACAATAATTCGATTTGGGTCTTCATTGATCTTGCCTCGTGGTGAAGGTTTGCCTCTGCACATATGCACTTTGCCACTACACCAACATTCGTCCACTACATTTCTTTTGTTCAAAATCTTTGCTTCAATCTGTGTTAAATTGTTAAATGTCTTAGTAATGACAATAGAGTCATTCTATGGTCAATATGAACTAATTCAAAGCAATTTAAACAAATACATACATACATACATACATACATACATAAAGATAAACAATTTATGCACAAAATACATGTATGTTTATGAAACTTATCAGCTTCTCTCATAAGTTGGCACTCTGCAACTTCATGGTTTGGACTTGAACACCAATCACAAACCATAATGAGCTCTTCCCTCGCTTCCTATCATGTAGGAGCGTCGTGATCAACTCATCAATCTTCGTCGTAGGCAATGCAATCAAAATCTGGATTTTGATAATAAAATCGTAGAATTTTAGAATTTTACTTTGGGTTCCGGATCAAGATTTTACTATAAATTTGAAGGACCTTAAAATTGTTTAAAATCGGGATTAAAATTGGTTTGAGCCAATTTAAAAGAAGGAAAACTGTTTTGGCGGAAAGGGCAATGCCAGGGATCATCTCATATATTTTTCCTATTAAAAATATTTAAAAATAAAAAATAACCAAATTAGAGCTCGGTCAATCCATTTCCCTACCCTTTTAACTCCTTTGTAAAGCAGTTGTCATCTATTGGAAGTACGTAAGAATTAACATCATTATTAACTAATTGATTTATAAATGAATATATTTGTACAAAGCCACTAGCATTCATTATTTTATTGGAGTTCAATTATTCTGAGTTTTACATTTTAACTCATGCTTAGTAGACGATGTAGGAATATTACTTTGAGTTTTAACTCAAGGAACTTCTTGACATGCTCTCGTGGAGGTTCATCCGGAGCTCTCGTGGAGGTTCATCCGGAATGTTCATGGAGTTGTATGTTGTTCTGAATCATAGTGATGAGGCCAAGCTTTATCTCAAAGTTATTAGCGACCATGGGTGGATGCAAGATGGTTGATTAAGGATTCGCCACCGATGGGGCCATGTAATAACTCATTGTCCTCGGTTCATCATCTCCTTGGATGTGATCTTCTGTCATATCAAGGTTCTCAACTTCAAACTCCTCTTCAAAAGCAACTTCTCCTTCTCCTTCCACTTCAACTTCAACTTCCCGGGTTCAACGTGTGGTTGTCCCCAACCCGCTAATCTTTATCTTGCCTCCCTCAACTCTCTCTCTCTCTCTCTTACGAGACAAGAGACGGAGAGTTCGGTTGATGTTCTCGTCTAGTGGCACCAAAGGTGTCAGATCACTTAGGGTCATACACCCCCTGCACACACTTCAAAAAATACATTTCGAGCCAAGACAAGCAAGATTCACATTCAACAATGCAAAAAGTGAAAAGCTAGATTAACAATAAATGACTTTCTTTAATAATAGACTGTAAACTCTCCCCGACAATGGCGCCAAAAACTTGACTCAAACTTAACTATACTATTCTCAATCGATGGGCAAGTATAACCAACGACCGTGTGTAGAATAGGGAAAGTGTTTAATTGTCAACTCGAGGTGGTCTATGTTACCCCTACTTCATTTGTTTATATATTATCTAGCAAACAGTTTGTGGTGAAATCTAAGAACTAAAATTGAAAACAAGAAAGCAAAGTTAAGTTGTGGTGGATTCTATATGAGAAGGCTTCACCCAGATATTGTTTCCCCTAGCCTCATGCTTGAATCGTTTGTCATCGTTGGTGTGTGGTTTACAAGAACCAATCACTTGGAGGTTAATTCAAAACCGCGAAGATAAACCAATCACAATGTACTCATGGCACTAATATGATGTTTGAGGTGTGTCCTCAATTTCCCTAGAAGGGGTTACCCAAATTGCCAAGATGTGGGCTATGACGTGATTTCCTCCTCCTAGGTCAAATTTACCAAACAATGAGATATGATAAAGAACACCAAAGAATCATGAAAAATACCTCAAATATTATATTAATTGCATAATCATCACACAAAGAGTTCAGCTCTTACACAATAACACATCCTAGACTAGGGTTTTCAATATCCAAGTGAAAAATGGAGACTACTCCATAGCTAGGAAGGGAAATACAACAAGGATGGAAGAATAACCCATGGAGAGATGATTATCCTTCCTTCTTATTGCTTGAATCACCCTTTGGAGAAGAAATCTTCAACCCTCTAGCATGGGTAAGCCAAAACCTTCTTATTCATCTTCTTAGCTCGTCACTTTCTCTCTATACTTAAAGAAGAAGAACAAAATCTCACTCCAGAACCCTCCTTTTAGGTTCCAACTCTCTCTTTTTTATATACTCCAGTCGGGCAGTTTACACGGTCAATTATCACGCCCGTGATGTCGATGTTCTGCCCGTGATCTCGACCAGAAATGCACTATTTCATGAATATACTTCACGGGCAGATGAAAATAGTCACGATCTGGTGAACGTGATGTCTGACTTGCTCGCGAGCCATAGGAAATCTCCTGGAAGTTATCCATTGTCATGGTCTGAGCTCCATCTCCACGGTCGGCTGACGTGATAATTGACGCCTGCGTGTGATATATGCATTTTCCCCTTTTTGTTCCATTTTCGCCCTCTTTCATTCAACTTTTAATACCAGATCCAATTCCACTTGCCGAGATTTGAAACATGCTAAAATATGCACAAACCTAGAGTAAAATTTCTCCTCGGGCGATGCAAATGCCACAACCATCACAAGATAACGGAGTAAAATATGTGTAATTATGCCCGAATCAAGCTTCTTCACCTTAATCGAATTATTGGGGACCCGTAGCGCCTTTGGCATAGAGCCCTCAATTTGGCTACTGGCCATCAAATTCTTTCTTCTCCTTGCCGAGTTGATCAATTGTCGTGGACCTTGTGGTTGCTATATGCATATATTTTTTAATTAATTAATATATAAAAGCCTAGGTTACACACTACTATTCATTAGTAGCCTCCACCCTCTATCTTGTGACTGGTGGAGGAATGTTTGGCCTTTGTTGGCCCACGTGGCCGGTTTCCCCTCTCACAAATACATCCGTCCATTTTACCCCATGCGCCGACAAAAGAACTATTGGATTTTACCTTATCCATTAGACAATCCCCCACCTCTGCGATATCATGTAGTCCCACTCCCACCTTATCCTCTCCATAAGCAACCATCTCCTCCTCTCTCTTTCTTCTACACCTCCTTTCACTTCTTCTCTTCCCTCACCATCTCGCCTGTCATGCTTTCACTTGCCATATCTCTTCCGTAGTTTTTCCTTCGTTCGTAACTGTTTATCTTCTTTTGTGCCTTTTTTTATCGAATCTCAATCTCAAGCTAGCTCATATCTCTTCCACTCTAGAATTTCAGGTTTTGCATACTCTTTTTGGCGGAATCCCAGGTCGCGATCTTGCCCTCTCCCTCACCGTCGAAGAAGAATGAGAAGAAGAGAACTTTTAGAGAAGAGGTGGAGGAATGTTTGGCCTTTGTTGGACCATGTGGTCGGCTTCCCCTCTCATAAAGAGATCCGCCCATCTCTTTTACCCCACTCTCCAGCAAAAAAATTATGAGCTTTTGCCTTACCCATCAGACGATCCCCACCTATGCAATACCCTTTAGTCCCACTAACACCTTATCTCTCCATAAGCAACCATCTCATCCCCTCTCCTTCCTTTGTACCTCATCTCTTCCCTCACCGTCTCACCTATCATGCTTTCACTTGCCATCTCTCTTTCGTAATTTTTCCTTCCTTTGTAAGTGGTTATCTTCTTTTGTGCCTTTTTCATTGAACCCAAATCTCAAGCTAGCTCATATATCTTCCGTAGAATCTCAGGTTTCACATACTCATTTTGGTGGAATCCTAGGACGCTATCTCTCCCTCTCCCTCACTGTCGAAGAATAATAAGAAGAGGGGAAATGTTAGTGAAGAGGAAGCAGATAGAGATGACATGCTTCTAGGTCGATTCAATCTTTCTTACCGTCCGCATTCCTTCTTCTTTGAATCCATGGACTGCTCTTTGTCACTGATCTTTCCCTCTTTCCCATTAAGTGCTTTGTCACTGAGTTTGCAACCATGTCGTGTGTCCCCTGTTAGTTTATGCAAAAGATCCAAACTCGCAGTAACGAACACACAGAGTTAACGTGGTATCCCTGGGTATTCCAGGACTAATCCACGGGAGAGAAAGAAAGCGTTCTTCACGTCCAGTTGGAATAACGGCCATTGTTGCATCGATGCCACAGCCAATAGAGTACGGACGGTTGCCATTTTGGCGACGGGGGCAAATTTCTCATCGAAATCAACACCTTGTTATTGGGAGAAACCTTGGGCCACAATCCGCGCCTTATGTCGCTCAATCGTGCCTTCCGGTGTCATCTTAATCGCATACAGCCAACGAGAACCGATGACAGGGACTTCTGGTGGGGGCGATCAACCACGGTCCATGTTTTATTAGCATGAACGGCGTCAATCTCAGTCTGCATGGCTGCATCCCACAGAGGATCTCCTTTAGCCTGGTTATACCGAGTCGGGACCACGAAAGCATCGACTCCATACGACGTATAATCATCAAACCACGGTGGTGGCTGACCACGAGTTGCTCGATTGGATCGACGAGGGCCAAGTTGCTGCTCGTCATGTGGAGGGGACGGAGGAGCATTCCCATGCGCACTATGGTGAGTCGAGGCGGACGAGCTGGCGGAGGAGGACGCTGGAGTCTTGTTGAGAGTTGCTGGGTGTGGGAGGCAAATTCGGCAGGGGAGATGGAGGATCATCAGGGGGCGGATCCAAGTTTCCAATGTCACCAACATCATCATCATCAAACACAGGTAAGGATGAGGACAAGGAGTGAAACATAGGTGTTGATTTATCACAAGAATAGAACTTAAAATTTTCGAAGAACACCACAGTAGCGGCAATTCTAACACGCCGAAGAACGGGGTCATAACAAATATACCCTTTATGTATGTCGCTATAACCTAAGAATACGCACCGAGCTGTCTTAGGAGTGAGCTTAGTACGTTCACGACGGGGCATGAGAACAAAACACAGACACCCAAATACCCGCAGACGAGAATAATCGGGATGACGATTGTAGAGAGCAAAAAAAGGGCTGACATGACAAAGGATGGGGGTATTTGAAAATTGATGAGACGGACAGCCGTGGCAAGAGCTTCAGGCCAAAACCAAAGTGGGACGTGTGACTCAAAGAGCAGAGCTCGAGTAAGGTCATGAACATGCCGGTTCTTTCGTTCAACGAAACCGTTTTGCTGAGATACTCCAGGACAAGATTTTTGACAAAGGGTACCTAGAGATCGATAGAGTTGAAATAATGGTGCCGAACTAAATTCTCCACCTGGATTAGAACGGAGAATTTTAACAGGACGATCAAATTGCGTAAGCACCATTTTCAAAAACTCTTCAGCAATAACACGAAGGTAAGATTTCAAGCATAAGAAGTAAACCCACGTGAATCTGGTGGCATGATCTATAAACAAAGCAAAGTAGCGGTAACCGTGTAGGGAAATGGTAGGAGATGGCCCCCAGAGATCGGTATGAACAATGTGAAAAGGATTAGTAATCACAGTTGAACTAGACGGAAATGAAATGCTAACAGTTTTGGCTTCAACACAGCTAGTGCAATTATGTCTAGACAAAGGATTGACACTATGTTTTCCCAACAAAGATTGACGAAACATTTTCAAAAGTCTACCTGAATTAGGATGCCCAAGACGAGAATGCCACAAATCCCATACAGTTTCCGACTTGCTAAAAGAAGAACTAGGACACGGAGCAGAAGACAAGACAGATGGACTACTGACAAAGCTACGATGACTCGACTGGTTGGCGGATGGCAATGATGATGATGTCGGACTAATAAGTTCATCCAGATGAAATAGCCGCCCCCGTTTACTCCCCATTCCGATCTGCCTCCCTGTCTTCAGTTCCTGCACAACACATGGTCATTAAGTTGCCCGACATATACCAAATTAGGGACAAGACGAGGAACATGGAACGTATCCTGTAAATCAATTTTAGGATGCTTAACTTGTCCCATACCCCCTACCTCCAAGTGCTCACCATTAGCTACCCGCAACGACATAGGACGAACATGAGTAATATGTTTAATGTGCGACAAATCACTGGTCATATGATTGAAGCAAGCTGAATCAATAATCCAAGGCTGTGCTTGTTTACCTGTCACCTGAAGAGTGGCGAAAGCTGAACTAATGGCCGTAGGAAGGGACTTCTACAAAGCCGAGTTGACCATTTGCTCAATCAAAGAGGCTGAAACCCCGGTACCACCCCCATCGACAAAGTGAGCAGCATACGCAGGTCGAGCAGCATATGTAGGACGTTCCGCAGTGACACGATCAGGTGCACGATCAGTAGCTTCTGCTGGCTTCCCATGGTGTTTAACAAATAGCCTGCAATCCAAGATGACGTGTCCACCCTTCTTACAGTACACACAATAATTTTGACGGCGACAATACTTTTGGAGGTGTCCTTTCTCCCTACAATGATGACATTGAAGCTCCGACATGGGTACTCTCCTCTGAAATTGTGGTCGGCCTACCGCAAATGCATCTTCTGAACCAGCCGCTGCAGCTAGTGCCGATTCCCCATCACCAGGTCTGAGATCCATTTTTGCCTGGGTACGGAGGCGGGTTTCTTCCCGCACCAAGTCACTCAGCACACCATCCATCGACAAAGTTCCCCTATGAATGATACTTGAGCGGATGGGCTCAAAATCCGGACGCAATCGCATAAGGAAGTGCATCATGCGAGCATGCTGCCTATCCTCGATCACGATTGCGGACGTTGCTGCTGGGCGAAGATGCGTCGTGAGCAGGTCTTGCTCGGTCCACAACTCTTGTGCTTCAGTCAGGTATGAGGTTATGTCACGATCCCCTTGTTCCAGCTTATCCAGGGCGCATTGCAACTCAAATTGGCGAGCTGCACTTGCCGTGGAGTAGGTTGCCGCCAACTTTCTCCACATGTCATGAGCTGTGCATTGCAAACGAAGCCCCAAACATATATTAGGTTCAACTGAATTCAAAATCCACGATCTTACCCTCGCATCATGCTGATTCCAGCGAGCGATCTGCTCATCCGTAGCCGGGGGTGTTGGCTTCTTAACAGTTCCATCAAGAACTCCGAGGAGTCCTTTCCCTTCCACAAATACCCGAAACTGAAACTCCCACAACATATAATTCTTCGGATTGAGGCGAATCGACAGCCTCTCTGAATCTGATGCCGAGTGCTCTGATACCATGTTAGCTTACGCAAAAGAATCCAAACTCGCAGTAACGAACACACAGAGTTAACGTGGTATCCCTGGGTATTCCAGGACTAATCCACGAGAGAGAAAGACTCTCCAAGGTGAAAATAGTATTAGGTTTCGTAAGTCTTCCCACAGCCATACACGCAGCTTAAATACCTACCCGATAACCCTAGCACATGCACGTACAGCAAGTGCATTAGTGCATGGGCTTACACTAATTATGGGCCACTAATTAATCACTTAGTTCAACATACAATGGCCCATGAAAAACCGAATTACATACGTCTAACATCCCCTAGAATCGGGAACGTAATCGCGTACGCCTCATCATTTTATCGACAGACACCCAGCTGCAAAACCCTCTCTCCAGACTAAAGGGGTTTCCCATTTCCAATGCTCCCCAGCCCACTCAAGATTTCGTCAGCGGAATCCTAAACCTTCAAAACCCATCTAGCCCAGATCCCAAAGATCGAGCACTTTGTTTGTCACGTTAATGACTGTCGTGGCCACCTCGGTCCTCCACTTTGAATCCCGCCGGCTGAATCCCATGTATCCCTTCTGCTTCCATCGTTGCTTCCCTACCCCTCTGTTTTATCTCTTCGGATGATATCCTTGTGCCTTTTCTGCTTGCAACGTACACTCATGCTCAGTCTGCAGTTTCCCCTCATCTCTCTCTCCATGGTGCAAATATAGAACGTAATGGTAGATGAAATATACTGTGCATATTTATGGGCGATTCTAATCAATAATTTTTCTCCTTTTTAACTTCATTGTGCCTGTTGTTTACACTTAAAAATTATCTTGTACACATTGATAAGCTACAGGATAATTAAGAATTTTATAAGGCCACATCAATTAAAATAATTAAGGTTATTTAAGTTGGGCATTATGGATATTAAAGCCCAAGCAACTAAGTCATAGTGAGCATGAACATGATTCAGTGAGAGATATGTGTCTCTCGTAAGCGACCATGCCATTCCACGAGATTGTTGACTCGTCGCGAATACCAGAATAGAAATCCCAATTAAGGCCCAAGTATAAACCTCAATTGGGTGCAGTATAGGGAAAAGTATCTTTAAATGTCGATCCGGGCTAGTTCATGTATCCCTACTTCGATTGTTTGTAACATTACCTAGCGATTGATTTTTGGTGAAAACAACGATCTATAGCTAAAATGTTTGCAAAGGTAAATGGATTTGACACTAATTGAGAAGGCTTCACGAAGGTGTTGCTCCCTCTAGCTTGCAATTATGACTTGTTGGACCTAATGGTTGTGTGTGGTAAGGTGCTTATAAACCGTAGGGATGTGCAACAAGTAGCCAAGCGCCACTCTCTCGGCCTCTAGGCCGGGGAAGGGAATTCAATTCCAGCCACCAACGTGACTCTCTCGACCTATTGACTAAGGGTTACCAAGACTTCACCCTCGAATCGGAGGCCACCCACAACCAACCCTAGGTGCTAATATAAAATAAGAGGTTTTCCCTGCATTAACCTAGAAAGGAGACAATGAATCACCAAAGAAAACCCAGCATTCAAGCCTCTTTCAAGAAAGGAAGGGGGTTTTCTCTCTACCTAGGTTCGAATGGCAATTAGATTGATAAGCTTTCACACAACACAATCATTCATGAAAATACCTCCACATTCACATTAAACACAACCACACACAAATCATTCAATCCATACAAACATTCACATAATTGTAACTAGGGTTTACAAGCACCCAAGTGAAAGAAGGAACTACTCCATGCTAGGAGAAGAGAAAACACAAGAGAGAAGAAGGAAAACCATTAATGAGATACTAGCCTGGCTCCTTATGTTGAACAGATCCTCCTTTGGGGGAGGAATTCCCGAATCCTTGCTTGAAGATGAAACCCTAGCTTCTCCTCTTCCTTGGTTCTTCACTTTCTCACTCTATAAATCTAAAGAAGAAGAAGTTTCTCACACTAGGTCTCCCCCTTTCCCCTTCAGCTCAACCTCTTTTATATACCTAAATCGGGCTCAGATCACGGTCCCAGTTCACGGTCGTGAATTGAAATCCCAGACCGTGATCTCAAGTTGAAACGCAATACATCACTAAGTTCTGTTCACAGGCATTAGCCTGCGTTCACGATCTTACGACCGTGAACTGACTTGTGTCCAGTGAAAGCGATTTGTGCTCTGTATGCCTAGTTGTTCATGGGTAGCGTCTCCAGTTGACGGAAAATGACCTGCTGCTGCTTCCACCCTTTGACTTGATTTTTCGCCCTTTCGTCCAACTTTCGACTCCGGGGTTGGTTCCACCTGCCAAAGTCTGAAGAACACTAAAACAAGGCAAAACCAGACATAAAACCAAACCTCGCGGAGTAAAAATGCTTCAAACGACTAAGCAAATCGAGGGTAAAAAGTGTACAAATGAGCCTGAATCACTCCCCCCACACTAAGACGTTTGCTTGTCCCCAAGCAAACCATTTTCAACGTAGGTGATATCTCAACCTAACAAGATAACTTGGGGACAAATCAAAAGGCACAAAGCTGTGAATCTCAATGACTATTGGGCATCAACACATGAACCACCTCAAACAATAACGACATCCACCATAAACGACATTCGATTGCATAAAAAATGGGCAAATGAAAAGTTCTCACCCTGTTCATAAATCAATGCAAGTCTCGACCAAACTACTCACCAACCAAAACTAAACATGCATAGAACTCAAGGCCAAGGAACATACAACGGGGCAACATAGATCCTCACTGGGGTAAGATATGAACATGCAAAACAAGAATGAATCACTCACTCTCGACCAGTGGGGTCAGGACCTTTTTGGTGCAAAAGATGTGCACGATCGTCAACACTCAACCTATCGTCTCTCCACCACGGCGGCAACCTCTAAATGCTAGAGTTCACAAGATGGGTTGTCATCACTAGCTTGTCCGGAGGTCTTAGAAACAGGTTCAAATGACTGGCAATTGTCTTGTACATGGGGAAAATGCTTTTTGGGTGGGGAAAACATGCATGAGGTCCTATATCTTCAACCTAAAACCCAAGTTTCTATGGTATTGACTAAGGATCTTTCCTACAAACAAAAGCCACTAGCATCGGCCAAAAACCACACTTCCCTTCTTCCAAACCACTACCAATCACGAACTACATTCAAGCACACTTTTTCGGCCTATCTTGCTATTCACATTTCAAACCTAGTAGTGAAGGAGGTCATCAAACAATTTAGGTGTTTCAATGGCTTGGGTGCCAAGAAACCCTTTCTAGAGCATACACTTAGACTTTTGTGGACATTCTCTTAATTTATTAAACCCATTTATTACCTCTTTTACGTTTCTTTCCTTTCTTCTTTTTTCCTTTTTCTTTCCTTTTCTCTTTTTTTTTCCGAGGGGGGTACTAGAGAGTGCAATGCATGCCACCTATCCTTAAACGAACAATGCTCTCCATTAAGAACTTTCCTCCAACACTACCTTCTTATTTCTAGCAAGAACCATGCAAAATCACCTATGTAGAACCTCAATGGAGCTCAAAAGCGAGAATTTCAAGACACAAGGATGACTCACACTTTGAGATGAAGAAAGTATGGGTGGGGTCGTTGTTTCAATCACCATTAAGCTCATAAAGCACGAAGCTCCTAGCATTATAACGACCCCCAAAGACACACGGCTCAAAAGGGTTGACTAGGGGATAAAATGTTTCGGGACAGTCAACGTTCGGGTGTGGACTAATCCTATGCCTCCATCATACTCACTAGTGACAATGGTGAATATTACACACCATGGCGAGGGGGATCTATCACACATTAAAAAGACGATCGACATAAAACACACATGGCTACCTAGCCAATTAGTAACCAAGTCAAGACATCCATTCATTTAAGCACACATGTGAACTAAGCTTTTGCACAACCCTAATGCATTTTCAGTCATCATAATAGGATGCACTCGATTTCATGCAACAATTCAAGATCGATGCCAAATAAGCACGAGATTCACCCACCAACCGACCATTTTGATCGTGCATTGCTTGGAGCCCTCAAAATTTTCAAGTTTGGGCATCCATCAAGGCTCCAAGCATTCAATCACACACACAAGCATAATAATAAACTACCCCTCACACTTAAGCTCGACATTGCCCTCAATGGCGTAAAATAAGGGGTAGAACGATGTTACCGCATGGCTTGGTGAATGAAAGTTGGATAATTATTTGGGGTAAGATGTTTGTGCTTCAAAGGAAAAACAAAACAAAACACAAACACGCGTACATTCTCGCTCTAGGCGAGGTTATTACACATAACAAAGTTTCACAATATGATTCAAAATAAAGAACTCACAAAGTACTAGTTCACACACTAATTAAGGATATAAAAATAAAAAGAGTTTAGAGTTTGAAAGTGGAGAAGTGGGGCGAAAGAAATCGGCTCTGCCACATGTCTCCTACGACGGCTACCTCGTCTTGGGCAAGATCACTCCTCGACGTCCGAAAGGACGCCCTAACGTCGAGTCATCCTTTCTATGAGATCGGTGGTTTGGTCAAGCCGAGTAGTGACTCCCACATAATGTGCCTCGAGGAGATCCACTCGTTCCTCGAGGTGGGGTACAAAGGTAGAGTGTCCGACCCCGGATGATGATGATGCAACTGATGATGGTGGTGGTGTGGTACACCGGCGGGGGCCGGGAGCTCTGGTGGGTGGCTGCTCTAGGGGAGGAACTCTTGGTGGGAGGGAGAGTCCCTCAATAAAGCGAAATGGTCCGAAGACTCGAAGCAACTTCATGGCTCTTAAGGTGTCCTTCCAAATCCCGTGGAGCGCCCTTCCTTTTTGCAACACTCGAGGTTGACATTGAAGTGTCGAGCCAAGTGGGTGATGAAGGGGCCCATTGATGTGATGTAGCATCGACTGCCACTAATGGCCCTACTGAATGAGGTTGCCAGAACCGAGCCAAGGTGAAGTTGATTGGATGGGTCCCCCATGGAGGTGAATGCTAGCAATGCTCTCACTTTGATCTTTCGCGCACATGTAGCTTAGGTTAAGAAAATGAGCAAGGAGTGTGTTGATGACATGCCATTGCGGCTTGAGCGTAGATGCCGAAGTGCAGGATGGAACAAATTGGGTTTGGCACATTTCCGGGAGGCAAAAATTCTTGAAAGCGGATTGTGCGTCGAAATATTTGAGGGCATCCGCCTCCCACTCTGCTTCTGACCTCTCGGGGAATCCAATTGCATCAGTAAACTAGTTAAAAGACAGTCTTCGAGGCACACCTCCCAAGCAAAAACAAACGGAGCAAGTCGGTTACCCCAGCAGGTTCGTTTCCCTCAGGATGCAGAATGTGCTAAAGAACTCTACACACAGCTCCGTGTAGATGTCGTCTTCCAACTGGAGAAGCTGGCGCCATTGTGAGTGCACTACAAACTCTCTCATGATATCTCCATAGTGAAGGCCTTGAAATTGAGTGAAGTCGAGTTTCCAGTGGGGTCCAATCCAAGACTGTTCCCAAGAACCTCACTTCCTTTTCAAATATTGGCCACCTTCTTAGCTCTATCAAGTACGGGTGGCTCATGTCAACCAATGCAGTTAAAATCGCGCTTTAAAACTTAAAAACTTACGGTTTTACGCTTCTAGGTCAACAAAACGCTTTCGTTTCCACATAAAAACTTTAGTGTACAAAATCGGACTAAATTACGTTTTAAAGCTTAAAAACTTACGCTTTTACGTTTCTAGTTCACTAATACGCTTTACGCTTTTATGCTTTTAATTCACTAAATGGGTATTCTTTTCATGATATTAATTATAAAAAGTATACTTTAATGGTAAATTACCAACAATATGATACATTTGAGATTGAAAGATACATACCAGGTACTTGGATGCATTCTCAGCTTCAATAGAGTAATCAATTTCACCAACTAGGCTCTTCCCAAATTCATTAGTATAAAGGGGAAGGTGGATTATTCTTAAGATTTATGTTTATGAACTTATTATTAAGAGGCTATAAGTTGCTCTGCTTTAGGCATGAATTGCAGGTACTTATTACTAAATTCCGTGCACTCATATTTTACATTGTATATGTCGTACTTAACATATTTTTAGTTATTTTAGGGCATGCGTCAAAAACTTACGCTTTTACGCTTTAATTCTACGCTTTACGATTTTATCCCTTTTCCGTTTATAGGTAGAATCGCGCTTTTGACTGCATTGATGTCAACCATCCTACAACAACATCCAAGACATAAACCATACGTGGAAATAATTTTCAATTTCACATCAAGTGGAGAAAAGAATTCCCCCACACTTAAGTTTCCACTACAGTCCTATGCTTTGAAGGCTTTTCACTAGACCGGCTTTGGACAATTAATCTCAAATGCACACAAAACTCATCGAGGCATTATTCTAGGTGGTTCATGGGTTATCAACACAAAATAAAACCCAAACCATGCCTTGATGGTTTCCAACCATAAATCAAAAACTACGGATTCACATTCATTCAAATTTTTGCACTTGGTGGGCAATTTTCACATTCAACCACAAATTGTACCCAAATTCATGCCCACCAAGGTTTGATTACGCTCATGCATCATCAAACATCATTCATTCACATTAATCGGCTAATCCCTCGCCCTATTTTCTACATTCAAGCATCAATTCACACAAACACCTCACTTCACACCCTAATCCAATTCTCCAAAAATCGACAAGAAAAAAGTTGATAAAAGCCTAGATAGTGAATTAGTTTCGAGGGAGCCAAAAAATGCCCGAAAACTGGTCGAAGAGGGGTCACCGAAGCCTTGGCGGAGAAAAAAAACTGAGCCCAAATCTCCCCAAAACTCTGGCAAAGGTGCGCCTAGGTGAGAGAAGAGTGGGTCTGTAATGTTTTTTTGGGTTTTGGTGGTCGTAGGTCGCCGAAATCGACAAAAATCGATGGAAAATCGTGACTTTCCGGTGAGATTTGAAAAAAATCCGGCGAAGGGGCGGCCGTGAAGTGAACTAAGCCGTTCACGCCCTTTTTATTGCAGAACCCTCAGTTCACGGACGGAGGAGTCAGTAACGACTGTGAACATAACTCCTAACTCGTGAACTGGGGTTAAAAAATGAGTTTTGAAAACAGGGGGAGCATCCTCAGTTCACGGATGGAGGCACCAGTTCATGGTCACTAAGACCGTGAACTAAAAGCACATATTGTGAACTGAGTGAAAACAGGGCACTCCCAAAAGTCGTTGACTCGATCTACTCAACTGTGTCCCTAATTCGATTACACCATATCCCAAAACACAAAACCACAGAGACTTGGCACAGTGATACCCAAATCTAACACTTGAACTCTTCACACACACAAATAGAGAAAAATAAGGAAAAGCAAACAAATTGTCATTGGGTTGCCTCCCAACAAGCGCTAGTTTAACGTCACTAGCTCGACGTTGCGGATCTTGTGGGCATGAAGCCACCGATAGTGGACCCGCCACGTTCTCGGGACGAGGTTTGTCACCTCATACATCTAGCTCCATAGGGTGGCCCTCTTGGCCCGACCTGTTTGCCTTACCCTTATCTTTTGGTTAGGAGGAGGCTTGGTTAAGCCTATCCCTCCACGCTCTCTTCTTCTTTCCTCCGGGCTTGGTACCCGCCTTGGTTTCCTGCACCTCATCATCAAATGGAACACACACACTAGTGGGGTTTGCCTTGAGAGGCTCACCTCCACTTCCATTCATACCATTCGAGTCCATTTCTTTCACAACATCATTTTTACCCTTAGGTTCAATTGAAAGAGTGAGTTTCTCCTCTCCATCTCTCAAAACAAGAGTTCCCTCATTAACATGGATTAAGACCTTGGCGGTGGCAAGGAAGGGACGCCCTAGTATGAGTGACATATATGCATCTTCACTGATATAATGGATAACAAAATCCGTCGGATAATAGAAATTGCCAACTTTCACTAGGACGTCCTCCACAATACCCATAGGACTAATGACAGAGCGATCAACCATTGTGACACTAAGCCTAGTGGGTTTCAATTCACCCAAATGCAACTTCCTAAAAAGCTTGTATGACATCACATTAATGTTTGCTCCTAAGTCCGCCAAGGAGTTTTCTATATGATGATTTCCAATGCAAAGGGGATAGTGAAACTACCTGGATCCAGTTGCTTTTTAGGAAACTTGTTGAGGATAAAGGCGGAGGACTCCTCGCCAATGTAGTCAAAATCGCGCTTTAAAACTTAAAAACTTACGATTTTACGCTTCTAGGTCACCAAAATGATTCTACGCATATCTCAATTTTTATAACTAATGTAGTTAAAAACTACGCTTTAAAGCTCAAAAGCATATGATTTTACGCTTTTAGAACACCAAACGCTTCTACGTAGAAACTCACTTTTGACTACATTGCTACTTGCCAAAGGTGACATTGGCAAGGTCTTCATATTTTGGCTTCTTGGCGAGAATCCTTTGAGGTTTTTGGCGTACCTCGGCATGTGCACCATGGCCTCCAAGAATGGAATGGTGATGCAGAGCTTCTTGAGCATCTTCATGAATCCTCCACACTCTGCCTCCAATCGGTCCTTCTGCATCCTTGTGGGGAAAAGCAAGAGGAGGCTTGTACTCATCCACTTGTTGTGGCGTCGCCAATGCCTTCTTAGGCTCTTCTTCCGTTCCCCCCACTTCTTCGTGATCGTTGACCTTTGGAGGGGTCTTCTCTTCTTTATTCACTTTCTTAGGAACAACCTCTAGGGTAACCTTCCCACTCCTCAAAAGAATAACATTGTCACCGACATTTTGGTCTTAGGGGTTGATAATGGTTTGAGAGGGTAGGGCTCCCCTTGGCCTCTCAGTGAGGATCCCGACAAGATTGCCAATTTGCACCTCCAAATTTTGAAGGCTTGCTTGATGGCTCCTCAATCCCGCCTCAACCAAAGTAAACTTTGTTGTTTCCACATCTATAAATTGCTCAATCTTCTTGAACTTTTGAGTGCTCGTGCTCACAAAGGTGGTCACAAGGTCTTCAAGTTTTACAAACTTGTCGGTTTGTTGGAATCCTTGGCCTCCTTGAGCTTGAAACGGTTGTTGGAAGTTAGAGCCTTGGAATTGCGGCCTTCGTTGAATGAAAGTAGGCCTTGGTTGATAGTTTCTCGTTGGTTCTTGGAAACTGGGGGTCTTAGGTTGGTCGGAGAAGACCAGGAGAAATTCGGATGACTTCGCCACCCCGGGTTGAAAGTGTTGCTATAGGGGTTGTTCCCCCTAACATTGGTAATGAAACTCACTTGCTCCTCGGGGGTGTTTGATTCTTTCATCATTTGACAATCCGAAATCTCATGGTTGTTACTTGAACACCATTCACACGCCATCACCGACCTCTTCCCATGCGTCTTTCCCTTTAGGAGTGCCTCAATCAAACGATCAATCTTCGCTTCAAGCGGGGGACTCGCACCTACACTTTGCACTCCCCTTGCGGTGCTTCTCTTTCCAATTCTTGTCAAGCCCCAATCATACCCTTTACTTGCCATGTCTTCAAGCAACTAGGTCACTTGGGGTGGAGTCATGTTCATCAACTTCCATTGACATAAAGAGTCAATGAGGATCTTGTCGTCTTGGTGAAGACCACTATAGAAGTTCTCAATCCAAAATTGGTCCTCGAATCCATGGTGTGGGCATTGGAGCAAGTAGTCGGAGTACCTTTCCCAAGCATCCCTCAATGTCTCATCCTCCTCTTTCTCAAAGTGTGTGATCTTCTTGCGCCACTCCGAAGTCTTTGATGGTGGGCAATACCGAGTCATAAACTAGTTGAGCATATCATCCCACAAAGTGATCCAGAGAGCCGGCCTATTGTTGAGTCACCAAGACGCATTCCCCGCAGGAGAGTAGGGGAATAGCCACAAATTCAAAGCATCCTTGGGGACACCATTATTCTTCAAACTCCCCGCAAGTTCTATGAACTCCTGAACATTCTCCCTCGGAGACTCGTTGCTAAGACCATGGAATAGGGCATTATTTTGAATCATAGTGACAAGGGTGGGCTTGATCTCAAAATTGTTGGCTGCCACAGGAGGATGTCGAATGGCGGGTTGAATATCCGCCGCCCTTGGAGCCATATAGTATCCCATGGTCCTTGGTTGCTCCTCCGCGGCCGCTCCTCCTTGAGCGGGTTGATTAGCTGTCATTTTGGATACACTTCCTTCCTCTTAAGAATCAAACTCTTCCTCTTCTATCCTCCTTCTTGCCTCCGCTAGTTTCCTAATATGGGCGAACTGTCAGAGAATGCGGTTGAGATTCTCGTCTAGTGGCGCCAAAGTTGTCGGATTGCTCAGGGTCCTACACCTCCCTCCACGCACTCAAAAGAACCACAACACGTCTAGCACAAGCAAGACTCACAAACTCAAAAACGAAAAGTAAAAGCTAGATTAACACCAAACAATCTTTTTAAAATAATGAACCATTTGTTCCCCGGAAACGGCGCCAAAAACTTGACTCGTCCCAAGTACCACAATAGAAATCCCAATTAAGGACCAAGTATAAACCTCAATTGGGTGCAGTATAGGGCAAGTATGTTTAAATATTGACCGGGCCGGTTCATGTACCCCTAATTAGTTTGTTTGTAACATTATCTAGTGGTTGATTTTTGGTGAAAACAACGATCTATAGCTAAAATGTTTGCAAAGGTAAATGGATTTGACACTAATTGAGAAGGCTTCACCTGGGTGTTGCTCCCCCTAGCTTGCAATTGTGACTTGTTGGACCGAATGGTCGTGTGTGGTAAGGCGGTTGTAAACCATAGGGAAGTGCAACTAGTAGCCAAGCGCCACTCTCTCGGTCTCTAGGTCGAGGGAATGGAATTCGAATTAAGTCACCAACGTGACTCTCTTGACCTATTGACTAACGGTTGCCAAGACTTCACCCTCGAATCGGAGTTCGGACAGCCACCCACAACCAACCCTAGGTGCTAATACGAAATAAGAGGTTTGCCCTGCATTAACCTAGATAGGAGACAATGAATCGCCTAAGAAAACTGACACGCCAAAACACAACACCAATCTGCGACCAAGTGTAATCGCAGACCGGGAATGCAGTAACAGGCAAGTTATATTATCAACCCGGGCTCTAGATCTACTGCTTACTCAGTGATTCTCTGTTATCTAGCCAACTAGAGTAAGTGATTGTTGTTTAAACTAAAAGCAGAAATAAAGCAGGAAATTATTCGGTTTTCTTAAGCAGGAAAGAGTCACTCGGGAATGAATCCCCCTAGCTCTTTAGTTAGGTTTCAATTGCAATTTCCTGGGTTGATTTACTGTTGATTAGACTGCGGAAGATCCGACAGTAGCTTGGAATCTCTTAAGCTGACCAAGCCCTCTCAGTCTAACTACCCGGCAGACGACTAGTCTTCACCGGGATAGAAAGCTGAGGCTATGAACACAGAACTCCACTACTGGCGCCAAGAACACCAGTACAAAGCAGTAAACTGGCTAACTCTCGTATAGCCAACCTCCTACTATCGAATGAAGAGGCTCTAACAACCTAATCAGATTCTATCTATCTCAGGTTGAAGCAGAAATTGAGACAAGCTGATCAGACTCAAATCAATTCATGAAACATGCATCATTCAATTAAAATCAAACAGTAGTATCATCCCAAGTCATTACAATCAATCCCCTAACACATAGAACTAGGGTTCTTCATCCCCAAGTGAGAGAAGGGTTCTACTCCATAGAGAGAGAAGAGAAAACAAGAATCGGATTAGTCATACTCATAACGATGAGGATAATCTGCTCCGGGACGATGATTTTCACTCCTATGACGATCTCCAGGCTCGATTCGATGAAATCCAGCTCTAAGACAGCTTCTAGGATGTGTTCTTCGTACTTTCTCTCTCTAGGGCTCTGTTTTTGCTCAAAAGGTCCGATTCCCTCACTTCTGGCTCGGATTAGGCTTTAAAACCGGGTTTTCCCGAGTTGCACGGCCAGGGTGCACGGCCGTGCACCTCACCATTCTGGCCGTGCACCATGAAACGCAGCGTATCCCTTAAGTCGAACTCAGGCTTCTTGCACGGCCAGGTGCACGGCCGTGCAATATTCAGGGCCTGCCCGTGCAGCTCCTCGGCATGAGGCGCACGGCCAGCTTGCAACCGTGCACGGCCGTGCAGCCCCTCTGGTCTGCCCGTGCAGCTCCCAAAAACCTCGCCACTCGTCCGTTCTTCGTCCAATCGACCCCAGACTCGCTCCTAAGCCTTCATTCACGTACTAGGACCTGAAATATCACAAACAAGCACAACCTAGCGTGAAATCGGCCTAAAAACACGAGAATCAACACCTCAAACGGTGTAAGAACGGGGGTAAAAACATGTGTAAATGACGGTCTATCAAACTCCCCCACACTTAACCGTTTGCTTGTCCCCAAGCAAACCAAGTCAGACACTAGGTAAGCCTACACATTTCAATCAACCAACATTGGGGACAAGTCATAAAGGCACAGAACACGTGAATCGCACTGGTTTTCAAACATCAATACATGCACAACCTCAATAACAACCTGGACAACCACCACAAAGGACATTCGAGTGCAGCAAATCGAGTAAAGGAAGAGTCTCCCTTCTGTTCACTGGCCAACCTAGACTTGATTCAACCACTTACTCAAAACAGTCAACTCATGCATCCAACTCAAGACATCAGAATAGAGACCGAGCAATCTAGGTCCTCACCGGGGTACAAGAGCATATAGAAAATGAAAATGAATCACTCACTCTCGACCAGTGGGGTCAGGACAATTTGATGCGAAAGATGCGCATGCTATTTCTCTCAATCCCTATCATCTCTTCACCATGATGGCAGCCTCTAAATGCTAGAGTTCACATATGGGGTGTCA
Source organism: Linum trigynum (assembly GCA_964030455.1). Taxonomy (NCBI): domain Eukaryota; kingdom Viridiplantae; phylum Streptophyta; class Magnoliopsida; order Malpighiales; family Linaceae; genus Linum; species Linum trigynum. The sequence continues at coordinate 23,717,356 of OZ034822.1, forward strand.
CCACTAACTAATCAGGAGGTCTTAGACACAGGTTCAAATGACTGGCTAGGGTCTTGGACATGGGGAAAAGGCCTTTTAAGTGGTGGGAGTATTCATAGCACAAGGTTCCACATTTCCAAACCCAAACAATCACAGTCAAACAAACCGGTATTTCCTTTCTGCTATTCTGCATTACTCAATATCTCAATAGCACAAGAGCGAAGGAGGTATAAATATCAGTATTTCCAAGCCAGACTGCTAAGAAACACTACTTACTGGGCATTATTCAGATTTTTGGTAGTGGCTCTCTTTTACTTTCAAATTTTTTTTTCTTTGTTTCACTTTCATTTTTCTTTTCATTTCTTAAAAGAGCCACCACTCCTGCACATATTTCAAACATCCGCCCAACTTTTAAGCACTACCTCCAACACTCACATAGACTTTAGCAGAAACAGCAGAGAATATATAAAGACCACTCTGTGGAACCTTCTAAAAGATGCAACAAGGGTGATTTCTTTTCATTATAGACCAAAAGAAAGGATAACACACGGCTCAAAGGGGCTGACTAGGGGATATGACACATCAGGACAGTCAGTTTTGGGCGTGGGCTAATCCTATGCCCCCATCATCTCAGCTAGTGACAACGTGAATGCTACACATCATGGAAGAGGGATCTATCGCACAAGAAAGAAACGAGCAGGCTCAAATCTCACATGGCTACCTATGTGCTCTATCTCACATTCTGATACCCTGAACTAGATGCATAAGAGACTGTCAAGAACAAGTAATCAGATCAGGTCAGATCAAGTCACAGTTGTCAAGCAAACAGTTGAAAAACTGAACCCCTACATTGTTCTACTGCACATCTCAGTCCTCATCATAGGTTGTCCTAGTCGCAAACAAGTTGTCATGCATTAATCCGAAAACCAATCAATTCATCCATCAAAACACAGTGCCAATATGATCAAACAGCAGTACTTGGAGCCCTCAAATCGTAAGATTCGGACAGCGGACTAGGCTCCAAGCACCATCATAAATATTCCAACCGATACAAAGCATCCCCCCACACTTAAGAACGACATTGCCCTCAATGGAGCAGAGGGAAAGATAAGGGGAACGATGTTACCGGGTAGGAACACTGCTGGGGGACTGGAAGTGGACCAGTCGGCGAGAAACGAACGGGAGAGTGGACAATGCTGCACAAATCGAACATCAGAACCACACTAGCACACTGTGCGTTAGGGATAAGTGTTAGCCCAGACGGCTACATCAAACCACAAAGGAAAAACCAAAAACAAAAACAAACGACACTAAGTTCAAGCTCCGCACACATGGAGCAAACACACAAAAGTCTAAAATGAAAAAGAAAACAAACTGAGACGGGCAACGAGTACAGCCTACTCGTCGCCAAGATCGTCGAGGTCGATGTCGTTCATGAACGCGTCATCATCCGCAGCGCCAGTAGCACCGTCATGTGGAGGGGAGTCATCCCAGGGAGTCCTCCAGACAGGTGGCTCGCCCGGGAGCAGCTGGAGCAGGTGCTGCTGGACCTCCTGCATGCGCCGGGAACGGCGCTTCTCCCGCTCGATGTGGGCAAGAGTCACGCCCTGCTGAGTCTGGATCGTGTCCATCCTGGTCCGGTACTCGGCCTGGTCGGCCGCATACTGCTGATGGAACTGCATCTGGTGATCGAGGAGCAGCTGGTTCTGGATCCTCAGCTGCTCGAACTGCTGGGCGAAGTAATCCTGGCCCTGGAAAGCGGAGCTGCTACCCCCGAAATGGAAGTCAGTCTGTGGGGGATTATCAGCAGCATCAGCAGCGGCATCCACCTCCTCGGGATCCACCTCATCAGCAGCCTCCTCCTCCTCTGGTACGGGCTCCGCGGGGATCGGAGGCTCCGGAAACCCATCGACCCATTGAACACCGTTCCTCTCCCGCAACAGCAGCATCTTCCTGATCGTCGTGCGGCCAAAGATGAGGGTGTCCCCCTCCTCGGTGCACCCCTGCAGTGAAAGGCCAAAGAAGGTGGCCAGGCGGGTGATGAGGGGGGCGCAGTGGAGGCTCTTCAGCTCTGTGGCCGTCTTCTCGAAGGTCTTGGCCACCACTGAACCCAGGTGGAGAGGATGGCGGCGCTGGCGGATCGAATGGAGGAAGTACAGGGACCTCTTCGTGATGGCGCCGGCGCTGTCAGCTGCAGGAGTGTAAGACTTCGTCAGCAGGTGGTGGAGAAGTCGGTTGTCGATCTGCAGGGTAGAGGCCTTCGTCCTCCCTGACCGGAAGGGACGCGTCTGGCCTGGCCGAGCCAGGCTGGTGTACAGCCTGCCGAAGTCCACCGCCGGTGGCTCATTCACCTCGGTGACGTAGTCCTCACGGTCGTCGAGGTCGAGGTCGAGAGCCTCGGCCAGCTCGTGGTAGCTCAAGGACCGGGGGACCCCGCCCAGCCTGAATTGGACGGCCGTACCGTCCTGCCAGTTGTCCGTGGTATTGTGCTTGAAGGTCGTGTAGAACTCCCACACCGGCTCGTAGTAGACCTTCTCGCAGAGCTGGAGCAGACGGCGCCAGGCGGTGTTGGCGACCGCGGCGGAGAGCTGCTCGTAGCAGTGCAATCGCCGAAACTCCCGTTTGGACCAGCAATGGTGTGACCCAAACGGGGTTTCCGCGACCTCCTTGAAGCGCTCTGCGGTGGGTCCCCTCCTCAGATCCCGGATGAACGGGTGCTGGAAATTAGGTTTCGCCATTGCCCTGCAAAACAACAACCCAAAGTGGAACCCAAAAGAGCCAAAGAAAAAGGTCAAGCGCACCCCCACACTTAAGAACAGAAAACAGCCTAGCCATGGTTTCATCCATAGTTCGGGGGTCAAAATCTCGATAAATCAAGCAGAATCAGGGTGGGGGTGCACATTCACAAGAAAATAGGCAACTCAAAGTTCACATCCATAGCAAATACACCCTCAAACTACATCATTAAGGGCCCCAACCGGTGGCCACAACCGAGCATGGAAAACAGGCATTTCAGCGAACACCTTGTGTGCACTACTAAGTTAAACATGAAATTGGCCAAATTCTTGCACACAAGGGCTTAAACAATCAAAGGGGACTTTGCCCAACATAATTCAATCACATCCCATGCATTCCCCTCAATCAATTTCATAAGATTCACATGATTCAATAAGGTTCTCTAACATACACCCTACACACTCAATTCTCCACAATTAACATAGTTAGGGGCAAAATCAAACCTGGAGACTCAAGTAGAGGTGTAGGGAATGATGAGGGGAAGACAATGGAAGTGACGAAACGCCGAAAAACTGGCCGGAAATGCTCGTCGGAGTCTCGCCGGAGTCTCGCCGGAATTCTCCTCCGGCGACTAAAACGTCGCCCAAACTCGCTCAAAATCGAGGGATAGGCCGCTTTGGGTGTAGAAAGAGTGGGTTTGTAGTTGGTTTGGTGAAAAAATTACCCAAAGTGGCCGAAAAAATCGAAAAAAGGTGGGTTTTGCGCGGTTTTCTGGCGAGGGCAGAGGATTCCGGCGAGTGGTTTTGGTTTTCTGACCACAATGGCCGTGCAGGCCATATAAATAGGCCGTGCCTCGGCTGCACGGGCAGGGGCGCACGGCCGTGCACCTGGCACATATGGCCGTGCCATCCTTACCGAGAGCTCGCACGGCCAAGGGGGGATACCCGCACGGCCATGCGAGGCATCATGGTGCCCGTGCAAGACGCACGGCCAGGCCAGGACGAGCGCACGGCCGTGCAATAAGCGCTTTTGGCCGTGCGCTTTTGGCCGAGAGCTCGCACGGCCAAGGGGGGTTCCCGCACGGCCGTGCAAGTTGTGGTCCTGGCCGTGCGACTTGTTGGAGTCCCGAAATCAACCTGCTTTCGCTCAAAAACGACACGTAACTCTGGATCAACGTCTCAAGACTCAAAAACACACAAAATCAAAGGAAAAAGAGTAAGAAAATGCAAACCTCGGTGGGGTTGCCTCCCCACAAGCGCTTCTTTACCGTCTTTTAGCTGGACGCCAGTATGGATGCTCAGGGAAGTGTAAGATCAGGTGCCTTCAAGAGCGGATCCACATCGCTCTTGAGGTACAGCTTCAAATGGTGGCCATGCACGCGACGAATGTGGCCACCTGCATTCGCCAGCTCAACTTGGCCATCCGGTAGGATGCAAGCGAGTGAATACTCGGATGGCCAAGGAGGGGGCGGGACCAGCTCATAGTGGTCTCCGGCTTCCTTTCGAGCAGGCTTAGCTGCCGGCAGTTTCGGCCGCCACTCCTCCTTGATCTGTTCTTTGGGTGACGGAGTGGTCCGGAGTGGCGGCGAAGGTGTGGGAGGCGGTTCCTGCAAAATAGGCAGCACAGAAGGATACACGACAGACTCGTGCTCCTGGTGAGATACAGCATGCAGAGGTGACGAAGCAGGTATATTATCAGCAACAGAAAACGTTATTCGCTCCTCGCCATCCCTCAAAACTAAGGTCCCATCATGCACATCTATGAGAGCCTTGGCGGTGGCCAGGAAAGGCCTTCCCAGTATAAGAGGCACTTCTGTGTCCTCACTGATGTCCAAGATAACAAAATCCACGGGATATGTGAATTTGCCAACCTTAACCAGAAGGTCTTCCACTATACCCCTAGGATGCACTACAGATCTGTCAGCTAATTGAAGGGTCATCCTAGTAGCACGGGGTTCACCTAGGCCTAGTTTCATGAACAATTTATATGGAATAACGTTGATACTAGCACCTAAATCCGCCAAGGACTTCTCGACATGCAATTTATCAATAGAGCACGGGATAGTAAAACTACCTGGGTCCTTCTTCTTCTGCGGAAGCTTGTTTTGCAGAATAGCCGAGCATTCCTCGCTGAGCTCTACCGTGGCCAGCTCACTCAGCTTCTGCTTCTTTGAGAGAAGCTCTTTCAGAAACTTCGCATACTTTGGCATTTGCGATAGTGCCTCCAGGAAGGGCACTTGGACATTCAGCTTCTTAAGCATGGCCATGAAGTTCTCGAACTCTGCCTCCAGCCTGTCTTTGTGCAACCGAGTAGGGAAAGGGAGTTTAGGGACATACTCCTTCACTACTGGTTGCGGTTTAGGTGCAGGCACCTCAACTTCCTTCTCTACTTCCTGTTCAACCGCTGGAGCCGCTAAGACAGGGCTTTCTTTCTCCGGTTCCCGAGCAGGGGGATCAATAGTCATCTTGCCACTCCTGGTCATGATGGCATTGCAGCGCTCATTCGGGGTCGGCGGGTGAGGGATGGTCTGCCCTGGTAGAGTACCAGGAGCCCTTTGAGCCACTGCCTGGGCCACGCTCCCTAGCTGGGTCTGGATATCCTGCAAAACAGCCCGTGTATTCCTCTGACCAGCTTCCAGAGCCAGGAGTTGACCCGAGGCCTTCTCCATGAATTGCTCAAAGGTGTTGAATTTCTGAGCACTAACACTGGCAAGAGAACCCACCAAGTCCCGCAGTTCAGCCATCTGATCATTCTGCACTGGGGCAGCAGGGGCTGCACCTGGCTGCTGGAATTGCCCCTGTCTGGGCTGATATGGTGGCCTCTGGAAGCCCGGTGGTCCCTGTGGAGCTGGTGGTCTGGGATTTGGCCCAGCCCAGGAGAAGTTAGGATGCTGGCGCCACCCCTCATTGTACGTGTTGCTGTAGGGGTCATTGCGCCTGACATTGTTGATGAAGTTCACCTGCTCCTGGGGTGTGGTCGATTCCTTCATCGCCTGGCAGTCTTCCACCATATGATGGGTGCTCTCGCACCACTGGCAGAGCATCGCCTGCTGCTGTCCGGTCCCTGGAATCATCCCGGAACGATCGATAGCTGAGACCAGCTTCGATACTACCTGCACCAAATCGGATGACTGGGTGCCCACAGCATGCACACCCCGGCCTGGTGCTCTCCTCGATCTCCTGGCAGTGCCCCAATCATAACCATTCTCCGCCATCTCTTCAAAGAGTTGATTCAGCTGTGGCGGGGTTTTGGTCAGCATGTTCCCGCCACAAACCGAATCGATCAGCTGCTTGTCCTCCGGGAAGAGGGCGTGATAGAAGGTGCCCACCTTGAACGCATCGTTGAAACCATGATTGGGACACCTGAGGAAAAGACTGTTGTACCTCTCCCATGCATCCCTGATGGTCTCATCCTCATCCTGAGAAAAATGTGTAATTTGCTTCTGCAGGTCAGCTGTCTTGGATGGAGGATGGTAGCGGGTGAGGAACTTGTCCGCCAGGTTGGCGAACGTGGTGATGGAGCCCGGAGATCGAGTGTCTAGCCACTCCTTGGCCTGCCCCTCCAGAGTGAATGGGAAGTACCTCAGCTGGATGGCATCTGCGGGTACCCCATTGATCTTGATTCCATCAATGAGCTCATGGAATCGCCGGAGATGTGATCGAGGGCACTCTCCCTCCTTACCACGGAACACTACTGAACCGCGCAGCATGGTGATCACGGAGGTGCTCACCTCAAAGTTGTTGGCTGGGACCTGAGGGTGCTGAATGGGTGACCTCATGTCCGCAGCCCTAGCGGTCCAGTAGGAGCCCATGGTCTGCTCCTCAGGGATCACAGCATGGTTCCCTGGTTCAGCCATCTCTTCTTCTTCCTCCTCTAACTGCAGCTGTGATAGCGCCTCCTCCGCAGCCAGTCGCGCCTTTAGAGCCCGCTTGAAGTTTCTGCAGGTTCGTTCAAGCTCCTGGTCTAGTGGTAATAGATCTCCCGACTGGCTACGGGTCATGCACTACCTGCACACAATCAGCAGAAACAACCCGTGAAGGCACACAGGTGGAAGAAATAAAAAGCAGAAAATAAAAAGCTAGAGTAACAAATTCTCACTTTTCCCCAATAACCTAGAGGGTTCCCCGGCAACGGCGCCAAAAACTTGACACGCCAAAACACAACACCAATCTGCGACCAAGTGTAATCGCAGACCGGGAATGCAGTAACAGGCAAGTTATATTATCAACCCGGGCTCTAGATCTACTGCTTACTCAGTGATTCTCTGTTATCTAGCCAACTAGAGTAAGTGATTGTTGTTTAAACTAAAAGCAGAAATAAAGCAGGAAATTATTCGGTTTTCTTAAGCAGGAAAGAGTCACTCGGGAATGAATCCCCCTAGCTCTTTAGTTAGGTTTCAATTGCAATTTCCTGGGTTGATTTACTGTTGATTAGACTGCGGAAGATCCGACAGTAGCTTGGAATCTCTTAAGCTGACCAAGCCCTCTCAGTCTAACTACCCGGCAGACGACTAGTCTTCACCGGGATAGAAAGCTGAGGCTATGAACACAGAACTCCACTACTGGCGCCAAGAACACCAGTACAAAGCAGTAAACTGGCTAACTCTCGTATAGCCAACCTCCTACTATCGAATGAAGAGGCTCTAACAACCTAATCAGATTCTATCTATCTCAGGTTGAAGCAGAAATTGAGACAAGCTGATCAGACTCAAATCAATTCATGAAACATGCATCATTCAATTAAAATCAAACAGTAGTATCATCCCAAGTCATTACAATCAATCCCCTAACACATAGAACTAGGGTTCTTCATCCCCAAGTGAGAGAAGGGTTCTACTCCATAGAGAGAGAAGAGAAAACAAGAATCGGATTAGTCATACTCATAACGATGAGGATAATCTGCTCCGGGACGATGATTTTCACTCCTATGACGATCTCCAGGCTCGATTCGATGAAATCCAGCTCTAAGACAGCTTCTAGGATGTGTTCTTCGTACTTTCTCTCTCTAGGGCTCTGTTTTTGCTCAAAAGGTCCGATTCCCTCACTTCTGGCTCGGATTAGGCTTTAAAACCGGGTTTTCCCGAGTTGCACGGCCAGGGTGCACGGCCGTGCACCTCACCATTCTGGCCGTGCACCATGAAACGCAGCGTATCCCTTAAGTCGAACTCAGGCTTCTTGCACGGCCAGGTGCACGGCCGTGCAATATTCAGGGCCTGCCCGTGCAGCTCCTCGGCATGAGGCGCACGGCCAGCTTGCAACCGTGCACGGCCGTGCAGCCCCTCTGGTCTGCCCGTGCAGCTCCCAAAAACCTCGCCACTCGTCCGTTCTTCGTCCAATCGACCCCAGACTCGCTCCTAAGCCTTCATTCACGTACTAGGACCTGAAATATCACAAACAAGCACAACCTAGCGTGAAATCGGCCTAAAAACACGAGAATCAACACCTCAAACGGTGTAAGAACGGGGGTAAAAACATGTGTAAATGACGGTCTATCAAAAACCCATCATTCAAGCTTCTTTCCAAGAAAGGAAGGGGGTTTTCTCTCTACCTAGGTTAGAATGACAATTAGATTGATAGACTTTCATACAACACAATCATTCATAAAAATACCTCCACATTCACATTAAATACAACCATACGCAAATCATTCAATCCATACAAACATTCACATAATTGTAGCTAGGGTTTACAAGCATCCAAGTGAAAGAAGGGACTAATCCATGCGAGAAGGGAAAACACAAGAGAAAAGAAGGGAAACCATCAATGAGATGCTAGCCTTGCTCTTTGGGAGAGGAATTCCCAAATCCTTGCTTAAAGATGAAACCCTATCTTCTCCTCTTTCTTGGTTCCTCACTTTCTCACTCTAAAAATCTAAAGAAGAAGAAGTTTCTCATAGTAGGTCTCTCCCTTTTTTCCTTCAGCTCAACCTCCTTTATATACCCAGATCGGGCTTAGATCATGGTCCCAGTTCACGGTCGTGAACTAAAATCCCGGATTGTGATCTCAAACTGAAACGTGCCGCATCACTAAGTCATGTTCACAGGCAATGGTCTGAGTTCACCGTCTTACGATCGTGAACTGACTCGTGTCCAATGAAAGCAATTTGCTTGCCTCGCTGTTCACGGTTAGCGCCTCTAGTTCACGGTCTTTGTGACCGTGAACGCACAACCCAAATTGTGATTTGCTGCTGCTTCCACCCTTTGAGTTGATTTTTCGCCCTTTCGTCAAACTTTCGACTCCGGGGTTGGTTAACCTGCAAAGTCTAAAGAACACCATAACAAGACAAAATCCGACATAAAACCAAACCTCTCGGAGTAAAAATGGTTGAAACAATTAAGCAAATCGGTGGTAAAAAGTGTACAAATGAGCCCGAATCAATTGTATAAAAAAACTATGTCTGGGAAGGACGTGCCGTTTCACGAGGAGGGCCATGTCCGTCTAAAATCTAGAGGCACATGCCGCTTCACGAGGAGCACCATGTTCGTTTAGAAGTCCATGCCATCTCAAAGAAAGGAACCATGGACCAAGAGATGCATATATCAAAGGAGAGAAAAATTATTGAGTCTAAGAGGTCCATGCCGCTTCATGAGAGGGGCATGGACGTGAGACTAGTGGCACTAGGCACGATTGAAAATACTAAGTCTGATAAAGGCATTGCCGTGTCCTGGGAAGGGCCACAAACATGACTAAGAAGTCATGGACGTGAATGAAGAGGCCATGCCGCCTAATGACTAAGACCGAACGACCCAAAATATATAAGTATGTGATAGATACCTACTTCTATGGTTTCTATTGGGCGGGTTTGTGTGATTGGGAATTGATCAATATTAAGGGGTTTAGGTAGAAAGGGGATAGAATTAGGGATTTAGGAGAAGAACATAATTGAGGATTTGGGATTTAGAAAAGAAATTTGGGCAAAATAGGAGTAGAACGGCCGAAGGCCTAGAGAAGAAGAGAGACGGGATTTGGAGAATTGAGAGAATATGGCTTATGATAACACCAAGCAAGGTGTTGATTCCAAAAACGAGCTTTGGAAACCAATTTCTTCAACGCGTCTAAGAAACCGAGTGGCTAACAACAACTTAAACAAAAAGGGTGGAACTCTTGTGCAATCATACACATTGAGGAAGGCTCAAGAAGTATATGTCGAAGCTCGCCCACGATCAAGATGGTTTTGATCGATACAAGAGCATATTTGAGCTTGATTTTCTCGGTCAAACTCTCAACCAAAAACTAGCTACGAAAACTTAGTTTTTAGGGGTTAAATTCACTCAATTCCCAACTGGTGATTACAATCCCTTCGTAAGTCTTAAATAGACCCTTACAAACAACCTAAAGTGCAAAGGAAATCGAAATAAACTAGGAAAGTGATAGACCGATAATTGCACATGTTTTTACCTCTATTCTTGAGCCGTTTGAGATGTTGATTCTCGTGTTTTAAGCCGATTTCACGCGAGGTTGTGCGTTTATGTCATATTTCAGGGCTCGGCATTGGAATCGAGGCGAAGAAACGAGTTTCGGGTCGAAAGGAGCGAAGTTGGGTCGAAGTGTGCTGCAGGAGGAAAATACCCGGTCATGGGCTCAAATACCCGGCAGGGTATTATTTGGAGCTAGACCGGGAAAAACCAGTTTTTGACGTCGAGAAACAGAGAGGGGTCCGGTCTCGAAGCTTAAATCCCCGGTCGGGGATTATTGGACTAGACCATGGATTTTTCCCTGTCCCCGACGGTGCGTTTTGATTACACCCGATCGGAAGCCAAAATACCCAACCGGGTATTTCGACCCGGTATTGCGATCTTAAGCTTCTTAAGGGAAAAGAAGGCCAAAATAGAGGGGTTCCGAGTTTTAGAGAGACAGAGCGATTCCTAGAGACAGAAAGCGACGAGGCAGAGTTCCCAAGTGCCCTAGCTTGATCTTCATCACCATTGGAGCCCGGATTGAGCTTGGAGAAGTGCCGATTGACGACCAGGAGCAGAAACTCATCCTTCACAGTATGATTTCCGCATTTGAATATGCTTTTGCTTCTCTCTCCATGGAGTAGTTTTCCCATTCATCTGGGTATGGAGAACCCTAGATTTGTATGTTAGGTCCGATTGTATGAACCCAAGTACCAATTTTATGATTTGATTATGTTCAATTGAGGCTTGAATGATTGACTGACTTGAATCCTGATAAAATTCCTGTTATTTCTGCTTTAGCATAGAAAGAGAATATCTGCCTAGGTTAATAGAGCACCCTTAATTGAAGGTAGCGAATTGGAGACTTTAGTCGAGGAGCCAATTCACTATTCTGTACCGAATTCACTTCGGTAGTGGAGGTTTTGTTCATTAGGGCCTCAATCTGTTTACTCTGGTGGAGGTTAGACGCCCGCTAGAGACTCAGATTGAGAGGGTCTGGAGACCTTTAGTCGAGACTTCAGATTGTTTAAGAACCTCCCGCAGTATAACTATCATAGAAACTGAACTTGGTAAATTGCAATCCGGCTTAACTGCAGTCTAGGGGGAACCATATCCAGGTGACCTCTCTCGACTCGAAAACAACCGTTAAACTTGCTTTGTTTGTTTGTTAGTTTGGACTTGCACTAAAGTTTCACCGCTGCGAGTCAGAAAGCTAAAATAGTTCAAATCCTAATGTAACACGGAAACTTAAAACGCAAGCAAAAACTGGTCTTGTTGCAATCTTCGAGCCTCTCGTTCTCTATCCTCCAGTTGCCGATTTGATCACCCAATACCTTGTTTATGTAGTAGAAAACACAGGATTTCATTGGGCGTGATCCTTGAACTGAGATTCCCTTCTAGTTGCCACGTATTGTCCTTCAAAGTAGCCTTCCTGCAATGCCCCATGCCTTAGGCAATTCCTGGCAGTTTGGCTATGTCGCCAAAGGATGTTGTCGAGTTTGAAACAGGTTTCTCCTAGGCTTGCCTCGAGTTCCTAGCCACTCATAGTTGTAGAGGAACTTACAAGCTTCAACTAAAACCCTTCCAATTCGATTTTTATCAAGCCATTCTACCAAGCCGTGCTCGTAAAGAGGGCTACCTGTAGGGATGGCAATTGGTAGGGTCGGGTGCGGGTTTACTCTATACCAACTCCTAACCCGCCGGGTAGAGCCTTCTAAAATACCCGACCAAATAACCACCGTGTATAAAAATTATATAACCATACCCTACCCACCGGGTAACCACGGGTATTCGGGTAACCATTGGTACGAATCCTAAACTTTGAACTTATACACACATATATGCACATACATACTATTGTCCATTAAAAATTCTCAATACTTGTAACTGTTCTAGCTTCAACAATCCACACAAATAAAAACAGCAAACACATAATAATTGTTCTTGCTTCTACAATCCACACAAGCATAATAATCGTCTACATCTTCATCATCAATAATGGTAGCTAAACTCAATTTCCCAAGCTAAACTAAATTTCTCAAGGGAAATTGACCCTTTGGTTAGCGGGGCGGGTATAACGGGGCGGGTATTATCGATTACCATACCCGCCCTACCCTTTATTTTGAAATCGGGTATTACCCGTACCCGCCCCTTAACCCGTCAAAGCGGGTAATTACCCTCGTTGACCGGTTACGGTCGAGTAGGGTACCCATGGTTATGGGTTGGATTGACATCTCTAGCTACCTGGAACAGCCTCATGACTTAGCCAAAAATCCATGTCCTTCAAATGAGTAGGAGTAGCTTCTGTAGTAATCAACCAAGAATGGGGAAAGTGGGTTTTTGAGATCATATTAGGCCCTCCCTCTTTTAAAAGCTTTGCCCTCAAAGCTGTTTCATTCCTCCTCTCAAAATCTTCACAAAACTGACCCCAAATAGGATCGTAAAACGGCTGCTCAGACAACATTTTCTGGAACATGAAGGCACTACTCTTCGAGCTGGGAATTGGGAATTCTTGATTCTAGCGTCACCATTCCAATTCATTGTCTCCACGGCCTCTGTTCAACCTCCAATTGAGCTCCCGAACTTGTTCCACCCATTGAGGCAACACCATCGTCGCGAATTCGACGTCACTCGTTTTCCTGCCACCTGCCGCGTTTAAATTTTTGGTGCTCAGGTCAGTCGATTTCAATTTGGGCGTTTCTTCCTCAGCGATCGGTGATGGTATTTGAAGCTTCCTACAGCTTTCTGGGACTACCCTCGGCAATTTTCCATCAGCCGCTTCGGTCGATTCATCGCCAGACTCCCCAACCCATTCACGTGTATCTTGCTCGTGTTTGAGTTCTAGCAGAGGGGTTGGAGCGTGAATGTGATCCTGCAAAACAATCAAAGACGACTCCTTATGATCGAGGGAAAATCTTCCCTTGGTCTTAGGGAACGCGTCAGGCTTCTTAGGTTGGGTTGGATTGCCCCCAGGAGCGCCACCCAATAACCCCTCTCTCCTGTCCTGCCTTGCCGTCGTCGAAAAACAGGGAACGATGGTGGAGCTCGTTCGTCGGAGCTTCTCGCGTCTCAGGGCGGTCAGCATAAAGCGACCCATGGTTAATCCCCCCTTTGCCTTCCTTCTCATGACCCCTCACCATTCTTAGGCCGATTGGCGGCCAATTGCTATTGATCGGCGTGAACCTCTGCTGGGGACAAAGGCTTCAACACAATGTTTTTCCCGCCGAACTTGAATCTATAACAATTTGTGCCCCCGTCGTGAGTCACCGCGCGATCAAATTTCCAGGGTCTTCCTAGAAAAATATGGCAGCTTGCATCGTCACAACATCACACAACAGTTCGTCTTTATAGTTACCGATTTCGAATTTGACCCGAGCTTGCTTAGTTACTTTGATCGATCCGTAGTCGTTGAGCCAATGCAATCCATAGGACTCGAGATGTTTACTTGTTGCCAATCCCAATTTCTTGATGGCGTCTTGGCTAATTACAATTGTACAACTTCCCCCATCAACGACCAAAAAATGACACTTACCATTGACCAAACACCTTGTATGGAAGAGGTTAGTTCGTTAGCCTTCTTCTGCCTCGCATTCCACCGTCAGGGCCCTGAGATTCATCCCAAACAAAAACGGACCCTTCTCAGCTTCGATTTCCACATCGACGTCTTCATCAGAAGATTCATTGATCACCTGCTTATGCACATCGTCATCGTCAGAGATGTACTCACCATCTCGCAGGACCAATGCCTTAACATTGGTGCACTGATTGGCCTTATGGCCTTAGCCATGGCATTTAAAACATTGAATCGAGCCACTAGAGGCTCATGCACATTCTGAATTCAGTATGGGAGGGTTTCTTGGAGAGAATTTGGGCGCCTCCAGCTTTTAAGGTGGATTGGCAGCCTCAGCATTGCCTTCATTAGCCAGTTTTTGCCCAACAAACCTCCTTCGCGAAGTGCTCTTCTGCTGTTTCTCGATCTTAATTGCGAGATGTACTGCTTCATCTAAATCAACAAAGGCCCTTAATTCTACCTCCTGGCGAATTTCACGACTCAATCCGTGGAGGAAGCGAGCGATAGTAGCTTCCCTGTCCTCCCTAACGTCCGTTCGTAGTAACAGCAGTTCCAATTCATGGAAATATTCATCAGCACCACGCGAGCCCTGTTTAATTCCTTGCAATGATTCGTGCAGCTCACGTAGATAGTACGCATGGAAAATTTTTCCCTCATAAGCCCCCGTAACTCGTCCCATGTGGCCACAGGAGGTTGGAGATTTCATCGTCGACGATTTGCAATTGTTCCCACCATTGAGCTGCGTAATCTGCGAACTCATAGGTGATCATCGCTAAATTCTGTTGTTCGTTAAATTGGCCACATTGGAGAAAAAGGATGACCTTCCGCTCTCAATCGAGGTACGTAGAAGCGCTCAATGTTCCCTGGAATGCTGGAATCGTCAGCTTGATCCCGTGAGGGATTCCCGTCTCTGTTTCCGGTCGTCCATCCCTGGGTTCGCGACGTTCACGAAAGGGTCGTCTCTGATCGTGATCAATCACCGCCACCGCTAGCCCTTGTTCGAGCTCCTGTAACAGCTCGCCGGTTTGCCCTTCCAACTGAATTTGGCGGTTTCCGCCATGCTCTGCCGCAGCTCTCGGTGGAGGCTTGGAGCCTTGTAGCAGCTGCAGATTCTTCGCTAGAAGGGGGCGGACTGGTGGCAACGGTTGCGAAGCCTTGTAGCAGCTGCGGATTCTTCGCTGGAGCTTGGAAGGCCTGCCTCGCGATGGCGGCGACAGGCGATGATGAGTAAGGAGGGTGGCGGCGGGCCTGCCTCGTTGGAGTGCTGGAGACAGGAGACAACGATTAGAGATTTAGGAAGAGTTTGGCAGCCTCAGCCCCTTCTTTTTTTTTTGTCCGAAGTGCTCAAAACGACGTCGTTTTGGTTTGGTGGAAGCAGTTTTCTCCTTTGCTTGAAGTCGGATGATTTTATACGATTTCACCGATTTTAACGATTCTACTAACGCTTTTGACCGATTTTGAGTGAAAAATGATTTTATTAGTGATTTGAAACGTTTTCTTACCCTAGAAACTTAAAATCGTACGATTTTACTCTTTAAAACACGATTTTGACTGCACTGCGACTAACCCGGTTGATCAACCTGACCCGCAACCCGTATTGACTAAAATTCAACAACTCGTAACCCGCAACCCGACTGACCCACAACCCAATTAACCCGAAGACGATTAAGCGCGCAACCCGATTAACGCAAACCCGATTGACCTAAACCCGACTAAGTCGCAACCCGACCGACTCAACCCGAACTTCACATAATCCACTTGAACAATTATTATATCGTATAATACATAGTTTTTCAAAATAAAGTTTTTCATTTTAAACTTAGGTAAATTTTTTTCCGGTAATTAGAACTTTACCATTGAGCACCCTCTTGGCTAAAACCAGCACAAGAATTCGAAAAATACACAGGCTAAAAGCCCACAAAATCCCCTTACATGAAGAGAAAACCAAAAACTACTACTCTATGCATTTGACAACAACTAGTAGTTAGCTTCAGTTGGGCAAGAAATTCAGGATGGCCACAAGCATAGAGTCGCATCTCCTCTCTGATCAACTCTGCCAGCACTTTAACAGTTTGAGGTTGCTCCCCAAATACACGTCGACATCGTTCCTTCCACACAAAACAGACACACCAACTCCAAACTGCGGCTTCAATCAAACCACAACTACCATGATCCTTGATTTTCTGAATCATAAACAGCAACATACAATACCACTATTGTAGGATATGCATCCTATATCCCAGCACCACAACAACTATCTCCTGCACATACTCACACTGACAGAATAAATGATTTATGATTTCCTCTACCAAACCAGAAAGCGGACAAGAACTATCATTGATCAAACCCCAAAGCTTGAGCTTGTCCCTTGTGTTAATCCTGTCCAGCAGAATCAACCAAACCTGCACAGTGTTTCTGGGCAACATATATTTATTCCATACCAATTTCCACCAAGCAACCCTTGGTTGCTTCTTTCGTATTGATTCCCAAACAGTTGAAATCGAGTACTTCTCCAACTTCTTCCCCTGCCACTTGACACAACCCTGCTCTACCTGCATTTTGAATCTCAACCAAGAGCGAATCTTAAGAATCTGCTTCCAGATTCAAGATCCACAAGAAGTAATACGCCTCCCAAATGGAAAATCCTCTGAGTCGATACCCAGAAATCCAGGCTACCCAAAAACTCTCTCCTTGGAGAAGAAGTAACCAAATCAGCCTAACCATAGCCGCCACATTCCATGATACCAGATCCTTTAACCCCAGACCCCCTTCTTTTTTAGGTAAAGCCAGAATGTCCAAGAAACCCTTGCTTTCCCTGTTTTCGCTCCATGCCAAATAATGTCTGAGCAAATCTTTTGAATATTTTTCAGGACTTTCTTAGGGATGAGGAAAATGGACATCTAGTAGTGTACTAAGGAATAAAGCACCGACTCAACCAGTTGCAGTTTGCCAGCATAAGAAAGCCTATTTTTCCTCCAGCTCCTGATCCTACTAGTAATCTTATCAATTAAGACAACACCTTCACGACTCGATAGTTTTCTAGAAATTAGTGGAAGACCAAGATATCGTACAGGCAAAACCCCTTCCTTAAAACCTGAAACTCTGAGAGCATTTTCCTTGAAAAGATGGGCATACCCTCCAAAAAACACCTCACATTTATCCGGATTACAATGAAGACCAGACATCTTATAAAATTCATTCAAAGTGCTCCTCAAGCCATTCAATGCAACTCCTGATCCCTCAGAAAATATCAAGAGATCATCCGCAAAACATAAGTGAATCAGACCCACCTTCTTGCATTGTGGATGATATTGCAAAAATCCCTTACGGGCCGCATCATTTAACATGCCTGTTAGAGGTCCCATAGCAATAGTAAACAAGTAGGGAGACAATAGATCCCTTGGCTAACCCTTTTGCATGAGGAAAAAAGCAAAATAAACTCTCATGGACAGAAACACTTTGCTGAGGTAAAGAAGGTCACAGAAGAGTACGTCCGCTTGAGGAAGGCTGAGGAATCTTTTTTCAGGCAGAGGTCTAGGATTGGATGGTTAAAACTCCTCTTACTTTCATAACTCGGCTAGGATCAGAACAACTAGAAAGCAAATAAGGAAACTGATTTCCTCAGGAGGAGAGGTGCTGACTGATGTTAAAGACATAGCTGATGAAGCAGTGATGTACTATAAACATCTGTTTGGAGTGGTAAATTCTGAGGTTCAAGTGGATGAACATGTTATTGAGAAATGTTTGGGCGGAAGGCTAAGTGCTATAGAGCAACTACAACTGTGTGAGGAGGTCTCTAGCCAAGAAATCTATACTGCTCTCTTTGATATGGACCCCTCAAAGGCCCCTGAACCAGATGGTTGGAATGCAAAGTTCTATCAGAAGAGCTGGGGACCATTAGCACGAGGATTACTGGGGGGGGGGGGGGGGGGGGTTAAACAGTTTTTCACGGATTGTACTCTGCCAAGAGGTATGAATTCTGCTTCACCAACTCTGGTCCCTAAAACACCGAATGCATATCAGTTGAACTATTTTAGGCCAATTGCCTGTATAAATGTGATATATAAAACTTAGGTAAAATTATTTCTTCATTTTGTATAGAAAATTTAAAAATATGACACTCACTTGATATTATGCATTTTAAAGAAAATTACAAAAATTAAAACATGAAGGTCACTTGAACACTAAGTTCTTTAAAAAAATTAAAAAGTAAATATGAAATATAAAATAAGCACAATGTGAATATTAATAATGAATAATTAACAATTGAGATCATGGAAAACATTAATATAATAAATAAATTAAATTTTTTTGTTAATTTAACTATTCAATAAAGTTATCAATTAAATATAAATAAAGTCAAGCCATGTATTTGGTAATTTGATGCTTTTAAAAGAAGATGAAAATTTTGGTGTATTCAACTTTTTGCGAAGAGAAAGAAGAAAAAAATTAGATTCTTTGAATTTTTTAGAAAAGAAAAAGGGGGAATTTTGGTGGTTTTGATTTGTGTGAAGTGAAGCAGTGAGACAGTTTGGTTCTTATGATTATGGAAGAGAAATAAAGAGGGAAATTTTGATTTTCAACTTTTTGTGAAAGGAAGGAAGGAAGAGGGAAATTTGGTTTTTCAAATGGAAGAGAAAGAGGAGGGAAATTTGGTTCTTTCAATTTTATGGAAAAGAAAGAGGAGGGAAAATTGAATGTTTCTAATATATGGAAGGAAAAAGAAGGAGAGAAATTTTAGTATTTTAATTTTTTTTGGTGAAAAAGAGAGAAGAAAACAAATTTGGTGTTTAAAACAATCATTTATTTTAGAAAAGTTCACTTAATTTGTCTACTTGTTTTCTATACTTCTACATTTATTGCAATTTCAACATTACATGATCTTTATTTTACAACACTTAGTACAATTTTTCCCAATTTAAGTTGTGTTCAAGTTGAACTTTTATTTCAAAATGGGTGTTAAACTTGGCATATTAAGTCTTACGATTGCAATAACTCAGTCGGATTGCAGGTTTGAAAATTTTGATTAATCGGGTTGCGGGTCACTTTGGAATGGAAAATGAGAGGGAGGTTTGAATGAGATCTTTGGAATGAAAATTTTATGGGCGGGTGAATATGAGTCAACAATTATATTAAACTTGATAAGTAATTTTTGACGGTTCGTTGTGTAGGGTATAAAGTATATGGTTAGGGTATAAGGTACAGATGGTTTAGGCTTTAGGGTGTATATGGTTCGGGTATAAGGTATTGATGGTTTTGACGGTTCTAAGTTTTTTATTAACATATGTTCACTTGAAGTCATTTAAAATCTTTAACGGCAGGAGATCCCTTTTTAATTTATGTTTGTGGTACGTGGTTAGGGTATAGGGTATATTGTGTAGAGTATATGATATATGGTTAGGGTATAGCAAATATCACATTTTTATCTATGTTTCGAAAGTCAAAGTATGAATTTCACTTTAAATTAACTATACTAGCAAAATCACAACTCATAGGGATATATGGTTAGGGTATATGGTATGTTGTTAGTGTATAATATATTGATGGTTTAGGGTATACGATCGACAATATATATTAACTTAATATTGTCGATTGAGAGTAAGGCTAAGTGTATAGGATATACGTTATTGTGTAAGTTACGAATGAAGTCACAACAATTTTACTAAATTTGATAGTTAATCTTTAATGGTTCAATTTTTAGAGTAATTCGAACAACTTTACAAATAACTCATTTGGCAACAGTTTACTGACGTTATTAGGGCAATGAGTTATTTCGAAATAATATCTTTTACCACTCTTCTTTTGTCAAATACCATATGCCAAATACCAAATTTGCATGGTTATACTAAACGAGATACTTTAATCCAATTACTACTGAAATAATATTAAAATACCAAATAAATAATTACTGGTGTCTTTTGGTTACAATTGTTGCTATTGTACTTTACCAATTACGATTAATTACATAACAAGTTTGCAAGCCATATAAATTGATTCAACATTTTGACTATTTTTTTTAAATTAAGTATATATGAGGTAGAAAAAATTGGTTAAAAATTACGAAAAATATTTTAAATTAGTGTAATAAAATGTATAAGTTGGTAACGAGTAAGGAGTAAGTTACTCAATGTGCTGACCCGAACAACCCGCAACCCGCCCAACCCAAAACCTAATGAACCCGTAACTCGATTGAACCCGAACCGGATGAGATGAACCCGCAACCCGACTAACGTGCATACCTTTTGAACCCGAACCCGATGAGCCCGAACCCGATAAACATGCAACCTGATGAACCCGCAACCCGTTTGAACCCGAACCCGATTGAACCCAGCCCGAACCCGCCCGATTGACACCTATACCTATGACGTAAAATCAAAGTACATATTTATAGTAAAATAAAACCCTAATAATAAACCTAATACTACTTGAATTCTACTAATCTTGATTAATAATAATTCTAATAATAATAATAAGGACCCCAAAATGGGGTTCTATCGGTCTGGGAAGAACATGCCGCCTCACGAGAGGGACCATGGACAAGAATGACATGGTGGTGAAAACCACCATCCGAAAATCCTCATTCATCGATCATTACTCTAATTCAACATGCTGCTACAGACTGTTAAATTGAAATACAGGTTATTGATCAAATCACGTTTGATTCGTTTGTTCACAGATGATTGAGTTATACAATTTTGCCAAACATTACAGTTTATGCGAGGTTCAGAATCAAGCAATATCAGTTGTTGTAGCTTTGCTTTTCTTCCTCAATCACTACTTAAGAGATAGATCACATTGCTGAAGGCGCTCACAGTTTCTTAAACTATACGGGTATGTGTACATGGCTGTTGTTGTGCATCTATAACTCTCTTTTTCGTATTCTCTGCTTATGAAGTTTAGCTTCTTTTATAGATGTAATCAGTCATGTCATGTGGCATTTGGATCACCGGTTCTGTTATACATGTAATCAGTCATGTGGTCTTTGCTGCCCTTTCCTTTGCCTCTTCCTAGGATAGTTTTGCAGATGGAAAGAAGTGTGCCCAAGATGGCGCAGGATTCGAACCATTCGTTCATGGTAATTAACCAATGTAATCTGTTATTGCATTTTCTTTGTTTTCTGTAACAATTATAAGTGGACTGTCATCAAGGTTAGTAATAAATAGCTAGAGTCTTTAGTAGTTTTTGATCCTCAATGTTGCTTACCAGTCTTTCTGATTTCAAGGATGTAATGGCATCAATGTTATCTTCACATGCTGGAAATAATCGTTTGTTGCTAATAATTCCCATTAATAGCTTAATAGATACAAAACAGAAGTTCAAAAGTTGAACCTACTGTGCCCTGTGAAAAAAAACATTACGTCACCACTTTACCAGAGAAATTAAGGGAAATTCCCCTGGTGTTGTAGCCAGTATTGCCATGTTCTTCATATCCCTCAAATGACGAGGGAGTCTTTGGTTCGAGACTGTCTTGCAAAACTACATTAGGTTCTGCTTACTTTTGCATCAAGTATAGAGTAGAGTTGTTCTAGGTTGTCTATAACAAGGATATTTAGGTTCTGCTTACTTTTGCATTTGTCTTGAGTGATTATTACTTTCTTTTATGTTTGGATAGAAGATCAGCCAATCAGGGGATTATTTATACATTGTAATTTTGGATTAACCATGTGACTGTGTGAGTGTCATCAATAACATTGCAGCATTCTTATAGAAAGAAGTAGTATTCATTACGTGTGTGTGTGTGTTTCAGTTCCTAATTCAACATCTTATTCCACGGTATAGCTGATAGATAAATCCCCTGGTTCTATATCTTTTGAAATTTGTGTTAAGGGTTAGGTTTTTCTGGGAATCTAATTCGTGTTTCTATCTTTTGCTAAACTCCAGCTGCAACTGAAAGAAAGAAACTTCTCTTTCAGAGTTGTAGACTTGATTCTGCTGACGTAGGAGGCAGTGAAAGTGATGGCGACAAACCGTGACTATTTAATTAAATATTTTAGTACGAACTCTGCATCGTTGGATGCATCGTCGCCATGCTGCTACTCTTTACGAGGCAAGTTACAGACTCTTCAGTCCAAACTATGTTTTATGCAAGTAGCAAACTGATGTTTAGAAGTTCTGTTTAACTCTATTATTAGTACCTGTGTTGGATAGTTATCTGTTATCGTCTTTTGTTTGCCATTTAATTTGTAGTGTTTATGCTAGCTATACTATGTTTGTCATTGCTAGCAGTAACAGATTGTGGGTAAGTTCGATAAGTCAAAATTGCATGGGGGCTGGGGTTACGGGTGTCGGGTGTTACGGTTGATCCCACTCACCAATCAAACCGAAGCATGCATACGAAGTGAACTAATTTCTTTGAGGTAAAAAATCAAACTCAACAAAATGTGCAAAAATATCAATCTAGTCAAGAAAAAAGCACGCATAGGCAAATATGAGGATAAGAAACAACTAACGAATGGCGTGTTCAAAGTAGATTATCATGATTCATATATAATCGACCTATAGGTTAGAGCTTATTGAGTATTATTTCCTCCATAATTTCAACATCTAGCTAATGATCGAAGAAGCAAGTATTGTGAAACCGTATCAGAAGTTATATCAGAGAATTATGAGATAAGGTATTTTGTATTAAAACTATGGTAGTTCAACCGTTTCGTACGGTAAAACCGCCTACCCTTTCGTGCCCAACAAGCGATATTACCAGTCCGTCCGGGCGGTAGGGTACAATCTCTGAAACATTGGATCGAAGTAGGCCAGCAATGGACACGAGGCTGGAACACCATAATACAACTGACAGCAGCGCCACCTTCTAGCTCAGCAAAAAACTCCACCTCTTCTCTTTGCAGATCCCAGGACAGTATAGCGTTCGCATCACCCCCATCAAGCCAGTTGAACAGCAAAACTTCTGGCTTACATGGATGCAGACACAGTTCAAGATCGCATCTCTCAACTAAATAGTTACTACACCTCGATTTCTTGTTGCATACCAACCCTTCACACAGTTTCCTCCAGGATCGTCGGTCTTCTTCCAGTCTCCAAACACTTGAAAGCCACCCAATGACACCTACTCTGCCCTCGAATGCAATCACGTGCAGTGCGCCTTGCGAGACCGAAATAACCCACCACGCTTTCGCATCAAACGCAGAAACATCAACGGAAGTGGGGGGTATATCGAGACGGAAAGGATTGAAGGCCGCCACCGAACCATGGAGCCGGTCTTCTTTCAGATCTTCGAATTTATGATAGGACCAGAACAACTCCCCATTGCACGAAACTACAGTTTTGTTTCCGATCCTCAGACAGCGGCGGAAAGCAAGAATCTCCCTGGTCCACTTCCAGGACTCGGAACAAAACACGTCTAGCATCGTTGTCGGCCCCACATTATAAATACACACGACTCGGAACCGATACTCGGAAGAATAGACGAATGCTTGTTCATCATCACCCAGATCAAATTTCCTAGGATTGCAGGGTTCACAAACTAACCTGGCGAGGGATTGGGCGTAGTCAACGTGCTTTTTAGGCGCTAAAGGAAGGGCGACCCACTGCTTGGTGAACGGATTGCAGACCAAGTACGATCTCCTCGACTCGTGGTTGTCGTTATCCAAATCCCAGAACCCGCACAAAACCCAGTCCTTGAAGCAATCCAGAACTCTCAATTCGTCTCGGACGTGCACGCGAGGGAGGAAGCTCCGGACGGTCGATTGCAGCTCGTTCGGATCCTCCGGCAGAGGGAGTTGGTTCCAACTCTGGTGGTGGTGATGAATTAAGCGGCGGTTGAAGGAGGGAGTGGAGATGAGGGAGCTCCACCGCTTGCAGACTGATTTACAAAGGCAGGCGGGTTTAGGATCGGAGAGGCGGATGAGAATCTCTACGAGGAGATCGTCTCCAAGCTGGGTGATCATGGAAGGAGCTTGTGAACGGAGAAAGATAGCGCCGCGACGATAGACGAATGAAAGAAAGATCGTGCCAGCGGCGGACGAGAGTAGATATTTGAAAAGCACAGCGGAGAATCGCAGAGAGCGGAGCTATTGAAGTCACGAATGCCCCTCCGTACTGCTTTATCTAAGTCTAACCGGTTAGGGCTTGGGCCCGATTATGTAGCTTCAACTTTACAGTCTCCCAATGTGTATATGGGCTGCTGTTCACTTCATGGGTTGGGCCTTCTTTAACCGAGCATATTTAAAACTTTTATTCGTTTCAATTTTGTCTGATGCTTTGTGAAGGGACTAGTTATTAATGATTATAAATTATGTGCATTCGATTATCAACACACCCCATCATATTTACAGCTAAGTCGGATCGATGGATGACAACCAGTGGTGGATTCCGAAGCTCCTTTCAAAATCCACCCACCCATCATTGATCAGTGATGAAAGTCACATCCATTTGTATCATTAAGAGTAGAGGTGTCGATCGGTGGGTTCGGAGTGGGTTCAATCAAGTTACGAGTTAGTTGAGTTTCGAGTTCATTATATTGCGAGTTAGTTGGGCTCGGGTTTATCGGGTTGCGGGTCTGTCAGGTTACAGATTATTTGGGTTATGGGTTGTAGGTCGATTGGATTACATGTTGATGGGATATGAGTCAGGCGAGTGCGATCGGATAAGGTTGCGGGTTGTTTGGATCATCATATTGTGTTACTAATTCTTTACTCATTACTTTTTTTTTTACCAAAGGTAATCATATATTGATTCAAACGAATAGGCAATTACATTGTTGCGGGAATTAATTAAGCAATTAGCAATTTTTATATTTTTATCATTTCGGCATTATTTCGTATTATGATCAAATCGGATTAAGAGGAATTTGAATATCTCAATTAGTTGAGATTTGGGGAATAAATTGTGGGGATAATTCAGGATAGTTATAGAAAGAATTTTGTTATATTAGTAGAGGATTGCTTTAGGTGATTAATCAAGCTATAATCAAAATTCAACTTTGGAAACTCCCTCTCTCTTCTTCTCCGGCCGATCCCTATCTTCCTAGAACCCTTCTTCTTTCTTCTCCCACGCCAAAACCTTCATCTTCTCTAAACCTCTTTAAATCTTCCTTTCCTCCAACAATTAACCCTTCATCACACTGCCAAGGTCCAGGCCTACAACATACATTCTGGAGTTCAGTCAGGCCTGGAAATCAAAAGAACGACTCGTAGTCGGGTACGAAGAAAGGACATTTCTAGCCACCACATAAGCTATCTTATTGCTACGTCGACCTACAAACCGAATACTAAACCAAGGGTGAAGGGCAAAAAAAATGCACGATCTCTTCAAGAATAGCCCCCACCCGGTTATCGGGAAAAAATTCAAAACTACCATTGTTTAAAAAAAAATTACAAAAATACCACCCATTCTCAAGAATTTCCAAAAATACCATCCTTCAACATAAACCGCGCCTCGAAGGCGCGATTCTCAGTCAAACCGCGCGGGCAAGGAGCGGTTCAACCCTTCGTAGCTGTCAAAACGCGCCTCCACGTGGCGGCCTACGCAACCGCGCGATGGGCAGGTGATCTGACAGCTTAACCGCCTGCCAGCGCAGCGATCCGCTTCGCTCACGAAAACCGGTCTGAAGCGCAGTCTGTGCGCTGGGAAATGTAAACCGCTTGCTGAAGACGCGGTTTTGCGTGGGGTAAAAAGACCAAACCGTCCCTCCAGCACGCGGTTTCGTCCCTATATAAACCCACCCCTTCCTCCCATTTTCTGCACACCAAACCCTCATTCTCCTCTCTCTCTCTCTCTCTCTCTCTCTCTCTCTCTCTCTCTCTCTCTCTCTCTCTCTCTCTCTCTCTCTCTAAGTTCCTCACTCTACCCATCCCCCTCCCCACCCAAAAACCTTGGAAGTAGTTGTTTTGTTGGTTAAGGCTAATCCGATCTGCCTTCAAAAAACTCTTTCTTTGGTTTTCACTAAAAACTCGTCGAATCTCTGTCCGGATTCTGAAAAGATGACCGATTTTATCCAAGAAGAGGGTATTTACTATGATGATTATCAAGCGGTACGTACTCATTTGACCTAATTTTTGTTGTTGTCATAATGGTTTATTTGATTTATATACTAATGGTTTATTCAATAATTTAATTCAATACAATATAACACTTATTTAGACTCTTTATAAAGAAATGCATGTATAAGGAAATGGGGTCTTAACCAATCATCATGATCCTCCCATGACCTGAGAAAATCGGGTTCTAAGCGATCCTCGGATCCCCCTTCTTCTATCAAAAAGACTTTGTTTCTAAGGAGATATATATCTCTCCTAAGATTCTTACGAGTGTACTTGTATTGCTTTAAATTATTGAAAACAATCAATACGAAGTACAAAATAATATATTTGATTTTATGTGTATGTGTACAAAAAATAATTGTACTTAAATTTCGAAAATGATTTTAGTTATGTTAAATTTAATGTTTATTAGATAATGTATATTTCTATAAAACAACCTTGACTTAATTAATATTGTTTGTTATAATAGATTTATATATGTATAAATCATCAACTTATAGTGAAAGTTAAATTCTTCTCTACTATGCATACCATATAGTCCGCTGTAGGGGTACAACGAATGTGCTTGAACGGAACGACGTCATCTTGCCCTTCTAAAAAGGGCAAGATTGGATTCAATTAGGCACTTTAATGGAATAAAGATCGACGCCAACTCATCACAGCATTGGTAGAGAGATGGCGAAAGGAGACACGTTGCTTCAATTTTCGTGAATGCGAGTGCACCATCACACTTAAGGACATCGCCATCCTAACCGATTTTCCCATCGATGGCGATGTTATTTGTGTGGACTCTACGCCACCCCCTAAATTTGTTACCAATATGAGTGGTTGGCAGCATTTTATATGGACCGTCACCGGGTTGTGTCCGCCAGAAAAGGGAGATCACGATGCGGATGGTAATCCACCATTGTCCAAGGGCCAAGTATCCATCACTTGGTTGACAGCGGAGATCAGGCGTAAGCACAACCCTGAGGTCGGAGGCATTCCCCTCACGGAGGAAAGTTCGGATCGTGATAAAGACATTTATGCACATATCTACATCGACGGTATGATCGGAGGAGTTTTCTTCCACAAGAAATCCAACAATTTAATCAGCAATTCATGGTTGAAGATCATACTTGGAGATTGGGATGATATGGGAAACCTGAGCTGGGCATCTGCTTGCCCATCTCATCTCTATCGCTCCCTCTGTAATGCTAGTGCGAGAGCGGTGAAGGAGATTGATGGGGTCATGTTCATCGTCCAATTTTGGGCTTGGGAGCATTTGCCATGGATTGGGCCGAAAGTAGACCCCGACAAGGAATGGGGACCCGACCATCCCCTACAACATGAAGCTTATGGTTGTAGGTAAATATTTTCTATCCCACTCATAGTTCTCACCTTTTTTTACTAATTCACTATTTATAATGAAATTTTTAGTATGTATTAACATGATGTACTTTTTGGAATTCATAGGTGGCTTGGTGAAAAAACACGCGAGAACCTAGGAGCATAAGTTGGAGGAGTATCGTAGGAGGTTGGATCGCCTTTGGGAAGCAGAGGTAACTATCATAATACACTATTACTTCCTGCTTTATTTTCAACTTATAATATTATGTTTCTTAATGGTCCATTTTTCTGCACCTTCGTAGCTTAAGTACGATCAGTATCCAGAACGCATCGTCGCGCATCACGTCCACAAGTTCCTGTTGCATCCCGCTCATGGTGCATCCGAGTGCCACTAATATGCCTCCATATAGTGGAGTGACACTTACCGGATCGATGTCTACGACAATTCGGACGTAAGCAATGCCTACCATTGGAAGTCCCGGCGAGTCAGAGGGGGTACCACGGGAAAGATGGTCGACAAGGATCTACTAATTGGCCCCAGGAGTTTGAAGAATTGATCGTTCTGTGGAATGTTAGGCAATATCAGGATATTGTGACGGCGTCAGATGTGTGGCGGATGGGCTACCATGGCCCATACATGGAAACATACCGAAGACAATTTGTTCGTTACATGACCCCCGAAGGTGCGGCGGACGGAGCTTTGATAAGTAATTCATTCATATTAATTTATTTATTTACTTCTGAGTATCAATATATTTAGGCATGCGGTGCATTACTACTTAAATGGCTAACGTTGTTATTTTCTGCGATTTAGGTTGATGGCATCGAGCGTATACACGACCTCGCTCGTAATGCAGATCCTTCGGCTGCGGGTCGAGAGGTGGGGCTCATTCGAAGGATAGCGAACAGTCTCCTTGGCTGTATGAGAGCGCGCTCTCGTGACTATCACAGATACCTGCCAGTTCCCCCAGTTACACCGCGACCGGTGACGGAAGATGTCCCCCACGTACCTCCGCCGGTCCATAGAAGGCCAAACAAGGCTACAAGGAATCGACCTCACCTGCCCGAGATCAAGCCGATTGAGGCGTGGAAGCTGGCTACTCCATTGGAGGTGTGCAGCGGTGCAAGGTCGAGTACTCAGTATGAACCCCGATCGAGTTTTCACTACGATCCGCGACCGAGTGCTTTCTACGACCCTAGTACTCAACATGAGCCTCGCCCCAATTTCCACTACGATCCCACGCTCGGTTACCACTATGATCCCCGACCGAGTTTCCAATACAATCTCCGGCCCAGTTTTCACTATGATCCCCGACCAAGTACATTTCATGACACCACATCCTCAGGTACTTGGGCCGATGGTTCATACTCAAGTCCCCACCAAGACTTCTCACCTTTGCATCGACCGCAACAACAATGGCAATCCACTCCCCATCATATGAGCGTGGATAGTCCTCGACCGCACATGGAGGGGCCACCTAGCACGACACCGCGGCGACATAGCACAGACCAGCGCCCTTCTATTGCGAATAGGAATATTCCACCACTTCCAACCCCTATTACACCCGGTGGACCAGTCGCCCATCGCACAAGAAAACAAAGGGCAAATCGTCGAAATAATGCATGAGTGTGACAAGTTGTGTTTATTTCAAGTTATGTATTGTTTAAGTTAAACAAGTTGTTTTTATTTGAAGTTATTTTTTACTTCATGTAGAAGTGTGTTTGTGTGAGTGATGTGTTTATTCATAAAGATGGAACATTGCATCGAAGTGTGTTAATTTTGCAAATCTCCAATGCCATTTAAGCACACAAAATACAAGTACGTAACCATTGAAATTAATACACTCTGTGAAAATGCATGAAATCAATCTATGCGCCATTATCCGGGTTCATTGGCCCTGGATTTTGAGGACCAATTGGTCCGGGACATTTTCGTTTATCATGCCCTGGTACTTTGCATATGGAACACCGCCTTGGCCCTCGCGGTGGTTTTCCACTTTGATCCATCTCATTTGGAATCCTTTTTACCCGCGGGCGACCTGTTTCCCTCCTAAGACCGATTGGTGGGATGATGACCTTACCCTCATAAACTGGCCAGTAAGCTTCATCCGCAATGCACGGAAACTCTTACGATAACTGCTCTTTTGTAAGTTGATGTTGAAGAACGGACTGACGAAATGACGAGGGTCTTTGCTCCTGTGCTTTATTACAGCCATTGCATGGGAACAAGGTATACCTTTACACTGATACTTCTGAAAATAGCACTCCCCTTTCTTAGTCCTAAAGTTGACGGTGACTTCATGGTGGTGACCCCCACCTCTCCCATCCTCCCAGTGCTCAATCTTGACCGAATACTCGCCAGCATTTCAGTTCATAATAATGACCTTGTGCCGAGAGCTCTTCTGATAATCTTTTTCCATTATTTCTGTGGCCTTATCGGAGTGTAACTTACCCTGTACCTCCCTCTTCTCACACCAGTGGAGACGGTTGACTAACCATGCTTTTGTTTTCCAGAATGTCATCTCAATAATTGCAGAGATGGGAAGTGCACGACATTCCCTGTAGACGTTGATACTCTCGCTTGAGTTCGTTGTGACAATACCACATCTGGTACCTCCGTCCTTATGAAACGTACACATTGCAAGGTCATGTTGATCAAGCCACTGCGCACTTTCAGGGCATAGCTGACGGATATTCTGCATCTTCTCTTTAAATTTCTTCTCTTGGTAAGCGACAACTAATGAATATACGAACAAAAGCATAAGGTAAGCAAGGCTTCCGTTATGAGCAATACAAGTACACTCGTAAGACTCTGAGGAGAGGTATCCATCTCCTTAGAAACACAGCCTGTTTGACAGAAAAAGGGGGAATCTGAGGATCTCTTAGGACTCGATTTTCTCAGGAAATGGGAGGATCATGATGATCGATTAAAACCTCATTTTCTTAGGCATGCATTACTTTATAAAGAGTCTAAATAAGTATTGTATTGTATAGATTTATTCCCCATTTTTCTAGTTAACAAAAGATATAGAACAATTAAATAGAATGCTTACCGATCCACCATAGACTATCAGCAAGCTTCTTTCGCTTTAAATGATGGTTCCAGTTGCTCTTGAAATGCCGTATGCACCATCTTTATGACCAGTTCCAGGTTGGATCCAATTCTAAGATAGCAGCCCTTATACCGGCGTGGGGATCAGAGATGATGGTTAGGTTTGTCCGCCTGGTGACATGAATTTGAATTTTTCTGAAGAACCATCCATAGCTATCGGTATTCTTTCCCTCCACAATGGCAAAGACTAATGGGTATACTGCTCTATTTGCATCTGCTCCGCTGGCGATCAGTAAAGTACCCTTGTACTTGCCGGTAAGGAATGTTCCATCAACTTGAATCACAGGAACACATAATGGAAAACCATCAATACATGGCTTGAATGACTAGAAAAGACGCTTGAAATGGAGCTTGTTACCAGGCACCGGCGGCTTAATTTCTTCTTGGTAGCGAGGAGAGAAAATGGTGCCAGGGTTAGACACCTCCAACGCCAAAATCAATCTGGGAAGGAATGCATATGATTCTTCCCAGTCACCAAAAACGGCAGCCAGTGCTTTCTATTTTCCATGTCACGCCTTCTTGTAGTTAATAATATAACCATAACGACTAGAAATGTCGGCGATGATGGTTTTCACCTTCAGGTCGGGCTGCTCCTCAATTAGATGTTTGGTAGCCGTGGCAACCACCCTTGATTTCAACTGTCGATGGCCTTGGGATGTTATTGACGACTCTCTTGCTCTTGATAGCCCGGACCCTAGCTTTGCGTCCCTCATTTTGATTTTTGCATCTAACCATCAGCCTCTTTGTGTCATAATGGGTTGTATGCCATTCAAAACTCCAAGTCATTGCTTTAGTGGCAATAGCGTGCCGGACCTCATTCTTCGTTGCAAATTGTTGGCCCTTCGTAAAGCCAGTGAGTGGACCCCATACTGGCACCTCTAGCGGGTCCATGACGGCATCAACATACCAATCTTCATTGGGAATGTGATTGTAGTACGGGATAGGTACACGGTCGCGAGGTACCTCATCACTGTCTGCGTCTGAATCTGGACCGGAATCATCAGCACCTTCAAGAGGATCGAAGCTGTCTGCACTAACATTGCCTTCCTCTTCTTCAACCTCAGGGTCACTAACTGGACTTGGATTGACCTCTTCTTCCATATGATGATCATCATGAAAGGCACCTTCATCTTCACCAGCTCTGTAATGGTAGTTGTGGTAACTAACGCCGCTTTGGTAGAAGTTGTACTTGGGTGGGTACTGGTAGCCTGCTTGTTGGTTCTCATCCTCCTGTTGAGCTTCTTCTTCATATGATGGGAAGGATTGATGATGACCTCCAGTTCCATCAAGATACTCCTGCCTCAGCTTGAGTCTTGGTACTCCTGTTGGGGATGATCTTCGTATAATACACTCCCACCGTGGATACCAGATGTTTGGCCATCTCCAGAATGACCTACACTGCCTTCGACGGCCTCGGTGTAAATGAACATCTCCGCTTGTTTAATTTTATTGGTGGTCAAAAATTGGACCATGGCATCAATGTCCTCCTGCATGGTAAGGAGGAATTCCTCATTCCACAGCGACCCGCCAGGTCTGTTTGGATATCGATACACCATACGATCAACTCTTCTAGTGCCATCTATGCAGGTAATCTGAGTGCATATTTGATGGAGCTCTTCAAGCATCGGTCTCGTACAGACCTTCATTTAATAAAAATTATCACCCACGTAACTTACACCCTTTTCAGTCTTTTCCGTGTAACCATTCCACCGCAACCCAAGCGTGAACCTTTGGAATGCCATCTGCAATAAAACTGTAATTAAGTTACTAACATAAAAATCACAAAGGACAATGAAAAGTAATACAAAACAAACTTACGAATTAACGTTAATCGCAAAAATTAAATAATTTAAAGGTGCGCAACGGAAATTTGAAGAAGAAGGATGGGTGGAGTGAAGATTTTGAGTTTTCTAGACCAGTCTTTTATAGGCGAATTTTACACTACAAACCACAAGGGGGGAGCGGTTTTAGTCTGGCATGTAGCCCCCACCCCTGCAACCTCCTGCATGCCGACATCTTGGATGTCAGGTGACCAGGCACAAACCACTAGTGGGGGCAGCAGTTTATGTGTCGACATGGTAAACCGCTTCTCTATGGAGCGTTTTACCATGAAGACATAGAACCACTCCCTGAGGTAGCGTTTTGTCGTAGGGCAGCCATAAAAATCGCCTTTTCGAAGAGCGGTTTTACTTGAAAAGGTAAACCGCGCGTTGACTAGGCGGTTCTAAGGTAAAGCGCGGCCTGGTTGTGCGGTTTCTATATTAACCGCCCGTTAGTGGAGCGATTTTTAATAAACGGTGGTATTTTCGGAAATTCTTGGGAATGGGTGGTATTTCTGTAATTTTTTTAAAACAGTGGTAGTTTTGGAATTTTTTCGCGGTTATCACTGATATCCGCCCGAATAATCTTCTCAATTATCACTTTGGCATCACCTTCAAACCTTACTTCCATGAGCCCGTGGCCCTGACACCATAAGATATCCTCCCGAAGCACTAGTAATTCCACCACCATAGGGTCATCAATCCACGGAATTTGAATCTCATTAGCCATTAGGACATCCCTGGCTGGGTTCATAAGAGCCATCCCGCCTGATGAATGCGACTCACACCTCGTAGGCTCATCCCATATACAAATCAACATATTCGTCAACCCAGGGGCCAAATGTTGTAGTAAAGGGATGGAAGGCTGAGGCATTCGGTACATTGACAAACTTAACCACTCATCATATTACTGATGAAATTGACGCATCAAGGCTGGTATCCCAAACTGTTTACCTTCAAAGACAACCCAGTTACGAGACCACCAGATCCTCCATAGGATGGCAACCACCGCCATGAACAGAGAAGGTTGATGAATCAACGCCATCATCCTCTTTAAAAAGAGTGGGAAAGTGTGACGAGGCATCCCTTGCCCAATATACTCCAGTCCTGAATAGTCCCAAAGGGCGCGCGCCACCGGGCAGTATAGAAACAAGTGTTCTAGTGTTTCGAGTTCAGCCCAACAAACCGGGCATCTAGGGAGCATAAGGACATCCTTCTTTATTAGGGCTTCAATAGTTGGGAGGATACAGTGAAAGATTTTCCAGATAAACACCTTCAATTTTGGCGGAATATTGACCTCCCATAAACGAATCCAACTAGTCCTATCCATCCAACTAGCCATGGACCGCCATCAACCCTTGTGCTTTTCAAGTAAAACAACAAGGTGATAAGCCGATTTAACCGTAAATGCCCCATCAACCGTATCATGCCATATTGGTCTATCCTCCACATTCTGACGTGGAAGAGGAATAGTTTTGATGGCGCGGCAAGTTGGCGGTTCAAACCACTGACTTAGCTTCCAATCACACCAACGCCCTTCTCCTTGACAGATAACCTCAGCTACTGGTGGGCCTCCCCCCCCCCCCCCCTACGATAACACTAGAGGATTATACACGGGGGGGGGGGGGGGGGAGAGGGATGTAATCGAGGGATCCATTTCGAATAAAGTAGCAAGCAGAATTCCCATTACCAATTTTCCAGCGAAGCCCCATCTCCAACAACTGCCTACCATAGAGGATACTTAGCCAACCCCAAAATGGGCACAACCGAGCCGTGGCACTGAGGAAAGTCCCCGTCGGAAAATATTTTCCTTTGTAAACCTAGGTTAGAAGTGATTGGGATTCATTAAGGATACGCCAACCAATTTTGGCTAACAAGGACTGATTAAAATGTTCAAAACGACGAAAACCCATACCCCATCATACTTACTTTTGCACATGTTGCGCCAGGATATCCACCGAATCCTTGAATGACCCACCTCTACTCCCCACCAGAACAGGCCACATGTTTGTCTAAAAGCCAACACAGAGATAACGGTAGCTTGAAACATGCCATAACATGTAATAGTAACGCTAAAGCAATTGATTTAATTAAAGTTTCCTTAGTTGCCCAAGATAGCGTCCGCTGTTTCCAACCCTGCTCAAGCAACTTCGCCTCCAAATATCGGAAAGTGGTCATTTTTGATCGGGCAATCAGCGTCGGCAATCCGAGATACTTATCATGGAGTCCAACTGCCCCGACTCCCAGTAGTTGGGCCAAGAATTCCTGGTCCGGCAGGGCAATGCTTTGCTAAAGCAAACTGCCGATTTATCCAAGTTCACACTCTGACCCCTCAAATCCTCATATTCATTCAAGACCTCGATCAAATTCTCACACTCCTGGAGGATTCTTCGCAAAAACAAATACGAATCATTTGCAAAAAACATATGCGAGATTTGTGGAGCTTGAGGAGCCACCTTAACACCTTTAAATTAATTGGCCGAAATAGCTCTTTGGAGAAGTGTCGCAAACCCTTTTGTTCAGAGCACAAACAAAAGAGATGAAAGAGAATCCCCCTGACGGAGCCTCCTAGACGGCGAGAAGAAACCCGTGGGAGTACCATTCATTAACACCAAACACGCAACTAGGGTAGTTGTCTTCGAGGTGGTGATGAATTTGTGGTAAAAATAGAGGGGATGGATGGATGAATGGGGAAAACCGAACAAACAACTTCAACACGAGAGGGAAGAGGCTAGTTAGGGTAGAGATAACCACAAGATCGAGGATGATTGACTCCATCTCTAGGTCTGCAATTCTCGGCACAAAACCAAGAAAAACTTAGCTTGCAAGCTTGAGAAACTCCTCGGAGTAAACTTTTGATTAAACTTAAAATGTCCCTTACAACGAATGAACAGGCTATTTATAGCCAAACTTAACCTAATCACAATTCTAAAGCAACAAGGAAACGAAACATACTCTAATAAGGAAAGGAAACACGTTAAAACACGGTAACTTGCACCACAAGTAGTATTCTTCTCTTCCAAGCAATCTGTCTAGGATACAGCCCCTCGTTCCATCTTCGAGCTCCTGGATCTTGGTCTTCTGGGTCTACTCGAAGTCATCCAATTCCTTTCCTAGGCCTAGAAAGTTGCATAGTTTTATTCCCAACTCCAAGCTCCAGCTGATCGCGTTCCAAACTTCATGAAATCGAGCTCAAATTTGCTATCTCAAACTGTCTTTCTGCCTTAGTAAAAAACAGGCATATTTCCAGTTGCAGGATAGGATTTTGCATGACTTGAAATCCAACCCTTTTGGATTCCTTTCCACGATCCAAGTTCACCAAGTTATAGAGGAACACCCAAGCTTCAAAACAAGCTCTTGACCTTACATTTTTAGTAGACCAATTGGGAGAACCAAGCCTCCAAAATAGGGTTCCCAGAATTGTTCCAACACTTAGAAAATTTCCAGCTTTGTGAATTCGAGCTCAAAGTTGCTATCTCAAACTGTCTTTCTGCCTTAATAAAAAAACAGGCAGATTTCCAGTTGCAGGATAGGGTTTTTTGCATGACTTGCAATCCAACCTTTTTGGCTTCCTTTCCACGATCCAAGTGCACCAAGTTATAGAGGAACACCCAAGCTTCAAATAGGGAGAAGCAGGCTGGGTTGGTGGAGATGGGCAAATCCCTCACACTGGCCAGCCCAACCCTAACCCAACAAGAAATGGATCAGGCCCAAGTAGGTTTTGAACAATCACCAGTTATGGGAGCCCAGCAAGCCCACAATCCTCACCAGATGACCAAAATTGAAAGCCCAATGGTGGCGGAGGAGCCTAGCACCAGAACGGAGAAGAAGAGAAAACCAGAGCACCGGAACATTCAGTCAAACTCCTCCCCGCAGCAAACTTTTTCTACTAACCTAGCTGTTGAGTCTCTGTCTTTCACAGCAGGTGGTAACCAAAGGAATTCCGCAAGGAAGAAACACACAATAAAAAGGAGAAGCATCAAGGATATCAATGCGGATGGGAACCAATCTGGTGAAGGTGAATCCAACTCCCCAAAGGCGACGGCGGCAGACCATAAGCCGCCTACTAAACCATGAGGATCATCAGCTGGAATTGTAGGGGGTATGGCCAGCCCCTTACAAGAAGCTACTGTGGCAGACTTTGCCAAATATTTGGCCCCTCAGTGGTATTCCTCATGGAAACCAAGAAAGACGACATTTTCATGGACGACAAAAAGAGGGCACTGAGGTTTGACCACTCAAAGTACGTTAGCCCTATAGTAGAAGGTAGTGGACTAACGCTCTAGTTGAAGAATGAAGTCGATTTGTGTGTTCTTGATTCCTGTAAGTCCTATATGGACGTTAGTATTAGTAGGGATGGTGTTACCTTCTTTTTTACTTTCATCCATGCTCCGACCTCGGCAGTGGAGAGAAGGGCCCTTTGGGATCGACTTACGACCTTGAGGGATGCCCATGATGAGAAGTGGCTTGTACTGGGAGACTTGAATGTTGTTCTGTACCCTTTTGAGAAGCAGGGACGTTGTCCTCTTAGGAATGAAAATGTAGCTCTGTTTAAGTACTTCATCGATCAGAATGCTCTCCTGGACCAGGGCTTTTCTGACCAACCTTTCACCTGTACAAACAAGCAATAAGGTAACAATCTTATCAGGGAGAGACTTGATCGGCCTCTCTACTCTTCTTCCTGGAAACTGAGTTTTGAGTCGGCTGTGGTGTTCCATGAGGATTTTGTCGAATCTGATCACTGCCCCATCAGAATTGATTTGCATCCCAAGCATCATTCTAGGCATACCCCCTTCCGGCTCGACAAGAGATGGCGGGACAACGACGAATGTTGTCATATTATTACAAGTATATGGAATAGAGGCGGGTAGATTTGTGACATCCTGAAAGGGTGCCAGGAGGAGGAACAAGAACAGAATTCTAAAGCTGAAGAACTCTGATGGGATTTGGCTGGAGGATGCTCAGGACCTAGATAACCACGTTAATGGTTTCTACCGTGAGTTGTTCACAAGCAAGGGAGGTACGTTTGATCATTCTCTCTTGACAAGCTTTCCCCATCTGGAATCAAAACAGGTGAATGTAGCTCTCACAGCCGACCTGAACAACAATGAGATCTGAAAGGCGGTCTTCCAACTCGGAGCAAATAAGGCCCCAGGGCCCGACGGCTTTCCAGGCTTTTTCTTTAGGAAATTCTGGAATCTTATTGATGACCAGTTCTGTGAAGAAATCATCTGCTTCTTCCGGACGAGTGTTATGCCTGAGTCTTGGAACGATACCTTTATCACTGTCATCCCTAAATCAGAGACCCCAGAGACTATCGGCCAGTTCCGGCCTATTAGTTGCTGCAACTTCATATACAAATTCATCACCAAGATCATGACAAACAGACTGCAACCATGGCTTCTGGTGCTGGTGAACGAGTTACAGTCATCTTTTACTAGTGGGCGACAAATTCAAGATAACATCATTATTGTCCACGAAGTTCTTAATCACTTCAAGAAGAATAGAGCAGGTAGCCGCAAAGATATGATGATGAAGCTGGATATGCGGAAGGCCTACGATTTGGTCGAGTGGGACTTCCTTCTTGAACTGCTGAGTGCATATAGCTTCAATAACACCTGGTGCCGATGGGTTAAGGCTTGTGTCTCCACGGTGAAATTCAGACTCCTTTTCAACGGAGAACCATCTACTGTATTCACCCCTTCCAGAGGAATATGACAATGAGACCCTCTCTCTCCTATCCTTTTCATTCTTATGTCTAATGCTTTGTCGTCCCTCATTGAAAAAGTAGTACAACAGCAGGAGATCATAGGACTTAAGCTCAACAGGCACTGCCCTACACTAACTCATTGCCTCTTCGTGGATGATACGGTTATTTTCGGTGATGCTTCTGCCATAGAGGCTGAGAGCATCCTGCTGATTCTGGATTCCTATGGAGCAATCACGGGATAGGAGGTTAATCGGGAGAAATCTTCTGTAACACCCTACTCTATACGTATTACCTAATCATATTGTTCATACAATTGCAGCGGAAATAATCTCGGGTGTTACATGAATTATCAAAATTTACCCAAATAAAATTTCGACATGAATTACTCGCATAATGGGCAAACAGTTCTTGTAACTAAAACCTGCAAAATAATTTATCTGAATCCATGCATTCAATGACAAACATATATACTAACAACCATATACATTGGCTTTCATAGCCATAGTCACAGTTTCATACTACACAACTGCATACTATACTGATACAAGCCATAATCGTCACAACTTACCTAATTACAAAAATATACACATATCATCAACTTTCCACACCTGTGGATATCTCACACTACATCAGAAGCTAGTATGCACATGAAAAACGTTCTCAAAACATTTTTACAAAAAGGTGTGGATCACTGGCCAAAATCCCTAGTAGTAGTCCAAGCACAGAATGGTTGAATACCATACCTCATCTTGCCTTCAACTCTTGCTCAGCTCCCACCTATACACCTATCTACTGGTGTTGCTGATGATCTGCTTACACATAGCATAAGCAGAGAAGAAGAATAAAAGAGGGTCAGCTCATAGCTGAGTGAGATAATCATAGCATCGTGAGTTCATAACAGAGCATACCCCTATCATACATCTAACAATCAAGCCAAAACACTAGGATCGAACCTCAGCCATCCTCATATCCCAATAGGCAAAAGACTCAACCACCTTGACTTATGCATATGCATCTTATCATGTTTTACTTATAGGCGCCTGGCTACTCCCATGCTAATAACTCTCCCGGGAAACATACCCCACATCCCGTCGGATGTAGTCATACATACCCCAACATCCCGTCGGATGTGGTCATACATACCCCACACCACTATGGGTGTAGTCATACCCCAACACCGCTCTGGGTGTGGTCATATCTCATAAGAATTCTTCAGTCACCACCACATGAGAGGTGTGACTATCATACATATCATAATAGAGTAATAGCATAAGGAGCCCTAATTACTATGTAGTTGACCGTGAGACCACAACACTCATATTTGGTATCCTTATACATGATTCATATCTCATCTTGCTTAATCATAATTCATTACTTGCACATGTACATGACCTGGCCATAATTGGCTCAACATAGGTAAATCAGGAGTCGTATAATTGCCCTTCCTCGGGATAAACCCTCGTGCAAGTCATCCTCCTTAAACATCATAATATCACCCTGGGAAGTTTATTTCCCCCACTTGTGAATCCAAAAACAACCACAATATCACATCATGTCAAAACACCTGATCGAACAGCCATGAAGTCATATCAACGGTTAAGCCACAAATGGCAACATGTATGAAATCATCAACATAAACAAGGTTCATATCGGCTAGGGCAAGTCAATAATATCATACAACAATCCATGGTTCATCATATAGCATAAAAGTCCATACACCCCTAATCATGCCATTCTAGTTCACCTAGATCAATTCTAAGCATCAATATAATTATCGTGATACGACAAACCCAGTATGCCGTGCTAATCCCTCACCCGTTCTGGTCGTCCAAACACCGGTTTAACCTTCCCGTACTAAAACGTCAATTTCACGAACGAACCCCGAATTAAAATCCGAGACCGTCCTAATATCCCCTTCAGTATCCCCGTCAATATTAGTTCTAGGCTCCGGGTCAAATTCTTGATAAAAACACATCAAACCCTGGCCGGAGCTAAATTCAGCGGTTTGGCCCCGATCTAAATAATAGCCGAAATTCAGGGATTAGAACTAGAGGATTGATTACCTCGCTGCAGTAAGCTCGTATATGAAATTTGGGCTCAATCCGGCTTCCGGATACTCCGAAACCCTAATTTGTCTTATCGGGAATTCAAGAAATTCCTGAACCAAAAACTCGTTTTAAAGCTCTAATTCGATAAATCACGATGTATAGATGAATTGGGCATTACTTACGGGATTTTTGGATCAGTGTAGCTCAAGAATCGAGCTACGGAAATGTTCCCCGAGCTCCCCTGTGCGCGACTGTTGTCGCTCTTTTTTTTTGTTTCTCTCGGTGGAAATGAGAAAGACGATGAGATTTAAATGGACATGGGATATATATATATATATGTATATGTATATATACTTATCCGATCGATCGATAATCCGATTTTCGTCAAAATAGTGTCGAAATGCTCGATTTTAAATCGTGAAATTTTCTAGCGATCGAAATATGATTTTAGCCGAAACGGGATGTTACAATTCTCCCCTCCTTAAATGATTTCGTCCCCGAAATCTAACCTTGAGTTGTATCCTTAGTCCGCTTACTTACCCTTGACATGGTCTATCGTACATAAAGTTATTACCTAACTCTTAGGTTAGGCGATTCATAACATAGAGAGTAACACATAACACCTCAAGTTCCCATGTTTAGGTTTCAAAAACCTATACTGGGCTATCACAACAAAAGCACATCAACAAGTTCAAAACATAACTTACTAGGCAAGATTGTTAACCTGCAAAGTAGGTTGCTACTAACTCAGGGTACTTCTCTCGCATACTTGCTTCAGTTTCCCAGGTAGCACTCTCACTTTCTTGATTCCTCCACACAACCTTTAACATTGGAATTTACTTCCTACGAAGAGTTTTAACCTGATGGTCAACAATCTGAACTGGAACCTCCTCAAAAGTCAAATCTGGACCCAACTCGATCTCCTCTGGTTGTATAACATGGGAAGGATCCACTTTGTACCTCTTCAGCATACTAACATGAAATACATTGTGGATTTGGGATAGTTCTGGAGGCAATGCTAACTTATAAGCTACTGGTCCAATCTTCTCTGTGATTTCATATGGTCCAATATACCGAGGTGCAAGTTTCCCTTTCTTACCAAATCTCATCACCCCTTTCCATGGTGACACTTTGAGAAATACTTTCTCACACACTTCGAAATTAACTTCACGCCTATTCGTGTCAACATAAACTTTCTGTCGATCTTGAGCCACCCTCAAACGCTCCCTGATTTCCTTGACCTTATCAACTGTGATCTGAACTATCTCTGGCCCTGAAATTTGCCTTGGTCCTTCTACATCCCAACATAATGGTGTTCTACATTTTCTCCCATAAATTTCTTCTTATGGTGGAACACCCAAACTACTATGGTACTGATTGTTGTAAGCAAACTCAATCAAGGGCAAATGGTCAATCCATGATTCCTCCCATTGCATTACACATGATCGAAGTAATTCCTCCAAGGTTAGGATGGTTCGTTCACTCTGGCCATCTGTTTGAGGATGATAAGCTGAAGTAAAATGCAGTTTAGTTCCCAAGGCATCATGTAAACTTTGCCAAAACCGAGATGTGAAGCTCGGGTCTCGATCAGAGACAATAGAAATTGGCACACCATGCAATCTGACGATCTCCTTAATATATAGTTGAGACAAAGTCTCTAGTGATGGTTTACATCTAATGGGTAAAAAGTGAGCCGATTTGGTCAGTCGGTCCACAATAACCCATACTGCATCTTTTCCCCTTGATGATGGGAGACCATATACAAAATCCATTGTGATTCTTTCCCACTTCCATTCTGGAATTGGAAGTGGTTGCAGTTTTCCCACAGGAGCTTGATGTTCTGCCTTAACTTTCTGACATACCGGACATGTGAAAACATGGTCAGCCGCTTCCTTTTTCATCCCACGCCACCAAAAATATGGTTTGATCCTATGATACATTTTAGTTGCTTCTGGGTGCATAGCATAAGCAGAAGAATGAGCTTCATCTAGGATCTCTTTCCTCAAGTTATCAAGATTAGGAACACATGCTCTTCCATTCATCTTCAACATACCATCTACCATTTCAAATGGACTTTCTTTTCCTTCCTCAATGTCTTGAATGATTTTTGCCAACTCTGAGTCCTCTTCTGCTTCTCACGAATTTTGTCGTGCAACAAAGGTCGAATTTTTAACCGAGCTAGTAACCCTGTTACACCATCCACTTCCAAATCAACATTCATTGCCCTCAAATCAACCAGATCCATTATATTCTTCTTGCCTTTTCTGCTCAGAGCATCAGCAACTACATTAGCTTTACCTGGATGGTAATCAATGGTACAATCATAATCTTTCAACAACTCTATCCATCTCCTCTGGCGACTATTTAAGTCCTTCTGATCCATGATATACTTCAAGCTTTTGTGATCAGTTAGGATTTTAAAAGTCTCACCATACAAATAATGTCGCCAAATCTTGAGAGCAAATACCACCGCTGCCAACTCCAAATCATGAGTGGGATAATTTACTTCATGAGGACGCAATTGCCTAGAGGCATATGCGATAACTCTTCCATCTTGCATTAACACACAACCCAGTCCATGATATGAGGCATCACTATACACCACAAACTCTCCATGGTTTGAAGGTAAAGTCAGTACTGGTGCTGTGGTCAATTTCTTCTTCAGTTCATCAAAACTCTTTTGACATGATTCATCCCAAACATACTTGGTATTCTTCCTCAACAGT
Source organism: Linum trigynum (assembly GCA_964030455.1). NCBI lineage: Eukaryota > Viridiplantae > Streptophyta > Magnoliopsida > Malpighiales > Linaceae > Linum > Linum trigynum. Next base: position 23,759,779 of record OZ034822.1, read on the forward strand.
TTAGTCAATGGTGCAGCAATTTTGGAAAATCCTTCGAAAAACCGCCGATAATAACCAGACATACCAAGAAAACTTCTCAACTCAGACACATCTTTTGGTGGAGCCCAACTCACCACTGCTTCCACCTTTTTCGGATCCACCTCGACACCTCTCCCAGAAATTACATGTCTCAGAAATATTACCTCCTTCAGCCAAAACTCACATTTTGAGAATTTTGCATATAATTGTTTCTATCTTAGAATTTGCAACACAATTCTAAGGTGAGTTTTGTGCTCCTCCTCGCTTTTAGAATAGATGAGAATATCATCTATGAACACAAACACAAACTTATCAAGATATTCATGGAAAACTCTGTTCATAAGAGCCATAAATACCGTTGGTGCATTAGTGAGTCCAAAAGGCATTACCAGGAACTCATAATGCCCATATCTTGTTCTAAAAGCTGTCTTTGAAGTTGCTCCATCTGCCACTTTCAATTGATGGTATCCAGACCTCAAATCAATCTTAGAAAAGACTGATGCACCCTGCAATTGATCAAACAAATCATCTATTCTTGGAAGGGGATAACGATTCTTCACTGTCGCCTTATTCAACCTCCGGTAGTCAATGCACATTCTCATGGAGCCATCTTTCTTCTTGACAAACAAAACCGGTGCACCCCAAAGGTGAGATGCTAGGTCAAATAAACCCCTTGTCTAGCAATTGTTCTTTAAGCTCCTTCAGCTCAATTGGTGCCATTCTATATGGTGCCACTGAAATTGGTGTTGTGCCAGGTACCAATTCAATATCAAACTCTACTTCCCTTTCTGGTGGAAGGCCGGGAAGTTCTTCGGGGAATACTTCAGGAAACTCCCTTACCACCTCTACATCCTCAACCTTCTTATCATTTACAACAGTAACTTGAGCAAGAAAGGCTTCACAACCTTCCTTCACTAATCAAAAAGCTTCCAAGGCAGAAAGAAAACCATGAGTCTCCTTTTTCTTAATGCCTCGGAATACAACAAGACCTTTATTTGGTGTGTTGAATAACACTTCTTTCTTTTGACAATCCACAACAGCTCCATGTGTTGCCAAAAAGTCCATTCGAAGGATGACATCAAATTCATCAAAAGGTAGCAGAATTAAATCTGCTGCTAGGAAAGCTCCTTCCACACAAATGAAGGAACTTCTAATAACTGAGTCTACCTTCAAGGTATCTCCCACAGGTGTTTTAACACATAAGGTATAACCTAGCTTATCTGGAACTAAGCGTAGCATATGTGCAAACGTATATGACATGAATGAGAGAGAGGAACCAGTATCGATCAAAGCATATAATTGCTTGCCAAGGATAGAAAGCATACCAGTCACAACTTCTGGTGCCACTTCTGCCTCACCTCGAGTCATTGCATAAACCCTCGGTGCTCCATGTGCTCTGGTACCCTGCGTACCACTTCCTGATGACTGATTTCGACCACCACCTCTACCACCCTGTGAACCACCATGACCACTCTGAAATCCACTACGGCCTCCCTGGTAACCACCCCTGAATGGGGCTCTACTAATTTGCACTGAAGGCTCGGACTGTGTAGCTCTTACTTCTCTCGCATGCGGGAAATCCCTCATGATGTGCCCAGGTTGGCCACAGTGAAAGCATACACCAGAAAATCTCCTACACTCTCCAATATGCCTCTTCTGACAAACTTGACAAAATGGAAATTGTGTAGCTGAGGAAATTGGTGCCCTGTATGATGTTCCTGACATAGATTGACTCGATGTTCTCCCAAAACTGCTAGGACCTCTCCTGGGTGGGTAACGAGGTCCAACATAATTTACTTCAAACTTCCTCTTCTTCTCCTCTTCTTTGGCCTTGTTTTCCTCTCTTCCCTCAACTTCATAGGCTTCATACTTAAGTGCTGCCTCCTTGATAGTGGCCATGCTCTCTTCATCAACCCTGTGGATCTTTTCTTTCAATCCTAGGCGCAGACCATGTAAGTATCTCATCTTCTTCTTATGCTCAGTATCCGCCAACCCATCTTCAAAGTAGAGTAGTCGAAAAAACTTGATGGTGTACTCAGTAACTGTCATGTTCTCCTGCTTAAGGTTGGCGAATTCATTATTTTTTGCCCTTATAAAAGCTTCGGGAAGAAACTCCGTCTTAAAGGCCTTCAGGAACTCATCCCAGGTGAACTGAACTCGTTCACCATTAACTCTAGAGACTGAGGACCAGCAGCTCCTCGCATACCCCTTTAGGAGAAAAACAACATATTGCACTTTTTCCTCTGGGGTTGCATAAAGATACTCAAACACATCTTCCATCTCTCTCAACCACTCTACTACAGCATCTGGACTCACATCTCCCTTAAAGTCCCTACCACCCAAACTCTTCATCTTTGCATAGTCTAATACTAGCGGTCTTGCATCAACCTCCCCCACTCCTCTCGACTGGTCAGTAGGAACATTTTCACAACTTCCGTGCGAGATACAAGGAAATATTGGCCTTAGATTGATCCACACAAAATTCATTCTTCACCAAATCTCTCACTTGGTTAAAACGCAATTTTTTTTCCAAAATAATTACTTGAAAACAAATAAGTTCAAAACTCAATTTTGAAAACCATGATGCAAGTAATTTCATCCAATATACCAATACACATAATCATGTCAAACTCAATTCCCAGTTTAAGTCATTATGGGGTACTCCCCTCCTTAGGAGTGTTTAACCTCCCATAGGGTATAGTACGACATAATAGCAAAAAGAGGGAACCGGGCTCTGATACCAAACTGTAACACCCTACCCTATACGTTTTACCTAATCATATTGTTCATACAATTGCAGCGGAAATAATCTCGGATGTTACATTAATTATCAAAATTTACCCAAATAAAATTTCGACATGAATTACTCGCATAATGGGCAAACAGTTCTTGTAACTAAAACCTGCAAAATAATTTATCTGAATCCATGCATTCAATGACAAACATATATACTAACAACCATATACATTGGCTTTCATAGCCATAGTCACAGTTTCATACTACACAACTGCATACTATACTGATACAAGCCATAATCGTCACAACTTACCTAATTACAAAAATATACCCATATCATCAACTTTCCACACCTGTGGATATCTCACACTACATCAGAAGCTAGTATGCACATGAAAAACGTTCTCAAAACATTTTTACAAAAAGGTGTGGATCACTGGCCAAAATCCCTAGTAGTAGTCCAAGCACAGAATGGTTGAAGACCATACCTCATCTTGCCTTCAACTCTTGCTCAGCTCCCACCTATACACCTATCTACTGTTGTTGCTGATGATCTGCTTACACATAGCATAAGCAAAGAAGAAGAATAAAAGAGGGTCAGCTCATAGCTGAGTGAGATAATCATAGCATCGTAAGTTCATAACAGAGCATACCCCTATCATACATCTAACAATCAAGCCAAAACACTAGGATCGGACCTCAGCCATCCTCATATCCCAATAGGCAAAAGACTCAACCACCTTGACTTATGCATATGCATCTTATCATGTTTTACTTATAGGCGCCTAGCTACTCCCATGCTAATAACTCTCCCGGGAAACATACCCCACATCCCGTCGGATGTAGTCATACATACCCCAACATCCCGTCGGATGTGGTCATACATACCCCACACCACTATGGGTGTAGTCATACCCCAACACCGCTCTGGGTGTGGTCATATCTCATAAGAATTCTTCAGTCACCACCACATAAGAGGTGTGACTATCATACATATCATAATAGAGTAATAGCATAGGGAGCCCTAATTACTATGTAGTTGACCGTGAGACCACAACACTCATATTTGGTATCCTTATACATGATTCATATCTCATCTTGCTTAATCATAATTCATTACTTGCACATGTACTTGACCTGGCCATAATTGGCTCAACATAGGTAAATCAGGAGTCGTATAATTGCACTTCCTCGGGATAAACCCTCGTGCAATTCATCCTCCTTAAACATCATAATATCACCCTGGGAAGTTTATTTCCCCCACTTGTGAATCCAAAAACAACCACAATATCACATCATGTCAAAACACCTGATCGAACAGCCATGAAGTCATATCAACGGTTAAGCCACAAATGGCAACATGTATGAAATCATCAACATAAACAAGGTTCATATCGGCTAGGGCAAGTCAATAATATCATACAACAATCCATGGTTCATCATATAGCATAAAAGTCCATACACCCCTAATCATGCCATTCTAGTTCATCTAGATCAATTCTAAGCATCAATATAATTATCGTGATACGACAAACCCAGTATGTCGTGCTAATCCCTCACCCGTTCTGGTCGTCCAAACACCGGTTTAACCTTCCCGTACTAAAACGTCAATTTCACGAACGAACCCCGAATTAAAATCCGAGACCGTCCTAATATCCCCTGCAGTATCCCCGTCAATATTAGTTCTAGGCTCCGGGTCAAATTCTTAATAAAAACACATCAAACCCTGGGTAGAGCTAAATTCAGCGGTTTGGCCCCGATCTAAATAATAGCCGAAATTCAGGGATTAGAACTAGAGGATTGATTACCTCGCTGCAGTAAGCTCGTATATGAAATTTGGGCTCAATCCGGCTTCCGGATACTCCGAAACCCTAATTTGTCTTATCGGGAATTCAAGAAATTCCTGAACCAAAAACTCGTTTTAAAGCTCTAAATCGAAAAATCACGATGTATAGATGAATTAGGCATTACTTACGGGATTTTTGGATCAGTGTAGCTCAAGAATCGAGCTACGAAAATGTTCCCCGAGCTCCCCTGTGCGCGACTGTTGTCGCTCTGTTTTTTTTGTTTCTCTCGGTGGAAATGAGAAAGACGATGAGATTTAAATGGACATGGGATATATATATATATATATATATATATGGCGAGTTCTATGGTACCCTGGGTGAAATCCGGGGTACCGCATACCTTGAGTATGAAAACACTATCTAGACCTTGAATTGACCGATCTTTCGGACATGATACTATACTCTAACACTTAAAGATCAAAATCTAGGTGTTAACTCTCCCAATCGTATACTCCAAGATCAATTTAATTAGAAACAATAATCGACGGTTATGATTCATCCAAATATAGGCACAAAAAGGAATGCACCATCTTAGGGTTTATAGATTATGATTTAGATAATTATGACCTACGTTTCACTCATTAAGGGTCAAGGTATAATATCAGACACAAAAATCCTGGTAATTCGAGGTCTAGATAGAGTTTCCATACACGAGGTATGCGGTACCCCGGATTTCACCCGGGGTACCATAGAAGCCACCATATATATATATATATATATATATATATATATATATATATATGTGTGTGTGTGTGTATATATATGTATGTATATATGTATGTATATATACTTATCCGATCGATAGATAATCCGAAAACTCGTTTTAAAGCTCTAAATCGATAAATCACGATGTATAGATGAATTAGGCATTACTTACGGGATTTTTGGATCAGTGTAGCTCAAGAATCGAGCTACGGAAATGTTCCCCGAGCTCCCCTGTGCGCGACTGTTGTAGCTCTGTTTTTTTTTGTTTCTCTCGGTGGAAATGAGAAAGACGATGAGATTTAAATGGACATGGGATATATATGTATATATACATATATATATATGTATATATATATACTTATCCGATCGATCGATAATCCGATTTTCGTCAAAATAGTGTCGAAATGCTCGATTTTAAATCGTGAAATTTTCTAGCGATCGAAATATGATTTTAGCCGAAACGGGATGTTACATCTTCGGTTTACTTCAGCCATAATGTGGTCGTAGAGGAAAAGGAAGTCTTACATACTATTGGGTTCGATAGCTCGAACGCACACTCAAAATATCTTGGTGTGCCGACTGCATGGGGAAGGTCTAAGAAGGAAACCTTCCATTTTCTCATCCAACGGCTAGAGAAGCAAGGAGAAGCGTGGAAAAGCTTGATGCTGTCGCCAGGAGGTAAGGAGACGCTGCTCAAAGCAGTTTTCCAGGCTGTCCCCTCCTTCATCATGTGCTTATTCCTCCTCCCTCTCTCAATCACGACAAGAATGGACGCAAAGCTCAAGAGATTCTTTTGGAGTGGATCAACTTCAAAGAAATCCACTCACTGGAGGGCATGAAGGGTTCTGTACGCCCACAAGTCGGAAGGAGGTCTCGACTTTCGACAGTTCCATATTTTTAACCTTGCGTTACTTGCCAAGCAAGCCTGGCGTATCCTCACGAATCCGGATGCTCTCTGGGTTAAGGTCCTGAAGGCTTCTTATTTCCCTCAGATGGACTTCACTAAAGCTAGGAGAGGGGGTAAGGCCTGGTGGATCTGGTCTGGTATCTGGGAAGCTAGGAAGTGGGTGGAAAAAGGCATTGTCAAGGTAATTGGTAATGGGAGAGACACTACCATGTTCCAGGACCTTGGTTGTTTGTTCGACCAGGTCCCCTTCGACAGCAATCAATGGGGGACTCCTCTGTTGTTGCCGACTGGATCGATCATGTGTCCTGTGAATGGAGGTTGACATTCTTGAAGAATTTCTGAGTCCAGCGGAACTACAAAAAGTGGCAGGTTCGCAGATTGGTCCGAGTTCCATGGAAGATTACTGGGCCTGGCAGTTCACCGATCAAGGAAACTTCACTGTTAAATTGGCATTTAACCACATCCACCACCACTTTCGGATGACCCAAGGGGAGATTTTGTCGATCCTAGAAACAAGCAAGGACAGATGGAAATGGCTGTGGAGCCTCTCTCTCTCCCTCCAAAATTGAAGTTCTTCATATGGCGATGCTCTAGAGCCTCTCTCGCCCTCGCCACAAGACACATCTCCATGCTCGCCGCTGCTCCCCCACCATCGTTTGCCCAGTGTGTGACGCGCTTCGGAGACTATCCACCACTGCCTCATTTCTTGTCCTCATGCTGCTAATGGTTGGGCTTAGTTGTGGCCGGAGTTGGCAATCCCTCCCCCTCTTACAAATATCTGGAGTAGTTGTCCTCCCTCTCGGGAACCTTGTCCACCGATATTGTCCAGAGTATCATCTATTTGTTGTGGCAGACATGGAAGACGAGGAACGAAAAGGTTTTTAAGGACAAAGTCTCGTGGCCTACTGCAACGGTTGCTCGAGCTATGGAGGTTGTCCATCATTGGAGATCCTGCCCCAAGAAGAGAACTACTTCTATCCACCCTTAGCCTGTTCCACCCCCTGATCTCTCTTCACCACCACCGAGTACTCATGCTTTTGAGATACACTGTGATGGATCATTTTTTCACGAGTTCCAGGAGGCGGCATATGACGTCGTTATACGAACGGTCATGGTCAAGTGGTTGAACGGAAGGCTGAGCCATTGCATTGCTTCTCACTGATTAAGGCAGAAGCAAAAGCTTTACTGAAGGGGGCCTTGTTAGCTGTCGATCTTCATGCTCTGTGCCTTGTTCGCTCGGATTGCCTGATCTTGGTGAAGGCGATTCAGGCTCAGCCATGTCTTTGGCCGTGGCGGGCGGCGGCTTGTAGGGATGGCAAAAATATCCGTAACCGTGGATATCCGCCCGAATCCGGCCTAATCGGGTAGGGTAAAACCAGAACCCGAAGGACATTTAGTGGGTACGGGTAAAACCCGAACTCGAATATTGCGGGTAATGGGTGGGCATGGGTTTCTAACTATCCAACCTGAACCCGCCCGACTATACGCATGCATATGTATTTTGTCTAGAAATAATTATTATTTTTCTCTAACATATTTTATATTTAGCATATAAATATAATATTTTCATGAAATTGTGTTGTTTTAGTTAATTTTCTTCATTCTAGTGAACTATTGTCTTACTTTTTCTTTTACGTAATGTGAGAACACGTGTGAATGTTAACATATTGGTTGGAGTTATGAAGAGAAATTATTATCCATGGATAACCGTGGATACCCGAACGGGTATGGGCATGGTTTTAATTTTCTACCCGTTTCACATGTGGGTATGGGTAAAACCCGAACTACTTTGGATAGGGTAACGGATATACACTCTCCGTCCCCGACCCGACCCATTGTCATCCCTAGTGGCTTGCTTGAACGTATCAAGCATATTGCCAGTGACCATCCCAGCATCAAATTTGAATGGATTAATAGGAAACTTAATTCCAAAGCTAATTGGGTGGCTAGGTCCTGCGCGCGGAACCTGCTGCCGACTGAATGCATTCATCCTTGATGTTATTTCACCCTTCTGTAACCTTTGACTTTTGCCTATTTCAATGAAAGGCTTGTGCCCTTTGTAAAAAAAAAAAAAAAAGTTGTAACCGTTGAATTCTTGAGCACTACACTTTTGACCCCCGGAGAAACAACCAACAATTGGCAGCAGCTAGGGGTGGGCAAACGGTTCGGTAAACTCGAACCGAACCAAAACCGAAATAATGCTATTCGGTTCGGAATTCGAAAGGAAAATATGAATAGTTCGAAAATCAGGGTTCTTTCAACTGAACCGAATTTCCGAACGAAAAACCGAAATACTATAATTGCAAGCTCCAAATGATGAATTTTTATGTTTGTAGTTGTTTTAAGACTTATGTGTTGAAAAGTTTGGTTTTATCATTGATGATGCATATAATTGATATTTATTGTTTATATTAGGGGTGAAATAATTTAAAAGTGAGAAAATACAAGTAGCTTCACAAATTCGGTTTTGTGTGAAAAACCAAACCGAACCGAATTATAATTCGGTTTAAACCTACCGAACCAAATTATAATTCGGTTCGAATTCGGTTTGAGATTTTGGAGAATTCGAGAACCCGATATTCATAATTTCGGTTCGGTCGAAACCGAACTGACCGAATGCCCACCCCTAGCAGCAGCCCCAGTTTGGCTGTTGTATCGCTCTTTTTTGTGTCGCACTTTCTTTCAGACGTTGGTACCAAATAGCACAAATTTCGATGATTTTCCTCTAATTTTTATAACAATAACCTCGCTCTAGTTTTTGCTTCTCTGACGTCCTCCCCTTGAATTATTATTTGAATGTATAATCGGACACATCATACGTTGACTGAGAACTGAGAGATATTTCGCTTCTGAGACGTCAAAGAAAAAACTGGTGCTTATTGTTGAATTAGGATTTCTTAAATAGTTGTCCATTACACCAAGCCAAAACCAGTCTCTACCAGTTTCTAATTGAGCTACCCATCAAGAGGCGAAAGGGGACACAAACGGGAGAGAAGGGGAGAAAACACAAGAAAGCAAAAGCAACCAACAACCGCAAACGAAGATTGGTACAATAGCAGCAGTACAAGCTCTCAATGATTTCCCAATTTCCCATCCTCATCCACAATCTGCTTCTTTACCTTCTTATGCTTTGCTGTCCACGCTCATTGGCACCTCCTTCTGCCAAAAGAAACAGGGGACACACGTACTCAGTCATCAATGGCGATACAAAACCGGACAAACAGAGGGCAGCCAAGGAGTCCCACTTACATTGGAATCTAGAGGGCTCATCTTATTCATCTTGGCGAACATATTCCCATAGAATTTGGCATCCTTCATATTGTACTCTCTCATCTTCTCCTTCAAAGTCCTGTACTCCAGCTTCACGTCCCTGTTCCAATGCCACAACAGAACATATTACGGTACCTATTCAGCATTGGTTGAACAAGTACACCCCAACCCCAAGTAGCTAAGGAAGATCTTATTCTAACAAGTGAATATTGCTTGGGAATCTACCTGTTATTCGGATCGATCTCAAGAGCTTTCTTGATGTCAAACTCTGCCAGCTCCAGATCCGCCAACTGGATGTAGGCCTGGGCTCTCCTATAAAGAGCTTTTACGTTGCGGCTATCCATTTCCAGCACCTGCAGCACCTCACAATCAGTAATTACGGACACAACGCTTACTGCTTCAGCATAAAGAAGCGATATGGTTAAGAGGAGATTTGGCATACCTTGCTGCATAACTTCTCTGCTGCTTTATAATCTTTCAGTTTCAGCTTGCAAGCTGCATCATTCAAATTGCAAGCAACTTTCAGTGCCTTAGATTGCTTCTTCTCCTCGTCACTGAAGGATGTGTCATATTCTACAAATTTTACTGCCTGCAAGTCAAAAGTGCAAGAGGAAGATTTAAGCCACACATCCACGGATGATCAGTAGAACGAGGGACCACGGTTGAGCAAAAGAATTTTACCTTCTCATATCTCTTAGAGGCCCTTACATATTTACCAGCCTTGAAAAGTACGTTTCCATCTTCCTTCTTTTTGCCGGCAGCTTCAATTTTCTCCTGTGTGTTCATGTCCCAGGATTCCTTCTCCTTGACAAATGAAACCAATTCAACCTCATAGTGGAGGGTTGAGTTGGGAGGCACGACAGACAAATCCTGTTTTGATTCGGAGGTCCCAAATGCGTACTCTGGGGCAATGGTCAGCAGAGCCACCTCACCTTTCTTCATTGTCATCACGGCTCTATCCAGCCCATCAATCACTTGCTCTGCCAAACAAATTTACAATTGGAACACCTAATACACAACAACCAGAGATACAATTGTGAAGCACAGCACTTTTGCTTACCTTCATCAGTTTTAAACTCAAACAATTGATCATCCTCGTGACCTTTCTTCAGAAACACTGTACCATCTTCCAACTTCCCAATCAATTTCACTGCACAGAAGTTGATAAAGGTCAGCTAGGTCCACACAACAAGATCATATCTGTAACCTAAAACTTAAACCCAGAAATTGTACTAACATTGAACAACGGAGCCATCATTAGGCTTCTCATATCCCTCTCCTTCCTTCACTATTTTCTTGATGACCTTCTTGTCATCAGTTACGGAAGATACAGTCTTCCATGAAACCAGCTCAAGGGTTATCTGCAACGTCGCATTAGGTGGAACAGCACCTCCATCAGCAGTTGCCGACTTCCCACTTTCTCCAAATCCATCTACGAAAGAAAGAATATGCATGCCCAGTCAATACAAAGGAGCTATATTTCCTTTTATTGATTAGCGCAGGGGAGAAATTCAAGTACAGCTACTTACATTGCGGTTTCACGGTAAGAACAACTTTCTCTCCCTTTTTCATCGTCTTCGCAGCCTTTGCCAGAGCAGGACAGAAGTGACCTACAGAGTCGTAACAATTCGACCTCAGAAGACTAGCCTGGCTTCTTAAAAGGAGCGGAAGACCACAGAGCTCATCGTTTTTTTATACTTACCTTCCTGGACAGTAAACTCTACTCCATCAGACTTGGTAACAAAAGTACCATTCTCAAGCTGAACTTCATATTTCACTGCAGAGTAACAAGTCAAAATTGAAGATGTTAAATATGAAAAACAAATAACCTTTCCTAATAACAATAAATCGTGATAAAGGCGTGAAACTAGCATTACCAAACACTTCGTCCAGATCCTTGGGGTTTTCCCATTTCTCTCCTTCAACAACGATCTTCTTGAATATTCCGCCGTCCTTGCAGATGTCCTTGACGCTACTCCAAGAGAGCAATTCAACATCAAATTGAAGGGTGGCATTTGGGGGAATAGTCGGTGGGGAGCCTGAAGCACCATAAGCCAGATCGGCAGGAATTGTGAAAACTGCATTTTCTCCTTTCTTCATCGTCTTGATCCCCACGTCCCATCCTTTAATTACTTGTCCTGCAAAGAAGACCGAGATGGGAAAAACGGGATCACCATATAGGTTTCAGATAGCCAATTGAAGAACCAACCTTTCAAAAACAAGAAATGGAGGTTCAACATAGCAACCCTTCAACCAATCCAGCTTCAAGTTAAACCTAGCAAAATACACCCAAGTCCCCAATCACACATATGTCCTGTGCATCTAGCATCACATGTGGCGTTTCTACCTTGGACAAAAATGCTGATGAATTTGCAATCTCTCCGCGCGGGCGGGTAACGACTTAACAGCAGATTAATCATGCTAACCACAGAATCTCCAAACCAGGATTTAACAGAGAAGTAGAATCCAGAGATCATACACATTGCATCGAACGGATCCCTTACCTTGACCAAGGGTAAATTTGAAAGGCGTCCCTCTATCCCGACTAGAATCGAACTTGGTCCCGTCCAGCAATGTCCCCGTGTAGTGAACTGCATCGAGAACCGAAAGGAAGGAACTCGTAAGATCCTAAAAAAATCTGAGGAAACACTAGCGAACCCATAGTCAAAAGGGCATGGAAGACAAATTACCTTCCACCTCATCGCCATTATCGGGAGTGTCCCAGCCTTCACCTGCCTTTACGAGCTTCTTTTTCAAGCCTTGACTCCCGATCTCTTTCTCCTCGCCGACTTTAAGAGCGGGAGCGTCATCGCCGAGATCGAGGTCTTCGTTCATCAGGTCGTCGCCGGCAGTGGGGAGGTCGAAGTCGTCTTCCATTGGATGCAGCTTTGGGAGGGTAGAAAGAGAAATCGCGCAAAGAGAATTGGGGGAATTCAGGAAGGATGAGAAGGAAAAGATATTCAGTGGCCTTTTAAAGATTTGAGTGAGAAAGAGGTTTTAAATAGAGGGAAGGGAAGGCAACGAAGGATAGGGTTCTAGAGGCTTCTACTAGAGTCGAGGTTTAGGTTAGAGCAGTGGCGCAGCCGAAGATGGTTCCAGAGACGCAGGCCAACGTTAAACCAACTCAATGCTAGTGCTAAAGCCTAAAATGGACTAAATTTCTAAAATAATGTTTTTTTTATTTAGTTACGGTGGTTTTAAAAGTATTTACACGAATATTGTGTTTTGGAGAGCAAAATCGGGGAGATCGCCGGAATTTCAAGTGGAGCTGCTTTGTTGGCTCAAGATACATGTACCAATCAATAACTAAATTTGGATATTTCATTCAGAAAATCCATATTTAAAGGTGGAGAATTAAAAGTCTTTTTATTTTTTGGGTAAATACAATTTAATAGCCAAACCTTTTATTCTAAACAAAATAATATCCAAACCTTTTCAAAAACAAATTAATAGCCAAACCGTTAACTTTCCGTCCGGTCAACTGTTAGTTGACTATGACGTGGCAAAATATTAAGTGAGATGGAAGATTTTTTATGATGTGGCAAGAAGTCAAATGTTTGACCATGTCACATAGATATTATATAATTTTTTTAATTTAACTTTTACATATATCTAGATAAATAATGATAAAAAGGAAGACTTTTGAGTGTCCTTTCTCTAATCAAATCTCCTTCTCTCTGTTATCAAGCTTCTGGTTTCCTTATTCTGGGTTTTCTATTTGGTTACTGGGAATAAGGTGAACGATCAGTGGCCACCTTACTTTGATGGGGATTATACTAACATAATGATACACAGGGTCGATTAAAGTGACCTAATTTTCCATTTTTGACAAAAACAAACCTAAAGAAGAAAACATAGCAGACCTAGGGTAACCGCCTGTTCTTCCATAATCGACGGCGTCGGCTGTGTGAAGCATCTGCTTTCACCGTCCAGGTGCACCGCGTCTATCCCGGTGTGGCCGCGCCACCCTCTCAACCTGCTTCATGACCTCGCTCGTCTCTTTTGCCATCGTTCAAACACCCGCCATCACCGCCGCTGTGGTTTCGTCGATTCTTTAACCCCAGATCTAGCCACCATCCGACCCAACTCCAGATCTTCAATCGCAGGATAATCATCTACGCCAAGACCACCGCTGCTCTCATTCACCCTCTCTGCTCGTAGTGACGGTTGCTCTCCCCTCGTCCCCTGTTTCTGACCATAACAACTACTTACCTTCTTCCCCTCGTCGTCGTACCCATCCCTCTCCTTCCGACCAGAATAGCTAAGAGCGCTTGACGATTCGCCTGCCTTTGTTCTAGATTAACCAGATTTATTTGATGATGAGGAGAAGAAGGAGATGGCACCACGAGAGGAGGGAAGTGATTGCGGTGAAAAAAGGAATATGAGGGGAAAAAATCTGTCGTCTCCTTCAGCGCTTCGTCGTCTCCTCGCCAGCGCTTCGTCTGTCTCTTCGCCAGCGCTCCGACGTTTCCTTCGCCAAAAGCCCCGACCGGGAGCGACGCTAGCTTTTTCCGGCTTTCACATGACGAGGGGCGAAGCCGGCGCCGTTGATTTTGGTTCAGTGGTGGGCGATGGGTTTGGTTTCGCCGGAGGAGGAGAGTGCTTCTTCTTTGAGGGAGGAATTCGAACGGGGAGAATTGGTGGAAGAGAATGAAGAGAGAGAGAGTGATTAGATAATGTGTTGATTTTTCCCTTTTCTTATTTCATTTTCCCATTAATTTTAATTAGGTGCCACAACAGAAAAAATGTGCCACATGTACAGTTTCTTTCCTCGTCGGAGTCAACTGACGGCTGACCAGACGAAGAGTTGACGGTTTGGCTAATAAAATGTTTTCGAATAGGTTTGGCTATTATTTTGTTTTCGGGTGAAAGGTTTGGCTATTAAATTGTTTTTACCCTTATTTTTTCTCTGTTTTCTTAATCATCTCATATTTTCTTCGTTTTAACTCGAACTTCAATTTTTTTTTTTTGCACAAATGGTACGAGTTCGTTGTGCTCTACAAAATGAGTTCCATTTTCAATATTTTTTAAAAAAAATAAATTTCAGGCCTCTCGGTACCAACAGCATACCATATGGTATCTTCTTCGTTTTTAAATCGTTTTTTGAAATTTTTACAGAAAGAACGAGTTCATCATGATCTATTGGATCCTCTGTTGTAAGAACCAGATGGACCGGTGAACCGAACCGGCAAAGCCGCCAATCGCTAACACAAGTGGTCCGGCTCCTATGCTCAAGTGGCCAATGTTGGGCCGAGCGCTTTTTGCCGATCTTACCAGGAAGCCGCAGAACCGGAGCGGCTTATTGGTCCAACGGCCTGCTATTTTATTTTCTAATTTCTTTCTTCGCTCTGGACTGTATGCTGCAGTAACTTTCCTTCTACTATTCTTCAATTCTTCTTTAGCTATAGCCAACAAACCATAATCCTCCTGCTTTCATCAGACTGTTCCACCATCTGGTAATTTTTTCTCCAATCCATTGGCTAAATGCTCTACGTCGGTGCTTTTCATTTGGCTAATAGCTATACACATATATCTACTATCTATTTTTGATGATGGACAATATCAATTTTGATTGTTTATCTTGATATTTCAGTTTGGAATTATTATATATATTTTTCTTTTATATGTGAGCGGTTCTATAAATGGTTCACCAACGTTTTATAACGGTTAACCACTGAACCATGAACCACTAGATTTTCCGGTTCAGTTTTCGGTCTGGTTATGAAAACATTGATTGGATCTATATATTTCTGGGTGGACAAAATACAGGACCAAAAAATACCACCCTGGTACGGGTGGTATCTTGTGGTACACAATGTTAAAAGTCGTAAATGACAGTTAATATACTTCTACTATCATGTATTCAACCATCCTACAGTCTTGGTTTGTTCATACCACCATGGTACGCTTTTCATATCATAGGTATGCTCTTATTTCAATATCATATGGTATAGACTGGTAAAAAATGACACAATTTTTTTGTTCCAAAAATATATCAAAGGGGATATTATTTTGAAGAGCACAATTAATCTGATCTAACTGTGCAAAAAAAAAAAAAAACTTAAAACGAGTGAGAAATCGTCCGTTAAAGATTAAGGGGGGGGGGGCGAAATTAAAGGCTTTTCATGAGAGAGAAAGGGCGCTGATGTGGCAGATTCTGATCGGGTTATGCATAATTATTGACCACAAGGTTACTGACGGGATTCGCTCCCCGCTTTGTTGGCTTTCTAAAACGAAAATGGCGGCCCCGCCTGAGTGTGAGGCAGAGGCGCCTTTTTAAAAAATTCTTCTAACGGCGACCCCGCCAGAGACTGAGGCTCGTTTGGTGGTTGGGTATGCAAAGATTACCGAAATCATTGACAAGTGGAGGCGCTCCAGTCTGGGCGAGTTCGCTGGCTTGCCCACCCACTCCACCACCATATAACAGAAGCCACTTACTTTTAGTTGCTCACCACCAAAAATCGATGTTATGAAGCTAAACGAGAGGAGCTCTGTTGGTTGCTGCAAAGATGGCTAATAGGTAAGAGACACATTTATTTTTTAATTATATTATTAAAATGCTATTATGATTTTGTTCAGTTAGTAATTAGTGGATTTTTTTTATGTTGTGATTTTAGAAGATTTGAACTAGTCGTTCGGTGGAAATCAGAGAAAGTAGAGGACAATTTAGGCGTCCATTCCGTTGGTGGTAGAAGTTTTCAGTTGACAGTTCCATCCAGTGTGACATATCACCAATTTTGTGAGAATCTAATTTCGAGGATACGACGTAAGGACGAAGCAGTACAAGATAGTGATATAATCACATGTTTCACATACTGTCTTCGAGAATGGCAGAATGGTGTTATATTTCATTATGCGATTCCTATTGTGGATGATGATAGCTTGAATGTGCTTTTCGATTTTATGGCATAAAATCCTTATTGTTTGGGTGCTAAGATGCATGCTGAGATCAATGAGGATAAGGGTGGAGAGAAAGAAGATGATACTTGGAGTGTGCCACCTGATCAAGTGATCATGACTATGACGACAGAGAGCATGAAGATGAGAAGGAGGAGGAAGAAGATGGGGGAAGAAGAGAATCCTAATTATCCTCCATATTTTTACTTGCAGGGTAATGAAGAGGACGACGAATTATCATATGCTGATTCATATGGCGTAATTCCAATGCAAATTGTTGCTGGTTTTGAAGGAGAATTCTACAAGGGGTAGATATTTCACTCAAAACAAGCTACACATGTGGCGATTAAATACTACCCACTATAACACAACTTTCAGTATGTCGTGGTTGAGTTTTCAAAGGTATTCGCTCACTTCCTATAGCTTCTCTTGTGCAACATACTTATTGGCGATTATTGGAGAAATTCGATAAGATGAGGTTGGATACAGAAGCACAAATAAGAAGTGGTCATTCACAGTACACCAAACCATGCGAGAACTGATGAAGCAGTGGGCACAAAAGGTAGTTGGACATTCCGTGACGGGTGTTGATCGACTTCAGGGCATCTATGTAGTTCAGACTCCTCCCAACAACTTCAACATGACGGGGTTCGAACACACTAACAGTGCACTTCGACGACAAAAATCGGGCGGGATTTTGCACTTGTGGGAAATTACAAGGAAATAAAATTACTTGCTCTCATTCCATTGCAGCTTGCAACCGAATGGGGGTTAACCTGTAATGACATCTACAAGCTTGAAACAGTATTGGCTTGTTATGGGACAAGTTCCACACCTCTTGGCGAACGTAAGGGTTGGAAGAAGCACAATGGCCCTACTCTCCATCCTAATGTGCACATGATTAGGAAGCCGGGGAGGCCATGATCAACAAGAATTCAAAACGAGATGGATTGTCCAAGAGTTGGTGTATAGCAACAAGTGTTTAGGAACTGTAACCAATCTGGACATAATGCATCAACTTGTGGTGGCCAAGCACAAGTGGTAGGGAGAGCCAACAAAGATGAAGTGGTGGGCAACGACGTGGGGGAGGTGGTAGAAGAGGAAGTAGGGGTAATAGACGCAGTATGTAGTTTGGTGGAACTTTTATCAAGTAGTAGTAGTTGTTGTTGTTTGATGTTGTTATGGTTTGAAGTAGTTGTTTGAAACTTTCGAATTTCCATGCAGAAGTTGTTGTTGTTGTTGGAACTTTTATAAAATGTCATAGTTGTTGTTGTTTGAGATTTTTATAGTTAAATTTTTCATTTTACACAATAGCACTATACATGAAAATAATAACATAATACGTAATAGTCTCACCAACGATATATAATAGTAACATAATACATCATGAAATGAGAAATAATCCACAATGATACATAATATCCATAGAAGTACATAATAGTCTCAACGACCACATCGACGATCCACTAGATGGCCGCAAGTACCACACCTTGTTATTTACCTGTTCCGTTGATGCCTATCCTCTGCATGCTGGGGCTGATCTCCCTCAACTGTATCATCCTGATCCTATATACAAAACAAACCATCCACCTGAGATTGGGGATGCTCATCTGGTGCTCTGTCACCATACCCCTGCGCCCGAAGCTGCTCCTCATAAGACCACATCGATGCCTAAAAGGTAGGATTTCCATCTAGCGCATCCCAGCTTGGCAGTGAGGATGCTCTAGTATCACTACCTGAGGCCATGTGTCCGCCTCACATCATATCATGCTGCAGCGGTGTATGAAAGCTATCCACTGGTGGCTGAAACCATTGAGAAGTCTCTGGCTGAAACTATAGATGAAAAGACTCGTGAAATGCTGAAGAAGGCCCTGCCTAAAATCCCGAAGAAGTGCCTGCTTGAAATCCAAAAGAAGTGTCTGGGTGAAACTGCGACTGAAAGTGGAAGGTCGTAGTAGGCCAGACGGGCTGTGCTCGCTGACGATCTAAAATCCTCATTGGGTGAGGTACGTCGCGCTTCTCACGTCGCTGCCTACGCCTCCTAGACTGGTGCCTGAATTGAGGCTCTGGCATGCCCCACTCCGGTGTCGGATTCGTACGCTCTGGCCATCTGTCAAGGCAGTGCTAAGCAGGATACCGTTGTAAAGATACTGTCACATCAGGATGCAGGCGCTCTTCCAAACCTAAATCAACAACACCTGCTCCAACATGTTAGCCAACTCCATCATCTGATCGCTAGACATCCCTCCTATCCTCTGCATGCTGGGGCTGATCTCCCTCAACTGTATCATCCTGATCCTATATACAAAACAAACCATCCACCTGAGATTGGGGATGCTCATCTGGTGCTCTGTCACCATACCCCTGCGCCCGAAGCTGCTCCTCATAAGACCACATCGATGCCTAAAAGGTAGGATTTCCATCTAGCGCATCCCAGCTTGGCAGTGAGGATGCTCTAGTATCACTACCTGAGGCCATGTGTCCGCCTCACATCATATCATGCTGCAGCGGTGTATGAAAGCTATCCACTGGTGGCTGAAACCATTGAGAAGTCTCTGGCTGAAACTATAGATGAAAAGACTCGTGAAATGCTGAAGAAGGCCCTGCCTGAAATCCCGAAGAAGTGCCTGCTTGAAATCCAAAAGAAGTGTCTGGGTGAAACTGCGACTGAAAGTGGAAGGTCGTAGTAGGCCAGACGGGCTGTGCTCGCTGACGATCTAAAATCATCATTGGGTGAGGTACGTCGCGCTTCTCACGTCGCTGCCTACGCCTCCTAGACTGGTGCCTGAACTGAGGCTCTGGCATGCCCCACTCCGGTGTCGGATTCGTACGCTCTGGCCATCTGTCAAGGCAGTGCTAAGCAGGATACCGTTGTAAAGATACTGTCACATCAGGATGCAGGCGCTCTTCCAAACCTAAATCAACAACACCTGCTCCAACATGTTAGCCAACTCCATCATCTGATCGCTAGACATCCCTCCATCCCGTGATCCATCACGTAAACTCAGCTGAGCGTACTCCATGGTGTCGAACTAAAAATTAAATTTAAAATATAAGGGATTCCACACAAATACGAATTTCAAAACAAATAAAACAAAAATATAAAGCAATCAATACCTAACCAATGTGTTCACTGCAACTCCTCTCCGTGTGCCTGAACGTCTGGTAACATCTCGATACCACCCTATATGCTCCGAGTGGTAGGCTAAAGCCTCCTCAATGTATGGCATCCTCGCTATGAACTAATGTCGACGCCTCCACTAGCCCTCCAAGCAATAATAGAATTTGTAAATCTCTCTTGACGAAGGCTCCTAACATTGTACCGACACTCAAGATTACCCCTCGGAGAAAAGGTTTCAAGCATGCAAAGAGGCAACACAAGTAAGCGATTCTATCAGGAGAGGTCATCAGGAGAAATACCCACATCATCCAATGCCCCTTTCAGAGCCCACGCAAACCCAAGACGGCACTTAGGAGGGATAGCTTTCATAGTGCGAAGACCCGTAGAGAAAAAATCATCAAGCAAAGAGATAGACCAACCCACATGCTCAATCCTAGCATTAGATGAGAGAATCGACAAAGATGAAGCCGTAGTTCTGGGAATATTATAAATAATAAACGAACAAGGTTGTTAGCGCAATCAGGAGGCTCTACAAAAACATTCTTATCATGCTGATATTTAGAACGGAAGGCGTGAGTACGAAGGCATACCCGACAAATCCAAACTCCCACCCTCTTTAGAGTAGTTTCAGCATTAGAAAATACCGTCAAACTATCAGAAAGTGTTTTAAGTACAAGAGCCACAGCTTCACCGCGACAATTGCAATCTTTAAAGTGTTGTATTAATATTATTATTATTTCAATTACATTATTCAAACTATCGAGTAAAAAGAGATCCATAATTCATTAACAATGATCGAAGTCGCGATGCAAAATCAATCCGCAATAAAATAGGGTATAAAGAAAGGACTTATTTTTCCACCAAATGATGAAGTATGTTATTATTTCGACCAATGAACCCGACACTAAAAATAGAAGTCTCTACAAAGAACAATAATATTTGCTAGAATGACCCACCACAAGCATTTGAGATGATGTTGTCCCAGACTTTATCCAGAACAACCTTCACATCTCCAACAAACACAACCCTCATGATGTCATGCAACACACCCTAGCGAAATGCTTCCATGAGCGCCAAAAGATCCACCATAAAGGGATCCACAACCCCATAAAAAAGTAACCTACCACAGCCATGGTAGCCGCCTAAAAATCCTAACCTCTCCCGACCGTCCCACCACGAGGATTTGCATCTTCCCAGCCAATAGCTTCTCTTGGCTGGTCTATCGGGTTTCCATTCACCGTCCAAACGTTTTAGCCAAATTCTCTTGATCCAAGAGAGAGACTACCATTCACTCACTTGAAAGAAACATGCATTATCAATACATGAAAATGGAATTGAGTAAACTCAGACTACTTAGTTTTGAGGCTTCTAGGTATGCCAAAAATACACCCACGTGTATAATCATATCCCTCCCAACCCCGGTCTTCCGAAGGAATCTATGCCAACACAAAATAACAATGACCATTAGCAGGATATCCCGTAGAGCACTCAACTTCGACTTTTCTCGTAGATTACACACCACATAAAAATGAAAGAAAAGGTGTTCCAACAATTTCACACTTTTCTTAGTAACTAGAAAGAGGGAAACTCTCGACACCCCTTAATCAACAATGCCTCTCCTATGGGCAACATCCATTTGAGAATTTTCTAAAGTAAGAAGTGCAAATTCGGCAGAATAGGCAAAGCCCAAACTTCAGACCACAAACTTATTGATACATGAGTCCACAAAACAAGGAGTGTAGAACGAAGTTACCAGATCAAATGTGAATGATGGTGGACGAGGCAGGCAATGCATTCCGTGGGAGAAAGTAGATAGTGCAGTCGGAACACAAACACCACACAAAATCTCATAAAGGTTGAGTTATTGACTCTAAAATCAAAGAACAAAGCTTACTCAACCAAAGAGAAATAGGGAAAGAAATGCAAATTGATTGGTTGGGCTTCCTCCCAGCAAGCGCTTCTTTCACGTTGTGAGCACAATGGTGGA
This sequence comes from Linum trigynum, assembly GCA_964030455.1. Classification (NCBI taxonomy): domain Eukaryota; kingdom Viridiplantae; phylum Streptophyta; class Magnoliopsida; order Malpighiales; family Linaceae; genus Linum; species Linum trigynum. The sequence continues at coordinate 23,781,267 of OZ034822.1, forward strand.
TACTAAGTTTCGGTCCACCCTAAAACCTCCTTGAATTTGAGGTCTTCGTCAATGAGGTGGAGTCTCAAGTCACGAGCATGTGGTATGGCAGGTGATGAAGGCTCGTGCACTTAATGCAGATGAAGTCTCCACACACGAGACCTCTCCTTCGTTTATGATCTTGTTTCACTGCCTGAAACCAGATATGATAGCATCGATTTGCCACTATCACTTCCACCGAGAGGGACCAATGATGATGTGGCCTTGGTCTGGCAAAGATACACTACAAATGGGTCCTTGCCAAGCTTATCCTCGAATTTGGTGGAGATACCACATGTAACTCATGGTCGGTGCAAGCCTCTTACACCACAACTTCGTCCTCAGCCTGGACGCCACTTGCATCTTCAACCCCCTTCATTCATCAGAAAATTCCTCCCCTTGGAAAAATCAAGAATCTCCTCATCCTGGATTTCTTCCTCATTCCCAACAACTTCTTCCCTCACCATTTTTCCCTCCTTTTTCTTCCATCACGGATTGGAGAGAAATCTACAAGCAATTTCTTGGATGATATCATCTTGTATCTCCTCGCTCTGGCCCAGCATGTCAAAGCAAAAATGGAGAGAGGTGTGATCTGCCACTAGAGGACATTCCTAATCATGATTATCATGGGAGCTCTCCGTGACAACTTCTATATGCTCCTCAACATCCTCGTGATTGGCTTCTCCTTCCTCATTCTCTGCTTGTATAGTAGCATAAAGGATGTCTTGATAAAAATGTGCACAAGCTTTTTCAATTACCTCTATGTGCTTCTTTATGCTCCAGAGGATTTCCTCGATTTCACGAGTTTCACGGGGAAAGGAAAAGTCAATATGGGCAATGGTTTGGATATGAAGGTCCATCTTGGATCATGATATTTCAGTGTCTCGAGCAATCTGCTCCTCGAGAAGCCTCAATTGGTTTTTTGGATAAGCTAGTGGAGTGTAGCATGGCTATGTAGAATGTCCCATGAAGGTCGTTATCAGTAACTTCATCTCAGGTGGCCCCTATGGTAATGAGATGAATTCTTCTTGATAAGGATGTTGTTCTTGAAATGCTCAGGGGTCTAATTGTTCTTCGTAGTAGGGGGTTGGTATTGAAACCCGAATCCATTGTCTTTCTCCTCCTTGATTGGTCCAAAAAGTCTCGGGGTAATACCACTCGGGTGGTGGTGGATATCCCTAGTAGTTGGAGAAGCCATGGGGATCCATGCTTCAGATCTGCACCAACAAAAACAAAACACCCAAGTTAAAAGCAAGGGTGGAAAAGAAAAGTTAAATTAACAAACTTCCGCCTTTCCTAATAATCTAGAAAGTCCTCGACAACGATGCCAAAAACTTGACTCGCTAAAACACACTTCCTAACAATGGCCAAGTGTAACCAACGAAAGGGACTACAATATAGTGGCACAAGTAAAAATATTGAATACACGGGTCTCTAGAGTTACTATTACTCAGCTTCAGTTCATTATCTAGCAAACCTTAATAAGATAGAAGAACTATAACTACTCTAGCAAACTATAGTTAAAGTTAATCTAATCACAGGTTGTGAACACACTAAGGTATGATTCCCGCTAGATCCACAATTAGGTCCAAGTTGTAATTTCCTTTGGTCGTTTTACTGTTTATTAAACTACGTAAGATATGATAATAGCTTGGAATCTCTTAAGCTGACCAAGCCCTTTTAGACAGATTATCCGACAGGCGACTAGACTTCATCAGGATAGAATGCTAAGGCAATTAACATAGATCTCCACTATGTGTATGAATTCCAGTACAAAGTAGTGAATCGATTAAATCTCGCACAATCAGTTCACTACAATCAATCAAGGAAGCTCTCTTAACCTAATCAGATTCTATCTATCATAGGTTAAAGCAGAATTCAATAAAATGTGATCAAGATCCAATTGACTCAACAAAACATGGCTCAATGGATTAAAATCATTCAATATAGCATCCAAAGGTTCAAACAACAAAGATCCTAACACATGGAACTAGGGTTCCTCAAAACCTAAGTGAAGGAAAGTTACTCCATAAAGAAGAGAAAGAATGTAGAAATATGATCTAGATCGTCAATCTTCATCTCCAAGCTTGATTCCCGAGCTCCAATGGTGAAGAAATCCTCCAAAATAGCTCCATGAATGTTCCCAAATCTCTCTCTCTATCACTCTCTCTAGGGTTCGTCCCTTGGATGTTTGGGATTCAAAACCCATCTCTCACTCTTCAAAATCCGCAAAAACGCATTTATACAGCTCCAAGAAGCCAAGTTACGGCGCCAAGTTACGGCCATAATCTTTTGGGTTCAGGTTTTCACTTCTGAAATGTATTTTGCCTCTCGTGTCCCCGAGTTACGGCCAAAATGGAAAAGTTACAGTCTCAAGCGTAACATGGAAGGACAACCCGTAACTTTGGAGAGGCTGTTATTTCTCAGTTTTTCTATCTTTGATGTTTGGGTCCTTTCTCCCTCGTCTGAACTCTGAATCAATCGTCGTTTGATCCTTGACGCTTGTAGTCTCGTCCTCCTTTTTTTCATTCCTAGATTACATGATTATTTGCCCATAAAATGAAGTATAAATCCATTCTTCCTCGGGTCATGCCCGAGTTTTTCTCTCCCGAGTTGCCAATCGATCTCCGATTGACTTGAAACTTGTGCCTATGCGACACTTTACGTACTAGGACCTAAAATGTGACAAAGGAACACAACCTAGCATAAAATAGGCCAAAGTATGATAAAAAAACAAATTAAACAATCAAGAAATGAGCGGTAAGAACATGTGCAAATTCAATGTTATCACTTATATGAATCAAAGACATGGTTTCTTTTAGATGTGGTTCCTTCATCCAACCTAACTTAGCTGCCAAATGATACTCAAAACGATCTGGATAAAAATCATGATACTTCACCATGCCACACCAAACTATTCTCGAGTAGATTAAATAATAACATTATAACTAGAATTTCCTTTGCCATATGTCCGTAGGGAAAATTTGGAACAACCTATCTCGATTCCAGAGGCTTAGCTATGAATGCACAAGTGAGCCCCCACCTCTTGAATCCCTACCATTCCTAGCAAGGCTTGAGGAAGATTGGGATGGAGAAGAGGTACCCAATTGTCACACAAAATCTTGATTTCATACCTCGTACCCACTTTCTACCTTAGTGATACTCATACCGAACTACCAAATGGTACTCATACCGAATTAGATAAAAATCCTTATACTTCACCATGCCACACCAAACGATTCTCGAGTAGATTAAAAAATAACAATATAAATAGAATGTCCTTTGCCATGTCGGGATAATTTGGAACAACCTATCTCAATTCTAGAGGTTTAGCCTTGAATGCAAGTGAGCCCCCCACCTCTTAAATCCCTACCATCCCTGTCAAGGTCTGAGGCAGATCAGGATGGAGAAGAGGTATTCAATTGTCACACAAAATCTTGATTTCATACCTCGTACCCACTTTCTACCGTAGTCACTATTGAAGCAACTCAAGTCCATGTAACATTTCCATCGCCAACCCCAAGAGGGCAAGGACTCGTACCATCAGAATTTGCTAATATAGTCTAGCAAGAAGATAGTCTGGCTTCATCAGAATCCGCTAGGTTAACTTGGCTAGGATGGCCCCATTAAGTTACTAAATGATCTAAATCCCAAGCACCCTTCATGCTTTTCTAAACAAAGTGTTTTCCTGACATTCAAATAAGTATGACTTTCTCCATGATTTACCCCACAAAATATTTATCCAAGTGCATATCCAAAGATCAAAATAGGGAGACATGTATTAAAAATATGACATTACATGGATAGGGAGCGCACTCTAAATCGCCTTTAGTAAGAACTCCTTAGCAGCGCAAAAAAGACATTTTTACTTCCATCCACGCAGCATGTTTAAGACATGCTCCCTTGCGAAATATCTCAAACTTATATCGTCTTATCATTTATGGAAACCGATATACTGATCACTCTCATTACACCCACCCCAAGTAGTTATCCATGTCCTCTACTTCCGACTCAACGCACCGCAGATTTTTCTAGAATTACCTTTTGACCACTAAGCTCTTGATGGGTATTATGCACCTCCAACATAGTGTTACACCTCTATTGACCAACCCCCCCCCCCCCCCCCCCCCCCCCCCATTTTTTTTGTTAAGGTGCATATAATCTTGTGTGTAATAATAAATATGATTTTTCTATGCAAAAATATTTGAAATCCAAGTCAAGTGATATGATCCGTTAAAAATAAAAATAAAAAACTAAATGTGGAGGAAAGAGAAACATAGAGAGGGAAGGGGGACTGATAGTGTAGCATAATTTTTTCTCCAAAATTATCATCGCATGTTCATAGCCATTAGATCTTTCTCCTTAACTTTCTTTTCTCTTCCAATGGAACAAAATACTTATGGAAGGAATCAAAAGGCCCCATTTGGACATGATCTTGGCTCAAAGTAAAGGGGTCGCCCACTATGTCGCAACCGTCCCTCTGAGGGTCGAGGTCGTCGCGTTCGCTTTTTGGGAGTCGCCATCGATCTTACTTTGAGTGGATCGAACACTCTTCGGATCGGCTCTAACCTTAGGGTCAGAACCGAGATATGGTATGTGGTTAAGAGATTCGGATTCATGAGTACGTTACGTGTGGGGTAGTGAAATCACACCCACAACGCCCTAAATCGGTACTACTTAAGTCGACAAGTTTTTATACGAGTTGGGTGTATTTTTAGTAATACTTTTATAATTTTAGGGTCCCACTGGACCATTAAATAATTTTATCATATTATTTTAAGCTTTAATTATACGCCTAGTGACGTAAAATTTAAAGATAATGTTAGTTGATTAGTTGGACTCGGACCTTACCGGTTGCCTACGTACCAGTAAGACGGGATCAAAGTCCACGTAGTTCGTTGAAACTTTGACGTTTTAGTTGTAACCACATTCCACTGATCGTGATAATCATATAAATAATTTTGTTGATAAAATGTAAATAAATTATTACAAGATTTACTAAGATAACACATAATAACTTTAATCTTGAAGAAATATTTAACTTATTAAGAAAGAAACAAAATTAATCTAACTTAGACATTCTTTGTTCTATTAATTTCGTATTAATAATATTGACAATAAAATGTAACGAGTTTAAAAAATTGAGCATGATAGCCTGGTAGCACAAAAGGTTTTGATCGTTGACTACAACGCTCGTATGAGCTGAACGTCCCGAGTTCAAAACTCAGTGGACACGTTTAAGAGGTTCTCGTTTTTTTAAAATGGAGAAGAAGGGAGGGCAGTTCCGTAATTATGCGAAAACACGGTGACAAGGCCGAGTAATAATTAGGAAACCCTAGGGGTAGAAGGGTAATTTTGGACGCCTAGGTATATAATGCCTCTTAAGCAAACCCTAATTGATTTTAACCAAAGGCTGAGCGGCGACCCCTCTCTCTCCTCTCTTCTCGTTCCCTCTTCTCTAAAGAAAACAAAAAAAAACGCCGTCCTCTTCTCTCTCGTCTCTCGATCCTTCTCTATTCTAAACCTAAATCGGCCGCCACTTTCTTCACACTCTCTCGATTCCTTCTCGAAAAAAAAAATGACGACCCTCTCCTCTCTCTCTCTCTCTCTCTCGTCTGTCGATCCTTCTCTTCTCTTCCTACCCAGAAAACGAAAACCTAATCGAGACCCTCCTCTCCTCTAGCCGCCGCCAGACGCGAACAAAAGCATAAAGATTAATTGCCTTCCCTTTCGTCTCTCCGTTCACACCACTGGCGACGATGGAAAGATGACAAAGTGCGGTTTTGAGGTTGGTTTTTCCCTTTTTTCGATTTCTCCTAATTCCGACTTGATTTTGGGATTCTGGTTTCTAATCTTTTATTTTTTATTTCCAAAAAAATCGACCTTGATCGAGGAGCAGTGGCGGATTCAGGAATTTTAAATAGGGGTGTCCTCTTCAAAAAAAATTAATAAATTAAATTAAATTAAATAACTATTAAATATGAAAATATTCAACTAGTAAAAGTTAGAATAAAAGTTCAAAACATGTTCCGTATTATGAAAGAATGGTAAAATAAATTTGGTGTATACACTGCTCAACACATCTCTCATGACATATCCTACTAGACAAGGGTAACCCGTAATTGGGTTTAATCGTTAAGTTTTGAAAATAATTGGGCATAAGAATAGTCTTTTACTTTTATATTTTGATCTAAAACATAACTACAAATGAGTTGTAGTCTAATTGAAACTATATTTACTAATAGTAGTAGTGTTCCCAAGTTCAAATCACATAGACCCTATCACTTAAATATTATTTTTATCCATATGCAGAATACTATAGGAGGTTGGATAATCATTTTCCATATTTTAAGGGTGTCCCACTATCACTAAAATTTTTTTACCCTTACACAAACTACTATCAAAGATTGGATAATAGTTTTTCCAAATTTTAGGGGTGTCCTAGGACACCCCTAAACCTCCATGTATCCGCCCTTGCCGAGGAGGGCTCCAATCTAGGTAAAACAACGACATGCACGACTTTTTATTTCTATTTTCCTAATTTTTATACCCGGATTCGTACTAGCTTTCTGGGTTCTGGTTCTGGGCAAGGGGAAAAGGAGGGACGAGCCCGCCACTGCCGACCACAAAAACCCGAGCCGAGAACCTCTAATCAACTAGAGAGGCTCCAATCTAGGGAAGATTCAGCTTGCATGTTGTTTTTTTTTTCTGATTTCCTTGAAGAGATGGTCTTCTGATATTTTTCTGGGTTTTGATTTTGGGCGTTTTCTATTTTGGCTTCGAATTTGTTGCGGGAGCACGGGAAGTCACTGGCGACGAGAGTATTTTTCGCCGCCGGTGATGGAAAAGAGACCGCCAGAAGCTCAGAGGTGATCTGGGTAAGTTCATTTTCTGAGTGTTTTGTTTTGTTTTTTGTATTTGAAGGATTCTGATTATCGATCCTGAATATTTACCCCGTCTTATTACAGATTTAGGAGCAGAGTGGCATAGGTGAGGTCTCCTACCGCTCTTGAGAAATTTTGAACTAAAAAAAACTCGGTCATATGGCTATAGACTAAATGATTTGCGAACCAGAATACTAAAAAAAATGGTTGTTGGTGTACTGGATTTTTTTATGTTGGTGGATTTGATCTGTGGTTTTGGATCTAGCTCTAGATACTCTTGAAGTTAGAAAAGAAAGGTTTTCTGAACTGGAAATTTAATTAACATGCTCCAAATTGTTAGTTTTGGCGATTGTATATCACTGCCTCTGCCCCTGATTTGCTAGACTGGATACTATAAATCATTGCTACTACTTATGATTTTGGGTAGATTATGAACTCTAAATTGTAGTTATTGTTTGTGATTTTACTAAACTATGGTTGATAGTTGATTTGTGAATGTGAAGTTTATTATGCTATAGTAATTTTTGGATCTGAATCTATACTAATCTATAAGATTTCAAAAATGTAAAAAGGGTTTTAGATCATTTCTATGACCTTCTCAATTTGGTGATGTTCTAATTGTCGGGTTTGGTTATGATATGATGGATATGGAATTTCTATTTGCTTATGGTGTTTGGTATTAGCTATGTTTCCTTGCAAAAAGAGAGATATATGGCACAAACAGTATATCTAGAGGAAGAACGATTACCACTATAACCACTATAGATAGAAAGCGAGTAGTGTGTAGTGCTTAATCAATACGAGTAGATGGGAGGCAGCAATAACACATGAACCACTTCAATGGAAATGAGTAAATCTATTAGCTAATATAGCAATATGATACTATAGATGAAATTGTAAATAAAGGAACCCAAGTACGAAGCAAAATTTCATTAAGTAAAGAGTAGCAGTTACAAAGCTAACCTGGTGCAATTCTTGCTTGAAAAATACCCTTTCTGTTGTAATCTCCAATTCTCTCAAAGTGGAAAGAAGAGGTTTATCAGTCTTTTTCCATAAAATTTTCCCTGAATTCCCTTTCTCCGAACCCATCCCCCCAAACAAAGAGATCAAAGATCTCATTTATAGCAAAAGTATCTACCATGAGTCCCATGATCATTTGTCGTTGCTGAGGCTAAAATTGTTGTGGTTCTTCCTGATTGGTCAAATTTTGTGGCTGCGTCTTGAGCCTCCACCTACAAAGTCAGTTCTGACTGGTCAGGGTGAGTGTGGGCTGACCAGAGTTTGGATAAGGTTGGGTCGGCTCTGCTTGTAGGCTTGTGAGCCGATCTGGAAATCTCCTTGGCTCGAAATGGGCCGAACTGCAGTTGTAATGGGCTTTGTTCTAATCCTTCCTTTCATTCTTTGCGGGTCCAATTTGGGCCCGAGGAGCCAAGGAGGCCAATGACTTCAAGGAAAATTGGGCCTGCAGACCTTATTTGCGTCCAAAGCCCCAATCTGTTTATAACGTTCACTTTAAATTGTGTATATATGTATGATTTATAATTGCCCATATAATCCTTCCATATCAATGTAATTCTCGATTAAATATATAATGTAAGAAATCTATTAGCAAAGTATATTTTTAATCTTTCCTGATCTGTGCTCTATATATTGTGAGTTGGTTCCTCGACTAAAGTCACCAACTCCCTATCTTCAATCAAGGATACTCTATTAACCTAGGCAGATATTCTCATTCTAGGTTAAAGCAGAAACAACAGGAATTTGATCAGGATTCAAGTCATTCAATCATTCAAACCTCAATCGAATATAATCAAATCATAGAATCAGTACTTGGGTTCATACAATCAAAGCCTAACATACAAATCTAGGGTTCTCCATACCCAGATGAATGGGAGAACTACTCCATGGAGAAAGAAGCAAAAGCAGAATCAGACGCGGAATTCATACTGTGAAGGATGATTTCCTGCTTCTGGACGTTGATCGGCACCTCTCCAAGCTCAAACTGGCCTCCAATGGTGTTGAAGATCAATCTAGGGCGCTTGGAGACTCTTGTTCGTCACTTTCTCTCTCTAGGAATCGTTCTCTCTCTCAAAAACTCGAATCCCCTTCTGTTTGGCTGAAAATCTGCTTAAAAAGGCATCAGCCAAAGCACGGTCGAGGGCACGGCCGTGTAATGCCTCTGCCCGCCCGTGCTTTGGCTAGTGTTAATTACACTAGCAGCAGTGGGGAGAAACACGGCCGTGCTTCGCGTTGGACACGCCCGTGCTTTGGCAGAACACGCCCGTGCTTCGTTTTGGCCCTGCCCGTGTAATCAGCTCAGCTCTCGGCATAAAAAGCACGGCCACCGGAACACGGCCGTGTAATGATTTAGGTGTGCCCGTGTTTTGGCTCCAGCTCACCGAAATGTCTTCCGAATGCCCCGAAACTCGCGCTTAGCCTTCCCTTTGACACCTGGGACCTGAAACATGACAAAATAGCACAACCCGGCGTAAAATAGACCACAATACACGACTATGCCCCTCAAACGGATAAGAACTAGGGGCGCAAATATGTGCAATTACATCGTTATCATCTACAGTTGCCCCCTTTGTACTCTTTGTATAAAGAGTTATACAAAGTTTCTATAAAGACCACATTTTGAAATGTGAAAATCTCAGAAGTAGAAAGTGAACTTATCTTTGGTAATAACGACATATCTGTATTGTTAAGATGATGGTAGCCAAACTGTATAAGAAAATAACAGAGATAAAATTAAACTACCATTTGGTAACAATGATATACTCAAGTTGTTCGAGATAGAAACAAATCAATCAAGCCGAAACATGTTAGGCAATGAAATCAAGTTAATTATTTTGTAACAACGATATAATCAAGTCGTCTGTGATAGAAATTGAAATGAACATCGGAATAAGTGCTAGCGATAAAATCAAGCTAACCATGTTGCAACAACGATTTACTCAATTTGTCTGTGGTAGAAACCAAACTGATCAATGAGTAGAATGACAGCGATAGCGTCAAGCTAATCATTTTATAAGGACGATGTACTCAAATTGTCTGTGATAAAATTCAAATAGAATAATGAGGAAGACGTCAGCTATAAAAATCAAGCTAACAATTTTGTAAAGACGACGTACTCAAATTGTCTATGATAGAAATCAAATAGAACAATGAGAAAAGTGTCAACGATAAAGATCAACCTAGCAATTTTGTAAAGGATATTGTACTCAAATTGTTTGTGATAGATATCAATTCAAACAATGAGGAAGATGTCAGTGATAAAGATCAAACTAACAATTTAGTAAAGACGATGTACTTAAATTGTCTATGATAGAAATCAATTCAAACAATGAGGAAGACGTCAGTGATAGAGATCAAACTAACGATTTTGTAAAAGGTATTGTACTCAAATTGTCTGTGATGGAAATCAATTCAAACAATGAGGAAGACGTCAATGATAAAGATCAAACTAACGATTTTGTAAACGATATTGTACTCAAATTATTTGTGATAGAAATCAATTCAAACAATGAGGAAAACATCAGTGATAAAGATCAAACTAACGATTTTGTAAAAGATATTGTACTCAAATTGTTTGTGATAGAAATCAAATCAAGCAATGAGAAAATGTTAGTGATAAAGATCAAACTAACAATTTTGTAAAGATGTTTTACAAATTGTCTATGATAGAAATCAAATATCACAATGAGGAAAGTGTCAGCGATAAAGATCAAGCTAACAATTTGGTAAAAGACGGTGTATTCAAATTGTTTGTGATAGGAACCAAAACAAACAATGAGAAAATACCAGTGCGTAGTGGTATTTCGCATGAAAAGTTTTCATGTGATTTTATGCGGAGATTTTAGAAATTTAGCAAATTTTTGTGATGCATAGCGAGTCACTTTGATCTATGATGATGTACGGAATGAATCTCGGAATGATTTTGAGAATGATTGTATGATGTGTCATGCTAATGTAATAATGAACATTGAGTGAAAAGAGGATATGATGCATTTGACAATGCTATGAAAACTATGTTGCTTTATTTTTTGTTTGTTGTCTTGTTTTTGCTCGGGGTTCCTTTAAATTGCTCATCTACTAGGAATTGCCATTTCCTTTTGTTCAACTTGATCCTCAGGTTTTTCTTAGGTTGGAGAGACTTTCAGCTTGCTCTCTTGAAACTTATCTTTGTGGTGGTAGTTGTGTCAGGATATACTTTGTTGGGTGAGTTGAGGGTGTGTACTGCTTCATCCTTCTTGTCGGTCAGGCTTGGGCCCGCATGTGTTCAGAGTTGTGTATCTCTTGGTATGTGTTGTATGTTGTGTCCTTCTTTCTAACTTTTTTGTTGAAGGATAATCGATTGATTGGCTGGCTTGTTGAGATTTGAATGTTCTCAGACTCCCCGAGATTTTTTTCATCAACTCATGAGTAAAAAGATGATTAATCCGATTCTTGGGTACTCAGACTTCCCCTTCTTCCATGGTGGACCATTTTTGCCCCTGAAGATCTGTTACTCACTTTTTATTCTCCGAAACAAAGAGTGACTATATCAATCTTGACTTGAGACGAAAGCAAAAATGTTTGAAAATGTTTATTAGAGAATTAAAACTTGAAAGCCATATTGATAGACCGTTAATTACACATGTTTTTACCCCTGTTCTTACACCGTTTGAGATGTGATTTCTCATGTTTTAGGCCGATTTCACGCTAGGTTGTGCTTGTTTGTGATATTTCAGGTCCTAGTACGTGAATGGAGGCTTGGGAGCGAGTTTGGGGTCGATTGGACGAAGATCGGGCGCGAGGCAAGTTAAAAAGGAGGCCACACGGGCATGCTTGGACATCACACAGCCGTGCAACCCATATTTGTGGCCGTGTGACTTTCGCCGAGAGCAAACACGGGCAGATGGAAAGCTCACACGGCCGTGCGACCCTGGCCGTGTGGGTAGGCTGAAGATCGAACTTATTGATACGGCGCGTTTTGACTCACACGGGCAACTAGGTATGCCACACGGCCGTGTGGCCCTGCCCGTGTGAGTCGAGAAGTCATGGTTTTAACACAATTCCGGGCTGCAAGAGAGAGAATCGGCCTTTTTGAGCAAAAACAGAGCCCTAGAGAGTGAAAGGACGAAGAACACATCCTAGAAGCCATCTTGGAGCTGGGTTTCATCAAATCAAGCTTGGAGATCGTCATAGGAGTGGAAATCATCATCCCATAGCAGATTTTCCTCATCTTTATGAGTATGACTACTTTGTATCTTGTTTCCCTCTCTCTCTCTATGGAGTAGAACCTCTCTCTCACTTGGGGAAGAAGAACCCTAGTTCTATGTGTTAGGGGATTGATTGTAATGACTTGGGATGATATTACTGTTTGATTTTAATCGAATGATGCATGTTTATTGAGTCAATTGAAGTCTGATCAACTTTTCCTGATTCCTGCTGCAATCTGAGATAGATAGAATCTGATTAGGTTGCTAGAGTCTCATCATTCGATAGTAGGAGATTGGCTATACGAGAGTTAGTCAGTTTACTGCTTTGTACTGGAATCCAATTCCAGTAGTGGAGTTCTGTTCTTACTGCTTCAGCTTTCTATCCCGGTGAAGACTAGTCGTCTGCCGGGTAGATAGACTGAGAGGGCTTGGTTAGCTTAAGAGATTCCAAGCTACTGTCAGATCTTCCGCATTCTAATCAACAGTAAATCAACCCAGGGTAATTTCAATTGAACCTAACTAAGGAGCTAGGGGGACTCATTCCCGAGTGACTCTTACCTGCTTGAGAAAACCGTATCGATTCCTGCTTTCTTTCTGCTTTTAGTTTAAACACAAATCACTTGCTTTAGTTGGCTAGATAATAGAGACTCACTGAGTAAGCAGTAGATCTAGAGCCCGGGTTGATAATATAACTTGCCTGTTACTGCATTCCCGGTCTGCGATTATACTTGGTCGCAGATTGGTGTTGTGTTTTAGCGTGTCAAGTTTTTGGCGCCGTTGCCGGTGGTATCGAAGCTGATGTCAGCTATCGATCGTTCTGGTTTGATCGAGACGAGCAGGTGTGCATGCTGTAGGCACCCAGTCATCTGATTTGGTGCAGGTGGTATCGAAGCTGGTGTCAGCTATCGATCGTTCTGGTTTGATTGCAGGTACAGGACAACCGCAGGCGATGCTCTGCCAGTGGTGCGAGAGCACCCATCACATTGTGGAAGACTGCCAAGCGATGAAGGAATCGACAACACCCCAGGAGCATGTGAACTTCATCAACAATGTTAGGCGCAACGACCCCTACAGTAACACCTACAATGAGGGGTGGCGCCAGCATCCTAACTTCTCCTGGGGTGGGGCAAATTCCAGACCACCAGTTCCCCAGGGACCACCGGGCTTCCAGAGGCCACCATATCAGCCCAGACAGGGGCAATTCCAGCAGCAGCAGTCTCTCTACCAGCCCATGCAGGGGCATGCTGCTCCATCACAGCCGCGACCTTTCCAGCAGCCAGGTGCAGCCCCTGCCGCCCCAGTGCAAAATGATCAGATGGCTGAACTGCGGGAATTGGTGGGATCTCTCGCCAGTTCTAGTGCTCAGAAATTCAACACTATAGAGCAGTTCATGGAAAAGGCATCAAGTAAATTCCTGGCTCTTGAAGCTGGCCAGAGGAACACACAGGCTGTCTTGCAGGATATCCAAACCCAGCTGGGGAGTGTGGCTCAAGCAGTGGCACAAAAGGCTCCTGGTACCTTGCCCGGTCAGACCATTCCTCACCCTCAGAACCTGAATGAGCACTGCAATGCCATCATGACCAGGAGTGGCAAGATGACAGTTGATCCACCTGCTCGGGCACAAGAGAGAGAGAGGCCCCTTCCTCGGCATCTCCAGCAGTTGAAGAAGAAGTAGAGAAGGAGGTTGAGGTGCCTGCACCTAAACCGCAACCAGTAGTGAAGGAAGTATATCCCTAAACTCCCCTTCCCTACTCGGTTGCACAAAGACAGGCTGGAGGCAGAGTTCGAGAACTTCATGACCATGCTTAGGAAGCTGAATGTCCAAGTGCCTTTCCTGGAGGCACTATCTCAAATGCCTAAGTATGCGAAGTTCCTGAAGGATCTTCTCTCAAAGAAGCAGAAGCTGAGCGAGCTGGCCACTGTGGAGCTCAGCGAGGAGTGCTCGGCCATTCTGCAGAACAAGCTTCCGCAGAAACAGAAGGACCTAGGTAGTTTTACTATCCCGTGCTCTATAAAGAATTTGCATGTAGAGAGGTCCTTGGCGGATTTAGGTGCTAGTATCAATGTTATGCCGTATAAACTGTTTAAGAAACTAGGCCTAGGTGAACCCCGTGCTACTAGGATGAGCCTTCAATTAGCTGACCGATCTGTCGTGCATCCTAGGGGCATAGTGGAAGACCTTCTGGTTAAGGTTGGCAAATTCAATTATCCTGTTGATTTTGTGATTTTGGACATAAATGAGGATATGAATGTGCCATTGATACTGGGAAGGCCTTTCCTGGCCACCGCCAAGGCCCTCATAGATGTGCATGATTGGACCTTAGTTCTAAGGGATGGTGAGGAGCGAATAACATTTTCAATTTCTAATACTCTTCCTGCTTCATCACCTCTGCATGCTGTATCTCACCAGGTGCACGAGTCTGTCGTGTATCCTTCTGTGTTGCCTATTTTGCAGGATCCGCCTCCCATACCTTCGCCGCCACTCCCATCCACTCCATCACCGAAAGAGCAGATAAGGGAGAAGTGGCGGCCGAAACAGCAGGCATCTAAGCCTGCTCGAAAGAAAGCCGGAGACCACTATGAGCTGGTCCTACCCCCACCTTGGCCATCCGAGTATTCACTCGCTTGCATCCTGCCGGATGGCCAAGTTGAGTTGGCAAATGCTGGTGGCCACATTCGGCGTGTGCATGGCCACCATTTGAAGTTGCACCTCAAGAGCGAGGTGGATCTGCTCTTGAAGGCACCTGCTCCTTCACCTCACTGAGCATCCACCGACTGGCGTCCAGCTAAAAGACGGTAAAGAAGCCCTTGTGGGGAGGCAACCCCACCTAGGTTTGCATTTTCTTACCTTTTTCTTTTTGATTTTTTGTGTTTTTTGAGTCTTGAGATGTTGTTCCAGAGTCAAATGTCGTTTTTGAGTGAAAACAGGTTGATTTTGGGGCTCCAGCAGTTCACACGGCCAAGCCTTAAACTCACACAGCCGTGTGGAATCTTTCCATTGGCCGTGTGAGCTCTCGACAATTTCCACACGGCCAAAAGTGCACCTTGCACGGCCGTGTGGATTGGCCTGGCCTGGCAGTGTGGCCGACACGGGCAACGCGTTTTGTGTCACGGCCGTGTGGGAATTTGCCCTGGCCGTGTCTGCTCTCGCAGAATTTGGCACGGCCAAATGAGCACTCGGCACGGCCGAGTGAAATTCCTCGGTCAGCCCGTGTCGGCCGGCACGGGCAAAAGCGCTCTTGACACGGCCATGCGTGTCTGGCCGTGTGGCCGAGGCACGGCCTATATATTCGGCCAGCACGGCCGGGTCGTCAGAAATTTCAAATTCCTCGCCGGAATCCTCTGTTCCTCGCCGGAAAACCGCGCCAAAACCCCACTTTTCGATTTTTTCGGCCATTTTTTGTCATTTTTCCACCAAACCAACAACAAACCCACCCTTCCTACACCAAAAGCGGCCTATCCCTCCATTTTGGGGAGATTTGGCCCACGTTTTTGTCGCCGGAGGTGATTTCCGGCGAGACTCCGGCGAGGCTCCGACGAGCACTTCCGGGCACTTTTTCGGCGTTTCGTCGCTTCCATCGCCTTCCCCTCATCATCCCCTACACCTCTACTTGAGTCTCCAGGTTTGATTTTGCCTTTAACTATGTTAATTGTGGAGAATTGGGTGTTAGGGTGCATGTTTAGAGAACCTCATTGAATCTTGTGATTTTTGTGCAATTGATTGAGGGGAATGCATGGAGTGTGTTTGAATTGTGTTGGGCAAAGTCCCTCTTGATTGTTTGAGCCCTTGTGTGCAAGAATTGTGCCAATTTCATGCTTACCTTAATAGTGCACACAAGGTGTTCGATGAAATGCCTGTTTTTGTACCATTTTGTGGGGGTCGGTTGGGGCCCTTAATGATGTACTTTGAGGGTGTTTTTGGTATGAATGTGAACCTTGAGTGGCCTATTTTATCGTGAATGTGCACCCCCACTCAGATTATGCTTGTATTATCAAGTTCTTGACCCCCGAACTATGGATGAAACCATGGTTAGGCTGTTTTCTGTTCTTAAGTGTGGGGGTGTTCTTAACATTTTCCTTGGCTGTCTTGGTTCCACTCTGGGCTGTTCTTTTGCAGGACCATGTCGAAGCCCAACCTCCGGCATCAATATGTTCAAGATTTGAGAAGGGCGCCCCACCGGGATCATTTTCAGAACGTCCTGGCCTGCTTGTGCTTGACCGTTTCCAGGGGCATTTGAGCTCGAATTGGATGCATCGATTCAGGTTGAATCGACTCCACCTGAGTAATGGGAGAGCTTATCCAAGCCACAGGGAATGTGCTGGCACCACTGGATTGGATCGACGTGGTCTCCAGGTCTCCACCCAATCTCTGTCACGCCGTTGACGAGCAACAGAGTGGCTTCTTCCCGTGCTGGGGTGGGTTCCGTTCTCGTCGTATAGTAGTAAGTATGAGCTTGCGCGCAATTAGACTCGTTCTCGTACCTTTTCCTTCCTTTTCTTGAGCCCGATTGAGCTCCAGCTGCCTTTGATCTTCTCGTATAGTGATGACTCGGTATTTGCACATGTTTTCCCCTTTGTTTCTTGATTGTTTGAGCTTGAATTATCGTGTCTTTGGCCTATTTTATGCTAGGTTGTTTCCTTTGTCACATTTCAGGTCCTAGCACATAAAGTGAAGCATAGGCGCAAGTTTCAAATCAATCAGAGATCAATTGACGATTCGGGAGAAGAAACTCGGGCATGACCTGAAGAAGAATGGATTTATACCTCAATTTATGGACAAATAATCATGCAAGCTTGTTCTGAAAAGAAAGAGGACGAGACTACGAGCGTCTGGGATCAAACGGGGAGTGATTCGGAGTCCGGACGAGGGAGAAACGAGGCATTAAATAGAGGCTGAGCAAGCCACACGGGCACGACCCACACGGCCGTGTGAACTGGCCATGTGGCCGTGTGGAAATCACCGAGGGCTCACACGGGCAGCTGGGAAAGCCACACGGCCGTGTGGCCTGGCCGTGTGAGTCGGGAATTGCTGTTTAAAACCCGATTTTCAGCAAAAGGAAAGGGGGAGAGCTGGGTTTTGGATCCCAAACACCCAAGGGACGAACCCTAGAGAGAGAGAGCGACTTGGGAACATTCTTGGAGCTATTTTGGAGGATTTCTTCGCCATTGGAGCTCGGGAATCAAGCTTGGAGATGGAGATTGAAGATCTAGATCAGATTTCTGCAGTCTCTCTCTTCTCTATGGAGTAACTTCCCTTCACTTAGGTTTTGAGGAACCCTAGTTCCATGAGTTAGGATCTTTCTTGTATGACGTTTTGGATGCTATATTGTTTGATTATACTCGAATGATGCATGTTTATTGAGTCAATTGAAGTCTGATCAACTTTTCCTGATTCCTGCTGCAATCTGAGATAGATAGTATCTGATTAGGTTGCTAGAGTCTCATCATTCGGTAGTAGGAGATTGGCTATACGAGAGTTTGCCAGTTTACTGCTTTGTACTGGAATCCAATTCCAGTAGTGGAGTTCTGTGCTTATTGCTTCAGCTTTCTATCCCGGTGAAGACTAGTCGTCTGCCGGATAGTTAGACTGAGAGGGCTTGGTCAGCTTAAGAGATTCCAAGCTACTGTCGGATCTTCCGCAGTTTAATCAACAGTAAAACAACCAAAAGGAATTACAACTTGGACCTAATTGAGGAGCTAGGGGGAATCATACGTAAGTGAGTTCCCAAACTGTAATTAGTAGTTTTCCTTAGTTTAGTTAGTAGAGTAGTTTAGTTAATCAATCCTTAATCTAGTTTGCTAGATAATGAACTGAAGCTGAGTAATAGTAACTCTAGAGACCCGTGGATTCGATATTTATTACTTGTGCCACTATACTGCAGTCCCTTTCATTGGTTACACTTGGCCATTGTTAGGTGTTGTGTTTTAGAGAATCAAGTTTTTGGCGCCGTTGCCGGGGACTTTCTAGAGTATTAGGAAAGGCAGAAGTTTGTTACTTTAGCGTTTTTCTTTTCTTTTCCACCCTTGCTTTTCACTTGGGTGTTTTTGTTTTTGTTGGTGCAGATCTGAATCATGGATCCTCATGGCTTCTCCAACCATTGGGGGTATCCACCACCATCCGGGTGGTATTACCCTGAGACTCCCTACAGCAATCAAGGAGGAGAAGACTATGGATTCGGGTTCCAGTACCAACCCCCTTACTACGGAGAACAATCAGACCCCTGGGCATATCAAGAACAACCTCATTACCAAGAAGACTTTCTCCCACAACCAGAAGGGCCATCGGAGCTGGAGTTACCCATGGCGGCCTTCACGGGCCACTCTGCAGAGCCATGCTATACTTCACTGGAGGATCCGAACGAACAACTAAGGCTTCTCGTGGAGCAGTTTGCTCGAGACACTGAGAAATCATGCTCCAAGATGGATCTTCAAATCAAAGCCCTTGCCACTTCCGATCCCTCATTTCTCCATGATATGGAGGAGACTGTTCAGCGCTCAGCGAAGCAAACAGAGTGGGTGAAGCAAGTTTGCTCACATCTTGCTCAAGATCACCTTTCTGCTACCACGCTAGAAGAGGTGGAGGATGACAAAGGCTATGGGAGCGTTGAGGAGCATACAGAAGTTATCACAGAGAACTCCCATGATAACCATGATCAGGAAAGTCCTTTGGTTTCAGACCACACCTTTCCTCATTTATGCTCTAACATGTTGGGCCCGTGCGAGGAGATGCAAGATGATCCCATTGAAGAAATTGCTTGGCGACTTGCTCTCCAATCTGTTCTAGAAGAAGAAGAGCGAGCAAGGATGAGGAAGGAAGTTGTGGATGATGAGGAAGAAAGAAAAGAAGAGGTGGTTCTAGATCTTTTCCCAGGGGAGAGACCACATTTTGAAGAAGGAAGGGGGGTTGAGGAAGCAATTGGCGTCCAGGCTGAGGATGAAGTTGAGGTGGAAGAGGCATGCACCGGCCATGAGTTGCAAGTAATATCCCCACCAAACTTTGAGGAACTGCTTGGCAAGGACCCATTTGCAGTGTCTCTTTGCCAGACCAAGGCCACATCGACATTGGTCCCTCTTGGTGGACGCGATGGTGGTCTGTCGATGCTGTCATATCTGGTTTGGGGCAATGAGACGAAAGAAGAGAAGAAGAGGTCTCGAGGCTGGAGACTTCATCTGCATCAAGTACATGAGCCTTCATCACCTGCCACACCACATGCTCGTGACTTGAGACTCCACCTCATCGACGAGAACCTCAACTTCAAGGAGGTTCTAGCATGGACCGAAACTTAGGAGCCATCGTCCGGCTCACGACGTGAAAGAAGCGCTTGTTGGGAGGCAACCCAACCAGTCGGTTTGCATTTCTTTCTCTATTTCTACTCGGTTGAGTCAGTTTTGTTATTTGATTTTAGAGTCAATAACTCAACCTTTGTGAGATTTTGTGTGGTGTTTGCGTTCTGATTACTCTCTCTTCCTGGAATGCACCGCCTGACCCGTCCATCATCATTCACCCTTGATCTGGTAACTTCGTTCTACCCTCCTTATCTTTCGTCCATTGAGGACAATGTCGTGCTGAAGTGTGGGGGGATGTTCGATTATGTATGCGGGTGAATGTTTGGCTGTTTGTGTGCTTGGAGCCTAGTCCACTGTCCAAATTTTTAAATTTGAGGGCTCCAAGTACGTGTTGCCTTGTAAATTGCCTGCTCAGTATGCTTTGAATTGACAGTCTCTATAGTAATGTGCAACCTAGGGAGGTAGTGTAGCACTATGGAGGATGTTGAAGTATAAGATTTTTCCTATGTAGCTCTCTGTTGTGCCAGTTGATTTTGTGAATTAGTGGAGCTAAGACCGTTGAATTCATGTGGTAATGGTGACTCTGTTTGGATTATGTTATGGACTCGTGTATCGAACAGGGTGCTCATATGGAAAATGGGAAGCAGTTGGTCCTCCATGTCAAAATCATTAAATCTTAAACATGGGGTAAGCCCAACGTGTGCGGCACCGTTCATTGCACGAAATCGGGTTTTGGAGGAGATTTTAGTGATTATTAGTGGGGTACTCCTACAAGGTGAAGCTAAGTTGTCTCTAGTACAAGTAAAACTTCCACCCGTTGAACGGTTTGCCTACTTGAGGATGTGTTTTTAAGGGCACGGATAGAGCTTTCGACCCCCCTTAATTTCATTGACCCTCCACACGAGTTGAGGAAAAGGAGTTAAAAGGAGTACTCTGGCGAGCTCCAGATGTACAGAAATTGCTCTTGCTCGACTAATAAGGGTCGACCGTGCAAAAGACTGCAGTTGGAGCCCCATCAAATGAAAGAAAAAAAATGTAAATGAAAGTGAGAAAAAGGGGTTCCAACGGTGAAATGAAGTGAAAGAGCACCCCGGTACAACGAATCCTTGGTTGTGAATGGTGTGAGTCCCTTTATCCATGAATTGACTGTCTTACTTCTACTTTTTCTCATGATCCTGGCTTGAGTCTAGTACTCGCATTGAGAGAGATAGGGAACGTCTTAGAAGACCAGTTGACCTCGTAAGCTGCTATATGAACTAGGAAATCCTCTACCGACGATAGGGGTTGTATGTTGCTATAGAGCTCTGGAGAGCTGCATTGGTTTGAGTTAGGTTTGCTTGGGGACAAGCAAACAGTTAAGTGTGGGGGGGATTTGATGACTCGGTATTTGCACATATTTTCCCCTTTGTTTCTTGATTGTTTGAGCTTGAATTATCGTGTCTTTGGCCTATTTTATGCTAGGTTGTGTTCCTTTGTCACATTTCAGGTCCTAGCACATAAAGTGAAGCATAGGCGCAAGTTTCAAGTCAATCAGAGATCAATTGACGATTCGAGAGAAGAAACTCGGGCATGACCTGAAGAAGAATGGATTTCTACCTCACTTTATGGACAAAGAATCATGCAAGCTTTTCATGAAAAGAAAGAGGACGAGACTACGAGCGTCTGGGATCAAACGGCGACTTATTCGGAGTCCGGAGTCTGGAGTCTCAACTAAATTGCTCAAGACCCTCTCAGTTCGAATGCCCGGCGTAAGCTAACTTAGGTAATGAGATTTAAACGTCCACTACTGGATTCTACACCAGTACAGAGTAGTGAATCTACTCCTAGACTAAACTAGTCTATTCACTACTTCCAATTCAGGATGCTCTATCAACCTAAGCAGAGACTATCATTCTAGGTCAAAGCTGAAACTACAAGAATGTAATCAGGATTCAAGCAATTCTGAATAAAAACCTCGACTGAATATAAAATGTCAATCAATTATGAATTCGAGTTCATACAACTCTTCCTAGCATACAAATCTAGGGTTTCTCAAAACCTAAGTGAAGGGAAGCTACTCTATAGAGAAGAGAGAGAATACATTATAACTTTCCAGATCTTAAATCTTCATGTATGGGCTTGTTCCACAAGCTTCCAAAGCGAAGAAATCCTCCAATTACACTCCAAGATCACCCTCCAATTGCCCTCTCTCTCTCTCTCTCTCTCTTTTGTTCGTCCCTTGGGTGTTTGGGAACCAAAACCCAACTCCAAAATAGAATGGCATTCAATTCCCCGTGTTCTGCTTGTAACAGCCCGAGTTGCGCGTACCCGGCCTAATTACCCGGTCGGGTATTTGGAGAACCGACCGGGGTTTATAAAAAAATGTAGTGCAACCAATGGTCAACGAGGGTGATTTCCCCAGCCTCGAGTTGGAATCCCCGATCGGGTATTATGGGTCACCGACCTGGGGGTCTCCTGGACGCCTTGCCCGACCTTAGATGCAATTACAGGGTCAAGGGTGAGATGGTCTAGTCAGGTATTTTGGTCCTCAAACTCCACTTTTCGTCCACTCTCCGTTTTTTACCTGAAACTCGTTCTCAAGCCTCCATTTCCGCTCCAGGTCCTGAAATATGATTGATAGACCGTTAATTACACATGTTTTCACCCCTGTTCTTACACCGTTTGAGATGTGGTTTCTCGTGTTTTAGGCCGATTTCACGCTAGGTTGTGTTTGTTTGTGATATTTCAGGTCCTAATACGTGAATGGAGGCTTGGGAGCGAGTTTGGGGTCGATTGGACGAAGATCGGGCGCGAGGCAAGTCACAAAGGAGGCCACACGGGCACACCCACAACTCACACGGCCGTGCAAGTGACCACTTTGGCCGTGTGAGATTGTGCGAGAGCAAACACGGCTTGCCCTGATGTCTACACGGCCGTGTGAAGGAGTGGTTTGGCCGTGCGAGTTTCGCCGAGAGCAAACACGGGCAGATGGAAATCTCACACGGCCGTGCGACCCTGGCCGTGTGAGAAGCCTGAAGATCGAACTAATTGGAACGCAGCGTTTTGACTCACACGGGCAACTGGGTATGCCACACGGCCGTGTGGCCCTGCCCGTGTGAGTCGGGAATTCCTGGTTTTAACCCAATTCCGGGCTGCAAGAGAGGGAATCGGACTTTTTGAGCAAAAACAGAGCCCTAGAGAGAGAAAGTACGAAGAACACATCCTAGAAGCTATCTTGGAGCTGGGTTTCATCAAATCAAGCTTGGAGATCGTCATAGGAGTGGAAATCATCATCCCGGAGCAGATTTTCCTCATCATTATGAGTATGACTGCTTTGTATCTTGTTTTCCTCTCTCTCTCTCTCTATGGAGTAGAACCCCTCTCTCACTTGGGGATGAAGAACCCTAGTTTTATGTGTTAGGGATTGATTGTAATGACTTGGGATGATATTACTGTTTGATTTTAATCGAATGATGCATGTTTATTGAGTCAATTGAAGTTTGATCAACTTTTCCTGATTCCAGCTGCAATCTGAGATAGATAGAATCTGATTAGGTTGCTAGAGTCTCATCATTCGGTAGTAGGAGATTGGCTATACGAGAGTTAGCCAGTTTACTGCTTTGTACTGGAATCTAATTCTAGTAGTGGAGTTCTGTTCTTACTGGTTCAGCTTTCTATCCCGGTGAAGACTAGTCGTCTGCCGGGTAGTTAGACTGAGAGGGCTTGGTCAGCTTAAGAGATTCCAAGCTACTGTCGGATCTTCCGCAGTCTAATCAACAGTAAATCAACCCAGGGAAATACAATTGAAACCTAACTAAGGAGATAGGGGGACTCATTCCGAGTGACTCTTTCCTTCTTGAGAAAACCGAATAATTTCCTGCTTTCTTTCTCCTTTTGCTTTTAAACAACAATCACTTACTTTAGTTGGCTAGATAATAGAGAATCACTGAGTAAGCAGTATATCTAGACCCCGGGTTGATAATATTACTTGTCACTTTACTGCATTCCCGGTCTGCGATTACACTTGGTCGCAGATTGGTGTTGTGTTTTGGCGTGTCAAGTTTTTGGCGCCGTTGCCGGGGACTTTCTAGATTATTAGGAAAGGCAGAAGTTTGTTACTTTAGCGTTTTTCTTTTCTTTTCCACCCTTGCTTTTCACTTGGGTGTTTTTGTTTCTGTTGGTGCAGATTTGAATCATGGATCCTCATGGCTTCTCCAATCATTGGGGGTATCCACCACCATCCGAGTGGTATTACCCCGAGACTCCCTGGAGCAATCAAGGAGGAGAAGACTATGGATTCGGGTTCCAGTACCAACCCCCTTACTATGGAGAACAATCAAACCCCTGGGCATATCAAGAACAACCTCCTTATCAAGAAGACTTTCTCCCACAACCAGAAGGGCCATCAAATCTTGAGTTCGCCACAGCCTTCAAGGGCGATCCGGCAGAGCCATGCTACACTCCACAGCCAGATCCAAACTATCACTTGAGGCTTCTCGTGGAGCAGATTGCTCGAGTACCTGAGAGATCCTTTCCCGAGACGGATCCTCATATCCAGGCCATTGCCCAAACTGACTTCTCATTTCCCCGTGAAACAGAGGATACCCTTCGGAGCATAAAGGAACACATAGAGGTCATTAAGAAAGCTTGTTCACAGTTTTCTCAAGACAAACTTTATGCTGCCATAAGTAGAGGTGGCGGAATAAGAAGGCAATCATGAGGATATTGAGGAGCATACAGAAGTTGTAAAGGAAAGCTCCCATGATAATCATGATCAAGTGTATCCTCTGGTGGTAGATCACAACTTTCCCCATTTTCGCTCTGACATGCTGGGCCCGAGCGAGGAGATGCAAGCTGAACTTATTGAGAACCTTGCATGGCGACTTGCTCTCCAATCAGTTATGGAAGAAGAAGAGAGAGAAAGGGTGAGGAAAGAAGTTGTGGAGGATGAGGAAGAAAGCAAAGAAGAGGTAGTTCTTGATCTTTTCCGAGGAGAGAGACCACATTTTGAAGAAGGAAGGGGGGTTGAAGAAGCGAGTGGTGTCCAGGCCGAGAACGAAGTTGAGGTGGAAGAGGCTTGCACCGACCATGAGTTACATGTGCTATCTCCACCAAACTTCGAGGAATTGCTTAGCAAGGACCCATTTGCAGTGTCTCTTTGCCAGAACAAAGCCACATCGAAATCGGTCCCTCTTGGTGGACGCGATGGTGGCCAATCGATGCTGTCATATCAGGTTTGGGGCAATGGGACGAGAGAAGAGAAGAAGAGGTCTCGAGGATGGAGACTTCATCTGCATCAAGTGCACGAGCTTCCATCACCAGTCATACCGCATGCTCGTGACTTGCGACTCCACCTCATTGACGAGAACCTCAACTTCAAGGAGGTTCTAGCATGGACTGAAACTTAGGAGCCATCGTCTGGCTCACGACGTGAAAGAAGCGCTTGTTGGGAGGCAACCCAACCAGTCGGTTTGCATTTCTTTCTCTATTTCTACTCAGTTGAGTCAGTTTTGTTATTTGATTTTAGAGTCAATAACTCAACCTTTGTGAGATTTTGTGTGGTGTTTGCGTTCTGATTACTCTCTCTTCCTGGAATGCACCGCCTGACCCGTCCATCATCATTCACCCTTGATCTGGTAACTTCGTTCTACCCTCCTTATCTTTCGTCCATTGAGGACAATGTCGTGCTTAAGTGTGGGGGGATGTTCGATTATGTATGCGGGTGAATGTTTGGCTGTTTGTGTACTTGGAGCCTAGTCCACTGTCCAAATTTTTAAATTTGAGCGCTCCAAGTACGTGTTTCCTTGCAAATTGCCTGCTCAGTATGCTTTGAATTGACAGTCTCTATAGTAATGTGCAACCTAGGGAGGTAGTGTAGCACTAGGGAGGATGTTGAAGTATAAGATTTTTCCTATCTAGCTCTCTGCTATGTCAGTTGATTTTGTGAATTAGTGGAGCTAAGACAATTGAATTCATGTGGTAATGGTGACTCTGTTTGGATTGTGTTATGGACTCGTGTATCGAACAGGGTGCTCATGTGGAAAATGGGAAGCGGTTGGTCCTCCATGTCAAAATCATTAAATCTTAAACATGGGGTAAGCCCAACGTGTGTGGCACCGTTCATTGCACGAAATCGGGTTTTGGAGGAGATTTTAGTGATCCTTAGTGGGGTACTCCTACAAGGTGAAGCTAAGCTGTCTCTAGTACAAGTAAAATTTTCACCCGTTGAACGGTTTTCCTACTCGAGGATGTGTTTTTAAGGGCACGGATAGAGCTTCCGACCCCCCTTAATTTCATTGACCCTCCACACGAGTTGAGGGAAAGGAGTTAAAAGAAGTACTCTGGCGAGCGCCAGATGTACAAAAATTGCTCTTGCTCGACTAATAAGGGTCGACTGGCAAAAGACTGCAGTTGGAACCCCTGCTAAGTGAAAGAAAAAAAACAAGGAAAATGTGAATGAAAGTGTAAAAAGGGGTTCCAACGGTGAAATGAAGTGAAAGAGCACGCCGGTACAACGAGTCCTTGGTTGTGAGTGTTGTGAGTCCCTTTGTCCATGAACTGACTGTCTTACTTCTACTTCTTCTCATGATCATGGCTTGAGTCTAGTACTCACATTGAGAGAGATAGGGGACATCTTAGAAGACCAGTTGACCTCGTAAGCTGCTATATGATCTAGGAACTCCTCTACCGACGATCGGGGTTGTATGTTGCTATAGAGCTCTGGAGAGCTGCATTGGTTTGAGTTAGGTTTGCTTGGGGACAAGCAAACAGTTAAGTGTGGGGGGGATTTGATGACTCGGTATTTGCACATATTTTCCCCTTTGTTTCTTGATTGTTTGAGCTTGAATTATCGTGTCTTTGGCCTATTTTATGCTAGGTTGTGTTCCTTTGTCACATTTCAGGTCCTAGCACATAAAGTGAAGCATAGGCGCAAGTTTCAAGTCAATCAGAGATCAATTGACGATTCGAGAGAAGAAACTCGGGCATGACCTGAAGAAGAATGGATTTCTACCTCACTTTATGGACAAAGAATCATGCAAGCTTTTCATGAAAAGAAAGAGGACGAGACTACGAGCGTCTGGGATCAAACGGCGACTTATTCGGAGTCCGGACGAGGGAGAAACGAAGCATTAAACAGAGACTGAGCAAACCACACGGGCACAACCAACACGGCCGTGTGACCTGGCCATGTGGCCGTGTGGAAATCACCGAGCCTTCATACGGGCAGCTGGGAAAGCCACACGGCCGTGTGGCCTGGCCGTGTGAGTCGAGAATTGCTGGTTAAAACCCGATTTTCAGCAAAAGGAAAGGGGGAGAGCTGGGTTTTGGATCCCAAACACCCAAGGGACGAACCAAAGAGAGAGAGGGCGATCTGAGGGCATTCTAAGAGTGGAATTGGAGGATTTCTTCGCCTTGGAAGCTCGAGGAACAAGCCCGGACTTGAAGACTGATCATCTGAAGATTCTTACTGCAGTCTCTTTCTTCTCTATGGAGTAACTTCCCTTCACTTAGGTTTTGAGGAACCCTAGCTATGTTTGTTTGACTGGATGATTGTATGAGTACTCTGACTTGATAATCTTGAGTTCATATTCAATCTATGCATGTTTTCATGATTCAATTCTGCTTTAGTCGAGATTATTGATTCTGCTTTGATCCTATGAGAGGGAATACCTGATTAGGTCAATAGAGCACCATAGATTGATAGTAGTGGATCGATTGCTTTAGTCGAGGGTTGATTCACTGCTCTGTATCGATTGAGAACTTCTTTCGATAGAGGGAGTCTAGTTCAGAACGCCTTGATCAGTTGTTCTAGAGAAGGATACGTCCCTCTAGGCAATTGACTCAAGAGGGCCTTGTTCCTTTAGTCGAGACTCAAGGTCTAGTCAAGGATTCTCCGCATTGTGAATGAAAGTGAAACAAGTTAGAAATCATCAATCGTTAGTCTGGCCAGTGGCTAGGGGGAATCATACCTAAGTGAGTTCCCAACCTGTAATTAGATTAACTTTAACTGTAGTTTGCTAGAGTAGTTTTAGTTCTTTCATCTTAATCTGGTTTGCTAAATAATAAACTGAAGCTGAGTAATAGTAACTTTAGAGACCCGTGGATTCGATATTTATCACTTGAGCCACTATACTGCAGTCCCTTCCATTTGTTACACTTGGCCATTGTTAGGTGTTGTGTCATAGCGAGTCAATGACATAAAAGTAGAAGAACCTAGCGTGAAATTGGATTAACATACGAGAATCGATCCTCAAAAGATGTAAGAATGGTGGGGAAAAGATGTGCAAATATTGAGTTATCACATTGTCAAATTATTCAAACCATTCTCATGATGAGACAATGTCCAAGATAAGAGTAAACCTAAATACGAAGGGATTTTAATGGTTTCTAAGTTTGATATTTGGTGTGATCAAATAGTGTATTTTCAGAATACACGTTAGAAATCACCTATGTGAGTGTGAAATCGAGCCGCTTCCAGGAAAATGAAAGAAGGCCAGTTCTAAGCACTCATGAGACCAGATGGTGTTCATGGCTAAAACCAACACAACAATGACAACCAGTGAACATATAATAGTTAGTTGTGTTACATATTGTCTTAGTATACAAGCAAAACCGATGGTTCAAAGATATCACATCTACCGATCGGTGAGTATACTCGATTGATGGATTGTTGGAATTTTTAATGGTGTGAATGGGAATAAAAGTGGTATGATTCAAGATATACTCTTGAAGTACCATGTTTGTAAGATATGAGAAGGTGCGGCCGCGAATTCGATCGATTTGATGTAATATGTTGGTAATCGATACCATTGGTTTGTGTAACCAACCAGACCAATGTGGCAGAATTGAATCCAACCGAACCGATGTGGCAGTAGGAATAACCAAACCGGTCCAAGTTCCATAGGCTGAATCGATGCAATGGTTTAGAAACTACAAACGAACCATTGCAATGGTTGGGGTGTAACCATCCATACAAAGAGTTGACTCACTTCGTACGCACCCCTTCTTTCTCTATAAATAGCACCTATACCCTCTAATTTTGACATATGTTTTTTCCATACCAAAACTCTGCTAAAATCCAAAATGGTGTTTGTGTTTATGCATTCTTTCTAAAAGAGAAAATCGAGTTAAGTGTGGTTCTCACCGTTTTGCTGCGTTCGATGGTTTTCAGGGTTTGAGGTATCGCTACGCTGGAAATGTACGCCCTTTCTATCTCGGGAGAAATCATTCCATAACCTTTGGTACTGGAGGGGAATAAAATTCTTTAAGAATAGACATTAAATTATGTCGGTTAAAACGATTGCATTTATTTGCAAAATTTTCGTGATTATAGCCGATAATTTTGGTAAATTTGCCTCAAAAATGGCCATTGGGATTTCTTGTCATTGATTACATTCCTTAGTACATAAAGCGAGTTTTTGAGATATCCCACAGCGAGATCAGTTGGCTTCTAAGGGGTCGTTTGGAAGTTGCGATTGTTAAATAGATGTATTGTTGAGAATGCATGTATAATATCATACATGTATTGTCGAATTTGATACATTGTAGAATACAACGTTTGGTATGTGTGATTGTGTATGTTGCATCAGCTAAAAGCTGAGACAAAACAATCTCAACTCAATTATCTCAACAATCACAACTAAAAGTTGAGATATAACAATCACTCAAAATGAGTGATAGTTTCTATCACATCATAGAAACAATCTATGTATTGTTTATGCTAAAAAAACAAAAAAACAATGCATTGTAAACAGTACATGCATAATGACAATCTCAACATCTCAACAATCGCAACTTCCAAACGACCCCTAAGCCACTAAGCCACTGTTCTAATTCAGCAAACCAATTTTCATTGCAATCCTCGGTATTCGAAAAACAAGCAAACCAATTTTCATTGCAATCCTCGGTATTCGAAAAACAAGACGTCTAATTGTCTACCACCAGCTCCAGTTAATGGAAATGGGGGGCTAATGGAAAATCCTCAAATTGATAACAGTTAAGGAAGAACTTGGTGTCACTTAAACATTCTAGAACTAGAATTATAGCTCACTATCTTTTGGAGATGCAGTCTCTCCACTCTTTGTCTTCCCGTTCACTGCAACAAGTTCTGTGTCAAATATCAATGTTGCTCCACCTGAAAAATCCCAAACAGCAAAAATGGTTACTGTCTAGTCAACCAGACACTGGGGTTTCAAGGCTCAAGAAGCAACTTGGTAAAAGCTAGGTTAAAATGACTTTCATCTATACACACGCGTTCACAAGAGCTCCAGAATTGTTTGTGCAGACTAACATATTATCAAATCTGTGGGTCCCCCAGACCCAAAGATTTAAGGGCAACAAATCTATGGATCCCACGGACTTTAAGGGTTTAAATATGTGAATCTCACGGACTTGAAAATTCTATCTCTTTATACGGAAATTGATCATGAACTTTGAAGTCCATCATTAAAGACCAACCTCCACCTCATATATTCATAGTTTCACAAAACCCAAATTTTATCTAAACCTAGCAAACGACCCGTTAGACACTAACTAAACCTCACCATGCCGATGGTCTTAGAAAAGAGCCTAGACATGATATAACAATGACAGAGAATATAAGTACCTGGAATGGTAGGGGGAGAACCCTGGTCACCATAGCCGAGCTTTGATGGAATTTTCAACTTCCTCTTCTCACCTACACACATTCCCAGTAGTCCTTGGTCCCATCCTGCAACAACAACAAAAAAAAAAAAAAAAACAATAGGCAACTCCAAGTGAGTGACGTTTATGGATAAATGGTAAAGAAACAAGCAACAAAGTAAAGCATGAAAAAGTTAGACCTTTGATAACTTGACCACTGCTAAGCTCAAATTCAATGGGATCGCCCCTTTCAAAGCTGGAGTCGAAGACAGTGCCATCGGTGAGCTTTCCCTGCAAATTTTTAATAATATATGATTCCGGAAACTTGATCCAAGTACGAGACTCCAGCAAGGAAGTCCAAGAAGAGAATCCTTGAAAACGAACACCTAATCTTAACTCAAAACTATGAATTAGATGAAAGATAAACTTGTCAGGGAACCATGATGCAAGGGTTTGATTCATCATTTGCACCCTGGTTATATTTTGGCATAATTGAATCGACATATGCAGGATGGCCAGTAGGGCATTTTAGATAAGCAGGGGTAAATAATAGGTGGAAGAGATCAACTCATTACCACCACATAAGCAGGATTCAAGAAAAAAGCTACGATTTCTCTAACATGTAATAACCAACAACTACAAATAAAAAGGACGTCTGAAAGCCCAAAACTTTTAAACAGGCAACGGAAATCCATCAGACTAAAAAGCAGCAAAGAATAACTATCTTGATTGATTAATTGAAGATGCATATTAAGGAAAAGTTGTAGAACAAAGACACCCATTGCATTGCTAAGCAGGAGACTGGAACGACTGAACAGACTTAACTCACCCGGTAGTGTACTTTGATCTTGTCCCCTTTATGAGCCTGAATCTCACAAGTCTCTGGTTTGTGCTGCAAGATGCACAGTAGCAGACATAAGGACAGCAGTAACAACCAATATTGTGCATTCTGATTTACGAGCAACCCTAAGTTGCTTCCTAACGAATACTCCCAACTATCATCAGCTCAAATCGAGCCTCATTATGAGCAAGGAAAAGCTGAAATCCTCATCCTTAATCCTACAGTTGCTGTATCCTTTGCAGCATATTTGCATTTAATCCGCCTTTTGTATGCAAAACACAGGAAACATAAATCGCAGAACATAGATGCAGAAAGGGAATTAGTAGTACCTTGACGCCAATCTGTAACTCTGTTACATCGCCAGACTTCTTCCCGGAAACTGAGGGATCAAGATGAGCAGAACGGAAGAAAAACATTCACAATCAGGAAACAACAAATGGGGAACCGAACTTCTTCCCGGAAACTGAGGGATCAAGATGAGCAGAACGGAAGAAAAACATTCACAATCAGGAAACAACAAATGGGGAACCGAACTTGGCGGATCAGAAAGCTGAATCAGCGAAATCGTTCACCGATACAAAAAAACAGATCTAAACAAAGCGGTATGAGATTACTGCCTAGTTACCATACGAAGACAGAGCCACGAAGAAGAAGAAGATTGCGGCAGTTTTCGATACAGAGATTGAGCTCATCTTCTTCGTAGTTGGTCAGCTCACTCCAACTCAAATGCTCGACGATAAGCTCTGGCGTTCTTCTGAGAAGTGAAGGAGCGACGGAACTTATGCTAATTGAACACCAGTTATTAATTATTAGCACAATCTTTGAACTTCCACAAATAATAAGTTTAATAATAATAACCTAACATTTTAAAATATAAAAATAATTAATTATTAACTCATATTAACCATGGTTGTCACGTGAGTGATATGCCGCCAAGTTGAACCAGTTAATAAACAAACATTTTGAAATATAAAAATTATTAATTATTAAGTCTCTATTAACGATGGTTATATGTCGGCCGGCTGAACCTAATTGAACTAGTTTTGATCATGAAACCAGTATGAACACCAGTGGTATGAACGAAATGATTGATTAACAACTTCTAAGCAAAATGACGTCATTTTAGCGAATTTAATTACCAAAAAATTATTTATTATTTAATTTATGTATTTCAAAGTTAATATTGATGTTATTTGTTGAATTTAAGTATAAACATTTAGGTGATAACGTTAAATGTTGTATTGAAATATGAGTATTTGTTATTTTATTTTGAATGTCGTATTTTATTTGAATATGAATTGTAAGTAAATTGTCTTCAAATGTGTTTTTACATATGATTAAATTTATTTATGTTAATGGGCTTCACATTTTTACATATGAACCGGCATGAACTGGCACAAATCGATTGTACCACCGGTCGAACCATTCCACTTGATAAGCTAGTTAACGATATAAACCAATTTGACAACCTTCATGTTAAAACTTCTGTTAGTTGAGAGGAGCTATAAATTTTGTGACGTACCGTCAAGAAGAAGGTGCCAGATAAGTTAACATTGATCATCTGACCACAACCCTTTGTTTTTAAGACGGGGTGTCGTAGAGAAAGTACAGCGTCCTTGGAAGTTCATAAATATTTGGTTGCTTGAAGAAGAGTTCTACTCGTGACTTGTGGGATGGTGGAACATACCTATTACTGGTTTCGGTCCTATTTTTTTGGTTTGGACAACGACTCAGGAACACGAAGCAGATGATTAAGGGATGGAATAGAGAACATTATGGCAGAATCGAGTTAAAAGTTGTTGATCTTCTAAGGAGGGTTAAAGAGATAGACAGTCTAGAGGAAAGAGAGAGTCTAACAGAAGCTAAACATCTAGAGAGAAGCCTTCTCAAATGTCTGCTGGAAAAGATACTCCTTAAGGAAGAAATTCTGTGGCGACAGAAATCGCGCGAGCTCTGGTTAAAAGCAGGAGACAAGAACACTCCATTTTTCCATACGGTGGCCAAGAACAATCGGCGAAGGAACAAAGTACAGAATATCAGAGTTAATGGAATCTTGGCAGATGGCAAGGTGGAACTACAAGCTGCTGTTGTTGGTTATTTTAAAGAAAGATTTGGACAAGAAAGGGATGAGAGACCCTTTCCATTTGGGTACAGAGCAGGAATAATTGCAATAGAGGATAACTATGAGTTGTGCAAGCCGTTCACAGAAGGAGAAATAAAAAGGCCATTGCAGACTATGATGGGGATAGGTCTCTAGGACCAGACGAGTTTACTCTGAGTTTTTATAAGAAGTGTTGGAATGTGATCGGGAGGGATTTGATTATGGCTTTGGATGAATTCTACTTGACAGGAATCCTCCCAAACTCCATTGCTCATTCTTTCTTGTGTTTAATCCCGAAAAAGGAAGTTGTCGAGGACGTGAAAGACTTCAAACCTATAAGCCTCATAGGGAGTCTTAACAAGATAATTTCCAAAGTCCAAGTAGCAAGATTGAGACCTTTTTATGGACAAAATTATTTCCCGGAATCAGTTCGCAGGGGTAGGGGAAGACAACCACATGAAGCAAGCCTAATAGCAAACGAACTAATTGACAGTAGAAGGAGAAGTGGAAAACTGGGGGTTGTATTAAAGCTAGATATCGAGAAGGCTTTCGACACAGTAAGTTGGGAGTGTCTCTTTCATATTGTAGCCTCTATAGGTTTCAATCCAAAAGTGCAAAGATGGGAGAAAGGGATAACCTCCTCGACTATGTTGTCAGTGTTAGTCAATGGAGAATCAGTTGGTTTCTTCAAAACAAGAAAAGGACTAAAGCAGGCCGATCCATTATCGCCTTTCCTATTTAATTTGATTATGGATGTGCTTTCACTTATGCTTCCAGAAGTCAATCCTGCAGGATACATCAAAGGTTTCTGTATGAACAAAGTGGAGGAAAGAGGGGAAGTTACACACTTGCTCTATGCGGATGATGCAATAGTTTTCTGTGATGCTACGGAGGATGAGGTAAGGAGCGTGCTGGCTAACCTTGTGTGCTTTCAAAGTGTTATAGGTCTGAAGGTTAATGTGGAGAAAAGCAAATTATTTCCGGTTGGCGAAGTGAGGAACCTGCTGAGTTTGGCTGAAATCTTTGGTTGTGAATGGGAATATCTCCCCACGACTTACCTCAGACTCCCACTCGGTGCCTCGCCAATGGCCGCTGGTGTTTGGAATCCAATTTTCACAAGATTACAATCTAAATGGAAGGCTAGAAAAGAAGGCTGTTATCGCTTGGGGGAAGGATCATGCTAAGTAACGCATGTCTTGCTAGTCAGCCAATGTTTAGGTGTTCTTTGTTTGCTGCACCAAAGAATGTGATTCATAAAATAGAAGGTATCCAGAGGTCTTTCATTTGGGAAGGATACAAAGAACAACGCATGATGCATCTAGTGGCCTGGGAAAAATGTAAGCTGCCAAAAAAATGGGGTGGTCTCGGAATGCAGGATCTGGAATTACATAATAAAGCCTTACTATGCAAATGGCTTTGGAGATTTGCTCAAGAAGAGGGTGGGTGGTGGAATGATCTTTTATAGATTAAGTTCCCAAACGTAACAACAAAATGGTACAGTTCTGATATTGAAGTACGGGTTGCAGCCCTTTGCGACATATCATCAAGTTGCAAAATGTGTTTTGGAAATTCGCAAGTTTGAAACCTGGAACGGAAGGTGATGTGTCTCTTTGGCATGATCATTGGAGAAGTGACAAGACGCTTACACAAACATTTCCAAGAGTTGGTGCCGCTGCTAGCTACTCACTTGCAAAGATCGCAGAATGTGTTCATTTTTCTGATGAGAGCTTATCCTGGGATATACCATTAAGGTTTGAGTTAAGAGGTGGGGCAGAGAGGGAAGGGAGAGTATGTTTAACTTTCTTAATACTATCACCCCTTCTTTATTTGCTGCAGGAAATGACTCTTTGATGTCGCCACACAGGTAGCCAGCTAACCCGAGCGAATGGTGTGAAACCTTTGTACTTCATGGCCTGTGCTGGTGTGTTTGGAAAGAGAGGAATAGCAGAATATTTGATGATCGTTCTACAACAGAGGAGGTGGTTATGTACAAGATTAGCAGCCAAATCGCAAAGTGGTTGATAGCCGCGAACAAGGTGGAGAGACAAGTAGCGGAAGAATGGTTAACAAAAGTAAGAAGACGTTTGAGTGGCAGCAATGAAGCGTCATCCGGATGATCTGCCCTCTTGACGATGAACCTTGTTGGTTTCTAGTCTCTCCGTTGTCTGTGTATTGGAGCTGTAAGAACGAAGAGACAATCAAATGGGTAGCGGGGGGATAAAGGGATGGGCTGGCGTAGCCATTTTGTTTACCTTTGTCTGCGCGCATCTTCCTCTGTTTCTTTTTTTACCAAGTACAGGGGAGTGGTGCTGAAACTTATCCCACTATTTGTTTTCCCCTGTTTCTGCTTTTTGTTTTCTTTTGTTTGTTTCCTTCTTTTCTACAATTTATTAGGCAAACCTATCAACTTCAAGAAATATTAGCAACAATTTTGAAAATTCAAAATAATAGCCAACTATCAAATTCTCATTGACACGTCTGTTAGACGATATTTAGCTAGCGAATATGGTGTTGAAATTGAAAAAGTTTTCACGACGTTGTGGTCAACAAGAAAATGCCATGTTAGTCAACCCCTTCTCCTCTTCTTATTAATTAAGTTTTTTGTTTCCGTTGAATCAATTACCCTTTTGTTAGTCAACCATTTTGGCTACCCTGCAGAAACGTACAGCAGAAACAGAAGCTATAAACTCCCACTACACTCGACTATACTACCATTTACAGCACTACATAATTCGCAACATTCTCAGATCACGCCTCATTAATTCTTGTAGAGTTTGAGTATCACGTTCCGGCTCATTATGGTAGCGCCTGAACCTTTCCTACCAAACATAAGAAGTTAACATGCACCACTTAACAACAATTGAATTCCCCTGCACATTGCTGGAAACTCGACAAATAGAGGCAAGTGATTCCTCCCAGGAAGATCTACACACCATCTCGACTCTTAGGACTCCAGTTACTACTTGTTTGACAAACCCATAACTTAAAAATAAGTGTTCTCGCGTTTCACTATCACTATGACAGAGAACACAACAATCATCAGTAATCTTTCCCCATATCAATAACTTACTCTTAATAGTAATGGCATTTAGGATGACAAGCCAAGCAATTAAACTAAACTTAGGGACACTATTTTGTGTTACACCCCGACCTTTGGGTTCAGGTTCGACCATAATACGTGAGCGGTTGGATTAACGGTTACGTACTAAGGGTTGCAACCGCGGATTAGGAATAATAATAATAATAACTATTATTAATATTAAAAAAAGAAAGCTGGTCGAAAGGGCGCTCGGCCCTCAATTATTTCCAAAAACCCTCGCCCATCCCTTTCCTCTCCCCGTCACAAACCACCGCCCAAACCCTCTCACTTGCGCATGTCTCACCGCCGCCAAAATAAGCTTCTGCAGCAGCTCTCGGCCATGTGGAAAATGGGGTGCACTTTGATTTATTGGACCAGGAGAGAAACGCCAGCAGTAATGTCCTTGTGCCCAGCATCGCCATCATTGGGATCAGACAGGAGAAAGCTGAGTTTGATCATCCTCATGCTCACGGCTACAGGTTAAATCAAAGGCTTCCCCCTTACAATTCAATCACTACACGTGCATGGGTTATTGCATGGGATGGAAGTCCATTAACATTTGTGGGAATGGTATACATGGATGGATGGATTAGGTGATGTGGGGTATGACAAAAGAAGATGGAAAACGAGAAGTGATGGAGGAGGAAGTAAAATCGGATCAGTCAATTTGAACAACCAATTAGGTGAGTGTAAAGGGGGTAAATTCTATGCCTTACGTGTTCTTTTAAGTATTATGATTTTAAGTATTTTAGCGAATTGGTTACCGTTGCTTGGTTATATTTATGATTGAGTATTTGTACTTTGCTTGAGCTATGATTTGAGGTGATTATGTGCTATTTGAGGTGATATGAGGCGATTTTGTGCTATTTACCTTAAAGAATTATGTTTGAGTTATTGTTAAAGTTTAAGAAACAAGTTCTTTTTAAGAAGTAACTCACCTTCAAGAAGGTGAAGTCGTTTTAAGTGTTTTTAGACACTAGTGCCAGTCCGTTGCCATTTGAGATTTTCAGATAGAGCAGCAGTTATGCTCTTGAGATCTTTGAGACAGAGCATCCGTTATGCTCTCGAGACTTTTAAGATGAGCAGCAGTTATGCTCTTGAGAATCGTGGTGAAGAGCCACCACGATAATTTTAAGATGTTAGGGGGATGAATCGTTACGACTTCCCTAACTAAGTTTAAGTTTAAGGAAAGCCTGGATGGCTTCTCATACGTATGAGTTGGCAACCAGACTAGCTAGTGAGGGATCCCCGTGTCAGTCAAGTATTTAAGTCAAGATTTGAGTTTTAAGAGAGGAGAGTAACTTCAACTCCCATACAGTTTAAGAGTTAATATTTTAAGATTGGAAGTACAAACAACTTCCACTAGTCAAAGTTAAGTGTTTAAGTAAAGTACTCAAGTATTAGAAGTATTAAAACGTAAGGGCGTAGACTAACCCCATCTCAGTCACCAGTTTGAGGAGCTAGAGGAGCAGTTAATGAGCAGCGAGTTTGAGGGCAACCAGCTAGAGGAGAGCAGTATAAGCGTCATGAAGGATGCTTGGTCAAGGATTTCAGTAGCAACAACTTCAGAGATTATTAGTTATTTACATTTATGATTTGAGTATAGACTGGAGATTATTTTGAGATTAGATTGAGATTTTAAAGTTTGATCTTAATTTGCCCAAGTGTTAGGGCTTTGCTCTGAGCTACGAGTGTGTGTTTTCAGTATTTTATTTATGAAAATTTTTCCTACTGCAATTTAAGATTATAGTATTTTATTTATCAAGGGATTTTTAGTAAAAGTAGTACCCGACCGGGTTAGGGTGTGTCATTTTGCCTCCAAACCAACCTGTAAATTAATCTAAATGTGAAAATGATCAACAAAAAAATAAAAGTAAAAACAATTTTCACAATAAGGAACACACACGAATTAACCTAATCGTCTCTTTCAAAATCTTCTTCTCCAACCCCTTCAAAGTTCCTCCAGCCGGGGAACCGACCCTAATCAAAGCTTTATGGGTCGGCTTTTTGGATGTTTTCCTCCATTAGAGTATCGGAGAAACTATAGCGGCGAAACGAGCACCATAAGTAATTCGTGTTCAACCGAATTCCCCGTGAAAGAGCTTGTTTTGCAATGATGTGGAGCATCGTTAATTGTAACATATCAACATCTAAAAATTTATATTGTTATGAAATTTAAAAGGTTTGAATTATAAATTTTATTCACTCTCGAAAAAGTCAAATGCTTTTGTGGAATATGATGTGGAGTTGACGTGAAGCACCATTGACGGTACTTTTAACGATAACAGATCAATGACTAACGTTTTGAAATGTTTTGAAAGGTTTGTCAATTATTTTGTATTTTCAAAAGTTTAGTTAATATTTTTTCAGTTTGACTAATAAATTGTATTTACTTTTATTATTATGAAGAACTGATACTACTTTTTTTTGCATTAATTCACTTTTGGAGAGGAAAAGTGAACCTGATACAATGTAGCATTTACATATTTGCTCGCAACCAAGCAGTAAAGTCGAAACTCGACAACACCAGGGTGAAAAAAAAACATAGTGAGCAACCAAATGTGGTTAATAGCATTTTGTACCCTTATATTATCGCAATTTAAAAAATATATCCTTCTACTAAATTTTCGCACATAGTCTGTTAATATTAAAAAGTAAAGAGTATACCCTTCTGCCA
This sequence comes from Linum trigynum, assembly GCA_964030455.1. NCBI lineage: Eukaryota > Viridiplantae > Streptophyta > Magnoliopsida > Malpighiales > Linaceae > Linum > Linum trigynum. The sequence continues at coordinate 23,819,960 of OZ034822.1, forward strand.
ATTTTTCTGTTAATTAACCATTTAATGTGCTGATAAATTATCCAAATACCCTAATTTAATCCTAATTTCAATTTAATTATTTTATATGTCCCAAACCAAAATAATTAAAAGTGAAAATCTACAAACTCCCAATTTTTCTCTTCGACAGCAGAGTTTCCGTCTTCCGCGCCCATCTTCGACTCTAAATGGAACTCTGGTTTCGACATTGATGGACCCCGAAGTGAATAGGATGATGGGTCAGACAGGGAGGGACGAAGCGGGCCTCATCGATCAGCAAGGACTCGTTGGCCCAGTACGCGTTTCGACAACGAGTAGAAGCAGGAGCGGATCCGCAGTAGCTTGCCATGTAGTCTAGGAACTTTACTTGTTTCATATTTGAATCATGGGTTAGTTATTGAATGAGTCAGAGGTTAGGTTGTTTGCTGAATAATCTCCTCCACCTTAAGTGGGGTTGAGTAGTTGGGGTGTTAGCTACCTTTCAGCTTATTGTTATTCTCGATTCTATTTATGTTGGGAAGAAATGGAATAAGGCAAGCAAGTATTATTCTGCAAAAGCATCCCTGGTCCTTCTCACCAAGAAAAGAGAACACTGGCTAAATCCCGCCAATAAAGTGGATCCATCCAATCTTTCAATTTCGATCCGTATCATTTGGTATCAGAGCCCGGCATGGGCACTCACGCAACCGTATCGAAGCACTGGAAGCAGCTGGCCAAGAGAATCAACTTACGTTGAAGGCGATCCTTGATCAATTGGTTGCCGTGCAACTTACCATGTCCCAGATAGCGCAATAACGAACTAAGTCGGAGGAGGGCGAGAAATCAGTCACCGACAATGGTCGGCGACCGCCGCCTGACGACTTTGACGATCAGGATGGCCGACCGTTCTTTGGAGCAAAGCTGGCCCGACTGGAATTCCCTACCTTCTCGGGGGACAATATGACCGTATGGTTCTCAAGGGTGGAGCAGTTTTTCTCGTTCCAGCGGATCCCCGAAGATCAGAAGGTCAACCTTGCGTCCTACCATCTCGAGGGCGACGCGAATCAATGGTGGCAATGGCTCCGGCAAACCTACCAAACCGAGGGTCTCCATATCATGTTGGACACCTTCTCCTCGGAGTTATGGACTCGATTCGGAACAAGAGCTGGCACCGGATTCGACGAAGCCTTATCTCCCATCCGTCAGACGGGGACGTTGAAAGACTACTTGACGGAGTTCGAACGGCTAGGCAAGACTCTCCCTATTTTCCACACCCTCGACCCCCTGCTTCCATCGAAGGCGAGCACAAGTCGCTGCCAGCTAACGTCAATCATCGACCGCGGCCTCCGGGATCCAAGCGTCTCAGTTACGAAGAGATGCACCGCCGACGCCAATTGGGGCTATGCTTCAATCGCGATGAGCCCTATTCCGCTACTCACCGCTGTCAGGGCAGAAAACTTTGGTTGATGTGGGACGATGACGGCGATGATGATATGGAAGAAGCAGAGGTTTCGTTCCACGCCATCACGGGCTGGGCCAAGGGACGAACACTCCGGGTTTGGGCCGAGATCAATGGAACTCGACTGATGGCCCTCATCGATAGTGAGTTGACCCACAATTTCATCAGTTCCCGGGCCGCCGAGCAGCTTAAACTCGCCGTCTCCTAGATACCAGTGCTACAAGTTAAGATCGCCGACATGAGGCCCCTGGAATGCCTCGGAAAAATTGCCAGAGCCCCAATCTCCATACAAGGGTCGCTCTTCCACGTTAACCTCCACACCATACCGCTGTCGGGCTTTGATATTGTTTTAGGATTTCAATGGTTAGCATCGTTGGGGACTGTTCAGAGTAATTGGAAGACCCTCGAAATGGAATTTTACTGGGACGGAGTCCTTCGGAGGATCCATGGCATCCAACGAGGACCGCCCATTCCAGCGAGCCTCAATGGCATCATCAAATGAGAGCACAAACTGATGGCTCTCTGCGTTGCTCCTTCAATCCAAGACCCTCTTCACCAAGTTCCTCCGGAGCTGCACTCCCTCATTAGAGAGTTTGGCGACTTGTTCGAAGATCCTACCCAGCTACCACCACCACCGCGAGCGATCAAGCACCTGATTCAACTCAAGCCGGGCACAGAGGCTGTCAACGTACGACCATACTGCTATGCCCATTTTCAGAAGGCTGAAATCGAGTCCCAAATCAATCAAATGCTTGCATCGGGTCTCATCCAACCAAGCACTAGCCCTTTCTCTTCACCAGTACTCCTCGTGAAGAAGAAGGACGGGACATGGCGCTTCTGTACCGACTGCCGCGCCTTGAATCTGGTCACCATTAAGGACCGATTCCCTATACCAACGGTCGATGCGATGCTGGACTAACTTCACAGAGCTACCATTTTCACAAAACTCGATCTGCGAGCGGGTTACCATCAAGTCCAGATATATGCTGCTGATGTTTCGAAGATGGTTTTCCGTACTCACAACGACCATTATGAATATTTGGTCATGCAGTTCGGATTGTGTAATGCCCCTTCTACGTTCCAGGCCATCATGAATGACAGCTTCAGGCCACTACTTCGAAAATCGGTGCTGGTCTTCTTCGACGACATCCTCATCTACTGTCCGGATCGGGCCACACACGTAAAACAGGTTCGACAAGTATTCCACATCCTACGGCAGCACAAGTTTTTCATTAAATTTAGTAAGTGTGGCTTTGGCTTGGCAGAGTTCGCGTACCTGGGGCACTTCATCTCATCCACAGGGGTCAAGGCCGATCCTAAGAAGATAGCGGCCATGATTGATTGGCCGACACCGGCTAACTTGACTGAACTACGTGGGTTTCTCGGCCTCACCGGCTACTACCGCAAGTTCGTCCAGGATTACGGGGTGATTGCTTGACCACTTACCAATCTCCTTAAAAAAGGGCAGTTCATCTGGTCCGAAGAAGCTGACTCGGCGTTCCAGACCCTCAAAAAGGTAATGACGTCGACACCCAATTTGGCTGGAAATTTTCTCTAATGCGTTCACCGTCGAAACCGACGCATCCAACTATGGCATCGGGGCAGTCTTGATGCAAAACGAGCGGGCCATTGCTTTCTTGAGTCGGGCTTTGGGCAAGACAAACGCTGCTCTCTCAACATACGCTAAAGAAATGCTGGCGATCGTTACTGCAATCCAAGCTTGGCGACCCTATCTCCTGGGCCGACAGTTTATCATTCCTACGGACCAGAAAAGTTTGAAGCATTAATGGGCCAACGAATCACGACTCCTGAACAGCAGAAATGGATCTCGAAATTATTGGGCTACGACTACGAGATCGTGTACAAGCCCGGGCCCGAGAACCACGCGGCAGACGCCCATAGCCGTCGCCCGCACGAGACCCACGTGCATGCTATCTCCTTACCCTATTCGTATCTTTGGGATTCCATCCAAGAGAGGGCCGCCAGTCACCCTTATATGCAGCAGGGCTGCCGCCGAGCCCTTTCTTCCACCCCTGGCCATTATTCTCTTCGAGATAACATGCTCTACCATCCGGGAAAGATTGTTGTTCCTCCAAAGACCTCTCATGTCGCCCAGCTACTGTATGAGTCCCACTCGACAACAATGAGTGGCCACTCCGGCATCGAGCGAACCTACAAGCGATTGGCGGCGCAGTTCTTTTGGCCAAATATGTTGGAAGACATCAAGAGGTTTTCCTGTGCTTTCGATATCTTTCAAAGAGCCAAATCTCAATCATTATCCCCTGCCTGTCTTCTCCAACCTCTCCCGATTCCGACTTAGGTATGGCAAGACATCACCATGGATTTTATTGACGGACTCCCTTCCTCAGGCGGTAAGACGGTGATCCTCGTCGTCTTGGATCGGCTTACAAAATCTGCTCACTTCATGCCATTATCCCATCCATATACAGCTCGATCGGTGGCGGACGCATTCCTCGCCGGCATTCTCAAACTCCATTGACCCCCATGATCCATCATCTCCGATCGTGACTCCACCTTCACAAGCCATTTTTGGCGCGAGCTGTTCCGCCTCTCCGACACGCAATGGTCGATGTCATCCTCGTATCACCCCCAGAACGACGGCCAGACTGAAGTCGTCAACCGCTGCCTCGAACAATACCTCCGTTGTTTCACCAATCAGAACCCGCTTCGGTGGCTCATCTACCTTCCCTGGGCTGAATATTGGTACAACACGACGTACCATAGTTTGGCTGGGATGACTCTATACCAAGCTCTCTATGGACGGTTGCCTCCCGCTGTCCCTTATTATCGCCCGGGTTCCACGTCTGTTCATGAGTTTGAACGGACCCTTCTTGACAGGAATGAGGTCTTGGAGGCACTACACTCTAACCTTGCTACCGCTCAGAATCGGATGAAGCAACAAGCCGATGCGGGCGGTCGCGACATCGAGTTTCAAGTCGGTGATGCGGTATATCTCAAACTTCATCCCTATCGTCTGCACACTGTTTTTCTGCGCTCGTCCCAGAAGTTGGCTTGCCGCTATTACGGGCCGTATCTGATCACGGATAGGGTGGGCGTTGTGGCCTATCGGCTGGCCTTACCACCCGACAGTCGCATCCACCCCGTGTTCCACGTCTCACTCCTACGCCCTTGCAATTCTCCGACCACTCCTCCAAGTCCAGTCGCTCCTCCCATTGGTGATGACGGAGTCCTCCTACTCCAACCACATACCATCCTTGATGTTCGTTGGACCCGCTGCGGGGGTAGCATGGTCAAAGAACTTCCTGTCATGTGGGAACAGCTGTCGGACGATGAATCAACATGGGACCTTGCTTCGGTGTCAACGACCGTTTCCTCCATCTTGGCCTCGAGCACGAGTCCAATGCTCCACGGGGAGGTAATGATGGGCCCCGAAGTGAGTATGATGATGGGCTGGAGAGGGAGGGACGAAGCGGGCCTCGTCGATCAGCAAGGACTCGTCATCCCAGTACGCGTTTCGACAATGAGTAGAAGCAGGAGCGGATCCGCAACAGCTTGCCATGTAGTCTAGGAACTTTACTTGTTTCGTATTTGAATCATGGGTTAGTTATTGAATGAGTCAGAAGTTAGGTTGTTAGCTGAATAATCTCCTCCACCTTAAGTGGGGTAGATTAGTTGGGGTGTTAGCTATATTTCAGCTTATTGTTATTCTCGGTTCTATTTATGTTGGGAAGAAATGGAATAAGGCAAGCAAGTATTATTCTGCAAAAGCATACCTGGTCCTTCTCACCAAGAAAAGAGAACACTGGCTAAATCCCGCCAAGATAGTGGATCCATCCAATCTTTCACCACCATTTGCATGCTCGCTACCGCCAACCCATCTCCCACCGCCGCCATGGAAATGGGTTCAACTTATGGCAACACCAACAGCGCTACACCCCCGCTTTCCGACACAGCTCCGGCCAATCCATCAATCTCCCCGCCGAGAGGTAATGAACAGATTTTCTTTTAACCATTGAAAATGAATTTCCATAAAATTCTTAGATGGGTTGATCGAGATGATTTTGGGAGGATATTTAATTGAATTTTCATCAGGTGCCCTAAGCCTCAAGACATCAGCTATTGCACGAGAGAATTTCTAATTAGTTTGATTCTTCCCAGCACCAAAGGAGTGAGCCAAACTTGTACGCCCTCGCTTGCCCTCTGAGAGTGAATTTTGAGGCAGCAGGTCGAGTTGATTCTTTGTTGGAGGCTTCGGGTCAAATACCCTGATCTGGATCGCGATTCTTTTTCCTGTACTTCTTCCCCTGCTTCTCATGTATCACCCATGAGTTCAAGACCTTGTAATTTTTAGATACGAAAAATAAATAAACCAATTAGGAGTAGATAAGGGCTATTTGGGTGGTTTTCCAACCCATGAAATGGTCAATTAACAGAAATATAAACAGAAGAGGAATACTATACTGTTACGTTTTAATATTATAAGGATATGTTTGTGAAAAAATTGGTAGAAGATTATATTTGTTAATTTGCAATAGTAGAAGCGTACAAAATACTATTAACCCCAACCAAATGTACTCCCTTGTGAATATTACAGGCAAGAAAAGGAATATCAATGATTTCCTGGAGAACGACTCCAAGTTTAGCATCCACAAGCATCCCTAGAATTGCATTTGTCAATAATGCCTTTAGCATAAATCTATCTATCTATCTATCTATATCTATCTATATCTATCTATCTATCTATCTATCTATCTATCTATATCTATCTATACTATATATTATGGCAATTCAAAAGTAACTTCTTGCCACATAAACACTTGGAGAATTCACAAGTTGCCAAGGTGGACAACTTTTTTGCAAACACAAATTCATTATTGATCTATTTATGGAGCTATCTCTCTCTTCTTTGAATATTTCTACTCATTTTTACTAAAAATTGTTAATAAATTAATTTTTTATGAAAATGTAAACAAACACACAAAAGTATAATATTTTTGTCAATTAAAAAATATAAAGATGGAAATAGAGAATGACTATATCGAATTTGTTTAACTAAAAAGTATATGATTAAATCTTATCAAGTAAATTTTCTACTTATTTTCACCAAAACTTAATAATAAGTTACATTTTGACAAAAATTTAAAAAAGTGCACATATATAATAATATTTTTATCAATTAAACAAATTATTACAATAGAAACATTGAAAACAAATGATTAAAAAGTACACATATATAATAATATTTGTATCAATTAAACAAAATATTACAATAGAAACATTGAAAACAAATGATTAAAAAAGTACACACATATATAGTAATATTTTTTATCAATCGACTTTGAAAACAAAATATATGAATTTAGATTTTTTGTATTAACAAATCTCTTATTTCTAATGTATTTTTTTCGTCGAATTATTTCTAATATATATTTCTATCAAATAAAACAAGTTTTATATAGCAAAAGGTCTGAATATAAACTTGACTAAGCAATAATAGTTCTTTCATTAAAAAACTTCTTATTCATCATGATTAAGTGAAATCATATATTCATGTTCTACCTTCATTTTCTCAAATTAAGAGGAATCAGGTGTGCAATACTTTATAATTTGTCCTAGGCTCATATTAAAATATTAACTCTAGATCATATTAATTGAACAATCTCTATTGAGGTCATAAGTCGAATGCTAAGTAATTTCTTTTCAGATTTGGAGTTATTGTCGAACATTATTACATCAAAGTTTTCAAAATGACTTAAGTATGATTTTTGACTTCATACCTCGGATGAGACACAACATCACTTAAATAAAACACGTGTAAAGGTTAAGAAAATCTTCGTTGAGGGTATACAATAAACATCACGTTGCATCAATCACTAACCTTAGGATTGATCAAATAAGGGTTGAAAAAATTTATTTAATAGTTGATGTCTTGGTAGACAAATCTAAATTCGAGGATTGAGGCAATAAATAAACATAAGTGTGTTAGTTGAGATATCTAAACAAAAAACTTTTGTAGCTACAAGAACTAAATCGAGGTATTGTGTTAAAATAAAGAATCTTTAATAATGATGAGTTTAGTAAGGCAATTGTAAGAAAACATTGGGGTCGTTTGCTTCGTGGATTTGAAAACTGAAGGTTTTAATAAAACTTGGATTTTGTAAAAGCATGGATATATGAGGGTTTTTTTTGTTCATTATGGATTTGAAAATACCATATTTCGTTTCATAGATTTCATGATGCATTTGGTTAATTGAATTTGTATGTTGGAAGTGAAAATGACATATATTACCCTCATTGGTATGAGAAGGGAAATGAAATATGAGGGGTAGGTTGGTCATAAATAATAGACTTCAAAGTCCATGATCAATTTCCATCTAAAGAGGTGAAATTTTCAAGTCCGTGGGACCCACGAATTTGGAACCTTAAAATACATGAGACCCACATATTTGTTGCCTCTAAAGTCTAAATACATGAAGCAAGCAATGGTTGGACAAAGTTCACGATAGCTCCAAATTCATCAAGCAAACAACCCCAGCTATATGGTTGTGAGTCTGTGACTCCATACCAAATTTTGGCAATAACAAAAAAAAAAATAATATCGAAGTCTCAAAATGGAAATCTTTTGGTTTGTAACAGTAAGCAATTTGTATTTAGATCGAGTTATCCTAGCTAGGGGTGGTAAACGGTTTTGCGGCTAACGGTTTAACCGGTAACCGTACCGATAACTGCGGTTATCGATAAAACCGTTAACCGTAAGCTACGGTATTCGGATGCGGCTTGCTTGGCTTCGGTATACCGACAAGGACTCGGTAAAATACCGACGGTATTTTGGTATCCCGATACCGGAATTGAAAGGGCAAACGGCAAAGGCGCTGCGCAACCCGCCGTCCTCTCTCAGACTCCAACCTTACCTGATTAACTAGAATTTAGATACTAGTTAATACCAATACCAATTTTCATCGCTCTCTCCCATCTGCCGTACGAGTACGACGAGGCACGCCGCACAATCGATTCTCGACAACAAACGCTGGCTGCCGCCCGATAGCTACCTGCAGAAACAGAATTTTCATCCTTTCCGTCGCCGGCGAAAGCTCGACCCCCGTCCCACGAGCCCAGGACCCAGCAACCCAGTCTCTGTTAGGACCTTTTCCGTCGATCCCGTCGCAGTCGGGCCAGTTTCCGTTACCTTGCCGCCGTCGGACCTTTCCCGCTCGACCTAGCAGCCCCATAGTTCGTTCTACTCTCCGTCGATTTCATTTTTTTCAGGTCATAATATTTCGTTGACTTTGTTTATTGACTTGTTGTGCCAGAGGAGAGCAGCAGCCAAGTTCCATTGTTTGTTGCTTTTGTCATCTCAAACTTTTTAATTTTTATGATAATTGTCAATTGATGCACATGAAAAACCCCAACCCATATGCAATCACCATTCGTCCTCTCCCCACCATTCCTGTACAGTGTACACCGGTCACAGCTCCTTTGTCGTGGAATGAAAGGGTAGACAAATGAAGCACGTAAGCAGAATGGGCCAGCGGCAACACGGGTATCCGGCCATTGTCAAAAAAAAAAAAAAAAAAAAAACACGGGTATCCGGCTAATAACAGATACCGTATGAATTCGGGATTCGGTATACCGAGTTAAGTTCGGTATCGGCAAACGGTGCCATTGTGATGATGTCCGGTATACCGGTAACCGGTCAAACGGTAACCGATTTAACCGGTTACCGACCCTTTATCAGCCCTAATCCTAGCCACAAAATTACGTTTTCATATTTCAGTCGATGAGCCGAGTTCAAAGGTACTAATTAGGGTTAAAAATTAAAATAAAATAGTTATACATATTCTTTGATATTGATAGATATGTCTACAATACATTCAAGAATTCCAGTATATGTAAAATGTCACAATATTTCTACGAGTTATTACATTTTATAAAAAATTTCCAAGAAATCATAAATAATCATTACTTAATATTGTAGGAATCTAAAACTAATTTAATGCCACATCAGTACATGGCTAGCTCTCACCCTTTCACGCTGGACAATGTCTAATTGGTGTGCTTTTTTGCTTACTTTTTAAATTGTCATCATTATCAATAAAAAGTAAATTAAGTTAATAAAAATGAATGCAACATTTTGGTGTGTTCCTATTCCTTTTCCCATACAATATTGAAAATAAACCACAACATTGATAATGAAGAAACTAGATCAAGCCCCACAAAAACAAATAAAGCTCTCTTCTTATTTGTTTAAATTTTGAGTTTCTAGAATTTGTCTTCTCTACTTTTTTGTATATAGATAAAGGAAATGGTAAAGCATATTGAGTTTTTTGGGATTTTTCCAGAAATAGCACCTTTAAAAAAAATTACAAAAATAGCACCCATGTAAAAAAAATTCCACTAATAGCACCCTTTTTAATAGAGCGCACCTTGTAGATGCGTTTTACATATAAATCGCACCCTACAAGTGCGTTCCAAAAATAGATCGCACCCTAAAAGTGCGTTCCAAAAATCTGGAATCAAATCGCACTTTAGCCAAGCGATTTTTGGTCTGACCTAGTAAAATCGCATGGCCGAAATGCGATTTAGGTCTGACCTACTAAAATCGCATGGCCGAGGTGCGATTTAAAGCCAGACCTAGTAAAATCGCATGCCTGGGATGCGATTTGTTTCTGCCAGACAAAATCGCACTATGAGGATGCGATTTTAACATGCAAACCGCACCTTAAAGGTGCGGTTTTGGTCAATCAATTTCCGACATGCATGCAGACGTTACAGACGTGGGTCTGTATGGGTCTGCATGGCAGACGAAAATCGCATCTCTAAGGTGCGGTTTTCATCAAGATTTTGCCTATAAAAGGCCTACCGGACAACCATTTCTCTTCACACCTCTCCTTCTCACTTCCCTTTTCAATTTTCTTTTGTAGCTCTATATTTCTTTAGTAGTTTTGCGGTTAACGTTAACTCGTAAGTTGATTTAGTATTACATATTTCTTTAGTAGTTTTGCGATTAACGTTAACTCGTAAGTTGATGTTGCTCTATATTTCTTTAGTAGTTTTGCGATTAACGTTAACTCGTAAGTTGATGTTGCTCTATATTTCTTTAGTAGTTTTGTGATTAACGTTAACTCGTAAGTTGATTTAGTATTACATATTTCTTTAGTAGTATTGTGATTAACGTTAACTCGTAAGTTGATTTAGTATTACTTTGTATTGTTAATTTTTATTTTTGATTTTTATGATATTAACTTAACTACGGTTTTATCGCAGATGGCATTCCAAAAGTTCACGCTTGGCTTACGGTGGAATGGTTACACGGAAGAGACCGGAAAGGGTGCCACCTACGTAGGTGGCAATTTTCAGAAGATAAAGGTCGCTACCAGACCGCTGCTTGAAGACCTCCATCAAATGTGCACTAACGTTACTTGCATGGATGGCACGAGAAAAGTTGATCGTATGGTGTACCGATATCCAAACAGAGAAAGTGGGTCATTGTGGCATGAAGAATATCTCATAACCACTCAGGATGAGGTAGACGCCATGCTCGAATTCATGAGGTCCAACAATCTTTCCAAAGCCGAGATGTTCGTTTACACCGAGCCGGTCGTAGGCGTTGGAGGTCATTCTGGACACGGTCAAACATATGGTACCCATGGTGGAGGTGAATTATATGGCGATCATCCCTACCAAAGTTACCATGATCCTCATTCATATTTTCAGTACCAAGAGCAAGGTGAAGGTCATCATCAATCATATGAAGAAGAAGTTCAACCGGACCGGCCCAACCAACCTCAGTACAACTTCCTCTCAGGCAGCGGTAGTTTTCACAACTACCATTATGGAGCTGATGAAGGTGCCTTTCATGAGCTGGATCAGATGGAGGATGTCATGCCAGCACCAGTCAGTGACCCCTCCGACGAAGAAGGAGAGAACAACGTTAGTGCAGACAGCTCCGGCCCTCTTGAAGGTGCCGATGATTCCGGACCAGAGTCAGACTCAGCTAATGATGATGAGGGGGCTGTGACCGTGTACCAGTCCCCTACTACAATCACATTCCAGACGACAATTGGATGGTCGACAGCGACATGGAGCCGCCAGAGGTCCCAATATGGGGTCCACTCACTGGGTTTATGAAGGGCCCAACAAGGTTCAAAATGCGACCCTAACCTTGCATTTCCAGTGAAGGGTTTTGAGAGATACGGCCTTCCAAAGTACCCTTCCCAAAACTGTCTCAACACTTAGGAAAAAATCCAGCCTTGTTCGTATTAACTTGAAGTTGGGTTAGAAGCCATAATTTTCAATCAAATTACTTATCTCCACTGTATTGTTGATTGAACTAATTGGGATTACATAAAGATAAAAGGCATAGTTCTAATGGGATAAAATAAGACCAAATTGAAACAACAATCAATTCGAATAAACTAAGATAATAGGAATAGTTCAAATTACATATAAATTAAATTCAACTCTCATCAATCCGCTCAAGGAAGTCCACGAGCTTCGGTCGATCCCACGGTCTTCTTGCTCCTTGTACGACGACCGACGGGAGTAACAATCGGTGGCGGCGGTGGCAAGTTTCGAACTTGGGCGGAGGTAGTTTGGCGGTCGTCAGTGCTATGTCGGCAGGGAATCGGCACTTCCGGGGTTGAGCGGGGGACATTCACGGAAGCTCGGTGAGTAGTCGGAGGGCGACCCCATGGCGTAAAATCGTGGTGTGCCGTTGCGGAGGAACCATCATGCCAAGTACCGGATGATGTATGGCGGGGAGATGGTGGGTAGACCGGGCGGTAGTCGTGGTAACCTCCTTGGCGGGGAGATGGTGGGTACCCCGGGCGGTAATCGTGGTAACCTCCTTGGCGGGGAGATGGGGGGTAGATCGGGCGATACTCGTAGTACGATCCTTGACGGGGATCGTTGTATGAGATCGGGGTGGGACTCGGAGCACCTTGATGGTATGTCGCCCGAGGATCGTAGTACGAGCCTTGGTGGCCAGTTTGGCTGGAACTCTGGCCGGCGCCTTGGGGTGAACTCGGGCCGCCAACTTGGGGAGAACTCGGGCCGCCGACTTGGGGGGATCTCGGGCTGACACCTTGGGGAACAACCAATGGAGGCGGTACTTTCCACCCGGGATATGGCGTGACTTCGGGCTCGATGGGCCTTTCCCAGACCCTCTTGCTTGGCTTCCTCTCGTATGGTGGTGGGGGATCGGAGACATCCACTTGTACCGGAGGTGGCGGCGGTGCGGGCATGGGCGGATATCTACGATGATCCCTCCTTTGAGCTCTGATACATCCGAGAAGACTGTTTGCCATCCTTCTGATGAAGCTCACATCTTCATTTCCCAGCTCCGACCTCCCGGTGGTAATGTCTTTAATCCGCTCAATCCCGTCAGTCTAAATCACAAAACAATAAGTTAGGAAACAATTTAGGAACAAAAACAATACATTTAATTATGTAGAGTCGAATATACTTACTAATGCACCATCGGCAGCACCCTCCGGAGTCATGTAATGGACCGATGTTTGCCGATAGCGATCCAAGTACGGGTCATGATACCCCATTCGTCCCACTGCTGATGGAGTGACAATATCTTGCGATTGTCGTTCTTGCCACATGGCGATGAATGTCCTCAGCTTAAAGGGCCAATCTCGAGTACCTTGCCGCCCATCTCGACCATGGAAGGCCTTTTGACTTTCGGGGACCTCCAATGGAATGCACTGCTCCCGACCAAACTGACGGAGGCATCGATCCGGCAAGTGCCACTCCACGGTCCCAAAACAAATGAGAGGGACCCTCGTGCACCATTGGCTGATATGCTCGGGGAATTGCTGGAGATGCCATTGCACGATGTTCTCCGGGTATGGATCGAAGATGATCTACACGCGCAAAATGAGTAAATTAAGATAGTTAGAATTGGAAAAATACATGTCTCAATGGCAAAAAGGTATAAATAGATCGGAGTATAGAAGTTACCTCTCCTTCCCAAAGTCGCTCAAACCTCCGCCGATACTCATCCAACTTGTGTTGGGCAAGGTTGTCACAAGTGGAGTGTCCGATCCACCTTATTAATAAAACAATAATCGAAATTACAATAAGCTAAAACACAAGGGAAAATCAACCAAGAAAAAACATGATGGGTATGAGAAGTTTACCTTGCTCCATAAGCTTCCCCTCTTAGGGGATGATCGATTGGCCAATCCCGGTCGGGACGTTGTACCGGTGCAAGCCATGGCATATGCTCCCAAGCCCAAAATTGGACGATGAACATTGCGCCGTCGACCTCCCTCACAGCTTTTAGAGAGGCATTGCACAAGTTGTGGTAGATATTAGCTAGGCAAGCGGATGCCCAACTATACTTCCCCATCTCCTCCCAACTACCGAGGATGATCCTAAGCCATCCACAACTAAGGAGATTGCTTGCTTTTTTGGAGAAGAACACTCCTCCGATCATGCCAATGAGATAGACCCGAGCATATCTCTCGATCTCATCCTCCGGACTTTCCTCGGTTAGGGGATGACTCTCGTAATGCTCTCTAAAGTACCTCGTCAACCAAGTAATTGACACTTGGTGTTTCCTCATTGGTGGCAACCGATCGGTCGCATCAACATGCCCCTTCACCGGTAATTTTACTCCCAAAACACTATAGATGAAATGAACCCAACCGGGCATACCGTCGACATCGTCGGGGGCATGATCACTAACGCACACGGGTTTGCCGTCGATGGGGAGATGGGTTAGGATGGCGACATCCTTTAGTGTGATGGTGGCCTCTCCTTCTCTCAAGTTGAAGCAATGGGTCTCCTTTCTCCATCTCTCCACTAGGGCGGTGATGAGTTGGCGATCAACTTTGATGCCGTTAAAATGCCTAATCGAGTCCAATCGTGCCCTTTTGAGAAAGGGCAAGATGGCTGGGTGGAATGGGAGCACATTGGTCGTACCCCTGTAGCGGATTATTATTTGTGCCTCCTAGAGAAAATTTACACGTTAATTATTATATATTAGTAAGGGTTTAATCCTTATAACTAAATTACTTAAATTAAATTATTTAACTTCAAGCAGAATTTTATTATCATACTTTAGACATTTCATATAATTAACATAATAGCATTATAAATTAATAATAATAATTTAAAGAGATACATACATATTATCATAAAACGAACATCCTAAATTAATTAACATAATAACATTATAAATTAATAATAATTTAAAGAGATACATACATATTATCATAAAATGTCATCCTAAATTAATTAACATAATAACATTCTAAATGAATAATTTCATTAAGAGATACATACTAATTATCGTAAAATAAACATACTAAATTAACTAAATTAAATGACATTGTTAATGAATCAGTATTTTAAAGAGAAACATACATATTCAATTGTTTGAAATTAATAAAATTCCATTTGTACACATAAAAATAAATCATAAGGACTGTTTGGTAAATTATTTAATCGTTTTGGTTGTTTTAAATAATTTAATCGAATACAAAGCAACACTCGTTAGACTCTTAGAAGAGGTATACATCTTCTTAGAAACGCAGTCTTGTTGACAGAAAAAGGGGGGATCCGAGGATCTCTTAATACCCGATTTTCCCAGGGAATGGGAGGATATGATAATCGCTTAAAACCCCATTTCCTTAGACGTGCATCTCTTTATAAAGAGTCGAAGTAAGTGGCGCAATGTATTTGATTAAATTATTGAAAACAACCAACACAATTAAAAATTCAACATAAATTTATTTTATATTTTACTAAATACATTAACAAAATAAAAGAAGGACAAATGGTAAAGAATTGTATGTACCGGGTGAGCGTTCCAAACATCCCTTGACCGATGGTTGGGTTGGTCGTACAAGTCGGTTGGATCCAACGGTGCTTGCTCGAGATAATACCGTTGGTTGTAAATATCGACGTCCTCCGCAGCCTACGAGAAAATAACAACGAGGTTAGTAGATAGATTAATTAAAAAGCAAGATAAGACCAACAAAAATTAAACCCGAATAATGAGTACGTACCGCTTGAAATTCATCAACAAAAACTCCTTCTCCTTGCCACCAATCGGCCATTTTTTCGGCGCAATTCGGACAGAGCTTCGGCTCGGCTCGGCGTGTTTTGAGGAAAAAACCTAAGAAATGTTTTCTAATGGCAGATCGGACTTTGCCGCAACCAATAGACCACTATTTCCTAGGCTTTTGGGAGGGGGAGGGTTTAGAGAGATAAAACTTCGAGAGAGAAGGAAGAATGGGTTGAAGGTGTGAAGAAATGAGAGGGGGAGGGGGGCTATTTATAGTTTTTCAGATCGCAGGCTCCAGGGGCGAGGCGGTAATTTTGCCCCGCGCGGATCGCATTCTCCCAATGCGTTTTCCGCTTCCCCAGGCGCAGATTGCATCCTCCCAATGCGCTTTGACTGACACCGGCGCGGATCGCATTACCCGCGTGCGATCTGGGATCCAAGGCGCGGATCGCTCCGCTGGCGTGCGCTTAGCCGTTGGATCGGCTGTCAATCCGACGATCTGGTGGATCGCAACGCGTCCTCCCCAAATCGCATCAGTCTGGTGCGTTTTATATTGTGGATTGCACCCCTCTGATGCGTTTTACGTGTAGATCGCATATGTAAGGTGCGTTTTACATTTAAAACGCATCTTAGGGGTGCGTTCCATAAAATAAGGTGCTATTAGTGGAATTTTTTTTACATGGGTGCTATTTTTGTAATTTTTTTTAAAGGTGCTATTATTGGAAAAATTCCGAGTTTTTTCCCTTCTTTGTAGGAGAACAGGAGACGGGAGTTACATGATGCAATGATTTCTTGGAAAGAATTGAACAACTTTAACATATTTTTGCCTATTGACGAAGAAAAGTCCAACCTATCATTTCTCCCTCTTCCCTTTTGATCCGCAGCGGGCAATTGATCTTTCTTCCTTGGAGATATCTGACTACTAGCGGTTGACTAACTGAGTTATAGTCTTATTCCAATTCTTTTTCTTAATTTCTTCCAGATTACGACGACTGGATAGTAAATTCAGGTAGTTGTTTTATGGTTCTCTGTTATCCTGTATACTTTGATGTAAACATGTAACATATAATCCAAAGGATTTGTTGCTTGGACTTGGAGCATCTCTCCTTTGGTTGAATAATTGATCGTTTTCCTTGGAGGCCCATTGCAACACGATTCCTTGGATGTTAAAATGGAAAGCAGAGTTGTGAGGGTTGTTCATTATGTTTATTATGTTCATGAGTGACATGATACTAGCTAGCTATATGACGATAATTTGATCAAGTAAATAATATGTAGCATGGGGTTATAAGTAGGAGGGAACATATTTGGGGTTTTATAAAGGGCACGAAGAAGAAATAAAATGGTAGTAAATTTGATATTTTCCCCAATTTCTAGACGTTTGTAATTTCCTTAGCGTGAATTTTGCCTAATTGAATCCCTAACTAAAGCTTGATTTTGGCCTGATTGTTTTCATAACAATTACTATTTAGATTGATGCATCAATCCGATTCACAATGGGGACTCTGCAAGATATAATGACTTGAGTTTTATTGAAGTATACAACTTTTACTATTCAATTATGTTGTTATTAGGTAGAAAAACATGATCCTTTTGGTAGGGGTATGTAGCTCTCTACAAAATATAAATTATGATTATATGTAGTTTAGTTTACTGAAAACATAGTTTTAATAAATTAGTGACAAAAAATAGTTTTATTTGTGGTTGGTTTTGCTAGAATATTTTCAAGGTAAATTAAACGAATAAGCGGAAGATTGATGATGTGGATGCCAATGTGGTTTCTCATTCTTCCAAAATTACACGAGTAACTAATACTGCACGATATTTGTGGGATCTAGATCGCAATATTCTCTATTATCATATACCAACGTACGAGAAGAAGGGTGAGAACCTGAAATCTCTTCACTTTTTTTATCAATTGAAATATATTTGCAAATTTTAACTTCTTATTTTGTGTCCTTCAAAATTTTAACATCTTTGTCACTTTGTGTGCTAAAAAATTAATATTCTCTTCGTTTATATCTTAAATGGTTGATTTGATTCATAATTATAAATCAATAAAGAAAGTACTATAGATAGCTCATTTAATAAAATTAAATTTTCATAAATAAATGAAAGATATAAAAATGTGAAACAATATATGAAATTTGTAAGTGAGATTAACAATTCAATGTATAATAGTTTCACATAATGAATCATAAATAAAATTATAATACTAGGACGAAAAATATAATAACCAATCAAAATTTGCCGCCCAACGGGCGGGTATAAAGCTAGTTGATATTAAAGAGACCACTGATCCATAGTGCACGGAAGACCAAATTTACCTGGCTCTATGGCCACGATCGCATTTCCCTGGGGTCTCTTGCAGAACCCTTATTTCGGAAGCGAGGTACGGTTCTATTAAAGAAGAGGTCAATTTAGGAGGTTGAGGTGCATCCAGTTTTGTTGAACGTAAGAGTACAAAATTAAAGCGGTGAAGAAAAGTAAATCCTAAGCTACTATACTAGTGAGGTATCAGAGAAGGAAGGTGTTGCATAGTCAAGCTCCCCTAGGTCTCCTAACCATGAGTCCCTCGGTAGCATACGAGTTTGCGATTTCTTATTTTGTTAGATCCCACCTTGTGTCGAAGCATTTATCTTGGGGCAAATTGACATAGGAGGGAGAAAATCTCCTTAGTGCAATTTGGGTCACTCCTCAAACATCATAGAGTGCCATGATTCGTCGTGATTGGTGACTCAATGCCGTTTTGGGTTAATCTCCAAGGGAATGAGATCGATTGCCTTAGTCGTCTTTTGCGGTTGTGTGGTACGCCCCTCTGATTAGATCGTTTAAGCTGGCTAGGATGCACTCAAATACGAGGTCCTAGCTATTTTAGATCTCCTAACGATATATGAACTTGCCTATCGCACTAGAGTATCACATTTGCATCTCAACACAGTACTAGGGGGAATAACGTCCGAGTGAACTTTTCTCGATTGAATTCAACATCGTTTTAATTGGTTGCTTGTTTAGTTAATTATCTTTATCAACAATTTGATCGCTAGATAACTTGTAGATGCCTGAAGTAAGGGTATAGAAATTGCCCTGGTTGATATTTGAAATACTTACTCTATGCTACACCCGGTTATAGGTTACACTTTGTCTATGATTGAGATTGAGTTGTAGTGATTCTAGCGCAATTGCCAGGGAACACAATCCATTATTCGAAAAAAGTTGTCTATTGTTAATCTAGCATTTCTTTTCTTGCATTTTGAGTTTGGATCTTGCTTGTTTGGCTCTCATTAGTGTTGTTAAAGTGTGTGCAAGTGGTTATGACCCGGAGCAGCCCGACACCCTTAGCACCGCTAGACAACAACACCAATTGCATTTTCTGACTACTTACTCGAAAGAGGGAGTTAAGGGAAGCAAGAGAAAGGCTTTTGGTTTGGGAGTTCAGTTGAAGATGAGTAGGAAGATGTAGTTGTAGTTGAAGAAGATCTTGTGATGGAGAACGAAGCTTCACAAGAAAGGAATGAAGCGAGGGCTATGGGATATTATATGACCCCACAGATGGCGGACATCCAACTTAGCATCTGACATCTGCCCTTGGCGGCCAATAATTTCGAGATCAAGACCGGTCTCATCACTATTGTAACACCCCGACTTTGGGTTCAGGTTCGACCAAAATAAGGAAAGGGTTGGATTAACGGCTACGTACGAAGGGTTGCAACCGCGAATTATAAGTAGTAGTAATAATAATAATAATTACTATATTATTATTATTATTATTTAAAAAAAGGGGGGAGGAACCGCTCGGCCCTGATTAATACCGAGAAACCCCTTTTACCCTACCTTACCGCCGCTACCCTAGCTCTACCACCGCCATGATGTTGATTGGCCCGATCGAGAAGCAGCAGCGTGCCAAGTTGTGGAGAGGCCATCGCAGCGTGCCTGTCCTCGTCTCTACTTTGAGACCTGCCTGCTTAAGCAGGCAGCTGGAGAGGACGGACACCTCGTCGTCATCGCCACAAGAAGCAACCTCGTCCATTGGTTAAGCAAGCAAGCTCCTCAAGTAGGCAGGAGGTCTTCCGCTAGAAGCAACCTCGTCCGATTATCTTAGCCAGCAAAGCGGTGGACAGCCCCTACTACGAGAGGTGCTAGCTTGCTGGTCCGTATAAAAGAAACTTGCTGCTCAAATTTGGACAACAGAAGCAAGCAGCTCCAACTGGGAAGCAGAGGCATCCTTGCAGCCGGGGTGGAAAGAGCAGCTTGCTTCCTCTCCTACTATGAGAGCAGCTTGCTTAAGCAAACTGGTCCATTTAATTCCGATTGTGCCAGTACGAGTGTAACAAGTTGGAAGCAAAATCAGAGCCAGTTACGAACGGAGGAAATGTTAGTGTAAAGGGGTAAATTCTACGCCTTACGGTTTTTTTTCTTCAAGTATTTACCTTGAGTATTTTTAAGTATCGATTTACGTGATGTATGTGCAGTGATTGATTCCGGTTTGAGATTGCATGATTATGTTGATGGTATGTGCTTTGGTTGAATTATGACTTGAAGTGAATGGTTGTTATTTACCTTGAAATTGTCCTGAGTATAAGTTATAGTTAAAGTTTAAGAAACAAGTTCTTTTTAAAAAAGTAACTCACCTTCAAGAAGGTCAAGTCGTTTTAAGTGTTTTTGGTCACTAGCGCCAGTCCGTTGCCATTTGAGATATTCAGATAGAGCAGCAGTTATGCTCTTGAGATCTTTGAGACAGAGCAGCAGTTATGCCCTTGAGAATCGTGGTGAAGAGCCACCACGATAAGTTTAAGATGTTAGGGGGATGAATCGTTACTACTTCCCTAACTAAGTTTAAGTTTAAGGAAAGCCTGAGTGGCTTCTCATACGTATGAGTTGGCAACCGGACTAGCTAGTGAAGGATCCCTGTGTCAGTCAAGTATTTAAGTCGAGATTTGAGCTTTAAGAATGGAGAGTAACAGTAACTACCATACAGTTTTAAGAGTTAGAAATTTTAAGAGTGGAAGTACAAACAACTTCCACAAATTTAAGTAAGTGTTTTAAGTAAAGTACTAAGCAGTAAGAATTTTAAACGTTAGGGCGTAGACTGACCCCATCTCATTCACCAGTTTGAAGAGCTAGAGGAAGAGCTAGAGGAGCAGTTAGAGAGCAGCGGGATCGAGAGAAATAGTTCGAGTGAAGCTAACTAGAGAAGGACGGTACGAGCGTCACAGAGGATGTCTAGTCGGAGTTTCTCACACAAGCAGCAACACCGGAGACTAGTTAATTATTACGTTTTATGATTATGATGAGTATAGACTGGAGATCAAGTTGAGATTTTAAAGTGGAGTTTAATTTGCTCACATGTTAGGGCTTTGCTCTGAGCTACAAGTGTGTGTTTTCAGTATTTTATTTATGAAAATTTGTCCCGCTGCAATTTAAGATTTGAGTATTTTATTTATCAAGGGCATTTTAGTAAAGGTAGCACCCGGCCGGGTTAGGGTGTTTCATTTTGGTATCAGAGCCAGTCTTCCTCTATTCCTTTGTTTCCAAGGAATACTGGAATATCGGTCTATGTTTTAAAGGTTTTTGTTTTGAAGAAAAGGAAAACGAGTCAAGGATCTTCTTTTAAGAGTTTATAGGATCTCCATTCTACTCTAATCATATTAAGGTGAACAACTATGACAGCACGACACAAAGGGATGGTATCCAGGGTGCGATTGTTTAAGAATAGGCTAGGACGCGATTTAGTTATCATGTCGTGGTTTGTCAAATGAGGGATTTAGGCATATGGTGATCGCCAGTAAGAAGGTAAGGATGAAAGGAACGTGACCAAACACAATCAAAAGGGCTCTCAAGACCAAGTACCTCATCGACATGATGGATAGTAGTTTTCAATTGGATTAACCAACTACTCGGACGTTAGCAAACAAATAGGAGAACTATGAATCTTCGAAGGAAGAGCTACAATCACTAGATATCAGTAGCTATAATGATGAGAGAATTTCAGGGTCCTTGACCCTAAGCAGTTGCGAAGTGACAACGAGTCAAGAAACGAAGATGTACAACGAGAAATCCCTCGGCTAGTTTTTGTGGTCGATGGCTCAACGCCATTACAATACAGTGACAAGGAGCAGTGGAAAGCTTAGACTTCAAGAGAAGCTAGGGTAGTATAAATGAAGTAAACGAGGAAGTAACTAGGTAAGAGGGGGTCTGAAAGGACGTCAAGGAGTCAATAAGTCAAGGCGAAGATGAGGCATGGTCATTTACATATGACGACAAAGGAACCCTTATACATAAACCACGTAACTGGAGAAGAGGGTACATAACCCTGGGGAGTTAGGCCGATGACAAGCCTTTAGAAGGAACAAGATAAGCAACGAGATAAATGATGTAGAGGGAAAGTTATGGTCTCAGTACGACCACCATTGGATGAGACGTGGAGGAAGGTGCCACCAAAGTCTAAAGCATGCCTGGTAGAAGACAGTGGGGAGTCAATACATAAGAAAAGGCATGGAATGTGAGAGGGAATAACAGTTAGCTGGTAGATGACAATACGAATAGAGAACCACTTCTCAGAAGTGCGTGAGTTGGATACCAAGATAACACCGAGTTAGAAGGAGGATAGTAGAGATCCTACAAACTACCCATATCACAAAAGGTCAGGAGGTTGTTGGGACCGTTGGAAGGGGTATGCAAGAGTTCACGATGATCTGTTATGGGATTGTCCTCTCATAAATAGAGGGAACACCTAGCCTACTGGGGTACATGAGGGGTGACAGAAGGAGGAACCTCTCTACTAAGTTGGAACTAGAGGGCTAAGAGCTGAGGTCTCGGAACTAGCTATAGAGTAAGGCATTAAGCCAACCGAGTATAAACAAGTAAGTGGAATGTTCAATAAATGTTCTAGTGAATGGCAGAGAGTTCGAGGAAACACATGGAATTTCCGATGAAGGATTGAGAATATGTGTAGGTGACTCGTGTTCAAGAAAATGCATAGTGGAGTACGACGAGGAAAAGCATCACCAAGAAGGAGGAAATCATTAAGTTACCTTACCCAAGGTACCCCACTCTGAGCGAGTACGACATAGTAGGATGTCATCCATAAAAGAAGGCCAGTTAAGGATAAATTAGTGATATTTAGTTAAGCCACTAAGAGCCACGACTAAACTGAGTAGATCAAAGCTAGTACCAAGCATAGATGAAGGAGTTGTGGAAGTAAGGAGGAAACCACAAGGCTATAATGAAAGTTATGGTGAAAAGGGTGGTAGTTGATAAAACAACAAATTCAGGGAGAAAGATAGTTAGGAAGAGCCGGCGAAAGAATAAGAAGGTCAACAAGGAGGCGTGAAGGTGATTGCCAGTGGAGAATAAGTTGGACCATAGGAAGCCCATCAAGAACTGAGAAGCTCAATGGTCAACTTTAAAGTAGAAGTGTGGTGGTCCAGTACAGTCGAAGGGAAAACCTTATCGGTCAAGGTACATAAGTGAGAAGAGAATATGGGCACCAAGATGACTA
Organism: Linum trigynum; assembly: GCA_964030455.1. NCBI lineage: Eukaryota > Viridiplantae > Streptophyta > Magnoliopsida > Malpighiales > Linaceae > Linum > Linum trigynum. The sequence goes on from OZ034822.1 coordinate 23,842,898, forward strand.
CCTTGAGGACGAGGGACATATAGAACTAGGGGGAAACATCGGTATGAGGAGTCACGAGTAAAGAAGTAAGATGGATATGAGTTTAGCAAACCTGCTAGGATACCCTAAAGTGAAAGCAATACCACCTATGAGGGTGAAATGTGGCGATCTCTCGGGTGAAAATTTCTTGGACGGGGAAACTGTACGAGGAATTTCATGCAAGGTGAAAGAACAATAGAAGAGCTCGTACGAGAAATCCCAAGTCAAACGATGATAAGGAAGTGTTAAGTTAGGTGCCAGGAGTGAGCAAGTACGCAAAATGGAAGGTCATGATTCTGGAAAGGATTCATAAAGTTGATCGCAAGCTAGAAAAAAAATACGTAAAGGATGCCTATAATGCATACAGGAAGTAGAAACAGTAGTATGAGGTTCCAAAACTAAGCAGCAAGTAACGAGGCGGTGACCATTCAGTTTATGGTTAAGGGATAAGACGAGGCATTGATGAAGAAAGTAAGAGATGCAGAGTTAGGAGATACAAGGACCTAGGTGACCTATGAGGTTACGTTAACAGAGTTATGCGATAAACAAGATGGAGGTTAAGCCGCTATTAGTAACCTTGGGGTTGAAAGGGGTACTAAGAACATTAATAGGGGTGTGTAGGGGATTTTCTCATGCTAAAGGTACCATATATGGTGAATCAGGCATCAAGAGTGCGTAATAAGTGGAATTATCAAAGAGGAGAATAACGAGGCCTATAAAGGGAGAAGAAGCGATACCTAGGAACCAACATCGGAGGTAATCATTAAGCAATTCAAACATTCGATACCAAGGAGATTCGTTAGCAGTCAAGATAGGGAGGACGAAGCTCAAGGTCTGGGCCTGGTACGAGCTGAAGTTACGACGAGACATGACTTGTTTAGGGCAGGCTAATAATTTGTTACTCAAGACAAAAAGTTGAGAACAACATGAAGTTAGAAGCCATTATAGTATCAATGGCGTCTATGAAGGGGGAGTGCCATAGTCGCGTTGAGCAAGTAGCTAGCTGAGTAAGTGGTTTATGAGAAATGGGTGACTTCTAAGTAAGCCAAGTATCACACGAATTGGAGGCAAGGGTTTATAGCTCCAGGTTGTATAAGGTAAAGGAAGTATAAGTCCTTGCAGCGGAAGGATTACTTCAAGTGAGACTTTAGGTTATCAGCAATGAACAAATTTCGAGGTTGAAATTTTTCTTAAGGAGAGAGGAAGTGTGACACCTCGAATTCGATCTAAGGTTAAAAAACAAGTACTGAAAGGGAGGGACCAATAAATCGACTCGAAGTGTTGTCCCGACACGCCTTATGCCCAAGTGGGGAATTAAAAAGGATAAGTAGCCACCCAAGGCGGGCCGATGCTAACGAGCTTGGTGAGAATCCCTTCTATGGTCAAGAGGAAATAACTTGAGATGAGGTAAACTATGCGGGACAAGCAACGGACATCATCAAGGTTCATATAGCGAGAGTAAATTTTTTAGGCAAGGAAGTACAAGAATGGTGTTCACAGAGGAGCGAGATTCAAGCAAATTTCGGGGACGAAATTTTTATAGGGGCGGAGGAAATGTAACACCCCGACTTTGGGTTAAGGTTCGACCAAAATACGGGAAGGGTTGGATTAACTGTTTACGTACGAAGGGTTGCAACCGCGGATTATGAGGAGGAGTAATAATAATAATAATTACTATATTATTATTATTGACGCTCGGCCCTTCCCCCCTACCCTAGCGCTGCCACCGCCATTATGTTGATTGGCCCGATCGAGAAGCAGCCGCGCGCTAAGTGGTGGAGGAGGCCATCCCAGCGGACACTGCCTGTCCTCGTTTCTACTATGCGACCTGCCTGCTTAAGTAGCTGGACGGGGCAGACACCTCATTGTTAACCCAGGGACGCCTCTACGAGAGCAGCAGGAGGCTGAAGCAACCTCGTCCATTGGTTAAGCAAGCAAGCTCCTCAAGTAGGCAGGAGGATGCGTCGTCATCGCCAAAGAAAGCAACCTGGTCCAATTGTAAAAGAAAGCAACCTGGTCCAGATAACAGAAGCAAGCAGCAAGCAACTCCAATTGGGAAACAGAGGCATAATAAGGAGTCCATTGGTCAAGCTCCTCAAGTAGGCAGGAGGTTGCGTCGTCATCGCCAAAGAAAGCAACCTCGTTGCTAGACGAAACCTCGTCAAATTGTCGGCAAAGCGGTTGACAGCCCTCCCCCTACTACGAGAGGTGCTAGCAAGCTGGTCCAGAGAACAGAAGCAAGCTGGTCCAATTGGGGAGCAGAGGCATAATAAGGAGAAGCAACCAACGGGGTGGAAAGAGCAGCTTGCTTCCTCTCCTACAGTTGGAAGCAAGTTGAGCAAAACCAGAGCCAGTACGAACGGAGGAAAAGGTGAGTGTAACAAGTTGGAAGCAAGTTGAGCAAAATCAGAGCCAGTACGAACGGAGGAAAAGGTGAGTGTAAAATTTTTTTTCAAGTATTTACCTTGAGTATTTTCAAGTATCGATTTACGTGATGTATGTGCAGTGATTGATTCCGGTTTGAGATTGCATGATTATGTTTGATGGTATGTGCTTTGGTTGAATTATGACTTGAAGTGAATGGTTGTTATTTACCTTGAAATTGTCATGAGTATAAGTTATAGTTAAAGTTTAAGAAACAAGTTCTTTTTAAAGAAGTAACTCGCCTTCAAGAAGGTCAAGTCGTTTTAAGTGTTTTTGGTCACTAGCGCCAGTCCGTTGCCATTTGAGATTTTCAGATAGAGCAGCAGTTATGCTCTGAGATCTTTCAGACAGAGCAGCAGTTATGCTCTTGAGACTTTTAAAGATGGGCAACAGTTATGCCCTTGAGAATCGTGGTGAAGAGCCACCACGATAAGTTTAAGATGTTAGGGGGATGAATCGTTACGACTTCCCTAACTAAGTTTAAGTTTAAGGAAAGCCTGAGTGGCTTCTCATACGTATGAGTTGGCAACCGGACTAGCTAGTGAGGGATCCCAGTGACAGTCAAGTATTTAAGTCGATATTTGAGCTTTAAGAATGGAGAGTAACAATAACTCCCATACAGTTTTAAGAGTTAGGAATTTTAAGAGTGGAAGTACAAACAACTTCCACAAATTTAAGTAAGTGTTTTAAGTAATGTACTAAGCAGTAAGAATTTTAAACGTAAGGGCGTGGACTGACCCCATCTCACTCACCAGTTTGAAGAGCTAGAGGAGCAGTTAGAGAGCAGCGGGATCGAGAGAAATAGTTCGAGTGAAGCTAGCTAGAGAAGGATGGTACGAGCGTCACAGAGGATGTCTAGTCGGAGTTTCTCACACAAGCAGCAACACCGGAGACTAGTTAATTATTACGTTTTATGATTATGAGTATAGACTGGAGATCAAGTTGAGATTTTAAAGTTGAGTTTAATTTTCCCACATGTTAGGGCTTTGCTCTGAGCTACAAGTGTGTGTTTTCAGTATTTTATTTATGAAAATTTTTCCCGCTGCAATTTAAGATTTGAGTATTTTATTTATCAAGGGAATTTTGGTAAAGGTAGTACCCGGCCGGGTTAGGGTGTTTCAACCATGATCCAAAGCAACATTCAATACCATGGTCTTAAAAGCGAGTCCCTAAAGGAGCACATCAATAGATTCCATGAGTTGACGGATGGTTTGAAGATTAACGGAGTGCCACAAGAAGCCCTTAGGTTGAGACTCTTTCCATACTCCCTAAGTGGCAAGGCACGAAGATTGTTGAATAATAGATCTCCACTCTCAATCACATCTTGGGACGAATTGTTGACCAAGTTCATGGCAAGGTACCTCCATCCTTCCAAGATGGCAGAGTATCGAAAGAAGATCACCCACTTTGCTTAAGAAGATGATGAGACCTTAAGAGATGCTTAAGAGCGCTACTCCAATATCTTTTTTCAATGTCCAGACCACGATTTTGATGAGCAATTTCAGATTGAAACTTTCTACAATGGTATTTTCCTAAAAGTTCGAAACCTTATCGAGTCCTTCTTCCAAGGGAATATGCTTAACTAGACTCCACCCAAATGACATAATTGTTTGAAGAAATGGCCGCAAAGGGCTATGATTGGGTTATGATGAGGCGATGAAGGAAGATCCGTGAGAAAGGAGTGCACTCCACTGAATCAAGTCATTCACTTGAAGGGAAGATTGATGGGTTTATCAAGGTGTTGATGAAGGATAGAAACCAAAGCAAGAGTTCGGTCATGGTGTGTGAATGGTTTCAAGTTCCAACCATGCGGTGGAATAATGTCAAATTATGATGGAGGCAATCACTATGGAAGAGCAAGTGCACTTCATTTCTAATTGATTCGGGCTCATTTGTACACTTTTTACCCCCGGTTTGCTTAGTTGTTTGAGACATGTTTACTCCAGGAGGTTTGGTTTTACGACAGGTTTTGCCTTGTTTCGGTTTTTTTCAGACTATGGCAGGTGTAACCAACCCCGGAGTCGAAAGTTGGACGAAAGGGCGAGAAATCAAGTCAAAGGGGGGAAACAGCTGCTGATCACGATTGGAGCTGTGTATTCACGGTCACTAAGACCATGAACTGGAGCCGCTATTCGTGAAACGCCAGGTATCCAGAGCTTAAATCACTCTCACTGGACTCAAGTCAGTTCACGGTTGTAAGACCATGAACTAGACTTAGTGATGCGGCGCGTTTTGACTTGAGATCACGGTCTGTGATTTTAGTTCACTGTCGTGAACTTCGACCGTGATCTGAGCTCGATCTGGGTATAAAAGGAGGTTGAGCTGAAGGAGAAAAGGGGGAGACCTAGTGTGATAAACTTCGTCTTCTTCAGATTACTAGAGTGAGAAAGTGATGAACCAAAGAAGAGGAGAAGCTAGAGTTTCATCTTCAAGCAAGGATTTGGGAATTCCTCCCCCCAAAAGATGATCTCTTGAACACAAGGAGCAAGGCTAGCATCTCATTGATGGTTTTCCTTCTTCTCTCTTGTGTTTTCACTTCTCCTAGCATGGAGTAGTCCCTTTCTTCACTTGGGTGTTTGTGAACCCTAGCTACAATTATGTGAATGCTTGTATGGATTGAATGATTTGTGTGTGGAGGTATTTTCATGAATGATTGTGTTGTGTGAAAGCCTATCAATCTATTTGGCATTCTAACTTAGGTAGAGAGAAAAGTCCCCTTTCATTGAAAGAGGCTTGCAAAGCTAAGTTTTCTTAGGTAAATCATTGTAACCTATCTAGGTTAATGTAGAGTAACCCTCTTAGTTAATATTAGCACCTAGGGTTTGGTTGTGAGTAGCCGTCCAAACTCCGATTCGAGGGTGAAGTCTTGGCAACCTTTAGTCAATAGGACGAGAGAGTCATGTTGGTGGCTTGAATCCAATTCCCTCGACCTAGAGACCGAAAGAGTGGCGTTTGACTACTTGCTTCACTTCCCTACGGTTTACAACCACCTTACCACACATGACCATTCGATCCGACAAGTCGTAATTGTTAGCTAGGGGAGCAACACCCGGGTGAAGCCTTCTCAATTAGTGTCTAATCCATTTGACTTTTCCAAACGTTTTAGTTATAGATCGTTGTTTTCACCAAAAATCAATCGCTAGATAATGTTTCAAACAATCAAAGTAGGGGTACATGAACCGGCCCGGGTCGACATTTAAACATACTTGCTCTATATTGAACCCAATTAAGATTTATACTTGGGCTTTAATTGGGAATTTTTATTGTGGTATTCGGGACGAGTCATGTTTTTGGCGCCGTTGCTGGGGAGCCAACGGTTCATTATTTAGAAAAGATTGTTTGATGTTAATCTCGCTTTTACTTTTCGCTTTTGAGTTTGTGAATCTTGCTTGTGCTAGACGTGTTGTGGTTATTTTGAGTGTGTGCAGGGAGGTGTATGATCCAGATTAATCGACACCTTTGGCGCCACTAGACGAGGATCTCAACCGCACTCTCCGACACTTGGCTCGTGAGAGGGAACTGGCAGAGGCAAGAAGGAGGATAGAAGAGGAAGTTGTAGTTGAGGAAGGGTTTGATTCCAAAGAGGAAGGAAGTGGAGCTGAGATGGCGGCTAATCAACCCGCTCAAGGTGGAGCAGCTGCGGAGGAGCAACCAAGGACCATGGGCTACTACATGGCTCCAACGGAGGCAGATATTCAACCCGCCATTCAACATCCGCCTGTGGATGCCAAAAATTTTGAGATCAAGCTCGCCCTTGTCACCATGATTCAAAACAATGCCTATTCACGAGCTTAGCAATGAGTCTCATAGGGAGCATGTTCAGAAGATCATTAAACTTTCGGGGAGTTTATCCCCGGTCACAAGAATGTCACTAGAAGCTCACATGGCGGAAGCACCCGTGGGGTAAAGAACCTTAAGATTGGATGGTTAGAAAGCCAGTCCAGAAGTGCGGAGAAAGAGCGGACGTGGGGACTCGGGTCGGGGCGACCAACAACTTGGAGAGCCACTGATACGGGGTTACACGATTATAAAAATGTTAGGCCGAAAATTCCTGACATACTCCTTGAACACACGTAGAAAAACAATTGCTGCCAGCACCCTGGCAAGGTCAGTCAATCAGGGACGAAGTTGCTCGCATTTGAATTAGAACAAGAAGGAGAGGGACGATCAATCGTATGAAAGCAAAGCATCAGCAGAAGAAGCAGCATAGGAAGGTGAAGATCAATGGTGTTACCGAGGATGCTTTGAAGTTGAGGCTATTCCCCTACACTCTTGGAAGGAATGCGTCTCGGTGGCTCAACAATAGACTGGCTCTCTCGATCACTTGTTTGGATGATATGCTTAACAAGTTTATGACTCAGTATTGCCAACCTCAAAGACGGCGGAGTGGCGCAAGAAGATCACTGATAAACCGTTAATTGCACATGTTTTTACCCCTATTATTGAGCCGTTTGAGATGTTGATTCTCGTGTTTTAGGCCGACTTCATGCTAGGTTTTTCTTGTTTGAGATATTTCAGGTCCTAGTACGTGAATGAAGGTCTGGGAGTGAGTTCGGGGTCGATTGGACGAAGATCGGACATGTGGCGAGACGCTGAGGAAGCCACACGGGCACTCCTAAAACCCACACGGCCGTGTAAGGAACTAATGTGGCCGTTTGGGATTTATCGAGGCTTCACACGGGCATACTGGAGATTCCACACGACCGTGTAGGTAGCCTGAAGTCCACTAATGCGAAACGCCGTGTGGCCTGCCCGCGTGAGTCGGGAATTCTGGGTTTTAACCTAATTTCGAGCCACAAGTGAGGGGATCGACTTTTCAGAGCAAAAACAGAGCCCTAGAGAGAGAAAGTGCGAAGAACACATCCTAGAAGTGATTTTGGAGCTGGGTTTCATCAATCGAACTTGGAGATCATCATAGGAGTGAAGATCATCATCCTAGAGCAGATTCTTCCCATTGTTATGAGTATGACTGCTTTGTATTCTGTTTTTCTCTCTCTCTATGGAGTAGACCCTTCTCTCACTTGGGTATGAAGAACCCTAGTTCCATGTGTTAGGGATCATGATTGTAATGACTTGGGATTGTTATACTGTTTGGTTTTAATAGAATGATGCATGATTCATTGAATTGATTGAGTCTAATCAGCTTTTCTTGATTTCGGCTGCAACCTGAGATAGATAGAATCTAATTAGGTTGTTAGAGCTTCATCATTCGTTAGTAGTGGATTGGTTATACGAGAGTTAGTCAGTCCACTGCTTTGTACTGGAATCCAATTCCAGTAGTGGAGTTCTGTGTTCATAGCCTCAGCTTTCTATCCCGGTGAAAACTAGTCGTCTGCCGGGTAGTTGGACTGAGAGGGCTTGGTCAGCTTAAGAGATTCCAAGCTACTGTCGGATCTTCCGCAGTTTAATCAATAGTAAAACAACCCAGGGTAATTACAACTAAGACCTAACTAAGGAGCTAGGGGGACTAATTCCCGAGTGACTCTTCCTTTGCTTTAGAAAACCGAACCATTTCCTGCTTTCTTACTGCTTTTAGTTAAAACCACAACCAATCGATTTAGCTGGCTAGATAATAGATACTCACGGAGTAGGCAGTAGATCTAGACCCCTGGTTGATAATTAGAACTTGCCACTTTACTACATTCCTGGACTGCGATTACACTTGGTCGCAGTTTGGTGTTGTGTCGTAGCGTGTCAAGTTTTTGGCGCCGTTGCCGAGGACCCTCTAGGTTATTGGAGAAACATGAAAGTTTGTTACTCTAGCTTTTTCTTTACTGCATTTTCTCTCTTCCACCTGTGTGCCTTCAGGGGTTGCTTTTACTAATTGTGTGCAGGTAGTGCATGACCCGTAGCCAGTCGGGGGATTTACTACCGTTAGATCAAGAGCTTGAACGGACTTGTAGGAACTTCAAGCGGGCGTTAAAGGAGCGACTGGCTGCGGAGGAAGATCTTGCACAGCTGCAAATCGCCGAGGAGAAAGAGATAGGTGACCCACAGGCCCATGATGTGGTCCTTCCCGAGGAGCAAACCATGGGCTACTACTGGACCGCCCGCGCCGCAGACATGAGGTCTCCCATCCAACACCCTCAAGTTGCTGCCAAAAACTTTGAGGTGAGTACCTCTGTCATCACCATGCTGCGCGGCTCGGTGGTGTTCCGTGGCAAGGAGGGGGAGTGCCCCCGATCACACCTGAGATGATTCCACGATCTCATCGATGGGATCAAGATAAATGGGGTCCCAGCCAATGCCATCCAGCTGAGGTACTTCCCATTTACTCTGGAGGGGCAAGCCAAGGAGTGACTGGACACTAGGCCTCCCGGATCAATCACCAAGTTCGCCAACCTGGCGGACAAGTTCCTCACCCGCTATCATCCTCCGTAAAAAACGACGGACTTGCAGAAGCAGATCACCCACTTTATCCAGGATGAAGATGAGACCATCCGGGACGCATGGGAGAGATACAAAAGTCTCTTCCTGAGGTGTCCTAATCATGGTTTCAATGATGCTTTCAAGGTGGTCACCTTCTATCACGCCCTCTTCCCAGAAGACAAGCAACTTATTGACTCGGTTTGTGGCGGGAACATGCTGACCAAAACACCGCCACATCTGAATCAACTCTTTGAGGAGATGGCAGAGAAAGGGTATGATTGGGGCACTGCTAGGAGGTCGAGGAGAGCACCAAGCCGAGGTGTACATGCTCTGGGAACCCACTCTTCTGATTTGGTGCAGGTTGTGTCTAAACTGGTCTCAGCCATTGATCGTAATGGGATGGTTCTGGGGACAGGGCAGCAGCCGGCAATGCGTTGCCAGTGGTGCGAGAGCGCCCATCATACTGTAGAGGACTGTCAGGCCATGCGTGAGTCCAGTACACCCTAGGAGCAGGTGAACTTCATCAACAATGTCTGGCGCAACGACCCATACAGTAACACCTACAATGAGGGATAGCGCCAACATCCAAATTTCTCTTTGAGTGGCAACAGCAATCCGAAGTCACCTGGCTTCCAAGCTCCTGCAACTAGTTTTCCGAACCAGATGCAGCCATACCAGCCTTGCCTAGGCCAGATGCAGCAACAGAAACCACTTTATCAGCCCAGACAGGGGCAGGCTTTTCAACAGCCACCAGAGCAGCAGTACCAGCAGCCTGGTGCACCTCCATCAGTCCCAGCACCAGGTGATCCCGTGTCAGAATTGAGGGATCTAGTGACTACCTTGGCGAGCACTAACCCAAAAGTTCAATAAATTGGAGCAATTCATGGAAGTGGCTGCAGGTAAATTCATGGAGATTGAAGCTGGCCAGCGAAACCAGCAAGCACTCCTGCAGGATATGGATACCAAGATCGGGCACCTAGAAGATGCCCTTGCTTCCACACCGGCTGGCACACTTCCTGGCCAACCCCTATCGAATCCCAGTTTTCATAAGGAGGGGTTGCACGCCATTATGCTGAGAAGTGGGACTGTGACTGCGGATGCACAGTAGAAGAGTGCCGAGAAGGTGACCCTGATCATCCCAGAGCCGGAAGAAGACTTGGTGATGGAAAAGGAGCCAGAGGCTCAAATTCCAAAGCCACAACCAGTAGTGGCTGAATATAAGCCTAAGCTCCCTTTTCCCACCAGGATCTACAAAGACAGGCTGGAGGCAGAGTTTGGAAACGTCTCGTCCATGCATAGCGGAAGACCTTCTGGTTAAGGTTGGCAGATTCTTTTATCCTGTGGATTTTGTTGTCCTGGACATCAATGAAGACACAAAAGTGCCCTTATACTCGGAAGGCCTTTCCTGGCCACTACCAAGGCTCTCATAGATGTGCATGATGGGACCTTAGTCTTGAGGGATGGCGAGGAGCAAATAACATTTTCCATTGCTAATACTCTCCCTGCTTCATCGCCTTTGCATGTTGTTTCTCACCAGGAGCACGAGTCTGTCGTGTATCCTTCTGTGCTTCCCATTTTGCAGGATCCCCCTCTCATATGGATAGACCGTAAATTGCACATGTTTTTACCCCTATTATTGAGCCGTTTGAGATGTTGATTCTCGTATTTTAGGCCGATTTCACGCTAGGTTGTTCTTGTTTGTGATATTTCAGGTCCTAGTACGTGAATGAAGGTTTAGGAACGAGTTCGGGGTCGATTGGACGAAGTTTGGATGTTTGGCGAGAAGCTGAGAAGTCACACAGACATGCCTAAAAGCCACACGGCCATGTAGGGGACCCCTGGTGGCCTGTGGAAATTCCAGGGAACTCACACGTGCACCCTGGGAAGCCACACAGCCGTGTGGGTCGTGGGCGCGTAGGAAGCCTGAAGTCACTTAACGAAACGCCGCGTTTTGCAAAGCCACACGGGCAGCTAGGGGAGTCAAACGGCAATGTGGCCTGGCCGTGCGAGTCGGGAATTTCTGGTTTTAAGCCAATTTCGAACCAAAGGAGAGGGGGAGCTGGGTATTTGGATCCCAAACACCCAAGGGACGAACCCTAGAGAGAGAGAACGACTTGGGAACATTCTTGGAGCTATTTTGGAGGATTTCTTCGCCATTGGAGCTCGGGAATCAAGCTTGGAGATGGAGATTGAAGATCTAGATCAGATTTCTGCAGTCTCTCTCTTCTCTATGGAGTAACTTCCCTTCACTTAGGTTTTGAGGAACCCTAGTTCCATGTGTTAGGATCTTTGTTGTATGAAGTTTTGGATGCTATATTGTTTGATTATAATCAATTGAGGCATGATTTATAGAGTCAATTGAAGCCTGATCATCTTCTCTTGATTTCTGCTTTAACCTATGATAGATAGAATCTGATTTGGTTAAGAGAGCTTCCTTGATTAATAGTGGTGAATTGGTTGTGCGAGAGTCAATCAATTCACTGCTTTGTACTGGAATTCATTCCAGTAGTGGAGATTTGTGTGAATCGCCTTAGCAGTCTATCCCAGTGAAGGCTAGTTGCCTGCCGGGTATTCTGTCTAAGAGGGCTTGGTCAGCTTAATAGATTCCAAGCTAATTTAGGATATTCCGCAGTTTAATCAACAGTAGATCAACCAAAAGTAATTGCAACTTGGACCTAATTGAGGAGCTAGGGGGAATCATACCTAAGTGAGTTCCCAACTTGTAATTAGTAGAGTAGTTAGTAGCATAATTTAGTAAATCAATCCTTAATCTAGTTTGCTAGATAATGAACTGAAGCTGAGTAACAGTAACTCTAGAGACCCGTGGATTCGATATTTATTACTTGTGCCACTATACTACAGTCCCTTTCATTGGTTACACTTGGCCATTGTTAGGTGTTGTGTTTTAGCGTGTCAAGTTTTTGGCGCCGTTGCCGGGGACTTTATAGATTATTAGGAAAGGCAGAAGTTTGTTACTTTAGCATTTTTCTGTTCTTTTCCACCCTTGCTTTTCACTTGGGTGTTTCCGTTTTTGTTGGTGAGGATCTGAATCATGGATCCTCATGGCTTCTCCAACTATTGGGGGTATCCACCACCATCTGAGTGGTATTACCCCAAGACTCCCTACTGCAATCAAGGAGGAGAAGACTATGGATTCGGGTTCCAGTACCAACCGCCTTACTACGTAGAACAATCAGACCCCTGGGCATATCAAGAACAACCTCATTACCGAGAAGAATTTCTCCCACAACCAGAAGGGCCATCGGAGCTGGAGTTACCCATGGCGGCCTTCACGAGCCATTCTGCAGAGCCATGCTACTCTCCACAGCCAGATCCAAACTATCACTTGAGGCTTCTCGTGGAGCAGATTGCTCGAGTACCTGAGAGATCCTTTCCCGAGATGGATCCTCATATCCAGACCATGGCCCAAACTGACTTCTCCTTTCCCCGTGACACAGGGGATACCCTTCAGAGCATAAAGAAGCACATAGAGGTCATTGAGAAAGCTTGTGCACAGTTTTCTCAAGACAACCTTTATGCTGCCATACAAGTAGAGGAGGAGGAAGAAGAAGGCAATCATGAGGATGTTCAGGAGCATGCAGAAGTTGTCACGGAAAGCTCTCATGATAATCATGATCAAGTGTATCCTGTGGTGGTAGATCACAACTGTCCCCATTTCCGCTCTGATATGTTGGGCCCGAGCGAGGAGATGCAAGATGATCTCATTGAAGAAATTACATGGCGACTTGCTCTCCAATCTGTGCTAGAAGAAGAAGAGCAAGAAAGGGTGCAGAAAGAAGTTGTGGAGGATGACGAAAGTGAAGCAGAAGGAGTTCTTGATCATTTCCCAGGGGTGATACCACATGAAGAAGAAAGGGAGGTTGAAGAAGCAATTGGTGTCCAGGCTGAGGATGGAGTTAAGGTGGAAGAGGCCTGCACCGGCCAAGAGTTACATGAGATATCTCCACCAAACTTCGAGGAACTACTTAGCAAGGACCCATTTGCAGTGTCTCTTTGCCAGACCAAGGCCACATCGAAATCGGTCCCTCTTGGTGGACGCGATGGTGGTCAATCGATGTCGTCATATCTAGTTTGGGGCAATGAGACGAGAGAAGAGAAGAAGAGTTCTCGAGGGTGGAGACGTTATCTGCTTCAAGTGCACGAGCTTCCATCACCTGTCATACCACATGCTTGTGACTTGAGACTCCACCTCATCGACGAGAACCTCAACTTCAAGGAGGTTCTAGCATGGACCGAAATTTAAGAGCCATCGTCTGGCTCACGACGTGAAAGAAGCGCTTGTTGGGAGGCAACCCAACCAGTCGGTTTGCATTTCTTTCTCTTTTTCTCCTCGGTTGAGTCAGTTTTGTTATTTGATTTTAGAGTCAATAACTCAACCTTTGTGAGATTTTGTGTGGTGTTTGTGTTCCGACTACTCTCTCCACCTGGAATGCACCGCCTGCCCCGTCCACCATCATTCACCCTTGATTTGGTAACTTCGTTCTACCCTCCTTATCTTTCCTCCATTGAGGATAATGTCGTGCTTAAGTGTGGGGGGATGTTCGATTATGTATGCGGGTGAATGTTGGCTGTTTGTGTGCTTGGAGCCTAGTCCACTATCCAAATTTTTAAATTTGAGGGCTCCAAGTAAGTGTTTCCTTGCAAATTGCCTGCTCAGTATGCTTTGAATTGACAGTCTCTATAGTAATGTGCAACCTAGGCATGTAGTGTAGCACTATGGAGGATGTTGAAGTATAAGAATTTTCCTATCTAGCTCTCTGTTGTGCCAGTTGATTATGTGAACTAGTGGATTTAGGAGCGTTGATTCATGTGGTATTGATGACTCCTCTTATGTTGTGTTGTGGACTTGTGTATCGAAAAAGGGTGCTCAAGTGTGAAATGAAAATGCAGTTGGTCCTCCATGTTAAAATCCTGAAATTCTAAGACATGGGGTAAGCCCAAAGTGTGTGGCACAGTCCATTGCACAAAATCGGGTTTTGGAAGAGATTTTAGTGATCCTTAGTGGGGTAGGCCTACAAGGTGAAGCTAAGTTGTCTCTAGTACGAGTAAAATTTCCACCCGTTGAAAGGTTTGCCTACTTGAGGATGTGTTTTTAAGGGCACGGATAGAGCTTCCGACCCCCCTTAATTTCATTGACCCTCCGCAAGAGTTGAGGAAAAGGAGTTAAAAGAAGTACTCTAGCGAGCGCCAGATGTACAGAAATTGCTCTTGCTCGACTAATAAGGGTTGACCGTGGAAAAGACTGCAGTTGGAACCCCCGTCAAGTGAATGAAAAGAAAAAAAAAGAAGAGTAAAATGAAAGTGAAAAAGGGGTTCCAACGGTGAAATGAAGTGAAAGAGCACCCGATACAATGTGTCCTTGGTTGTTGAATTGTGTGAGTCTCCTTATCCATGAATTGAATGTCTTAGTTCCACTGCTTCTCATGATCCTGGCTTGAGTCTAGTACTCGCATTGAGAGAGATAGGAGGCGTCTTAGAAGACCAGTTGACCTCGTAAGTTGCTAAATGATATAGAAAATCCTCTGCCGAGGATCGGGGTTGCATGTTGCTATAGAGGTCTGGAGAGTTGCATTAGTTTGAGTCAGGTTTGCTTGGGGACAAGCAAACGGTTAAGTGTGGGGGAGTTTGATAGACCGTTAATTGCACATGTTTTTACCCCTATTATTGAGCCGTTTGAGATGTTGATTCTCGTGTTTTAGGCCGATTTCATGCAAGGTTGTTCTTGTTTGAGATATTTTAGCTCCTAGTACGTGAATGAAGGTTTAGGAATGAGTTCGGGGTCGATTGGACGAAGTTTGGACGTTTGGCTAGAAGCTGAGAAGTCACCTGGGCATGCCTAAAAGCCACACGGCCGTGTAGGGGACCCCTGGTGGCCGTGTGAAATTCCAGGGAACTCACACGGGCACCCTGGGAAGCCACACGGCCGTGTGGGTCGTGGCCGCGTAGGAAGCCTGAAGTCACTTAACAAAACGCCGCGTTCTGTAAAGCCACACGGGCAGCTGGGGGAGTCACACGGCCGTGTGGCCTGGCCGTGTGAGTCTGGAATTTCTGGTTTTAAGCCAATTTCGAGCCAAAGGAGAGGGGGAGCTATGTTTTTGGATCCCAAACACCCAAGGGACGAACCCTAGAGAGAGAGAGCAACTTGGGAACATTCTTGGAGCTATTTTGGAGGATTTCTTCGCCATTGGAGCTCGGGAATCAAGCTTGGAGATGGAGATTGAAGATCTAGATCAGATTTCTGCAGTCTCTCTCTTCTCTATGGAGTAAATTCCCTTCACTTAGGTTTTGAGGAACCCTAGTTCCATGTGTTAGGATCTTTCTTGTATGAAGTTTTGGATGCTATATTGTTTGATTATAATCGATTGAGGCATGATTTATAGAGTCAATTGAAGCCTGATCATCTTCTCTTGATTTCTGCTTTAACCTATGATAGATAGAATCTGATTAGGTTAAGAGAGCTTCCTTGATTGATAGTGGTGAATTGGTTGTGCGAGAGTCAATCAATTCACTGCTTTGTACTGGAATTCATTCTAGTAGTGGAGATCAATGTGAATCGCCTTAGCAGTCTATCCCGGTGAAGGCTAGTCGCCTGCCGGGTATTCTGTCTTAGAGGGCTTGGTCAGCTTAATAGATTCCAAGCTAATTTAGGATCTTCCGCAGTTTAATCAACAGTAGATCAACCAAAAGTAATTGCAACTTGGACATAATTGAGGAGCTAGGGGGAATCATACCTAAGTAAGTTCCCAACTTGTAATTAGTAGAGTAGTTAGTAACATAGTTTAGTAAATCAATCCTTAATCTAGTTTGGTAGATAATGAACTGAAGCTGAGTAATAGTAACTCTAGAGACCCGTGGATTCGATATTTATTACTTGTGCCACTATACTGCAGTCCCTTTCATTGGTTACACTTGGCCATTGTTAGGTGTTGTGTTTTAGCGTGTCACATATCTTCCCCGCTGCTCCCGTCTACTCCGTTGCCAAAAGAAAAGATCAAGGAGGAGTAGTGCTTAAGTGTGGTGGGTGTTTATCTATTTTTGACTGCTAGATGAGTTTGTGTGCTTGGAGCCTAGTCCACTATCCAATTTTATGAATTGAGGGCTCCAAGTACTGTTTCCTGCAAAATCCTGCTCAGTATGCTTTGAATTGACAATCTTATGGTGATATGCAACCTAGGGGTGTAGTTGTAGCACTATGGAGGATGTTGAGGTATAAGATTTTTCCTATTTGTCTCTCTGCTGTGCCGGTTGATTTTGTGAACTAGTGGATTTAGGACCGTTGATTCATGTGGTATTGATGACTCTTCTTATGTTCTATTGTGGACTCGTGTATCGAAAAAGGGCGCTCAAGTGTGAAATGAAAAAGCAGTTTGGTCCTCCATGTCAAAAATTTCAAATTCTAAGACATGGGGTAAGCCCAACGTGTGTGGCACCGTTCATTGCACAAAATCGGGTTTTGGCAGAGATTTTAGTGATCCTTGGTGGGGTAGGCTTACAAGGTGAAGCTAAGTTGTCTCTAGTACAAGTAAAATCTCCACCCGTTGAACCGTTTGCCTACTTGAGGATGTGTTTTTAAGGGCACGGATAGAGCTTCCGACCCCCCTCATTTTCATTGACCCTCTGCATGAGTTGAGGAAAAGGAGTTAAAAGAAGTACTCTGGCGAGCGCCAGATGTACAGAAATTGCTCTTGCTCGACTAATAAGGGTCGATCGTGTAAAACACTGCAGTTGGAACCCCCGACAAATGAATGAAAAGAAAAAAAAAAGAGTAAAATGAAAGTGTCCAACGGTGAAATGAAGTGAAAGAGCACCCCGGTACAACGAGTCCTTGGTTGTGAATGGTGAGAGTCTCCTTATCCATGAATTGACTGTCTTAGTTCCACTGCTTTTCATGATCGTGGCTTGAGTCTAGTACTCGCATTGAGAGAGATAGAGGCGTCTTAGAAGACAAGTTGACCTCGTAAGTTGCTAAATGATCTAGAAAATCCTCTGCCGACGATCGGGGTTGCATGTTGCTATAGAGGTCTGGAGAGTTGCATTGGTTTGAGTCAGGTTTGCTTGGGGACAAGCAAACGGTTAAGTGTGGGGGAGTTTGATAAACCGTTAATTGCACATGTTTTTACCCCCTATTATTGAGCCGTTTGAGATGTTAATTCTCGTGTTTTAGGCCGATTTCACGCTAGGTTGTGCTTCTTTGTGATATTTCAGGTCCTAGTACGTGAATGAAGGTCTGGGAGCGAGTTTGGGGTCGATTGGACGAAGATCGGACGTGTGGCGAGACGCTGAGGAAGCCACACGGGCACTCCTAAAACCCACACGGCTGTGTAAGGAACTAATGTGGCCGTGTGGGATTTACCGAGGCTTCACACGGGCATACTAGAGATTCCACACGGCCATGTGTCCCTGGCCGTGTAGGTAGCCTGAAGTCCACTGGTGCGAAACGCCCCGTTTTGACACTAACACGGGCAGCTGGGTAAGCCATGCGGCCGTGTGGCCTGCCCGTGTGAGTCGGGAATTCTGGGTTTTAACCCAATTTCGAGCCACAAGTGAGGGGATCGACTTTTCAGAGCAAAAACAGAGCCATAGAGAGAGAAAGTGCGAAGAACACATCCTAGAAGGGATTTTGGATCTGGGTTTCATCAATCGAGATTGGAGATCATAGGAGTGAAGATCATCATCCCAGAGCAGATTCTTCCCATTGTTATGAGTATGACTGCTTTGTTTTCTTTCTCTCTCCCTTTCTCTCTCTCTCTCTCTCTCTCTCTCTCTATGGAGTAAATCCTTCTCTCACTTGGGTATGAAGAACCCTAGTTCCATGTGTTAGGGATCATGATTGTAATGACTTGGGATTGTTATACTGTTTGGTTTTAATCGAATGATGCATGATTCATTGAATTGATTGAAGTCTGATCAACTTTTCTTGATTTCTGCTGCAACCTGAGATAGATAGAATCTGATTAGGTTGTTAGAGCTTCATCATTCGTTAGTAGTGGATTGGTTATACGAGAGTTAGTCAGTCTACTACTTTGTACTGGAATCCAATTCTAGTAGTGGAGTTCTATGTTCATAGCCTCAGCTTTCTATCCCGGTGAAGACTAGTCGTATGCCGGGTAGTTGAACTGAGAGGGCTTGGTCAGCTTAAGAGATTCCAAGCTACTGTCGGATCTTCCGCAGTTTAATCTACAGTAAATCAACCCAGGGTAATTTCAACTGAGACCTAACTAAGGAGCTAGGGGGACTCATTCCCGAGTGACTCTTCCTTTGCTTTAGAAAACCGAACCATTTCCTGCTTTTTTACTGCTTTTAGTTACAACCACAACCAATCGATTTAGTTGGCTAGATAATAGATACTTACGGAGTAGGCAGTAGATCTAGACCCCGGGTTGATAATTAGAACTTGCCACTTTACTGCATTCTTGGACTGCGATTACACTTGGTCGCAGTTTGGTGTTGTGTCATAGCGTGTCAATCACCCACTTTGAGAAAGGGGAAGATGAGACATTGAGGGATGCTTGGGAAAGGTACTCCGAATACTTCCTCCAATGCCCACATCATGGATTCGAGGAGCAATTCTGGATTAAGACCTTCTATGGCGGTCTCCACCAAGACGACAAGATCCTCATTGACTCATTACGTCAAGGGAAGTTGATGAACATGACTCCACCCCAAGTGACCGAGTTTCTTAAAGACATGGCAAGTAAAGGGAATGATTGGGGTTTGACGAGAAGTAGAAAGAGAAGCACCGCAAGGGGAGTGCAAAGTGTAGGAGCGCGTAACACGCTTGAAGCTAAGATTGATCGGTTGATTGATGCACTCCTAGAGGATAAGAAGCATGGGAAGAGGCCGGTAATGGCATGTGATTGGTGTTCAAGTACCAACAACGAGATTTCAGATTGTGAAATGAGGAAAGAATCAAGCACCCCCAAGGAGCAAGTGAGTTTCATTGCCAATGCTAGGGGGAACAACCCCTATAGCAACACTTACAACCCGGAGTTGCGAAATCATCCGAAATTTTCTTGGTCTTCTCCAACCCAAGACCCCCCTGTTTCCAAGGACTAGGGATGGCAATTTTGACTTGACCCGTTTGGCCTGTTTTGGGGCAGGTCCAACCCACCCCGTAGGCGGGGCGGGGCGGGAATTGGTACTCTCATTAACCCGACTTGCCCTGACCCGCCCCATTCTCGACCCGTTCTTGTCTAAATTACATGTAATCTTAGTCAAATTACTTAGGATTTTTCTTTTATTACATCATAATTTAGCTATAATAAAGTTGTAAATTAGTGAAAACCTCAATTTCTTTAATAATTTAACTACATTTATCATAATATTGTTTTTTTTTCTTGGTCTTATAATAAAAATAATGAATATTTCTAATATTTTCATATAAATTGCATACCCATTGGGTTGACCTGCCCCGAACTGCGACCCGTGATAAATTACCCGACCTGGACCCGACCTGCCACAGGGCGGGTCTAGGTACCAAGAAACCCGCCCCGGACCTGCCCCATTGCCATTCCTACCAAGGACCAATGGGAAACTATCAAACAAGGCCTACCTTCATTCAACAAAGACCACAATCCAAGGCTCTAACTTCCAACAACCGTTTCAAGCTCAAGGAGGTCAAGGGTTCCAACAACCCGATAAGTTTGCAAACCTTGAAGACCTTGTGACCACCTTTGTGAGCACGAGCACTCCAAAGTTTGAGAAGATTGAGAAATTCGTGGATGTGGAAACAACAAAGTTTACTTCAGTTGAGGAGGGATTGAGGAGCCATCAAGCAAGCCTTCAAAACTTGGAGGTTCAAATTGGCAATCTTGCCGGGATTCTCACCGATTGACCACGGGGAGCCTTACCCTCTCAAACTATTTTCAACCCCATAAATCAAAGTTCTTGTTGCAATGCTATTCTTTTGAGGAGTGGGAAGGTTACCTCAGAGGTTGTTCCTAAGGAAGTGATGGAAGAAGAAAAGACTCATCTAACGGCCAAAGATCACGAAGAAGAGGGAGAAACGGAAGAAGAGCCTAAGAAGGCATTGTAGACGCCACCACAAGTGGCTGAGTACAAGCCTCCTCTTTCTTTCCCCACAAGGATGCACAAGGACCGATTGGAGGCGGAGTGTGGAGGATTCATGGAGATGCTTAAGAAGCTCCGCATCACCATTCCATTCTTGGAGGCCATGGTGCACATGCCGAGGTATGCCAAATACCTCAAGGGGCTTCTCGCCAAGAACCCAAAATATGAAGACCTCATCAATGTCACCTTAGGCGAGGAGTGCTCCACCTTTATCCTCAACAAGTTGCCTAAAAAGCAACCAAATCCATGTAGTTTTACTATACCTCTTTGCACCGGAAATCATCATATAGAAAGCTCCTTGGCGGACTTAGGAGCAAGCATTGTGATGCCTTAAAAGCTTTTAGAAAGTTTCATTTGGGTGAATTGAAGTCCACTAGGCTTAGTGTCACATTGGTCAATCATTCTGTCATTAGTCCTAGCGGTATTGTGGAGGATGTCCTAGTGAGAGTTGGCAATTTCTATTATTAGATAGATTTTGTTATCCTTGATATCAGTGAAGATGCGGATATGCCACTCATACTAGAACACCCCTTCCTTGCCACTGCCAAGGCCTTAATCGATGTTAATGAGGGAACTCTTGTTTTGAAAGATGGAGAGGAGCAACTCACTCTTTCAATTGATCCTAAGGTTAAGAATGATGTGGTGAAAGAAATGGACTCGAGTGGTATGATTGGAAGTGGAGGTGGGCCTCTCAAGGAAAACCCCACTAGTGTGTGTGTTCCATTTGATGATGAGGTGCAGGAAACCAAGGCAGGTACTAAGCCCGGAGGAAAGAAGAAGAGAGCGTGGAAGGATAAGCTTAACTGAGTCTCCTCCCAACTAAAAGATAAGGGTAAGGCAAAGGTGCCAGTCCAAGAAGGCCACCCTATGGAGCTAAATGTAGGAGGTGACAAGCCTTGCCTCGAGACCGTGGCGGATCCACTCTCGGTGGCTTCATGCCCCCTAAGTATGATAGATCCGGAACGTCAAGCTAGTGACGTTAAACTACCGCTTATTGGAAAGGCCACGTCAAGAATGACCATTAGGTTCGTGAGAGGGTGGTGGGTG
Source organism: Linum trigynum (assembly GCA_964030455.1). Taxonomy (NCBI): domain Eukaryota; kingdom Viridiplantae; phylum Streptophyta; class Magnoliopsida; order Malpighiales; family Linaceae; genus Linum; species Linum trigynum. The sequence continues at coordinate 23,863,847 of OZ034822.1, forward strand.
TGCATTGATTATCGAAGTTTGAATGATGCCACTAGGAAGGATAATTTTCCCTTACCTTTTATTGATCATTCTTGAAAGGCTAGCAGTACACGACTTCTACTGCTTCTTGGACGGGAAGCATGATCTTCCATATTCCTATTTTCCCAAAAGATCAAGCTAAAACAACTTTCACTTTCCCTTTTGGTACCTTTTCATATCGGCACATTCCAGTCGGCATGTGAAATACCCAGACCACATTCCAGAGGTGCATTCTGGTGATATTTGACAAACTGGTGGGGAAGATCATGGATGTCTTCGTGGATGACTTCTTGGTTTTCGGGGACTCTTTTTCCCAATGCATTGCCAATCTAGAGAAGGTTCTAACCAGGTGTGAAGAGACCAATTTGGCTCTTAGCTGGGAGAAGTCTCATTTTATGGTACGAGAAGACATCGTCATGGCTCACAAGATATCAAAGAAAGGTATTGAGGTTGATACCATCAAAAAGTGTCCACCTCCAACGTCACTCAAGAGGATCCATAGCTTCATCAAGAAGTAAATGCACCATTCTTGTTAACAAAGTAGTGCTCCGAGACATTCGACATCTTGAAGGCAAAGCTCACCAATGCTTCAGTTGTGGTCTCACCGGATTGGAACCTCTCATTCAAATTGATGTGTGATGCAGGGACTAGTGTTGGGGCCACAGAGAGGCAAGTATTTTCAACCTATATGCTACGCCTCTAAGACTTTGAACGGAGCTCAAGAGAACTACACCACCCATGAGAAAGAGTTGTTGGCAGTTGTCTTTGCTTTTGACAAGTTCCGGTCCTACCTTGTGTTGTCGTGGTTAATAAACTACACAATCACTCAAATGTTCGGTTCTCGATGAGTAAAGCCGATGTCAAGCCATAATTCATTCGATAGTTTCTTCTCTTACAAGAATTCGATGTTGAGATTAGAGACAAAAAGGGGGACGACAATTTGGCTGCAGATCATATTTCCCGACTTGAAGGACCCTAAGTGGATCCCATGCATGGGGACATCAGTGAATCATTTTATGATGAGAGGTATTTTGTGTTGGCCGTGGTGATAAGCACAACACCTTGGTTCGCTGAATTTGCTAATTATTTTGTGGGGAGACAATTGCCAAAAGGAATGAGATCTCAAAAAAAAAAAAAAAAAAAAGAACCAGTTTTTCTCCGATCTTTGGTACTATTTCTGGAATGACCACCCACCTATTCCATGTAGGGGCTAATGGGGTCATTCGAAGTTATTTTCCCGAATGAGATATGCGAGCTTTCCTTGTCCAATATCATGAAGGACCAAACGGGGGAACCACAAAGGTAACTGAATCGCCAGGAAAGTGCTCCATTCTGGTTTCTATTGGCCCTCACTATTCAAGGATGTCGATGAGTTTGTTCGACAGTGTGACAACTGTCAACGTTCAGGTAACATCTCTAACTGGAATGAGATGTCCCAAACGGTTTATATCACTTGTGAAATTTTTGATGTTTGGGGCATCGACTTCATGGGTCCATTCTGTACTTCATTTGGAAAGAAATATATCTTGGTTGTAGTAGATTACGTCTCTATGTGGGCCAAAGCGCCAAGCAATGCCCATCAATGATACTCGACGTGTCTGCGTGTTTCTTAAGAAACTTTTCTCCATGTTTGGGACCCCTAGGGCCATCATTAGCGACCACGGAACTCATGTTCATGGTCAATTTGACAAACTTCAAAGTCGATATGGTGTGACTCATAGGGTCTTCGTTGCCTACCACCCACAAACCAGTGGCTAGGTTAAAACTAACTGGGAGTTGAAAAGAATACTTGAAAAGATAGTGAATCGATCTCGCAAGAATTGGCCCCTAAGCTTGATAATGCGTTGTGGGAATATCGCACTGTTAATAAGACGCCCATGGGAACATCACCCTACAGGCTTTGCCTATGGCAAGACGTGTCACCTTCCAGTAGAGCTAGAGCACAAGGTTTTTAGGGCCATTAAGTTTCTTAATATAGATGCAAATGTTTGTGGTAATGAGCAAAAAATATAGATTTTGGAGTTGAGGGCTCCAAGAACTTGTTCAGAATGATTGATTGATGGTCTGACTCGTTCCTAACTACATAATTAATTCCCGACTAAAGCCCAAGTGCAAACTCTACAAGGGTGTAGTACAGGACAAGCATTTTGATTGTCAACTGAGGCGGTCCATGTACTCCTCAATCGCTTAAATTGTTATCTAGCTAAAAGTTTGGGGTTAAAAGCTAAAGAACTACAATTGTAAATAAGCAAAGATAATAAATTGAGGTGGTTTCACTAAGAGAAGAATTCATGCGGGTATTGCTCCCCCTAGCCTTGTATCAAGATTGAGTGAACAGAATGCTAATGTGTAAAGGTGTTCTCATGCACCATGAGGAGGATGCAACTGGTGGAGAAAATCCACTCTCTTAGAATATTAGCCAAGGAATATCGAATTAACCGAGGAACTAGCTCTCTTGACTAATCAGCTAAGGGTTGCTAACACTACTCCCTTGGAACCTAATTCAGAACACGAGATAACAACCAATCATGATAGGTTCATGGAGCTAAATTGAGGTTTGAGGGTTACCTTCAATTGCCCTAGTGGGGTGACCCAAGTGGTCAAGAAATCCAGTTCCTCAGAGCCTCTAACAAGGGGAATTCCTCCACCTTGGTCAATTTGACCTAATTATGAGAAATAAAGAACACAACTAAGCTTTTTTGAAAATACCTCAAATTTTGCATTAAATACAAGCCCACACACATATCATTCAATTCATACAACCTATCACATCTCTAAGGCTAAGGTTCACAACACCCAACTGAGAAAGAGAACTACTCCTTAGATAGGCTAGAGATTACGACAAAGAGGAGAGAAAGAACCATGGTGGGATGTTTGTCTTCCTTCCTTGTTGTTGAAATCACCATTTGAGAGATGAAATTCTTCACTCCTCTAGCTTTGAGAAAATCCTAATCCTCTTCTTCTTCTTCTTCTTCTTCTTCTTCCATTGTTCGTTAGTTTCTCTCTCTAGTTTTTGAAGAAGAATACCTTTCTCTCACTAGGATTCCTCTCCTTTGATTTTAGCTTTCTTATCATTTTATACTTCAGTCGGCAGATGTCACGGTCGAAAGTCACTGGCGTGATCATGGAGGCCTGCCTGTGACGTAGGCCAATAACGCACCGTTTAACTAAATATCTTCACGGCTGGGGCGGTATTGTCATGATCGACTAACCGTGACAATTGACTTGTCCGCGAGACGTGCAAATGCTCCTGGAAGCCGGCTTAAGTATGTGTATATTATATAGGGTAATGAATATTTATTAGCCAAACCTTTTTGAGAATCTTTTTTATTAGCCAAACCTTTTGAATTACTAATAATTAGCCAAATGTTAACATCCAGTTAGCAATTTTGCTAGTAATATTGACTTGGCAACATTATACTGACTTGGAAGAGGCACATGGAGGTCAAGATTCCAAATTTTTAGTATTTTAACTATAAAAAGAGTTACAAAATTATTAACAATAACGTAAAAATGGCTAATACTTTGACGTGTTACAAAAGTTTGGCTAATTCTTAGTATTTCGATAGATTTTGCTGAAATAAAAGAATCCGAAAAAAGTTTAGATAATAAATAGACATTACTCGATAATATATAGTATACATATGAGTAATTACTTAACTGATTAATTTGGTTTGATTGGTTAGGAGTGTCTGAAACCAAACCAAACAAGCTAAAAAATTTAACCGAACCAATTATCCAAGTTATCCAAATACTACTAGTTAAAACAATTACAATGGTAACGACTCCGTTTTAACACCCCTATTATCTATATTTCATGTCTTGTATAATTTATGCATTCTTCTATTTTTTCCAAACAAAGTCTTTTTAAAACTCACTCATTCTTAGCATACACATAATCTTAATACACATTCATGTCTTTTACAGTGTTATTAAAGTCGAATCGAGCCGTCCATCCCGACCGGTAAAACCGCCACTCGGTCGCCAAATTGGTTTAAAATGGTATAAAAACCGCTTCGATTTTATGTAGCGGCTGGCTAGCGGCCGAGGTGGTTAACCGCTCAAGCCGCTCGCCCAGTTTTTTCTTTTAAGCCATTAAGTTTAATTAAAAAAAATCAGAAAATAAAAAATTGATAAAAATAAAAAACATCGGGCTCTCAAACTGAAACCTAATTTCTATTTCAATATTTCGAAGGAAAGAGACGAACTCTGATTAAGAAGGTCACCTATTTATACCGATGACGTTTATTAGGTACCGGTTCTCTAACGATTTTTAAACGGTCTAATGGCAGTTGGACCATTAAAATATGAGCCGTCAAAATTACCGGGTCATGCTCCGGTTCGATTATGACAACCTTGGTTTTTTATAAATAAAAAAATTCACATTCTTGTTATACTCAATTTCCGAAATGAAAGGTTCCAAAACCTGGAGGAAAATTTTGGGTGGCGGCAGATGGGCTCACACTCGGAGGGCCACAGCCCACAGCCAGTCCCGGAACCGTCAGTTGAGGCAGGCGATGGCTATTCTGTCATTTGATCATTTCCAAGCGAGTCGGGTCGGCGGCCTCTACGCTGTCCTTTTATAGTTTCTGTCAAATCAGCAGTCTCCGCCACTATCCCATCCATTCCGCTGGCCGGCAATTCTTCCTTCCACGTCGCTCCTATTTATTTGCATTAACGATCAGCTTTACTGATATACGCACAGTCCACTCTTGAAACCGCCGCTTCACAGCTCAATTTCCTTATTTCTTCCCGTATTTCCCCATCGGCGGTGTCGCCCACGATATGCCGGGGAATTCAATGCACGCCCTCCGCTACGATCGCTACGGCGGAGGAGCAGCTGGTTTGAAGGTTCCTAATCTCTCTCTGCATCTTCCTTCTCTTTTTTAGTTAATACTAGGTCGGAATTGTTTCAGGTTTTAAAGGGTTTTTCAAGTTTGATGTTGGGAGGACTGGGTTATGCTGAAACTGAACCGATCGATCTCTTATTTACCTTGTGGCTTGGATGTGTTGGTGTGTTTGTTGTAGCATGTTGAAGTTCCAGTGCCTGTGCCAAAGAAGGGCGAAGTCTTGGTGAAGGTGGAAGCCATAACTTTAAATCCAGTCGACTGGAAAATCCAAAAGGGAATGCTGAGGCCTATCCTCCCTTTTAGATTTCCTCATATACCCGGTAATGCGGTTTCTCTTTCTGTAGGAATCCATTTGAGTGACTGTTCCGTCTTTCTGAAACAAATTACTTACCCAGCTTTCAAATGCCTTTTTACGTCATTTCAACTGTTTGATTTTATTCTGAGAACTGGATATAATATGGGTTTGTGGCGACTAAGATTGTTGTGATGATATTCTGGACGGCAGATTGATATGTGACCATATTCTATATTTGCTTCTGTGGTTGCCAGGTAGTGATATTTCAGGTGAAGTGGTGGAGGTTGGGCCAGGAGTCAAAAAAGTCGGGCCTGGGGATAAAGTTGTGGGCATGGTCAATCACTTTGTGAGTTCTCTTGTATTCATTTTCTAATCCTCCCATATACAAGAGAAACTTAATCTCTTAGAGTCTACCGAAGCAGCACGAACGTTATATGAGAACTATTGTGGTAGCCTGCTGCAAAGGAACTGTCTCTCTTGAATCTAAATGCCCTTTCTCGAACTTAATATTATACTCTTAACATAATTCGATTATCTACTGACTGGACGACTTCTGTAAAGAAGTTTGAATGGTGGCCATTTGAATGGTTATGAAATGTGGCTCTTTTTTCTTGTCGATAGTCTGACATTGAGTAGAGATAGCTCATTATGATTCTATATTGTCTACCTTAAATACGGCCCTGTTATGTATAGTAATTGTAGAGTTGTTCCTCACAGCAAATCTTGTCGATGGTGGGTCATCCTGAGTTTCTACACTTATGAGTGTTGAAGTGGACAACTAGTAGACTCCATTGGATCAAGAGTTTCTTAAATATGATTTGAACATACCAGTTCATTTTTTTTCTATCATACTTATGCTGTTTGCTCCCTTTTCTTTTGTCAATCTCATCATGAATTGCTAATGACAGACTGGAGGAGGACTAGCTGAGTATGCAGTGTTCAAGGAGTTCATAACAGTGAAAAGGCCAGCAGAAATTTCTGCAGCGGAAGCTGCAGGATTGCTCGTTGCAGGTCTGACAGCACACCAGGCTCTCAGTCAAGCTGGGATCAAACTTGATGGAACTGGTGAGAGAAAGAACATTCTGATTACTGCTGGTTCAGGTGGCGTGGGTCATTATGCAGTCCAACTTGCAAAGCTTGCCAATGTGCATGTCACTGCAACTTGTGGTGCCAGGAACATGGAACTCGTCAAGAGTTTGGGAGCAGATGAAGTTATCGACTACAAGAGTCCAGCCGGAGCAGCTCTCGAGAGCCCATCTGGCAGACAGTACGATGCAGTTATCCACTGTGCAACCAGCATTCCCTGGTCTACCTTCGAGCCTAATCTGACACAAAAGGGCAAAGTTATAGATATCACTCCGAGTGCTAGTGCAATGTTCACTTCTGCGATGAAGCAGCTTACCTGCTCAAAGAAGAAGCTGGTGCCTCTGCTCCTGATCCCGAAGGCTCGAAACCTGGAGTATCTCCTTAATCTGGTGAAGGAAGGGAAATTAAAGACCTTGATCGATTCAAGGCATCCACTGAGCAGGGCTGAAGATGCTTGGGCAGAGATTATGGATGGCCATGCTACAGGGAAGATCATAGTTGAACCTTAAAACGATTTCTGTACCAAAACTCTACTAGATGTGATAACAGTGTTTTGAAGTTGGGTGTTCTGAGGGTTGATTGTGTAAAATGTTTGAGGTTGTTTCTGGGTGCTAGTCGTAAAGACAAACGGACAATAAGAATGTGTTCATACTCTTGATACTTAGTATAATCACAAGATGAGTTCCGACCCTTCTTGCTTCATCCTCCAGCAGTCAAGTATTACTACATAAAAATCTGTACCACTATATGGAAGTTAGGGTTCATTTGGAAGTTGTGTATGTTAAATCTTTGTATTGTTATGAATCGTTATGATATAAATGCATGCATTGATACAATAGATGTATTTTGAAATTACATTGTTTGGTTGTTGAGATTATAATTTATGAATTGATTGTTATAAAGTTGCTTTATAAGGAAATGTCATATTTGTCCTCCACTTTTAAAGTAAAACAAAAATAACTATGGACATAATTGGAAAAAGTAAAGGTGCTCAATTATTAAACCAACAATCACAACAATCTCTCATTTTTGTTGATTGTTGGTGGGACCCACACAAAACAATACATGCATTGTTTTGCAACTTGACACTTCCCAACGTTGTATTGTGGACAATACATGTATTTAACAAATACAACACTAACAATCGCAACTTCCAAACGACCCCTTAGTACCAAAACACGAAAGACCAGTGCCACTATGTGAAAACAAAACAAAAACAGGACTAGTATGAATTTAAAAAAAATGAAATTTAAAAAAATGAAAAACAATACCATTATGAAAACCAGTACCATTACGAAATCAAAACCAAAACTAGTACCACTACGAAATAAAAACAAATAACAGTAGTAATATAACGAGTAAAACGAATCCAAGAGGTCTGTTGTGGCCTGATATGCAGTGTTGTGGAGAAAGTATAGGATTAGGAGTCATGTTAGTCATGTTCTAGATAGGAAAAGGTAGAGAATTCTATGCTTATAAATATGTACTAGTTCATTCATTTAATGTCATAAGAATATTGGAACCCAATTGAGTTTCTTGTTTTATTATTTCTTAGGAGTAGTTGTAAAGTAATTTGCGGTTGATCTCGCCACCAAGAAGGTCCTCTACTAGAGAGCGTTCGAGAAACGTATCAAAAGGTTCGTGTGCGGGTATTTTCCGAGAAATCTACATAACAAGTGGTATCATAGCCCGGTTATGATGTTCTTCGGCGCCATCATAACAAGAGTCCAGGAAGATGGCGCCGAAGAAGAGCCCGCAAGCAAACTCTTCCGACAACATCGCCATCGACGAGGAAACTCTTCAAGGGCTACGCGAGGCTCAACAAGTTGTGTAGGAGATAACACAGACGTTGCAAACGACGACAACATGACTCGACAATCAAGCACATCGCCAACAGAGCATGGAGGAAAGCATCAACAAAATTGAGGCCACGACGACGCGATTTTGGAGTTGTCTTGAGGCCTAGCTTCAATGATGGTGATGACGGGTGTTTTGACAACAAGGATCGACTCGTTGCAAGCCTCGATCTCCGACAAGCCCATCGGAGTGTCTAGTTTCCTTGCGACGAACGGAGACGGCAAGGAGAAGTAGGCGACTACACCAACGAGGAACGACGAGGCGGCTAGGGCGATTGCAAGATGAATGTCGGTGAAGCGAACAACGGCCGACGTATCCACTAGGGAGAAGTTGAAGGCGGTCGTGGAGGAGGAGGTCACGACGACAAGCCCATTTCGAACCCTAGCCAACTCAACTAGGCCGGTGTTTCCCCTAGGTGTAAACAGCAGGGCACGGGTCGAGTGGCGGCCACCCAGTCGGCGACAGTCACGGAGCGAGGCAAGGCACGGGCGGTGACAATTTGATTGGCATCTGGGGCTGCGGCGAAGGGTCGATTGCGGCAATCGGACCCGAGTGGGGAGCTTTTGCTCTCAATGCAAATGCGGGACAAGGGCAAGGGTTGACAAATCGACCAGAGCCAAGCACGAATTTTCCACCGGGATTCATCGGAGGCGAAACCAGTACGGTCAGTTTTGGACTAGGCTTGGTCGGTGGGAGGAGCAATCCAGAGCAATGGGCTACGACGGACATGCAATGGAAGCATGATTCGGGCCAGCAGGGCTTCCACCGCCTTGGGCTGCAATGATGGTCCTGACGTGGACGGGGCCCGGTGTTGGGTCCAGCACCAGCCCAATGATGGGCCTAGGTGAGGGCGGATCGACGTGGGCTCCGCACATGGACTTCTTCGACGTAGCTGGAGGACCGAACGGAGGTTAGAGCCTTGAAGCTGGGCCAGGAGGCCTAGGCAGGACAAGATGGCCAAGCGGGCTGGTAACAGGCCCTAGGCCGAAAGGAGAGGGTCGTGGCCACTGGGCCGAGGAGAAAGGAGGAACTGGCCGCGTGGGTTTGGTTCGGGTCAGACAGATGACCGAATCAGGCTATTTTGTCAGGAAATTGGCGCAATTGAAATTTCTGAAGTACAATGGAGGTGAGGACCCGTTCGGTTGGTTCGCGCGAGTGGATCATTTTTTCAAATTCCAACAGACGCCAGAAGAGCATAAAATGCTACTCACATCATATCATTTGGAGGGAGACGCCAACCAGTAGTGGCAATGGATGGAGCGCACCTATATTACGACTGGGATGTTGATGACTTGAGCCCCGATTTCAGGAGGAGTTATGGGCTAGATTTGGTCCGACAGAGAGCACCTCGAGTCACGAGGCTCTCGTTAAGATCAAGCAAACGAGATCTTTATGCGATTATCTCTTAGCTTTCGAGATATTGGGTAATCAATGCTATGGTTGGACTGAGGAAGCGTTAGTGGGCTCATTCATTGGTAGGCTCAAATATGAAATCTTCGATGCAATCCACATGTTCAAGCTGGAGATAGTGAGAGAGGCGATCCGACTCGCCAAAGGGGCTTCTATGCCTATAAATATGTACTACTTCATTCGTTTAATGTCATAAGAAGATCGGAACCCAATCGAGTTTCTTGCTTTGTTATTTCTTAGGAGTAGTTGTAAGATAATTTGGGGTTGATCTCACCATCAAAGAGGTTCTCTACTCGAGAGTGTTCGAGAAACATATCCAAAGGTTTGCGTGCGTGGATTTTTCGAGAAATCTACATAACACTTTCATGGCTAATTATACTTGATAGGATTAACACAAGGGCATAATTGTTTGATTGGGACAAGTTTGCAATATATTAATGTGCTTTGTGTAGAGAGATGAGAGGGAAACCCACAATTATCTATTCTTTTGTTGTCATGTTTCTTCTGTAGTGGCTACAACTGTATTTGCAGGAGTGGTGAATGTTTGGCCTAATACATGAACATAAGTGTTGAATGTTATATGTATGTTGACCAGAGCAGTTGACAACAAAGATCTTGTTTAGGGCTCCCTCTGGTGTTGGACAACATGTACATTTGAAATGAAAAGTGTAAATGAGTCTTTGGAGCAACTCCAATGAGTAGGAATGAACCAGTGAAGGAGATGAAGGAAGAAATCAAGTTATATAGTTATAGAATTTGGATTCCGTTCATTATATTGCATCTATGTCGCGTTTTATAAACGAATAACAATTGAGTTTTGTTAGTGCTAAGAGTTGAGTACTTGTTTTACCTTTACTAATGTAAAGCATAAACAATATTGTTTTCGCAACTTGAAAAATATGTAAAATATGCTTTCAATATAACCACCAAATAAAAATAGAAGCTAGGAATGGCAATGGGGCAGGTATTTAGATACCCGTACCCGTTCAATGGCAGGTTGGGTCCAGGTCTGATAATTTATTATGAGGCGCGGGTCAGGGCAGGTCGACCTAATGGGTATGTAATTTATATGACAAACATTAGAAATATTCATTACTATAATAATAAGACCAAGAAACAAATCATAATATGATAAAATATGGTTAAATTATTGGAGAAATTGAGAACTTTACAATAGCTAAAATATGATGTAATAAATGGAACATCCTAGGTAATTTGCCTAAAACTAAATATAATTAAGGCAAGAACGGGTCGAGAATGGGGCAGGTTGGGTCAATGAGAATACTCATGACCGCCCCGCCTATGAGACGGGTCGGACCCACCCAAAACAAGTAAAATAGGTGGGGTAAAATGGATCAGGTCGAAATTGTCATCCCTAAAAAAACCAATATCAGTACCAGTACCATCATGGAAAACTAGTACCAGCCAAGGATTATAAAATTATACCATCGGTTCAAAGCGCTAAAAACTGGTACCGAAGCCAAAATTGGAACAACATTATCAAAAGAGACAGAGAATCACGTCGGTCGGTTTTTAGTGGTTGAGCTGCCTAACCGCGATATTTCATTTGGTTATTAACATACCGATAAGGCTGATAGGCCAGTAACCGATTTTTACTGGTAAATGGCTAACTGACTAGTGGCGGAGGCAGAAAATTGATCAAGGGAGTATTTTTACTCATACAAAATAACTGTTTGACAGACACCACTTATAACGAATCATGTTCAATATATATCACTAATGTATCGGTCAACCACTTATCGTCCAACCGATTTCAAAGATCGTTCTTGTAGAATGATCAAATCATTTTAGTTGTAATTTTTAGGACAAACAACTATTTAAAATAAAAGAGAATACATATTGTGATCAACAAACATATATGATAAAGATGATATGAAAGGCAATACATGCTTTGATAGTAGAATGGTTCAAATCTTCCTACTTACTTTTCTTGTTGGGATTTCTTCCCTCCTCCAAGGGGTCTACAGAGCACCCCTAGGTTTGTGAGTGGCTCTGCCACTGTAACTTACTAACGGTTATACCGAAACACACCAAGTAGTTATCGTCTTCCATATCTGCCAGATTGTGAGGTTGTTGTTACCCAAGAATAATGGTACGCTGGTCTTCATGTTGCATATCCATCAGAGATTGCAGAGCACCCCATTAGTCACCATGGCAGCCACCACATCTTCTGAATGTGACTCGGCAATATATTCCTCATGAATAAGTCATCAAAAAGCTTCCTAGACCCAACACTCCTAGGGATGGCAAAAATATTCGTAACAGTGGATATCCGCCCGAATCCGACCTAATCGGGTAGGGTAAAACCCGAACCTGAATGCCTTTTAGTGGATAAGGGTAAAACCCGAACCCGAATATTGCGGGTAATGGGTGGGCATGGTTTTCTCACTATCCAACCCGAACCCGCCCGATTATACACATGCATATGTATTTTGTCTAGAAATAATCAATATTTTTCTCTTACATATTTTATATTTAGCACATACATATAATAGTTTTATCAAATTGTATTGTTTTAATTAATTTTCTTCATTCTAGTGAATTATTGTCGTACTTTTCGTCTTACGTAACGTGAGAGTATGTGTCAATATTAACATATTGGTTGGAGTTATAAAGAGAAACTATTACCCACGGATAATCGTGGATACCCGAAACCCGAACGGGTATGGACATGGTTTAGATTTTCTACCCGTTTCTTATGTGGGTATGGGTAAAACCCAAACTACTCTGGATAGGGTAGCGGATATGCACTATCCATCCCCAACCCGACCCATTGCCATCCCTAAACACTCCAAGTCATCGCAGGCTTATTGCGCTGTGCTTCTTGTTCCTCCGCTCTTTTTTGCCATGACATCTATGTCTGCCCTCTTCCCCCCAAAGTGTGTTTCAGCCTCCACAACACCCATATCAACCAGTGTGTATCGCTCATCGACTTCTATCCTTTCTTTGCCAGCTTAGTCTCCCTCTCGCCCTTGCCTGAAGAGGAGGAAGTCTCCGACGAAGGGCGGCAAGAACATGAGATGGGCTTCAGTGGTCTTGCTGCCGGTGGTGGGAGCTCAAGTTCCTTAGGTAATGGCAGAATGAGGTGGCTATATTTTCTCTTAGGTAAGGGTCTGGAAAGGTATGTATCTTCAGTTCATTCTCTCATCAGCACTTATTGTTCATAAAATTGTATGACAATCATTGCCCATGGGTTAGGAAAGAGATATAAGTGTCACAACATTGATATTACATTAGCAAATAGCAATCAAATAATTGATACTAAAACTCAAAGCATACAGAAATTGCAAGTGAAGCAATGTTTAATCTACATGTGTGCATCATACATCAGCAAAATATGTTTGATACTCTTGCAAGGAGGCAGGAACAAGTACATAAGCATATAAAACTGGTTCAGTTGCAGAATATTAAGTAGCACTGGTGCAACATACCAACGTAACATTGACGAATAAATTGTATAAATAAGCAGGTGGACATCACAACATGGAGGCCCATTGGCATTTGGATTGAATGGCAAAGGCGAGTGGATCCTAGATGGTGATCACCTCAAACACTGTATTCTTATTTATTGATGAATTTGGTGTTATCGTTTTGGAAAACTTTATTTTCTGAATGTGACCATGAGAGAAGAAAGAGACACAGAAAAGAGAGACAGAGAGGGTGAGAAGGGGAGGCCGGAGACGCTGGGAATGCGGAGTGGACTTTCTAATATCCCTGGTAAACGATGGGATCTATAGATATACTAGCAATCTCAGTGTTAAAGAAGAGGGAAAACAATGCTAAATCAAAGGTTAAGTCAGAATGGTCGTGAATGACTCTGAAGGAGAAATAATTGAGATGTTGATGGGGTGGTTTGGATTTAGGTCACCCAATTCGTTGGGGTATAGCCTGCGCTCCCGCTCTAGAGCGCTGAAAACGCGAATTTGCGTCAATCCATAAAAAATTCGCGCGAATTTTCATTTATAGAGAGCGATTTCTCAAATAATTGTTGAGAGCACAATTTTTAGAAGAGGATGAGTGGCCTGAGAAGGGAAGATCGACGGCAAGGGGAGGAGTTGGTAGATTAAAAACAGAGCAATAAAGAGAGAAGAGAAGACATGCACTATTGATTGAAACTCCAATTGAATCAAGTTCACTTTGCCACGATCTAGCTTGCAAAATCAATGGAACCATGATATGACATAAAATTAGAACAACTGGCAGCGGAGAAGCGATCACAATTGTTAGCAGCATAGTCAGGGGCCGATCGTATTAGTTCAGATTCAGAGTGGGAGAATCATACTCAAAACCAGAAATCACATTTGAAGTGAAGATTCAAGGGAACTAAGAGACCCCTGCCTCCCCGGTGGCATTAATCGACAGTTTGCAGACATCGTTGTTGCTTCTTTCCCGTCAAAATAGTTTGATTGTCGCCTGTAGGAGCCTCATCCGTGGTGGATTTACCTATCTTATGCGAGATCTAGGGGGGAAATAACTCACCTGTTGGTTGCATGTGAGAGTTGAGTATCTGGAAATAGGATCAAGAGAGGGGGGAAAAGCTTGAACTTGGTTTTCTGTCTCTGTTTTGAAGAGCTACGGAGAAAGAAGAAGTTCAGATTAGGAAGGAGTGTATTGAGGATGGTGGTGGGTGGGCAAAGATAATAATAAGGTAAATAAAAGATAAAATGGAAAATATAAATAAATGACTTTTCTATTGAAACGAATTTTCATATTCATTTTCAATTAGATTTTTATTATACTAATATCATAACAGTATTAATTAGTAAACCATTTCACTCACCTTCTACTCTCACTTTTATTTTTACAAATATTATCCTAAATATTATATTTTATACTATTTTGGTACTAGCTGCTCCATTGAAAAAAATTAATAAAATAATATAATAATGACGCTCTTTTCACCTTCTTATTATTGAATTCTTCTAAAATAAACGATTTCGCGCTCTCGCTCCTGCTCCCACTCTCACTTCATGAACTGATTACCTAAGATTGGATGTGGGTTTTTTATCCATGGGATTTGAGAGGGATATGGGCTTAAATCTCTCAGTTAAAAAACCCATATATTTATTATGTGGGATTTGGGTAAAATTCTTTGTTTAGTTAAAGATCAGTGTTTTCATTTAGAAAAGTCAAATAACTATTTTGCCCTTATCTCGTTCATCTCCCAAACCCAACAACACCCCAATCTGAACTTCAGTCGCAGTTCTTCCTTAGAAACCCGACCCCAACAGCATCCCAATCCCAATTCCCATCTCCTCAATTATTCCTCCCAAAGCAACGACATCTCTTTCCCAGTTCCCATCTCATTTATTCCTCCCAAACCCAACGAAATCCCAAACCATGAACAAGGGAAGAAAACCCAGATTGGGGTTTCGATGGAGGAGTTGATCTCTGCAATTTCGTTTTCGTACTCACTCTGCTCTTCTGTTTTGCTGCCGAAATAAAACTCCTCTCTGGAACGACAATGGATGAAAAGCATCCCGCTTCGGAAAGTTTCACCTTCTTCTCCCTAGATTTGTAGGTGAAGGATGATTGATTGGTAGTTGTGACGTAGAGTAGAGCTGGCCAGCAGTAACAATGACGCCGAAGGGAGGGGTTTGAGATTTGATGAATGGCGATGGTTGTTTAATGTTGGATCGATGGAAGGTAGTAGAGGTTATTGGAGAGTGGTCGAAGGCAGAAGAAGGAGGAATGGCCAAGTTGGAACAAAAAAAAAAAGAGATTTCCAAATAGCTGACCCCTATCAGCTAGTTTGACAAAACCCGTCCCAACCCGACCCATTGCCATCCCTAATTCTAACTCTACCAATTCCTTGTCTCTGAAGTAGAAGACTTCCTCTTTCACCTCCAACTTGAATCAGCTCGAGATCATGTCCCAATCTCGATTTATAGGCCTTCAAAGTTGGTAGCTCAACATTGTTTTCTGCCTTGGTCAAATCTTGGCAGTTTTCAGAATTCTTCATAGCATTTTTACACGTATGGAAAGTGGCCTTCTGGACTTCCTCTTGAGCCACCAGGCATAGCAACTTATAGATAAAGTGTTTATCTTCAAAACAAGCCATCAAACACCAATTTTCATTGAGCCAATTAAAAGAACCATACCTCAAAAGTATGTATCCTGCAACACCAAAACGACTTAGCCAAAATTCCTTCTCCTTATCCGTAATTGATCCCGCTTCTTGATCGATCTTGTGAGGTTTGGAATTCATGTGGTTTGGGATCATATCAACAGCACTATCGTCGTCCTCGAGTTTCCATTTCAACCGCCGCCATCGTCGTCAATCGGACCTCGCTGCTGTAGCCTTCAGATCCCGTCGCCATCGTCGTCAATTGGACCTCGCTGCTTGGGCACTCGTGCAAGCCGTGACCCATTACACAGACCTGAATGTTCTTGTAGAGGTGAGATGTGGGTTTGGGTAAATCCATATTTTTGTTTCTGTTCTCTGTTAGCAACCTCTGCATCTTCCAAGAACCGACGACCACCTCCGGCTCGGCTCCCAACTCCTCTTCATCCGCTCTTCCCCAACGGCCGCCGCCGAAATCGCCTCCCTTTTTGCCCCCGAAGCAGCTGCCGTACCCAGATCCTCTGTCGCCAGGTCCGGGGCTGGAGCTCCCCGCCGCGGCGAGAGATCCAGCGGCGACGAATTCGAAGAGCGGAGTGAACAGCTTCAGATCTAGCGTCGCTGCTCTCACGAAAGATTGGGATTGATGTTCCCCGCTCTAGTGACATCGTTGAAATGAAATACGGGCGCGGATGCGATATCGAGTTTGGGATTCAATTGCCTCACGAAAGATGGGAGACACTGCCGTGTCGGACGAGTGAGGGAGGCGTAACGGCAGCAATGGTTCCTTCGGCTGAAGGGAAGATGTGAAAGATGAAGAGGAAGCCCTCTGGTACTGGTGGTGATTATTTTTCAGATTGTTGTTACTACCTTCCGATTGCTTGTGCGGTGGTGGCGATGGTTCCTTCGGCTGGCTTAGTGCGTGAAGGTGAATGCGGAGAATGTAAGAGAGAGAGAGACACGTTTCTCCAGGGTATAAGAAAGAAAAAAATTATTTATTTATTTATTTGCTAATGTGGCGTCCACATGTGAAATTTTGATGACCAGGAGCTTACATGTGGGATGGATATGGTCCTAGTCAGCGTTGCGTCGCATTAACTGACGCCGTAACAAACGGCGTTAAAGTTTGTAACAGAAATGGATAGATTTGTCACGCAACCCTCCGATTTTTGGATATTTCGTGTATTTTGATAGTTGTGGATATATTTGTCACAAACGTGATAGTTGTGGATATACAACTGTATTTTGCCTTTTTTATATACTTATGGTTGTTTGCATTAACTTGGTGTCATAATATATATGTTTGTTTTGGGGAATTGGCCTAATGCATGGTTTGTGGATATCGTATTGTGTCGACGGTTTGAACACACGAATTGCTTATCATATCCAATTTTTTTTGTATAAACAGGTACAACGTGATCCAATGGATTACTGATGGAACATTCGACAAAGTTTGGTTTAGTAAACAACAACATTTGAGTATATTATATTATATTATATACTAGTAAGAAAGTCCGCGCTCCGCGCCGGGTAAAATTAATGTGAATTGATTAAGTTCTTAAAGCGATACATCGGAAAATAATAAAATGACATATTTTCATCTTTTGAGGAAAATTCTTGTTGGTGGCAGAAAATAGCTCATCAAAATAACCAAAGACATGATGATTTTTTTTTCAAGAACAAAGACATGATGATTTCATGAGCTAAGCGAAGCAATAATAATAATAATAATAATAATAATAATAATAATAATAATAATAATATTATTATTATTGAGTGTGATGGGGGGAGAGAAATAATAGAGGTTAATGCAATTACCTCTCGTACAATCTCAGACACATGAATGGCCTAGCGAAAGAAACAATAGGGATCTTACACACCTTCATTGGGTAAATTGCAAGGTTGGTCACTGTGATTATTAAAACAGTTCATGTTTAGTCACTAAAAATATTTAAATCCATTATTGGTCACTAGGTTTAGTAAAACATGTCATATTTGGTCACTCTCCGTCCAACTCCGTTAATTGTGTCTGATGTGACAGTCAACTCTGATAGTTGACCGTTAAATGTGTGACGTGACAATTAAATAAAAATAAAAATAAAATTTTAAACTCTTAAATTTTCCAGCTCATTTTCATAACTTTTAAAAAAAATATAATTTTAATTTCCTATAATTCCAACACACCAAACCATACCTGATTACCTCTTCACCGGTTTCCATACATCAATCTACTTTTTCGCCGCCGACCGAGTCCACAAATGCTCTTCAGTTTGAGGAAATTGTAAAGAGTCCATTGGGATTTGGGGGTCCGCGATAAGCTCCCTGAACCGTTCCACCACCGCTGCCTCAAATTCCTCCGTCGAGATTCGCTCTATCAACCGGCTAATCACCTGTTCGGCTACCCGGATTCATGAAATTCCTCGGCGTAGCTGCTCTCCCTCGCCAAAATCCAGTCCCGGAGCTGAAATCATCGAACGTCGGCGGAGGACGGGAAGCCTCCCGTCAGCGGTCAGAGACCGTACTCTTCGCACAGGAGATCAGCGCAAGATAATCGATGCATACCCACTAATTACATGAGTATATTGCCATAATCTCCTTCCCCTGTTTTTATTTTGGAGCAATTGGGGAATGGAAATTGATGGGTCATCCGTACAGTTGGATGCCGACATTGATGGAGAAAAACATCAATATTGTGAAAGATGGATCTCGAAGCTTCAAAGGGAAGCACAAGAGCAGGAACAGCTACTCCTCTTACACCCCATCACAACACGAACGAACAGATCCAAGATTCTCCAATAAATTCTAGCAATCGGATTGCAGGTGTCGCCGACTCCGTTGGTGTTGACGGAGATGAGCCCTAGAGCTTGCAGCGGCCATTTAGAGGACTATTCATTCGACATCGCAGAGCAGCCCACAGTACGACTCCTCCGCCTCGACGCCGAAACCCTTCATCTCCCACTGCTCGCCATACCTTCCCCTTCCCCGCGGCCCATTATTGGGGATTCATGAAGGCTAGAAATCTCGGGTCGGGGGACGGTGAGAAAGAAGGGTGAGCTGAGATTAGGTAATTAAAATGAATATTTTTTATTTTTAATGATAGTGATAATGAGGTGTAAATTTTAATTTTATTTTATTTTATTTTTTAATTGTCACATCATAAATTTAACGGTCAACTATAAGAGTTGACTGCCACATCAAACAAATTTAACGAAATTGGACGGAGAGTGACCAAACATGATTAGTGACCACTAATGGAATTAAATATTTATAGTGACTAAACATGAACGATTTTAGTAATCACAGTGACAAACACATGCAATTTACCCCACCTACATTTGCTGGCATCAAATTTTATTTTTCAATCAGACCCATGGAGGTCCAAAATAAAATACACAAATCAATACCTCAAACCAATAACCTCAATACTGTTTTTTTTAGATCAATAGCTAACCACAATCACATATAATATGAACAAAACACATCATAAAGAACACACGACAAAATAATGTAAATAAGGTCGACTACAACGTCCACTAACTTAGGATTTGTTGGACTCTCAACTTTAAAATGTTGCGACAACTGGAGCTGCAAAACCAAACATGGAGTTCGTTAGACAAAGTAGTCAGAAGGAAATGTCATAGGAAATGTCATAGGCATGGTTGTCACGCCGGCTGACGTGCCACTGGTTGAACCTGATTCAACTTGTACCGGTCATAAAACCGGTATGACACCACCGGTATAACCGGCATGATCGATATACGAATCTCTAAGTAAAATGATATTATATTAGTGAATTTATTTGATAAAAAGTAATTTATTATTTATTTTAGGCGTTAAAAAGTTAAATGTTGATGTTATTTGTTGGATTCAAGTACAAATATTTAGGTATTGACATTAAATGTCGTGCTTAAATATGAGTATTTGTAAATTATTTGTAATATTAACTGGCATGAACCGGAACAAACCGGTATGTACCACCGGTCGAACCATTCCACTTGCTAAACTGGCACACTGGCACAAACCGGTTTGACAACCTTGCTCATAGGTAAAATAGCTTACAACCGGCAATGATGTCACCAATAATCATATCCTACTGGAAGTATTTGTTGTTTTGTGTTTAGTTAAAGCAAAAGGCTTGCAAGCCAAATAATGAATGAGATTTTCTTGGAGCAACGTATCTTTCAGATCAGTTAAGTTTGTAAGCAACCCATATCCAAACACGAAGCCAATCACTAATTAAGAGCTATTCTAGATTAGTTATTAAGCATACATTTGTAGTGATAATACATGTGTTTGAATGGGAACCCCTAAGTTAGGTTGGATCAGGTTCAAAATATCTCACTTGATAGTTCCTAAAATAAATAGAGGCAAAATAGAAGACACATCAACAAAAACTACACATACGAAACATCTTCATCCACTCCAATCACTAATATTCTTTTTTAATTATTTTCCACATATTGGACGAGAATACGCAGAAATGAAGCTGAATCATAGACCAGGAAACCAGATCGTACCGTCCGGTTCAACCGGTCAAACCGAAAAAACCAGCCGGCACGGTAAACTCAGCACAATCAGCCCACCGTACCGCGTTTGGTCCAATTTCCGGTTGAACCGATTGAATATGCAATAAAAAACCAGGCATTTAATGATCAAGGTTGCACTATCAGCAAGGCAAACCAAAAGGTTGAAAACAACAAAGTAGTGATGCCTGCACACAGGGAGAAGGCATATAAAAATGAAAACCTTCCACAGACACATGGGTAATGATACAACCATGGCTGCTGTAATGTTAAATATATATATAATTCACATTTCACCCTATCCAATTGAAAGCAATATCTAACAAACATTTAAGAGAAGAAAAATCGCCTAGTTCTAAAAGATATGGCAGTATTGAACATCACATGATCTTCCAAGAGCAATCTTAGGATAAGTACAAAATACATAAAAAAAGGTGAACCATCCTACCGATATTAGGAGCATAGGCAAGAATAGTAACGTTTGGTTGAAATTGTAGCTTAGATATAGTAGAAATTTTCAGAGAATATCATATTAGCCATAATAAAATTCTATAAACAGAAGCTAATGCACATGCCTTTTTTAGATGAATCATAATTCAGCTGGGGAGATATTTATTGCTCGATGGACGGTGGTAATGCAACTTACCATTTGAAAGGGATTTATAAGGTTAAAATGATGCACACCCGCACTCCAATTCCCCTGCACTTGCGCATTTGGCTACAAACATAAATACAGTTCTAGTAAGGCACATCCAATCGGGTTCCAGACTGTAAACAGAAGGTTGAAAACTACCAAACAGTTCTAGCTACCTGACCAATTTCTGCGGCCCTTAAAGATCAGAAGGCTAACAAAAGAATGGAAGAAGAATGTTGCGTAATATTTAAGTAAAAGCTTAAGAAGAGAGGACTACTTTGTGGCTGAACGTGTTCATCAACGTTAACTTACCAATATGAAAAATCATAATTGATAGTGGACCTTAACCATAATCTCTTGGATTCACTCATGTGCTTCATGGTTGCTCTATAACATATCCAAGTAGATGCTGATGAATGAAAAAAGTGATCAGACATGGGCCTTCCTATCCAAGTGATGCTCTTGCTTGGTTAATAATTTATCGACTACATCACAGCTCCATGTTGAAGGGAAATCAATGGAAGTGATGTTATCATAAGGATACATATATAATAATTCTATTTGGGACAAAAAAAAATCACAATAAGTTCCATCCAAGCTTAGCGTCTGTTTCTGTACATATAAAAGTATCATTGCAACAAAATAAAACAAAGATGATTCTTCTATTAATGGATAAGGATAGGAAATAATGGGGTTAATTCCCTAAATAATTTTTTTTAATTTACCACGAATATTGTGTTTTTAAAAGTATTTACAACAATATTGTGTTTTTTGATATGTCTAAAGCGCCAAAGCCTTGGACTCTGGCGCCGCCGCTGGGTGGTTTTTAACAAACAAAACATAGCGGCGGCGCCCTAGACTGGGGCTTTGTCGCTTTTTAGAAGGTAATAGCGACGGCGCCCCAGACTAAGGCTTTGTCGCTGCCATTTTGTTCCACTCCAGCACCACCCCTCACCATATATACTGCACCTTTCCTTCGGTTCTTCATCACCAAAAAACTGAAAGAAGTTCTGAAAGAAGCTCTGGTGTTGCTGTCTGGTTGCTGGGAAGATGGCTAATAACAGGTAAGAGTCGTAATTTTTTTTTCCATGTATTCATCATAATGATTTTGTCTAGTTAGTAATGTAATTAGTGAGTTTGTTTTTTATGTAGTGATTTTAGAAGATTTGAACTAGCTGTTCGGTGGCGATCAGAGAAAGTAGAAGACAATTTGGGTGTCCATTTTGTTGGTGGTCTAAGTTTCCAGATGACTATTCCATCTAGGGTGAACTATAAAAAACTTTGTGATCATCTAATTCGGAGAATACGGATTAGAGACGAAACAGTACAAGATAGTGTTGTGATTACAGGTTTCACCTACTGCCTTCCAAAATGGCAGAATGGTGTTTTATTTCATTATGCAATGCCTATTGTCGATGATGATAGCTTAAATGTGCTTTGGAATTTTATGGCACAAAATCCTTATTGTTTGGGTGCTGAGATACATGCTGAGCTCAGTGAGAATCGGGGTGGAGAGGAAGACGATGATGACACATGGAGCATGCCATCCGATCATGATTATGATGACGGTGATGACGGAGATGAGGAAGACGATGATGATGATGAGGAGGAGGACGACGGGGAGGGAGGAGAACAACCTAATTTTCCTCCATATTTTTACTTGCAGGGTAATGAAGCGGACGAGGAATTATCATATGCTGATTCATATGGCGTAATTCCAGGGTCTACTATTGGTGGTTTTGATGGAGAATTCTACAAGGGGCAAATATTTCACTCGAAACAAGCTGCACAGGTGGCGATGAAACACTATGCACTACAACGCAACTTTCAGTATAACGTGGTGGAGTCGTCACCTTCAATCTGGAAGATCAGATGTTTGATGCACAAGGAGGACAAATGTCCTTGGATGGTGCAGTTTGGATGTCGAGAAATGGGAGGCGATTGGAGCGTGAGAAAGGTCGAGTTGGTGCATACTTGTAGCAGTACGACTCAACCGACGGATCATCGCCATCTTGATGTCGACGTGATATCTGAGGCCGTCAAACACTTGGTACGTGCCCAACCAAATCTCAGTGTTCTAACTGTTTAGGCCGAGTTGAAAGATAAGTTTAATATGCAAGTTACTTACAAGAAGGCTTGGTATGGGAAACAAAGAGCATTGGAGAAGTTGCATGGAAATTGGGAAGAATCCTATGATTTTTTGCAAACATTCTTGCGGGTGGTCAAGAGAAAAATGCCAACATCGGTGATTCATTGGGTAAGAGTTCCTTCGACTCAACCAGGTCATTCAATATTTCAGCGAGTATTTTGGGCTTATGGACCGAGTATAGATGGATTCAAGAATTGTCCAGGCGTTATGGTTGTTGATGGAACATTTCTTACTGGGAAGTATAAAGGAGTGCTACTCATGGCGAGCTCATTTTATGGACGGAAGAAGATTTTTCCAATTGCATTTGCCATAGTGGAGAGTGAGAATACTGATAGTTGGCCATGGTTCATACGTCACGTTCAGGGTTTGACTGATCGAAATGATGTATGCATCATCTCAGATAGACATGCAGGACTCTATGAAGCCATGAATAACATCGGAAGAGGTTGGGAGTGGAGGTGGTGCATGCGACACTATGCAAGCAATTTGCAAAGGAAGACTAAAAGCAGAATTATGTATAATCAACTATTTCGAGTCGGTAAGCTTTCTTCATATAATTTTGTTACTTGTTTTCATGTAATTTTGTCATGAATTTATCTAACCCGTGTGGTGGTTTATTTTATTTTGTTAGCCGGAGAAAAACGGTTGGAGAAGTTTGATCGTCAAGTTGAGCAATTTAAGAAGGTGGCCGCTGATAGAAATATTTCATGTGATAACTGGGTGGATCAACATCAGATTCGTTGGAGTTTAGCACACGATAACTACAATGGTGGGCGTCGTTGGTCTATCCTGACATCCAACATGGCAGAAAGCGTCAATGGTATTTTCAAAGGTATTCGTGCACTTCCTATAGCTTCTCTTGTGCAACATACCTATTGGCGATTGGTGGAGAAATTCGATAAGTACAGGTTGGAGACAGGAGCAGAAATTAGGAGTGGTCCTTCACAATTCTCCACCAAGTGCGAAGAGCTGATGAAGGCGTGGTCACAAAAGGCAGTTGGACATTCTGTGACAGCTCTTGATCGACGTCAAGGCATCTATGTAGTTCAGACTCCTCCCAACAATTTCAACATGACGGGGTCAAACACACTCACAGTGCACTTTGACGACCCCAACCGGACGGGATTTTGCACCTGTGGTAAATTTCAAGGAAATAAAATTCCTTGCTCTCATGCCATTGCAGCTTGCAACCGAATGGGTGCTAGTGCGTATAGGTTTGTCAACAATGTCTACAAGCTGGAAACAGTGATGGCTTGTTATGGGACAATTTTCGCACCTCTTGGTGAACCTAAGGGTTGGAAGAAGCATAATGACTCTACTCTCCATCCTAATCTGGACATGATTAGAAAGCCGGGGAGGCCAAGATCAACACGAATTCACAACGAGATGGATTGGCCAAGGGAAGGTACAGTACCCTGTAATGGAACGCCCGGTGTCTGGACAGCTTGCCCAGTCTGAATCACTGAATCCAATTATCCTTTCCTCTGATGTGTTGCTGAAATGTATTCCCTGGTCTGGTGAAGACTTCAAGTACCTTAGCACTCGATAAGCAGCCTGCATATGTTCCTCACAAGGGTTACTTTGGTATTGACAGAGCTGTTGCACTGCAAACACTATGTCTGGCCTTGTGATTGTGAGATAATGTATCCTGCCAACTAACCTTCTGTATGCTTCACCATCCTTTAGCAAAGTTCCCTTAGAACTTAACTTCACCTTTGCATCAGTTGGAGTTTTACACCCCTTTGCTTCCAAATAACCTGTATCCTTCAATAGGTCCACACAGTATTTTCCTTGACACACATTCAAACCCTTCTGATCCCTGTTAACTTCTAGACCAAGAAAGTACTTCAATGGTCCTAGAAGTTTCAACTTAAATTCTTTGCTCAGTGCTGTCTTCACTTGGTCTATGTCCTTCTGTGCATCACCCCCAACTAAGATATCATCAACATATACCAGTATCACAGTAATCCTTCCATGTGTCCATTTAGTGAAAAGAGAATAATCAGACACTGACTGAGAGAAACCCAATTTCAACAGAAAACTGGTAAGCTTTGCAAACCATTGTCTGGATGCCTGTTTCAGGCCATATAATGACTTCTTCAACCTACAAGTCATCTTCTGGTTTCCTGTTGAGTTCACTTTCACTCCAAGTGGTATTTTCATATAAACCACCTCATCCAGATCTCCATGTAAGAATGCATTAGATACATCCATTTGTTCCAAAGTCCAGTTCCTCAAGCTTGCTACTGCTAGGAAGGTCTTTACTGTGTTTATCTTAGCCACTAGGGAGTATGTGTCCAAAAAGTCTATCCCATAAACCTGAGTGTAGCCCTTGGCCACCAGCCTGGCCTTTTCTCTTTCTAGGGATCCATCAGGCTTAAATTTGTATTTAAAGACCCATTTGTTACCTATCTCTTTAACATTTGGAGGTAATTGGACAACATCCCATGTCTGGTTTTCCTCCAAGGCATGTAACTCTGAGTTCACAGTCCTATTCCATGCATCAGACTTGATTGCTTCATAATATGAACTAGGTTCTACTAGGTTCATGATATTCAGTGCAAAGGATCTATCATCATGACTCAAGCTATCCACATTCAGACATAAAGGATGCCTACTGCAAGAGTTTGATTTCCCACAGTGACCAAAGGAAATGCTTGGATCTAGTTCATAGTCCTTGTACTTACTTGGAAGTCAAACCTTTCTTTGATGTCTGTCTGATGACTCGATATTTGCACATGTTTTCCCCATTGTTTCTTGATCGTTTAAGCTTGCATTATTTCTTCTTTGGCCTATTTTACGCTAGGTTGTGTTCCTTTGTCACATTTCAGGTCCTAGCACATAAAGTGAAGCATAGGCGCAAGTTTCAAATCAATTAGAGATCAATTGACGATTCGGGAGAAGAAACTCGGGCATGACCTGAAGAAGAATGAATTTGTACCTCACTTTATGGATAAATAATCATGCAATCTTGTCATTAAAAGAAAGAGGACGAGACTATGAGCGTCTGGGATCAAACGGGGAATGATTCAGAGTCCGGACGAGGGAGAAACGAAGCATTAAACAGAGGCTGAGCAAGCCACACGGGCATCCTGGAACTCCACACGGCCGTGTGGGTCGTGGCCGTGTGGAAATCACTGAGCCTTCACACGGGCAGCTGGGAAAGCCACACGGCCGTGTGGCCTGGCCGCGTGATCGGGAATTTCTGTTTAAAACTCGATTTTCAGCCAAAGGAAAGGGGAGAGCTGGGTTTTTGGTTCCCAAACACCCAAGGGACGAACCCTAGAGAGAGATAGTGACTTGGGAACATTCTTGGAGCTATTTTGGAGGATTTCTTCGCCATTGGAGCTCGGGAATCAAGCTTGGAGATGGAGATTGAAGATCTAGATCAGATTTCTGCAGTCTCTCTCTTCTCTATGGAGTAACTTCCCTTCACTTAAGTTTTGAGGAAACCTAGTTCCATGTGTTAGGATCTTTCTTGTATGAAGTTTTGGATGCTATATTGTTTGATTATAATCGATTGAGGCATGATTTATTGAGTCAATTGAATCTTGATCAAATTCTCTTGATTCCTGCTTTAACCTATGATAGATAGAATCTGATTAGGTTAAGAGAGCTTCCTTGATTGATGGTGGTGAATTGGTTATACGAGGTTTAGTCAATCTACTGCTTTTTACTGGAATCCAATTCCGGTAGTGGAGTTCTGTGTTCATAGCCTCAGCTTTTTATCTCGGTGAAGGTTAGTCGCCTGCCGGGTAGTTGGACTGAGAGGGCTTGTTCAGCTTAAGAGATTCCAAGCTACTGTCGGATCTTCCGCAGTTTAATCAACAGTAGATCAACCAAAGGTAATTTCAACTTGGACCTAATTGAGGAGCTAGGGGGAATCATACCTAAGTGAGTTCACAACTTGTAATTAGTAGAGTAGTCAGTAGAGTAGTTTATAAATCAATCCTTAATCTAGTTTGCTAGATAATGAACTGAAGCTGAGTAATAGTAACTCTAGAGACCCGTGGATTCGATATTTATTACTTGTGCCACTATACTGCAGTCCCTTTCATTGGTTACACTTGGCCATTGTTAGGTGTTGTGTTTTAGCGTGTCAAATTTTTGGCGCCGTTGCCGGGGACTTTCTAGATTATTAGGAAAGGAAGAAGTTTGTTACTTTAGCGTTTTTCTTTTCTTTTCCACCCTTGTTTTTCACTTGGGTGTTTTTGTTTTTGTGGGTGCAGATCTGAATCATGGATCCTCATGGCTTCTCCAACAATTGGGGGTATCCACCACCACCCGAGTGGTATTACCCCGAGACTCCCTGGAGCAATCAAGGAGGAGAAGACTATGAATTCGTGTTCCAGTACCAACCCCCTTACTACGGAGAACAACCGGACCCCTGGACATATCAAGAACAACCTCATTACCAAGAAGAATTTCTCCCACAACCAGAAAGGCCATCGGCGCTGGAGTTACCCATGGCGGCCTTCACGGGCCATTCTGCAGAGCCATGCTACACTCCACAGCCAGATCCAAACTATGAATTGACGCTTCTCATGGAACAGTTTGCTAGAGACAGTGAGAGAACATGCTCCAGGATGGATCATTGTGTCCAGGCCTATCGTGAAACAGAGGAGATCCTCCTGAGCCTTAAGAAGAGCGTCGATGATCTTGAGCGATCTTGTGCACAACTTGCTCCCGATCACCCTTCTGCTACCATAATAGAAGAGGTGGAGGAAGAAGAAGGGTACAAGGACATTGTGGAGCACACTAAAGTTGTCACGGAGAGCTCCCGTGATGATCATGATCATGAATTTCCTGTCATAGCCGACCACAACTTCCCACATCCCAAACTGAGCTTTGAAGAGGCGGGCATGAGTGAGGAGATGCAAGAAGATCTCATGAAAGAAATTGCTTGGCAGCTTGCTCTCCAATCCGTACTAGAAGAAGAAGAGCAAGAAAGGGTGCAGAAAGAAGTTGTGGAGGATGACGAAAGTGAAGCAGAAGGAGTTCTTGATCATTTCCCAGGGGTGATACCACATGAAGAAGAAAGGGAGGTTGAAGAAGCAATTGGTGTCCAGGCTGAGGATGAAGTTGAGGTGGAAGAGGCTTGCACCGGCCCTATAATACAAGTAATATACCCATCAAACTTCGAGGAACTACTTAGCAAGGACCCATTTGCAGTGTCTCTTTGCCAAACCAAGGCCACATCGACATCGGTCCCTCTTGGTGGACGCGATGGTGGTCAATCGATGTTGTCATATATGGTTTGGGGCAATGAGACGAGAGAAGAGAAGAAGAGGTCTCGAGGATGGAGACTTCATCTGCATCAAGTGCACGAGCTTCCATCACCAGTCATACCACATGCTCGTGACTTGCGACTCCACCTCATTGACGATAACCTCAACTTCAAGGAGGTTCTAGCATGAACCGAAACTTAGGAGCCATCGTCTGGCTCACGACGTGAAAGAAGCGCTTGTTGGGAGGCAACCCAACCAGTCGGTTTGCATTTCTTTCTCTATTTCTCCTCGGTTGAGTCAGTTTTGTTATTTGATTTTAGAGTCAATAACTCAACCTTTGTGAGATTTTGTATGGTGTTTGCGTTCTGATTACTCTCTCTTCCTGGAATGCACCGCCTGACCCGTCCATCATCATTCACTCTTGATCTGGTAACTTCGTTCTACCCTCCTTATCTTTCCTCCATTGAGGACAATGTCGTGCTTAAGTGTGGGGGGGGGGGGTGTTCGATTATGTATGCGGGTGAATGTTTGGCTGTTTGTGTGCTTGGAGCCTAGTCCACTGTCCAAATTTTTAAATTTGAGGGCTCCAAGTACGTGTTTCCTTGCAAATTGCCTGCTCAGTATGCTTTGAATCGACTTCTCTATAGTAATGTGCAACCTAGGGAGATAGTGTAGCACTATGGAGGATGTTGAAGTATAAGATTTTTCCTATCTAGCTCTCTGTTGTGCCAGTTGATTTTGTGAAGTAGTGGAGCTAAGACCGTTGAATTCATGTGGTAATGGTGACTCTGTTTGGATTGTGTTATGGACTCGTGTATCGAACAGGGTGCTCATATGGAAAATGGGAAGCAGTTGGTCCTCCATGTCGAAATCATTGAAATCTTAAGCATGGGTTAAGCCCAACGTGTGTGGCACCGTTCATTGCACAAAATCGGATTTTGGAAGAGATTTTAGTGATCCTTAGTGGGGTACTCCTACAAGGTGAAGCTAAGCTATCTCTAGTACAAGTAAAATTTTCACCCGTTGAACGGTTTGCCTACTTGAGGATGTGTTTTTAAGGGCACGGATAGAGCTTTTGACCCCCATTGATTTCATTGACCCTCCACACGAGTTGAGGAAAAGGAGTTAAAAGAAGTACTCTGGCGAGCGCTAGATGTACAAAAATTGCTCTTGCTCGACTAATAAGGGTCGACCGTACAAAAGACTGCAGTTGGAACCCCCGCCAAGTGAATGAAGAAAAAAGAGAAAAAGAAATGTAAATGAAAGTGCAAAAAGGGGTTCCAACGGTGAAATGAAGTGAAAGAGCACCCCGGTACAACGAGTCATTGGTTGTGAATGGTGTGAGTCTCTTTGTCCATGAACTGACTGTCTTACTTCTACTTCTTCTCATGTTCATGGCTTGAGTCTAGTACTCGCATTGAGAGAGATAGGGGACGTCTTAGAAGACCAGTTGACCTCGTAACCTGCTATATGATCTAGGAAATCCTCTACCGACGATCGGGGTTGTTTGTTGCTATAGAGGTCTGGAGAGCTGCATTGGTTTGAGTTAGGTTTGTTTTGGGACAAGCAAACGGTTAAGTGTGGGGGGATTTGATGACTCGATATTTGCACATGTTTTCCCCTTTGTTTCTTGATCGTTTAAGCTTGCATTATTGCTTCTTTGGCCTATTTTACGCTAGGTTGTGTTCCTTTGTCACATTTCAGGTCCTAGCACATAAAGTGAAGCATAGGCGCAAGTTTCAAATCAATCAGAGATATATTGACGATTCGGGAGAAGAAACTCGGGCATGACCTGAAGAAGAATGGATTTCTACCTCACTTTATGGACAAAGAATCATGAAAGCTTGCCATGAAAAGAAATAGGACGAGACTACGAGCGTCTGGGATCAAACGGGGACTGATTCGGAGTCCGGACGAGGGAGAAACGAAGCATTAAACAGAGGCTGAGCAAGCCACACAGGAATCCTGGAACTCCACACGGCCGTGTGGGTCTTGGCCGTGTGGAAATCACCAAGCCTTCACACCGGCAGCTTGGAAAGCCACACGGCCGTGTGGCCTGGCCGCGTGATCGCAAATTTCTGTTTAAAACTCGATTTTCAGCCAAAGGAAAGGGGAGAGCTGGGTTTTTGGTTCCCAAACACCCAAGGGACGAACCCTAGAGAGAGAGAGAGAGAGCGACTTGGGAACATTCTTGGAGCTATTTTGGAGGATTTCTTCGCCATTGGAGCTCGGGAATCAAGCTTGGAGATGGAGATTGAAGATCTAGATCAGATTTCTACAGTCTCTCTCTTCTCTATGGAGTAACTTCCCTTCACTTAGGTTTTGAGGAACCCTAGTTCCATGTGTTAGGATCTTTCTTGTATGAAGTTTTGGATGCTATATTGTTTGATTATAATCGATTGAGGCATGATTTATTGAGCCAATTGAATCTTGATAAAATTCTCTTGATTTCTGCTTTAACCTATGATAGATAGAATCTGATTAGGTTAAGAGAGCTTCCTTAATTGATGGTGGTGAATTGGTTATACGAGAGTTAGTCAATCTACTGCTTTGTACTGGAATCCAATTCCGGTAGTGGAGTTCTGTGTTCATAGCCTCAGCTTTCTATCTCGGTGAAGGTTAGTCGCCTGCCGGGTAGTTGGACTGAGAGGGCTTGGTTAGCTTAAGAGATTCCAAGCTACTGTCGGATCTTCCGCAGTTTAATCAACAGTAGATCAACCAGCTGAGTTTTGATGACTTCAAATTCTGGATTGATTCCTCTCAGAAAGCGAATCAAATAATATGTCTCCTGCTTTTGAACAAAAGCAGCTACTGCAACACAGGGAATGGTCGAACCGGGAGCACAAGCACATGGAACCACAGGACAAAATTCGACATACTCATCCCATAATCCCTTTATCTCTGTGTAATACTGATTAATTGACTTAGTTCCCTGTTTACAAGCCAAGATCTCATCCTCCAGGTTAGCAATTCTCATGGCATTTGGTTGTCCAAAACGCCTCTTCAGTTCTTCCCAAAGTGTCTTACAATTACTGTGATTCAACACTGCCCTTCGCAGTTCTTTGGTCATGGAGTTTTGGATCCAGCATAGGACTACAATATTACAAGCATCCCAAATGCCAAACATATCTGAATCCCTAGAAGGCATTGCAACTGACCCATCTAGAAAAGCCCAGCTTGTTCTTCGTTTTAAGTACCACTTGCATAGATCTACTCCACATTGTGTAGTTTGTACCATCAAACAACTCAGCAACCAGAGATTGAGCCATATTTCCGTTTGGATTGAGATAGAATGGGTTACCAAATGTGATGACCTTTGTTTGCTGCTGTTGTTGTTTACCAAAGGAGCCAAATTGAACTCCACTGAGAGTAGAAGCACCACTGTTGTTGTTGCCTCTTCCTTGACTGCCAGGCTGCAGAGTCGACTGCTCACCCGACATTGTTGCTGCGCAGACTCAAACCCTAGGGTCTGGGTTGCTCTGATACCATGTAAAAATTGTAAAGAAGAAAGGAATTTGGAGGAAAAGCTCAGTTGTATTCTGAGCTCTCTGTAGCTTTTATAGCTACTTTTGTAATTAACAGAAAAGTGAAACGTGTCCTTACAAGATTGGTTCTCAATTTAAACAAACAGTGAATTAATGGCTAACTCAACTATACTAAAAACGCTGCCGTTCCCTTTAGTTCTTCAGCAATCATTCTTCTCCTTTCTTCTGCAACGACGCCGCCTTCATCCATCACAATCCGCAGCTAGTGAGGATTGCTACACTCTGCATTTCTTCTCTGTCAAATACAGTAAACCAAGGTATGATCTTGCCACGACGATCCCGGCGTTGAGAACTTCCCCTTGCGTCTCGCGATGGCGTGAGGAGAGAAAAATAGTGGCGTGAGGAGAGAAAAACAGTAGTATTGTTTATCTTGGAGCTTCGATAATAGGAGCGACTTCGTCTCTATCACCTTTCTTCCCCCTTCTTCTTCTGTCTTCGTGTTCACCATGTTCGTCTTCCTAAGCTGGGAAGAGGAGATTTAATGGGGGTAAATCATAAACTATCCAGCTGCTTACAGCTCAGTCCCTGTCTTCATCTTTGCATTATTCATATAAGAGAAAGAATGACCTGCACACGGATCAAACCATGATTCGACCAAACATGGACCCATCAGTAAAACGCTGCCAAATGAGTTATTTGTGTCCAAATAACTCATTGTGAGTTATTTGTGTTAGAGAGTGGTATAAGATCCAGCATAATCTTCTCCCAACAACTCGAGTTATTGGGACCAACTGGTTTATAACATGGTATCAGAGCCTAAAACCGAAAGGTCATGTGTTCGAATCTCCACAACCCTCAATATTAACCGTTGTCTTTCAAGCACATGGTATGGTGGGCCTGTGCAAACTTCAAGCGCATGGGTTGGCTTTCGTTTGAGGGGGCGTGTTAGAGAGTGGTATAAGATCCAGTATAACCTTCTCCCAATAACTCGAGTTATTGGGACCAACCGGTTTATGACAATTTGAACCCAAATAACTCATACAAATACTCCATCTAAACGACCCCTTAATAATTTGTGATTAGGCGGTTCAATTGAGAAAGTCTTCTGTCGAAGACTAAATGTATATACGGTTTTTAGCGGTACGAAACGATTGAACCATGATTTTATCATAAAATACAATATTAAAAACTAGTAATGGTAGGACTCCAAGACAGAGTCAAAAGTCAAGGCTCAAACCTATTTCAGCCAAGTCTAGTTTTGTGTGGCATGAATTCTCTATGGGTCTATCACTGGTCAGAAGAATTCGTATTATGTGGAATTCCTGGTAACATGCCGTTCAAAAACTTGAAACAAAGGGTCAACGGGGGAATTGTGGTAACTCGGTATTCATATGGTCAAATTGGAATGCGTACGACGAGTAAACGTTAATAAGAGAGAGTTAACCGTTTTTTTTTTGCCAATCGATCACTCTAACAAAAGAGGAAAGAACCAAGATACAAAGTCGTTTACAATAGTAACAATTATCTACTATGATACCAGGAAACGAAATCAAACCCCTTTAAGATACGTGGTGACAACAACTGAGCATATCGGGCCACACAGTGAGCCACTTTATTTTGAGCACGTCCAACAAACAACACCTTAGAACCAGACACCTCCGCTAGAAGCTCGTTGATTTCTTTAAGAATTGAGTCGATCTTTGCGTCAAGCACATACCCTGCATTGCATTTGTCAATCAATACCTTAGCATCCCCAGCAATTTTGACCTCCGTAATGCCCCGACGCAAACAAGCAATCAAACAATCCCTCAATGCCAAAGCCTCCAACACATATGCATCATGAATGTTAGCATAACGTGAAGCTTCAGCTGCTACCAAATCCCCCGTCGCAATAAGGAATACAAAAGCAGCAGTCCCAAAAGCTCCCTTCGTGGCTCCATCAAAGAAAATGGATGGGGACCTCTCATTGTAACTCTGACGCACAGTACCCAACAAGGGAGGGGTAGGAGCATTCGGCAGCAAGAGAGCATTCTCCACCTCTTTAACCTGGTGGCACCATTGATGAGCAAGGATGTCAAGTCGTAACTGCTTATGTTGGAAAACACTAGTGCAACGGTTCTTCCACAGCCTCCAAAGAAGACAAATGACCTGCAAAATCAAATAATCCCCACCCGGAGCCTGTTCATTGCTTAAGGCAAACCGAATAAAGCCTGCAAATAAACGGTTTTCCCATTTTTTCTAATAATCATGAAACCCCGTTAAACGCCAAAATTTCTTAGCCAATAAACAAGAAAAGAAAAGATGTTCTATCATTTCTTCCTTTCTACCACGAACCGGACAGATGGGGATTATATCCATCCCTCGAACCACCAAAGCTTCCCGAGTCGGAAGAATACGATGTAAACATTGCCAAATAAAATATTAAAGCTTAGGGGTACCTTCAAATTCCAAACCCATAACCATAGAGAACGATCCATAACAGGCGCATTAGGCTTTGCTGGAGGTGGACGATGAGATTGAATAGCAATATGGTACGCAGACTTCACTGTGAAAGCACCGGAGGGATCATAATGCCAAATCAGAGCATCCGAAATCGACCGATGCGAGAGCGGAATGCCCTGAATGATGCGGACCGAATCTTCAACGAAGAACAACCGCAACATTGCCTCATTCCAGCTTTTGGATCCAGGATCAATAAAAGCGGATACGAAAGGGCTTGCAACAGGAGATCCTTGTCGAAGTACAGGCCGAGAAGGGGGTGTTGTTGGAAGCCATGGATCTGTGGTTGCCCTGATAGAGAAGCTATTACCAACTTGCCACCGGACTCCTTGGAGGAGAAGATCCCTTCCAAAAAGAACACTCTGCTAGCCATATGAAGGAGATGAACCGAGCGAAGCCTCAAGGATGGAATGCCCAGTACGAAAGTATCGGGCATGATAAAACCGCGCCAAGAGGGTAGTGGGATCAGAAACCAGACGCCAAGCCACCTTCGCAAGTAAAGCTTGATTAAAATCCCCAAATTCCCTAAAGCCGAGGCCACCATCATGCTTACTGGTGCAAAGTACTTTCCACGATATCTAGTGAATGCGACGTTGTCCATCAGTAGCACCCCACCAGAAACGAGCCAAATGAGCATTCAATCGCCGAATCAACTCTGCTGGTAGCTTGAAACAGGACATAATGTATATGGGTAGAGCAGATGCCACGGATTTGAGAACTTATTTAGCAGCTGCAGAGAGAGTTCTTTACTTCCAACCTTGTAAAACTAATAGTAACTTTCTTCCACAAATCGAAAAGTCTCTACTTTAGACCGACCAAGAAGAGAGGAAAGACCCAGATAACGATCTTGCAATCCAATCGAGCCCACACCGAAGAAAGATCCTAGATCCTCCTGTTCAGTCTGACTCAAGTTTGGGGTAAAATAAACAGCTGACTTATGAAGATTAACCCATTGACCACTAATATCTTCATACTCCCTTAACACCCGAAGGAGATGAGAATTGTCTCTTCTTGATGCCCGCAAGAACAAAAAGGAATCATCTGCAAATAATAAGTGAGATACCCGGGGACATCGAGGATTCAAACAGACACCATGAAGCTCATGTTGGTGGATAGCTGACTTAAAGCATTGCCGTAAACCCTTTAGAACACAAAGCAAAGAGCAAAGGGGAGAGGGGATCCCCCTGACGCAGTCTACGTGAAGAAGCAAAATAACCTGAGGGTTGACCATTCACCATAACAGAGAAAGTGGCTATAGTAACACACTCCTGAACCCAATCAATCCAAATTGGAGAGAATCCTAATTTGCGAAGTAGGGCAAACAGATACGGCCATTCAATTCGATCGTAAGCCTTCTCCATATCTAGTTTTAACGCCTTCAATTTCTCACGACCAGTATGCTTATTCTTGATGAGCTACCAGCACATTGTCAACAATTTGCCTCTCCTGAACAAAACCATTCTGTTCCGGAGAAACTAAAGAAGGTAATAAAGACCCTAGGCGAGAAGCAAGATCTTAGTAATTACCTTGTAAAGGAACTTGCAAAGATTGATAGGTCGAAGCTGAGACACATGTTCCACCAAGTCCACCTTTGGAATAAGAGTTAACCACGTATGATTCATGTTGCGAAGAAGCTTACTGGTCTGGAAGAAAGAGGAAATAGCTTTAATGACACTGTCCCCAACAATATGCCAGAAGGAGCGGAAGAAGGATCCCGTAAAACCATATGAACCCGGTGTTTTTAACTCTCCCATTTGAAAAACCACTGCTTTTATCTCTGCCGAAGTGCTCGTTGAAGTTAATCGGGCATTCATGTCCGCAGTAACAAAAGAATGAAGAGGCAGAGCATCAACCCGAGCTTGAACCCTTGCGGCAAAATAGGAATCTATCTTATCTGAATTGAAAAGATCTACATAATAATAAATGGCCACTTGCTGTTTTCCTGTCTCATCCGTAACCCAAACACCCTCTTGATTAAACAGACCGTGGATCCGATTGCGTCGTCTGCGAGCTCTAGTAACTGTATGGAAATAGTTTGTGTTCCGATCACCACGTTGAAGCCATTGAACCCTGGAACGTTGCTTCTAGTACAGCTCTTTAGCCGCCCAAGCCGAGGACAACTCTTTCTCAACCCGGCTCAACTCCTCCCAATTGACTGGATAATGATTCCTAACTTGCACAGATTCGTTGCGAAGTGCTCTAATCCGCCGGGAAGAATTGGTTGTACCTCCTTTGGCCCATTGGAATAGGCGGTGTCGGGCGGGCTTCATCCAGGACCAAAGTTGAAAGCAAGGAGAACCATTTACCTGCGAAGACCAGATGTCGGAGACAATAGATGTAGCTTCATCGCTATCCCGCCAACAGGCATCAAACATGAAAACAGATTTTCCATAGCCCCGCTCAGTTGTCCATTTGAAAAGGAGAGCTCGATGATCACTTCCTTCATCTGAAAGATGTTCAACAGTACCATGTGGCCATGAATTCACCCATGATCCTGAAAAAAGGAATCTATCCAATCAACTGTAAATCACCGTATCATCAGAGTGACGATTGCACCAAGTGAACCTCGGACCCGAAAACCCAATGTCCATCAAGCCTAAGTCGTCAACAAAAGTGCGAAAAGGAAGAGATCTATGGGGATCAAAATCACGCCCACCTAGTTTCTCTGAAGAGATAAGAAGATCATTGACGTCTCCAACAACCACTAAAGGAACCACAAGCAAAGAACAGTACCTAGATAAATAGGACAGTTGTTGGCGACGAAGGATATCATCACATGATAAATACACAAACACAAGCACACATCTTATATCATGAACACAGAGCTGCAGAGAAATGTAAAAATAGTCTTTACAAAGCATAGAAATAGAAACATACGATCCCCAAGCAACAACAAGGCCGCCGGAAGTACCAATCAGATCAGCCACACTACAAACAACATATCCTAAGGAACGAACTACACTTTCAACATAAGAATGATTATTACGAGTCTCCGACAAACACGTAATATTAGGATTATAAACACGTACGAGGCCCTCCAAAGCTTGGATTGTCAAGGTCGGACCCAAGCCTCGACAATTCCATGCTAAGATCGTCATTCTGCAACGTGGGGCCGCTCACTGCCGGCTTCCACCACAGTTCCCAGATGATCAGCAAATCGGCGCCCCAAATGAGTAATACAGAATTGGGGAGGATTGGCAGACATATACTAACAACAGTTTTCGATTTAGGGTTTTTGGAGAGAACAACGTGCCTTCTCCCTTCTCTTCTCATTCATATATATACTGTCACTACAAGCCAAAGGTGGCTGGGTGAAAGCCAAAGGTGGCTGGGTGAAATCCCAGCAGTGAAAGGAAGAAGAAGAACAAGGATAAAACCAGTCACTATTAGACCGTTACACACAAATTGATTCTATTGGCTAATAGAGAACCATTAGGCGCGCGACACGTGACTCCTGGAGCTGTAGAGGAAGCTGCGGAAACGACAACGTTTGCATAAGTGGTCTTTGGCCTTTCTGCTGTTGTGGGCTTGATCTGGAGGGAACAGATTTGTGTGTTACCCCCCACAAGCTGGAGGGAACAGATTGATCACTCCGAGCTTGGACAGAAGATCAGCAAATGGAGCAGGGGAAAGTGGTTTTGTCAGAATATCAGCAAGCTGATGGGTGGAAGGGACATGGAGTACCTTGATGATGCCTGCTTGCAGCTTCTCACGAACCAAATGACAATCAAGCTCTATATGCTTGGTTCGTTCATGAAAGGTGGGATTTTCAGAGATGTAGACAACAGACTGATTATCACAAAATAAGCTGACTGGTGATGGATGATGAACCTGGAAATCCTGAAGAAGGAAAAGGAGCCACTGCACTTCGCAGGTCGTGTAAGCAAGGGCTCGATACTCCGCTTCACAGGAGGAACGAGAAACAGATGTCTGCTTCTTGGATTTCCAGGATATGAGGGAATCACCAAGGAAGACACAATACCCTGTAACAGAACGACGAGTGTCTGGACATGCTCCCCAGTCTGAGTCACTGAATGCTTTCAGAGATAAGGAGGAAGCTGATGGAAAAAACAGACCAAGACCTGGATTCCTTTTGACATATCTTAGAATCCGATTAACAGCCTTTTGATGAATGATGGAGGGAGATGACATAAATTGGCTCACTTGTTGTGTAGCAAAGCTAATTTCTGGCCTTGTGGTGGTGAGGTAAATGAGTTTACCAACAAGGCTTCGATAGGCTGTGGCATCCACTAAATCAGTTCCATCAGTAGAACTTAAGTGCACCTTGTAATCCATGGGGGTAGTAACAGGTTTAACACCTAAGTAACCAGCTTCATCAAGAACCTCTAATGCATATTTCCTTTGACACAAATGAATTCCTTTATCAGTTCTGGCCACTTCAAGGCCTAAGAAATACTTGAGCTCACCCAGGTCCTTGATGCTGAAGGCTTGGTGGATATAGGACTTGATTCTGTTGATTTCAGACATATCAGTACCCCCTATGATCAGATCATCAACATAAACCAAAATGGCTGTGTAAGAATGCTTGGTAGATCGAATGAAGAGGGAAGGGTCTGCTTTACTGGACTGATAACCAAGCTGAATCAAACTGTCTGAGAGTTTAGCAAACCACTGCCTAGAAGCCTGTTTAAGGCCATATAGGGACTTGTGAAGTTTGCAAACTGGATTAGGGATACCTGCAGGGGCTTCCAAACCTGGTGGGAGAGCCATATATACTTCTTCCTCCAAATCCCCATGGAGGAAGGCATTGTTAATATCAAGTTGGTGGAGATGCCATTTCTGGATAGCAGCAATGGCCAAGAAAATTCTGACTGTGGTCATCTTAACTACTGGTGCAAAAGTATCCATGTA
This sequence comes from Linum trigynum, assembly GCA_964030455.1. Classification (NCBI taxonomy): domain Eukaryota; kingdom Viridiplantae; phylum Streptophyta; class Magnoliopsida; order Malpighiales; family Linaceae; genus Linum; species Linum trigynum. Next base: position 23,902,835 of record OZ034822.1, read on the forward strand.
GTCAATGCCTTCTCTTTGGGTGAATCCCTTGGCTACCACCCTTGCCTTAAAACGTTCAATATCCCCAGTAGAAAGATACTTGATCTTATAGACCCATTTGCATCCAATCTTCTTTTTGCCTGCTGGTAAGGAAACAATGGTCCAGGTACCATTGTGAATGAGGGCTCTTTTCTCAGCATTCATAGCCTGCCTCCATGCCTCATGTTGGACAGCCTCATGATAAGAGGTAGGTTCAATGTAAGCTGAAATACTCATAACAAAATGATGGTGGTCTGTAGGTAAAGTGGAGTAAGACATATAGGAGGAAATTGGATACCTTTCCCTTGTTGAAGCAGAACATGTCTGAGATGCAAAGAGCTGTGGTCTGCGGGTAACCAAGTGCTCACATTCAAAGTTATCAAGATGACTGGGGGGCTTGATTGATCTGGGAGGAAGAACCCTAGAGGGACCAGGAACACTAGGAGCAATGGGAATATCAGGACTGGAAGAAGTTTGGATGGAGGGTGGAGTATCAGGAGGACACTCATCATTGTCAGAACTGCTGCTATTGACTGGAGAATTGAGAGGAACTGCTGATGAAGGAGTGTAATCCTCATCATCATCAGCCTGGACTGGAATGGATGGTAAAGGTGCACTAGAAGAGTTACTAGGGACAGAATGAGTGGATTGAGCAAGAGGGAAGGTGGATTCATGGAAAATCACATCTCTAGAATGAAAAACCTCATGGTTATCAACATCATAGAGCTTAAAACCCTTGATTCCAGTAGTGTACCCAATGAATATACACTTCCTAGATCGTGATGAAAATTTGGTTCTAGTACTTGGCAATGTGGAAGCAAATCACAGACATCCAAATACTTTCAGGAATGTGAAATCTGGTGGTTTGTTGTGAAAAAGCTCAAATGGGGATTTGTTGTCCAAAACTTGGGAAGGAATTCTGTTTATCAAGAAAACAACATGTTTAACACAATCTTTCCAAAACTCAATTGGTAATTGTGCTTGAAATCTCAAAGCCCTTGCTACAGCTAGTATATGCTGGTGTTTTCGTTCTACTTTGGAGTTTTGTTGAGGTCTTTCAGCACAGGACAGTTCATGGACAATCCCTCTATCAGAATAAAATTGAGGCATATTGAATTCTTGTCCTTGATCACTGCGGATTCTGTGTATTTTGGCTGAGTACTGGGTTTCAACAAGGTTGCAGAAAGATATCAAGTGATTTCTTGCTTCTGACTTAAGTTTCATGAAAATGACCCATGTTAACCTACTGTGGTCATCAACAATTGTTAGAAAATATCGATGACCAGTGTATGAGGGTTGTGAAAGGGGGCCCCAAATATCTGTATGAACTAATTCAAAAGCTTTGGAAGTAGAACTGTTACTAACAGGAAATGGCAAAAGTTTTTGCTTGGCAAAATGACAAACGTCACAACTATGATTCTCAGCAACATCTATACTAGAGTTCAACTTCTTTGAGTAAGCAAATCTTGATTTTGAAACATGCCCTAGCCTATAATGCCATAAATTGAAGGATTGAGTTGTGCTTGAGGCAACAACACCTGAAGGACTATTGACATAACTTCTATTGAGTTTGTAAAGACCATGATGGAGCTCAGCAGAACCAATCATTTGCATCCTCGATATGTCCTGTATAAAACAATGGGAAGATGAAAAAGTTAGGCTGAGTTTGTTCTTCTGAGTAAGCTTGCTCACAGACACAAGATTAAAATTAAACTCAGGAACAAACAAGACATCTTCGAGGATCAGGGCATCTGTAAAGTGAACACATCCTGAGTGAGTGGCCTCAACAGTTCTTCCTGTTGGTAATGTGATGCGAACTTTAGCTGGTTTCACATCATTCGTGTAAAGATCAAAATCACATATCACATGGTCTGTCGCCCCTGTATCAAGTATCCAAGTTTCTTTTCTGCCATGGATTATGTTAGGGGAATTAGACAATGTAAACTTGCCTGAGCCACCATAGGTCTTACTAGTAAAGGCTGCTGCTGAGTGAGCAGTATTGGCTTGCTGTGGAGTCTGGTTGGAAGTGCCACCTTCATGAGCTTTCAGTAGCTTCATTAATGACTCATACTGATCTTTGGGCATCATAACTGCGTCATTGCCTTGGTCTTCTCCAATCACAGCATGAGCTTGTCTGTATCCAGACGAGTTTGAGCCTCGGCCAGCTCTTGGAGACATCCCTGGTGGCAGCCGTGTTTGTAATAGCAAGTTTCCTCCGTGTGTCCTTGACCTTTGCAGTAGGTGCAGAATGGCCTTGGATTGCCAAATCGACCTCTGCCTCTTCCTCGAGTGGAATTGACAGAATTGTTGGTCCACTCAGTGCGAGGCTGTTCTGGTATCCTTAGTCCCAGTGATTGTAGAGCCATGGCTATGGACTCCACCATTTTACCTTTGTCCTGGTGGTTGCCGAGCATTTGCCTCTCATGCTGTGCCATTTTGCAAAAAATCTGATCCATTGTTGGCAACGAGTCTGAGAACAGCACCTGTGATCTAGGGATAGCATAATTTTCATTCAAGCCTCTAAGGAAATGGACTATGAGATCTGTGTCCTGAAACGACATTACAGTCTTGATGGCCTGACAATCCATATGGCTTGTAGGCGTGCAGTTGCAAGGAGGAATATTTTGATAGTTCTTAAGTTCTTCCCAAATTGTGATCAAATGGGTATGATACTCAGATAGAGTTCTGGTGCCCTGTTTCAGGGTGCACAACTGCTCTTTTAGTTCAACAATTCGAATCAAATCTCCCTTAGCATACCTTTGCTTGAGGGTTTTCCAGACTTCTGCTGCAGATTGAATACTCCTAACACTCTTGCCTATTACTTCATCAACTGACTGTAGTGTCCAGGTTTTGACCATTGTGTTGCAGCTTGTCCATGGCCAGTTCATCGGGTCTCCTGCCTGTGGCTTAGGAATGCTCCCATCGATGAATCCCACCTTGTTTTTGGATGCAAGCGCGTCGATCATTGCTGCACTCCAGTCGTTGTAGTTGGCTGGTGTTAGCTTCTGAGGAACCAGAACTTGTCCTGGTTGTTCTGATCCATGGAGATAAAATGGATCTGAGAGTGGATAGACATTGTATTGCCTACCAGCGTTGGTAGGATCACCAGTACTGCCGATGACGGCAGTCTACTCGCCAGAGGTGGCGGTGTTAGTCGCCATTTTCGTAGAAATCAAGAAGAGAAGAAGAGAAGAAAGAAGGAAGGGCGGCGTCTAGTTAGGAAACCCTAACCAGGCTCTGATACCATAACAACAGTTTTCGATTAAGGGTTTTTGGAGAGAACAACGTGCCTTCTCCCTTCTCTTCTCATTCATATATATACTGTCACTACAAGCCAAAGGTGACTGGGTGAAATCCCAGCAGTGAAAGGAAGAAGAAGAACAAGGATAAAACCAGTCACTATTAGACCGTTACACACAAATTGATTCTATTGGCTAATAGAGAACCATTAGGCGCGCGACACGTGACTCCTGGAGCTGTAGAGGAAGCTGCCGAAACGACAACGTCTGCATAAGTGGTCTTTGGCCTTTCTGCTGTTGTGGGCTTGATCTGCTCGGTCTTGGGCTTGATCTGTTCAGGCTTAGATGAAAATTGGATATTTTCCTCTGTTATATACACCAAGAAAGAAACACTGGCTAATTCACGAAGCAGAGCCGCATTGATTGGCCTCCATGGCTTGAGGCGAAGAACGAAGTCTTTGACAGTCCAGGGTGACCGATGAATAATGCGCTCTCACATTTAATCATCAACCACAACAAAACGCCAGAAACCGTCTCAGCCTCATAAACAATGATCTGATTCTCCGCAGTACCCCACATGCCGTTTGCCACCTGATTCATTAACTGTTGGGACATCGGATTCGGAGACAAAAGCCTGCCTACCAAACTGAACTGTGCTTGCACTGGTCCAATGTCGACATCAGCATCCTCAAACGCCACCACCTGATCGATGTCCATGGGATCCATTGATGCTACCAACCGACGAGCATACTGGGTGAAAAACCAATTGAAGAACGAGATGAGCACTAGAGAGAGAAAAGAACAGACGGAAACTCCCAGATAATGAAACATGCAAACTAAGCGCACGAACAATTGAGAGTTGAACAAAATGAACTCCTCCTTGGAAACCTCTTGATTCCGAAAAGAAGGAGTAAATTCGAACTTTTGCGTGAGGGAAACCTGCGGCTGCTTGGAACCCCATATTCCCACTAGAAATCATAGTTCCTCAGATCCC